>CM038669.1:562045907-564445907 GCA_021605145.1 Aegilops bicornis | reverse complement strand
GAGAGACTTCAGTCTCGCTAGTGGTTCCGCGTGGACTTCGACGTTTAGATTGTTACCTCAGCTACGATCTTGTGCCCTCGGCAGGATCTGGTAGATAGTCAGGCTTCTCAGCCTTTTTCATTTGTAGATGTCTGTACTCAGACATGTTAAGCTTCCGCTTGTGCTTGTTCCTTGTATGCTCTGTATGTTGGGTCATGACACCCATGTTTGTAATATCTCGCTCCTCGGAGCCTAATGAATAAATACTTGAGTCGTAGAGTTATGCTGTGATGCCATGTTGTATTTACACATATCGAGCATATTGTGTGTATGATTGAAATGCTCGGTATGTGTGGGATCCGACAACCTAGTTGTTTATCCTTGGTAGCCTCTCTTATGGGGAAATGTAGTCTTGTGCTTCCATGAGCCATAGTAGTCCGCTACGGCCCGGTTCACCGGAGTCCTGCTAGCCCAAAGACTACCGCTCGGAACACTTGACTGGCCGGCATGTGATTCACTTCGTTCCTATGTCTATCCCTTCGGGGAAATGTCACGCGGTGACATCCGGAGTCCTGCCTAGCCTGCTACAGCTCGGGTTCCCGGAGTCCTGTTAGCCCAGTGCTACAGCCCAGATTCACACGTCAATCGACCGACATGCTCGATGTTGATTCATGTATGCCTGTCCCTATAAGTTAGTGCCACGTTGGGTTCACGACTAGTCATGTCGGCCCGGATTCTCTGTCATATGGATGCTAGCGACACTATCATATACGTGAGCCAAAAGGCGCAAACGGTCCCGGGCCATGGTAAGGCGACACCCGTGGGAATACCGTGCGTGAGGCCGCAAAGTGATATGAGGTGTTACAAGCTAGATCGGTGTGGCATTGAGTCGGGGTCCTGACAAGCACATCTTCATATGATGCACAGTCAAAAAGATATGCTATTTTAAAGATGCCCACACAATGTCGAGTGTGCGAAAAACAAAGAAAACGAGGGACGAAGTTTTGGCAAGTGTTGGACGTGGTGTGCGTAGATGACAATTGGGACCCACGTGTCAATAATGCTAAACTGACGTTGGGGCCCATGGGTTTGTCAACATAGTTACTTTTTTTAGGTGCTTCAACGTAGTTACTATAGGAGATAAATTCACAACGAAGCCGGGGAGCTGGCAGGTATCATTTATTATCACTGGGGCAGCAAGTATCAGCTGGGTTTTGGGCTGCCCCGTCTAGGCTTTCTTTTTTAACATGCGCAGCCCACGACCTCGGATGGGAGGTCCATAGGCCTGTTTGTATTTTCTTGAGGGCGTCATGTATCGACCGGCCTATGGACCTCCCATCAGAGGTTTTATTTTTCCTGAAACATCGACATCCCAATTTATGTATTTTTTTTGAAGAAAACGCAGAGGTCTGTTCTATTTTATTATATAAGAATAGGAACGCCTAGTCCAACTTATGTTTCCCTTCTAACTATATTATATATATTTAAATTATTTTATATGTTATTATATATTACTATTATTGTCATCATATATTTAAAAGATACTTACATATGTAAGAAAACAATATCCCACATCTTATTAAATTATAAAAATAATTTCTTAACAATAAATGGGCCGCATGGCCTGTAATTTTTTAGGAAAAACATAAATGAGCCACATGGACGCTACATTATTTGTTCACCCAACCCAGCAATTGGACTGTAATTCAAAAAAAAGTGATCAAATGGACTGTAAATTCTGCCCCACAAAAAAAGACTGTAAATTCTGAAAAAAAATGGGTTGAATACGTGCCACATTTTTGGAGGCTGAAATGTGGGCCAATAGGTCGAAGCCAATGCAAGTCGTTGTCAACTTAGTCAACAAATGATTCTGACATCGTTAGTCGTTGGATTTACATCCAACGACCGGCATCCATCTTCAATCTCTCATCTTCTTCCTCCAGCGCCGCCGGGACCACCTGCTCCCACCTCCTGCTGCTAGCAGCTCTGCTTAGCACGCTTCGCTGTGAAACGCTACTCCATCATTCGCCAAGCCATCCCTCCACCCCTCCACACCTCATGTTCTTCTCCACCGACCGAACCACACCGCACTGTAACCAGTTAACCTCAGACACCTCTCCGTCATGCGATGCTCCGCGTCTTCCCATCTCCGGCTCGTTGCTGTCCGGGGCCTCGCCGTTGTCCACCACCTTGGATGCGCTCAACACGGAGTGGTCAACGAACGACACCACCAGAAGTAGACTGTGCGTGGAGAGGCTGACAGCTGGGTCCACGGCTGCACGCAAGGAAATGCCTCCTTATTACACGCAAAATAATGATTCCTCCACCTGACAGCTGGGACCCATCGGAAGGGCCTCTGTATTTCGCAAAAAACGTTCCCACCACTGATAGTTCGGAACCACCAGCTATATCTTCGCACGCAAGGAAGTGCCTCCTTATTACGCACAAAAAATGAATACCCCCTGCTAGCTGGGACCCACAATAGTGGGAGGCTGACTAGTGGGCCAACTAAGTTGACGGGGACGGAGAGCTTTGTCAACTTAGTCAATATGAATGATTCTAGCTCCAGTGACCGTACGATGTCCATCCAACGGCCATAGTGCTTCTTCAACCTCTGGTCTTCTTGCTCCAGCGGCCTAAAGGAGCGCCGGTCGTGCCTCGTGCTCCTGCCTCCCGTGGCCGGCTGTGATGCCGCGGAGGCCTCACCGCCCCTTACTACTCCCACCGCTGGCCAGGCCATCCCTCTACTCACCCACACCCCCTGTTATTCTGTGGCGACGACAACCTCACACTGCAGCGAACCAGTGAACCCTCATACTCCTCTACGCGTGAGCATCCACTGCCGCATCTTCCCCGGCTCCGCGTCGTCCCCTTCCTAGGCCTTGCCGTCGTCCACCACCCTTGTGCTCTCGGCGCGCCGTGGTCAATGTGGTCAAGGAACAGCTTCCATTGGACGTGGACTGTACATGGAGAGGTTGACAGCTGGGTCCACGGCCGCAGCAAGGAAGTGCCTCCTTATTACGCGGAAAATAATGATTCCCCCACCTGACTACAGGGACCCACCGGACGGGCAACCGTGTTTCACGAAAAAAATAACGTTTCCCCCTGACTGCTGGGACCTACCAGTGACATCTTCGCACGCAAGGAAGTGCGTTGGGGCAAAAAAAATGATTCGCCCCCTGACTGCTGAGACCCACCAGCTACATCTTCGCACGCAAGGAAGTGCACCGGTACCGGGACCCACCTGGTCAAGCGCACGCATCGTTGTCATTCTGGTCGCGAACGTGTACATCCATACTGGTCGATGTAGAGGCGCGCACGTGTCGTAGTAGAGGTGCGCACGTAGCATGTACATGTATGTACAGCGGCCAGGGTGCAAGAAAGTAAATACGGCCACGTACGTACATACGGGCGGGGTCTCGAACGCCTACTCGCGTGTACTTACGGCCAGGGCTCGTGTACATGGCTGGGTCGGAACGAAGAAACTGCGTCATCGTCGTGTTCATGGGGAGGCAACGGAATGCGTCGCGTTCAATTGGAGGCAACGGAATGCGTGGGAGCCAACCGGCTTGGACGGAATAGCCGACGGAAACGAGGCCTGGCGTACCGCAGAACGGAGGAAACGGCCTTGTGTTCGACCGGCCACGTTCGAAACGGGACCCTGTTCATCGGGAGGGGCCTGGTGTACCGCAAAACGGAGGAAACAGACCTCTTACGGTCGAAACGGGGGTCCTGCTGATCGGGAGGGGTGTGGCGTACCACAAAACGGAGGAAACGGACTTGTGTTGGAGCGCTACGGTCGAAATGGGGGTCCTGTTCATCTGGAGGGGTGTGGCGTACCGCAAAATGGGACTCCACGGGATACTGTATATCTCCACCGTCGACCCCCTCTAGCCTCCACGGGCTACTGTTCATCCACTATCGACCTCCTCCAGCCTACACCTGTGACTGTTCATCCACGGGCTCCTGTTCATCCAGCCTCCACCGCGCGCTACTCCACCGGCTCCTGTTCAACCAGCCCTCTCCACGGGCTATTGTTCAACCACCCCTCCACGGGCTACTGTTCATCCAGCCCTCCATCATCTACTGTTCATCCAGCCCTCCACGGGGTTGTCCTGTTCATCCAGCCCTCCACGGGATCCTGTTCATCCAGCCCCAACCGGCTCGATCGATCGGGGTCCTGTTCATCCAGAGGCAACACCGCGGGGTCCTGTTCATCCACCCCCACCAGGAACTGTTCATCCGAACCCCCCAGCAACGCTCACTGTTCATCCGCACGCAGCATCGATCGGCTTCAGTTAGTAGCAGTAGCAAAGGAATTCCTCGATCGGGTTCAGTTAACAGCCATCGATCGATCGCTCGGGTTTAGTAACGCGTAGCCTACAGTGCAATCGCTCGGGTTCAGTTAGAGTCCAACGCCTCGCACCCACGTGTGTGCGTGTACGAGAGAAACGCGCATCGCTCGGCCCCGATTGTCGGATTTCGGGTTCCGGCAGACCCTCTAGGTTTGAACTCTGGGGTGCACGCAGAGATCTCACCCCCTACCTACCTGCCCCTCGTCGCCTCGCTAGGATCTAAAACTACCAAAGGAACAACACAAGAGACGTAGGGTTTATACTGGTTCGGGCAACCATTGTGGTGTAACACCCTACTCCAGTGTGTGGTGTGGTGGATTGCCTCTTGGGCTGATGATGAACAATACAAGGAAGAATAGCCTCACGAGGGTCTGTTCTTGGCTGGTGCGATGAACTGCTAGGGGGAGTTCAGTCGCTTCTCTCTCTCTCTATGATTGATCTCTCGATCCGATCAAGCTGCCTCTACCATGTGGGTGGCTAGTCCTATTTATAGGCAGTGGCCCTGGGCCTCTTCCGAAATATTGAGCGGGAAGGGCGCCAACAATTGGTCATTTTGAAGGGGAACATCTAGTACACTTATCCTGACTAAAGTTGGTCCTCGCCTGTCAAAGGCTCTGGTGGTGACGCCGGCTTGGGCTCCATGATGACTTCCTTCCTGCCGTTGCGATGGTCTTGATCTTGTTGCACCGAAACGGGTGCCTTTGCTTGATGCTCTCGCCTGCGCTTGCCCCCTTTGCACCAAAGAGGAAATGAGGACACTGCGCGGGCTGGCGCCCGCCTGGCGCCCTTGGTCATCATGGCTTGCATCATGGGCACCTCGTGAGGTACCCTTCCTTGATCTCTCCGCATCCTCGCGAGCCAGCCTGACGAGGCCGTGCCTGAGGAAGTTTCCTGTCGTCCGCCCCGCGAGGCTTGGCCCCTCGCGAGGGTCTTGAGCTTGTGCTGATGAAGATGGGCCGTGGCTGGGCCACCTTGAGCCACGCCCAGCCGCAGTAGACAAGTCTGGGTACCCCGTTCCTAGAACGCCGACAAGAGCCCCCGGGCCCAAGGCGGCGCTGGACTTGGCTGAGTAGAGAAGCGAAGGGGCAAGTCTGAGCGCCATGGCCCTAACAGCTCAAGCGGCCTTGGGCGCCGCGTGGCGATTGATTGGACGTGGGCGCCTTTAGCAACTGCGCGAATCGACAAAAGTGCGACACCCGTCTAGGCTTTGCCTCCTTTGCCTCATCCGGCCATTTCCCAGATCCCCTTTCTTGCGCCTTTCCTTCCTGCCTCCGAAATCTCCAGATCTACTCCGACCGCGTGCCCTAGCAAGACATGGCGCCTCGCCAGACCCCGGCCGAAGCTTGGAACTCACCCGCCTTGGACTCGCCGGACGTGTCGGAGAAGGGCCTTGCCCGGGCACGCCGGATGGTGGCGGCGCAAGGCAACGACGGGGCAGCGGTGTTCAAGGCCGGCTCCGCCCGTCCCGAGGGCCAAGGAAGCACCTTCTATCCGCTCTTCGTGGGCGCCTTTGCTGCCGGTATGGTGCCTCCCTTTTCTGAGTTCTTCTTTTCTGTCCTCCGCCATTTCAAACTGCAAGCTCTGCGCCAACTCTGTTCTTCTTCTGGCGATCTTCGCCTACTATTGTGAGGCTCATGTCGGGGTGCAGCCCTCAGTGGCCTTGCTGCGCCACTACTTCTACCTCCGGACCTCTTGCGGTCCCATCTCCGCGTGCGCGAGCTTTGTCGCGTATGGCAGCTCCAACGCCATCTCGAAGCCCGGGAAGAGGATTGAGGGCTTCAGGAGCAAGTGGGTCATGGTAGATGCTGGGCGCATCCACCCTCGGCTGATTCTGCCCACGGAGCACCCCACGACCTCCGACGATTGGCCTCGCGCGGAACTCGCGGATTCCCGTGCAAAGCCGGTGCTGGAGAAGATGAACGCAGACCTGTGGCCGGGCAACATGGCGACGGGCGGTTGGATCGCCGCTTCCCGAGGGAGTTCCAGAGCACCAGGTGGCCCCCGTCTTGCCAAGATTCGCTTCACTGTGGAGGCCCCGCCCGAGCCCCGCAGTCTTGGCCGACGAAGATCTGGCTGCGGTCCTCCAATCTTTGGTCGGGGGAGACGTGGTGAGGCTGGAGGGCGCTCCTGTACCCATGTTCCTTCGAGATGATTGGGAGCAGGCGGTGGACTCCATGCCCGTCTTCAATGGGGACGGGCCCATGCCCATGGAGTTTCCCGAGGACTCGGCGGCCCTGGCGACGGTGAACGTATCCTCCGGCGACTCCAGCGAGGAGGAGGAAGAAGAGGAGCGGGAAGAGGGGCCTGACTCCGAGAGCGCCCCTCCCCCGGCGCAGGTCCCGCGCTCTCCGCCTCTTGCCGAGCGACGACGAGGATGGCGATGAGCGGGGCGGCGAGAGCTTGCCCCCGATCCCGAAGAAGGACAGGACTGGGCTGGTCCCCCGCGGGTCTGCCCCGGCTCCGAGGCGATCCGCAGACGCGCCTCCTGCTCCCGGGCCTCTTGAGGCTGATCCCTGCAGCCGACTCTCGGGCTTCAAGTACGGCCGGAGGTTGCTCGAGCCCGCGAGTGATGACCAGTAAGTGATTGATCCTTGTTTTATTTCCTACTTTGTCGCTGAGGCTTGACATCTGTATCCCTTGGCTAGGCTGGCGCCTGCGGCGAAGAAGCTGAAGGGAGCTCCCGAGGCTTTGTCTGGGGCAGCGCCTCCGCCCGCGAAAGAAGGTGACGGCAAGACACGGGCCTCTCCTGCCCGGTCTTCCTCGTGAGGCCTTGTGGAGCTAGCTGGGGCAAGCTCAGCCCCCATGGCCCAAGCGACTCCCGTGTATCCTTGCCTGATTCCACTGCCGCAGCTGTTGGGGCACGGAAGGCCCTGCCTCAGGGTGTTGTGGTTACGCTGCCGTCCTCTCCTCCTACTCCACCAACCGTTGTCTCTCCGACTCCTCCCACTGTCCTGGATCGTGCTGCTGCTGAACTGGACCGGCTGCGGCAAGATCTTCTGGGCGCCGACCCTCGCTTGGTGGCCGGGCGCTTGGAGCTGGCCTCTGGCTGGGTTCGCTCTGACGCTTCAATTCGAGCGGCGCTGGTTCAAGCCGCGACGGCTTGCGACGAAGAGAAGCAGGCCGTCCTTGGGGCGAAGGCTGCTCGCGACGCCGCCTTGGGGGAGGTAGCCGATGCCCGAGGTCGCTGCAAGGCGCTGGAGAGCAAGCTGCAGGGCCTGCGTGACCAGCTTGCCAAGGAGGCCCGCGTTCGCCAAGAGAAGGAGGAAGACATGAAGGCTCGCGAGGCGGCCGTCAAGGACCGGGACGCCAAGCTTAACAAGCGCCGTGACCGCCTGAGTGCGCTGGAGCAGGAGTTGGAGGCGAGGAGGGTCGAGCTGGACGGCAAGACGCGGGTCCTCGCCGAGGACCGCGTGGCCTTCGCGGAGATGGAGGTGAAGGCTAGCATCTTGCTGAGGTCGTTGTACGACAGCGGCCTGGAAAGCTCGCTAGCCGGCGCCGAGGACGGCCCTGCCAAGCTGCTTCCCTTCCTGATCCGCGCCCTTGAAGATGTCACCCCTGGCCTTGGTCCTACGGCTTAGGCTGAGGCGCGTGTCCTGTCTTCTGCAGCGCTGACACGCGTCCTTACCCACTTCTACCTTCGCGATCCCAACGCCGACCTCGACAGCCTGCTGGAGCCCGTGAGCGGCGAGCTTGCCGCTGCCGCTCTGAGTCCATGAAGGGTCGAGCGGAGGCTCTGCTGGCGAAGTTCCGGGCCTTCAGCACCAAGCCGAAGCGAGGCGCTGCCGGTCCTGATGCTTCACGAGGCGAACCCGCCCAGCGCAGCTCCGCCGTCAACAAGTGACTCCTTTGTGGCTCATGTTCTGCTTTCAGCTCCTACAACATGCATCATGCCTTGGGGAGGCATTTAAACTTGCATTTGGTGTTGTGAAAACAGTTATGGACTGTAATATTTGCTTTTGAATTCCTTGAGATTTGCGATTTTCCTTCCTACTTGCTTGTGTTCTACACCGGCAGAGTCTGCCTCACAAGATACCTCAGCCGCCATTAGCCCCGACCGGAAACCAGGACGGGACCAAGGCGTGAGGGGGTACGTGACAAGTTAGGCTCCTGAGTCGCGATGCTCAGGAGTCCCCCTTGGCGCACGAACAGCAAGTAGGGAGGTGAGATGTATGGGTGAATTTACCATTCTACGTCTGCAGAGCCCGGCCCCGCGCATACCTCAACCGCCGTTAGCCTTTCGGAACTAAGGAGTGAGGGGCTACGTGACCAGTTAGGCTCCTGAGTCGCGATGCTCAGGAGTCCCCCTTGACGCTCAAATGGCCTTCATACCTTAGCTCCGCTCGGGAGGGACGTCTGACGAACCAGGCCCGAGGGGCTGGCTGGGGTGGCTTGCGTGCAGGCATGACCCATGCGTAGCTCCCTGCGTGCCCAGCCCTCGCGGCACTCCCGAGGGGAGGCGTTGCGATAAGGCCAGACATTGAGCTCTTGGCTCCCTGAGGTTGATGCGGCCGGGGGCCACCCTCAATTGTTTATCACCAGCGCGGAGCATAGCGCTTCCGTATGTGTACGGGCATAGCCGCTCCTCGGCAGTGTCGTCAGCCAGCGCGGAGCATGGTGCTTCCACTGGTGTGTGGGAGGGGGCTCCCCTCTGGGAGGAGCCCCCGGGGCATGTACAGCCCCGCCCTGACACGTGGCTGGCAAGGTAGGGCCTGACGAGAGGTATCTAGGCACCCGTGAGCCAGCGCGGGACTCACGAGGCCCTACCTCAAGGCGGGTTGCGCCTGGCACTGGGCCTTAACTTGTGATGTGTTCCTGCAAATTTGGTTAGATGCCGACGCTCTACATCCTCGGGTCCCGGTCCTCGAGCGGGTCTCAGCCGTCGCTGGTAAGCCAGGTCGCGATGCCGTGGTTAAAGCCAGAGGGTGAGGGCTGGAGAGCCAGTAGGAGCCCATGAGTCGCGATGCTTAGGTACCCCCCCCTTTAACGTGGAAGCGACCGACATGAGGGAAGAAGGGGTGCCGTGGACAGGCATCAAATAACAATCATGATGGGTCGAACGCATGACCCGAAATAAACGCGAAAGGGGTACATGCCGCTGGGTCTAGCCCGAGCGACTTGGGGATGTTGCGGCCCGAGGGGCGCCCCCAACAAGGTATGCTAGGAACATGAAGTAAAAGGGATACATGCCGCAGGGACGGACCCACGCGGCCTGGGAATGATGCAGCCTCGGGGCGCCTCAGCTTAAATGCAACTTGAAGGATGTCACCGATAACATTGAAGACGGCGAAGGGATGCTCAAGTAGCGGACGTCGTGGCTGCGGAAGCCGATCTTCATGAGCCCCAGCCTGTGAGCCTCGGAAGGCTCGAGGCGCTGGTGGCTCCTCGCAGACCATCTCCATCTCTGCCAGGACTGCGGAACGCCTGGCCTCTTGAGCCTCCAGGATGCTCCCCACGAGGTGCTGGCGCGTGGCGGCCGCGTTCGGCACGTCGTAGGGCATGCGAACGTAGCTGTGGAGAGGACCTTTGCAGCGCCCCGCGCGTAAGGGCCAGAAGCGCTCCTGAGAGGCAGCTCGGTTGAGCCCTGGTATGTTGATGCAGACGCGTAGCCCACCATCCTCGCCTGGATGGGGAGCTACCGCGGGTAAGCGGCGGCTGCCACTCATGACCCTTGACTCCTGCAGCTCCTGAATGATCTGGCTGACGAACTCCTGAGGGTTTGGTCCTCCTTGCCTCGCTCCTTCCTGAGGGAAACGTGCTTCGAAACAGGCCTCCAAGTGGTGCCCAAGCGCCTCCCTCGTGACCTTAGCAAAGTCGGTGGCCCTCCAGGAGAGAGCCCCCGAGCCGTGCTTGAGGAGGGCGCCGGGCGCGCCTTCCTATGCGACAGAAGGAGGTGCCCCCTGAACAGGCGCGGACCCTGAGGGGCCTGCCTCCCGAGGGGTCGGGCCTGGCGATGTCTTCTTCTTCTTGGGAGCAGTCTCGGGGAGCCTCCCGCTCCTGCGATCTGGGTCTTCAAGTGACGCAGCTTGAAAAGCTCGCTCCAGGGAGCACACTGCGTCTCTCTCTTCACAAGGCACCATGATGACTCCGCCGCTTCCTGGCATCTTGAGGACGTTGTAGCCGTGATGAGTCACGGCCATGAACTTGGCCAGAGCTGGGTACCCGAGGATGGCATTGTATGGCAGGCGAATGTGGGCGACATCAAAGTCGATGAGCTCGGTGCGGTAGTTGTCGCGCGCCCCGAAGGTGACGGGGAGGCGGACCTACCCAATCGGAACTATGGAGCCATCGGTGACTCCGTAGAAAGGCTTGGTTGGCTGAAGCTGATTGTAAGGCACTTGGAGATTGTTGAATGTCTCTACGGACAGGACATTGAGCCCTGCTCCGCCATCGATGAGGGTTCTGGTGACTTGCACATTGCTGATGATCGGGGAACAAAGCATCGGGAAGACTCTGGATGTGGCCGCGCACTTGAGCTGATCTGCTGAGCTGAACGTGATGGCACACGCTGACCACCTGAGAGGGCGCGTGGCCTCGAGCTTGGGGAGGACTGCATTCACTTCGCGGGCGAACTGCTTGAAGATGCGTTGAGAGGCTGGGGCTTGAGCTCCACCCAGGATGCAAGCGATCGCCAGCAGCTCCCCGGAAGCCCCAGCCTCCTCGTCCGATGATGGTCCTCATTTCTCCTTGGCTGCGGCGGCAGAGGAGGGAGGCCTGCGTTTCCTTGCGGGCGATCCTCGCAAGGCTGATCCCTCCAGCCTCCCTCGCGAGGCTGATCCTGCCAGTGATCCTCGTGAGGTCGGTCACGCCACCCTTGGCGAGGGCCACGATCTTCCCAAATCATGCTTTTCCTCCTCCTCGGCCGTAGCCTCGATCGTTGTGGTCGGGGCGTCGACCGATTCTCCCTTCTCGCATGGCTCGGAGTTCTTGACATTCGTTGGTGTTGTGTGTGTGGAGGTCGTGGTACACACAGTACCGGCTGCCCTTGGAAGACTCGGGTTGATCTCTGCCTTGCTTGGTGTCTGGTTCTGCCGCGAGCACGACAGCCCCCTTGCGCTTCACGTCCTTGGCCTTGGGCTTCTTCTCTTCTGGGTCTGCGGCTGGTAGCTCGAGGAGGGAAAGGCGTCCTTCCTAAGCCCTGGCGCACTTGGTCACCAAGTTTAATAGCTCCAAGGATGTGCACAGATCTTCATGCATCGCTAGCTCCTCCTTCATCTTGACGTCACGCACACCGTCGGAGAAGGCTGAGATGATGGCCTCCTCGGTCAACTTGGGAATCTTGAGGCGTGCGTTGTTGAAGCGCTGGATTTACTTCTGCAGGGTGTCCCCTGGCTACTGCTTGATGCGCCGCATGTCGCTCACGGCAGGAGGCCGGTCGCGAGTACCTTGGAAGTTGGCGATGAAGCGGGTGCGCATCTCGTCCCAGGAGGAGATCGTGCCAGGAGCCATGTTCAGGAGCCAGGTGCGGGCCCCGTCCTTGAGTGCCATGGGAAACCAGTTCGCCATGACCTTCTCGTCCCCGTTGGCGGCTTCGATGCCCAGCTTGTAGAGCTGGAGGAACTCCGCAGGGTCGGTCGTGCCGTCGTAGCAAGGAGGCAGGTCTTTCTTGAACTTGCCGGGCCACGCGACGCTGCGCAGCTCGATGGTGAAGGCGCGGCAGCCTTCTGTGGCCACGGGAGGCCTTTGGTGATGAAGAGCCTGGTCTTGCGGGTCCCCATGCGCTGCCGCTGGGAGCAGCGCGGGGTCTTGGTGTCTTTGGAGCAGGCCTTGGTCGTGACGAGCCGGTGTAGGGAGCACTCGGGCAGCTTCTTGGGGGCGAGGGACCTCTTGACAGCTCTGCTCTTGCCGCGCTGGCGCCGGACGGAGTGGGTTCCGCCCAGGTTCCACGCGCCTTGGGGCCAAGGCGCCTTCTTGAGGGGGAGGCGGCTGAGGCGCCCCTGGAGCTTCATCGCCCGCGCAGGGCGAGGCGTGGTGCAGCGAGAAGGACGGCGCGGGGGAGCCCCTTGTGGCGCGAACGAGCTCGGCAACGCGGTCGAGCCACTCTTTGTAGACGTCGTCAACAGGGCGGTATCACAGGAGCTCGTTTGCCGCGATGAGCGCAGCTCGAGCCTCCATGGGTGCGCGGAGCGCGTGAGACGAAGAACTAGCTGGGGCGAGTGAAGGAGTAGCGGTGCGGCCGTCTCGCCTCACGGACGGATGCTGGGACGATGCTTGCTGCTCGTTCCCCGCCGGGCCGGTGGCGGCGTTGATGGCAGGATATGGGGAACGGTGAGGGCGGCCGCTGACGGGGGCCGTCTGGGCGACGCGGGTAGCGAGAGCGACTCGGCGCTTGGCGCGGGCCCGGCGAGCGTCTGGCATGGATGCGATGGGTGGCGAAGAACAGGGCGGCGGAAGACGGATTCCGGTGCACCCCTACCTGGCGCACCAAATGTCGGATTTCGGGTTCCGGCAGACCCTCTAGGTTCAAACTCTGGGGTGCACGCGGAGATCTCACCCCCTACCTACCTACCCCTCGTCGCCTCGCTAGGATCTAAAACTACCAAAGGAACAACACAAGAGACACCGGGTTTATACTGGTTCGGGCCACCATTGTGGTGTAACACCCTACTCCAGTGTGTGGTGTGGTGGATTGCCTCTTGGGCTGATGATGAACAATACAAGGAAGAACAGCCTCGCGAGGGTCTGTTCTTGGATGGTGCGATGAACTGCTAGGGGGAGTTCAGTCGCTTCTCTCTCTCTCTCTCTCTCTCTCTCTGTGTGTGTGTGTGTGTGTGTGTGTGTGTGTGTGATTGATCTCTCGAGCCGATCAAGCTGCCTCTACCCTGTGGGTGGCTAGTCCTATTTATAGGCAGTGGCCCTCGGCCTCTTCCCAAATATTGAGCGGCAAGGGCGCCAACAATTGGCCATTTTGAAGGGGAACATCTAGTACACTTATCCTGACTAAAGTTGGTCCTCGCCTGTTAAAGGCTCTGGTGGTGACGCCGGCTTGGGCTCCATGATGAATTCCTTCCTGCCGTTGCGTTGGTCTTGGTCTTGTTGCACCGAAAAGGGTGCCTTTGCTTGATGATGTCGCCTGCGCTTGCCCCCTTTGCAACAAAGAGTAAATGAGGACACTGCGCGGGCTAGCGCCTGCCTGGCGCCCTTGGTCGTCATGTCTTGCATCATGGGCACCTCGTGAGGTACCCTGCCTTGATCTCTCCGCCTCCTCGCGAGCCAGCGTTACGAGGCCGTGCCTGAGGAAGTTTCCTGTCATCCGCCCCACGAGGCTTGGCCCCTCGCAAGGGTCTTGAGCTTGTGCTGATGAAGATGGGACGTGCTGGGCCACCCCTTGAGCCACGCCGCAGGCCGCAGGCAGGAAAGTCTGGGTACCCCCGTTCCTAGAATGCCGACACCGACCACCCACCGTAATCGGGAACACCCAGATATTTTCCTCGCCCTCGCTTCTACCATGGTTGTTTCCATCATAGACGGCCCAAAGAATGTCATGCAGCTGCGTCTCCGGCCCGCCCAGGATGAAAAGCCTATTTTCTGTCATGATTTTTTGTCATAGAAGTAGGACCCCACCACATCTATGATGATACCTAGTTTTGTCACTACATGCTATATTACAAGCCATTAACAAACCGGAGCCTGTCACAACCCTCGTGGTTCCGGTAGGGAAACATGCCCCTCTTGTGGGTGAAACGATAAACGATAATCCCCAAATTGGACAATTATATATAACATGTAGTGACACCATGCCAAGTTTCATGATTTCCTGGTGAGTTTTGGATTTATAGACATTTAAAAACCGATATTCGCAATGTTTGTGGCCAGGCCAGGACGGCGAGACGGTTGAATTTGTTCTCGTTCGTTCCATGGGACCTAAACATGCACCCCATGGAAACATGTACGTTTTTTCTAGCCAATTTGGTGCACTGGAGCATGTATTTGTAGTTCGGATTTGAATGATGGACATTAAATGCCTAGAAATCTCAATTAATGAATAAAAAAGGTCAAACGAACCCTGAATAATTTCAAAGTTTAGCGTGAATCTCCAGTTGTTCCGTATCGCGTATAGAAGAAAATACGAGGCTAGAAGAGGGAGTGATTATCGTTTGGCCTACAAGGGGACACGTTTCCCTATCGAAACCACGAGGGTTCTTGCGACATGCTCCGGTTTGTAAGAGGTTTGTAATAAATCTTGGCCCAAATTGGCAATGTTTTTACCACGAAATATATGTGCCATGACATGACACCTTGCCATGTTTGATGACTTTCTGGTGAGTTTAGTATTTACGGGGACTTAAAAACCGAGATTCGAAATGTTTGAGGAAGAGCCAGGACACCGGTACGGTTGTAATTCATTCCCATTCCTGGCATGAGACCTAAACATGCACCCAAGGACACATGTATAATTTTTCTAGCCATTTTGGTGAACTGGAGCCTGTATTTGTAGTTCAGATTTGAATTATGGACATTAAATGCCTAGGAAACTCAATTAGTGTATAAAAATGCCAAATGAACCCTGAATAAGTTTAAATTTCAGTACGGATATCCTGTGGTTCCATGTTGCCCGTGGAAGAACATACAAGGTGAAAAGAGGCAGTGATTACGTTTCGCCCACAAGGGGAACACGTTTCCCTATCAGAACCACGGGGCTTCTTTGAGAGAAGCTCCAGTTTTTGTAAGAGGTTTGTAATAAAGCTTGGCCCAAATTGGACAATGTTTTTACCACAACATATATGTGTCATGACGTGACATAATGCCACCTTTGATGACTTCCTGGTGAGTTTAGGATTTATGGGGACTTAAAAATTGATACTTGAAATGTTTGAGTACGAGCCATGACACCAGTACGGTTGTAATTCATTCCCATTCCTGGCATGGGACCTAAACATGCACCCAAGGACACATTTTGGTGAACTGGAGCATGTATTTGTAGTTCAGATTTGAATTATGGACATTAAATGCCTAGGAAACTCAATTAGTGTATAAAAAGGCCAAACGAACCCTGAATAAGTTTAAATTTCAGCACGGATATCTTGTCGTTCCATGTTGCCCGTAGAAGAAAATACAAGGTGAAAAGAGGCAGTGATTACGTTTCGCCCACAAGGAGGACACATTTGCCTATCGAAACCACGAGGCTTCTTTGAGAGAAGCTCCGGTTTGTAAGAGGCTTGTAATAAAACTTATGCCACAATGGATGAAAAAAATTCCTCGACATATAAGTGCGATGTCGTGACACCATGGCAGGTTTCACGATTTTAGCTTAGTTTTGGATTTACGGGGATTTAAAAACCGAGATTCTTCTCACGAAATGTTTTCAAACAGCACATGGTTCACTCACGAAAGCTGATATTCAGTGAAAACTTCGTGGAAACCATATTTTAAAGTTTCATAAAAATCTGAAAAAAAATGTGGGATGTTAAGAAGGTGATGTTTTATTGCGACACAAAATTTCAAGTTGAAAAACATTACGAGATGTGAGCTATGAAAAAGACAAATTCTGCCATGAATAGTGACATTACTATTCGGTACTATTCAACATAGATTTTGTCTTTTTCATAGCTCAAATCTCTTAATGTGTTTCAACTTGAAATTTTGTGTGGCAATAAAACATCATCCTCTTAACATCCCGCATTTTTTTGAAACTTCAAAACATCCTTTTCTCGTGGTTTTAACCGGTTTCCACCGAATGTTGGTTTCCGTATGATATCCCTCACAAGACGCACGATTCGAGTCCCGCGTTACGACCGCCGTAACCCAAACTCCACGGATCGTACGTGTGCACCGTTGGATGCTCCCAGATCGAACGACAACCCTGAGCCCTTTCGACGGCACATGTAGTACATGGGTAAGCACTGTGCACATGCTCCATGTAGCTCACGCTTCCTTCTCTACTAGGTTTTCATTCAGAACAGGCTACCGTTTCTCGCCACTCCTCCACCGGTTTCCCGCCTCTTCTCC
The DNA here is from genome assembly GCA_021605145.1 of Aegilops bicornis. Classification (NCBI taxonomy): domain Eukaryota; kingdom Viridiplantae; phylum Streptophyta; class Magnoliopsida; order Poales; family Poaceae; genus Aegilops; species Aegilops bicornis. Next base: position 564,429,627 of record CM038669.1, on the reverse strand, counting down.
CAGATATGCATGATGTAGATGTTCGTTTAATTCTTATAGTTCATCTCATCCAAAATCAATTAGTTTTGTAAAAAAAATATTTTAAGATTCATGGAATTGTGCATTGTAAAGGTAAAAACAAAAGGTGTCAATTCATTAAAAAAAGGTTGGGCAATTAAGATATGGAAGATTCTAGAGAACAAAGGAGAAGTGCTTGTGTTTTGAGGTTTGTGCATTATTCTTAAGTTCAACCATGGAGTCTTCTAGATTGTACATGTGGCATAATCTGGTGGTATGTACATGATATGCAACAGCCAGTAGTGCTCTGATTTGCCATCTCTGTACCGTCAGATTGGCTTCATCCAATGAGCATTTCATAGTTATTCGCACACTATATATGTGTATAGATGTATAGATATATATAGATGTGTCCCATGCTAGACAAATAAAGTTTGAGCACATGCGTGGGATGACCTCCCCCGTCAGCCTCGGGTTGGGAAACCGACATCATAGGTATTGAACCAGGCTTGGAGTCGGGTACGGTGTTCGGTTTGTAATGTACTTGGCGTGGCCCATTGAAGTTGTGCATTTGGGATTTAAACACATCATACACCATCATACCCATACATATTTTCGGGACGCATGCAGTGTATACGGGGTCTTTTGATCGACCATGTCTCCCTTGTGCGGTTTTTTTGTGAAGACACGGATATCTGTGGGCTCCCCCAGTGTATATATATCATCCCTTTGACCGATAATGAGGGGTATGTGATGGCCATGAATGGATTCCTCCTAGTTCATGTTAGGGCCGGTCACCGTCAAATGTCGGTCAACCAAAGCTCGAGCTCATGCATTGTCAGGATTCCCTCCCAGATGCTCGGATTGCTGCGTTCGTCCTACATCAAACCCTGTGTACGTATCTCGTCCTTAACTACCTTGCCTTCATGGTTGTTGTCTGTATCAAGAGGTAGGCACCACATCTAAAGTACATTATTCTATATTCAAAACACACATCACCCCTTCCCAACATACATCATTTTGGGTCACATGCAAGAGGTGCTGGTTTTGTTGTCCCTCTCCTGCGATGTTTATGATAGTTCAATCTATTGGCCCAAGCGGTTTATCGACAACAACAACTGTCATTTGACCAAACCAAAGATTCATTGGTCCGTCTTATGGTAGGTCATGGCGACATGCATGTATGACCAAAGTATCGATCATTACATGCATCCGCCCTGACACGAAGTGGGAGGTGGTGGGCCAAGCATCCTAGCTAGGTACGACATTATGTCATTATATATATCCTAGCTAGGTGGTTGTTAGGGTGCTTTCGGGTTTGTGAGGCAGGTGCCACCAAAGTTATGCATTGTGTATTTAAAGTTTAAAACATCCCCATTATTCGTACATATATTTGGCCACTTCCAGGTGGTTCTTGACTTCTAGCCCCTCTCATCAATCTTCAATGACGCGCCCAACCATGGGCCCGCGGGGTCAAAGTTGTGCATTGGAATTTTGAACATCACATACCACCCTTTTCGCTATATTTGGGCCATGCTGGTGTGGTTGTCTTTTGACCCTCCCTAACGTTATTTTTTGCTGCAAAGACTCTGATGATCCTCAATGGACATGGGGTATAATATCTAAACCGTGTGCGATACAAGTGCGATGTGAATCACTACGATCACGGCATAGCGCGAGCAAATTAAGGTGGAGGTAATCAAGCGCAACTGCAGTAATGGCGTAACTGCACCGAATCACTAACGACCACGCAAGCGCGAGAAAAGAGTGGAGGTACTGGCTCAACCGTGTGTGATGCAAGTGCGCTGAAATCACCACGACTGCGCAAGCGCGAGCAAAGGGTGGAGGTACTAGCTTAACTGCAGCGATGCAAGTGCAATCAGAAACCACCACCGTGGAAGCTAAAGGCAGGTAAGTTTATTTGGAAATTAGGACGAACTGCAGCGATAGACCAGCTAGCTAGAAATATAAAAAACAAACTACCCGCCTTGAGCGTTGCAAAAATCGGCGGATCTGCGCCACTTTTCCTTATTATCGTACATGCATATTGTTATTGGACCGTGCGCGATCTTGGGAACTCCCGCCCCGCATAAATTCCTTTACCCAAATTTTAGTAGCCGACGTACTTCAACCATCGCCCACACTCCTCCAGCACCGACCTTATAGTAAAATTTTAGCAGCCGAGGCATTTGTGTTGGAGATATGCCCTAGAGGCAATCATGTATGATGATATTTCCTATGTGTTTATGAATAAAGATAGTCCTTGGACATTATCAATGATGTGTATCAGCAAGTATGTGACTTGTTTGTGGGACTATGCATTGTATGATGACTGTCCTAAAAGGTCCCTAGTCGAAAGGGCTATGTGGACGCGCAACCGACTAGACTATCATATGACACGGTCGATGGCTTGGTCTCACTAGCCATGCAGCATTGGATGCTAACCGGATAATATGGACTTGGAAAGGTCTGGTCGTATTCGACGTAGTCGGATCCGGAAGTCGAGATAAGGTCCGAGTCGACAGACCCAACTATGAGACGCAACGATATGTCATCTGTGAGTCTCTAGTACAACATACGTTCTATGTCCTAAGACCTGAGCTGACGCATGTACTCTGGATGGTGACAGACTTGCTTTGGGCCGACCAAACGCTACTCCGTGACTGGGTAGTTACAAAGGTAGGTTTTGGGTTTGTCCAGTCCCATGCTGCGAGACATGGTCGAGCAAGATGGGATTTGCCCCTCCGATCAGGAGAGATCACTACAAAAAAATACACTTCCGTGATGATACGTGTTTGTCACACTAGGTCGCGTTTTTTGTCATGCATGTACATCCATGACAAATTTTTGACAGAATCAAGATAGTCATACATGTGCTGTCGTAGAAGTGCTCCATGACATTACCAAAATTATCATCACGGAAGTGTCCACTTCCATGATGATAAATCGCGCGTCACAGAAGTTCTTTCGTCAAGGGTGACCGACACGTGGCATCCACCATAACGGAACGCCGTTAAGCTATCGGGTCGGGTTTTGGATCCGATAACCCGTTAATGTACCGACCAATGGGAAATTTCCACATGTAAAATTCTTATTGGCTGGACGAAACACGTGTCAGCTCGTCAGTGGGTCAGATAGGCGCCTATGATATGTCAACACGTGCCACGGCCCACCATTGGCCCATTTAGCTTACAAAGCCGGCCCGTTTGACTTGGTCAAAAGTTAACGGGTTGGCCCATGAAAAGCCCGTTAACGGTCTCTTCAAGAATAGCCCATTTTACGGCCCGTTAACTCACGGCCCGTTAGGCACTAAAGGAAATCGGGCCAACAACGCCATGTGGGCCGTCAATATAACACCAGCCCATTTCACTTTCGCCCATGTATGGCCCACGGCGCCTTTCGCCCATATGAGGCCTTTCAGATCTTTCGCCCTTTACAGCTGCCCACGGTGACTCTAGCCCATAATGAACAGTAATTTTCTTTGTACCGTTAACGGCCCGTGATTTACATGGGCCGCTTTCAGCCCGTGTTAGCTTTCGCCTATTGACGGCCCATACGTTCTTGGGCTCCTTTTCGCCCTCGACATTTCCGGCCACATCGCCTCGTTCCCTAATGGGCCAAATTCGCCCATGGCAAGAGTCGGCCCACATCGCATGTTCCCCAAATGGGCCAAATTCGCCCATGGCAAGAGTCGGCCCACATCGCCTGTTACCCTAATGGGCCAAATTCGGCCCATGGCAAGAGTCGGCCCGTTTCTGGCCAGCCCGTCCTATATTCTGGCCCATTAAGGACCCGTTATGCCTGTGAAAGAATTAAGCTTTTGTAGTCCTACGGCCTGTTAACGGCCCGTTACCATGCTGGGACGATACCAATTACGCCTGACTAAGGCCCATGTAGACCCATTTATCCAACGGCCCGAGGCCCACCAATTACAGGCCCATTTATCGACAGCCCGAGGCCCACCGATTACAGGCCCATTTATCGACGGCCCGTAGGAGACCCATGGATCCTACGGCCCGTATATGGCCCATGGGTAGTTGCGCCACTAGCAAACCAGGGAAAAGAAGACTAGGAAATAAATAAGGTGAAACTAACACTAGGCTATTAAGGCGATTGCAGACAGATTACATCCACTCGGCATCAAAGATCGCCACCAAAGGCAAATATATAGGGAACACCCTACACTATACAAAAATGGCTTGCTGGTTTCTTCAGCCGGTGGTTGCACATTAAGAATAAATTCTGTATCGCACCAAAACAAATTACAACTATATAACAAAAGGAAGGTTGGCATAAAACTTAATGCCTAGCGTATAAATGCACCACCGTAAGTTCGTAAGCTCGGTTCATTTGACCCGATCATTACGTTTCATGTTGTATTGTCCGATGGAGCACCATAACCCTCGCCTTCATTTCCCTAGGCTCTCGAACAACATAGCAAATGTCTGATAGTCTGGTTTCAAAACCATGCATATCTTGACGACATTGAGCAATGTTTCTCCTTATTTCACAAAGTGCCTCTGTTAGGGAATGGACTTGTGTCTGGAGCGCAGATACAACATTGCTTTGAGCTTGCATATCTTGATCATGAGGCAGTTTGGACGATATTGCCTTAACAACCAACCCAGTATTACGCAGGAACATGCTTTTGGCACTGTTAGTGGATAGGTACTGACCCACTACAGCAAGAGCTGACATTGCGGTTATAGTTGCCTTGCCACCTTTAGAAGGTGGCGATTCCACCATTTTTTCCATAGCTCGCTGAAAAGTTGAGGTTTTACATTAGTAGTACCAGAACAAAATATATTAAGGAGGCAGGAAAACCAAACAAAATAGCTTTGGTCTATATACAGAACTTATTCTGGTGAACCCATGTAAAATATTAGTTGTATTTTATTGCAAAGTACATAATAAAACCAGGTTCCAAACATATGACCATGTACCATCGCTAATGTATTGTCTATTTCTTCACATTGTATTGAGGGCTAAGGATAAAGAGACGAAGTTTATAATACGGTAAGCATAGTATGACATCATTCATATCACAAAACAACCGAGAATGCATAAACAGCAATTGTAACATTGTGTGGGCAAGTCCAGCACGGAACTAGATTAATTCAAGATCAAAGGACATCACTCCTCCCTTTTAAACTTTGTAAGGTGCAATGATACGCTAAGACAATTGTGTATAAAATTGAAAAGAGTAATAGACATTGGATGAAAACCATGCAGTTCAAGGCACAAGTCAGAGTAAGTAGTAGTTAAAAGGCATGAGGATCAAGGACTTACAACAGTGGCTTTGACTGGTGTAGTCATGCCCTTCTTCTTGCTGGTGTGAGTCCTTGAAGATTTCCAAAGCATTTGGTTCAGGTACTTTTTGGTCCTTGCGGGCTTTCCTCTGCATTTCGAACAAGTCAATATAGATCTGATAATATGGTACAGCGAAAAGAGTGAAACAGTAGCTAATTACAAGAGCCTCGCATTGTGCAATATAGCTACGAGATCCTCGCTGTCTGCTGGTATTTCACTTTCGTGACAGTTGGCCTTGTTCTTTGAACAGTTCACCTACAAGAAGATAGATTTGTGTGGCACATGCGCCAATAGGACTTCAACATGTGATCTCGATCACATATATATAATGTACCGATACTTGGATCGACTAGTGTTTAACAAGGCCCCTCCAGCCTTCATCCGATATATTTTCCATCGAGATGTTTGGGAAAGTTCACCGTTAGCCTTGCCTTCAAAGTGAGTTTTCCTCAAGTTATACCGATACTATCACAGAAAGCGTACTTGAAAACATGGGTGCAAGCTTGTCTGGTTGCATCATCTTGGCTATCCAACTTGAACCTCGTCTGTTGAAAATTATGGGAGTCTCATTATCAACAACCTAGAAAGTATGGGACAGAGCAAGACGATATTACTAGTTTCCATACATAACCATACTTACAGATAAATGGTCGAGGAAGGTGTTGAACTGGGTTTCGTTTTTGTCATTCCTGTACTGAATCCATGTTGGGAGGATACGTATATGACACCTAACGGCAACCGCTGCCTATGATACTAACTTGGCTGACTTTGTAGCATCACGTGGCCTTTTTAAACCTGCCTCAAAACGGATCTCCATTCTTCCTCCTCTAGATTTAGTTAACCTATCGAGCATTATCCCCGATGTTTGTTTCCTCTTGCGCCTAGGTGCTAGTCCAACAACAAACATAGGAAGTGTTAGTGTACATCAAACTGTGAGACTACATATAAAGAAGTATGCAATCAGAACTTGACTCAAAGAACTACCTTCTTGCCGTTGAAGCTCACAAGGTTCATCCGATATTGCCAACTCGTCTTGTGTCAAGAGTGCTTGGGAAGTAGTGTCAGGTGGCAAGGGAGCTTGGGAACGTGCTGCTAGCTCAGTTGACGCACGAGTATGTCGTGCAGCTGGTAGTACTTGTTAGGTGTTGCAAGAACTAGGGATGTCTCTGCTTGTTTGGTGGCAGCTATTTGTTTCTGTTTGGATTTTTTTGTAGCTCGTGTAGCATGGGATGCTGTGTTTGTAGAATTTTCCGTTGGACTTTCAGCTTCTATTGCACCATCAAGACCAAAGAGGATTCATCCGCTTCTCATTCCCTGTCATTACATGTTTCTTCCTCTTTCTACTGTGCCATGTTAAGTCAAGCCGACAAAAAAGGAATAACAATTAAGTTCTTCGTAACAAATTGATGTGTGATGCGTTAACTGAACTTTGATGTTAGACAACCACATGATAGGAGGATGTAATATGTATGAAAAACAGGACGGAAGAGATAACCGTAACTATGATGTGTAAACTAAGAAGAAGACATTTCACCAAATTAGAAGCAATGCAATGGAAGGTAGACACCATATGAAAGATGCTACAAATATCGCTTCCGCCAAGTTAATAAAGTGTCTCAAAGCATAAATGGCGTTTAAACAAATGTGAAGCAAGACAAGAAATAAATCATATGCAAGATGCAAACAACATCACACTACCATGTTAGAGGTCTCTCGTCATTAGTGCCATTGCATATTCACAACATTGCATATTCACAGCTTATGATGTGTAAACTAAGGAGAAGGCATTTCAACAAATTAGAAGCAATGAAAGCTAGACACCATATGAAAGATGCAACGAATATCACTCTACCAAGTTAAAACTGTCTCGTCATAAGTGCCATTTCAACAAATTAGTAGTACAAGCTAGAAAAGAATGTGAGATGTAACCTATATCACACTCCGAAGTCAAACGTGTCTTATGATAAGTGATTGTTGCAGGTTACACAACAATAGTAATTTGATGTAAGAACATGGTGTGATAGATAGATATTGTATGTTCTAGATACAGGAACACGTGTCTTATTCTAGTATAATGTGTAAAGTAAGAAGATGGAATTCAACAAAATTAGAAGCAATACAGGCTAGACATCACACATAACATGCAACCACATATAATAAAGGCCAAGTTAGAGGGAGCACCGGTGATGCTGCACTAGGACGTGCTCATCATAAACACAGCTTTGTTGAGTGTCTATGCATGTGTTGTCTTGGAAATCATCTTGGGGGTGTGGAGGAGTAGAAACTGTAGAGGCCCTCCGTTTGGAAGGAGCACCTTTATCCGCTGCCTTGCTAACTTCCTTCCGCTTTATTGATTTTGAATTGTCAAGTAAAACCGACAAGAAAAAGCAATAAAATTCTCTCTTCGTAACTCATTCATCCATGATAATCTAACAATCACTACTTTGATGTAAGGCAAACACATGATACCAGGATGGAATATGTACGAAAACAGGACGGCATGGCATGTTCACAACTGTTTGTGTAAACTAAGCAGAAACCATTCCAACAAATAAGAAGCAATGCAAGCTAGACACCACATGAAAGATGCAACCAATATGACTCTGCCAAGTTAAAATCGTCCCATCATAAATGGAATTATAACAAATTAGAAGCAGCGCATGCTATAAATCATATGTAAGATGCAACTAATATCGCACTTCATATACTAAAGGTGTCTCATCATATTGATTGGTGCGGGATACAAAAAAACAATAGTTTTATGTAAGTACATGCTTAATAGACAGATGTACTATGTACTAAATACAGGAAGGCATGTCACATTAACAGGTATAATGTCACAGTTACAGGAGTATAAGCTAAGCAGACTAGCACATGCAGTTTAACCAGATTGGAAGAATTACAATCTAGACACCATATGCAACATGCAACCACATATCACGCTGCCAAGTTAGAGCAAGCACCTGCGATGCTAGTGTAAGGGAAATGCTGTAATAAACTACAGAGCTACGTTCACTATCTTCATCTAGCATTTCTGTTTCTTGAGAATCATGTCGGGAGGCTGACGCTGCATTCTTTAAATGAGGAGTAGTCCCCTTGCATGCCTGCCTCGTCATAAGTGATTGATGAGGGATACACAAGAACATTAGTTTGATGTAAGAACATGGTTAATACACATATGTACTAGTATGTACCAAAAACAGAAAGGCATGTCATATTCAAGGTATAATGTGTAAGCTAGACATCCGGCCGAGTGGTGAACATGATCATCTAGGACCCGAGAGCCTAGTGGGAGGCGGGCTGCTTCGCCACCATCGCTGCTTTTTAGTTGGCTTCCGGTGATGCATGTCTTTGTTGGGCTTGTCATCGGCTCGGCCAGGCCTCGACTAGCTATTTGTCTTCCGTGCTCACGGGATGGTGGTTCATGTAAAAATATCTTTCCTTATCTTAATAAAGACCGACTTTGGCCTTTCGAATACAAGCTAGACACCATATGGAACATGCAACCACATATGACACCGCTGAAGTTAAAGCAAGCACACAGGATGGTGGTTCATTGCGAGAGGTCATCAACTCCAGAGCTACGCCACTGCCTCCATCTCACGACATCGCACCCTTTATAGCATTGTAATGTGTCTTGCCTACCAGCATACGAAGCTGGAGCGACTTCTCTCTTTTCTTTTTGGCTTCTCTCATGGCAGCAGAGTCTGAAACACCCTTGCATAAAAACACAATAGTGAGAGTAAGGGTGAAGTGTGTGCAGAACTAGTGCACTGTCAAAGTAGCAGATACCAGGTGGCTGAAAAATAAATGACAGGAGACATATGATAGCTCTACAACATTGCATGGCAAACAAAATTAGATTCTACTCCGTATGATTTTGTAATATATGAGCACAAGAAATGCAGGTTACTCCTCCAGCACACCACCATATGTGGTCATATCTAAGATAACAGTCGACTGAAAATAAATAGGTCAGTCGATTTTTTTAATGAATCGTCCGATCTATAAGGAACGGGCAGATGGCCTTCGTCTACCTCCCGCCAGTCACTGTTGACGATCTTTCTCGAACCGCCAGCGACCACCGGCACAGACCCGTGCCTCCGCTGCCCCGCCCTCCCATCGACCTCACACCACCGCCGTTCTTGGCAGCGCCCCCAAGCCATCCCTTTAATCCCGGCCGACCTCTAGATCGAGCGCCAGTAGCTCTAGGCTACAGACGCCCCTAAGATAAACACCAAGGTGCTGCTTCCCCCGCGTGATAGTCGTACTAGCGCCTGTTACGCCGGGGAATGCTTCCGTTAATTGGGAATCAACTGGCCAGAAATTGAAATTCAGGGGGGCGACGGACCTCTAGCTAAGGTGAAATAGTATATGAGGAGAAACCTTGTGCATCGCGAGTTACTAGGAACATCTAGTATCAAGAAGAAGCGGTCAACTAGTGTCTTCTGTGGGATGAATACCGTGCAAGCAGAGACGTAAGATTTGCACGAATAAGGGAAGAGGAGTACCTTCTTCAGTTGCCGATGTGGTAACCTCCACATGTCGCGGCGATCTTCTTCTTATTACAGGGGTAAACCAATGTTCTGGAGGGTGCTGGCTTGGACAAACCCATGGCCAAATTGTTGACTATGTTGCCGTGGCCGTATGTCGGCGGAAGGGAAGCAGATCCGAGGCGGCAAAGGACGGCGTAGCAGGAACAGCTCTGGTGCGGTGGAGGATGGTGATGTTGGAGCGGCAGCGGTGAGGCGCGGGACGTCGTGGTTGAACTGGATCGGGTACCGACGGCTCGGCCTCGGCTTCAACTGCTACCCGTGGAGGGCGTTGCGGTTGAGGTTGCGGTGGACGACGACGTCGGGGTATCGGCTACGGCGTGATGGAGGAGGGCGGCGGTTGATGGGTGGGATGGGGTGGCGGACCGAGGACGCCGGGGTTTCGCGGCTGGTGGAGAGGTAGTTTTGGCACCCACGGAGTACGAATGGGGAATCGGACGTGTGGGGGGAACCATGTTTCGGTCTGGGTCGCGCTTGTTTTTGGCTTTTTTGAACAGAAGATGGGACGCGCTTGTTTGAAATTTGGGGAAAGTACAAACTTTTCCCCCCTCTTAAATTTCGGACCTACTGCGGGTCGGGGGTAGGATGGTAATCCCAGGTGTCCCAAATAGTGGGCGGGAGCGATTTTGGCCGCGCGCATGTGTGCTTAGGCGGCCATTGTGTATGAATGTTTTTCGGAGGCGGTTGTGTGGCATCTAGATGAAGCTACAAACCTACCCCGGTTTAGACCTTTGGACGTCGGGCCGGTAGGTTTCACAGGTCGGAGTTATTAGAAAAGTAATTTTCTTGTACTACCAAACATTGGTATCACGCGGTTTCGGGCGAGTAGACGCTCTTTTGGCGCTTCGTTCGAAATTGTGAAACACAAGCATTCACGTTTAGAGTACTCTTGAACTATGAGGATTGACCTAAATAGACAATGTTATATTTGACCTTGTATGTTTCAAAACCTCATTAAATTATCCGCTTCCTTTTGAAATTTTGACACTTGAAAATCCTATAACTACGATTATTTTGGAATGGAGGAGCTAAATTTGAATCTATTTTGTACACGACTACATATGCTATTATGTACAAAATCAGAGCAAAGATTGGTACCCTCATAGTTTAGGTATGGTTTACAAATGCCATGATATCAAATTCAAATAATTTAATGGACTTCATGTTGAATTCGATTTTTTAAACCACCTTAGGTTGAATTCAAATGTATGCTAGTTCATAGGTAGCTATTTATAAATGTCCATTATGTAACTTTTCGTATGTATAATGTGCTTTACACACACAACATGAACTATACTCACGCTTATATTCGATTGCTAAAGCGATGCATTGTCTGGAGTTCAAAATACTAACTATGTGGATCAATTGTGTCGAATAATAACATAGACATGCTCAAATTCGATAGAATCTAGATGTCTGATGGATCAATTACCGCTCCTTACGCGAATTGCAAATATCATGATCCCATCCTAATATTTGGATAAAATTTATATCTTTAATCAATGTGTAGAGCAGTCTTTTACGTGTAGTTCCACTCTCCATCGGTGGTCTCTCACACATGCTCACACACACTCTCCCGAGGTGTCTTTCTCGCACACATGCTCTAGATATAACCCTCCCTCCCTCTCGTAACCATTTACAACTGTTTTCACTAACCTTTATCACAAGCACTCTTCCTCTCGCAAACATACACACGCACAATCCTCATCGACCATTTCTATATACATGGACCTGCCTACGTGTCTCATGTACGCACATTATCTTTACGCCTGTATCTCACGCATTATCTCACACCTCTCTTCCTAATCGATTTAGTATGATTCTAGCAGAGCATTTTGTAGGATGCCCCTTAAAGTTAGGTTGGATGAATAGTAATATCGTAGATAGAGGGGTTACCTTAGTCCAAGAACCTAGGGTTACAAATCCTAGTCGGCTTTGTCAGTGGACACAGAGTCCTTCACAATTCTGCTATCTTTGTCTTGTATGACTAGTCATCCATGGGTCTTCCTAAATGTGTCATGGGCCGACCAATGTGGAGCAGGACGGAACCGAACAAAGGGCCTCACCTCGACCCACCGGACCTCACGCGGTGACACACCCTCTGCCCCCACGTCTCATTATCTTCTCACACCCACACATACCAACACACACACCACACACACGTAAAATTTCTCCCTGGTGCCTCTATTCCTCCCCCTTGCATATACACACTCAAGGGAATGGAATCTCTTGTCATGACGTCATATTCGTCTCTCTCTCTAGACCACTCTCATTTCTCGTGCTATCTCCCCTGGCCGGCCCCTCTATCCATGCCTCTCTCGAATACGTAATACACACACATACCTCTCTAGGCCCCGCCAAATGCATCAACTACACATTCACACATGTTACATCACGCACTCCATTGATCTAAAAGCCCTCTCTTCACGTTTATTTCACATACAACATTCCTTTTGAATAAAGTGTGGCCAAAAATTATTTTAGAATTTCTACATATATACCACATTACAAAGTAATATGGAGGAGTACGAACGCTAATTTGCATTGCATGGTGTCCACAATGATATTTATTCCGCACTGCGAATTTGTATATTTTTATACTATATAGAAAGTTAGTCATAATAAAGAGAAACGAAGAGCATCTCTCTCTCCATCACATACCCCCCTCAGACGCCTTTCACGCATGCACACAAAACTATCTCCAGGTCCTCTAAAAGTAAGCCCCTAGAAAATTCACGCGTGTTTCATCTTTCTCTCGCGATATATGCAATGACAATCATTGTATTTGAAGCGAAAGCACGATACATACATTGGACTTCATAATCCACTCATTACGGTCACCGTTTATGTTTAGTGGTTATTATACAGTCATGGGCTCACCGTACAACTTTGTATTTGCTCATGACATGACTAGTTGACGATTAAACGCCTCCACGTGGCACCTCTAGTGTTGCATCGCCTTATCTCACTAACATCGTGCCCACACAATAATTTGTATCTACTCTACATCTACACTATTATAAAATACATAAAATACACTCTTATAAAAAAATAGAGTTGGTGATGATGGTGTGCCTGCCATCCTGCAATATAGGCCGTCCGATTTATATCTGACGGATAGGAAAGAAATTATGGCAATTTTGAAAAAAGGTACCCACACACCTCTCCACATTTGCAAATAAGGCCTTCCCTCGTTCATCCTTTTCTCTCACAAGATAAACAAGTCATACAAATGCATCTTGATGTTACGTGCAACGCACGGGCATCTTTCTTGTAAGAATGAAAACAAACGACAAAAAAATATTTTGACGGTGGTTCGAAGTCATGACCGCGGGCACAGCGGACAAGGTGGCCTTGTATTGGTATGTTGAGCCATCTGTTTTAACACACAGGAGCTGGTGTAGTGATTATACACACATGCACGCATGCACACGAACTCCATCCATGCAACACTCACACAAACACATGCACCCACGCACGCACGCAACACTCACACGTACACACGCAGCCACGCACGCACGCAACACTCACATGCACACATGCACGCATACATGCACACACCAGTAGACCACACAACCAACACACACTCTCACGCTCAAGTGCTCAACCTACACGTGCATGCGCACACATCAGGCCCCGATGCATACATACACAACTGTGTGATTCCACAAGCATGGGTTGGAGCCTTGTCGCGCCTGCATAAATTTGTGTTTAACTGACCTTTTCCCTATGCGAACTGATAGGTGGGACCCACAAGGAACGTGGTCAATTTAACTAGTCAACATGGCGCCACGCAGACTATTTGGCCGGTCGACAGAGTGCAATCCGATGCTGAACTGTAAGCAAGTGACCGGATAATCATCGCAAAATGTATATAGTGACCGTAATCAGCTTATTCTGAAGTTCGATGACTGTATTACACTTTTCTCTCTATAGGCCCTCCAAAACTACATCTCTACACATTCTCGCATGTTACATCTAACAACTATGCAATACATCACTACTACTACACTCTAACACAATAAATCATATGTGTTTTTAGTTTTACTAGATACCATATTGTTACTTATAATTATTCAGTTTGCATACATTAAAATTGCCTTTGAAATGTATGGCCAAGATTATCTACCGCTGGAAAAATCCCGCCTTTCCTGTTTAATCGGGTTTGTATCGATGGATCGTATGTAAACAAAGCAAAACTATAGTACTATACAGTACAAGTGACAGTTCATCGGGTCATGTCGTCTACTCCTCCGTCGTAAGAGTGGACGCTCGCTTTCATAAATCTTCTAGTCCCGTTCGCCGACATGTGGGACATCAAGCTACCGGGTCCACGTGCCATACCAGAATACAGTGCAGAGCAGCCGGGGTGAAGCACCCCAGAAATGGCGTCGGCTAGTAATGAGCAATGATTCGTCAAATCACAAAGCTGCACCTTTCCCGCAGTTAAGATGGAGGGACGAAGTAATAATGCTAAAAAAAGAAGTTGGAGGGACGAAGCAACCATCATTTCACTCGTTGCTGAATCCGCTTCTCCCTCATCTTCTTCAACTTAACCACGTGTTGCTTCTGTCGTTGTTCTGCCTCATGTGGGACGCGGATCAGCTTGGTAAAGCACTGATACGTGGGACCACATGTTAGCAAACCGCCAGGACAATGTCCTCCGAAAATAAGAAACCTCCCCCGCCATCCGCGCGGCAAAATCACCTCCTTTTTACTAATATTTGGTTCTATAATTTTTTAGATCAATATAATTGAGATTTGTATAGATAGCACACAGGAGCAGAACCAAGTGGTATGGTTAAGGGCATCCAAAATGTGTAGCCAAATGTGAAAATAGCTTTTGGCATCGTGGGAACCATTATGGACGGTGTTGCCAAATCCAAAAAGATGGAACCGAAGCTCCCTGATTGATTGATTGAAGGAATAGAAAAATGCAACGTCTCTCCTCTTTCTCCCATGCTTGGACGCATGTAGTACAGTATAGAGCATAGAGTCTACTCTCATGTCCCTTCTATCACAAATCACAAAGCAGTGAGGCGTCAAATCACAAAGCACGAACGATGCAACTATCATTTCACTCTTCGCTGACTCCGCTTCTCCATCGTCTTCTTCGAGAAACTATCTTACCGACTAGTACTCCTAGTAGTAGTACTACTAAAGGACTTCTTGGATGCAAATAAGGCGGTTGTCTCGGCTTGCAGGCGGCACTTGCGAACGACTTACCGTGGTCTCCCTCAATGGCGTTCTCCGTCGAACGCACTTCGCCAAACCACAAAAAAAAAGTCATCGGCGTCACCGCAATGGGCAAGGAATTCAAATATAGTTACTACCTCTATTTTTTTGTACACAAGGCCAGTATATCAAAATTACAATTTGCAAAGGGCCACTAACACTAATCGAGGCAAAATTGATGGGGTTAGCAACCGAGGACATTAATATCCCCTGCATGCATGCGGAAGTGAGAAGGTTCGTTTGCATGGCGCTGCATTAATCAAGCGATGAGGAGTGAGATGGTTAGCTCTTTGGTCTTTCGAGAAAAAAAATACGCATTAATTGAAACGTGAAACGAGGATTTGTATTGATTAAATCCCGCGAAGGAAAACCCCGCCTTTCTTTTTTAACACTAGTATTCCTACTAGTAGTATGTACGTACTTATCCTGTTTGGGTCTAGGCCTTGCATTGCCAAACTTCGCCACACATTTTTGCCAAGCTTGCCTAAAGTTTCCAAAATGAGAAGGAGGTACACTTGCGCACGGCTGTCGCGGTCGCACCGCACCCTCACACGGTCGCTCCTGCACGCTGCGGTCGCACCGCACCCTCACACAATCGCTCCTGCACGCCGCAAACCCAACCAAGGGAACGCACCCTCACTGACACGTGCTGTCGCATGTGAACAAACCAAACTCAGCCATCCTATCGCTGACACATAATTTTCGTTCATAGAGTATGTTTATCCAACCACATGTTGGGGAGTATCCGTACGGCCCGTGCGGTGGTCTGTTGAGGAAGAAGAAGAGGTGAGGAAGAAGGAAAGAAGGGTTAGGAGACGTAGGATATTCATCCAACCGCCTGAAATGGTAGACTGACCCAAGTCAGGCGACTTGCATAACAAATAGTATATTTTTACACAGCAAAAGATCCATTAAAACAACAACATAAAGAAAAACTATCATTGCTCGCGGAAAGAGACGACCTCGTCGTCTTTGGCTGCCGGCGTGAACCCGCCGTCGCTGCCGACGTGTGTCTCCGCACTGTGGTTGTCCTCGGCCTCCGGCTACTCGTTCAAGCGGAGCATGCGGGCGCTCTGCACGGACGAGAGCACAGCCCGGTTCAAGTCGAGGACGTCCGGTTCCGCCTGCAGGAGGGCATCGATGGCAGCAGCATCCGCGCGCTCCGCGTCGAGTCGAGCCTCTGCCGCCCGGTTCAAGTCCAGGACTTCCGGTTCTGCCTGCAGGAGGGCGTCGATGAGAGCGGCATCCGCGCGCTCTGCGTCGAGTCAAGCCTCTGCCGCCCGGTTCATGTCCAGGACGTCCAGTTCAGCCTGCAGGAGGGCCTCGATGGCAGCGGCATCCACGCGCTCCGCCTCAAGTTGAGCCTCCGCCGCCCGGTTCATATCCACGACATCCGGCTCCGCCTGCAGGAGAGCCTCGATGGCAGCGGCATGCGCGCTCTCCGCGTTGAGTTGAGCCTCTGCCTCCCGGTCCTCCTTTAGTATCGCCATGTTGAACCGCTGGTCCGCCTGCACCATGGGGACTCGGACGCCGGCACGAAGTCGACGTCCATCGTCTCATACCCATCAGGGGCCTTCTGCGCCGCGACCTCCACAGTGAACATTGGATCGGCTTCCTCCTCCTCGTAGCTTGGCTCCAGAGAACTCGGGGATTGGCCCACCACAAAGCGAGCTTGGGAACGGAGGTCTATGGCACCGACCGCTGTCGCGATTTCTGCACGGCGCTCCGGCATCAGCATCTTGTAGTAAGTGATCTTGCGGCGCACCATGGCTTTCCGGCGAACTAGGGGACGCTTGATGCGGGCTAGGGGATCGAAAGGTGGGGGAATGGGCTGGAGATTTGGTGTGGTTTTAGGGCAGTGGCTGGCGTAGGCCGAGCAGCGAAGGTTCTGGTGTGAATAGTGGTTCCGGTGACGACCGGTCAATCGGTTTTGACTGTACATCGCTCTTGTCGCGTTTGCGTTGCAGCCCGTACGCTGGACCCTCCACGTCGCTCACAAAATGGAACGCGCTTGCCTTGCATTTTCGCCGCTTGTGGGACCGCAGCTGAGAGCAAACCGACGTCCCTCCCCTCCCCGCCAAGGCTATTTATTATACCACCACTCCCTCCATTTTATGCGGAGTAAATAAAAACAGAGGGAGTATACTACGATGAGGATCCTCGACGTGGCGAACCCATTGAGTAACTGACATGCTGGGCCTAGCAAGCATGGGGTCCGCCAGTAAGTGACCGAAAGGGAGGGTATGGCAGGGATACCTACATCAGAGAATCCACTTCCACTATACTACTTTGACCAAATGTTAGAGTAATAATATATGACATGCAACTTACACACACTTTAGAGTAATAATATATGACATGCAACTTACACAAAGCATACAGGGTCTAATGTGTTTTTCGAGGCTAACTTTGACCAAATGTTAGAGTAATAATATATGACATGCAACTTACACAAAGCATATGGTCAATTTCGTATGTGAAAGGAGTTTCCAATGATATAATTTTCACATTATACATCTCATGTACTCCCTCCGTCTAGGTGTGTAAGTCATCTTACGAAAAGCAAATAATCCCAAAACACATAGGCGCGGTGCATTAACTTCTACCTCGTTTCTTGTTTCTTGACATATGAACCAATACGAGATAAGGGTGTGCATGCTTTTAATGACCTGAGACTATCAAACATGACATGCAGTGGTTAACTCATTGCATGCAATACTATTAATTAGCAAATAAACATTAATGTCTCTCGTTTTCCCCTCCTCCTTGGTCACGGTGCACAGCCTAAGATGACTTACTCACCTATGTGAAAGGAGTACTATTAATCTTGTCAATAGTCAAATTGGAAACCATCTCGAGTACAAATCTAGGAGTACGTATTTAATCTAACAATATTGATTGGGCATTGTTGAATGTTGATACTTTTTATCATAGTAGAGATACTTTGACTACACATAAAACTTATACTCCTATCATAGTATGTAAAGTAGAAAGGATAGGAGGGAGCGAACATTGAATACCCTTTATATATGATTTGCGGATGCTATGATCACCGGTTCAAAATTTTGAATCCGCCTTAGGTATCACGTGCCCCCACTCGTTCCCTCTCGATTTCATCTCGTGGTCCGGAGATCTATTGAAAGAGGACTAGGGTGGGTACATGCGAATGATACTCGGCGGAATGTTCAAATGAGGCATGCGGGAGGATGGACTCGACTGGAGGGCGACATGATCGATGGAGAAGAGGGTTGGAGAGGAATGAGAAATAAGCAAACGCCACATGATTACACTTGAACGGCTCAAATAAACAATAAGTTGTCTCGCTTGGCCTACATAGTGAAAGGCCTAATGCGCAACGCAGAGCACTGACGCTCGAATATGGCCGGGAAAACAGGGAAACCAACATAGCACAGACTAGTCTAATGGAGGAGCTGGCCCACGACCTCCTCGCTACCGACAACCGTTCATGTGGGTCGTTGGGGCCAACAATGTATGCAGCTCCAAAGACCGCCTCTGGACACGACGATCATGTGAGCGACACTCTCATATCATCGATAGACACGGTCGGTTTCAGTGTGCCGAGGGTGGTGTTAGTGATGTGGCACGACCAACGGTATGTTTGGTTTGTGCCCAAGGTTGCCCCATCAAAGCATTGGGTAGCCAAAATTTTGGTTGAGGTATTGGTTGCCCATGATTTGGCCGACATTGGCAAGAAAAATGAACTAGATTTGACTAGAGTTCATTGGCATGCCAAAGAAATGGCAACCATCCAAACAAAGACCAATCTTTGGGTCATGACCAAAATTTTGGTAAGGTGCACTTTGGCCACAATCCAAACACAACCCAACGCCCGGCTCGTCGAGGATGCACGGGGCTTCGCGACGCGTCCGCGGAGTGGTGTAGCGTGGCCAACTGCATCCTCTAGACCTGAGACCATGCCGGGTCGTCTTTCTTTTTCAGTGACATGCGGGGATCGCATTTGAGCAAAGGGCATCTCCAACATTGCCACGACCGCAGCTGACTACCCTGGCACACCAAAGCCCTCGTCCCTCGCGCCGTTGCGCGGTGCGTTCCCAGCCAGCGCCAGCTGCCCGCATTCATGTCGTCCGTTTGTATGTCGTCGTTAAGAGGCTCGTTGCCCGAGGAACCAACTCCGGCGACTTAATGATGCACCCGGACGCTTGGCCTCACCGGAATGCGCTACTTAAAGCGGCAACGCCCAGCTAACCTCCACACCATAGCGCATCGTCCTCCTACCTGGCACCACATCCGCCATGACCGCAAGTGCGAACACTCTGCGGAAGAGCTTGTCTTGGGGGATGAAGCTCGAGGTCGCCGCCCTCGCTCAAGTTGCCTCTCGTGACGCAATAGCGGTGTAGCCGGACGCGGACGCGACCGCACAAGAGGTGGCCACGCTGGCGGCCGACGACGGGAGCACCGTCAGCCACGCGTCCTACTTGCCGCCGTCCAACGTCCAGCACCGCCGAGGTCGGGGACTCCTCCGAGGATGAGTAGGGCATGGGAGGCGGCAGGGCATGGTGTGCCAATCGGCCGTCCGTATCCCGTGTTCTACTGCTACTCGCCGGAGACCGCACCTTCACTTCACGGGTCTTGAACCCCGCCCCCGTACATGGACGTCGGTCGCCGCCGTAGAATAGGTTTAGGGTCGGGTTTCTTTTATTTTTCTGTCCTATAAAAGTTTGAAATGTAATGAAAATCTGTCGTTTTTGCATTAATCTCGGCCGGTGTATATGAACTTTCACAATAATATACATATTGTAGGAGTACTAGCAAGATGCCTGTGTGTTGCACGGAAGATCAAGATCTTGTGGGAGAAAAGGATAAACGAGGGACAGCCTTATCTGCAAATGTGGAGAGGAGTGCGGGTAAATTGTCATAGTTTCCTTCCTATCCGTTAGATATAGATCGGACGGCCTATATTGCAGGATGGCGGGCACACCATCATCACCAACTCTGCTTTTTATTGAACCGAGACAAATCTAACAAAACCAACTAAGCCAACCTCCCAGCATATCGCGCGGGAAAAGACCCGGCCGTTCCGTTTTAGTCGGGATTACCGGATTACTAGTAGTAGTATCGATGGATCGCACGAAGCAACATTTTTTTAGGGGGCGAAGCATTTAAAAGGAAAAAAGGCGGTACACTCACAGCACTCTTGACGCGGTCGCATTGCACCCCACACACGTTCGGTCCTGCACACGGCTCACGCAAACGGAACACGCTTCGGCTTGCCTCTTCACTGACACGTGGGACTGCACTTGGAGAAACCGACCATCGCCAATCTCCCCGCCCACCGCGACAATCCCCCCACACACACACACACACAAAATTCCCCCAAATTGATTCAACCGCCTTCGCCAAATATTCCCCAAACCCTCCCCGTCCCCCTCCACTCCATTCGCTCCGCCAAAGCCGCCCTCCCTGCCGCGCCAATACGTCGGCGCCGCGGTTCATCGAGGGGACACGCGGCGATCCTCTCGCTCCCACAGTACGCTCTCGTAGACTGCCGTCCTCTAGCCACGCCGCCACCTCTCGCTATGTTCTTTTGGAGGCGCACGGCGGTCAGCACCGCCACCGCTGGCGACGTTCGTGTGGAGACGCACGGCGGTCAGCTTCTCCCACGGTACGCGCATTCTAGACTGATGCCCCGTTCATGTCGGTGTAGCACTGAATGTTAGCTGATAGACGCTGTTAGTCTCACTGTTTGCTGAAGTAGTTTATTGTCAATATGCTCTGCTTAAGAAGCTTCCTTGCCTTGTTCTGCACTCAATCTGCTTAGCTGAGATGGCATGCCAAGGCCGATTAGTTGCCTAAATATCCTGCCATATATTTATTGTGACGTAGATTGCCATGGTCTAGTAGCCAATCTATTAGGTGAAATAGCTCTACACCATTTTATACTCGATCTTTGTTGCTGCGATGGCCTTCGATAGTTCGATGGCTGTGTGCTTGGCCTCATTGACTGCTGTAACAGCCTGCCATAATTTAGCACTCAAATATGTTTGTTGAATTAGCTTTACATATATTTCGTTACTTAGATATGCTCGTCCAAATATCTAACCATAGCTTTAGACATCGACCTAGGTATTTTTTCTGGACTTCATAAAAAAGCACATATGTTTTTCCTGTAATATCTAGTAGAAGAACTAATTTGTATGTCTAACAGATGGACAGGACTTGGATAACTTCTGCTCGAAGATTCTCCACTGCATATGTCGAGGGGGATGAAATCTTCATGAACTTTATCAGAGCTGAGTACGGTGGTCCGAAATCAGATGTGCTCTGCCCGTGTAGCAATTGTATGAATTCAGTTACAAGAACCCAGTCAACTATGCAAAATCATCTACTCTTGTATGGGATGTCGGTCACATATACTAGGTGGGTTCATCATGGTGAAGTTGTGAACGTCAATGTTATTGACTACGTGGAAGAAGCAGATCACCATCTTGATCTGCCTGATGCTCAGGTGGAAGAGGTGGTGGTGGCGGAGCCAGTGAGTTTGACCAACATTGAAACAATGCTACGAAATGCTCGTGCATTCCGTGAACTTTCACATGCAGAAGAAAAATGGTGGGCCCGCATGTTGGAACAATGCAACGTTGTTGTCACCCCAGGAAATAAGCTGTCAGTATTCTCAGCTATGGTCACCTTTCTTCAGGTGAAGACATCTGAGCGGATGACCAACAAATCATTCGATGCGATGTTGGCTGCTTTCCGCAAATCTTTCCCAGACAAGGCCTGAGCTGCCACACACCTACAAAGAAATGAAGAATTTCCTTCGTAGCGGTTGGAATTGGATATGATATGATCCATGTTTGTAAGAATAATTTTGTTACATTAGGAAGGATTATGCCAACTTAAGTGAATGCCCAAAATGCAAATCATCAAGATGGAAAGATGGCGATCTTTGTGAAGAGGGTTCCTCATAATGTTCTGAGACATTTTCCAATTACACCAAGATTGCAGAGGTTGTTTCATGATGCTAAACAAGAGAGGATGTACTGTGACATTCTAGGAACCAGGAGTACAGAGATCAGAATGTAATGAGCCATCCATCTCATGGTAGTGAGTTGAAAAGCTTCAATGATAAACACAAAGAGTTTGCTGCTGACCCGAGAAACATTAGAATTGGCTTAGCTTCAGATGGATTTAACCCATTTGGCCACCAGAGCACCACATATAGCATGTGGCCGATTGCTTGTTATCCTTACAACATGCCTCCAAATGTCTCGCACCAAAGAATCAAACTACATGATGGCCTTGCTCATCCCAGGTCCAAAAAGTCCTGGAAAGGATTTTGATTTGTTCATGGAGCCTCTTGTGGAGGAACTTCAACAACTACGGAAGGGTGTTCTCACTCGAGACCTATATAGCAGCCCACCAGCTGCTTTCTTTCTGCGTGTTGTTGTAATTTGGTGCATCCATGATTATCCAGCTTTGGGCACTATGTCAGGGCGAACGACACATGGTTACAATGCATGTATTCGCTGTGACAGGAATCCGCTGTTATACGCAATACTTAGCAAGATCTGTTACATTGGACACCGCCTTTTCCTTGCCAAGGACAAGCCGCGTCCTAGAAAATACGAAGACATGTGTTCAATGCAAAGCATGAAAACCGTGATGCGCCAAAGAGTCTCACCGCCGATGAGTTGCAAGTGGAATTAGAGAAGGTCAGTATATTACACCAGAAACCATCCCGTAATGGTAGCTGGAAAAGGAAGCATGGCACGGTAGAAGAGAGATTATTGTTTACCCGCAGGTCCACTTTGTGGGACTTGGAGTATTGGAAAGATTTGGATCTGTGGCATAATCTTGATGTGATGCACATCAAGAAAAATATATGTGATAGCATTATCGGCACACTTCTTAACATTGAAGGCAAGATGAAAGATACCTTAAAATCTAGGATTGATTTGACACACCTGGGTTTCGGAAAGGATTTGCAGGTGCAAGATGAAGGTAAACCACGGGATATGGCACCAGCCAGTACGTCTTGGACAAGGTAAAAAGAAAAGAATTCTGCAAGGTCCTGTCACGTGTGAGATTCCCACATGGATTTGCTTCCAACCCTGAAAGGAGAGTCAGTGCAGATGGAAACAAGGTACAAGGGTTGAAAACTCATGACTACCACGTCCTACTTCAAAGGTATTTACATGTTATCCTTAGAGGATTGGGCCGCCCTGACTTATACAGAGCAGTTGCAGAGTTGGGAAAATTCTTCAGGGAACTCTGCAGTAGAAATATCAGGATAGATGCTTTGGAGCGTCTTAGAGACAAGATACCAACTATCCTATGCGACCTTGAGAAGATATATCCTCCAGCCTTCTTTGATGTGATGGTGCATTTGGTTGTTCATCTACCCGATGAGGCACTACTTAGAGGTCCAAGACAAGATGGTCGGATGTACCCTATTGAAAGGCTGCTAGGCACTTTCAAGGGCTATGTTAGGAACAAGAGCTAGACCCGAGGGTTCCATTGCAGAGGCCTACATTGCTACTGTGCGTTGACATTCTGCTCAAAATACATTGAAACAGGTGATCAGCTTAGCAAAGAGGTGGGTGAAGACAATCCGGGCTCAATGTTTTTGATTATTCTGCTCGAAAGTTACAGGGAAGAGTCGACAAGAGGACAAACCTAAAGATTTGGACAAAATGGTTTGGTATGTGTTGAATAACCGTCCCGAGATACTACCTTATATCAAGTAAGTGCAAGATCGCAGCTTATACATCGTAATCTACTAAACTTGCAGCACATTCTTATATATTTAGATGTTTGACGCGATCACTATGTTGTGCAGCATCTACAAAGAGGAGTTATTGTCGCAAAATCCAAGAAACATTGACAAACTGGTTATGGTAGGATTTGCGAAATGGTTCAAGAACCATGTAAGCTTTTGAAGTGCACTATCAGTTTTTTTAATATATTGAGTACATAAGATGATCAGCTTGTCTATTTTGTAACCATAGATTAAGAAGATGCGGGAGGATGGGCAGGCGATTGATGATGCCCTTTACTCACTAGCAATGGGTCCCGATACTCGGGTAAGACATTATGAATCTTATGCGTTGTTGGAGATGTGCGCTACAACACCCTTTGCACGAGACGAAGGCAGGAAGACACAAAATAGTGCCATCATGAGCACGGATACGTATGACAAAGAGACAACCGAAATGTATGCTAACATAACAGACATTGTTCGATTGCGATATATCTCCGATTCGAGGATCATCGGTGTGTGGTTCTGTTGTCTTTGTCGTTGGTATAACCTGTTTTCCAGGATCACAAAACCCAGAGCTGATGATTATTTCAAATCCATCAATGTCAAGGCGGCGTACCAAAGCAACGAGCCTTTTATTTTGGCAAATCAAGCAACACAGATATTTTTCTTGGAAGACACATTTGCACGTAGCAATGACTGGAGAGTATTGCAAAGGTTTGAGCAGAGGAATTCGTTTAATGAAGTTGCACAACAAGATGATGCTTACACCGCTCACGATGTACAAGATAACACAGATGTTCCTAATATCTTTGAGAACCATCACGTCAATGACGCCGGCGAAAAGATTGCCTGTCGTGCTGTGGACATACAAGAGTTGATCAAGAAGAAGCCAACGTTCGAATACGTTGAGGACGAAGAAGAAGATGACACCGTGGGGAATTACAAGAGTTGATTTTCTTTCCCTTTTTTTTGCAAGGAAGGAAGGAGGACAAAATTGAGAGTTCCTCGGGCTCGAACCCAAGACCTCTCGGTTGAAAACCAAGGGTGCTAGTCACTTATGTGGAGAATGTTCCCTGTGAGGAGGATGGCAGACGAACGCATTTTCCTCGCAGTTTTCTTCCTATATATAAAAAAGTATGCTACTTGGTGTCCGCTTAGTCAAAAAACGATTGTGCCAACCTTGACCGTTCGATTGAAATTCAACGTCTATCGCGTTTCTTGATCTCTTCTTCCTCGAGCCGCCAAAGCCAAACCAGCGCGTCGGTGGGACCGCCTGCTCCGCCTCCCACGGGCTGGTCAGTGATCTTCCCGGCTCTGCTCGTTCCTCGTCCGAGGCCTCACCATCGTCCTCCGCCTTGGTTCGCTTCGCCGTGGCGCCGCCCTCGGTGTTGTCAACATGGTCAACAACCGAGAGGAATAAGGAGATGACTGTACATGGTGAGGATGATGAGGGAGCCGGCTGCCGCATTAATTTTGTTTTTTCGGACGGAGAAGGGTATCAACTGGGTTGTGCGAGACCCGTGGCCCATCTAGCCTGTGCTTTTATTTCATATGTTTAGCACATGACCAGCCCAGTTTGTTTTTTCCTTTACGAAAAATGGCTAGCCAGCTATTTTGTTTTTTGCAGAATAACCAACATAGGCCTACTTGCTTTTCTACGCCCTGCTGGGCCGGAAATCTTTCAAGACGAGGAGGGATGCATTTTGCCCAGAAAATGGGCTATAAGTAATAAGAAATGGGCTATAAATAATAATAAATGGGCTATAAGTAATAAGAAATGGGCTATAAGTAATAATAAATGGGCTGTAAAATGAAAAAAATACAGCAAACAGGCAATTAGTTCCCAAATACTATTTTCTTTCGGATTTTGATATATTAAATTTCATTGTTTTTGTGCGGGTAAAATTTCATTGAATTTAAATTAAGGTATATTTAGATTTAAAATTAATTTGAATCTGGCTAGAATTTTCGGGTTGTATGCTGTTTGGGACAGATTTGGAGGCTTACTTGTGGGTCTACTAGGTTGACGTGTACTTTGGCTTTGTCAACTTAGTCCACAAACTATTCAAATTTAGTCCACAAACGATTCTAGCAGCAGTGACCGTTGGATGTTAATCCAACGGCCGTCTTCTTCTTCAATATCTCGATCCTCTTGCTCCACCGCCCAAACCAGCTCCGTGGACCTGCTGCTCCCACCTCCCATCGGGCTGGCTGTCTTTGCCGCACAGCCGCACCGCCCACCCTACTTCATTGCTGGCCAGGCCATTCCTCTACTCACCCACACCTCCTGTTATTTTCCGGCGGCGACGGCGGACCAAGAACCTCGTACTCCCCACCGCGTGGGCAACCATTGCCGAGTCTTCCCCGGCTCCGTGTCGTTACCTTCCTAGGCCTCGCCGTCGTCCACTGCCATGGTGCTCTCGGCGCGGCCTGGTCAACATGGTCAAGGAAAGACATCCATCGGCCGTGGACTGTACGCGCAAAATAATGATTCCTCCACCTGACAACTAGGACCCACCGGAAGGGCCTCTGTATTTCACGAAAAAAACGTTCCCCCCGCTGACATGTCGGACCCACCAGCTATATCTTCGCACGCAAGGAAGTGCCTCCTTATTACGCACAAAAAATGAATACCCACACTGCTAGATGGGACCCACCATAGTGGGAGGATGACTTGTGGGCCAACTAAGTTGACGGGGACGGAGGGCTTTGTCAACTTAGTCAATATGAACGATTCTACCTCCAGTGACCGTACAATGTCATTCCAACGGCCATAGTGCTTCTTCAACCTCTGGTCTTCTTGCTCCACCCGCCCAAAGCAGCGTCGGTCGTGCCGTGTGTTCCTGCCTCTCGTGGCCGGCTGTGATGCCGCGGAGGCCTCACCGCCCCCTACTACTCCCACTGCTGGCCCAGGGTATCCCTCTACTCACCCACACCTCCTGTTATTCTGTGGCGACGGCAGCCTCACGCTGCAGCCGAACCAGTGAACCCTCGTACTCCTC
Source organism: Aegilops bicornis (assembly GCA_021605145.1). NCBI lineage: Eukaryota > Viridiplantae > Streptophyta > Magnoliopsida > Poales > Poaceae > Aegilops > Aegilops bicornis. Next base: position 564,402,787 of record CM038669.1, on the reverse strand, counting down.
TCCGCGCGGGCTACCACTGCTGCATCTTCCCCGGCTCCCCGCCGTCCCCTTCCTAGGCCTCGCCGTCGTCTAGACCACCGCCCTAGTGCTCTCGGCGCGGCGTGGTCAACGTAATGAGGGACCGACTTCCATTGGAAGAGTACTGTACGTGGAGAGGCTGACATCTGGGTCCAGGCGGCCGCAAGGAAGTTCCTCCTTATTACGCACAAAATAATTATTCCTCCACCTGACAGCAGGGACCCACCGGACGGGCCACCTTATTTCGCGAAAAAAACGTTTCCCCCCTGACTGCTGGGACCCACCGGACGGGCCAGTGTATTTCGCGAAAAAACGTTCCCCCCGCTGTCAGCTCGGACCCACCGGAAGTGCCTCCTTATTACGCACAAAAAAATGAATACTCCCCCTGCTAGCTGGGACCCACCATGGAGGGAGGCTGACTTGTGGGCCTACTAAGTTGATCGATGGGGGCCTTTGTCAACTTTAGTCAATATGAACGATTCTAGCTCCAGTGACCGTACGATGGCCATCCAACGGCCGTAGTGCTTCTTCAACCTCTGGTGTTCTTGCTCCAGCCGCCCAAAGCAGCGCTGGTCGTGCCGCATGCTCCTGCCTCCCGTGGCCGGCTGTGCTGCCGCGGAGGCCTCACCGCCCCCTACTATTCCCACCGCTGGCCAGGCCCTGCGGCGACGGCAGCCTCACACCGCAGCCGAACCAGTGAACCCTCGTACTCCTCTCCGTTCCGGCTTCCACTGCCGCGTCTTCCCCGGCTCCCCGTCTTCCCCTTCCTAGGCCTCGCCGACGTCCACCGCCGTGGTGCTCTCGGCGCGGCATGATCAATGTGGTCAACGACCGACTTCCATCGGAAGAGTACTATACGTGGAGAGACTGACAGCTGGGTCCACGGCAGCCGCAAGGAAGTGCCTCCTTATTACGCGGAAAATAATTATTCCTCCACCTGACAGCAGGGACCCACCGGACGGGCCACCAGTATTTCGCGAAAAAAAAGTTTCCCCTCGACTACTGGGACCCATAGGACGGGCCACCGTATTTCACGAAAAAAACGTTCCCCCCGCTGTCAGCTCGGACCCACCGGAAGTGCCTCCTTATTACGCACAAAAAAATGAATACCCCCCTGCTAGCTGGGACCAACCTTGGTGGGAGGTTGACTTGTGGGCCTACTAAGTTGATCTGGACGGAGGCCTTTGTCAACTTTAGTCAATATATGAACGATTCTAGCTCCACCGACTGCACGATGTCCATCCAACGGCCGTAGTGCTTCTTCAACCTCTGGTCTTCTTGCTCCGGCCGCCCAGCAGCGCCGTCGTGCCGCCCTCTCCTGCCGCCCGTGGCGGCTGTGATGTCATGGAGGCCTCACCGCCCCCTACTACTCTCACTGCTGGCCAGGCCATCCCTCTACGCACCCACACCCCCTGTTATCCTGTGGCGATGGCAGCCTCACACCGCAGCCGAACGAGTGAACTCTCATACTCCTCTACGCGTGGGCATCCACTGCCGCGTCTTCCCCGGCTCCGCGTCGTCCCCTTCCTAGGCCTCGCCATCGTCCACCTCCCTAGTGCTCTCAGCGCGGCGTGGTCAACATGGTCAAGGAATGGCTTCCATCGGACGTGGACTGTACGTGGAGAGGCTGACAGCTGGGTCCACGGCCGCAGCAAGGAAGGACCCACCAATTACATCTTCGCACGCAAGGAAGTGCATCCGAAAAAACGATTCGCCCCCCTGACTGCTAGGACCCACCAGCTACATCTTCGCACGCAAGGAAGTTCCTGACAGTCGGCACCCACCTGGTCGAAGCGTACGTAGCGTTGTCATTCTGGTCGCAAACGTGAACAAACATATATACTGGTGGATGTAGAGGCGCGCATGTGTCGTAGTAGAGGCGCGCACGTCGTAGTAGAGGCGTGCACGTACAGCGGCGAGGGTGCAAGAAAGAAAATACGGTCACGTACATACATACGGGCAGGGTCTCGAACGCCTATCGTGCATATGTACATGGCTGGGTCGGAACGGAGAAACAGCCGCTGCCGTCGTGTTCATGGGGAGCCAACCGCTGGGTCGGAACGGAATGCATGGTCGTGTTCATCAGAGGGCTTGGACGGAACATGCGATGGAAATGAGGCTGGCGTACCGCTGTGGAGGAAAGCGGCCTTGTGTTCGACCGGCCACGCTCAAACGGGGTCCTGTTGATCGGGAGGGGCCTGGCGTACCGCAAAACGGAGGAAACGGACGTCCTACGGTTGAAACGTGGGTCCTGTTGATCGCGAGGGGTGTGGCGTACCGCAAAACGGAGGAAACAGACCTCCTACGGTCGAAACGGGGGTCTTGTTGATCGGGAGGGGTGTGGCGTACTGCAAAACGGACGAAACGGACTTGTGTTGGAGCGCTACGGTCGAAACGGGGGTCCTGTTCATCGGGAGTGGTCTGGCATACCGCAAAACGGGAGTCCACGGGATACTGTTCATCTCCACCGTCGACATCCTCCAGCCTCCACGGGCTATCGTCGACCTCCTCCAGCCTCCATGGGCTCCTGTTCATCCAGCCTCCACCGCGCGCTACCCCACCGGCCATCGCTCAACCACCCTCCACGGGCACCCCTCCATCGTCTCATCGCTCATCCAGCCCTCCACACCACGGGGTCCTGTTCAACCACCCCTCCACGGCCACCCTCCACGGCCACCCCTCCACCGTCTCATCGCTCATCCAGCCCTCCACACCACGGGTTCCTGTTCATCCAAAGGCAACGCCACCGCCCAATCGCTCATCCAACCCCCCATAACGCTCACTGTTCATCCAATCGATCGGCTTCAGTTAGTAGCAGTAGTGAAGGAATCACTCGATCAGCTTCAGTTAACAGCCATCGATCGATCGCTCGGGTTCAGTAACGAGTAGCCTGCAGTGCAATTGCTCGGGTTCAGTTAGAGCCCAACGCCTCGCTTCGGAGTTCGATTAAAGCGACGCCTACACCTGCAGCGCTCGTCTGAGAAAGCAGCGAATCGCTCGGCCCCGACCTCCCACCGTAACTAGCAACTCCCCAAAATTTTCCTCCCCCTTGCTTCTACCACGGTTTTTTCCGTCATGGACGGCCCAAAGAATGTCATGCAGCTGCGTCTCCGGCCCGCCCAGGACGAAAAGCCCATTTTCTGTCATGATTTTTTGTCATAGAAGTAGGAGCCCACCACATCTATGATGATAACGGGTTTTGTCACAATTATCGTCATAGAAGTGTCATATGTATGACACAAAAAAATTTCGTTCAGCCCAAAATGTCACGGATGTGTCTTTTTTTGTAGTGGATATACTCTGGGCCCCTCGTGTGATCCGACCAGGAACAGCATGGCCATGCGACAAGGATTATGAGATAATCTGGATTGTGGTCGGCATCACTGAAACGAGAAAGAGGTCGGGCTAGCACAAGGATGACAGTCTCGCCTTGAGCCTGACAACATATATCGTGCGGCAAAGGGAACAGAAGTGTGACACGTTGTACAGGTTCACCTAACCAGCTTCATAGTCTACTTGGTGGTCGGCACGCCTTGCTAGAGGACGCTACCAACCGTGCAGGTTGGAGGTGATCCGAACTGTGACCAAGCCGACTTGGACCTAAGGGGTCGCGCGCTTAACGGAAGGAACCTGCGAGGTCGGTTCATAGGACACTGGTCGGATGTGATCCGAACTGGACTAGGAATGTGACCGAGTAGACTTTGGGCTTTAGGGTCCGTGCGAGGCCCAAGTATTGAGCCTGCGACGGATGCCTATATAAAGTGGAGGTGCGGCACACTCATGCGGTTGATCGCTTCGGCTGCGACTAGGGTTTGCATGTGTTGCGAATAGCCACCTCCACTCGTCGCCGACTGTGTGATCGGACCTAGCAGTCCACCGCACGGTGTTCCTCCTGCACGCGCGGATACCGTTAGAGGCGGTGCACTTGCGCCGCTCCGGCGAACTTGTACGTGGGATCGGACGACCGGCTGTTCGAGGGAGATCGGACGAGGAGGAGACGATCCACGCAGACGCGCTGCCCCAACTCTTCTTCCGCTGCACGGCACTGCGCGTCTAGTGGTAACCAACTGTGATCCATCTCCCGTAACATGTTCCTGGATGTTCTGCGCATAGGAAAATTTTAATTTTTAGTCGATGCACCCTACGTAGAACCCAACAGTGGTATCAGAGCATCTGCTATAGGATTTCGATTCAGATCATATGCATATTAGATATGTGGAGGCGGCAGATGAGATCTGTTGCCGTTGATAAGATCGGCTATGTGCACGGTTGATGTGATCAACTGCACATGGGGATCGTTGAGGCTATGTTTTCTGTAAATCGGGATCAATGAGGTCGTGACATGATCTACCCCTACCGGTCGGTTATCCGCCATCGGGGTTAACAGTGAAACGTAAATCCGAATCGGGACCGCCGTGTGCGTAGCGCCGTGTATTTCGTACCCAACACACAAATCGCTAGAATGCGATTCTATGCATAACTTTGTTTTGCAGGTTTGATGTGAATAGTATGGCTCATGTGTATGTGATGCATGTGTGTAATATATACGTGGCATGTGTGTCATGTTTGTCAGCCGGCAGGAGCCAAAGTGTTGTCATTATATTGTATAACGACCTGCGTGTCGACTTGTGACTCTATGTAAAATTCATTACTAGTTGTAGTAGTTGGATAGATCAGGTTGGTGGCTTGGCGTCCCGGCGTGACAAACAAGATGGAGTTCGTAGATGGTCATCGGAGTCGGAGCCGACCTGGAAGAACATCCATGAAGGAGCCATACTATTTCACAATATGTGTTCATTTGTGATTGTTATGCTTCTTTGTTTCTATGCATGTTAGAATGGTAGAATGATCCCTCATGAATATCAAGCGAATTGCCATCCCCGATGTAGCACCTTCGCACGTCAAGTACGTCTAGTAGTGGGCTCATAAAATTGGGGTGCTGCTGGGTGTCCTTGAACTGAAGGTTTCATGTCGGACACGGACATGCACTGCATCAGGTTAACTTGACAAGGCTATCAAAACGGTTTTGGGCCTTGTGGCAAAGAAGGTTGGGAGCCGGGGTATGAGATACCTTCCCGGCCAACAGGAGTCGTATAGAGATACGATTAGCAAGGAGTTTCTTACCGGATAGGTATGCTGGCTACCAGTGATGCTAAAGCTCACTAGTCGCATGCGCTAGTCGGATCCTGAATCACTGAGAGTTTGCGGAGGGATGCTGACTTCAGTGGGAGTATTTCTGTTTAGGCTAGAATTACTCTACATAAACACATTGCTTAGTGATTGCATATTTTCTGTTGTAGATCAATGGCACCACCTGCTCAACCCAACTTTGCATTGAAATCAATTATGGAAAAGGATAAACTGAATGGAACAAACTTTACCACCTGGTATAGAAATCTGAGAATTGTTCTCAAGCATGATAAAAAGGAACATGTTCTAGAGGATCCACTTCCAGAGGAACCTGCCAATAATGCTAATGCCACAACTAAGAATGCCTACCAGAAACTTCGTTGATGAATCAACGGAGATCACCGTCTGATGTCGGGCTTGTATGGAGCCCGATTTGCAACAGCATTTGAAAATGTTGAGGCTTACGATATGATCGAGAGTCTCAAGAGCATGTTTCGTATACGTGCTAGGACCGAAAGGTTCAACGTCTGGCAATCCTTGAGGGATTGCAAGCTGAAGGAAGGTGATCCACTGAGCCCACATGTGATCAAGATGATCGGATATGTGCAAGCTTCGGATCGTTTGGGCTTCCCGCTCTTGGATGAGCTGGCTACTGATGTTGTTCTGGGTTCTCTTCCGCCCAGCTATGGGACGTTCATCTCGAACTATCATATGCATGGCATGGGTAAGAAGCTCACTAAATTGCATGGGATGCTCAAGGTGGTAGAGCAGGATATTAAGAAAGGCATGCATCAGGTGTTGATGGTGCAGAAATCGGCTAAGTTCAAGAAGAGTTGGTCCAAGAAAAAGGCTAAGGCAAAGGGCACGGAGACGGTAACCTCTGCTACTGCGCTGAAGTCTGGACCGGACTCGAAGACCGTTTGCTATCACTGCAAGGAGACCAGTCACTGGAAGAGGAACTATAGCAAGTGGCTTGCAGAGCATGGCAAGAAGGCCGGAAATGCTTCTTCAGGCAAAGGTACACTTGTTGCATATGTTATATACATTTACCTTGCTGACATACCTAGTAGCTCTTGGGTATTTGATACCGGATCGGTTGTTCATATTTGCAACTCGATGCAGGGGTTGTTAAGAACTAGGCGTGTGGCACAAGGGGAGATTGACATCAGGGTCGGCAATAAAGCAAGAGTTGCTGCGTTGGAGGTCGGCACGATGCAGCTCCAGCTTCCTTCGGATTCATAATGGAATTGAATAATTGTTATTACATTCCTGCACTTAGTCGGAACATTATTTCTGCCTCATGTTTGATGAGTCAAGGTTATGAATTCAATTTAAAGGACAATGGTTGTTCGATATTTTTGAATGGTATGTTCCACGGCTATGCACCCATTGTTGATGGGCTATTTATATTGAATCTAGAACATGAACCGGCCTATAACATGAATGTCAAGAGTCATAAGCCTAATGAGATAAATCCGACATACTTCTGGCACTGCCGGCTTGGACACATTAGTCTGAAACGCATGAAGAAGCTCCATGATGATGGGCTCCTAACTTCGTCCGACTTCAGGTCGTTCGAGACATGTGAATCATGCTTGCTCGGCAAGATGACTAAGTCTCCTTTCGCAAAGAGTTGCGAGAGGGCGTCCGAGCTGTTGGAGCTTATGCACAGTGATGTGTGTGGTCCAATGAGCACAATCGCCAGAGGTGGCTATCAAGATTTCGTGACTTTTACCGACGACTTGAGTAGATATGGATATATCTATTTGATGAGGCACTAGTCGGAGACTTTTGAAAAGTGCAAAGAGTTTGAACGAGGTTGAGAATCAGCTCGGCAAGACTATAAAGCTTCGCAATCTGATCGTGGAGGTGAGTACATGAGCCGTGAGTTTGATGATCATCTGAAAAATCGAGGTATAGTACCTTAGCTCACACCTCCGGCACGCCATACGGAGAAAGCGGCGTGTCGGAACGGAGGAATAGGACCTTGTTGGACATGGTCCGGTCTATGATGAGCAAATCGGATTTACCCTTGTCATTTTGGGGATATGCTCTAGAAACTGCAGCTTTCACACTTAATAGGGTACCATCAAAATCCTTACACAAGACACCACATGAGATGTGGACCGGGAAGAGTCCCAGTTTGTCTTTTCTAAAGATTTGGGGTTGTGAAGCATTTGTCAACCGACTTATGTCAGACAAGCTTACACCTAATTCGGATAAATGCATATTCGTGGGATATCCGAGGGAAACCTTGGGATATAGCTTCTACAACCGGGAAGAGAACAAAGTGTTTGTTGCTCGGAATGGGGTTTTCCTTGAGAAAGAGTTTCTCACGGGAGGCCAGTGGACGACGGTACGACTCGAAGAAGTTCGAGGACCACTCGGGGACGGTTCGGCTGGTGATGAGATCATACAGGAGTCAGTCAGGGAACCTGTAGTGGAAGCGGCAACGGAACCACGGAGGTCGGAAAGATTGCGCAGAGTGCGCGATGTATTGTTGCTAGAAAGCGACGAGCCGGCCACATATGCGGAAGCGATGGTGAGCCCAGATTCCGAGACATGGCTGGAGGCCATGAGATCCGAAAGTTAAAGTCCATGGATGAGAATCAAGTGCTGGACTTGGTTGATCCGCCACCGGGCGAATCGCCATTGGTTGCAAATGGGTCTTTAAGAAGAAAACCGATGTGGATGGAAATGTTCAGATCCACAAAGCTCGGCTTGTTGCTAAAGGTTATGGACAAGTTCAAGGAATTGACTACGATGAGACTTACTCGCCAGTAGCGATGCTGAAGTCGGTGAGGATCATACTAGCTATAGCTGCATATTTCGATTACGAGATATGGCAGATGGATGTCAAAACGGCTTTCCTTCACGGAAATTTAACCGACGACGTGTATATGATAAAACCCGAGGGTTTTGTCGATCCGACTAGCACTAGTAAGGTATGCAAGCTCAAGAGATCCATTTCTGGGTTGAAGCAAGCATCTCGAAGTTGGAACATTCGTTTTGATGAGGTCGTCACTGATCTCGGTTTCATCAAAAGCGAAGAGGACTCTTGTTTATACAAGAAGTTAAGTGGTAGCTCGATAGTGTTTTTGATCTAGTATGTGGATGACATATTGTTGATCGGGAACAATGTTTCGATGCTAAACTCGGTCAAGGAATCATTGAATGGCAAGTTTTCGATGAAGGACCTTGGTGAGGCAGTCTATATTTTAGGCATTAAGATCTATAGAGATAGATCGAGGAGGCTGCTCGGCCTAAGCCAGAGCACGTACATAGATAAAGTGTTGAAGCGGTTCAACATGAGTGAGGCGAAGAAAGGGTTCTTGCCGCTCTCACATGGTATAAGGCTAAGCGAGACTCGAGTCCTTCGACATCCGATGAGCGAAGCGGGATGAGTAGGATTCCGTATGCCTCGGCAATCGGATCCATCATGTATGCCATGATATGTACAAGGCCTGATGTTGCTTTTGCAATAAGCCTAACAAGTAGATACCAGGCCAACCCGGTGAGAGTCACCGGGCAGCGGTAAAGACTATTTTGAAGTACCGAAAAGGACTAAAGAGATGTTCCTAGTTTATGGAGGTGAGGAAGAGCTGCGTCAGAAGGGGTTACGCCGATGCTAGTTTCCAAACCGACAGAGATGATTGTCGATCACAGTCCGGATTCGTGTAATGCCCTGAGCGGAGGAGCAGTGCAATCGATGAGTTCCAAGCAGGATACGGTGGCGATTCTACCACAGAAGCCGAATACATTGCGGCTTGTGAAGCTACAAAGGAAGGTGTTTGGATCCGGCATTTTCTGGATGATCTTGGTATTTTCCCAGCCTCGGTGAAACCGTTGGATCTTTATTGTGATAATTCTGGTTCCATCGCACAAGCCAAGGAGCCGAGGAATCACCACAAGGTCAGGCACATAGACCGGAAATATCACCTGATACGAAAGATCGTAGAGGATGGTGATGTAGAGTTATGGAAGATTCGCACGGATGCAAATGTTGCAGATCCGTTGACTAAGCCGCTTCCACAACCCAAGCATGAGGGGCACATTAGAGCTATGGGCATTCGATATCTATTTGATTGACTCTAGTGCAAGTGGGAGACTGTTGGAGATATGCCCTAGAGGCAATCATGTATGATGACATTTCCTATGTGTTTATGAATAAAGATAGTCCTTGGACATTATCAATGATGTGTATCAGCAAGTATGTGACTTGTTTGTGGGACTATGGATTGTATGATGACGGTCCTAAAAGGTCCCTAGTCGAAAGGGTTGTGTGGACGCGCAACCGACTAGACTAGCATATGACACGGTCGATGGCTTGGTCTCACTAGCCATGGAGCATTGGATGCTAACCGGATAATATAGACTTGGAAAGGTCTGCTCGGATTCGACATAGTCGGATCCGAGTCGAGATAAGGTCCGAGTCGGACAGACCCAACTATGAGACGCAGCGATATGTCATCTGTGAGTCTCTAGTACAACATATGTTCTATGTCCTAAGACCTGAGCTGACGCATGTACTCTGGATGGTGACAGACTTGCTTTGGGCCGACCAAATGCTACTCCGTGACTGGGTAGTTACAAAGGTAGGTTTCGGGTTTGTCCAGTCCCATGCTAGGAGACATGTTCGAGCAAGATGGGATTTGCCCCTCCGATCAGGAGAGATATACTCTGGGCCCCTCGTGTGATCCGACCAGGAACAGCCTGGCCATGCGACAAGGATTATGAGATAATCTGGATTGTGGTCGGCATCACTGAAACGAGAAAGAGGTTGGGCTAGCACAAGGATGACAGTCTCGCCTTGAGCCCGACAACATATATCGTCGCAAAGGGAACAGAAGTGTGACACGTTGTATCTTGGTTCGCCTAACCAGCTTCATAGTCTGCTTGGTGGTCGGCACGCCTTGCTAGAGGCCGCTACCAACCGTGCAGGTCGGAGGTGATCCGAACTGTGACCAAGCCGACTTGAACCTAAGGGTCGCGCGCTTAAGGGAAGGAACACAGGAGGTGGGTTCAGAGGACCTTTGGTCGGATGTGATCCGAATCGACTAGGAACGTGACCGAGTAGACTTTGGGCTTTAGGGTCCGTGCGAGGCCCAAGTGTTGAGCCTGCGACGGACGCCTATATAAAGTGGAGGTGCGGCACACTCATGCGGTTGATCGCTTCGGCTGCAACTAGGGTTTGCATGTGTTGCAAATAGCCACCTCCACTCGCCGCCGACTGTATCATCGGACCTAGCAGCCCACCGCACGGTGTTCCTCCTGCACGCGCGGATACCGTTAGAGGCGGTGCACTTGCGCCGCTCCGGCGAACTTGTACGTGGGATCGGACGACCGGCTGTTCGAGGGAGATCGGACGAGGAGGAGACGATCCACGCGGACACGCTGCCCCAACTCTTCTTCCGTTGCACGGCACTGCGCGTCTAGTGGTAACGAACTGTGATCCATCTCCCGTAGCATATTCCTGGATGTTCTGCGTGCAGGAAAATTTTAATTTACAGTAGACGTACCCTACCGTAGAACCCAACAATTTGAACCGTCGCCCTCCCTCGTCCACCACCATCTCCAGCCACCATTACTAAAATTTTCAGTAGCCGCGGTGTATCCTCAAACACCACCCCCTCCCCCACTTGGAACCCTAGCTTGCGGCCGCCGTCGGTGCCGCCGCCAACCCTGCCGGTCTGCCCGTTCCTCCTAGCTTAGATAACAATGTTCAGGTTATCAAGCGATTCCCATACCATCGCCCCACTCCCCTGAGTTTTTAGACGAGGCCTCCGGTGTCCCTCGCCGCTAGATCCACATCCCCTGCTCCAGAATGTTGCAGCCTAAGCTCGACCACGTATCCCAGGGAACACGATGAGCGTTCAGCCAAGAAGAGGTTTATCATGGCCTCTCCAGCGGATGTTGGCGAGGTGGCCGCCGTTCGCCCTGACCTGTCGATCCCGAGGCAACACGTCACCGCGGAAGCCGGTGAAGACGTTGACTACGTTGCCATGCCGAAGGCTTCATGTCAGCTAGCTAGCGTATTACTATATCTCGGGAAAGCTGGTTACGACATCAAGCTCGTCCACACCGACGGCTTCACGCGGGCCATGCCACAGGTTAAGTGGTCCATCCCCAACCCCTTTGGTTCAACAACCGTCGATCTCTTCGACGGCCCTGCCGCTGATCTCCTCTGCCAAGCGGTCAAGGATTTGCGAGCTTTATACGCCATCGAGCCCATTTTGTCATTTCTGAAGGACACGTTCTACGGCGGTGGCTTGGGATCCTCAATTGCCAAGTCAGATCTCATCGACCACGACCACGACCACGAGGAGGGAACCCATGAAGGTTCTTCCAAGGTGAAACAACCCATCTGTGACATCAGAGAGCGCACCATGGGTCTGTGCTCTTCCAACTGGAAGGATCCCGTCCATGAAATGTGAGGCAACATTATATCAGCAAATATTACCTTTTTTAGCTTGCCAACCCGTACCCTTTGTTGTAGTAGCATTTTCCGTGCGGTGCTTTAACTATGTCGTGTTTAATTATTTTAGTTATGCAAAAATGTATTGTTCAATAGGTCTATGTGATGTTTAAGTATGAATTTTCCACTTTAGTTCCACGAATGGCTATATCTGGTTGTTTATAGTGAGTAGATGCCTTGTTTATCTATATTTGGTTGTTAGGTTGGTTGGAGTGAGCATTTTTTTCAGTTATCGAGAAGATGCCTTGTTTATCTGTATTTGGTTCTTAGTTTGGTTGCAGTGAGTATTAGTCCAGTTATCAAGCAGATGCCTTGTTTATCTGTATTTGGTTGTTAGGTTGCTTTTTAGCATTTGTCCAGCTTATCAGCGAGATGCCTTGTTTATCTGTATTTGGTTGTCAGGTTGCTTTTTTAGCATTTCTCCAGTTATCAAGCAGATGCCTTGTTTATCTTTATCTGCTTGTTAGGTTGGTTGCGGTGAGCACTTGTCCAGTTTTCAAGCATATGCCCTGTTTATCTATATTTGCTTGTTAGGTTGGTTGCAGTGAGACTCTGTCCAGTTTTCAATGGCTATATTTGGTTGTTATACTAGTCATTTATGCCTTGTTTATTTCAGTCATTCACAATGTGTGGTTCATTATGTGCAAGTCGGAACTGTGCCGCTCGACTACATCAATACCAGTTTGAACGGCTATATTTGGTTCCAGTTATTCCTGGTGTAGTTAACACATGCCCTTTATTTCAGTTTTACACATTTATCCAGTGATGTTTAAGCATTACGTACGTTATATTCATTTTCAACAATACCAGTTTGAATTGCAATATTTGATGGTCATTAAGCCTGCTATCGATAACATTGCCTTCCATTTTATATCTGCTTTAACAAAGATGTCTTGAAACCAACACATTCAAGCTATCATTTGGAGATGATGTTGTTTACCTTTTCTATATTTGTTTGATGTTAAGATTGATGTACTTATCATGCCTTTCCGCTACTTATGCAGGACAACAATGGGAGTGGCCACCATTTTCCGCCGAGGTTAGCTTCATCCCTCGGCTTGTACTTCCCCCGTTGTTCCATAATGTAGGGCATATAGATCCAGGCCTGGACACTAGTTAGCTTCTAATATTGACTTGTTGCTTGTAGGTACATATGCCCTTGGCAAGGATCCACGCATCGACCATTTTTGCGTATGGGGCAATGAGATATTGATGAACAAGCATCAAGTGAGGAAACTGATAAGGATTATTAGCAAAAAGATACGAATGGTGGCATGCAAATTATTTGTTTATGCTCTATCCAACACAACAGTGAGCTGTAGGATGGTAACTACAAACTCTAGAGCCTTCTCTTTTTACTGCCATAATGAGTTGTTAGACAACAATGTCTGAATATTTTTCGTTCCCACTGGTTCCCGAAGCAGTTCACTCAAGATTACCTCGAAAAGTAGATGATTTGTGGACACACAATGAAGGTTAAGGTATTACATCCAGACTACAATGAGCATCGAGAAGTCCTAATGAAGATAGTGAAGGATGGACGGGCAGCCGTCACAAGGGGTTGGCCTAGAGTCGTGCACACCTTACGCATGGAGGAGGGCACAATATGGGCATTCCCCTTCACCTTCTCCAGCAACCAGAATGTCTTTCGCCTCTCTCTTTACAGTATTTAGTACAACTATGGTTCATCATTCTTTACTTGGTGCTTCTGTAGTTCTTCAGTATATGTACCTGTGCATTGAATTATGGATTCGTGGTTGAACCTATATTTGTAATAAACATGGTTGGATATGAAATAAGTGATTGCCTACTTTCAAATTCATAACATGTGATTTTTAAATTAGGGATTAATTGGATTAATTATGGATTAAATAGGGATTACACTACACATGGTTTGCAAAAGCGAAACGTCTGCGATATACGTGGAGATCAGAAACATTTCTAGGATACACTACGTGTGCGATCAATCTCCACTTCACACATGACTTTCTCTTCAAAACTGTTTGCGTTAGGCCACCTTGCGCAAACGTTTATCACATAAAAAGTGTGTGTGATGGACAGCCTTTGCCACACAGTTTCTTTCTACGCACCGTGTGTGATGCATTCAATAACGCAAACGATAAAATTATTAATATCATGTGCAATGGCAACGCTATCACAAACGATTTAACGGGAAAAATTGTGTGTGATGTACCTGTGAACGGAAACGTTTTCCTTGGAGCGACTGTGTGGGATGTACATACGAACGGAAACGTTTAGCGGGGACTGACTGTGTGGGATGTACTTGCGACCGGAAACAATTTCGCCTGTATAATTGTATTTTTTTAGCTCTATTGTACGTATTTCCGTATTTGAGCGCTCGTCGGTCGCACACGACCTCATTTTGCCGAACGTGTGTGCCAGGAGGGCATATCCACGATGGTTTCTGGGTCGTGTGGGAAGGAACCCCCCCCCCCCCTAATCGCCCACACTCACTTGGCGATGGTTCCAGATGCCGTCGCGGAAAGGGGTTAAAAACCGTTTGTTTAGGACCGACGCGCACGAGTGTGTTACCGTTAATTTCAGTGCTTACAGAGAATACCTTACTGAAAATTACTTGTCATTTCCTTCTGCTCCTCGTTGGTTTCGACACTCTTACTTATCGAAAGGACTATGATAGATCCTTGATACTTGTGGGTCATCAAGACTCTTTTCTGGCGCCGTTGCTGGGGAGTGAAGCGCCTTTGGTAAAGAAAAATTTATAGAGTGTGCTGAAATTTACTGTCACTTGTTACTATGGAAAATAATCCTTTGAGGGGCTTGTTCGGGGTATCTTCACCCCGACCAGTAGAGCAAAGAGTTGCTCCTCAACCTACTGAAAATGTTTACTTTGAAATTCCTTCGGGTATGATAGATAAACTGCTAGCTAATCCATCTACAGGAGATGGAACATTACATCCTGATATGCACCTAATCTTTGTGGATGAAGTTTGTGGATTATTTAAGCTTGCAGGTATGCCCGAGGATGTTATCAAGAAGAAGATCTTCTCTTTATCTTTGAAGGGAAATGCATTGACATGGTTTAGGCTATGTGATGATATTGGATCATGGAACTACAACCGATTGAAATTGGAATTTCATCAGAAGTTTTACCCTATGCATCTGGATCATCATGATCGTAATTGTATATATATATATATATATATCATTTTTGGCCTCACGAAGGAGAAAGTATCGCTCAAGCTTGGGGGAGGCTTAAGTCAATGTTATATTCATGCCCCAATCAGGAGCTCTCAAGAGAAATTATTATTCAAAAAATTTATGCTCGGCTTTCTCTCAATAATCGCTCCATGCTCGATACTTCTTGTACTGGTTCTTTTATGATGAAGACTATTGAACTCAGATGGGATTTATTGGAAAGAATTAAACGCAACTCTAAAGATTGGGAACTCGACGAAAGTAAGAAGTCAGGTATAAAACCTAAGTTCAATTGTGTTAAATCTTTTATGGATACTGATGATTTTCGTGAATTTAGCACTAAATATGGACTTGGCTCTGAGATAGTAGCTTCTTTCTGTGAATCATTTGCTACTCATGTTGATCTCCCTAAGGAGAAGTGGTTTACATACCATCCTCCCATTGAGGTAAAAGTAGTTGAACCTATTAAAATTGAAGAAAAGATTATCACTTATAATGTTGATCCTATTGTTCCTACCGCTTATATTGAGAAACCACCTTTCCCTATTAGAATAAAGGATCATGCTAAAGCTTCAATTGTGGTCCGTAAGAGTAATGCTAGAACACCTACACCCCCTGAGCAAATTAAAGTTGAACCTAGTATTGCTATGGTTAAATATCTCTTGGTCAATAATATTGATGGGCATGTTATTTACTTCTGTAATGAAGCTGCTAGAATTGTTACACCCGATACTAAAAATAAACATAGACCTGTTGTAGGCATGCCTGTTGTTTCTGTTAAAATAGGAGATCATTGCTATCATGGCTTATGTGATATGGGTGCTAGTGCGAGTGCAATACCTCATTCCTTATACGAAGAAATTTTGCATGATATTGCACCTGCTGAGTTAGAAGATATTGATATTACATTTAAGCTTGCTAATGGAGATACTATTTCACCAGTTGGGATTGTGAGAGGTGTTGAAGTCTTGTGTGGGAAATTTAAATACCCTACTGATTTTCTTGTTCTTGGTTCCCCACAAGATAAGTTTTGTCCCATTATATTTGGTAGACCCTTCTTGGATACTGTTAATGCTAGGATAGACTGCGAAAAGGATATCGTTACTGTTGGTTTAGGGGATATGTCTCATGACTTTAATTTTGCCAAATTTCATAGACAACCCCATGATAAAGAATTTCCTAGTAAAGATGAAATTATTGGTCTCGCTTCTATTGTCGTGCCTCCTAATGATCCTTTAGAACAATATTTGCTAGACCATGAAAATGATATGTTTATGAATGAAAGAAGGGAAATAGATGAAGTATTCTTTAAACAGGACCTATTTTGAAACATAACTTTCTGTTGAAATTCTAGGGATCCTCCTCCACCCAAGGGTGATCCCGTGTTTGAGCTTAAACCATTACCTGATACTCTTAAATATGCTTATCTTGATGAAAAGAAGATATATCCTGTTATTATTAGTGCTAACCTTTCAGAGCAGGAAGAAGAGAAATTCTTGAAAACTCTGAAGAAGCACTGTGCTTCTATTGGAAATACTCTTGATGATCTTAAGGGAATTAGTCCCACTCTTTGCCAGCACAAAATAAAATTGGAGAAAGACGCTAAACCAGTTGTTGATCACCAACGACGGTTGAATCCTAAGATGAAAGAAGTGGTAAGAAAGTAAATACTAAAGCTTCTGGAGGCAGGTATAATTTATCCCATTGCTGATAGTCAGTGGGTAAGCCATGTCCATTGTGTCCCTAAGAAGGGATGTATTACTGTTGTTCCTAATGATAAAGATGAATTGATCCCACAAAGAATTGTTACAGGTTATAGAATGGTAATTGACTTCCACAAATTAAATAAAGCTACTAAAAAGGATCATTACCCTTTACCTTTTATTGACCAAATGCTAGAAAGATTATCCAAACATACACACTTTGCTTTCTAGACGGTTATTCTAGTTTCTCCCAAATACCTATGTCAAAAGAGGATCAGGAAAAGACCACTTTTACTTGCCCTTTCGGTACCTTTGCTTATAGACGTATGCCTTTTGGTTTATGTAATGCACCTGATACCTTTCAATGATGTATGCTATATTCTCTGACTTTTGTGAAAAGATTGTTGAGGTTTTCATGGATGATTTCTCCGTGCATGGAACTTCTTTTGATGATTTCTTAAGCAACATTGATCGAGTTTTGCAGAGATGTGAAGAAACAAATCTTGTCTTGAATTGGGAGAAGTGCCACTTTATGGTTAATGAAGGTATTGTCTTGGGGCATAAATTTTCTGAAAGAGGTATTGTAGTTTGATAAAGCTAAAGTTTATGCTATTGAAAAGATGTCGTGTCCTAAGGACATTAAAGGTATAAGAAGTTTCCTTGGTCATGCCGGTTTTTATAGGAGGTTCATTAAAGACTTCTCAAAAATTTCTAGACCTCTGACTAATCTATTACAAAAATATTTTCTTTTTGTCTTTGATGATGATTGTGTAGAAGCATTTGAAATACTTAAGAAAGCCTTGATTTCTGCACCTATTGTTCAACCACCTGATTGGAATTTACCCTTTGAAATTATGTGTGATGCTAGTGATTATGTTGTAGGTGTTGTTCTAGGACAAACAGTTGATAAGAAATTAAATGTTATCCAATATGCTAGTAAAACTCTAGACAGTGCCCAGAGAAATTATGCTACTACTGAAAAATAATTTTTAGCAGTTGTATTTGCTTGTGATAAGTTCAGACATTATATTGTTGATTCTAAAGTAACTGTTCACACTGATCATGCTACTATTAAATATCTTATGGAAAAGAAAGATGCTAAACCTAGACTTATTAGATGGGTTCTCTTGCTACAAGAATTTGATTTGCATATTATTGATAGAAAGGGAGCTGAGAACCCCGTTGCAGACAACTTCTCTAGGTTAGAGAATGTCCTTGATGATCCACTACCTATTGATGATAGCGTTCCTGATGAACAATTAGCTATCATAAATGCTTCTCATACTGCTCCATGCTATGCTGATTATGCTAATTACATTGTTGCTGAATTTATACCACCTAGTTTCACATACCAGCAAAAGAAAACGTTTTTCTATGATTTAAGACATTACTTATGGGATGACCCACACCTTTATAAAGAAGGAGTAGATGGTGTTATTAGACGTTGTGTACCGGAGCATGAACAGGAACAGATCCTACGCAAGTGTCACTCCGAGGCTTATGGAGGACACCACGCTGGAGATAGAACTGCACATAAGGTATTGCAATCCGGTTTTTATTGGCCTACTCTTTTCAAAGATGCCCGTAAGTTTGTCTTTTCTTGTGATGAATGTTAAAGAATTGGTAATATTAGTATAGGTCAAGAAATGCCTATGAACTATTCACTTGTTATTGAACCATTTGATGTTTGGGGCTTTGATTATATGAGACCGTTTCCTTCTTCTAATGGGTATACACATATTTTAGTTGCTATTGATTACGTTACTAAGTGGGTAGAAGCTATTCCAACTAGTAGTGCTGATCATAACACCTCTATTAAGATGCTTAAAGAAGTTATTTTTCCGAGGTTTATAGTCCCTAGATACTTAATGACTGATGGTGGTCACCTTTTATTCATGGTGTGATACGTCTCCAACGTATCTATAATTTTTGATTGCTCCATGCTATATTATCTACTGTTTTGGACATTATTGGGCTTTATAATTCACTTTTATATTATTTTTGGGACTAACCTATTAACCAGAGGCCCAGCCTAGAATTGTTGTTTTTGCCTATTTCAGAGTTTCGCAAAAAAGGAATATCAACGGAGTCCAAACGGAATGAAACCTTCGGGAACGTGATTTTTCGGAAGATTATGATCCGGGAGACTTGGACCCTACATCAAGAAACAAAAGAGGAAGCCACGAGGTAGGGGCGCCACCCCCCCGCCCGAGGGCGCCTTCCACCCTCGTGGCCCCCCTGCTCCACCGACATACTCCTTCCTCTTATATATACCTCATTACGCACTCCAAGCGATCGATATGGAGCCAAAAACCTAATTCCACCGCCGCAACCTTCTGTACCCACAAGATCCCATCTTGGGGCCTATTCCGGAGCTCTGCCAGAAGGGACACCCATCATGGAGGGCTTCTACATCAACACCATAGCCTCTCCGATGAAGTGTGAGTAGTTTACTTCAGACCTTCGGGTCCATAGTTAGTAGCTAGATGGCTTCTTCTCTCTTTTTGGATCTCAATACAATGTTCTCCCCCTCTCTCGTGGAGATCTATTCAATGTAATCTTCATTTTGCGGTGTGTTTGTTGAGACCGATGAATTGTGGGTTTATGATCCAGATTATCTATGAACAATATTTGAATCTTCTCTGAATTCTTTTATGTATGATTGGTTATCTTTGCAAGTCTCTTCAAATTATCAGTTTGGTCTGGCCTACTAGATTGATCTTTCTTGCAAATGGAGAAGTTCTTAGCTTTGGG
The DNA here is from genome assembly GCA_021605145.1 of Aegilops bicornis. Classification (NCBI taxonomy): domain Eukaryota; kingdom Viridiplantae; phylum Streptophyta; class Magnoliopsida; order Poales; family Poaceae; genus Aegilops; species Aegilops bicornis. Next base: position 564,383,530 of record CM038669.1, on the reverse strand, counting down.
TTCAATCTTGCAGTGTCCTTTCCCAGTGACAGTAGGGGTAGCAAGGCACATATTGTATTGTTGCCATCGAGGATAACAAGATGGGGTTTTATCATATTGCATGAATTTATCCCTCTAGATCATGTCATCTTGCTTAAGGCGTTACTCTGTTTTCATTAACTTATACTCTAGATGCATGCTGGATAGCGGTCGATGAGTGGAGTAATAGTAGTAGATCCAGGCAGGAGTCGGTCTACTTGTCTCGGACGTGATGCCTATATACATGATCATACCTAGATATTCTCATATATTCTCAATTCTGTCAATTTCTCAACAGTAATTCGTTCACCCACCGTAAAACACTTATGCTCTTGAGAGAAGCCACTAGTGAAACCTATGGCCCCCGGGTCTATCTTCATCATATTAATCTTCCAACACTTAGTTATTTCCTTTGCTTTTGTTTTACTTTGCATCTTTATCATAAAAATACCAAAAATATTATCCTATCATATCTATCAGATCTCACTCTCGTAAGTGAGCGTGAAGGGATTGACAACCCCTTATCGCGTTGGTTGCAAGGATTTATTTGTTTTGTGTAGGTACGAGGGACTCGCGCGTAGCCTCCTACTGGATTGATACCTTGGTTCTCAAAAACTGAGGGAAATACTTACGCTACTTTGCTGCATCACCCTTTCCTCTTCAAGGAAAAACCAACGCAGTGCTCAAGAGGTAGCAAGAAGGATTTCTGGCGTTGTTGTCGGGGAGGTGATGTAGGGCGGAACCTTATGTGGACGATCTTTCACGTTTGGAGAGGATCCCTATGAGGAACACGAAGAACGAGCGGAAGAACACGAGGAAAATCACGGGGAAAACACAAGAGAATCACTCAAACCAACAAGATCAATCACACATGTGCTAGATCGATGAACACAAAGGGAGATACATGATCCAAAGTCAACAACGGACGATACAAGTGGTGGTAGCTCATCTCCGAGAGGAGGTCTTGAATCCACGAGGGATCTTCCCGTAAAGGGGTCTTGAATCCATGGTGGATCTTCTCCGAAGAGGCCGCGGTCTCTCACGAGGAGGAGATCCGATATGGATGAGCGAAGCTCTATCTAACAATGAGCTAAATCAACGCTAACCCTAACTAGAAGGAGGTGGAGGAGTATATATAGTCTAGGGCCACGAAGGGGTAAGTGAAGGGGTACATGGGTTGCGGCCCAACACATGGCAGCGCACAGGCGCCGGTCGTCCGACGGGTACCGGACGTCCGGTGGCTCGCGAGGGTCCGGTCGTCCGGTACTTGTCGGACGTCCGGCGATTTGGTTCGGTGGTCGCTGGCATGGTCGTCCGGAGGGGCCCGGTCGTCCGGAGGCTCGCGGGGTCCCGGATGTCCGGAGTTCTTCGGATGTCCGCAGATTCGGTTCGATGGTCGCTGGCACGGTCATCCGGAGGGGCCCGGTCGTCCGGATCCTGGGAGTCGTCGGACGTCCGGTCCTGGTCGGATATCCGGCCGCTGTAGCTTCAGGCAGCTTCTTCTCTTGGTCCTTGTACTTGGTGTCCTCGCCGTCTTGTCCATGGTCTTCCTCCTTGTTCCTGGTCATGCATAGCACATACATTTGAGGTAGTACCCATGTCTCACATGTGGGAAGTGACGGTTCAGAGAGGAGCGAGTTCACCTTGTATCCAATGGCGTTTGTTCGAGGTCTCGTCATATGTCCACTTGGGGTTTGGAGAGTAGTGGGAGTGTACATGGGGATGAACGTGGGATGCTCCGCATCATCTCCCCCCCCCCCCCTTGGGAAAGATCCGACCTCGGATCGTGATCCTCATCACCATGGAAATGGTTATCGTAGACGGACTTGTAGTTGGACGAAGTTGAAGACATGGCGCAATCCAAGTAGTCCAAGGTGTCTCCGGAGTGATAGACATGCAAAAAGAGCAAACACAAGCAACACTCGGAAATACAATGGTTAGCGCACACAAAGTGTCCATCATGTAAGGAGTCTGTGCGGCAAGATTGGTCGTGACAAAGCGCATGAAGCTTATCAAGATGATCTAGAATGATATGCAAAGCATTCATGGGAGGAAATGCAATCATTGTGCACACAAATGCGTTGTGAATATGATGAATGCAACCACGGTGCAAAATGATGTCATAGTGAGACGGTTTATCAATAGCATGAATATGGCAATGGATGCTCAACATGTGTATGTTATCATGCAATTGATGGTGGACAATATGATCATGATGTATGAATATGCCATCAAGGTAGATCACAACAAATTTGCTAAGGAAGTGCACAAGCTCATATATCATGGATGACATGGAAATAGATGCAACAAGACAAGCATAATGTGAGTCAATCCATGCATGGGGTGCAAACTTGTGGTGAGTATGATATGTCCATCGAGCATGACATGTATGAGCACAATCAACAAATATGGAGGTGTTGGTGTACCAAAGCTCGATGTCGAGGCATGATTGGAGTTCAAGATGCATCCAATAAGTGCGGCGCTCCTCAATGTGAAGGTCCATGTAGCCAATCTCCAATGTCGCTCCTCCGTTCACGAGATGTATCATGTAGACAACAAGAAGGAAACAACAATGAAAGAGTGACCCATCCAATATGCGTACTTGAGGATGGCTCAAAGGGAAGGAGTTCACCTTTATAAGAATGTCGAAAATGTTGGTGTCGCACGTCGTGTATGCCTTCACATAACCAATATGTCCCATGACGGTAATGCCTTGTGAAACCTTCAAAATGAAAGAACATGGCAAACACTCGGAAAAACAAATGAGGTTAGCGGAAAGGCAAAACCTATCATTCATGTGGTAAGATACCCACCAAGTGTATGGATCATGCTAATCATAAGAAAGTACAAGGGAGTATTTCATAGTATGCAGACATATGATGCGAGACCAACCAAAGACAATAGGCTCAAGTAAGCAAGCACGCATCACAAGGAAAGTGTCAAAGTCTCCAAGATCACTAAGCATAGATGCAACAATTGGAGGCAATCGACAATGAACAAGATATACCATGTGAAGGCATGAACATATATGTCATCAACCTAAGAAAGCGAGTAATAGTGGAACATGGGTGATGCAACATAGCAAGCAATCATAGCGATCAAGTCAAGCAAACTAGTAGTGCGAAGATGCAACATACTAGAGGGAATCATGGCGAGCATGTCATGTGTGCAAATAGTGGGCATATAAAATGCACATGACATTTCACAAGCATAAAGGCAAGATATGAGGACAATAGCATGAATGTATTGGTGAGGAGCCATATGTAAATAGCAATGGGTCATCATGACTCTCCCAACACAACAAGCATCAATAGCATGGGGCACAAAGAAATCATGGCAATAGCTACTAGGATCTCCAACAAGAATGCAAATACACATATGAGTATTATAATGGTGAATCATGGGTAGATGCAAACAAGGGTCACAATTGCATGGCAAAGGTATAGAAGCAAGCATAGCATGCAAAGTGAACACGGTAAAATGAGCATGAAGCGACAAGTGATATATAGCCCATAGCCGTGTGAGAGACAAGTAAAAGAGATGCGCGTAGTCCTTGCGCAAAAGGAATGGTGGGAATGAAAGTCCACGGGATCCCAAGTAATCATTGCTCTCAAGAGCTTGTTTCGTCAACTCATGGGATTGAGATGTTGACGAGTATACATGCGTACCTACACAAAACAAAGACAAAGGAAAAATTGTGTGTGCATGGTATATGTACACATCATCCATCATGATCTTGCACATGCATGTGTCGGTTAGCACAAAATAGCCAATGCTCAAATAAATGAGATGCATGATATAGAAACATGTCATCCATCATGAGGGGTTTGTTATTATGTATGGCATAATGGAGACTCAAATTGTGTAATTCATCATGAGAAATATCTAGAGCATTGTTATTCATGGAATGCATATGGTGCAAGCAATCATGGAAATCATGCAAAGGATGGGATGAATCAAAATCTCCAAACATGTATGAGGAAACTATGGGGGTCTCCTCATGAGCATTAGGAACATCACATGGAGAATATTGACAACATCCAAAACAAAGCATATTTGGTTCAATGTGATCATGGCATGACATGGTAGATGAATTGCGCAAATCATGTAAAGGAAGCATGGCAATATCATCACAAGAGAAGAAAAAGCCAATGACCATCATCTCGTCATCTATGACATAAGTGCAAATGGGATTGATTTTAATGGGGCATGCATAGTTACTATGTTGAGATTGAAATGATGCAATATGGGAGATCTCACTCATAGCATATGACAAGTTCAAAGGGTTGTCAAACATGAAGTGACCAATAGAGTTTTCACAAGATATCCTATGGAGCATAGCATCACAACTAGGCAACTCAACATGCTCATCATCATATTCATCATAAATAGGTACGTCAAGGCATGAAGAAGTCTCACTAGCATGAAGCATGGTAATAGGTGGGTCAACATCATGGGAGCAGTCAATGTCAAGATAGTCCACTAGTGGGACAAGAGAAGTACCATCACCTATGTTACCTTTGGAGCGTCGCTCATGTGTTGTATGTGAGGTGTTGAAGATCCACTCGTTCTCAACTTCATCTTGATGGAACCATGTGGGGGGTGCATCATCGTCCACCATGGCCATCATCGTCTCCATTGGAGGTATGGACTCGTCGAGGATAGGCATATCGTCATGTAGGAGACCTAGCACCAAAGAAGAAAACACACTCGGATTAGAGGGTAAGTCGTTAGAAATCATAGTGGTCTCACATGCCGTGTCAACTACCTCACTCACTAAGTGTTGTGGCTCACTCACTCCCTCTTGGATGCTCTCACTCATATGGTTGGTGGAGTCACTCAAATGGTGCTCAACCTCACATAGTATGTGTGGCATGCTCTCAAGTGTGGGGCTAGTGGTGGTCACACTCATCCTCTCATAGGAAATGCACTCGATGTCACATATGGTGGAGTCACTCATATCACTCATGGTGGGGTGGCTCTCCTCACATGGGAATTGGGTCATCTCTTTATATGTGGGTGTCGGAGAGATGTTGGTGCAAACGTCTCCATGCTCAACTCCTATCGCCGTGGTCGAAGGGGATGGCCCTTCCTCGACCTTCTTGTCGCCGTCTTGTTTTTGGATGCCCATATGATGTGGCACCTCGTAGCTCGTCTCCATCACCGAAGGGAGTTTCCCATGCTCGGCCATCTTCCTTGAGGGGCTTCCGAAGATGGAAGTGTCGCCCTCGCTCGTAGGTAGTCGACTTGGACTTGATGAAGACGTTGTAGGCGTACTCATGGGAAGTAGGCGAAGATGTCGTACGTCCAAAGGCGAAGATGCCTTGAGAACACTTGGCGAAGATGCCGAAGTGGTTGATGTAGCCTTAGTGCCATCTTGGTGGTGGTCATCTCGCGGTCTTCTTTTGTGCTCTTGAAGCTTGTACTTGGCGTGAAGTAGGGCTTGTTGGGACTTGTGCATTTGCGCTTGTGGAGCATCTTCATGATGATGATGTCGTTGTCGTGTTTGAGCTCGTAGAAGATGTCGTTCGTCGTCGTCGTGCACATGATGCTTGGAGGTGACTTGCCCTTCATGACGATGTTGATCACGAATGTGATGGTGGTCGCCATGTCGATGTGGACGAGGACGGTTTGCACTTGCATTGTGTCCGCGCTCCGAAGACTTGTGTCTTGAATGTCGCCGCCTTGAGGATGATGAAGGGGAAGAAGACTTGATCAAGGCTCTAATCTCCTCCATCCTTGCATCTTGCTCCTCTTTATGTGCGGAAAGCTTCTTGTCGATGTAGTCCCTTCTCCTTGCTTCGGAGTGACGAATGTCGATGGAGATGTTCTCGGCGCGCCTCGCAATCTTGATTGTGCGCCTTTGCACTTGTCGTTGTAGATCAAGATAGACGCTTTGGTGATGTAGTTGTTCACGCCGTCATTGTTGTCGAGGACCGGAGAGGAAATGCCTTGCCTATCCATCACAAAACTCGAGCAAATATGAATGGGAGAAAGAGAAGAACTAGACCAAATGTACCTTGACCGATGTTGAAGATGGATCAATGATCACTCAAATGTGTAACAAGGAAATAGCACAATTGGTACCAATTCTTGTCGGTTTCTCACACCTACACAAATAAGGCTTATGGTGGAGCTTGGTGAGGATAGTGGCACAAAAGTTTGATGCAAAAATGTTAGCAAGAGTCAATAATGTTGAAAGAGATTCACAAATTTGCAAGTAGACCAATAGCAATGAAAGGTACACGGAAACACACACACGGATAGATAAATCGGGTCGTGCAACCAAGGAATGAGCTCAAAATGTGGAATCCACCAAAACGCTCGTGTTGCACAACTCAAGAGAGACGCTAGCGCGATTTCTCAATAGGCGGATACGACACTTGTGCACAACCTATAAGATGCAAAATGGATAAACTTTCTATCCCAAGTATGCTATGTATGTATGGTTCCCGGTGTGTCTCTCAAGATGACCAAGGTGATCAGATATGACAAACGTATGTGCAATGTGGTATGATGCTATGGCACTTGCTTACAAGCTTCTTTGCTCTTTCTCTTTTGCTTAAAAGCTTTATTTCTTTTTTATGGCCAATTTTGCACAATGCACAAACCAAGATAGCAATTGTGTATATGTGGGAACAACTTTGTGACACAAGAGATGATATGATACCAATATGATATGGTATGTATGCAATGAAAGGGTGGATCACTAATGTGCACAAGTAACGTTGCCGGGCAATACTCAAATGGCTAGTCTCGATAGGCAAGTGACGCAAAATGGGCTAGGGGTTATCAATGCAATTTGCAAGGGGAATATACAATGGTGTCGTCGAGGTTACCGTCCTTTGAGATGATGAGTGGAGGTATTCTTGATGTAGATACCAAGATGATGGAGACTCGTCTCTAAGTAGCCGAAACGCCTTAGGAAACGGAAAAACCGCGAACTCAAAATCTCAAATGACAAATGTCAAATGGTGGTAGCGGAAAGCGGTGGTGGTTGCGGAAGCTCAATGGGATTGCGGAAATGCAATGATGGGTAATGGAGTACGCAATGCGGAAGTGGAGGGTAAGATGGTGAACTATACACGGTGTCGGAGTTGGAAGTTGTCACGACCGGTTTTCAATAAAATACTTGTTGAGAAACCGATCTTTAGGTTCCAGTATAGGAAGAATTATCCTTACTGGTAGACAAATACTTGATACAGAAGGCCAGTAGCATTAAATAAATTACAGGGTTGAGCTGAGGCTGCTCAACAAATTATTACAAACCCGCCAATATTGTACATAAGGGCGGTAATGACACAAGGGCATGGTGGCATGCTACTGACTCGAGATAAAAGTGGTGGTGGATATATCACAGTGGAGTGGATATCATGACTCCTAAACTGGCAGCTCATCGAGCGTCAAGGTGAGGCTCGGTGAATTTATTCGGGTAGCGGAAGCGGTTATAATACAGTGACCAAATCCAGGGTTGCACGGGACTGACTGGGACTCCTCTAGGTGTCGGACTCGCTATCGAACTCTTCATCCATGAGATCGCCTTCGTCCACATCTGGCCAAATCAACAAGCCAGGTGAGTACTTTGAAAGTACTCGCAAGACAGTTCGGACATAAGATATAACAAATGCATGCATGAATGCGTCATGAGCAAATAACAATGCACATTCAAATAATAAATATTGCAGAACATGATATGTAAAAAGGAAGTCGGGCGGTAGTCCTCCCAAAAGCCCAACAAAATAACAGAAAACCAATCGGGTGTCTGGAGCGACGCCTCGAAGGGTAAACGAATAAATAATCATGCCGCAGTCGGGCGTCTAAGCGACACCACATAAAGGGCTTATATTGAAAAGTAAATGACAAGCGTACCACAGTCGGACGTCGGAGCGACATCGTAGAAAGGGCTTACATTGAAAGTAAATAACATGCGTGCCACAGTCGGACGTATGAGCGACATCGCAGAAAGGGCTTATATCGAAAGTAAATAACAAGAGTGCCACAGTCAGACGTCTGAGCGACATCGCGGAAAGGGCTTATATCAAAAGTAAATAACAAGAGTGCCATAGTCGGATGTCTGAGCGACTTCACGGAAAGGGCTTATATCAAAAGTAAATAACAGGTGTGCCATAGTCGGACGTCTGAGCGACATCGCGGAAAGGGCTTATTATTCATATCTGATAAATTCACAAAGATATAATACTCATAGGAAATATTCAACACATAATAATAAACGGGTTAGTCCATCCATAGGAATAAACATTTAACCGGACTTAACATTCATGTAATTCACCGAAGTTTTGTCACTGAGACTGATACTGACAAGATAAGTTGAACATAGTACTCGGACATGGATAAGATGCTTCAAAGGATTTTGACTCTACAGAGTTTGTACTAATTATCCACAGCCAACGGATTTCCGTAGTCACGAGGACTAGTTCTATTTACGGTATTTCGGTAGAAACACATCTAACCAGTACACACCCATCCCACCTCACGATGCCAGGAATCACCCTAAACAGCGTTCAAGAAAAACTTTGAGACGGGGAGATCACAACCTCGAATAGCATGGGATCAAATTTATATACGCGCGCTCTAAGGGATGCCCCCCTCTCGGTCGCAACCGGAAACACCCATGCCCCCTGACCGGATGATGGGCTTTAATCCAGGGCCATGGAACCCTCATCACGGCCTCTCTATTTGGTGTGTACCAGGAAAGCGGTTTGCAACTTACTAAGCCATATCCCTTATGGAAAACATGTGGTAGTACAGAAGGGAAAGCGTGACTTGATTCACGTTGACTCACGAAGTCAAATAGTGTCGGTGTACTAGAGTAGGGTACCCTAGTACCCCGTAGACTGCAGCACGGACGGTTGCAGACACCAGCGCAGGGTTTGCCTCGTCACCGCCAAGATCCTTCGTGGCTCCTTTTGGAGCCATTCAAGAACAAAGTATTTGATTGAGAAGACAAGGCCCCGACAAGAAGAGCTTGTCGGGAAGGCCGCTCCAGGCACGCAGAAGACAAGGCCCCGGCAAGAGAAGCTTGCCGGGAGGGCTCGGAGCGCGACAAGGATTCGGCCGCGGCAAGACGCTTGCCGCGGCATGCAACCTCTCTCCGTCTCCGCTCCAGCTCACCCAGCGACGTGTCGCCACGGGACCGTTCCATGGGCGGCGTGTCGAGCGGTCAGGCAGCCAGCGGAGAGCAGCGATAAGCGGCGCCGACAAACTCACATCGTGGCGGCGGAGGCGCACTGACGGCCTCTGTTAATCTGTTTGGGCGACAACGATGGGCATTTATTGCTTTTGTCCCTTGCCGCCGAGTTAGGTATTTGGCACTGTACCTTTGTTCAAGTAGGTGTACCAACTCCTGTTTTTACATTTTTACCCCCGCCTATGTTGCCACCTGTCGGAGACCCCTTGAGCATATAAAAGGAGGCCCGAGTGCAACGTAGAAAGGGTTCCGTTCGGTTCGCCAGGTTCGTCTCGTTGGGTTCATTCGACCCACTCGAGACCAGATAGACTCACGCTAGGTTTTGTAGCTCTCGTTGCTCCCTAGCAAGAACACAATAGATCAAACAAGCAGCAGTAGGAGTTTTATCTCTCCGGAGAGCTCGGCCTGGGTAAACCGCTTCGTGTGCATCGCCTCGATCCGCTTCTTCGTGCGATCTCCGCCCCCTCCGAACCACAAGGGGCCCGGTTCGCCGCCCCATAGGTGTCCGTGGGTACGATCAGCCTCCCGACATCTCTCGGGCGCGCTGTAGGGCGTCGAGGCCGTGTGAACCTGATCCGGCGTTCACACGAGCAGCGTCATCAACATCTTCCTCAACATGCCACCGAAGAAGAAAGCTTCGGCGGCAGCAGAGCCGTCCGCATCATACCCACCCTCACCGCAGCAAACGGGTGGTGGTGCAGACGCTGGCGGAGGAACGGGCGCCGACGAAGGTGCTCGCGACGTTGCCAAGTCCAAGGACAAGGCACCGCAGACCTCGGCGTCCGTGCATCCCCCGCGTCCATCTGAGGAGACGCGAGACCAACAACGTCATGGCGTTCACAACGCCATACGCCGTTGGATCGAGACCCTCAAGACCAGCATACGCGCCAACATGCCGGGCACGAGTGAGATACGGTCGCCGGACAGGCGCTGCTCCTTCTAACGTAGTTAGAAGTCCGAGCGCGTCCCGCCTCGCACCGTTCTCCAACGCCACCCACTACTCCAGCAGAAGCTTCCGCGAGCTCACCGCCTCGACTACCTCCAACGGCCGACAAGGTCGACGAGTGGAGGGCCACTATCCGAGCCTCATCAGCTTTGCCAACGGCGACGCTCAAGGCAACCAACGCCATCGTTGCCGCGGCGAGACGACAAGGCACGAGCCAGTGGTGACGAGACTGTCGGAGGTGCAACCACCGTGCACTCTCCGCCACGAAGGCCAAGATCGCCGACTCACCGGATTCACCTCGATAGCGACTCCACTGCGTCTTCGGATCCGCGAGCTCGCCGCGATCAGCGCCAAGTTCTTCATGAGCGACAACAAGAGGACGCCGAACTCGCATCGGCGCCGAAGAGAAGCGCGACGTCGATCCGACAAGCACGCTGGGCCTTCTGTTGACATGCGCAGCCGGAGGAGCCAGCGACTTTGCCGTCTGCGGTAGGTTGCCCCTGCGTTCACTCGTGAGCTGCGGCAAGTCCAGCGGCCCAGCCGGAAGAACTTCAAACCAGACGTGCGGAGAAGTATGATGGCAGGACGCATCCGTCGAATTCCTTAGCATCTACACCATCGCGGTGCAGGCTGCGGGGACGGGACGACAAGATCCTCGCCAACTACTTCCCGCCGTGCTCAAGCCCAACGTCCGATCTTGGCTCATGCACTTGCCGGACAGCTCCATATCCTCTTGGGCAGAATCGTGCCATCGGTTTGTTGGCGCCTTCACAGTGGCCACAAACCTCATGGCCAAGAGAGTGACCTTCACCTGCCGCCCGTAAGGAAGGAGAGTCCTCGCGCAAGTTCACTCAGAGATTCAGCCGCGTACACTACAACATCCCGTGACGTCCACCCTGCCGCGGTGATCAGCGCATTTCATCGTAATGTGCGGAACCGCAGGATGAGGGAGGAGATGGCGATGTGCAAGGTCAAGGACGCCGCGAGCTGTACGCCTTGGCCGACAAGTGTGCACGCTACCAAGAAGGAGGAGACTCTGGAGAGAATGCCAAGGGTCTCGACAAGGATGACACCGCCCGGCAAAGAAGGGCCGCGGCGAGGCAACAGGAAGAAGAAAAGGTAGAAGTGCTAGCTGTCGAGCAGTCCGCAACGGAGGCGGCGCGACAAGAACGCCAAGGCTGGTGGCTCGGCAAGGAGGTTGCCACGACGCCAACCACCGGCCGGTGGCGACCGCCCGACAAGCGGGGACGGCTCGGCAAGCGATCAAGCAAGATCCACCGCACCAAGGGCCACGATCTCCGTGAGCTGCAAAAGGTCGAGCAGCTTGTCGAACAGCAGAGAGCTGAGTACGGCGGCGCCGACAAGGAGAAGGCCCAGGAAGGTGCTGGGGGAGCAAGCAAGAAACGTCCCGGCCGGGGAGGACGCCGCGGCAAGGTCAAGCAGCGACAAGGAGATCGACCTCCCCGCGGCCGCGACAAGGATGAAGATGATGACGACGACGAAGATATGGAAGACGACGACGCCGACGAGCAGGAGTTTCAGAAAGCCACAGAGGTTCTCTGCGTTGACGGAGGTGCCTCCTCGCATACCTCCCACCGCCAACTCAAGCAATGGATGCGGAGGTCAATGCAGCGGAACCATCCGTGGAGTCACGCAGCCTCTCAAGTGGTCCAAGACGCCTATCAGTTTTGATATTGAGGACCACCCTGATCGCATAACTGCGGTCGGGTGCTTGCCGATGTTGGTCTCTCCAACCATCCGCAACCTCAAGGTCACAAAAATGTTAGTTGACGGCGGGGCCGGCTTGAATCTGATCTCCTCCGCGGTGCTCCCGAAGCTTCAAATCCCTGACAGCGAGCTCGAAGAGACCGGAACCTTCCAAGGAATCAATCCGGGAAGGAGCAAGCCGAAGGGGAAGATTACGTTGCCGGTCACATTTGGCAGCGAGCTGGACTTCAGGACTGAGAGGGTTACGTTTGACGTCGCCGATTTCCCATTGCCTTACAGTGGGATACTTGGCCGTCTAGCACTCGCCAAGTTCATGGCAGCCTCTCACTACGCCTACAACCTACTCAAGATGCCGGGCCCGATAAGCATCATCTCTGTCCATGGCGACAAGAAGGATGCCCTTATCTGTGCCGACAAGATCTTCCGGATGCAGCAGCAGCAGATTGCCGAGACACTTGCCGCTGAAGCTCCCGGGGAAGAAGACCAAGTCCAAGTCCGGCAAGGGCTCGATGCTCACTCCGCAAGCGCACCTCTTTGGAGTATCTTGCGCTACCATCAAGGACGCACAATCGAGCTCCACCGACAAGTGTAAGAAGATGGTGGCTCCGCCGAAGACCAAGAAGGTGCCCGCCAAGGAGGACGGCGCTGGTGGTACCTTCACCATCAGTGCCTCTCTCGACCCCAAATAGGAAGGCGCACTCGTTGCTTTCCTGCGGGCGAATGTCGACGTGTTTGCATGGCAACCGTCTGATATCCCCGGTGTTCCCAGGAAAGTGATTGAGCACCGCCTGGCCGTTTGTCCTCATGCGCGGCCCGTCAAGCAAAAAGTCAGGAAGCAAGCAGTGGAGCGCCAAGAATTCATAGAAGAGATCAAGAAACCGGAAGCAAAGCAGGCCTTGTCGAGGAGTGCTCCATCCCACGTGGTTGGCCAATCCTGTAGTCGTCGCGCAAGGCAAATGGGAAATGGAGACTTTGTATTGACTTCACGGATGTTAATAAAGCTTGTCCCAAAGATCCATTCCCTTGCTGCATTGACCAGATTGTTGACTCCACGGCTGGATGTGGTTTGCTTTCGCTTCTTGATGCCTACTCAGATACCATCAGATCTTCATGGCTGAAGAAGATGAGGAGAAGACCGCATTCATCACACCATGTGGCACATACTGTTTCATATGGATGCCTTTCGGTTTGAAGAATGCTGGTTCCACATTTGCAAGGGTAGTCCATGACGCTTTTCAGCCGCAAATGCACAGAAATGTAGAAGCCTACATGGATGACATAGTGGTCAAGAGCAAGGACAAAGCAACTCTGGTTCAAGATTTGGACGAGACCTTTGCTAATCTGCAAAAGATCAACCTCAAGCTCAACCCCGAGAAGTGCGTGTTTGGAGTCCCTTCCGGCAAGCTTCTCGGGTTCTTCGTGTCTCAGCGAGGGATTGAAGCCAACCCCGACAAGATCAAGGCCATTGAGCAAATTGAAGCACCAAAGCGCGTCAAGGATGTCCGAAGACTGGCCGGTTGCGTGGCTGCTCTCAGCAGGTTTATTTCTAGGTCTACTGAGCGCGCCCTGCCATTTTTCAAGATTTTGAAAAAGGCAGGTCCAGTAAAATGGACTCCCGAAGCGGAGGCTGCGCTGCAGGACTTAAAGAGATACCTGTCCTCCACTCCAACACTTGTCGCACCTAGGCCACAAGAGAAGTTGCTGCTATATATAGCGGCAACCAATCAAGTGGTTAGTGCTGCGTTAGTGGCGGAGAGGAGGCGGATGACGAGCCAAAGAATGCGGCAAGCACATCCAATGACAAGCAGGGGCTTCACCGACAAGCTCTGGTCCCGACAAGGACGAATCCGCAGTATAATAACGAGCAGACATGTAAAAGGATGGTGCAGCGCCCAGTCTATTTTGTCGACTCCCTCCTGCAAGGGGCTAGGTCAAGGTATTCGGTGTGCGTAAATTGCTTTTCGGCCTCCTCATGGCCTCGAGAAAGCTGCGCCATTACTTCCAAGCACATGAGATCACGGTTGTCACTCGCTTTCCTTTGAAGAGGATACTGCAGAATCCGTAAGCGGCAGTGCAGGATTGTCGAGTGGGCACTTTGGAGCTGTCAAGCTTTGGTCTTATGTTTGAAAGCACATCAACTATCCAAAGCGTAGCCTTGGCAGAATTCATAGCAGAATGGGCGCCAACACCGGATGAAGAGATTCCAGGCGAGCATCCCGTCAAAGAAGCAAGCAAAGAATGGCTGATGTACTTTGATGGTGCCTTCTCGCTGCAAAGGCGCCCGGTGCGCGTTGCTTATCGCACTCCACCGGAGAGCACCTCAAATCGTCGTCCGGATGCACTTTCCCAAGGAGCAAGCGACAAACAATACTGCAGAGTATGAAGGTTTGCTTGCCGGTCTCGGGATCGCCGTGGACCTTGGGATCAAGAAGCTTATTGTCGGGGTGACTCGCAACTCGTCAGTCCGCCAAGTCAACAAAGATTACCAGAGTCCGTTGATGGAAGCCTACGTTGTGAAGTGAGGAAGCTAGAAGAGCACTTTGATGGCCTGCAAATGGAATATGTTCCAAGAGCTCGAGAATGATACTTCGACGGCTGTCAAAGTGCGCTGCGCTTAAGTTACCTGTGGAACCAGGGATTTTCGTGCTCAAGCTGACTCAACCAACCGTAACACCGTCAACTGGACAGAGCAAGAAGAGGAAGTTGTCCTCTGGTGACTACTTTCCGGCCAGAGCTTCCGAAGCCGTCGTTGCAAAGGTCCCCAAGATCAACTCCAACAGTCTTTGAGGAGCAATGCTCAAGCAGACCCTGTGGTTTGTTCCGTTGAAGCAGACGCTCCCGACAAGTCTTGTTCCGGCAAGCTTGTCGGGGAGCATCTAGCTCCGACAGGGCCGCAGGCTCTTGCCGTGGAAGCTGATGTTCCCGCAGCAGTAGATGTGCCTTTAGTCCTTGTTGTCGAGCCGCAAGCTCCAGCATGGCTGCAGCGGATTGTCCATTTCCTTCAGACAGGAGAACTTCCCGAAGAGCAAGAAGAAGCGGAAAGAGTAGCCCGGCAGTCAAGTATGTACCAGTTTGTCGACGGCATCTTGCATGCGAAGGAGACTCAACGGTGTGAAATTGAAGTGTATTCCTGTGGAAGATGGGCCGAAGCTGTTGGCGAGAGATACATGGAGGCATATGTGGTCACCACATTGGCGCAAGAGGGCACTTGCCAGCAAAGCTTTCCGGCAAGGTTTCTTCTGGCCGACAGCCCTCCGTGATGCAATCGCACAAGTAACCAAGTGTGAAGCGTGCGGTTCCATTCCAAGCAGATACACCAGCCGGCTCAAGCTCTCCAGATGATCCCTTTATCCTGGCCATTTTGATGCAGGGGCTCGACATCCTCGGCCCCTTCCCCGAGCTGTCGGGGCTTTGAGTACTTATGCGTCGCCGCCATCGACAAGTTCACAAAGTGGCGGAAGTGGAAGCGATGAGGAAGGTGACAGCGATCGTGATCAAGTTCTTCAAAGTCGATTGTTTGCCGCTTTGAGTCCCTAACAGGATCATCACCGACAACGGCACACAATTCTGAAGTCGCACCTTCATGCAAGACGTCCAAGACCTTGGCGCCAAGGTCTGCTTTGCTTTGCTCACCCGAGAAGCAACGGTCAAGCGAGAGAGGGCAAATGTTGAAGTGATGCGCGGGCTCAAGACCAGAACTTTCGACAGTGCTGCAGTGCGGAAGAAAGCTGGATCGAGGAGCTGCCGGTGGTTCTTTGGTCGATCAGACGACGCCAAATCGAGCCATCGCCGTGCACCCTTTGCTCTAGTCTATGGAGCAGAGGCGGTTCTCCCCACGTAACTCAGATAACGGATCGCCTCGAGTACTCGCTTATGATGAGGTTGAGCAAGAGCAGCTGCGACAAGATGACGCGCTGCTCCTCGAGGAAGATCATCTTCAGGCCGCTGTGCGAGCCGCTCGCTACCAGCAAGCCCTGCGTCGCTACCATAGCAGCAGGGTTAGTGCCAGAAGTCTCAAGGAAGGCGACCTTGTTCTTCGGCGCGTTCAGTCCGCCAAGAATTCAAACAAGTTGACGCCGAAGTGGGAAGGCCCTTATCGGGTGAAACGAGTCACTAGGCCTGGCGCTGTCCGCCTTGAGACCGAAGATGGCATTCGGTGAGCAACTCCACGGAAACATTGAGCATCTTCGTAAGTTTTAACCATAGGCGCGGTTGTCGGAATCCGTTCCGGCAACCACCTTTTGTACAAGTCTTGCCGCTGTTGCATGTAATCCATTCAGACAAAGCCGGTATGAGACCCCGTGCATCGATAAAAGCTCATGTGTCGCGCACAGCTTGTCAAGTTCATGCTTTCATCATTTTATTGCATGTTTTGGCTAACACTTTGTGCAGCAACCATACCCGGTAAGCAGAATCGAGCCACTGGGCTCCATAACGTTATTTCCTCTTCTTTTTCTTTTCTCAAAGAAAGGGAAGCCCCCTCGCGCACAAGTTAACCAGGGGGGGAGGAGGAGATAATACTATGGACCAGGCATCGCTCGAGGAAGTTTCACCTCATCGGGAAGCAAGAGACAGAAAAGCTAAGTTGCCAAAGTTTGAGCAATCAATTTTTAAATTTTTAAAGTTATCTCCCTTGAACGACCGTACTTTGTATGGAAAACCTGTGCGCGGAGGAACCAAATCGTGACTGGTCGCGCCCTTACTTTGTTTCGAGTCCGCTCAACAACTTAAGTGAGCTGCGGCTAGTCCGCGACAAGGTTGCTTGTCGGTAGCGACCCTTGCCAAAGAAGTCGCTGAAGTTCCGCTTTTCGGCGCTCATGCAAGGGTGCCTGCACCGGCAAGTTTCCCTGAAAAGCGTAGGGTAATAACGTACAAAGGAAGGAATCAAGTAGAGGAAATAACGTTGCATTGATCGATTCACCTAAGATAGAGGATGTTACAGAATAACTTGTCGCTGATCTAACAAAGTTTTCTAAACATGATCAGCAGCGACAAGGGAAAGATAAGGTGGGCGGCCTAGTCCACGCGGTCGCCTTCGATCCGCTTGATCTTGTTCACCTTGTCCACAATGGGTGCGACAAGGGCTTTGAGCTCCTCCACGTTGGCGTCGGACGGCAAGGATCTGAGGACACCGTTAAGGTTTAGGCCCGGGTTGCGGAAGGCCACCTTCATCAACACCTTCTCGAGGGCCCCTGCACAAACCTGGCGAGATTCCTCGGCAAGCTGCTTCGGGACCTCCTCCCAGAGTCGCCGGAGGCCCATCACCACGCCTTTGAAGAATAGGCTAAGCTTGACGCTAGGTTGGAGATGCTCGTCGGAGGAGTATGCAAGGTCCGCCATCCCCAGCTCCATCAGCTCGTTGTGGATGTCGGCGGCGGTGTCCACAAGACCTTCGGTCCAGTGCTCCACGCTCTCCCTCAAGGTGTTACGGATGGAGGCAGCATTCGCCAGCAGCTCCTCCTTGGCCTTGATCGCCTCCAACAAGCCCACCTCCCGCTCTGGCACCATCCAACGTCTGCGTCAGAGTGGTCGATTTCAGCTCGAGATCCGCCTTGGAGTCCTTGGCGGCGTCGAGCTCCTTGGCTCTGTCGGCCGAGGCAGCTCTGCAGCTTCGCCCAGCGTGTAGGCGTCCTTCTCGCGCTCACGCTTGAGCACGGCAAGCTCTTCGCCGCTCTTCTTGAGGGTGGCCTCCAGCTGTGCCACCTTCGCCTTCAGCTCTTCCTTGGCGGCCTCGGCGGCTGCGGCTGCGTCCTTCGCTTCCTGAAGCGCCCCGCCAAGTGACTCCTCGCGCGCGGCAAGGTCCTCTTCGTGGCTGTCCAGATTGACCTTTCGCTGCGCCTTTCGCTTTCTGCTTGGCGAAGCTTCTCGGCAGCCAGCCATCGCTCCTCATCAGCTGCGGCCTTCTCAAGGATGAAGGCCGTGCGCTCTTCTGCAAGCTGTGCCCGCGCGTCCGCCACGTCGCGGAGGGCTTCTTTGTTGGCGCTCCGGAGCTCCTCGGCGCGTTTTTCCATGTCCGCTTCCGCCCTCGCGACAAGGGCCTCCTGGGTCTCCAACTTGGCATGCCGGGCACGATAGAGCGACAGCAGCTTCTTCAGCAGCTGCTCCTCCTCAGACTCGGCGCCGCTGCTGCTTGGCGCGTCCACCAGCGTCAGCCCAGCGGAGGCGAGTAGCTCGCCGTCGAAGGTCTCGCCCTCGACCGGCGCCACAGGCTCGGTTCCCGGGGAGCTTGATGAAGAAGCCTTCGCGGCCTTGAGTAGGCACTGGCTGGGGCTCCTCGAACTGGCCTTGTGACAGCGGCGAAGTCGGTCATTTGTCGGTGTAGCGCTCGCCGCTCCTGCGGCCTCAGGGCCGTCAGTACGATCACCCGACCCCTCGCCAGCCTCCGCGTCGGCAGCCTCGGTGGCCTCCTCGCCAACAGGCTCGTCGGCGACAGCCTTTTCCTCCACGGCAACCTCTTCTTCTTCGACGGCGGCCTCGTCGGTGTTGCCGCGCGTTTCCTCCTCGCCGGCGGCCTCGACCTCCATCGGGTCTGCGTCAGGCGAAGAAAGAGCGATCAGCAGATATCCAAAAAGAGAAACAAAAGAAAGCAAGCCCAAGGGAAAATTCCATGTAAGGGAGTTACACCAGCAGGATCCGCAGCCATGGCCTCGACCACCGGAGGGTCATGGCGCCGTCCCTTGCCGGGTAGCCTCCCTTGCAGGAGTGGCCTCCCTTGTCGGGGTGGCCTCCCTTGTCGGAGGGAGCTCCCTTGCCGGGAGTTCTCCCTTGGCGGGCGTGGTGACAGCGGGCAGGGCCTCGAGGCGGCTTCCCGAGCCCTCCCCGACGAGGCTGCTCCACTCCTACACAAACAAACAAATGTAAATCAACGAAGAAAGGGCACCCTGCACACCTAGTAGTAAGGACAAAACTGCACACTTACTCGGGGCGGTCTTTGGGGCTCCTCAGAGGAAGGGTCGCCGGGTCCGGCAAGGCGGTCTCGGACGCGTCCCCTGCCGCCACGGGGGAGTCGTCCTCCACGACGATCGTCGCGATCTTGGCCCTCTTCGCAGCTCTCTGGGCCAGCGTCCTGAAAAGGGAAGGGTCCAGAACAAAGCAAATCAGATTCAAGATGAAGCAATAAAAATTGAAGAAGTACAAGCACAATCGCGAGAAGCTTACTCTTCGCCTTCCTCCTCGGAGCTGAGCGCGGAGAAATCAAACTCCGCCCGCCTCGGTGCGATGAGGCGGGAGTGGGCTCTTGGCCGCTTAGCGGAGGCGGCGGCGGCGGCTCGAGAAGATTCCGCCCGATTGCCGCTGTAGTTTGGGGCGCTCCTCAGCAACCTCGCTTGTCGCGGTGGAGCGCACGAGCCAGCGCTAACTGCTGTGGGCGATGCCGCCCCGACTCGTCTCCAACCCTGCGGAGACGCCTCCTCGGTGGAGCCGGGGGCTCCGCTGGCGGCAAGTCTCTTGGCGAAGGAGAAGAAGCGCCCTCGGCGGGTCCACTCGACCCGGCCTCGGTCCCGACAAGCTCATCCTCGCCGGCGACCTCCCCTCGCTCGGCAAGGCTTGTCGCCTTCGCCGCCTCCGCCTCCTCCACGGTGAACCCGAAGGCTCCAGCGGCAGCGGCTGCTGCCGCCTCCTCCACCCTGGTGGCAATCCGCGCCATCTCATGCTCGGTGGTGTCTCGGGTGAGCCTCTTACGCTCGTCGGGCGGATCGGAACCTCTTGCAAGTCGTCGAAGAATTGCTGCCACGACCTCGTCGGGGGCTCTGCCCAGTCGGGACGATCCCGTGGGAGTCGCACAGTGGCATCATGGCGCGGATGCGATCGAGCGCCGAGTTGTTGCACAATGGGACGACCCCCCGCGGCAACCTGAACCACTCTGGATGTTCGGGGTCGTTCTTGAACAGCTCGAGCAGCACTGAGTCCAGCTCCATGACAGTGAAGTTCCAATTCAGGCCCGGCGCAGCCTCGGGATGTCCGCCGCGTGCAGGAACTCCCAAGCAGGCCTCCTCCTTTCCTGCAAGGGAAGCGTCTGGCGGCGAATGAAGTTCTGCGCCAACTGCGCCAACAGCTAACCCAAAGCAAGCCCGAGGCGCAGAATTGGTCACAGCTATCTTCAGCCTCGCATCCTCCGGCGTAAGTTACTCCAATCCTTGCCAGCGGTGGGGTTTAGCGCCTGGCGGTGAAGGGCTGTGGGTCCTCCTCTCGACCCAGCACCAGTTGGCTCTCCACCTCCCACTTGTTCCGAACTCCCCTCTAGGTAGGCCTCTTTCTTGCCGATCCTAGAGACCCAGCCTATTCCCCCGGCAAGTGGCTCTCCTCTCTCGACGCGGGGAACAAAGAAATGGCGGAAGAGTGCCACGTTTGGGTGGACTCCGACAAAGTTTTCGCACAAATGTGCGAAAACCGCCATGGTCAAGACGGCGTTGGGGGTGAAATCAAGGAGGCGGAGGCTAAAGGTGTTCATTATGTCGCAAAAGAACTCGGAAAAGGCGGGCAAAGACCGCAATAGAAGAAAATGGCGAAAAAAGGGTACCCTGTTGGGGCGGATCAGCGGGCGAGGCGGGAGCACCCTCGTGCGCGGATGCGCACGGGTCTCCGTCGACCGTAAAAGGTAGAAGACGTCCGCAGCTCCCGTGGCGCCGAGCTGCGGGGAAGATGGCTCGCTCCTTGCGCAGCGCCCGCGAGCCGCTCCTCGGCCGACTTGACGCCCTTCTCCTTATCGGCCTTGAGCCATGGCGAGGAGGGCGGAGGAGGTCGACGGCGGAGAGTGTGCTTGCGGCGAAAAGGGGGGCGGGGCGCTGCTCTCTTCGCACCGGAGAAGAAGAGGGGAGCGGCGGTGGTTTCTTGACAAGACAGCAATGGCAGGGGTGGTCGGCCTGCCTCTGTTTCCTCCGCTTATAAAGGGGAGGAGGGGGGCGGACGTTCCGCTTATATCAATAAAGAATCCCCCACGACCGCGCCCACGATCTCTCGCACGACGCCACGTCCGGTGCGTGCCGTTAGTGGGGATCGTGGTGGGTCCGGGGCGAGTTGCGACGCGGTCGAGGCCGCGTGTCCGGTACAGCCTGGGCCTGGCCCGACAAGCGCTTCGGCACCGTGTCGGCCCAGCCGGGGCACTGTCGGTGTACTAGAGTAGGGTACCCTAGTACCCCGTGCTACGTCTGCAGACGGATTCTTGACACCCAGCGGCGAGGTTTGCCTCGTCACCGCCAAGATCCTTCGTGGCTCCTTTTGGAGCCATTCAAGAACAAAGTATTTGATTGAGAAGACAAGGCCCCGAGGACTAGTTCCGTTTACGGTATTTCGGTAGAAACACATCTAACCAGTACACACCCATCCCACCTCACGATGCCAGGAATCACCCTAAACAGCGTTCAAGAAAAACTTTGAGACGGGGAGATCACAACCTCGAATAGCATGGGATCAAATTTATATACGCGCGCTCTAAGGGATGCCCCCCTCTCGGTCGCAACCGGAAACACCCATGCCCCCTGAACGGATGATGGACTTTAATCCAGGGCCATGGAACCCTCATCACGGCCTCTCTATTTGGTGTGTACCAGGAAAGCGGTTTGCAACTTACTAAGCCATATCCCTTGCGGAAAACATGTGGTAGTACAGGAAGGGAAACGTGACTTGATTCACGTTGACTCTGAAGTCAAATAGTGTCGGTGTACTAGAGTAGGGGTACCCTAGTACCCCGTGCTACGTCTGCAGACGGATTCTGACACCAGCGGCAGGGTTTGCCTCGTCACCGCCAAGATCCTTCGTGGCTCCTTTTGGAGCCATTCAAGAACAAAGTATTTGATTGAGAAGACAAGGCCCCGACAAGAAGAGCTTGTCGGGAAGGCCGCCTGTGCACGCAGAAGACAAGGCCCACAAGAGAAGCTTGCCGAGGGCTCGGAGCGACAAGTCTCCGAGCGACAGGATTCGGCCGCTGCAAGACGCTTGCCGCGGCATGCAACCCTTCTCCGCTCTCCGCTCCAGCTCACCCTAGCCGACGTGTCGCCACGGGACCGTTCCATGGGCGCGTGTCGGCGGGTCAGGCAGCCAGCGGAGAGCAGCGATAAGCGGCGCCGACAGCTCGTCATCGTGGCGGCGGAGGCGCACTGACGGCCTCATTACCCTTTGTTTGGGCGACAACGATGGGCATTTATTGCTTTTGTCCCTTGCCGCCGAGTTAGGTATTTGGCACTGCATAATCGTTCAAGTAGGTGTACCAACTCCTGTTTTACATTTGTACCCTCGCCTATGTTGCCACCTGTCGGAGACCCTTGAGCATATAAAAGGAGGCCCGAGTGCAACGTAAAAGGGTTCCGTTGGGTTGATTCGCCAGGTTCGTCTCGTTGGGTTCATTCGACCCACTCGAGACCAGATAGACTCACGCTAGGTTTTGTAGCTCTCATTGCTCCCTAGCAAGAACACAATAGATCAAACAAGCAGTAGTAGGAGTTTTATCTCTCCGGAGAGCCCCGAAGCTGGGTAAATCGCTCGTGTGCATCGCCTCGATCCGCTCTTCGTGCGATCTCCGGCCCCCTCCGAACCACAAGGGGCCCGGTCCGCCGGCCCCATAGGTGTCCGTGGGTACGATCAGCCTCCCCGACAAATCTGGCATAAGACTGGCATGCTACAACACTGCCATCTTACCCATTCTCATGCCATCACATGGCCATGCAAACTTATAACCAATAACATATGGATTTTCGAAACTCACTAGTCTCAACTTTGCATGTAATATAACATTTATCGAAATGCTCATAAACATGCCATGAAACTACTTAGTGCAAACATGCAACGAACACTCATCATATCAAAAGTTCAAACATGCTTGCCTGGTTCGGAGTAGTCGGAGTCTACCTTGGCGAAGTTTGCGGTTCCGTCACCTCCTCCGGTATCTACGGTATGGGAAAATACGTACTAACGTAAATACCGTGAGTGCACAAAAAAGTATTCCAAATATTTTTCAAATAAATAGGACAAAAAACTAGACAAAGAAATAAAGATGACAGAAAAAGAATCAATCAAACATCAGTTTCTGTTTAAAAGTTGTAAAGGTTTTAATCCAGGGACTCATCTGCAATGAAACAGAAAGTTTCCAGGGGCCAACTTATAAAAACAGAAAATGCTTCGGCTAAAATGCCGTCAACTGCAAAGGGAAACGTATTCTGCCCGAAGGCGTTTTCAGAAAACGGTTCGAAAAAAAGAAAATACTGACGAGGGGTCCCACCCGTCAGGTTTGAAATTTCAAACAGGGAAGGAACAGAGCTCGTCGGCGCCCGAGAGCTACGGTGGTCGCCGGCGGCGATCCACGGTGAGTTAGGAGGATTGGAGGGTACCTACGTGCTCAGTGTGTCCTTCCGCATCGGTGGGTGGTGGTGGTGGTCGTCGGCGAGCACCACGTCGACGGTGGTCCTTGCTCCGGCGGACGGCGGCTCGGGTGGAGTTGGATCTCCTCGGGGAGGGCTGCGGAGGTCCAATTGAAGCCGAGGTTAGATCACTGGGTTCCTGAGGAGACTACTGACGAGGTTTGGGCGGCGGGGATGGCCTCACCGAAGTGGATCGAGCTGGTGGCCGAGGCGGATCGGGGCGGCCGGAGTTGGGGGAGGAGACCTCCTCGAGGTCCTCCTAGTGGCTTGGCGGGGTACTGGTGGGGTGCAGTGGTGGTGCATGCTCGAGAACGAGCTCGGGACCTCTTTTTATAGGCGATCCGAGGCGGTGGCCAAGAACGGGGATCTCCGGCGATGGTTACGGCAACGCAGTGCTTGGTCGGGAGATTAGGGGGTTGAGCATCGATGTGGAGGTCCACGGGCTCCGTTTAGCATCTAACCTTGGCTGGATTGGGCGTGCTGGGTGGTTTCGGCAGAACGGGGTGGCGCGGGCCCGTCGGCGGCAGAGGGTGTGCCCTGTGCTTGCCGGGCCACGGCGACGGTGCTGCGGTGCGCGCTGGCATGCATGAGGCCACGCGGAGGGCTAGGGGCGTTAGGCGCAGAACGACGAGCGAGCTGGCGCCGTTCACATTACCACGGGTGGCTCTGCCATCACAGGCCGCCAAGATCGGCGAGGCTCGCGCCACCGACACCTGCGTCGGTCCAAGTGGGCGTGCGGTGCTCTGGTTAAGATGGAGAGGCTTTGCGCAACGCGCCTGGGTGCACTGGTGATCGATGACAAGGCACTGACGAGAAACGACATCGCCAACACTCTGAAACTCTGAATTTTACCGAAAGTGTACAGAACAAAGTCTTGGGCAAAGTGTTTGATGAAATGATTCAAGCATGATAAAAATTTATCTGGGGCTGATCTTTGGTGTGGTGGCCTCTCAAAGCTCCTGGGGGCTTCCTGAATTTTGGTGGAATTTTTGGAGAAAGGAAAATATGAATTTCACCAAAATTGATGAATCTGGTCCAAACTTGCAGAGGTTGAAACTTGAAAATTTTGAAAAGAGGAAGAGTGGATCTTGATGGATCTAGGTTGGGGGTGCTAAGGTATATCCAGAGGAGTTGGTTTGAGATCAAAACTCAAAATAAATCAGGCACTTCCTTTGTAAATCATCTAGGCTTAGAATATTGGACAGAATTGTTTTGGGGAATAAAATAAATGAATTAAAATCCAAAAATGGATTGAACTTGTTGGGACAGAATGTTTGGGTTGCCCCAAAGTGTAGGGAGGGGTTTTGGGAGGATTTACCACATGAGGCATGGTAAAACCATGGATGGTTTCAAAACAAAAGAAGCCCCAAAACCCATAGGGTTTCTTTTTAAAAGAAAATAAAATCTAAAAAAATTGAGATGGGAAACTCAGAAGAAAGGTTTTTAATAACCAAACTCCAGGGTTGCAGAAGATACAAAAACAAAATCCTTGCCAAGGGAAAAAGTTTTGAGAGAGAGAGGTCTTTGGAAGGATTTAAAAGACCTTCTTCAAATCAAACAAAGTTTTTTTTGTTGAAAACTAAATAAAAGTTTTTGGAGTGTCACAGAAGCACGGTCCCTAAGTAGCTGAAACACCTTAGGAGACACAACTCACAACACAAACAAAATTGGGTTAAGTTGAGGTGGAGGTGTATGTTGGTCAAGCCTATGGGGAAGTGGCGGTGGTGGTTGATGAAGAAGCAACCGTCCCTAAGTAGCCGAAACACCTTAGGAGACTCGAATCACAACTCAAACAACCTTGAGGAACAAAATTGGTTATGTTGCGGAAGTCGGTGGTGGTGTAGCGGATGATGTGGTGGAAGCCCTAGGCATAGATGCCAAAGTTCCAAAACCTTTATGGAGTCAAATGGTTTTGGTGGTATTTTTGTTGGAAGGGGGATGTCAAGAGCTTTTCAACGAGCTAAAGAACGTGAAAATCGGAGTCCGAATGAATTAGTTATGGACAAAACAAACATCAGCCGAAATCTGAAACTACAGGTTACGGACGTCCGTAAAGGTCGGATGTCCGGGGCGTCGGACGTCCGGGAAAGTCGGAAATCCGTAAATTCAGCTCTGGTTAAGGGTTCCGGTCGTCCGGAAAGGTCGGACGTCCGATCGTTCCTGGGGCTCCGGTCGTCCGGAAAAGGTCGGACGTCCGGGGGTCGAGGGTCAACGCGGGATTTGAGCTCCGGGACGCGATTTTGGGCGGAATTTTGGGATTTTGGGGTCAAAATTGAGGAGATTTCGTGGATGAAAGATGGGGAAACTTGGGGAAATGCTAGATCCACTCGAAACCAAGAAAATCCATGGATCAAAATCAACAAAACTTCATCACACTAACAAATCACAAAAAAAAATTGGGGCTATTTTTGGTGGGGAATTTTTGAATTTAGGACGAAATCAAGCAAAAGAAGGCTAGAAAACGGTGGGAGGGACTCCAAATACATGATCAACGTGGCTCATGATACCAAGATGATGTAGTGCGGAACCCTATGTGGACGATCTTTCACGTTTGGAGAGGATCCCTATGAGGAACACGAAGAACGAGCGGAAGAACACGAGGGAAATCACGGGGAAAACACAAGAAAATCACTCAAACCAACAAGATCAATCACACATGTGCTAGATCGATGAACACAAAGGGAGATACATGATCCAAAGTCAACAACGGACGATACAAGTGGTGGTAGCTCATCTCCGAGAGGAGGTCTTGAATCCACGAGGGATCTTCCCAGAAGGGGTCTTGAATCCATGGTGGATCTTCTCCGAAGAGGCCGCGGTCTCTCACGAGGAGGAGATCCGATATGGATGAGCGAAGCTCTATCTAACAATGAGCTAATTCAACGCTAACCCTAACTAGAAAGAGGTGGAGGAGTATATATAGTCTAGGGCCACGAAGGGGTAAGTGAAGGGGTACATGAGCTGCGGCCCAACACATGGCAGCGCACAGGCGCCGGTCGTCCGACGGGTACCGGACGTTCGGTGGCTCGCGAGGGTTCGGTCGTCCGGTACTTGTCGGACGTCCGGCGATTCGGTTCGGTGGTCGCTGGCACGGTCGTCCGAAGGGGCCCGGTCGTCCGGAGGCTCATGAGGTCCCGGACGTCCGGTGTTCTTCGGATGTCCGCAGATTTGGTTCGGTGGTCGCTGGCACGGTCGTCCGGAGGGGGCCGGTCGTCCGGAGCCTGGGAGTCGTCGGACGTCCGGTCCTGGTCGGACGTCCGGCCGCTGTAGCTTCGGGCAGCTTCTTCTCTTGGTCCTTGTACTTGGTGTCCTCGCCGTCTTGTCCATGGTCTTCCTCCTTGTTCCTGGTCAATCATAGCACATACATTTGAGGTAGTACCCATGTCTCACATGTGGGAAGTGACGGTTCGGAGAGGAGCGAGTTCACCTTGTATCCAATGGCGTTTGTTCGAGGTCTCGTCATATGTCCACTTGGGGTTTGGAGAGTAGTGGGAGTGTACATGGGGGTGAACGTGGGATGCTCCGAATCAGGAGGTCTACGCAAATGTCAACATACCAAGTACCCATCACAAACCCTTATCTCCCGCATTACATTATTTGCCATTTGCCTCTCGTTTTCCTCTCCCCCCCCCCTCTTCACCCTTGCCGTTTTATGCGCCCTCTCTTTTTAGTTCGCCTCTTTTTCGCTTGCTTTTTGTTTGCTCGTGTGTTGGATTGCTTGTTTGACACGATGGCTCAAGATAATAGCAAATTGTGTGACTTTACCAATACCAATAATAATGATTTCCTTAGCACTCCAATTGCTCCTCTTACCGATATTGAATCTTGTGATATCAATGCTGCTTTGTTGAATCTTGTCATGAAAGATCAATACCGCTACACATCTAAATAGCCTCGTTGATTTGTGTGATATCAAAGAAGAAAGATGTTGATAATGATATTGTTAAATTGAAGTTATTTCCTTTTTCGCTTAGAGATCGTGCTAAAGCTTGGTTTTCATCTTTGCCTAAAAATAGTATTGATTCTTGGAACAAGTGCAAAGATGTTTTTATCTCTAAGTATTTTCCTCCCGCTAAGATCATCTCTCTTAGAAACGATATTATGAATTTTAAGCAATTCGATCATGAACATGTTGCACAAGCTTTGGAGAGGATGAATTAATGATACGTAATTTCCCTACTCATGGTTTGAATTTGTGGATGATTATACAAAAAATTTATGCCGGATTGAATTTTGCTTCTAGAAATCTTTTAGATTCGGCCGCGGGAGGCACTTTTATGGAAATAGCTTTAGGAGAAGCTACTAAACTCCTAGACAATATTATGGTTAATTATTCTCAATGGCACACTAAAAGATCTACTAATAAAAAAGTGCATGCGATAGAAAAAATCAATGTTTTGAGTGGAAAGATGGATGAAATTATGAAATTATTTGCTAGTAAGAGTGTTTCTTCTTGTTGACATCAGATTTTGGCACGGCATAAAAAGAAAATGAGATGGCTTCGAGTGAAAAGGTTTTCAGCATGAAAAGTTTCACATCACCGAGTGGAACAACTTTGATGTTTAGGTTATCATCGTCCGACTCCATCTTAGGGGCCGAAATTGTATTCCGAGTAGCAGAATTCAATATTCCGAGTGGTTTTTGGCCGATCATGCCTTCAAGACGACCTCAGATGGAGGATACCTCTAAAGGAATTGTCTTCGTCTCGTCGAGGCAATTGATTTTCATATATAAATTATCTTAATCTGAGTTCATATGCAAAAGTTACAGTTAATACGGTTTGGATAGGCCAGAGACCAAAATATTACGCTTGACACCACACATATGTTGATGAGTGTCTGATGCAATGCGTAAGCAATTCTGCCCTCAAGACGGCCTTGAATCAAAAAACCTTCAACACAGAAAAGTTTTGTCTCGTCGAGCCGATCGATTTTCATATATAATTTGTCTCAATCCGAGGTCGTATGGGACTAGAGGAGACAAATCAAGATCTGGCTATGTTTTCGGTCGAGTGAAAAGCTTGCTGTCCGAGTGAAAACTTACCAGTCGAGTGAAAGCTTAACTTTCGAGTAAAAACTCACCGATCGAGTGAAAAAGCTTATCATTCGAGTGAAAATTTACTGGTCGAGTGAAAATTACCGGTCGCGTGGAAGTTTGCTGACCGGATGAACTTATTATTAAATGTTCCGAGTGAAAAGATTACCATTGGAACGAAAACTTGCCGATCGAGTAAGATATTGCTTTCCGAGTGAAAATATAGTCATCCGAGTGAAAGATTGTTTTCCGAGTGAGAAAGTCCAGTCGGACGGTCTGAGTGAAAGTCTCTAATATCCGAGTGGGTCAGCTCAAATCCGAGTGAAACTGAACATGTGCCCGTAAGTTTATCAAGATGACCTCGGATGAAGAAGTGTTCAATACAGAATTTATGTGTATCATCAAGACGGTAAACTTTGGTTTTGGATTCATCATCATCAAAGATATTATATGGCCGACAAATTCACTACGAGACTCGGATAATCCAGTCTACTCCAAGACCGAGTCCGACTGGAAGGTAAAGATGACCTCGAAAAGTATTCAACATGGCCTTATTTGAAAAAGTGATCAACATAAGAGTTGTTCGTATCATCGAGGCGCACAAGTTTGATATTTGGGCCGTCTTGATCGGAGATCATATGCAAGCTCGACGGCCCGCGCAAGAAGAAAGACAGAGTTTGGGCCAGATTCAGACTGAATCCGAGTTAGAATAGAACTAGGACTCTAGGGCGTAAATTGATGTAATTTCTTGTAAGGAAAGCATAGATGAATCCTTTACTTGTACGGGAAGTCCAGCCGCCCCTTATATATATTGGGGGTGATGGCCGATTGAACAACACATAATCGAACAAATCAATATACTACTTTTTCATCTACGTTTTATCTCTACACCGTTTTTCTCTCTCGTTCTTCGTTGTTCTTCGTGTTTGAGAGCTGCGAATTCTGAGGCTCTAGGGGCGAGCGAATCGACGTAGGGCAGCCCATAGCGGCCACACTCCCTGACGGGGTCCCTCCCGGGGGTGTGGGGTTTTCGGGTCTGCAAAAGCGCCCGTCGACTGTCTTGCGTATCGCGTTGTCGGTCGGGTCTCCTTTGACGTGAGCTGCGGTGCATCACCCCCGGCGTCGAAGGTACACGTGACGTGTTTGTGTGTCAACACACTTTTTGGCGACTCCGCTGGGGACCGAAGATCAATCATCATCATCCACCATGTCTGATATTCCCAAGCCATCTGAGGTAGACGCCGATAACATCATCAAGCCCAGCCTTGATGAGATATCGGTCGATCATCACCAAGTCTATGAGGAGTACAAGAAGGCGCGCAAGGAGAAGGACTTGTAGGAGTTCCTCGCAAAGTTCAAGAAGGATCGCCAAGGCAACATCACTCTGATTGAAGAAATAAAGTTCCCTCCTCTTCAAGCCGAGCAGGTTAAACCCTCTGTAAGTACTGCCTTTTCTCCCGAAAGCGTTGGGCTGAGATTGAAAGTCGTATTGCTGATGGTAACAATCTGGTCTATCAAACTTTCATAGAAAATACTAATGCTCAGAAGAATACATCGCAATCGTCTAGTGGTAATGATGGTGTAGCTGCTAGTGTGCGAAACCCTAATCTGGCTTTACCTATTGCATCGGCGCCCCCCCCCCCCCCCCGTGCCGATGGCTTATTATCCTACCCAAACAAATCAGATTGTGACTGCACTCATCAACCCTATTATGAGCATGCCAGGTTCGGTGGCAGCGCCGAACCAAACCCTACCTATAGCTACAACAACTCGACCACTACCAAATTATGGGTCGACATACATGCCACAATTCCTACCCACATCTAGTAACCCTACTCCTCCTATGCCATTACCACAAGATTCATCGTCCACTATGGATGATGGTTTAGCTAATCTTAGAGAGGAGATGGCTAAGATGCTTCGAGAGAATTTTGGAGTCGAGTTACCTCGGAATCGGATTTACCTAAAGCCGTACCCCGAGTACTTTGATGCCATCCAGTGCCCTCCGGGATATAAGATTCCAGATTTTGTTAAGTTCAATGGAGAGGGTACAAAAACCACATGGGAGCATGTTAGTCAGTATTTAGCACAATTGGGTGAGGCAGGATCATTGAATGAGTTGAAAGTGCGTTTATTTCCTTTGTCATTAACTGGTACGCATTTTCATGGTTTTCTTCTTTACCACATGGTTCCATTCGGGTTTGGTCACAGCTAGAGCAGAAATTTCATGATCACTTTTATAGCGGTGACAACGAACTCAAGTTGTCACATCTAACATCGGTTAAACAGAAGCATGATGAATCGGTCTCCGATTACGTCAAGAGATTCAGAGAAACAAAAAACCGGTGCTTTAGTTTGGTGATAACCGAGAGAGATTTGGCAGACCTAGTGCTAAGTGGTTTGAGAACTCCCATTAGAGAAAAGCTAGAAGGCTATGAGTTCTTAAATATCAACCAAGTTTTACAAAGGGCTTTGGCTCAGGAAAGCCAAAGCAAAGATCTCAAAGAAGTGCATAGATACAAAGCCGATCATCCAAAGATGAATATGGTGCAATATGATAGTGATCACTCGGACGATGAGGGTGATGTTTTTGCTACTGAATTTGTTTGGCCATCTAAGGCCAAACCCATTACTTGCAATGATCTGAAACCGATTCATAAGGATCGTGATGAAGAGATGAAGTTTACTTTTAACATTGCTAAGTGTGATAGAATATTTGATGCTTTCTTTGCAGGCTAAAATTATTAGAATATCTCATACTTTACCACCGTTTGAAGAGCTAAAGCGGCGTGCTTATTGCAAGTATCATAGTTCTTTTTCTCATGCTACTAACGATTGCAACGTTTTTTCGACGATGTATACAATCGGCCATTAATGACGGACGATTGAACTTTTCTCGAGATGCAAGTTGATAAACAGCCTTTTCCAATGAATACCATGGATTTGGAGGAAGAAGCTACTCATTCGCCAGAGGTAGCCGAATCTGCTAATAAAGCTAATGTCGTTCTTTGGGGAGCCCAGAAAGACAAGGAGGACAACAAGGTCTTGGGGAGACAGGTTGTGCTTGGTAAGCAACCCGATGGCAAGGAAGTGATCAAAATTACCATCAAGAATCCTACACTCGGGGGGCAACCGCAAGTACAAGAAAAAGCTCGTGTGAGATTTGTCAAGCCCAAGAGTCCAGAAGTTGGCAAGTGGAAAAGGAATGAAGCTAAAGTGCAGCACAAGCGGATCAAGCCAACTTTTGATATGTTGTTGTCTAAGTATGCTAACCAGTCGGCCGGTTCTAGTTTTAATCGACCGACTCATCTGAAACGACCAAGGTCACCATCAGCTGATATGTTCAGTCGGTATACAAAACCGAGTGAACCAAGGGCGCAGTTTTCAGAAGAGCAGAGGCAATCTGTGTGGGATCGACTTGATTACTCATATAATTGCCGACTGAACATCGGTTACTATCAGTCGGCTGGTCAAAATATGCGACCGAGTGGAAAATATCCTAGTGTAAGAATGCACCCAGGTGCAAGCTATCCAAGTGAAAAAATGTGGCCAAGTGGATTCCATCTGAGTGAGTTCCATCCGAGTGGATACCATCCGAGTGACATCAATCCGAGTGGATTCCATCCAAGTAAAAAGGTGCGCCCGAGTGGAAATTTCATGCATCTGGAAAGTCGAAAAGAATGGCGTGTTAAATCACCAAGTGTTGCAGCAGTTGAGTCAGGAAAAGGCAAGGAGAAAATGGATGTCGACTCACTTATCTTGGGCACCAAAACATTCGCCATACAGCAGTCGAGTGTGCCTAGCAATCCGACTGAGCCGATACTTGCTATCGCGCCAAATCACTCGGCTAATGACCATGAAGCAAGCACCAGCCAAGTAAAGGTGAGAGATCCTAAATACACTCGACCAAAGTGGTGTCCTCCAGGGCTTACAAAGACACAGAAGAGGAAACTACAGAGGTTAAGGAGTCAAGAGATGGCAGCGCAGGAGGCCGAGGAGCAAAGGGATAAGTTATTCAATGACACTCGGCCCATGGTTCCAGCAAAAAAAGTGTGGAGGCCTAAACAAATACAAGATACATCAGCTTCTACATCTATCACAGAAGTACTTACACCACCCAAGGAGGAAGATGCGACAGTTATTACATCATCCGCAACACTTCTTAATTCTCCTTCACTCGGACAGATTTCAGAATCGATGGATGCACTCAAGGAGGAGGCTGATATGTTGGACTATGAGTCTACACCGGTTCATGAAGGTATGGATATCAATATGGTATATTACTTACCTGCTGAGTTTCGTGCTGTAGATGAGGAGGGGGAGGTGGCTCAGCTGGATTCTGGCCCTAAAAACGCAATATTCGAGAAGCCAAAAGAACCAGTGACACATTTGAAATCGTTGTATCTCAGAGGTCATATCAACGGATCGCCACTCAGTCGAATGCTTGTTGATGGTGGTGCTGTGGTAAATCTTATGCCCTATTCGGTCTTCAAGAAATTGGGTTTGCCCGATGAAGAGCTGATGAAGACGAATATGGTGCTCAATGGGTTTGAAGGCAAAGAGCAAACTGAAGCCAAAGGTGTAATGTATGTGGAGCTTACAGTCGGAAGCAAAACTTTGGCTACTGCGTTTTTTGTCGCTGAGGTGCAAGGTAACTACAACGTCATACTAGGCCGTGATTGGGTTCATGCAAACCAGTGCATGTCGTCCACCATGCACCAGTTTTTGATTCAGTGGGTTGATGATGAAGTGGAAGTCATTCAACTCGGCCTGTGTTGCTTTGGCCGATGCATCGGTGGATTGGCAACATCCCAATGCTACTTGCTTGACGGGGCATGACTTATCAGAGTCTGATTTTCTCAGCGCGACCAAGAACGGTTTTGTGCCTGTCTCTTTAAAGCCGACTGAATGCAATCGGCTCCAAGGTATGATATGTTTAAATGGATTCTAATTCCGAGTGGTTACAAAAACGTCTTGTA
Source organism: Aegilops bicornis (assembly GCA_021605145.1). NCBI lineage: Eukaryota > Viridiplantae > Streptophyta > Magnoliopsida > Poales > Poaceae > Aegilops > Aegilops bicornis. The sequence continues at coordinate 564,350,266 of CM038669.1, read as the reverse complement.
AAATATCGGTCCAGTGAGGACGATATGTATGAGTCTATAGATGAGTTGGATGACATGGATAAACTTGGACAAGGTTTTACATCGGCTGATCCATTAGAAGAGATAGATATTGGAGATGGTTTAGTCACTCGACCGACATTTATAAACGCAAATTTGAAAGCCGATTGTAAGGAAAAATTAATCGAGCTATTGAAAAATATGTTTGTTGCTTTGCATGGGAATATCATGAGATGCCAGGGTTGAGCCGAGAGCTAGTGGAGCATCGGTTGCCTATAAAGGCCGGTTTTAGACCTTATAAACAGTCGGCCAGAAAGTTTAATCCGAAAACATATGATCGGATCAAGGAAGAGATCGGTTCACTGCTTGAAGCTAATTTCATTCGACCTTGCAGGTATGCCGAGTGGATTTCAAACATTGTCCCAGTGGAGAAGAAGGGATCCAGCAAGTTGAGGGTGTGCATTGACTTCAGAGATTTGAATATGGCTACACCCAAAGATGAGTATCCCATGCCAATAGCCGATATGCTTATTAATGATGCTTCTGGACATAAGGTTATTAGTTTTCTAGATGGTAATGCCGGATACAATCAATTTTTTATGGCTGAAGAGGACATGTACAAAACGGCTTCCCGATGTCCTGGTTTCCTTGGTTTATTCGAGTGGACAGTGATGACATTCGGATTAAAAAATGCTGGTGCCACATATCAAAGGGCTATGAATTTGATTTTTCATGATTTACTCGTGTCATACTTGAAGTTTATATTGATGATATTGTTGTCAAATCGGATGCTTTTGAATCTCACTTGGCCGATTTGCGTTTAGCTTTTGAAAGAATGAAAAAGTATGGACTGAAGATGAATCCTTTGAAGTGTGCTTTCAGCGTGTCAGCTGGCAAGTTTTTGGGTTTCATTATTCATGAAGATGGAATAGAGATTGATCCAAAAAAGATAGAGGCCATACAGAAAGTGGAGGCTCCAACATGCAAAAGAGATATGCAAAAGTTCCTTGGCAAGGTCAATTATTTGAGAAGGTTCATAGCTAATATATCAGGGAAAGTTGATGCATTTACTCCTATCCTTTGATTGAAGAATGACGCTGATTTCACTTGGGGGGCGAAACAGCAAGAAGCATGATGTTGAAAGGCCAAATTGTTGCTAATTTCATTGTTGAACATCGGATTAATGACAAGCATGATGTTGATATGCACCTTGTTTCATTAGTACCATGGAGATTATACTTTGATGGTTCAGTTTGTGGCAATGGCCAAGGTGTTGGTGTTGTTTATATATCCCCTCATGGTGCTATTTTTGAGGCCTCATGCCGCTTAGAATATTTTTGCACAAACAATCAAGCCGAATATGAAGCATTGTTATTCGGCCTAGAGATGTTACTTGTTATGGGTGTTACACATATTGAGGCTCACGGTGATTCGTTACTAGTAGTGCAGCAAGTATCCAAAGTTTTTCAGTGTTTGGATGAATCACTTAATGTCTATCTTGATAAATGTCTAGATATAATTTCTACATTGGACTGTCTTAGCATTGCTCATATATCTAGGCATGACAATTGGAAAGCAAATGAGTTGGCACAACAAGCATCTGGATATCATGTTGATCATGGCATGTTTCATATTTCTCAAAAGCCGATGTCTTGTCTTGCCAATATGGGAGAGGCCGAACCTGTACCCACTGATTCGGCCATTAACAAAAAATCTAGTGCAGGTGACAATCCCGACTGGAGGAAGCCCATTGTTGATTACCTGCGCAATCCGAGTGAAAGGGTGGACAGGGCTGTTCGGCGTATGGATTTCAAGTATACAATGAGAGATGACGGTCTTTATCACCGAACAGTCGATGATGTTCTTCTAAAGTGTTTGGACGAGGACCAAGCAAGAGTTGCTATGGGAGAAGTACATGAAGGTATTTGTGGCACTCACCAGTCGGCTCCCAAGATGAAATGGTTATTGCGACGTGCTGGGTTTTATTGGCCGACTATGATTAATGATTGCTTCAGATATTATAAAGGGTGTGAAGCTTGTCAAAAGTTTGGTGATATTCAATTCGCTCCCGCTGCTATGTTACATCCTATTATCAAACCGTGGCCTTTCAGAGGTTGGGGTTTAGATTTCATTGGAAAAATCCACCCGTCTTCCTCAAAAGGGCATCGGTTCGTATTGGTGGCAACTGATTATTTCACTAAATGGTCTGAAGTAGTACCTCTCAAGAACATGACACATACGGAGGTAATTCAATTCATAACCGAGAACATTATTCATAGATTCGGTATTCCTCAAACATTAACTACAGATCAAGGTTCATCTTTCATGTCACACCAAGTCAGAGAGTTTGCCGAATCTTATAACATAAAGTTGCTCAATTGCTCTCCATATTATGCCCAAGCTAATGGACAAGCTGAGTCTAGCAATAAAATTTTAATCAAATTCATCAAGAAGAAGATTGAGAATAATCCGAGGAGATGGCATGAGTTGTTGTCTGAAGCTTTGTGGGCTCATAGAATCTCAAGGCATGGTGCTACGAAAGTGACTCCATATGAGCTAGTATATGGTCAAGAAGCTGTTTTACCAGTGGAAGTAAATTTGAATGCCTTGAGAATAGCCAAACAAAATAATTTATTGGCAATAGATTTTTACAACTTAATGATGGACAATATTGATGAGGTTGCCGACAAACGTTTGGTTGCTTTAAAGGCCATAGAGAGAGACAAGTTGAGGGTGGCAAGAGCTTACAATAAGAAAGTCAAATTGAAGAATTTTCAAGTTGGCGATCTCGTCTGGAAAGTGATTCTACCGATTGGTTCAAGGGATAGAAGATTCGGGAAGTGGTCTCCAAGTTGGGAAGGTCCTTTTAGGATTGTAAGAATAGTTCCTGGAAACTCATATTTGGTGGAATCCGTAGAAGGAACGGGGTTACCTAGATCTCTCAATGGCAAATACTTAAAGAAATACCACCCGAGTGTGTGGCAAGAAGCCTAGGTAGGCAATGGCCGATATACGATTATCGCCCTTAGAACAAACATGGCCGATACATAATTATTGCCCTAAGAAAATAAATGGCCGATGGAGTGTTGACATCGTCCTTAGAACAAACATCGTGCATATTATTTTTCGGCACGCAAGCTTTGCCAAAAAACAGGGGGGCATGTGTTGACATCAGATTTTGGCACGGCATAAAAAGAAAATGAGATGGCTTCGAGTGAAAGGGTTTTCACCATGAAAAGTTTCACATCACCGAGTGGAACAACTTTCATGTTTAGGTTATCATCGTCCGACTCCATCTTAGGGGCCGAAATTGTATTCCGAGTGGCAGAATTCAATATTCCGAGTGGTTTTTGGCCGATCATGCCTTCAAGACGACCTCGGATGGAGGAGAACTCTAAAGGAATTGTCTTCGTCTCATCGAGGCAATTGATTTTCATATATAAATCATCGTAATCCGAGTTCATATGCAAAAGTTACAGTTAATACGGTTTGGATAGGCCAGAGACCAAAATATTACGCTTGACACCAGACATATGTTGATGAGTGTCTGATGCAATGCGTAAGCAATTCGGCCCTCAAGACGGCCTTGAATCAAAAAACCTTCAACACAGAAAATTTTCGTCTCGTTGAGCCGATCGATTTTCATATATAATTTGTCTCAATCCGAGGCCGTATGGGACCAGAGGAGACAAATCAAGATCTGGCTATGTTTTCGGTCGAGTGAAAAGCTTGCTGTCCGAGTGAAAACTTACCGGTCGAGTGAAAGCTTAACTTTCGAGTAAAAACTCACCGATCGAGTGAAAAAGCTTATCATTCGAGTGAAAATTTACTGGTCGAGTGAAAATTACCGGTCGAGTGGAAGTTTGCTGACCGGATGAACTTATTATTAAATGTTCCGAGTGAAAAGATTACCATCGGAACAAAAACTTGCCGATCGAGTAAGATATTGCTTTCCGAGTGAAAATATAGTCATCCGAGTGAAAGATTGTTTTCCGAGTGAGAAATTCTAGTCGGACGGTCCGAGTGAAAGTCTCTAATATCCGAGTGGATCAGCTCAAATCCGAGTGAAACTGAACATGTGCCCGTAAGTTTATCAAGATGACCTCGGATGAAGAAGTGTTGAATACAGAATTTATGCGTATCATCAAGACGGAAAACTTTGGTTTTGGAGTCATCATCATCAAAGATAGTATATGGCCTACAAATTCACTACGAGACTCGGATAATCCAGTCTACTGCAAGACCGAGTCCGACTGGAAGGTAAAGATGACCTCGAAAAGTATTCAACATGGCCTTATTTGAAAAAGTGATCAACATAAGAGTTGTTCGTATCATCGAGGCGCACAAGTTTGATATTTGGGCCGTCTTGATCGGAGAACATATGCAAGCTCGACGGCCCACGCAAGAAGGAAGACAGAGTTTGGGCCAGATTCAGACTGAATCCGAGTTAGAATAGAACTAGGACTCTAGGGCGTAAATTGATGTAATTTCTTGTAAGGAAAGCCTAGATGAATCCTTTACTTGTACGGGAAGTCCAGCCGCCCCTTATATATATTGGAGGTGATGGCCGATTGAACAACACACAATCGAACAAATTAATATACTACTTTTTCATCTACGTTTTATCTCTACACCGTTATTCTCTCTCGTTCTTCGCTGTTCTTCGTGTTTGAGAGCTGCGAATCCCTAGGCTCTAGGGGCGAGCGAATCGACCTAGGGCAGCCTATAGTCACGCCCGCACTCGACGGTCCCTCCCGGGGGTGTGGGGTTTTCGGGTCTGCAAAAGCACCCGTCGACTGTCTTGCGTATAGCGCTGTCGGTCGGGTCTCCTTCGACGTGAGCTGCGGTGCATCACCCTCGGCGTCGAAGGTACACGTGACGTGTTTGTGTGTCAACACTTATGATCCTAATGATATGCCTTTGTCTACTTTGATTGGGAATAATAATGAATCTATGGATGTGAATTTTGTTGGTAGGAATAATTTTGGTAACAACGCGTATAGAGGAAACTTCAATTCTAGGCCTTATCCTAGTAATTTCTCTAATAATCTATGGAAATTTTAATAAGATGCCCTCTGAATTTGAGACTAGTGTTAAAGAGTTTATGAATTCGCAAAAGAATTTCAATGCTTTGCTTGAAGAGAAATTGCTTAAAGTTGATGAATTGGCTAGGAACGTTGATAGAATTTCTCTTGATGTTGATTCTTTAAAGCTTAGATCTATTCCTTCTAAGCATGATATCAATGAGTCTCTCAAATCCATGAGAATTTCCATTGATGAGTGCAAAGAAAGAACCGCTAGGATGCGTGCTAAGAAAGATTGCTTTGTAAAAGCGTGTTCTTCAAATTTATATGAAAATAAAGATGAAGATCTAAAAGTTATTGATGTGTCCCCTATTAAATCTTTGTTTTGCAATATGAATCTTGATAATGATGGGACTGAATATGATACACCTTTACCTAGAAGGCGTTCCAAAAATTCGGTGTTTTTAGATCTTGATGCTAAAATCGATAAAAGTGGGATTGAAGAGATTAAAACCCAAGATGTTGCTAAACCCACTATCTTGGATTTCATGGAATTTAATTATGAAAATTGCTCTTTGATTGATTGTATTTCCTTGTTGCAATCCGTGCTAAATTATCCTCATGCTTATAGTCAAAATAAAGCTTTTACCAAACATATCGTTGATGCCTTGATGCAATCTTATGAAGAAAAACTTGAGTTGGAAGATTCTATCCCTAGAAAAATTTATGATGATTGGGAACCAACTATTAAAATTAAGATTAAGGATCATGAGTTTTATGCTTTATGTGATTTGGGTGCTAGTGTTTCCACTATTCCCAAAACTTTGTGCCATTTGCTAGATTTCCGTGATTTTGATGATTTCTCTCTAAACTTGCACCTTGCGGATTCCACTATTAAGAAACCTATGGGAGAATTAATGATGTTCTTATTGTTGCAAATAGGAATTATGTGCCCGTAGATTTTATCGTTCTTGATATAGATTGCAATCCTTCATGTCCTATTATTCTTGGTAGACCTTTCTTAGAACGATTGATGCAATTATTGATATGAAGGAAGGGAATATTAGATTCCAATTTCCATTAAAAAAGGGCATGGAACACTTCCTTAGGAAGAAAATAAAATTACCATATGAATCTATCATGAGAGCCACTTATGGATTGCCTACCAAAGATGGCAATACCTAGATCTATCCTTGCTTTTATGCCTAGCTAGGGCGTTAAACGATAGCGCTTGTTGGGAGGCAACCCAATTTTATTTTAGTTTTTGCTTTTTACTTCTGTTTAGGAATAAATATTTGTTCTAGCCTCTGGTTAGATGTGTTTTATGTTTTAATTAGTGTTTGTGCCAAGTTAAACCTATAGGATCTTCTTGGATGATAGTTATTTGATCTTGCAGAAATTTCCAGAAACTTTCTGTTCACGAAAACAATTGTTAAAAATCACCAGAATGTGATAAAATACGGATTCCAATTGATGTTGATCAATAAACAAATTTCATAGGTCTTCCTATTTTGGCTGATTTTTTGGAGTTCCAGAAATTTTAGTTAGTTACAGATTACTACAGACTGTTCTGTTTTTGACAGATTCTATTTTTCGTGTGTTGTTTGCTTATTTTGATGAATCTATGGCTAGTAAAATATTTTATAAACCATAGAGAAGTTGGAATGCAGTAGGTTTAACACCAATATAAATAAATAATGTGTTCATTACAGTACCTTGAAGTGGTGTTTTCTTTTCTTTCGCTAACGGAGCTCACGAGATTTCTGTTAAGTTTTGTGTTGTGAAGTTTTCAAGTTTTGGGTGAAAGATTTTGATGGATTATGGAACAAGGAGTGGAAAGAGCATAAGCTTGGGGATGCCCATGGCACCCCCAATATAATCTAAGGACACCAAAAATCCAAAGCTTGGGGATGCCCCGGAAGGCATCCCTCTTTAAATCTACTTCCATCGGTAACTTTACTTGGAGCTATATTTTTATTCACCACATGATATGTGTTTTGCTTGGAGCGTCTTGTATGATTTGAGTCTTTTCTTTTTAGTTTACCACAATCATCCTTTCTGTACACACCTTTTGAGAGAGCCATACATGATTTGGAAATTATTAGAATACTCTTTGTGCATCACTTATATCTTTTGAGTTATATAGTTTGCTCTAGTACTTCACTTATATATTTTAGAGCACGGTGGTGGATTTGTTTTATAGAAACTATTGATCTCTCATGCTTCACTTAGATTATTTTGAGAGTATTAAATAGCATGGTAATTGCTTGAATAATCCTAATATTCTAAGCATAAATGATTTGTAAAAATTCTTATGAGTGTGTTGAATACTAAGAAAAATTTGATGCTTGATAATTGTTTTGAGATATGAAGATGGTGATATTAGAGTCATGCTAGTTGAGTAGTTGTGAATTTGAGAAATACTTGTATTAAAGTTTGTGATTCCCGTAACATGCACGTATGGTGAACCGTTATGTGATGAAGTCGGAGCATGATTTATTTATTGATTGTCTTCCTTATGAGTGGCGGTCGGGGACGAGCGATGGTCTTTTCCTACCAATCTATCCCCTAGGAGCATGCGCGTAATACTTTGCTTTGATAACTTGTAGATTTTTGCAATAAGTATATGAGTTCTTTATGACTAATGTTGAGTCCATGGATTATAGGCACTCTTCTTCCTTCCACCATTGCTAGCCTCTCTAATACCGCACACTTTTTCGCCGGTATCATACACCCACCATATACCTTCCTCGAAACAGCCACCATACCTACCTATCATGGCATTTCCATAGTCATTCCGAGATATATTGCCATGCAACTTTCCACAGTTCCGTTTATTATGACACGCTCCATCATTGTCATATTGCTTAGCATGATCATGTAGTTGACATCGTATTTGTGGCAAAGCCACCATTCATAATTCTTTCATACATGTCACTCTTGATTCATTGCATATCCCGCACATCGCCGGAGGCATTCATATAGAGTCATATTTTGTTCTAAGTATCGAGTTGTAATTGTTGAGTTGTAAGAAAATAAAAGTGTGATGATCATCATTTTAGAGCATTGTCCCAAGTGAGGAAAGGATGATGGAGACTATGATTCCCCACAAGTAGGGATGAGACTCGGACGAAAAAAAAGAGGCCATAAAAAAGAGAAAAGGCCCAAAAATGAGAGAAAAATAGAGAAGGGACAATGTTACTATCCTTTTTACCACACTTGTGCTTCAAAGTAGCACCATGATCTTCATGATAGAGAGTCTCTCATTTTGTCACTTTCATATACTAGTGGGAATTTTTCATTATAGAACTTGGCTTGTATATTCCAATGATGGGCTTCCTCAAAATGCCCTAGGTCTTCGTGAGCAAGCGAGTTGGATGCACACCCACTTAGTTTCTGTTGTTGAGCTTTCATATACTTATAGCTCTAGTGCATCTGTTGCATGGCAATCCCTACTCACTCACATTGATATCTATTGATGGGCATCTCCATAGCCCGTTGATACGCCTAGTTGATGTGAGACTATCTTCTCCCTTTTGTCTTCTCCACAACCACCATTCTATTCCACATATAGTGCTATATCCATGGCTCACGCTCATGTATTGCGTGAAGATTGAAAAAGTTTGGAAAATGTCAAAAGTATGAAACAACTGCTTGGCTTGTCATCGGGGTTGTGCATGATTTAAATACTTTGTGTGGTGAAGATAGAGCATAGCCAGACTATATGATTTCATAGGGATAACTTTCTTTGGCCATGTTATTTTGAGAAGACATGATGGCTTTGTTAGTATGCTTGAAGTATTATTATTTTTATGTCAATATATTCTTTTGTCTTGAATCTTCTGGATCTGAATATTCATATCACAATTAAGAAGAATTACACTGAAATTATGCCAAGTAGCATTCCACATCAAAAATTATATTTTTTTTATCATTTACCTACTCGAGGACGAGCAGGAATTAAGCTTGGGGATGCTTGATACGTCTCCAACGTATCTATAATTTTTGATTGCTCCATGCTATATTATCTACTATTTTCGACATTATTGGGCTTTATTATTCACTTTTATATTATCTTTGGGACTAACCTATTAACCGGAGGCCCAGCCCAGAATTGCTGTTTTTTGCCTATTTTAGAGTTCCGCAAAAAAGGAATATCAAACGGAGTCCAAACGGAATGAAACCTTCGGGAACGTGATTTTTCGGAAGATTATGATCCGGGAGACTTGGACCCTACGTCAAGAAACAAAAGAGGAAGCCACGAGGTAGGGGGGCGCGCCCACCCCCCTGTATGCGCCCCTCCACCCTCGTGGGCCCCCTGTTGCTCCACCGACGTACTCCTTCCTCCTATATATACTTACGTACCCCCAAACGATCAGATACGGAGCCAAAAACCTAATTCCACCGCCGCAACCTTCTGTACCCACGAGATCCTATCTTGGGGCCTGTTCCGGAGCTCCGCCGGAAGGGACACCCGTCACGGAGGGCTTCTACATCAACACCATAGCCTCTCCGATGAAGTGTGAGTAGTTTACTTCAGACCTTCGGGTCCATAGTTAGTAGCTAGATGGCTTCTTCTCTCTTTTTGGATCTCAATACAATGTTCTCCCCCTCTCTCATGGATATCTATTCAATGTAATCTTCTTTTTGCGGTGTGTTTGTTGAGATCGATGAATTGTGGGTTTATGATCCAGATTATCTATGAACAATATTTGAATCTTCTTTGAATTCTTTTATGTATGCTTGGTTATCTTTGCAAGTCTCTTCGAATTATCAGTTTGGTTTGGCCTACTAGATTGATCTTTCTTGCAATGGGAGAAGTGCTTAGCTTTGGGTTCAATCTTGCGGTGTCCTTTCCCAGTGATGGCAGGGGCAGCAAGGCACGTATTGTATTGTTGCCGTCGAGGATAACAAGATGGGGTTTTTATCATATTGCATGAATTTATCCCTCTACATCATGTCATCTTGCTTAAGGTGTTACTCTGTTTTCATTAACTTAATACTCTAGATGCATGCTGGATAGCGGTCGATGAGTGGAGTAATAGTAGTGGATGTAGGCAGGAGTCGGTCTACTTGTCTCGGACGTGATGCCTATATACATGATCATACCTAGATATTCTCATAACTATGCTCAATTCTGTCAATTGCTCAACGGTAATTCGTTCACCCACCGTAAAACACTTATGCTCTTGAGAGAAGCCACTAGTGAAACCTATGGCCCCTGGGTCTATCTTCATCATATTAATCTTTTAACACTTAGTTATTTCCTTTGCTTTTTTACTTTGCTTTTATTTTACTTTGCATATTTATCATAAAAATACCAAAAATATTATCCTATCAAATCTGTCAGATCTCACTCTCGTAAGTGACCGTGAAGGGATTGACAACCCCTTATTGCGTTGGTTGCGAGGATTTATTTGTTTTGTGTAGGTACGAGGGACTCGCGCGTAGCCTCCTACTGGATTGATACCTTGGTTCTAAAAAACTGAGGGAAATACTTACGCTACTTTGTTGCATCACCCTTTCCTCTTCAAGGGAAAACCAACGCAGTGCTCAAGAGGTAGCATGGTGCTTTTCGTAAAATGCTTGCTAAGTATGATGTTAATCATATAATTGCATCTCCATACCACCCACAGTCTAGTGGTCAAGTAGAACTGAGTAATAGAGAGATTAAATTAATTTTGCAAAAGACTGTTAATAGATCTAGAAAGAATTGGTCCAAGAAACTTGATGATGCATTATGGGCCTATAGAACTGCATATAAAATCCCATGGGTATGTCTCCGTATAAAATGGATTATGGAAAAGCATGTCACTTACCTCTCGAACTAGAACATAAGGCATATTGGGCCATTAAAGAGCTCAATTATGATTTCAAACTTGCCGGCGAGAAGAGACTATTTGACATTAGCTCACTTGATGAGTGGAGAACCCAGGCCTATGAGAATGCCAAACTGTTTAAAGAAAAGGTTAAAGGATGGCATGACAAAAGGATACAAAAGCGTGAGTTTAACGTAGGTGATTATGTTCTGTGATACAACTCTCGTTTAAGATTTTTTGCAGGAAAACTCCTCTCTAAATGGGAAGGTCCTTACATTATCGAGGAGGTCTATCATTCTGGTGCCATAAAAATCAACAATTTCAAAGGCACAAATCCGAAGGTGGTGAACGGTCAAAGAATCAAACATTATATCTCAGGTAATCCCATAAATGTTGAAACCAATGTTATTGAAACCGTAACCCTAGAGGAGTACATAAGGGACACTTTCCAGCACGTTTCAGACTCCAAGAAGGAATAGGTATGTGGTACGGTAAGTAAACCGACTCCAAAACAGTTCTAATAGCATTTTTTCTCTGTTTTGGAATATTTAAGAAAATGGGAAAATAAGAAGTAGTCCGGAAAGGACATGAGGCATCCACGAGGGTGGAGGGGGCGCCCCTGCCTCGTGGGCACCTCGTCTGCCCTCTGGACTCTGTTTTCTTGCATGATACTTCTTTTGGTCGGTAAATATTCACTATATAATCTCCCGAAAGTTTTGACCACCGTACCACGCAAATATCTTCTGCTTTTGTTTCTAGCTATTTTTCTGACAGATCTAGATCACTATGACGTCTTCAAGCACCCCCAAGGATAAGTTTTTCGAGAAGGTCATCAACCCCTACCTCGCGGAGGTGCTGTAACACCCTCAAACCATTGAGATGCGTGAGGGGGTGTTGCACATCCGCGATGTTGAGGGACCAAGGAGGACCGGAAGCATGGAGGCAAGACTCGAAGCAATGGAGCAAAAAGTTTTCAAGTGCCAGGGGATGGTGGAACACGGACTCAACGCCAACCACATGATGATCGCAGAGTTCACCAACAACCACAAGCTGGATCCCAAGAACATTGGGTAGACCATCTTCAAGCTTCACGAGAAAATCGAGCACCTCCAAGCCCAGATCTATGACCTGCAAAACCAAAACTGTGAGTATGAATATAGATTCAAGAGGATGAGTTTGGTTGTAGATTTGGGGATTTCGTAGACTCGATCATCCTTCTATGGTGGTGAGCCTATGTCTTGGAAGATGGACGACAAGCCTACATCATCAACAAATCCAATATCACCACCTCCGAAGAAAGAGACATAAACACATGGGTATGGGCACTCCCCTTGGCAACTGCCAAGCTTGGGGGAGGTGCCCCGGTATCGTATCACCATCACACTTCTATCTTTACCGTTTCTCTTAGTTCGATCCGTTTGGTTATATCTTGATCTAGTGGAATAAAGTTTAGTATGATCTAGCTTTGAGTTGTTGTGTTGATCCCTATCTATGTAATTGAGTCCGTCAGCTATATATAATAAAGATTAGTCTTGAGTCGAGGCCTTGGTTATCTTGCTATGATCTTGAGGGAATAATAAAAAGAAAATAAAAAGAAATAAAGAGATCATATTGATCTTATGGAGAGTAATGACTTCACATATAAAGAGTATGATGAATAAAAGTTGTTGAGAGCTGACAAACATAGTATTGGTCATCATTGCAATTAATAGGAAGTAATAAATAAAGAGAGGTTTTCACATATAAATATACTATCTTGGACATATTATATGATTGTGAGCACTCATTAAAATATGATATGCTAAAAATTTGATGTTGGACAAGGAAGACAACGTAATGGGTTATGTTTTCTTATATCTGAAATAAATTATATTGTCATGGATCATCCAACATGTTGAGCTTGCCTTTCCCCCTCATGCTAGCCAAATTATTTGCACCAAGTAGAGATACTACTTGTGCTTCCAAATATCCTTAAACCCAGTTTTGCCATGAGAGTCCACCATATCTACCTACGGATTGAGTAAGATCCTTCAAGTAAGTTGTCATTGTTGCAAGAAATAAAAATTGCTCTCTAAATATGTATGATCTATTAGTGTGGAGAAAATAAGCTTTATACGAGCTTGTGATATGGAGGAAATAAAAGCGACACACTGCATAATAAAGGTCCTTATCACAAGTGGCAATATAAAGTGGCGTTCTTTTGCATTAAGATTTTGTACATCCAACCATAAAAGCACATGACAACCTCTGCTTCCCTCTGTGAAGGGCCTATCTTTTATTTTTGTCTTATACCTTATACAAGAGTCATGGTGATCTTCACCTTTCCTTTTTACACTTTATCCTTTGGCAAGCACTATGTGTCGTGGAATTGTCACGGCAAATGTCCTAGTGGAAGGACTTAGTTGTGGAGCCATCGCGATGAGGTTAGCTTAAAGGGGTGAAAAAAGGACAAAGGACGCGAGGAGTTTATACTCGTTCGGTCCCTTGCAGTGAAGGTAAAAGCCTAATCCAGCTTGAGGTGATATTGCTAGGGTTTCAATTACCAGGGAGCGAATACGCTCAGCCTGGCTTTCGATCTGTGTTTCTTGCCCTAAGCCGATGTCGGATCGTCCCCTTATATACACGAGTTGACGCCCCGCGGCTTACAGAGTCCCGACCGGCTCATACAAATGTGTCCGGCTCGGTAACTTATCTTACATGCCGTACGATACAAGTCACATATACATGGCGGTTTATACTCACGGGCCTTAAGCCGCCTTTGGGCTTTGGGCCCTTTAACAAGCCTACTACATGAACCGCCATCTTCAACATATTCATGGGCTTGGTTTATGAACCATCATTGCGATAACCCGGCCCCTCCTGGGTGGGTCATGTCCAATAGTCATATCCCCAACATTAGGCCCCAGGTTGATTTGAACTTGTTCCTGTCAATCTTCAACACTCAGAAAAAAATCCTTCTTCATCTTCTTGTGAGATATTGTAACCCGACATGACGTCATCTCCTGGAATTACGGAAAACCACCATGATGTCATATGTCATTAATTGCACACAATACCCAGCCTATGTTTAACAGATCCTTATTTTTTAATAACCTCCCAAAAATTGAGGCGCTCGCGCCGTCACATATCCATTTCTTGTCTCCTTGATTCCCGCGCATGCGACTTACCCTTCCAGCCTTATGAATAAGGCCACGGGTCCTCTTTTCACTCTCCCCCTTTGCCTTCTCGCCTTCACCTTCTTCCTCGCAACGCTCCAGCGCGCCCGAGCTCCGCCGCCGTTGACCTTCGTCCACTACTTCAACTCCGGCCGCTGCATCACCCTGAACGAACCAGAACATCGCAGCGCCTCTCTGCTATTCATCAGCGTCAGTAAGCATTCACTTTTTCTCTTAATAGATCTGCCTTAGGGTTTCCCTGTTCATCGACGTTCATCACCGTTCCTCCTTCTCTTTCCTAGATTGCATAGTTTTGATCTAAAAACGACACAAATCTTGTGCGGTAGCACTTTTAGCACTTGTTTTTTTTATCAGAATGCATCCTCATTGCAACAGATCTCATCTGGGCATCCCCACTTTTCTGCTGCCGCCACCTTAGGTTTAGATTTTATTTCATTTTTCTGAACTACTGCAGATCCAATCCTATAGCTCCAATCTGTGAAACCTGTTTGTCCCAACACTTAGTAAAATTCACTCTTGTCAGATCTTAAATACCAGTGCTTGTCATGGCGGCTTACATCACCGGCTTATATTACACATATATCATTAGCCCCCATTTAAGCCGCCATTCTGAATATACACTGCAACTTTTTTACTTCCGGCTTAATGAATCAATTTGAACCGGCAAAATTTTTCTTTCCTTTAGGCTTCTCTCTTCACAATGCCGCCAAAGACAGTCACTTCATGTAACTGGGTTCCCTCCATTGTCACTAAGAACACACTCAGAGACTTTGTGAAAAATGGGTACTTGCCAGCAAAGAATATCATGCATTACCGCGCCCCTGATCCAAGCGAAGAAAGACCTCAGCCAAAGGATGATGAAGTCATTGTTTTTACTGATCACATGAATCGGGGCTTATCACCGCCCAGTTCTAAATTTTTCCGAGACGTTCTGCACTTCTTTCAACTCCATCCTCAACACATCAGACCCAATTCCGTGTCAAACATCTGCAACTTTCAAGTCTCTGCGAAGTATACCTTCAAGAGGAGCCCAGTGTCAAACTCTTTAGGGAATTTTTTTATTTAAACCGCCAAAACGAGTTTACGAACAGACCTAGCTTGGAACTTGGCGGAATCTCAATTCAATGAAGAAGAGATGCCATCTTCCCCTATGCTTGCCTGCCGAGTCACCCCAAGGATTGGAACCAGACATGGTTTTACTGCAAGGATACCCCTTCGGCTGATCAAAATCCATTGCCGGGTTATCGTGTCCAATGTCTTGACCCAAAGCATAATCTTCCTGAAAATCTTACCGCTGCTAAACGTAAAAAGCTTGCCCCCACTATTGCGAAGGTCAAGGCTCTGCTGGGAAATGGGTTAACTGGCATTGAATTGTTTCGGTGCTGGATTTCTTGGCGAATCATACCCTTGAGCCGCCGACACAGCTTAATGTGTACCTACACAGGCGGTACAAAAGATCCACTGCGCCACAGCTCCGTGCGTTTAACTAACAAAGCAATCAATGAAATGACAAAGACCCTTCTGAATGAAGATGCGGAAGACTGCAACAAAGTGGGTTTGAACCCTTTCTGCAAACTTAACCCGCCACCGGATGTGAGTCTCCAAATTACTTACTTTTACCTCATCATTCATATATTTTTATTAACTCAACATTGATGACTTCCACAGGCTCACTCTGATTTTTGGAAAAAGCAATATGACCATGAAGCTGCCAAAAAGGCCAGGGCTGCCAAGAAAGCCGCCAAGAAAACCGTCAAGATGACAAAGAAGAAACCAAGTGCTTCTGATATGTTTGAACTGAATGACAGCTCTGAGTCGGAGGTAGCCCTTGACTCCCTTGGCTCCTTTTTCAATTATCTTATTGACACTTATTATTATCAAGATGACACGGGGGCCAGCCAAGCAGTTGAAAAAGAGGTAACTATCATTTCCTCTGGCTCGGCACCTTTGCCAAGACAGAAAATTCGACGGGTAACCCGGAAAGTAAGGTTTTCACACCCCTTAGCTCATTTGGATACTCACTTTCTTTTGAAGCAACAGCAGCACGAGAATCGGCAACAGACTCGGACAAGCGGAGGTGAAGAATTATCCTCCAGCTTACCGAACACTCCAGCTCCACGGAAACGTCGAAACGAGGGCCTTCCGAACTTAAACTCTTTTTACCCACTGGCGGGCCTCACTCGCCACCCACTTAGTTCTTCCAATTCAAACTACCAGGAGACTTCTCGCTCTTCCTCCGGCAACTCATCACAAACCCAGTTGCCGGCTTTCAAGACTGCCCCTGGGTAAAAACAATTTCTTTTTATTCTCTACCTCCTTATGCTCTTACACTTGTACTGACTTGTCATAACCCGTGCAGTGGACAAGCCAAGCCTAGTAAAAAGCGAAGGTGCCCAAGCCAGTTGAAGATCCTAAGGTCCATGAACCGGAGCAGCAAGTCCCAGCATCAGACGTTTCTGAAAAACAACTAGAAGAACCTATTCATGATGTCCCACCAGAAATTCCTGACCTCTCCGGCGACCAAACAAAACCCAATCCTTTGAGCACTGAATCATCAAACCCACTTAAGCCGTCGGACACTCATACCGATGACGTTATGATCACTGGCACCGGCTTTAGAGAACCGGGAAATCCAACTGTCTTGGCCAGACATTCCGCTAAACAAGAGTTCATTGAAAAGCGGAAAGTGAGATTTGATGTCGTCCACTATTCTCAATTGAGCAGTAGTGAAGTATTCTCTGTCTACCTCAACCAAGTACACTCCAGCCGCGATCTTGAAATCTATGGTGAAGCAGATGCACCAAAAATATGAGGTATGGATTCCTGCTTAAATAAGTTATGTACATCCTGCCAGCCCCCAAGTCTACTGGGTATGATAAAATTGAATAAGTTGTAGACTTAGAATAACCATGAGCATATTTAGTAGAACACTTCCAAGGTCGGCTTTCACTATTGAAGTTTAAACCGGATTTTAAACAATGAAAATTGCATCCGTAGTCCCCAAGGACCGGTTTAATCAGCATGAATGAGCCGGTCCTGTTCACCGTTATTTATAAAGCAGAGCTTACCTGCATAGCCCCCATGAACCGGCTGTGATAGTTTAAGGCACAACTGGGTCATCATAAAACAGTAAGGAGACACAAGCAATATGCATTAGCCCCCAAGTGCCAAGTACTCTTGCTTGCAAAGTGCTTAGGACTTACTGTCATAAGCAGGTATATGAAGAATATTTCGGCAGGCATTAGCCCCCAAGTGCCAAGTGTTGTTGCTTGCAAAAGGCTTGGGACTTATATTCCTGTACCGCGGATAATAATGTATTTGCAACTCTGTGTTTGTACAAGATGCCACTGCTGAACTTCAATCCCAACTGGCCGATGCAAAGACCCGGCTGGAGAATCAAGAATCTGAGACCAGGAAAGTTGAGTCAAAATTCCAATTTAGCGTGGCTGAAACGGAAAAGCTGAAGACTAGTTTTGAGGCGGAGAGAAACGCTTGGGCTGAAGAAAAGATTGCTTTGATGCAGCGAGCTGAAAAAGCGGAGGCGGCTCTTCAAGAGGTGACCACTGAGCTCACCTATTTAAAACACCGTGTATCCCAGATGGTTTCTGCTATCTTTGGTGAGTCGCCTTCCTACTCATCAAAAGTGAATCTTTTCCTTGATAGTATAAACTGCCTCTAACCAATCTATGACTTACTCAGGTCCCATGAGAAGCAATCTTAACCAAGATATGCTTGTGAAGCTCAAAGTTGTTTACACACTTGTTGAACAGCTATACACTGGAGCTGAGCATGCATTGGCCACAATTTCTCCAACTAATCAAGCACCTACTCTCTTGATAGATGTCTTGAAAAAACTTTTTGTGCTGCCTGCTAGGATTGACAAGATGAAGCGATCATCTGCGAGAGTCGGCGCCGTGACAGCTTTGAGCCAGGCCAAAGCATGGGTACCAGAACTAGATCCGATTGATGTTGCTACTGGATACCCAAGCTTGAAAGAATATGGCACTCTGTTTGATCAAAAGGACTTCGTTGCTTGCGTGAAAGAAATACGTCCATTGGCGACTCTGATTGCAAATGACACGGACCTTTAAAAATACCATCCGGCTTATAACAGGGAGAATCAGAAGATGCCCACGCCAGCTTATAAAGTGATGGATCTAATCCACCCGATCCGTAAGCATACTTTTGCCCCTGAAGTTGAGCCGTCTAAACTTATAGACGATGAAGCTGAATTTCAAGCTTTATGTGGCATCGATTGGTCATCACCAGACTTTCAGACGGCAGAGGAGGATGAAGAACCGGAAAAGGATGATCCAGAGGCCTCAAGTCAACAAGGCCAAGAAGAGTGAACCGCCAGGCGGTTTATATATTTGATCCTTTGAAAATACTTGATGTTGTTTGGCTTACTGAGTCATGTAATAGGGTAGTGAAACTTTAATTTGCCGTGCCATCATGCGCGTTTCTGTTTTGCGCAATACTGCTGATCCACCAGTTGAACAAAATATCACTTTATGCTTATGATAGAGTTGATTTATGAAGATCAGATTGATCATTACCCTGCACACAAATAGATCACAAGTGCCCTAGCGGTTTACCGCCGGGCAGGTCATGATAGCCAATTAAAACCACTGGCGACGGATAGTCCATAACCAGGGCCGGTCTAACCACAATGTTGACACAATTATTAAATAAAGAATCATACCTGTGGTGTGTGCTTAGACTTCCGGCCTATCGACTCCATGCAGTTAGAGTGTTTAGAGCTATAACTCAAAACATAAGAATTTTATCCTCTGGTGACTTAGAGTCTGCCATCCTGGCGGGTTGCAAAGACCCAAAGATGCTTCAAATATGAGACATAAACAGGGCAGCTTGGCCCGATTTGTAAAAACCATATGGCAAAAAAAAAGAGATTATATGAAGAAGAAGAAGAAGAAAATAAGAAATTGAAAAAATTCGAGGCTTTTGCAGGCCACCAAGCCAAAGTTTCTTCTTCAATGAAACTAGCCTGATGGCCACTGGAAGGTACGCGCTTTCCATGAGCCGGCTCTCACATGACCCAATCAACATTTGAACCTAGATAAGCTCAGGTCTTATTTAAAGATAGACTTATTAGGAGTACACGGGGTCGGAGTAGCATCGTGCATCACACGACGATTTATCCAAGTTTCAAGGAAGGCGGCTTATAAGCCTGGATCTATCCTGACTATCTGTAAGTCGTGCTCTCACATGAAAAACCGGTGTTTTAACATTAACAAGCTTAGGATCTTTGGTGAATACACCGTAAAAGATTGATTGTTAAGAGTTCGGCGGGTCAATCAGGATTACCTAATGAAGAAGCAGCTGGTATACATGTAGGATGACCCGGAAAGGTTATGTCCTCTTTGGTGAATACACTTATGTTTGAACAGATAACCTGGTCAAGAGGGTAGTAATGCTATGTTCTCTTTGGTGAATACAACTATGTTTGAACAGGAAGCCCCCAAGTGACATATTTATGAGTTGTGCTCATCGGGTACCTATGTTTGAGCTGTGTTGTGCATCCAACTCTCTTTGGTCCTTGTAATTTGGCCGGCAAGCCTCTTAAGTGAACATGTAAGACGATGATAAAGACTCAGCTTCGAAGAAGTGAAACGACAGAGGCCCTGAATTATCAGGGATGCCGCCTTATTATAATGTTTATAATATATACATCATCAAACTATGTACATCACGAGAGCCGGTGGCTCAAGTATAGTAGGGCCGAAGATCAGCAATATTCCATGGTTGACGGGTCTCCTCCTCCGATGTGCGTGAGTCATTGTGGTCTCGAACGTCGATAAGATAGTATGACCAATTATGTAGATTCTTGCTGACCACAAAAGGTCCTCCCAAGGCGGTGACAGTCTATGCATATCAGTTTGATCCTGGATAAGCCGGAGCACCAAGTCGCCTTCTTGAAGGGTTCTAGTTTTGACCCGGCGGTTGTGATAACGACGTAGGTCTTGTTGATAAATCGCTGAACGAGCCGCCGTGAGGTCACGCTCCTCATCCAACTGGTCAAGTGCATCCTGACATTCCCTTTCATTATCAGATTCAACATAAGCCGCCACATGGGGCGAATCGTGACAGATGTCACTAGGGAGAACCGCCTCTGCTCCATAAACCATGAAGAAAGGTGTGTAACCCGTAGATCTGTTGGGGGTTGTATTGATACTCCATAACACTGAGGGTAACTCCTCCACCCAACAACCATGTGTTCTTTGCAAAGGAACCATAAGCCGGGGCTTGATGCCTCGCGGAATCTCTTGATTAGCTCATTCCGCTTGACCATTGGACTGGGGGTGAGCCACGGAGGATCCTGATATATATATATATATATATATATCTAATTGGATGTGGGTTTTCATAAAGCATTATTGTTGATGTTACCATTGAGGTAAAAGGTTGGGAGGCAAAACTATAAGCCCCTATCTTTCTCTGTGTCCGATTAAAACTTCATACCCATAAGTATTGCGTGAGTGTTAGCAATTGTGAAATACTAAATGATAGTTGAGTATGTGGACTTGCTGAAAAGCTCTTATATTGACTCTTTCCGATGTTATGATAAATTGCAATTGCCTCAATGACTGAGATTATAGTTTGTTAGTTTTCAATGAAGTTTCTGATTCATACTTTACATTGTGAATAGATTGTTACTTCAACATAAGAAATCATATGATAATATATATATGTTGCTATTCTAAGAATGATCATGATGCCCTCATGTCCGTATTTTATTTTATCGAAACCTCTATCTCTAAACATGTAGACATATTTTTCGATATCGGCTTCCGCTTGAGGACAAGCGAGGTCTAAGCTTGGGGGAGTTGATACATCCATTTTGCATCGTGCTTTTATATCGATATTTATTGCATTATGGGCTGTTATTACACATTATTTCACAATACTTATGCCTTTTCTCTCTTATTTTACAAGGTTTACATGAAGAGGAAGAATGCCGGCAGCTGGAATTCTGGGCTGGAGAAGGAGCAAATATTAGAGACCTATTCTGCAGAACTCCAGAAGTCCTGAAACTCCACGAAAGTCAGTTTTGGAATATATTGAAAATATTGGGCGAAGAAAGCACCAGAGGGGGGCCACCCATCGTCCACGAGGGTGGAGGGCGCGCCCTACCCCCTGGGCGCGCCCCTGCCTCATGGGCCACCTGGAAGCCCCCCCGATGCCGATCTTCTGGTATAAGGTGTCTTTTGCCTTGGAAAAAATAAGGAGGAAGCTTTCGGGACGAAGCGCCGCCGTCCCGAGGCGGAACCTGGCGAGACCAATCTAGGGCTCCGGCGGAGCTGTTCTGCCAGGGAAACATCCCTCTGGGAGGGGGAAATCATCACCATCGATCCTCTCATCGGGAGGGGGTCAATCTCCATCAACATCTTCACCAGCACCATCTCCTCTCAAACCCTAGTTCATCTCTTGTATGCGATCTTTGTCTCAAAACCTCGGATTGGTACATGTGGGTTGCTAGTAGTGTTGATTACTCCTTGTAGTTGATGCTAGTTGGTTTATTCAGTGGAAGATCATATGTTCATATCCTTTATGCATATTAATACCCCTATGATTATGAACATGAATATGATTAGTGAGTAGTTACGTTTGTTCCTGAGCACATGGGAGAAGTCTTGTTATAAGTAGTCATGTGAATTTGGTATTCGTTTGATATTTTGATGAGATGTATGTTGTGTTTCCTCTAATGGTGTTATGTGAACGTCGACTACATGACACTTCACCATTGTTTGGGCCTAGGGGAAGGCATTGGGAAGTAATAAGTAGATGATGGGTTGCTAGAGTGACAGAAGCTTAAACCCTAGTTTATGCGTTGCTTCGAAAGGGGCTGATTTGGATCCATATGTTTCATGCTATGGTTAGGTTTACCTTAATTCTTCTTTCGTAGTTGCGGATGCTTGCGAGGGGGGTTAATCATGAGTGGGATGCTTGTCCAAGGAAGGGCAGTACCCAAGCACCGGTCCACCCACATATCAAATTATCAAAGTAACGAACACGAATTATATGAGCATGATGAAAACTAGCTTGACGATAATTCCCATGTGTCCTCGGGAGCACTTTCCTTTATATAAGTATTTGTCCAGGCTTGTCCTTTGCTACAAAAAGGATTGGGCCACCTTGCTGCACCTTGTTTACTTTTGTTACTTGTTACCCATTACGAATTACCTTATCACAAAAATATCTGTTACCGATAATTTCAGTGCTTGCTAAGAATACCTTACTGAAAACTGCTTGTCATTTTTTTCTGCTCCTCGTTGGGTTCGACACTCTTACTTATCGAAAGGACTACGATAGATCCCCTATACTTGTGGGTCGTCATAACACTACTATCAGCATCCGTCTTCCTCTTAAAGATCCATTTATTCTCAATGGCTTCCCGATCATCAGGCAAGTCCACCAAAGTCCACACTTTGTTCTCATACATGGATTCTATCTCAGATTTCATGGCCTCAAGCCATTTCGCGGAATCTGGGCTCATCATCGCTTCCTCATAGTTTGTAGGTTCGTCATGGTCAAGTAACATGACCTCCAGAACAGGATTACCGTACCACTCTGGTGCGGATCTTCCTCTGCTTGACCTGCGAGGTTTGGTAGTAACTTGATCATAAGTTTTCATGATCATCATCATTAGCTTCCTCACTAATAGGTGTAGGAATCACTGGAACTGATTTATGTGATGAACTACTTTCCAATAAGGGAGCAGGTACAATTACCTCATCAAGTTCTACTTTCCTCCCACTCACTTCTTTCAAGAGAAACTCCTTATCTAGAAAGGATCCACTCTTATCAACAAAGATCTTGCCTTCGGATCTGTGATAGAAGGTGTACCCAACAGTTTCTTTTGGGTATCCTATGAAGATGCACTTCTCCGATTTGGGTTTGAGCTTATCACGTTGAAACTTTTTTCACATAAGCATTGCAACCCCAAACTTTTTAAGAAACGCCAGTTGAGGTTTCTTGCTAAACCATAGTTCATATGATGTCGTCTCAACAGATTTTTCGATGGTGCCCTATTAACGTGAATGCATCTGTCTCTAATGCATATCCCCAAAACGATAGGGGTAATTCGGTAAGAGAAATCATAGATTGCACCATATCTAATAAAGTACGGTTATGACGTTCGGACACAACATTACGCTATGGTGTTCCAGGTGGCGTGAGTTGCGAAATTATTCCACATTGTTTCAAATGAAGACCAAACTCGTAACTTCAAATATTCGTCTCCGCGATCTTAGAAACTTCATTTTCTTGTTACGATGATTTTTCACTTCACTCTGAAATTCTTTGAACTTTTCAAACGTTTCAGACTTACGTTTCAGACTTAGGTCAGAAAATAACGATACCCGCCGCGAGCCTCAACACTCATCGGACCGCATACATCAGTATGTATTATTTCCAATAAGTTAGTTGCTTGCTCCATTGTTCCGAAGAACGGAGTCTTAGTTATCTTGCCCATGAGGCATGGTTCGCAAGCATCAAGTGATTCATAATCAAGTGATTCCAAAAGTCCATCAGCATGGAGTTTCCTCATGCGCTTTACAGCAATATGACCGAAACGGCAGTGCCACATATAAGTTGCACTATCATTATTAACTTTGCATTTTTGGCTTCACTATTATGAATATGTGTATTACTACGATCGAGATTCAATAAACCATTTATATTGAGTGTATGACCATAGAAGGTTTTATTCATGTAAATAGAACAACAATTATTCTTTGACTTAAATAAATAACCGTATTGCAATAAACATGATCCAATCATATTCATGCTCAACGCAAACACCAAATAACATTTATTTTAGGTTCAACACTAATCCCGAAGGTAAAGGGAGTGTGCGATGGTGATCTTATCAACCTTGGAATCACTTCCAACTCACATCATCACCTCGCCCTTAACTAGTCTCCGTTTATTTTGCAACTCCCGTTTCGAGTTAGTACTATTAGCAACTAAAACAGTATCAAATACTGAGGGGTTGCTATAAACACTAGTAAAGTACACATCAATAACATGTATATCAAATATACTTTTGTTCACTTTGCCATCCTTCTTATCTGCCAAGTATCTAGGGCAGTTCCACTTCCAGTGACCATTTCCTTTGCAGTAGAAACACTCAGTTTCAGGCTTGGATCTAGCTTTGAGCTTCTTCATGGGAGTGGCAACTTGCTTGCCATTCTTATTGAAGTTCCCTTTCTTTCCCTTGCCCTTTTACTTGAAACTAGTGGTCTTGTCAACCATCAACATTTGATGCTTTTATTGGTTTCTACCTTCGTCGATTTCAGCATCACGAAGAGCTCGGGAATTGTTTTCGTCATCCCTTGCATATTATAGTTCATCATGAAGTTCCAGTAACTTGGTGATAGTCACTAGAGAACTCTGTCAATCACTATTTTATCTGGAAGATTAACTCCCACTTGATTCAAGCGATTGTAGTACCCAGACAATCTAAGCACATGCTCACTGGTTGAGCTATTCTCCTCCATCTTGTAGGCAAAGTACTGTCAGAGGTCTCATACCTCTCGACACAGGCATGAGTATGAAAAACCAATTTCTACTCTTAGAACATCTTATATGCTCTGTGGCGTTCAAAATGTTTTTGAAGTCCCGGTTCTAAGCCGTAAAGCATGGTGCACTAAAATATTAAGTAGTCATCATACCGAGCTTTGTTGAACATTCATAACGTGTGCATCTGCTCCTGCAATAGGTCTGTCATCTAGCGGTGCATCAAGGACATAATTCTTCTGTGCAGCAATGAGGATAATCCTCATATCACGGACCAAGTCTGCATCATTGCTACTATCATCTTTCAACATAGTTTTTCCTCTAGGAACATATAAAAATAAATGGGGAGCTACATCGCAAGCTATTGATCTACAACATAGTTATGCTAATACTAGCAGGACTAAGTTCATGATAAATTAAAGTTCAATTAATCATATTACTTCAGAACTCCCACTTAGATAGACATCCCTCTAATCATCTAAGTGATCACGTGATCCATATCAACTAAACCTTGTCTGATCATCACGTGAGATGGAGTAGTTTTCAATGGTGAACATCACTATGTTGATCATATCTACTATATGATTACGCTCGACCTTTCGGTCTCAATGTTCCTAGGCCATATCTGCATATGCTAGGCTAATCAAGTTTAACCCGAGTATTCTGCATGTACAAAACTGGCTTGCACCCGTTGTATGTAATAGTAGAGCTTATCACACCCGATCATCACGTGGTGTCTTGGCACGACGAACTGTAGCAACGGTGCATACTCAGGGAGAACACTTGTACCTTGAAATTTAGTGAGAGATCATCTTATAATGCTACCGTCATACTAAGCAAAATAAGATGCATAAAGGATAAACATCACATGCTATCAATATAAGTGATATGATATGGCCATCATCATCTTGTGCCTTTGATCTCCATCTCCAAAGCATCGTCATGATCACCATCATCACCGGCTTGACACCTTGATCTCCATCGAAACATCGTTGTCGTCTCGCCAACTATTGCTTCTACGACTATCGCTACCGCTTAGTGATAAAGTAAAGCAATTACATGGCGATTGCATTTCATACAATAAAGCGACAACCATATGGCTCCTGCCAGTTGCCGATAATTTTTACAAAACATGATCATCTCATACAACAAATTATATATCATCATGTCTTGACCATATCACATCACAGCAAGCCCTGCAAAAACAAGTTAGACGTCCTCTACTTTGTTGTTGCAAGTTTTACATGGCTACTACGGGCTTCTAGCAAGAACCGTTCTTACCTACGCATCAAAACCACAACGATTTTTCGTCAAGTTTGATGTTTTAACCTTCAACAAGGACCGGGCGTAGTCACACTCGATTCAACTAAAGTTGGAGAAACAGACACCCACTAGCCACCTGTGTGCGAAGCATGGCAGTAGGACCAGTCTCATGAACGCGTTCATGTAATGTCGTTCTGGGCCGCTTCATCCAACAATACTGCCAAATCAAAGTATGACATGCTGGTAAGCAGTGTGACTATTATCGCCCACAACTCTTTGTGTTATACTCGTGCATATAATATCTACGCATAAACTGGCTCGGATGCCACTGTTGGGGAACGTAGTATTTCAAAAAATTTGCCTACGATTACGCAAGATCTATCTAGGAGAAGCATAGCAACGAGCGGGGAGAGAGTGTTCACGTACCCTCGTAGACCGAAAGCGGAAGCGTTTAGTAACGCGGTTGATGTAGTTGAACGTCTTCGCGATCCAACCGATCCAAGTACCGAACGCACGGCACCTCCGCGATCTGCACACGTTCAGCTCGGTGATGTCCCTCGAACTCTTGATTCAGTTGAGGCCGAGGGAGAGTTTCGTCAGCATGACGGCATGGTGACGTTGATGATGAAGTTACCGACAGGCTTTGCCTAAGCACTACGACAATATGACCGAGGTGGAAAAACTGTGGAGGGGGGCACCGCACACGGCTAAAGATCAACTTGTGTGTCTATGGGGTGCCCCCCTCCCCCGTATATAAAGGAGGGGAGGAGGGGGCCGGCCGGCCTCATGGTGCGCCCCCAATGGGGGATTCCTACTCCTACTAGGAGTAGGTTTCCCCCCTTTCCTAGTCCAACTAGGAGGGGGAAGGAAGGGGAAGAGGAGAAGAAGGAAAGGGGGCCCGGCCCCCCTCCCCAATTCATATTGGGCTTGGGGGGCGCGCTCCACCTCCTGGCCGCCTCCTCTCTCTTCCACTAAAGCCCATGTAGGGCCATTGACCCCCCGGGGGGTTCCGGTAAACCCCCGATACTCCGGTAAATACCCGATACACCTCAGAACCATTCCGATGTCCGAATATAGTCATACAATATATCAATCTTTATGTCTCGACCATCTCGAGACTCCTCGTCATGTCCGTGATCTCATCCGGGACTCCGAACTACCTTCGGTACATCAAAACACATAAACTCATAATATTGATCGTCATCGAACGTTAAGCGTGCGGACCCTACGGGTTCGAGAACTATCTAGACATGACCGAGACTCATCTCTGGTCAATAACCAATAGCGGAACCTGGATGCTCATATTGGATCCTAGATATTCTACGAAGATCTTTATCGGTCAAACCGCATAACAACATACGTTGTTCCATTTGTCATCGGTATGTTACTTGCCCGAGATTCGATCGTTGGTATCACCATACCTAGTTCAATCTCGTTACCAGCAAGTCTCTTTACTCATTCCGTAATGCATCATCCCGCAACTAACTCATTAGTCACATTGCTTGCAAGACTTATTGTGATGTGCATTACCGAGAGGGCCCAGAGATACTGATGAAGTCATGTACCTAGGGTAGGGTCATGAACCTGTCCAAGATACCCTCCCCAAGGACATCCTTAGAATAAACTGCCTTCCAGTCGACCTGGTAGGATTCCACTCGACCATGAAGACACACTCGACCACTAAGAGTTCGAGAGCCATTCGGTGTCCTAACGGTCTGTAGTTAAGTAGTCTTTATGGTCATGATGACACTTTATGTAAGGCGTTACCAGTAACGCCTGGTCTTAATGTACCTTTAACCCTCGGCTACGTGGGCTGGCTGGGGTCCTGGTGCACTCTATATAAGCCACCCCCCTCCATAGGTAGAAGGGTTCGCACCCGTGTAATTCCTACGCATATAATCCAGTCGACCGCCTCCGGGCTCCGAGACGTAGGGCTGTTACTTCCTCCGAGAAGGGCCTGAACTCGTTAAACTCTTGCGTATACAACTACTCCATAGCTAGTACCTTGCCTCTCCATACCTACCCCCCATTCTACTGTCAGATTTAGAACCACGACAGTTGGCGCCCACCGTAAGCAGGTGTGTTCTAGCGATTTGTTGGAGAAGTTGGGATTCTTTCGGTCTCCTTCATCATGGTTTCAGGTGGAGTTTTGGTCGAGGGCCGCGAGATCCGTCTCGGTGCGCTCACGTTCATCGCCGACGACTCCGCTTGGCTTCAGGAGGCTCCTCTCGACGTCGACGCGCTCCCCGTCCGCGGGGCAACGCACTTTCGCGCATGCGTCCGCGGCGTCCTCCTGCGGCAACCGTCGACCCAGTATGGGTCGGTTCTTGGGCCGTCCTCACTCCCAGTCTCCCGCCGGCACAAGCGCTCCGATCGGTCGAGGCTTCAGCAGTGGGTGAGGCATGCGGTGGCTCGCCAGTCGGCCACTTCCCAAGTCGCGGCAATCGAGCCCGACGAATCTCTCTACGCCTGTTTGATCTGTCGACTGGCTCCGCAGAGACTGCATCCGAGTGCGATAGCAGCGATCCGACGGCAGAAGTTCTGATGGTCGACGGACCATGCAGTCCTCCTGGATTCCCCCGCACTGACGAAGGCGACGGTGGAGGCGATCCGGCGCAAGCTCACGAAGAGTATCAACCCGAGCCCCTCACTTCGCTGCAGAGGGAGGAACTTCGCCGCCGGAACATGGATGCGCTTCACACTCCTATCATTGGAGAAACCCCCGAGGCTCGTGCCTTGGAGGATGCGCGTTTGGCCAACCTGGCGGCGCACTCGACCGAGAACCTCCAGCGAAGTTCTCGACGAGCGCCGCGTCCACGGGTTCCGTAATCCATGAATGCCGGCTCTTCCCACAACCAACTCAGGTATATCGAACTCCGATTCAGAATTTAGCAGCTGCAGCCTCAGAGAAGCGGAGTCGATTCAGCCTTCCCAAATGGAGGCGGTAGAGGTTTGCAACAGATCGTAGATTTACTCCCAGCAGGAGATCAAAATTTAGTCAGATCACAATCAAGGAACAGGATTCACAGCAGATCCGTCATTGCGAATTCAGTCCGATCGGCCCATAGTCCAAGATCGCCCCGAGGCGTGAGGAACGAGGAGGCGGCGTGATGATCAAGACAGAACCATGAGTCAGATGAGGACCGATTCGATCGCAATGATCGACGTCGAGTGCCCACCCCTCCCCCAAGGGGTGGATCATACGCTCCTCGGCAACAAGATGACAGACGCCAGCACAACGCTGGGCGAAGAGTTCCAGTCGACCCCAGAGAGCCAGGCTTTGATGCGAGATCCATTATCGTTCAAGGCTTGGTCGACAGGAACAGAGCTCACCGAGAAGGCCATGAGAGAGATGTTCCCTCCAGCAGCAGAGTTCATGTCTCAGGGCCAGAGTGGTTTAGCAGGGCCATCAGAGCCGCAGTGATTCCTCCCAACTTCAGGTTGGCGACTGGAGTCAGTAAGTTCATAGGTGAGTCCAAGCCTGACACGTGGCTTGAGGACTACCGAGTGGCTGTCCAGATTGGCGGCGGCAATGATGAGGTAGCTATGAAGCATTTGCCCCTTATGTTGGAGGGTTCGGCCAGAGCATGGTTGAATCAGTTAGCACCAAGCAGATTTACACTTGGGAAGATCTTGCCCGAGTGTTTGTCAGACATTTGAAGGACTTGCAAGCGACCAGCGGGGTTGACAGAGCAGCGATCGTGTGTACAGTCGAGCGAAACTTTGAGAGACTACATCCAGAGATGGATTACCTTGCACCACAGCTTGAGAATGTGTCCGATCACCAGCAAGATGTGCTTTCAAGGAAGGTGTAAAGAATAGGGAGTTGAGTTTGAAATTGATTGAGCAGGAGATATGACCCCGAGTCGGATGATGGAGATTGCCACCAAGTATGCTAATGGTGAAGAAGAGGATCGGCTCCGAGTGGTAAATACAAGTCAGCCGCTAATGAAGCCGGCGGAGGAAACTCCAATCGAAAGCGGTTGCAAAGTCGAGCCACCGCCCGGAGAAGCCTTGGCGACCCTGTGAAAGTTCAAGGGGAAACCCAAGGGTCCGTGGAACCCCAAGAAGGTGAAAGACCAGGATGGGAATGATGTGTTGGATTTGCCATGTCACATTCACACGAAGAAAGATGAAGAGGGTAAACTCATTTACCCTAAGCATACCACTCTACAATGTCGACTCTTGATTCAGCAGTTCCAAGGGAAGCAACCCAAGGATAAGGAAAAGGGTTCGGACAAAGTTGAGGACAAGGAAGATAGTGACGGTGGGTACCCCCAGGTCAATTCCACCCTGATGATTTTTGCTGACGTTGAAAGCAAAAGTCGATTGAAAGTTATCAACCGAGAAGTAAACATGGTCGCTCCGACGACGCCCAATTATCTGAAATGGTCCCATACCGCCATCACATTCGACCAGTCTGATCACCCGACACACATTGCCACCCCTGGGAGGCAAGCGTTGGTGGTCGACCCAGTCGTCGAAGGCACTCGACTGGCCAAAGTTTTGATGGATGGTGGCAGTGGTTTGAACATCTTGTATGCAGAGACGTTGAAAGGGATGGGCATTCCGATGTCCAGACTCAGCACCACAACATGAGCTTCCATGGAGTCATTCCTGGAAAGAAGGCTGAGTCACTCGGTCAAATTGCTCTTGATGTGGTTTTTGGTGATTCGAAGCTTTTCCGCAAAGAGAAGTTGACCTTTGAGGTCGTGGATTTCCAGAGCGCTTATCACGCTATTGTGGGAAGGCCGGCGTATGCCCGTTTCATGGCACGACCATGTTATGTGTACCTTAAGCTGAAGATGCCCGGCCCCAAGGGTGTGATCACTGTCACTGGCAATCGGAAGAAAGCGGAAGAGTGTTTCCAGAAAGGCTCTAAGATTGCCGATGCTCAGATGGCAGTGGTAGAATTGCAAGAATATCAGAAGACTGCAGATCCGAGTGATTTGTTGCGAGCCAAGAAGCCCGCTACGGAGTCAGCATTTCAGTCATCCGGTGAGACGAAGCAGGTTCATATTCACCCGACCGACCCCAAAGCTGCTCCGACCAACATCTCAACAACACTCGACTCCAAATAGGAAGAAGCGCTCGTCCGGTTCCTCCGTGAGAATCGGGACATCTTTGCATGGAAGCCTCGACATGCCGGGTGTTCCTGTGGAGCTGGCCGAGCACCGCCTCGTGAGTCGACTCAAAAGTCAAACCTGTCAAAGAACATCTTCGACGGTCCGCCGTCCAGAAGAGAAAGGCCATAGGCGAGGACGTGGCTCGGCTCTTAGTAGCAGAGTTTATCCGAGAAATTTACCACTCCGAGTGGCTCACCAGTGTGGTCATGGTCCCTAAGAAGGACAATTCACTGCTCATGTGCATCGACTTCAAACATACCAATCGGGCCTGCCCGAAAGATCATTTTCCTCTCCCCCGCATCGACCAAATAGTCGACTCGACTGCGGGATGTGAGCGGTTTTTAGACGCATATTCCGAGTACCATCAGATCCGTCTGTATGGACACGACGAGATCAAAACAGCTTTCATCACTCCATTCGGGTGCTTCTGTTATGTCACCATGCCATTCGGACTCAAGAATGCCGGAGCCACGTTCATGAGGATGATTCAGAAGTGTTTACTCACTCAAATCACCGGAATGTGGAAGCATACATGGATGACATTGTGGTCAAGTCACGGAAAGGTTCCGACCTGTTGACTGACCTTGCTGAAACATTTGCCAATCTCAGGAGGTATGATATCAAGCTTAATCCATCAAAGTGCACATTCGGAGTTCCTGGTGGAAAGTTACTAGGTTTTCTCATTTCTGAACGAGGAATCGACGCTAACCCAGAAAAAGTTGGAACTATTCTCCGAATGAAACGCATACAATGCGTGTGCACGATGTCCGAGCTTCTTTGGATGCTTGGCCGCTTTAAGTCGATTCATCTCTCGCCTCGGTGAAAAGGCATTGCCTCTTTACCGACCGATGAAGAAGTCGAGACAAGTTCGAGTGGACTCTGAAGGCGATGCAGCGTTTGCAGAGATCAAAGCTCGCTCTCCACCTAGCCGGTGCTTGCTGCCCCAATCAGCAAGGAGCCGTTGCTGCTTTACAATGCAGCCACAGGACAAGTCGTCGATAAGATTTACTACGAGCGGGAAGAGGAAGGAAAAGCCTTCAAAGTTCAAATACCAGATATTATCTTTCCAAGTGCTAACCCGTCAAGCAAAGATACCCTCATTATCGAAGCTTGTGTATGGGATTTATATGACCGCAAAGAAGGTTGCCATTACTTCTCGATCATTCCATTACGATCGTCGGCCGACGCCCGTTATCGTGAGATTCTGCAACAGAGACGAATCGTCGAGTGGCGAAATGAGCGATTGAACTTCTTCCCCTTGATATCAAGTTTGAGGCAAAGGAAGCCATCAAGTCCCAAGCAATAGCAGATTTCATCTCCGAGTGGATTGAACAACAGTTACCGACTCAAGTTCGCTCGGAGCACTAGACTATGTTCTTTGATGGTTCCAAGATGTTGAATGGTTCCGGTGCTGGGGTAGTATTGGTTTCCCCCCGAGGAGATAAGCTCAGATATGTGCTCCAGATTCACTTTGATTCTTCCAACAATGAAGCATAATCTGAAGCTTTGTTGTATGGGTTGCGTATGGCCATTTCACTTTCGGCGTCCGTCGCCTCATGGTCTATGGCGACTCAGATCTGGTGGTTAATCGGTGATGAAGGAGTGGGGACGTCGAAGTCCAGCCATGATTGGCTCTTGTAATGCAAATGAGTAAGCTAGAGAAGAAGTTTGAGGGGTTAGAGCTCCATCACATACCCCGACTGAAAAATCAAGCTGCTGATGATTTGGCGAAAATAGGGTCCAAGAGGGAAGCCATTCCCAGTGATGTGTTTTTGGAGCACATCCGCACACCGTCGATTCAAGAGGATCCTTTCACTGAAGAAGCTGCACAGCCAAAAAGTGCCACTGATCCGACAGAAGTTGAGGTCCCAGCGGTGGTCGACCTAATCATAGAAGTCGTGGTCATCACTCCCGACTGGACAGTACTGTACATCGCGTATATCCTGAGGAAAGAGCTCCCGGAGAACGAAGAAGAGGCTGGACAGATCGTCCGTCGATCCAAGGCCTTTACTGTGATCAAGGGATGCTTATTCGTGAGAAAGCATGACTGGAGTCAGCCAGAAGTGCATAACGCCAGAAGAAGGTCAGATAATTCTTGATGATATCCACTCGGGGACCTGTGGTCACCATGCGTCCTCTCGGACCATCGTGGCTAAAGCATACCGAGCAGGATTTTACTGGCCTAAGGCAAATGAAATGGCAAAGGAAATAGTCGACAAGTGTGAAGGATGTCAGTTCTACTCCAATATGTCACACAAACCCGCCTCAGCATTGAAGACCATTCCCCTCGTCTGGCCTTTTCGCTGTTTGGGGTTGGATATGATTGGACCATCGAGAACTGGCAGGAGTAGTTTCACTCATTTGCTTGTGGCGATCGACAAGTTCACGAAGTGGATCAAGCTAAACCTATCAAGAACCTTGATGCGTGCCTTTGCCGGTTTCATCGAGAGTTGATATTCAGATATGGAGTTCCGCAGACATCATCACCGACAATGGGTCAAATTTCGATTCCGACAAGTTCAAAGCCTTTTGCGCCTCGTGGCACGCGAGTCGACTATGCTTCAAAGAGCTCACCCCGGTCGAATGGACAAGCGAGCGAGCAAATGGACTAATTCTCAAAGGATCAAACCTCGACTAATGCGTGATCTCAAGCATGCAGCGGGGAGGCGTGGGTTGACGAACTTCCGCCGCTTCTTTGGGGATTGAGGACCACTCCTAATCGGTCGATTGGGAGAACTCCATTCTTTATGGTCTATGGAGTCAAGCAGTTCTCGCCGAAAGTGACACCTTCACAATGCCCCCGAGTCGAACTCTACTCTGAAGCTGAAGCGGAGCAAGCCCGTCAAGATGCGATCGACCTCCTTGAAGAGGAGAGAGAGATGGCCCTGATCCGCTCGACCATCTATCAGCAGGACTTGCGTCGATTCCACGCCAGAAATGTGAAGAGCCGAGCCTTTCAAGAAGGAGATCTGGTCCTCCGAGTGGATCAACAGAAACCACACAAGCTTGCTCCCACTTGGGAAGGTCCCTTCATCGTCACCAGAGTTCTTCACAATGGAGCCTACCATCTTTACAACGTCGAACGCCAGATCGATGAGCCTCGGGCATGGAATGCGGAGCTGCTCCGCCCCTTTTACACTTAAGAGCTCACTTTCGGGTGAGATGTAATAAAAGTACCTCTGTAGTTTGTTTATCTAAATCAAGAAGATTATAATTTTCCCAAAGGATTGTTATTACTTTTTGTTAAAATTCCCACCTAGTGGGTGACTTAGCTGCGAATCTGTTTTGCCTAAGTTTGTAAAAAAAATCCTTACCGAGTGATGAGCCAGCCTCTCACTCGGGGGCTTAGCTGCGAATCCGTTTCGCCTAAGTGTTTTAAATCCTACCGAGAGGTGAACCAGCCTCCCACTCGGAGGCTTAGCTGCAGTCCAAGTACTCGCCTAAGTGTTTTAAATCCTACCGAGTGGTGAGCCAGTCTCCCACTCGGGGGCTTAGCTGCAGTCCAAGTACTCGCCTAAGTATTTAATACAATGTGCACTTTGCAAGGACGACGAGGTACAGCTCGACTGTTGCCTTCCCCTTCAAAGCTATGACACAAATAACCTCAGTGGAGTCTAAGCTGTAGTCCAGAACTCGCCTAAGTTTGAAAAATCCTAACGAGTGGAGAGCAAACCTCCCACTGGGGCTTAGCTGCATCCAAGATGCGCCTAAGTTTGAAAAATCCTACCGTGTGGAGAGCAAACCTCTCACTCGGGGCTTAGCTGCAGTCCAAGATCGCCAAATTTGAAAAATCCCACCGAGTGGAGAGCAAACCTCCCACTGGGGCTTAGCTGCAGTCCAAGACTACCTAAGTTTGAAAAATCCTACCGAGTGGAGAGCAAACCTCCCACTGGGGCTTAGCCAGTCCGATGCTACTAAGTTTGAAAAATCCTACCGTGTGGAGAGCAAACCTCTCACTCGGGGGCTTAGCTGTAGTCCAGTACTCGCCTAAGTTTGAAAAATCCTATCGAGTGGAGAAACAAACCTCCCACTCGGGGGCTTAGCTGCAGATCCGATGCTACCTAAGTTTGAAAAATCCTACCGAGTGGAGAGCAAAACTCCCACTCGGGGGCTTAGCTGCAGTCCAGTACTCGCCTAAGTACGAAATCCATCCCGATCCGCAAGGACGACGAGGTGCAGGTCGACTGTTTCCTTCTCCTTCGGAGCTGCGCCACAAGTACAACGTGCACTCCATCCCGATCCACAAGGACGACGAGGTGCAGGTCGACTGTTTCCTTCTCCTTCGGAGCTGCGCCACAAGTGCAACGTGCGCTCCATCCCGATCCGCAAGGACGACGAGGTACAAGCCGACTGCTTCCTTCTCCTGCACCGGCAAGAGCAACAGAGTGTAGGTCGACTGGATCCACCTCAGAGCTGCATCTCAAGCATTGAAGCATAATCCGAAAGAAGAGCAAAGTTCACTCGAAGGCAAACAAAAGCATATTTTGACGATAAGTAAAGTTCGGATAGCATCCTAAGGATGCGTATACCCGTGCCTCAAGCCCGTTAAAGTTTATCGGTTACAAAAACCACTCGGCATTCCGAGGCAAATTTAAGGTAGAGCATAAAAGTTTTTTACTCCTCAGGTGGAGGACTAGAAGGAGCCACAAACTGGTCAAGGTCGATCCCATCAGCAATCCAGGTGGCAGCGGCGATGAAAGTCTCCATGAAAGATTGGAAATCATACTTCTTGGTATTGGAAACTTTGATGGACGCCAGCTTTTCCTCTCGCGCCTCCTTGCAAGGGACACGAACCGAGATGAGCAACATCAAGACCGCACCGGCGTAAGACTTTTTCCATTCTTGCACTCGACTTGGAACCTCGTTCAGTCGAGTCATTAAGGACTCGAAGTCATTCTAAAGCGTCTGGTCTGGCCAGAGTGTTGAGTCGATCCGCGTCATCGCAGCTTACAGTCGAGCGAGATAGTCCACCACACCAGCAATGCGAGACTCTAGTCGGAGCACGTTCATAGCGGCTTCATCCTTCACGGGAG
The DNA here is from genome assembly GCA_021605145.1 of Aegilops bicornis. NCBI lineage: Eukaryota > Viridiplantae > Streptophyta > Magnoliopsida > Poales > Poaceae > Aegilops > Aegilops bicornis. The sequence goes on along the minus strand of CM038669.1, from coordinate 564,314,289 downwards.
AGTTGATGGTGTCCAGGCTTGTCTCCACTCGACTGGTCTCTTCTTCGAAGTTCCGACAGAATTCTGCAAATACGTCTCGAGTTCAAGATAATGGTTCTGTGTTGAGTCAATGATGACAAGTCAGCCGGATAAGAGGAATTACCTTCAAGCATGAGGAATAGCTTCTTGGCGAGCCCTCCCAGATAAGCCTCCAGATCATTCCTCCTCCCCGCCATTTGCGGCCTTGTCGATCGAGCAACTTTGTCATTCTTGATCGGCTAACCTCCTTGTTGGCCGGCGTCGAGAGCAGCCTTCGCTTTGGTATTCTCCCCTTGAGTTTGCCGACCGAGACCAGTTTCTTCCGCGAGCTTTGTTTTCTCCAAAGTCGCCTATTCAGGCTCTCTACAAGGTCGTGGTCTTTCTTCTTGAGCCTCCCCAGTTTATGTCTGCAAAATAACAATAAGCCTAGAGTTGAGAATGGGTAGAAAGACAAAGACAATCGTCAAGTTCTCACCAGCCATACCTTTTGCTTCGTCTCTCGCCTTTTGCAAGTTCTCCTGAGCAAGTTTCAAGTCAAGGTTGAGCTGGATCTGTTTGTTCTCCAATTCGGTATAGCGGGCCACGAGCTCGCAAGATTTCTGCGAAGAGTCAATCGACAAAACATCAAAGACAGGTCAGTTCCGAGTGACTAAAGAAAAATCGTAGCATTTCTAAGACTACAGTCGAATCAAAACATTCGACAGTAGTCTCGGGGACTACACCCAGTGGGTGCACTCAGTGTGCCCCCACCGGTTTTACCAATTCGGTTCGACTAGTCGAAAAGGTTATGATCCTAAAACCATAGCTAATCGCTGTGATCGGTGTGTAAAAAATAGTTCCTTAGACTATAGTCGATCGCCAAGCCCACCATAGTCTCGGGGACTACACCGATGGGTGCACTCAGCGTGCTCCCCACCGGTTCCAGAGATCCATTCGACATGGCCCACCTGCACCGAGTGAAGAAGTTCAAAGTATAAAGACTATAGTCGATCGCCTGCAGTCCACCATAGTCTTGGGGACTACACCAGTGGGTGCACTCAGCGTGCCCCACCGGTACAAAAATTCAATCGACACACCCACCCAGTGGGTGTACAGATGCAGATATGGAAATCTTCAGAAAAAAGAAATTTCAGGTAGCATATCCTAACAGAACAAGCAACTTACTTGGACATTGCTCTGAAGAGCCGAGCTTGCATCATAAGCCGCATGGCTGGCCTCCCGGACCACCTTCACTTGCTCCATCATGATCCCTGCTCATGAGTGGCCTCCTTAGCAGCACTCACTTGGTCTTCCGGGACGTGGTGTGTGGCAAAAGGAGGGCGGGTCAGCGATCGGCAACGAAGGTCGGACACTCGTCGTGCCGCACAGAAAGGACACGAAGCCCGAGTGGTGTCGCCTCCCTCGTGAACTAAGCGTCTCAAAGCGGTGATACAACCGGAGTAGCCTTGCCACAGGCACCTTTTTGTCCTTCCTCTTCCTCGGCCGGTGTTTCATCGTCGTCATCGTGGAGATCAATGACATGAGGTGGAACTACAAGAAAGATTCAAAGGTAAAACAGAAATCAATCAACCATAAAGCGAAACTGCAGAGATCATACCAAGGTTGGAGGTGGCGGCATCTTCCATTTCCTGATCTTCGTGCTTCGCTGAGGTCTCGGAGGTGGCAACACTGCAGATTTCAGAAATCAGTTGATCAGTCAAACGAGTCGACCAAAAGTACACTCATGGTAGATAGGAAAACACAAGTTCTGCTGATTACCCGGAAATGGTGGGAATGACCATCCTCATCTTGGGCAAGGCCTTCGCCGGCTTTGATGACGTTGCTCGGGGTTGCTTTGGCGGTTTCTCAGTCGGCACTGGAGAAGTCGTCCGAGTGCGCTTCGTCGACCGCCCGACGGGCGCGATAGCCTTACCGCGCTCGACCGCCGGATCATGCGTCAGCTTGGATCGCCTTTCTGAGTGAGGTGGATCCACGTCTCCCTCCTCTTCCTCCTCCTCCTCCTCCTCTTCATCAGAGCTGCCGTTTTCCTCAGACTCCCATTCCTCCTGGCTTTCGCCTCCGCTTCCTTCTTCTTCTTCGACTGGTTCTTGCGCCCCGTTGGGCATCGAGTACATCTCAGTGACAGCAAAACAAGACGAAAGTCAGTCGGCCGATTCGCAGCGGAACAGAGCAAATGCAACAGGATCACAGTCGGAGATCAGTGGTCATACCTTGTCTGGTTCGTAAGATTGGTCGAGTGGTGGGATCCTCCTAGCTCCATGAGGGTTATCCTTGTTCCCTGTGATGGCAGTCATCCACCTCTCCAATGTGGCGTCGTGGACCTCCTCTGGGTGGACCCGGGTGGTGTCCTCGGTACCAGAGTACATCCACATCGGCTGACCTCGGTATTGGAGCGGTTGAATGCGCCGTCGAAGGAAAACCTCCAGAAGATCCATGCCGGTCACTCCGTCGCGAATGTTTTGTTAGGTTTTGATGCACTGTGCCGCCCGCCGCACGGGGAGGACGTGATGCGGCGTCATAGCTTAGATTTTCCCTTTTTTTCCTTTGTTTTTTCTTCATCTTTTTTGTTTCTTTTTCTTTTTCGGTTTCCTTTTTCACCTCTTTTTGTTCTTTTCTTTTATTTCTTCTGAACATTTAAATTTGTAGACTCCCCCCCCCCCCCCAGGTTCATGAACTTTCTAAAAATCCCTGAATGTTTAGCACTTGAACTTTTTTTAAAATTCATGAACTTTTTCAAATGCATGGAATTTTAGCTCATGTTTTTTCCAAATTCGTGTCTTGTCAATTTTCATAAACTTTTTAATTTTTTTTTCCTTTTTTATTTCATGATTTTTTCAAAACTGTGAACTTAAAAAAAATCATGATATTTTCTAAAAAATAATGAACCTTTTCCATTTCTGCAAACTTTTTTAGTTTGTAAAAACCTATTCAAGTTCACGAGTTCTTTTTTACAATTTCTTGTGAATTCCTTTTCAAAATTTTATTTTTAAAGATTTTATGATTCACTAGTGAGCTAATAATAATAACGATAAAAAAGAACTAGAAAACAAAATTCTTGGTAAATCTGCACGTTCTACATGCATTGACCACCACATACCGGAAGGAAATGCAAACGAAAAATAAAGCATTTTTTTCAGAGTTCATGACATGAAATAGAGAGATGGGAATAGAAATACTAATAAATCTGAGAATGACACAAAAGAACAGAAAATATTATAGGCTAATAGAATAGATCTAATTAATTACCCCACGTAAAAAAATTAAGACGTTTTAGGTCACTACTTTACATAGGTAGTAATTAATTGGCATGCATCCGAGCAGCAAAACATCTCAGATACTAGAGTGGTACAGTGGCAGCAAGTGGGGCAAGTCGGCAAAATCAGCCCCATTATTTTCGAAAAACTTCCGATCTATTTATCTTCAGGACACTTGTGAATGATACTACTACTAATCAACAAGACATACATCTGCACAATATAATCTGACAAGACAAGAAATACACGATCACTTCTTTGAAGTTGTAGTTGGGTACAAACGAACCTGAAACTCAGTATAAAAACAATATAATTTGAACGGATGAGTGGAAAAGCCGCCACGACGGGTTGGATCTCGCGATTTTCAGGAAATGGAAGGAGTGCCTTTTACTCCTGGCCAGGTTGGTGTGTCGTGAGATGGATGGGTGGCGGGTCTCGGGGGCAGGATGCCGGGGCGGCGGCCAGTCCACATGGTGGCTTTCCGGCAGGCTCCATGGCGGCAGTGGTGCCTCTTGGTCGTCTGGACGGCGAGGGGTGTAGCGATGGGTAGCTCAAGCACGCTTTTGTTCTTCATAGTGGCGTTGCCTAGATCTAGATCTGGAGGCGGTTCTCGTGACGACTGGTCTAGTGGCCTCATGGTGACACGGGTGAGTTGCTGAGCGAAAACTCCGTGCTCTGGTGCCAATGACGACGACATCTACGAGTGCCGTTATCTTCTTGAAGATGTCATGGTTCTGCTCTTCGTGGCGAGTCTCCGGGTGAAAACCCTTGGCCTTTGGGCCCGGTGACGGCGGTGCTTGCATTCCCCTCCTGGGGGCGGTGTCGTGGAGGCTAGGTTTCTTAGGTAATGAAATTTCAATAAAATAAAAAAGGGAGTCTTCATGTCCCGTTATCAAGGACCTCGTTTAAAGAAAATACGCCGTCTAGGAGCTTTACCAGGACTCACTAGAAAAACACCTAAATCCGGTAGTAATCTTAAAAAAATCAATTCTGGAAAAAGGAGCAATATCGTATTCGTCTGTTGCGCGTTGTAATCCGGTTGTCCTGTACTTAGGTGTTTGGCCTCGTAGTCGTGTGGTTATGTTGGCTTGTCATTCCGAAATCTGTTGTGTCATAGGGCTGCCTCATCACATTGTATCGTTCCACCGTGTAAACTTGGGGTTGTTGCTTTATACTCCCTCCGTTCCTAAATATTTGTCTTTTTGGAGATTTCAAATGATCACCACATACGGATGTATATAGACATATTTTATAGTGTAGATTCACTCATTTTGTTCCGTATGTAGTCACCATTTGAAACCTCTAAAAAGACAAATATTTAAAAACGGAGGGAGTATATATAAAGCGGGGTGAAAATGTTTCGAGATGTTCAGGAAGTAATACATGCGCTCCTCGCGCTCCGTCTCGTACAACATGGCCTTCTCACTGCCCCACGCGCTACCCTGGAACGCCTCGACGTAAATGTGCCTGTCGGCAGCCGAGCACCGCCCACTCCTGCAGCTACCATAATATTGCCTAAAAACTATACATATATTTATATACCATAAAACCACGTAGGGTCTATCCTAAAAGAAAAACAAAACTGAGACGAGGAGGGAAAATAATTTCAAAGTACATTCCTAACACGACCCAACATGCAAAATAACCATCAATAATACTCTAGACATATTTTAAGCCATACTAACACAGCTGGACATCATAATGCATCTTTAGACAAATTCACAGGCAATGTAATTTTTTCCGGCCACATAGATCATCAATACCGGATCAGGCACGAGAAACATTAAGCAGAAGCAAAATATACATATATGTAAGCATCAACAGTACAGATATTCAGAGAATGAAATAGGAGAGATGATTCTTGTGATGGAGTTACAATGTGACATAATGATTATTAACATACCTACATAATGATTAATGGAGTTACTCCTGTTTCAGGTTGCTCAACAAGAAGGTTGCAAATGGCATCACACATTGCCTGAAAGACATTAATCAAGCACATCTCAGATGATACCCCAAATATCGTTCTTCTGTTTCAGAAGATGCATAAACAATGGGATTGCCCTTACCGAAATTCAACATAGTAAGCTTGGTGCAGATTACTGTATCATGAATAGGATATTTAAGACCAGAACACAAAAGAGTTGCTGTTACATGTATATGCAAAAAAAAAACTAAGCTCTAAAATTTATAGAGATGATATTCTCTTGCTAAACTCTTAAAATTTTCTCCCGGAACAGAGATGCTATTCTCTTGCTAAACTCTTAAATTTACTAGATGACCCGTTGCGCCGATGGCACAAAGGGCAAGAGTGAATCAGGCTTTCAAAACTTGGAATATTTAGACTGTTCATATTACATTAATGGTAGGTTCATATGACAAAATAGAGGCATGAGATTAGTTCATGATATAAGCAAAGCCAAATAGGCGGAGATGTGTCATATAGATAACTTTGGTCAGCCAGCTTATGGTAACTAAGATCAGGTAGAGTCATCGCTGCCTCAGCCATTGGCATCGAAAATGACTCCATCGTCTAAGTAGCTCTTCATGGTGGGTGTGCTTGGTGGGCTGTCATTGACAAAAGCAGAAATGACTTCCCCAATAATACTTGTTTGTTTTGTGTGGAATGCCCAATTATACTTGTCTGTTTTGTGTAGAATGTCCTCTGATTGTAATGTCTTATCGTCAAGGCGATCCGCAACACACTTGATCTGCGAGAGAATATGGTTCAAATCATTGTTTTTTAGGCATTGATCCTCCTGTGAAGTTGGTATTTATGATGTGGTAAAGTTCCTTTACTTCCGTCTAGTTTCCACTCAGACCATTCGACCAGTTGCTACTCAGAGTCTATTATTCCTTCTTTTTCTTTCAGCTCATGTTCCAGAGATTTATTCAAATGCATGAATTTTGACAGCTCATGTTCCAGAGATTTATTCAAATGCATGAATTTTGATAGGGAAAATTAGAGTACACAAAAGTTTAAATGAAGGTATGAAGGGCATTCAAACAAAGAATAGAAGTATGCTCTTACATAAGCAAAAGGAACAATATAATTGTACTGAAAGAGGACATATCAGTGCTGAAGAAAACATAAGACGATCAACAACAAGCATACAGGGAAATGCTGGTACAGAATGGTCCATTGATGGTAGGTTCAATACATAGCAAATGCAAATATTATCTAAGCAACTTCAACTAACACAGGGGATACAAGAAGTTTTTCAAGCTGGCAGAATACATAGTGTTCACGATATACTGGGCTAGAGCATAACAGAGTGCCTAACATTAATTTAATGGCTATGGAGATCGCTAATAGTTAGTGTAGCTGTCGCTGATGTCATCATTAGAACCTTCACCACAGCCTGAATATCATATGGATATATGCCTTTCTTTTGTAGTGAGAGACATGCTGCGCTAGTAATATTCCGAAATGCAGACACAGTATCATGAATCTTCAGAAGATTCTTTTTTAGATTACAAACAGTCATTGGAGTAGTAGGGTTATATTTTTGCCAGTTGCATATATATCAATAATACATTGTAAATTTTGCTCGGTGCTGGTGCTCGCCCACTTGGAGGTGGTGGTTGTCGCTCTACTTCGACACCTCTTGCGACATCCACCGGTGCTGCTGGCCACTCTACGTCGACTCCCCAAGTGTCTTCCACATGTGGCTCTATGTCGACTCGCTACTCTCTGTCAGACTCTGCACGTGGCTTCCACGGGTGGTGGCGACTGCTCATCATCAGCAGATGTTTCTACTTCAACCTCTTCCGCAGTGTCCCTGTTTGTGTGTGAGATTGTACAGCTGCGATGCCTGCTTGATGCCTGGGATTCTTCACCGCCAGTTTATGCAGGTTCCGTGACTGACTCTTCTGGCACTGAGAAACCACTTTCTACTCATCCACGTACATCCTCATGGATTCTTGATACTGAAGCATCTTTTCATATGACATGATTCTTCCACTTTGACCTCCGTTCGACCTGTCGAATCTCCTGTTTGTGTTCTTATGACTGATGGCACTCCCGTCCCTGTAGCTAGTCGAGGCACTCTTAGCACTTCTTCATTTCATGTTCCCTCTGTCGCTCATGTTCCTCGACTTACCATGTAGCTCATTTCCGGTGGTCAGATTGTTGACTCTAGTTGTAGGGTCATTCTCGACTTTGATTCATGTTCTGTTCAAGATCGTCGCATGGGCGGTCTGCTTGGTGCTGGCCCTCGATGTTATGATGGTCTCTGGGAGCTTGACTGGCTTCGTCTTCCTTCCGCTGCCACCGCCGCCAGTCTCGCAACCCCTATTGTTGCATCTACCAGCTCTTTTCAGCAGTGGCATCATCGTCTTGGCCATTTATGTGGTTCTCGTCTCTCGTCTTTGGTTCATCGCGGTGTTCTGGGGTCTGTCTCCGATAACGCTTCGTTGGATTATCTGGGTTGTAGGCTTGGTAAGCAAATTCAGGTACCCTACCCTCACAAAGTCAGTCTTCGAGCGTCCTCTTGATCTTGTTCACTCTGATGTTTGGGGTCCGGCTCCCTTCGCTTCAAAAGGGGATGATTTTTCTCGGTACACTTGGATCTATTCCATGTCTTCTCGTAGGGAGGTCTTATCTATATATAAAAAATTTGCTGCCATGGTTCATACCCAGTTTTCCACTTCTATTCGTGTTTTCCGCACAGATTCAGCTGGTGAGCATATCTCCCATGCGCTGTGAGGATTTCTTGCCGAGCAGGGTACTCTTACTCAGTTCTCTTGCCCTAGTGCTCATGCTCAGAATGGTGTGGCTGAGCGCAAGCATCGTCACCTTCTTGAGACGGCGCGTGCGATGATGATCGTCACCTTCATAGCAGGAAGCATCATCAAGTAGTGATGAATAGAAAGAAAAAAATGCCTTCATCACACATATAGATACATGTCAGTTTTGATGCAAGTAACTTTGGTGCTACTCTGCTAGTAATTTGTAATCATGAAGTTGAATACAACTAACATTTCAAGGAAAGAATAAGAAGTTATTTGGAGAAAGAGCCTACGAACAATTGCAGAATAATGTGTGTATAACTTCTGCTAACATGTTGCCGCATAACATGATGATAAGAACCCTGCTACTTTCATGGACCCCATGCCGACTATTTCCTTATTGCCATCTAATTTATATCCATTTACCGGTGCCACCGATAGCTTCATATAGCAAAGAGTGTTTTACCGGTCTATGGGAGGAATGCCAATGACATAATTAGGCTAAGATAACAAAGGAATAAAATCTAAAACTGGCAAAATTCAGAAGGGATTATCAATAGAACAGAAGCAATTACCTTGCGAGAAGCTTCAGCCATAGCAAATCCAACATAACCAATTTCATGGGGAACCACACAAACATCGACAACCTCACCAGTCTCTGCTACGAGTGATAGCACAAGTAGATGAATCAAAGAGACGATTAAGTTACATGGATCAGGGACATAAATCACTACTGCTAGTAGATGAAGGAAGAGCCAGCCATATAGGCATGTCAACACAACAATAATATATAACCAGTATTGCTAGACATGGAAAAATAGATATATATGGCAAAAGAAGGAAATAGCACGACTCCGTCCAAAGAAACTTAGCAAACATATGGTGTCCATGTTGGTTGTAGAGATCCTACAGAATTCAATTCTTCGTCAGAATTAGAAAGGGCCCATGTGAACATCTATTAGTTTCAGCAGCAAACCTACGTTTTCTGTACTTCTGGTTACCAATCAAATAGTATGGTTACCAATCAAACAAAATATTTTAGGTATGTTAAGGAAAGTTGTGGCTTCCTCATGTGACAGACAATACTAACCAAAAATCCATTTCTGCACCCAAGCTCATCTACACCCGCGCCGACGAAAACAATCAAAACAAATACTAGAGAAATTCAAAAAATTCCAAATAAAATTTGTGTGGTAGACAATTTGATGCATGAGGCCTGCTCCAAATTTCAAGTCATTTGGACATATGAGCAGCTCTCAGCAAAAAAGACAAATTGGGGGTCTGTAAAAATGTTTAATGTTCATGTACTGTTTTGGCCCGATTTGTCTCTTTTGCTGAGAGCGACTCATATGTCCAATGACTTATTTTAGAGCGAGTTCAAGATCAAATTGTCTACACAAATTTTATTTGGAATTTTTTGAATTTGTTTTGAATTTTTTACAAATTTTTTCTAACCGGGTGCAGATGAGCCTGGGCACCAAAAATCCATTTCTGCACCCGAGCTCATCTACACCCGCGCCGACGAAAAAAATCAAAACAAATACTAGAGAAATTCAAAAAATTCCAAATAAAATTTGTGTGGTAAACAATTTGATGCGTGAGGCCCGCTCCAAATTTCACAACAAAAGACCCAATAAATGTGAATGCTCAGAATGTAGAGAATCCATGATGGCGGCAGCGGAACATATGTCTAACCATAGACGAGCTCGCTTGGATACTTCATATGTCTCCACAGTGCTAGCTTCACATTCAAAAGATGAATCTGTTCGTCTGCTAAGTTTCAATTGAAAAGATTCATACGAGATTGTTGTTTAGATGCCTCTATAATTGAAAGATACCATAATATAAATGCTAACCAGATCACCAACCCACAAATCTTGGGCAACACCAGCCGGTTCCTTGAAAAAGAAATCACTAATCCTTCTTCTGTTACTGTTACTGTTTCCTTTTCTCTGTTTCAATTAATAAATGATCGAGCAAGTGGTAAATTTTTTTCCGAACATTAACCGTTGGGGGTCTAACATGCATGCATATATGTCCAAACCATGAGTGCACAGTGCTGCTAAATCACCCTGTTTAACAATTAGATACTTAGCAATCCCCGGCCAGGAGGTGGACTGAATGAATTGTTTCACGTACCTTCTTCACATAACAATTGTCAGCGTATGTCCTTCCGTTCAGGAACTGCACCGTGCGGAACAGACACTTCATGTACTGCACCGGAGCATCCCTTCTCTGTCTCCGATGAACCGGCACGCACTTCTTTGCTTGTATTTGAGGAGAAGCGGCACCGGCGCAGATGGCCGGAGGGCGTAATGGTGGCCCAGTTTGTCGCTGGCATCCAACTATTAGTTCCTGCAAGGAATGCCGGCTGCAATTAACCACGAAAACAATCAAAGTGCATACATCAGTTCTGTTGGATGCATGTTTGGCACTTCCTCATATGAGCGTTATGCATTGTAATTGCCAAATAAACACTTTGAGTCTGCCACAAAAGGGAAAGACTTTTGGTGCCGATGTGGCATTTCTCGAGCTGAAGAACAGAACAAATTCACCTGCCCGCCCTGAGACCAGGTTGACGGCAACTCTCCCAGCTCACACTATGCTGTGGCCAACGTTCAACCCGCCTGCCGTCGTGCCTCCCTCGGGACGGAGCAACTCCCGCACTGCGTTCCCCATGAATTCGTCATACGGTATTATCTTTCACGAATGCACATTCTAGCTGCTTTAGGAAAACATTTTTTACTCAGTTATATGTTTTTATTTTATTTTTAAAATATGATTTTTTCAAGGGGGTGGGGGAGTAAAATTTTCACAACACCCTGAAGGTAAAATAGAACTTGAGATATTGTTGAGGCCAAGAAGATCCATCGGAAACAACTGACTCAGTGGCCCAAGCTTTTGTAGTATATGGTGCGGTATTTACTGATGAGTATAGCAGAAATGCTCTCCTCCAATTTAGCCTTTTTATCCAATTCAACAATTTTTTCACTGCATTTCACCACATTCAGTTATATTAAAATTTCAGAATACAAAGTCACAATTTGGCAATGGTGCTACAAAATAAATTATTTCACTCATAGAGTGCTAGTTCTAGTGTCCTAACAGAGTAAGCTAAATCAAAGTGTCATAGCTAAGAAAGCATGCTGAAAACACATCTTACATTTTTTGTTAACACCATTACCAGACTTGATTTTGCTGTTTCAAGCCAGCAACAGCAGCCAGAAGCATTGGCATTATTGATGATATAACTAAAACTTTATGTAGCAAGAGTTTCAGAGATTTATATTCACAACAACTATTATTCTGTGTGAGAGAATCAGCTGGTTCTAGTTTCAACTTAAATGGAGATGGAGAAATCAAGACTTAAGTCACACAGTCACAACTATGATATGATGAGATTGTAAAAATCAATTTACCCTTTCTCTGATATTTCATATGTCAGTGGAAAGGTACCGCTTGATATTTCACAGTTTCATCATGGTCAAGAACACGGCCGCGCAACCGGCAGCAGCGATGCTCGTGCCTCGCACTACCATGAGGGCGGGATCCCCTACACAATGCCAATCTGTAGGCGGAGAAGCACTGGTCACGCTGTGTACCGGGGGAGAACTTGGCACACAGAAACTGCAACGAGAAGCTTCCTTGTCAGGAGCACCGGAGCCCCTCGTCTGTTCCCTAACTTGGAGGCCTGCCCTCCATCTTCCTTGACGTGGAGGTCGGCAACGTGGAGATCCACCCACATTCGACGTTCCACGGCATGGCACCCTTGTGTTGATGCATGGCTACTTACCGCGGCATCCTCTCTAGGGGTAGCACGAACGGCGCGCGAGTGGGTGAGCGGGGCGCTGGACTGCGACCATCATGATGGCGTCGAGGAGGGTCGCGGAGGGTCGCGGAGGGTGAGGATCCACACCGATCCGATCGAGGATGGCACATAGGAGGAGGAGTTGGAGAACAACCATGACAGAGGTCAGAGGGAGGCGGCGACGACCATCTAGGGTTACCCATGGTGGGAGTATTGGCTCCCTCGTGCGGGGAGAGGTGAGACCGTGAGAGAGGCACCCGCGTAAAAAAACCGTGGGAGGAGAGAAAAACCGGTGGAGGTGGGCTTGACATGAAAAAAATAAGTGGGATCGACGAGGGGGCTAACCAATGAACGAAACAACGTACGGACTCCTCCTTTAGGAGTAGAGACTAACTGGGCTTACACACGATGCCTACACTTGAAAACCCGATGAGTATTTTCTGCAGAAAAATCACACAATGAAATGGTATCAATGCATCATATGGGGAAACTGCAAATCATGGGGTGGAAGTAGAGAAACCAATCATATACCTTGGCATTGAGTCATCTATCTGAACCCAAAAGTTTGTAAGCATGGAACTCTTCTATCTGAACCAAAACCAAATCAACAACGCTAGAGTCAATTCATAAGAGGAGGCGGCGGCACCATTTGCTCTGCTCGCTTCTCTGCACTTGCGTGGTTGCCGGGGTTGAGGAGCAACCGCCGTTTGAGGTGCCATGGCTTCCCTTCATCTTCTTCAGTAGCCTATGCTGGACAAGGGGAGATAAAGCCCCACCGTTCCGCACGTGCTGCTCCTTGCACCCCAAGCCTACGTCTCCACCCCGTGATGTGTGCACTACCTAGAGCTCGGGCCTCGCTGCTTCATCCCTCCGCCGCTAGCCTAATGATCATCCCTACTCCACCCTTGCCGCGAAGACCCTGTCGCCGTGGTCTCCCACGGCGATGACATGCGTCCGATCCGGGCAAGGGGGTGAGCAATGAGGAGGCGAGGAGGAAAACAAGAGGTACAAGAGGAGCCGAGATAGGAGGTGGAGATGGACGACGGCGGACGAGGGATGGAGGAGGAGAGATGGATGTGGTGGCTGTGATTGGAGGCTAGGGTTCATATGGGGTTTGGACGCAGCAGCGGAGAAACCCACGACGCGCGGCATGTGAGGACATGGTTGCTCGCACCCACAAAGGGCTCACCCAGCCAATAGGGAGGAAGAACGAGCCCACCCGTCATGGATACTGAAAACTAACCGCGCGGTGAAAACTAGCAGAACAAATCTGACGGGCCTGATGAACCAATTAACCAAAAGCAACTCCATCGAACAGCCAACAAAGCTTCAATCTAGGGGAGCACTGGGAGGCCGAGTTGGCCAGCCTCACTATAGGTTAGAATGTTGATGACATGATCATGAATGGTGACAACCTTGAGTATATTGCCTTTGTGAAGGCGCGTCTTAGTGAGAAGTTTCTTATGTCTGATCTTGGCCCTTTTCACTGTTTTCTTAGGATAGAGGTCTCTTCTACCTCTGATGGATATATTTTTCTAATCGTGGCCGGATTCTGCTTCTTTTCTATATATTGACAACATGATCATCAATGGCGATGACCCTGAGTATATTGCCTTTGTGAAGGCACGTCTTGGTGAGCAGTTTCTTATGTCTGACTTGAGCCCTCTTCCCTACTTTCTTGGGATAGAGGTCTCTTCTACCTCTGATGGTTTTTTTATTTCCCAAGAAAAATATATCCAAAATCTTCTTGCTCGTGCTACTCTTACTGATGAGTGCGCAGTTCAAACTCCCATGGAGCTCAATGTTCACCTTCGTGCTACTCATGGTGACCCTTGTCTAATCCGATGTGTTATCGTCATCTTTGTTGGGAATCTTTTTTATCTAGATGTTACTCGTCCAGATATCTCCTATCCTGTACATATTTTGAGTCGGTTTGTCTCGTGGTTCACGTGTTGTGGACTCTTCTGATGAGCCATCTCCCTCGACTACTATGTGTTGTTTTGTTGGCAAGGCACCGCCTCCAACTTGGCCTACTTATGGTTTCCGAGCTCGCCCGCTTCTGCCTATTGGCCGCTATGGTTAGTGTCGAGCTCTTCCCGAGACAACTTCTTATCGTGAGGTTGTTGTTCGTCCCGAATGCCCGCATGTGATGGCATCGAAGATTGATGCTCTTGCCCGCATCGGCACGTGGAACCTCATTTCCCTAGTGCTCGTCTCATCACTTGTAAGTGGGTCTACAAGGTTAAGACTGGTGATTCTCTTGAACGTTACAAAGCTTGTCTAGTGGTGAGAACATGGTCATGACTACGATGAGACATTTGCACCTATATGGCCCACATGACCACTCTTCGCACACTTCTCAATCTGGCTTCTATTCGCCGCTGGTCTGTCTTTTGATGTCAAGAATGCCTACATGCAGCCACCACCTGGTTCTCTTCCTGATGTCATGGTTTGTCGTCTTTGTCACTCCCTATATGACCCTAAGCAAACCCCTCGTGCTTGGTTTCAGCGCTTCGCCTCAGTGGTGGTGGGGGCTGGTTTTTGGCGAGTGCTCATGATCCTGCACTTTCGGTCCACCATTCAACTTGTGGTCGAACAGTTCTACATGTCGATCATCATTGGCGACGACTCTAAGCACGGGACGAGCCGAGGACACGGCGCTACCTAAAGCCGGGGCCAAGGGCGCATAGTAGGAGAACCTAGGGTGCTTAATCAAGTGTGTGGCCCACAACCCGCAAACAGGAGAAGAACATAAATCCAGAACGACGGGGTACGAAGAGTGCAAAGGCACGTGGGATGCTGGATCAAGTCCCTCTGCTGCGTCGCCGCCAGTCTATACAGCTTTTGCCTTGTCTACCAATTATTTTCAACAGTGGCATCATCGCCTTAGGTCACTTGTGATCTCTTATGCTTAGTATGACGTGGTCTTCTTGGATCCGTCTCCGACGACGTCTCTAAACCATCAAGGTTGTTGGCCTGGTAAACAAGTCCAACTACCTTATACTCATAGCGAGACAGTGTCTCAGCATCCTTTCGACCTTGTACACTCTGATGTCGGGGGTCCATCTCCCTTTGCCTCGAAAGGAGGTCATCACTAGTGACTTCTCTCGACACACCTGGATATACTTCATTTCTTCTCGTAGCGAGGTCTTATTTATAAGCGTTTTGCTACCATGGTTCATACTCAATTTTCTACACCTATTCGTGTGTTCTGTGATGACTCTGATGGAGTATATCTCCCAAGCTGTTGTGTGGAATCCTTGCTGAGCAGGGTACTCTTGCATTCGGTTCTCTTATCCAGGTGCACATGCTCAGACTGGCGTGGCTGAGCGCAAGCATCATCACCTTCTTGAGACGGCTCATCCATTGATGGTCATTGCCTCTCTTCTGTCGCACTTATGAGCCGAGTCCATCTATTTCATCAACCTTTCATCAATCCACCGCTCTGCAGGTTGGCGCTACTTTCGAGCATCTATTCGGTCATTTCCTGATTATTCGGCGCTTCAATTGTTTGGTTGTGTTTGTTATGTCCTTGCCCCACGTGAATGCGCCAAACTGACTGCTTAGTCCATTGCGTGTGTCTTCTTAGGATACAATGATAAGCATAAGGGATAACGCTATTGGGATCATGTTGGTCATCGGATGCCTATTTCTCGGGATATGACTTTTGATAAGTCTCGTCCCTACTACCCGCGTCCATCTTCGTCGACCTTTTCAGTGGGCTCCTTCCACAATTTTCCCGACACTCCTACCACTCCTGTTGAGCCCTTATCCATTCATCGCACTGCTCCCCCTTCTCCGATTATTCTAGATCCAACGCCATCATCTCCTATGATTTATTCCAAATCCAACGCCATCATCTACTATGATTTCCTCACCTCACTTATCACAGGATTCTACACCATCATCATCGGTGGCTTCCTTGTCTCCATCACCTTAGTTTATCCCGATGATTCCAGCCCGTATTCTTCCATCTTTTCCTCACTTTTATACACATCGTCCGCATGTTGTGGATGCGTCTACTAATGTGCTATCTTCCCGGTCTCGGCCTACTTATGGCTTGCTTCCTCGTCCACTTCCGCCTGTTGACCGCCTTGGTCTTCCAAGCGTTGGCGCTGCTGTTCTTGAGGTGACTTCTTGTCGTGATGTTCATACCAAGTGACACCTTGTGATGGCAGAGGAGATTGCTCTTGAGCGCACCGACAAGTGGGATATTGCTTCTCTTCCTCCTCGTGTTCGTCCCATCACTTGGTGGGTCTACAATGTTATGACTCGCTTTGATGGTTCTCTTGAGCGTTACAAAGCTCGTCTTGTGGCTCGTAGCTTTCAACAGGAGCATGGTCTTGATTACAATGAGGCTTTTTGCTCGTGCAAACCATATGACCACTGCTCGCACACTTCTTATTGTGGCCTCTGTTGACCATGGGTCTGTCTCAGCTTGATGTTAAGAATGCCTTTCTTAATGGTGAGCTGCATGAGGAGGTCTACATGCAACCACCACCTGGGTATCCTGACGACATGCTTCGTCGTCTTCATCGCTCTCACTATGGCTTTAAGCAAGCCCCTCGCGCCTAGTTTGAGTGTTTTGCCTCTGGGGTGGTTGCCGCTGGTTTTCAACGAGTGCTCATGATCCTACGTTTTTTGTCCACCTTTCTGCTCTTGGTAGGAGTCTTCTTGTATATGTTGATGACATGATCATCACCGGCAAAGACCCCGAGTATATTGCCTTTGTTACGGCACGTCTTAGTAAGGAGTTTCTTATGTCTGATCTTGGCCCTCTTTCCTACTTTCTTGTGTTTTAGATCTCTTCTTGCTCAAAACTAATAATCCAAGATCTCCTTGCTCTTGTTGCTCTTACTGTTTGCGGATTCTAAAACAACGTTCACAAATTCCAAAAATGTTCACATATTCAAAAAAGGTTCACGTATTCAAGACAAGTGTGAACTCCAAAAATGTTCACAAAATCAAAAAATGTTCGCGACGAATTCACAAATTGTTCAAGAACTCTAAACTATTCGTAATTTCCAAAAACATTCACGTATTCGAAATACGTTAAAATTTTCAAAAAATCTACACATACCGGAGAAGTCAATTTTTTGAAAAATGACAAATTTGAAAAACATTTAAGAAATCAATTTTTTAAGCAATTCAAAAATGAGAATTATAAAAAAGTTCACAAATTCGAAAAAGGTTCAAAAAATTTAAAAGAAAAAACGAACGCAAAGAAAAAAACGAGAAGATAGAGAAAAATAGATAAAAAGAAGAAACGAAAAAACAGGTTGGAACGATCCCCAATCCCCGACGGCTTCTGTAAAACTAACTAAGTCTAGTTCTGCATCTAGTGATGCTTCTTCGTCGACCTCTTCAATTGAGCCCCTGACTATGCTAGAGATTACATGACGTTAGTGCCTGGTAGCGGCTTCTTTTGGTTCTCCATCGACAGGTTTTCCTACTTACTCTAATGGTACTGAGAGACCACTTTTTGCAATATCAGGTACACCCCCATATATCCTTGGTCATACGACTTACGGTTCTTCCAATTTGTCCTCCATTCCCCTCTAGATTCTCTCGTTCATGTTCTTACTGCCGATGGTACTTCCCTCCCAGTAGATAGTAAAGGCACTCTTGGCACTTCGACTTTTCATGTTCCTTCTTTGCTCATGTTCCTTCTTTTGCTCATGTTCCACGACTTTACTACACTCGTGATCCACGTGTTGTGGACTCTTTTGATGAGCCATCTCCCGCGGCTACTATGTTTTCTTTTGTTGGCAAGGCACCACCTCCAACTCAACCTACTTATGGCTTCCAAGCTAGCCCGCTTTTGCCTACTGACCACCATGGTTACTACGCAGCTCTTCTCGAGACAACTTCTTATCGTGAGGCTGTTGTTCATCCCGAATGGTTGCATGCGATGGCATCGAAGAATGATGCTCTTGCCTGCATCGACACGTTGAATCTCAATTCCCTCCTCATGCTCGTCTCATCACTTATAAGTGGGTCTACAAGGTTAAGACTTGGTGATTCTATTGAGCATTACAAAGCTTGTCTAGTGGTGAGAACATGGTCACGACTACGATGAGACATTTACTCCTATATAGCCCACATGACCACTCTTCGCACACTGCTCAATGTGGCTTATATTCGCCGTTGGTCTGTCTCTCTTGATGTCAAGAATGCCGACATGTAGCCACCACCTGAGTCCTCTTCCTGATGGCATCGTCACGCCTCAGCGGTGATTGCGGTTGTTCTCTCGCGAGTGATCATGATCCTGCACTTTTTGTCCAACATTCAACTTGTGGTCGAACACTTGCATATCGATCATCACTGGCGATGAATCTTTAAGTACATTGCCTTTATATGTAGGCAATGTCATAGTGAATTTCTTATAGATGTTGGTCCTCTTCGCTACTTCCTTGAGATTGATGTTTCTTCTGCCTCTAATGGCTTCTTTATTTCCTACACTTCCGGTCCACCATTCAACTTGTGGTCGAACACTTCTACATGTCGATCATCACCGGCGACAACTCTAAGTACATTGCCTTTGTGAAGGCTCGTCATAGTGAATTTCTTATGTATGATCTTGGTCGTCTTCACTAATTACTCGAGATCTTCTTGCTCATGCTACTCTTACCGATGAGTACTGAGACTCCTATAAAGTCAACATCCACCTTAGTGTCCACCTCCGGTCCCTGCAAGTCTGGATGGGCATCCTTTGCCTTGCCGCGGGTTGCTATGGGTGTTGTCTCAATCCTACATCCAATGGTGTCCACCACACGCTCGAGCACCACCAATGGTGAGCAGGAGCTAGGACAATCGACGCATACCTGGATTATGCACGGGACGAGCCGAGGACATGGCGCTACCTAAAGCCAGGGCCAAGGGCGCACAGTAGGAGAACCAGGGGTGCTTAATCAAGTGTGTGGCCCACAACCCGCAAACAAGAGAAGAACACCAATCCGGATCGGCGGGGTACGAAGAGTGCACAAGCACGTGAGATGCTGGATCAAGTCCCTCTGCTGCCACCGCCGCCAATCCCTGCCTCTGTTGCCTTGTCTACCAATTAATTTCAGTAGTGGCATCATCGCCTTGGGTCACTTGTGATCTCTCAGCCTTAGTTTGAGGTGGTCTTCTTGGATCCGTCGCCGACGATGTCTCTAAACCGTCAAGGTTGTTGACCTGGCAAACAGGTCCAATTACCTTATACTCATAGCAAGACAATGCCTAAGCGTCCTTGAGACCTTGTTCACTCTGATGTCGGGGGTCCATCTCCCTTTGCCTCGAAAGGAGGTCATCACTAGTGACTTCTCTAGACACACCTGGAGGTACTTTATTTCTTCTCGTAGTGAGGTCTTTTCTATGAGCATTTTGCTGCCATGGTTCATACTCAGTTCTCTACACCTATTCTTGTGTTCTGTGATGACTCTGATGGAGAGTATATTTCCCAAGTTGTTGTGTGGAATCCTTGCTAAGCAGGGTACTCTTGCATTCAGTTCTCTTATCCAGGTGCACATGCTCAGACTTAAGTGGCTAAGCGCAAGCATCGTCACCATCTTGAGACGGCTCGTCCGTTGATGCTCACTAACTCTCTTCCGCCGCACTTTTGGGCCAAGTCTGTCTCCACTTCCATCTATCTCATCAATCTTCCTCGACCATTTTCAGTGGAGTATATCTCTTTCCACAATTTTCCTGACAGTCCTACCAGTCCTACTAAGCCCTTATGCATTCGTTGTACTACTCCTGCTTCCCACGCCATCATCTCCGATGATTTGCTCACCTCGCTTATCACATGATTCTATACCTTCATCACCGGTGGCTTCCTTGTCTCCATCACTAGAATTTATTCCGATGATTCCTGCTCGTATTCTTTCATCATTTCCTAATTTTTATACACGTCATCCGCGTGTTGTTCATGTGCCTACTGATATTCCCCGTCTCAACCTACTTATGGCTTGCGTCCTCGTCCGCTTCGGCCTATTTGCTACCTTGGTCTTCCAAGCGTTGGCGTTGTTGTTCTTAAGCCGACTTCTTATAGTGATGTTCATACCAAATGGCATCTTACAATGGCAAAGGAGGCTGCTGCTCCTGAGCACATCAACGCGTGGGATATTGTTTATGTTCCTCGTGTTTGTCCCATCTTGGTAAGTCTACAAGTTTAAGACTCACTCTAATGGTTCTCTTGTGCGTTACAAAGCTCATCTTGTGGCTCGTGGCTTTCAGCAGTAGCATGGTCCTGATTACGATGACTTTTTCTCTATGTCTTGGCTTGATGTTAAGAATGACTCCACTGGTCTGTGTCTCAGCTTTGTTGTTAAGAATGCCTTTCTTAATGGTGAGTTGCATGAGGAGGTTTACATGCAGCCACCACCTAGGTATTCTGCTCCTGATGGCATGCTTTGTCATCTTCATCCCTCTCTCTATGGCTTTAAGCAAGCCCCTCACGCCTGGTTTGACCATTTTGCCCCTATGGTGGCTACCGCTGGTTTTCAACAAGTGCTCATGATCCTACATTGTTTGTCCACCTTTCTGCTCTTGGTAGGACTCTTCTTCTATATGTTGATGACATGATCATCACCGAGCGAAGATCGTGAGTATGTTAACTTTGTGAAGGCACGTCTTAGTAAGCAATTTCTTATGTCTTATCTTGGCCCTCTTCGCTACTTTCTTGGGATTGAGGCCCCTTCTTGCTCAAAAATAATAATCCATGACCTTCTTACTCATGCTGCTCTTACTGATGAGCGCACTCTTGAGACTCCATGGAGTTTAATGTTCACCTCCCTGCTATTGATGTTAACCAGTTTCCTGATCCGACGCTTTATCGACATTTTGTTGGGAGTCTTTGTCTATCTGCCTGGCACTCGCTGGGAAGAAGAAACGGACTATAGTGCCCCCGTTCGATAACACCTCCCTCCGCGGCATCGTCGCTCCACTTTCCTACTCTATCCTCCACTATTAGTGACATTGTCTCTAAACCGTCAAGGTTGTTGACCTGGCAAACGGGTCCAATTACCATATACTCATAGCAAGACAGTGTCTAAGCGTCCTTTTGACCTTGTACACTCTGATGTCGGGGGTCCATCTCCCTTTGCCTCGAAAGGAGGTCATCACTAGTGACTTCTCTCGACACACCTGGATATACTTTATTTCTTCTCGTAGTGAGGTCTTATCTATGAGCGTTTTGCTGCCATGGTCCATACTCAGTACTCTACGCCTATTCTTAGTGTTCTGTGATGACTCTGATGGAGAGTATATTTCCCAAGCTGTTGCGTGGAATCCTTGCTGAGCAGGGTACTCTTGCATTCAGTTCTCTTATCAAGGTGCACATGCTCAGACTGGCGTGGCTAAGCGCAAGCATCGTCACCTTCTTGAGACGGCTCGTCCGTTGATGGTCACTACCTCTTTTCCATCGCACTTTTGGGCCGAGTCTGTCTCCACTTCCATCTATCTCATCAACCTTAAGCAATCCACTGCTCAGCGGGGTGGTGCTACTTTCAAGCATCTATTCGATCGTTTCCTTATTATTCGGCGCTTCAATTGTTTGGTTGTGTTTGCTACGTGAACGCACCAAACAGACTGCTCAGTCCGTTGCGTGTCTTCTTAGGATATAACGATGAGCATAAGGGATGTCGCCATTGGGATCATGTTGGTCTTCGGATGCCTATTTCTCGGGATATGACTATTGACGAGTCTCGTCCCTGCTACCTGCGTCCATCTTCCTCGAGCTTTTCAATGGACACTTTCCAGACTTTTCCCGACACTCCTAACACTCCGGTTGAGCCCTTATACATTTGTCGTACTGCTCCTGCTTCTCTGATTATTGCAAAACCAACGCCATCATCTCCTATGATTTCCTCGCCTCGCTTATCATAGGATTCTACACCATCATCACCGGTGGCTTGCTTGTCTCCACCTTAGTTTATCCCGATGATTCCAGCTCATATTCTTCCATCTTTTTCTCAGTTTATACACATCGTCCGCATGTTGTGGATGCGTCTACTAATGTGCCATCTTCCCCGTCTCGGCCTACTTACGGTCAGCCTACTTATGGCTTCCGAACTCGACCTTTTCTGCCTATTGACCGCTATGATTAGTGTGTAGCTCTTCCCGAGACAACTTCTTATCGTGAGGTTGTTGTTCATCCCGAATGGCTGCATCGAAGATTGAAGCTCTTGCCCGCATCGGCATGTGGAATCTCATTTCCCTCCTCGTGCTCATCTCATCACTTGTAACTGGGTCTACAAGGATAAGACTCGTGATTCTCTTGAGTGTTACAAAGCTTGTCTAGTAGTGAGAACATGGTCATGACTACGATGAGACATTTGCTCCTATATGGCCCACATGACCACTTTTCCCACACTTCTCAATGTGGCTTCTATTTGCCGTTGGTCTGTCTCTTTTGATGTCAAGAATGCCTACCTGTAGCCAACACCTAGATTCTCTTCCTGATGGCATGTTTGTTGTCTTTGTCACTCTCTATATGGCCCTAAGCAAACCCCTCGTGCCTGGTTTGAGTGCTTCCCCTCAGTGGTGACTGTGGCTGGTTTTTGGCGAGTGCTCATGTTCCTGCACTTTCGGTCCACCATTCAACCTATGGTCGAACACTATACATGTCAATCATCACGGGCGACGACACTAAGCACATTGCTTTTGTGAAGGCTCGTCGTAGTTAATTTCTTATGTATGATCTTGGTCCTCTTCTCCACTTCCTTGAGCTTGAGGTTTCTTCTACCTCTAATGGCTTCTTTATTTCCTGCACGTTTCGGTCCACCATTCAACTTGTGGTCGAACACTTCTACATGTCGATCATCACGGGCGATGAAGTACATTGCCTTTGTGACGGCTCATCATAGTGAATTTCTTTTGTATGATCTTGATCTTGTTCGCTACTTCCTTGAGATCTTCTTGCTCATGTTGCTCTTACTGATGAGCGCATTACTGAGACTCCTATGAAGTCAACATCCACCTTTGTGTCCACCTCCACTCCCTGCCAGTCTGGATGGGCATCCTTTGCCTTGCTGCGGGTTGCTATGGGCGCTGTCTCAATCCCACATCCCGTGTTCCCTTGTTGTGCGACACCATTAACCGCACGCTCGAGCACCACCAATGGTGAGCAGGAGCTCGGACAGTCAACGCGTACCGGGATTATGCACGGGACGAGCCGAGGACACGGCGCTACCTAAAGCCGGGGCCAAGGGCGCACGGTAGGAGAACCTGGGGTGCTTAATCAAGTGTGTGTCCCACAAACCGCAAATAGGAGAAGAACACCAATTCGGATCGGCAGGGCACGGAGAGTGCACATGCACGTGGCATGTTGGATCAAGTCCCTCTGCTACCACCGCCACCAGTCTCTGCTCTGTTGCCTTGTCTACCAATTATTTTCAGCAGTGGCATCATCGCCTTAGGTCACTCGTGATCTCTCATCCTTAGTTTGACTCGGTCTTCTTGGATCCATCTCACACGATGTCTCTAAACCATCAAGGTTGTCGGGTTGGTAAACAGGTCCAATTACCTTATACTCATATCGAGACAGTGTCTCAGTGTCCTTTCAACCTTGTTCATTCTGATGTCGGGGGACCATCTCCCTTAGCCTCGAAAGGAGGTCATCACTAGTGACTTCTCTCGAGACACTTGGAGGTACTTTATTTCTTCTCGTAGTGAGGTCTTATCTATACGCGTCTTGCTGACATGGTTCATACTCAGTTCTCTACCGCCTATTCGTGTGTTCTACGATGACTCTGGTGGAGAGTATATCTCCCAAGTTGTTGCGTGGAATCCTTGATGAGCAGGGTACTCTTGCATTCGGTTCTCTTATCCAGGTGCACCTGCTCAAAATGGCATGGCTAAGCGCATCATCACCTCCTTGAGACGGCTCGTCCGTTGATGGTCACTGCCTCTCTTCCGTCGCACTTCTGGGCCAAGACTGTCTCCACTTCCATCTATCTCATCAACCTTCAACAATCCACTGCTCTGCAGGGTGGCACTACTTTCGAGCATCTATTCGATCATTTTCTGATTATTCGGCGCTTCAATTGTTTGGTTGTATTTGCTATGTCCTTCTTGCCCCCCACGTGAACACACCAAACTCAGTTCGTTGCATGCGTCTTCTTAGGATACAATGATGAGCATAGGGGATATCGCTATTGGGATCATGTTGGTCTTCGGATGCCTATTTCTCGGAATATGACTTTTAATGAGTCTCGTCCCTACTACCAGCATCCATCTTCCTCGACCATTTCAGTGGAGTATATCTCTTTCCACAATTTTGCCGACAGTCCTATGAGTCCTACTAAGCCCTTATGCATTCGTTGTACTGCTCCTGCTTCCCTGATTATTGTAGAACCAACGCCATCATCTCCGATGATTTTCTCACCTCGCTTATCACATGATTCTATACATTCATCACCGGTGGCTTCCTTTTCTCCATCACTAGAATTTATTCTGATGATTCCTGCTCGTATTCTTCCATCATTTCCTAATTTTTATACATGTCATCCGCGTGTTGTGGATGTGCCTACTGATCTTCCCCGTCTCAGCCTACTTCTGGCTTGCGTTCTTGTCCGCTTCGGCCTATTGGCTACCTTGGTCTTCCAAGCATTGGCGTTGTTGTTCTTGAGCCGACTTCTTATAGTGATGTTCATACCAAATGGCATCTTACAATGGCAAAGGAGGCTGTTGCTCGTGAGCGCATCGGCGCGTGGGATATTGTTTTTGTTCCTCGTGTTCGTCCCATCACTTGGTGGGTCTACAAGGTTAAGACTCACTTTGATGGTTCTCTTGTGCGTTACAAAGCTCATCTTGTGGCTCGTGGCTTTCAGCAGCAGCATGGTCATGATTACGATTACTTTTTCTCTGTCTTGGCTTGATGTTAAGAATGACTCCACTGGTCCGTGTCTCAGCTTGTTGTTAAAAATGCCTTTCTTAATGGTGAGTTGCATGAGGAGGTTTACATGCAGCCACCACCTAGGTATTCTGCTCCTGATGGCATGCTTTGTCATCTTCATCCCTCTCTCTATGGCTTTAAGCAAGCCCCTCGCGCCTGGTTTAACCATTTGGCCCCTATGATGGCTGCCGCTGGTTTTCAACAAGTGCTCATGATCCTACATTGTATGTCCACCTTTCTGCTCTTGGTAGGACTCTTCTTCTATATGTTGATGACATGATCATCACCGAGCGAAGATCGTGAGTATGTCACCTTTGTGAAGGCACGTCTTAGTAAGCAATTTCTTATGTCTTATCTTGGCCCTCTTCGCTACTTTCTTGGGATTGAGGTCCCTTCTTGCTCAAAAATAATAATCCATGACCCTCATACTCATGGTGCTCTTACTGATGAGCGCACTCTTGAGACTCCCATGGAGTTTAATGTTCACCTCCCTGCTATTGATGTTGACCAGTTGTCTGTTGTCCGATCCGATGCTTTATCGACATTTTGTTGGGAGTCTTGTCTATCTGCCTGTCACTCGCCCGGAAGAAGAAACGGACTGCAGTGCCCCCGTTCGATTGCACCTCCCGCCGCAGCATCGTCGCTCCACTTTCCTACTCTACCCTCCACTATCAACGGCATTGTCGTTGTGGCGACGATGATGGTGGCAAACTCGCTAGCGCCTTTGCCTCTCACACGATGTTGCTAGAGACTTCATCCTCTCAAGTGGCATGAACGACCGGAGGGGACAATGCCACCATGGTTGTTTGTACTCCCTCTGTCGAACCGTGAAGTGTTTGGGAGGGAGACTAGAGAAATATGGGAAAGAAGACAATGACTAGCATATTAGGGGAATGAGTAATTACATGAAGTGCTTATAATGCATGAGATGGACATGGACCATGTCACTCCGTTATCAAACCAAGCAAGAAAATAAGAAATGGATTTGTAACAGGAGTAAATGACCCGAGGTTAAGCCTTTAAAGCTTCTAGGACACTGTAAACAGTATTTGTGTTTATGGTGCATACCTCCTCAACATGAAGAGGTTTGGATCATGAACTGCATCTATTTTCTCAGTTGGCTGGTACACCTGAAAAATAAGGCAATGACTGATAGTGCATACAAAGGTCAATCGGATTATTTGTGAAGTATGTGCATCATCTTAATGAAACTGGATTCTTAAAGAGAGACGGAACTTTGAAGAAGTTTAAAAAAATCACGAACCATGACAAGATAATTACAATTTATATTTAATTCATTTTTGTTACACGGACTGCAAAAGAAGTGGGATTTGTAGCCCCATCATGGGGTACAGTTCACTGCCTTCCTAATTCCAGCCAACATACTGTCATCAGCAGTCCCATTGCATTCGTCTATAAGGGTGTACCATGTTTCAGCCATTGCAACCTACTACTAAACTAAAGACATGCATCATGGTACAAGTTGACTTCCGTGATAATACAATCTACTGTTTCTGAACCAAGATTTCAATAGTAAAAATCTAGTCTAGAGGAATTACAACTTCCATTGCGCAACAGAGACAACAAGTACCTTCCATATCTTGTTATTGTTGACCTGAAATAGCTAAGTTCAGCATCATTTTGAGATAGCTCAACCTAAGAACAGGAAAAATAGAAAAATTCAAGATCAAGTTGGCAGAACATAAAAAACCCTTTCACAAAAATAAAAAACCCAACAGTATTTACAGTGAATTCACCTTTGATTTTAAGTTGTCAATCAAATCAGAAAACTTACTGCCTTTTGGCAATCATATAACGTGAAACAGCACCTGATAAACAAAGGTTATTGCAGGACATGTTCAGACACATAAAAGCTGCTGCAAGCACAAATTTTGGTGCAAACTACCTCATTGTGTGTAGCTTGGTGAAAAGCAAGGCCACGTTCGGGAATTCACCAGCTCCTAGAATCTGCGGAGCGGCGGTTTGCTGGCTCCCAGATTTTGTACTAGAGCTCCGTCCGCTCCCGGAGCGGAGCCTGGAGCGGAGTATTCCCGAACAGGGCCCAACTCTCAATGTTATCAGACCTTGCAGTTCTGGCAATGGAATGTCCAGTGTCTCATAATATAAAATGTCATACATCTGCAAGAAAAAAGGAAGCTCAAGTAATCCCATGCAATGTAGTAGTAAATAAATAGGAAAACATTAAAAAAAGGTGCCTGACCTGATTGGGCTTATGTAAATGTAACATGTCTGAGAGATGATCAATACTTCTATACTTGATGTATTGATGTTTCGGTTGCGGTAAATGCGGGATGTGCGTGTAAGGCAAAGTTTTGAAGGATCATCCATACCAAGATGTTGTGCAAGTTTCTCAACAACATATATGTAGAACGTTTTGATCTACAAGTATGAAAGTAAAAGTAGTTATCAGTACTTTTTTATGTGAGAAGCAATGTGTTACATGAAGGTTCAGAGATTCCTGACACAGAAAGTTCTAGAGAGTTATCCAGCAATCTGAAATGCACAAGCTATAGATAGCAGCAATCATTTTTTTTCTCAGTAAAAAAAAAACATTAGACAACAACTGTAATGAGCTTTTGAAAATAAGTAAAATAAAACTGCCTCATGTATATATGACAATCACTATTGAAGGACCATCAAACACCAGACTAGCACACAACTACAAGTGGCACACAAATTAAGAGATCACAGAGTTAAGAATCACCTATCTTCCCTGAATCAACTAGATTAAAAACTTCATTTTCCTCTCATCTGCTCTACTATGAATCATAGTAAATAGTATGATTAGCATTAATAAGGGGACAAGTTTGAAAGACTAGCTTGATAAAACAAAATGTCATCCATTTTGTGCCAAGAAACTTATTCTACAGTAT
Organism: Aegilops bicornis; assembly: GCA_021605145.1. Taxonomy (NCBI): domain Eukaryota; kingdom Viridiplantae; phylum Streptophyta; class Magnoliopsida; order Poales; family Poaceae; genus Aegilops; species Aegilops bicornis. The sequence continues at coordinate 564,286,707 of CM038669.1, read as the reverse complement.
CACCCTGCACAGAAAAGCACCGTCTGTTTTGCAATGTGGGGAGCATGTCAGTCTCAATTTGAGCTGGATTTCCAGCATACAACTTACTTGCCCCACCTGAAGCAGCTACACTTGAAGAAGCGCCACCGTTTGACCAAGAAGCAGGGTTTAAGTTCGATCGGGCGGTCCAGATTGCATACCTATTGGATCAGAGGAGTTCAGGCGGCGCCGTCGGCTTTGGGGCTTGTCGCTGAGCTGGCTCCGGTGATCCTTGCTGCTCGGGAAGGCGTCTAAGAGATTTGCCTTGAGTCGGCCGTTCCGTTTCTCTCCTGGGAGACGTCGGCGGTGTTCTCTGGCGTCGGCTGGGCTCTGTCGGAGCTGTAGCGGCGCCGGCGAGTACTCGAGCTCGAATTGGAGAGGCTCTCGGCTTGACTAGCGGTTCCGTTGCTCTCCTCGGAGAAGGCCGTGATGGTCTCTGGCGTCGGCTGGGCTCGGTCGGAGCTGTGGCGGTGGCGGCAGCGGCACCGCAAGGAATTGGAGCTCGGATTCGAGGGGTTAATAGGGCTGCGAACTCGGGTCGAGGCGCGGTATGCAGGGATCGAGAGGCGCGCGGGGCTACACGGAGAGGCGCTGCTCGGGCCGGCCTCCGCCATGGAGGTGGACACCGGCTCGGGGTCGGGGATGACACGCCGGTCCGGGCGTCAGCGGGAGAGGGGTTCAATGACGGCTGGGGTCAAGGGCTGGCGTCAGTGCTGACGTGCGCGCTTGGGGACGGGCTCGGTCTTGCTGGCCTGGGCCTGCTGGGTTGCTGCTGCGCGGCGTTCGCCACACACCAGGCTTAAACCTAGCGAGTAGACCAGTACATTCAGCCCACTGACAGCCCACGACTCCACCTTTATCTTTTTTTTTTGCGGGGAAAAGGCATTTCATTAATTAATTGATAACCGTTTTACAATCATTCATGATGATAATGCTAATCTCCGGAGGGATATTTGCAAGCCAACATGCTGTGCCTTGTTGTCTACGTCCTATAGCTGCCATGGCATCTGCAGCTTTGTTCTGAGTCCGACTAATCTTTTGGATCTCTGATTGTCGTTCCTTGAGGAGCTCTGAATTTCTGCAGCCTGAAACATGTTACTTGAGCGATCCGACGAGCCCACACTAATTAGCGAGATGAGCTCACCATAGTCGGACTCTACCATGAGCGGCTTGTCGGACCAATGAAGGGTCAGTCTTAGACCCTCCTCACAAGCAGCAAGCTCAGCCTCCAGTGGCTCTGGACAGTTGAAGATCCACCTGCATGTTGCGAAAATTACCTTACCATTATGGTCGCGAAGCATCATTCCCGCCCCGTAGACCCATCTGCTACATCATACGACCCATCAAAGTTCAGTTTGACGTGGCCATCACGCGGGGGTTCTCGGGAAGCTTCCACGGATGGCTAGATCATCTCGCTGGAATTCTGAAGAATGCAGCTGGATGTTTTCCTTTGGTGGGGTCTGAACATGGGTAAATTTTATATCATAATTAGCGACTCAGACACAGGAAGCACTTGGAAACTTCAACTGGAATCATTAGTTTATTACTAGTAGAACGCCCGTGTGTTGTCACAGACTTTAAAAAAGAGGTAAATACACTAGAAGTCTTAGAACTTGCGCGTGGCGATCAGTTTGATGCACAAACTTGCAAAATACGTGTTCTGGTCCGCTAACTTGCATGGACATGCAAATACGGTCACATTTTACGTACGTGGACGTATCTATAACCTACATAGTACGCCACCATCGCTGGGGCCCGGTGTCAGCCACTGTAACAGTTCTAATATGGTAGATTTACATAAAACCTTTGAATTATTTTTACTCATGTACTGGGCCCTTCACGTAAAGTAAAAAACATAAGAGAAAAGGTGTTGGGTTTCGTACATATGACCTGCCGCTAATAGTCTCGTGTGAACAGCCACAAGACCAGATAACCTTTCATGATTGTAATTTGCCCCCGCAACTCCCGGAGCGCCTCTTCTGGCGATTAGGGTTTTGAGGGTGGACAGCAAGGCCTCGATCTTCGGGCCAGGCGCAGGAGCGTAGCTCGGGATGGCGGCGTCCTCAAGGCAGGCAGAGGGAAAGATCCCTTGTCGCCGATCGCGGCTAGGGCAAGACCAAGGAGGCTTTGGGGAAACTTGACATCACCGATGAAGAGGCCACACCATTAGTGCTTGACGATGCGGATGATGAAGCGCCCGGCCAAGTGGATGCTAGCCTAAAAGTTCTCCACAGGAACCTTCTTCACATCCAAACCATCACCAATGCACTCCGGCCAGCGTGGGGAAACCCTAAAGGTCTCAACTTCAAATCTGTGGGGGAAAACATGTTTGTGGCCGAGTTTGCAAACCAGAGGGATCGGGACCGCGTCTGGCAAGGGGCGCCGTGGCATGTGAGCAAGAACGCCGTCGTTCTTTCTGAGTTCGACGAGTGCATGCGCCCTTCAGAGCTTCGGTTCGAGAAGATCCAGTTGTGGGCGAGGGTTGTTAACCTACCCTTCAACCTGCGTAATGACAAGTGGTGTGCTGCGATAGCAAAACAGATTGATGAGCACGCAACTGAAGTGTGCTTCGATAATGCTAATGGATTTCTGAGAGCCAGAGTCACACTGGATGTGAGCAAGCCATTGAGACACTGGATTCTGATTGAATCAGCTAGGAGGATGAGTACGGATCCCTATGAAATCCAGTATGAGAACATACCGCACTTTTGCTTCTCTTGTGGTCGTCTGGGCCACTCGGATCTGCCCTGTCCAACACCAGGAGCGCGCGATGCTAATGGTGATCTACCTTTCGGAAGAGGACTCCGCGCGTCGGACGAGCGCAAAAAGGCTAGCTCTGGTGAGAACATGTCTAGGGAGCATAAATCCTATCCAAGCAACAAGGCTGAGACAAGAAACTCCAGTACTGCTGCGGAAAAAGGTACCGAGGTGACCTCGCCTGCATGTAACAAGCATCAAAACAAAAGAAAGGGGGCGCATATAAACAAGGTGTCTACGTAAGGGTGGAACTACCCTTGCTGTCTAATGAGGCCTTCAATGCTATAGATCAGTCCCAGATCGCACCTTGCAAGGAAGGAGATGTTTCCGATCAGTCAGCTGATGAGGATAGAGAAAGAATTCCAAAAAAGAAGAAACCCACCCCGGTTAGTTCGGGGCAATCGGCAAAGGCTGCTGGACAGCCCTACCAGTCGCAATGAGATGCCTAAAATTTGGGCAGCCGTGGGCTTGGGAACCCAGCGGCAGTTCGAGAGCTTCGCAGTGTTGTGAAGCAAGAAGGGTCTGGTCTCCTCTTCTTGATGGAGACGAAAATCCCAGCAAAAAGACTAGAGAATCTGCAAGCTACTTTAGGCTTTGCAGGATGTTTTGCATTGAGCAGTGCTGGCTTAAGTGGAGGTATTGGTTTGTTCTGGTCAACTGATCTTACTGTTGATCTTAAGAGCTATAGTTCTGGCCATATCGATGTTATGGTGCAGAAAAGTGACATGAGCGAAGATCCCTTTCGGTTCACGGGTTTTTATGGTGCTCCTAGAGTTTCCGACCGTCACCACAGTTGGAGGTTTCTTCGCACCCTTAATGCAATTCCACATTCAGCTTGGCTGTGTGTTGGAGACTTTAACGAGACATTGTATGCCTCGGTACACTTCTCACGCGCTACTAGGCCTGAATGGCAGATGCGAGCTTTCCGAGATGTCATGGATGAATGCTTGTTTCAGGACCTGGGATGGACGGGTACTGAGTACACATGGGATAATGGCCAATTGGGCGGCGATAACATGAGGGCTAGGTTGGACAGAGCTTTTGGAAGTCCAGACCTAATGCATCGATTTGGATATTCACGAGTGAAGCACATCAGTACCACCGAATCTGACACTGTTTCGTTCTGACGGAATTGAGGACACATGACACTGAGCATTATGCACGAGGGGTCAAACAATTCCGATACGAAGATGTTTGGCAGACCCATGCAGATTATGACCAAATGGTTATGAATAATTGGCAAAGAGGGTCGGGGCAGCATGGCTTTGCGGGAGTTCTTCAAGCACTCAACACCATGCAAAACTCGCTCTCAGCATGGGGTGCAAAGTAGTTTGGCAATCTAACAGCCACTATAAGGAAGCTCCGGGCCAAGTTGGACAAATTAAGGAGCAGACCGGGCCGTAGGGGTCCAACTGACAAAGAGAAGGCCACCGCCAAGAAACTGAAAGAGGTGCTTCGCCAGGAGGAAATTTGGATGCGCCAGCGGTCTCGGGTGCCATGGTTGCGCCACGGTGATCGCAACACCAAAATTTTCCACACACAAGCTGCAATGCGAAAACGTATCAATAAGATAGAGAAGCTTATGCGTGCGGATGGCTCTATATGCCAAACTTTGGACGAGGACAGAAATGAAGTCCAACAGTTTTTTCAAAACTTATATACATCTCAAGGTTTCAACTCCATGGATGAGCTAATCAGTCTAGTACCAGCCCGTGTGACCGAGCAAATGAATGAACACATTGACAGGCCGTACACAGCTCAAGAGGTGAAAATCGCTTTGTTCCAAATGGCGCCGTCAAAAGCGCCGGGAGTGGATGGTTTTACCGCGGGTTTATTCCAGAGACACTGGTCTCTACTCAAGGATGATATTATCCCGGCGGTGTTGGGTTTCTTGCATGGGGGCGGGCTACCGGAGGGCATGAACGACACGTCAATTACTCTCATCCCAAAGGTACGACACCCACAACGCGTCAACCAGTACAGACCTATTTCCCTTTGCTCTGTCATGTACAAAATTGCAGCCAAGTGCATTGTTAACAGAATAAGGGGCTTTCTGAATAATATCGTGAGCGAGGAGCAGAGCGCTTTCGTGCCGGGGCGACTCATCACTGATAATGTACTCATAGCATATGAGAGCGTACACACAATGAAGAAGAGGAAAAGGGGAAAGAATTCTGTGTGCGCAATAAAACTTGACATGATGAAGGCTTATGACCGTGTAGAATGGCACTATCTAGAAGGGATCATGTCTAAGTTGGGCTTCAGTGCTTCTTTCATCCGGCTGATCATGAAATGTGTTACATCAGTCCGGTTTTCTGTTCGTGTGAATGGAGAGCTTCTGCCATACTTCACCCCTTCCAGGGGCCTGCGGCAGGGCTGCCCCGCCTCACCTTATCTATTCCTGCTCTGCGCAGAAGGCTTCACAACCCTACTTAACAGGTTTGGAGGCGCCTATGTGGACAGAGGGATTCGCGTTAGTGTTCATTCTCCATGGATCAATCACCTGCTTTGCGCGGATGATAGCCTTATCTTCATGCAATCAAGGGTGGAGAGTGCCATCAGACTCATCAACATTCTGCAGGTTTATGCCGAGTGCTCGGGACAGTGCGTAAACAAGGAAAAGAGCTCCATTCTTTTCAGTTCGAACACACCAGAACCTGTCAGAGAGGCTTTGAAAGGAACTCTAGGTATCTCGGTCGAGGCTTTCAACGAGAGGTACTGGCTTGCCTCATCGCAGTTAGGCGCATCACCTCGGGCACTTTCAACTATATTGGTGAACGAGTCGGTCAAAGATGAATGGGGGACCGAGCGGGTGGTTTCCTCACAAGCAAGGGAGGTGTTGGTAAAGTCGGTGGCCCAATCTATACCGACGCGTTTACAATGAGCTGCTTCAAGCTGGCCAAGAAGAACTACAAAAGCATATCCTCGCCGATGGCCAGAAATCGGTGGAGCAGCTCCGTCGACAGACGTTCCATGCACTGGATAGACTGGAAATCTCTTTTAGCCCCAAAGTGCAAGGGAGGGATGGGTTTTCGTGATCTGGAAACGTTCAATATCGCACTACTGGGAAAGCATGGTTGGCGGCTTATCACGGACCCGAATTCTTTATGCTCTAGGGTTCTCAAAGGCCGCTATTTCCCAACTGTTGATTTCATGCATGCTACTGTGCCGAACAACTCCTCAGCGACCTGGCGAGGCATCATAGCAGGGAGGAAGGCATTGGAAGCTGGATTAATAAAGAGGATTTGCGATGGCACCTCTGTTAATACTTGGACTGACCGCTGGTTGCCCGGGAAACTTTCCTTGCGTCTGTCAGTTCAGATTGGTGATGCTACCATCCACACCGTCTCCGACCTAATCGACCACGAAAATTGGAGTTGGAGGACGGAGTTAGTAAGATCGAACTTCATACCACCGTATGCGTATGCAATATTGAACATACCACTCAGACATGGTGGAGGTGATGATTTTTGGGCGTGGGCTTACGAGAGATCCGAGATATATTCTGTCAAATCCGCGTATCGTGCTCTAATGACTCGTAATGAACAACAAGTTCTAGAGGAAGGGACGACATCAATCTTCAGAGATCGACAAACAGATGTGGACACGGCTATGGAAGCTCAAAGTCCTGCCCAAAGTTAGGGTTTTTTGGTGGCGCGTACTCCGAGGTATTCTACTAGTGGAATCCACACTGAAATACCGACACATTGCGACTGAGGCTCGATGCAAAGTATGCAAAGGCGCAGATGAGGACATGTTTCACGCACTCATCAAGTGCTCTCATCCCCGCAGCTTCTGGACAGAAGCTCGACCGTGGCTGGATATCAAGTTACTAGAACTCCACCCCCTCACGTGGTGCAGGGACATTCTGTGTGACTCTCGATTTGTGGAGGAGGATCAGGCTAAGATAATCACTGTTATGTGGGCTATATGGACATCCCGCAACAACATAACACATGACAAGATTAGTCCGGATCCGGTCCAATCTTTAAAACGCATTAGAGAAACCATCATGTTATTAGAGCTACCGATGGAATATACCAGGACCCTACCTGGCTATGGGTGGAGATCCCCGGATTCAGACTACGTCAAGATCAATACGGATGGTAGCGTCTCTCTAGCTGAAAACAGAAGCGGGGCGGGGGGTGTTGCTCGAACCTCCTCCGACTTCATTGCTTCCTGGAGCAAGCCACATGAGAACATCACGGATCCACTAATCGCAGAAGCACAGGCCCTGCGAGACGGTGTCATCTTCGGCAAGCTTCGGGGTTTTTCGCGGGTGATCTTCAAGGTCGACTGCTTGGAGCTGGTTCAGCTCTGGAACTCGCGATAGTTCTCGCGCTCTCTCATAGCGCCTATACTTCTTGAAATTGGAGGGCTAGCCTCTTCATTTGATTACTTTGATATTCTTCATGTAATGAGACAATCTAACATGTCAGCTCACCTGTGTGCGAAACATGCAAGCACTCTAGGTGTGTCTGACTGTTGGATGAACTCACCCCCTGGTTTCCTCGTGACTAGCCTCATGGCTGATCGCGCTGGAGCTGAGACTGAATGAATAAAGCTCAATGATTCCCGCAAAAAAAAGATAACCTTTCATGATTGAACAGTACGACTACCATTTGCATTCTATAAACACGGACTGGAAAAATTAAAGAATTACAATTTGAACCTGTGACCTCGTGGAGTCGTGGACGCTACTCAAAAAATAATGTTCCAAAGAGCTAAACATTTTATATCTTGTCATCTCTTTTGTTCGATGTAAGAAATACTACTTATATTCTAGTGTTTGTGACCTCACAAAAATGTTCATGCGTTATAAAAAAAGGTACGCGGCATTTTATATAATATTTAAACATTTTTTCAGTTGGATAATATTTAAATATTGTAAATACATACAGGCTCGTATCCTCTGTCCACGTATTATATAAGGGGACAGAGGGAGTACTATATAGCCATATATGCATAGCTAGCTACATGCATGATACATCCCCGCAAAAAAAAAATGCATGGTACCATACTAAACATTATTCTTTATATATGTTTAGCATTTTCAAATACGTAATTTTTGTTTTAAAATATATGTTTTGATATATACTTTTACATACATATTTTACATTTTTTATACAACGGAAATATTTTTATACACTTTCCATATACATTATTAATATTTTTTCAATTATATGTTTTGATGTCAATTTTTTTCATACACATTATCTCTTTCAGGTATACATCTAAAGACATTTATATGTTTGTTTAATATTTCTAAACATATAGTTTACATTTTTTCAAATACAAGTTTCTTAACCTATTTCAAATACATGTTAAACATTTTTGGATCATAGAAAATATTTTTAAACTACGTGAACATTTTTTTGCATTGTATTAACTTTTTTAAATGTCATGAACATTTTATTAAATGCATGAACAGTTTTAAATGCAACGTACGTTTGTAATTATACAAATATATACTATTTTACAATGTTGAAATATCATCTAATATTTAACGTACCTTTTTTGGTAACACATGGACATTTTTGGACGGTCACAGCACTAGAATCTAAGTTTTTTTTGTATTTCTTACATTGAACAAAAGACATAACAACATAAACAGTGACTATATAATTATAACATCCTGTGCCATTGTAGCCCGGTGGTTAGCTTAGTCATGGGCGACGACAATTTCACAGGTTCGAATTGTGGGGATCCTGTTTTGCGGGTTTGATTTCTTCTTTAATTTTCCGGTCCCTGTTGATAAAATATACTATAGTCATGCGATACGAACGTGTATTGTTGTCGGTCTGCTGGCTGTACACAGGATATGTTTAGCTGCAGGTCATCATTTTAAAACCCACCTCAGCCCTTGTTTTATTTATTTTGTTTGAGCGGCCCAATGTATGAATAAAAAAGGTGTGGGCTTTTTTGCAAATCTATCATGCAAGAACTATTACAGTGGACAGCGGCCCTTGCCACGTTGGCCTACCAACTAGGCAGTAGATATGTTCGTATATGTAAAATGTGACCGTATTTGCACCTTCATGTAAGTTCGTGGACCATAAACACATATCTATAATCTATAATACCTAAATAGTTCATCCCCACTATCATATTTCTCTTAACATGCAAGCTATTCACATCATCATCAGTGTCACATCAGCGTTTAGTTAGAGGATTACATGTGGGACCAACCACACTAGAAAACAGCCATGTTGGCTTCAGTTAATGCGGGTAGGACCGGCGAGAGACCGGTGAGAGAGGTTGCCCATGCACGTCTATTTCCGTCTGTGGCGATTCCCATCGCATCCTTCCCAACAGAGCGCCTCACCAGTTCCCCACGGCAGCGGATTCCCCTTCCTCTTCGTCTTCTCCAATCTCCATCAAATCCCACTACACATTTACTCTGCCGATTCAGTTGCTCTTACAATCTGGTAGAATTTCTATGGGTTTGTCTAGGTCTCAGTCGACTTAGACTTCGCGGAGTCTAAGTTGACTGATGACGTCAGCATATGTACAGCCCAGGCCTTTTTGTTTTGGAAAATGTTTATGTGTTGCCTTCGTGATGGGCTAGCCTAGTCTTCTACTGGGCTTTTGTCTTACTTTTTCTCATGTGCACCGTTGTGCTGATGCCGGATTTGTCTTCTCTTTCTTATACTTGGGATGTTCCACTGCCCGTGTAAGTGTATTTTGCTAGGTAGCTTCAGCCTCAACAAATGATGCAGCTTTGTTGTGTTCAAATTCTTGTATTTTTTTGTTCGCCGAAAAATCCTTCTATATGCTGCTTGTAGTTGGGTGTGACCGTGTGAGCTATGGGCATGCTACTTATGCTGATTTTATATTGGAGGAAAAAATACAAGTATTTAAACACAAAGAAATGAAAAAAATATATTTTTGCACATATATAACAATAACGCAATTATGTGCAACCAGCAGGGTGTGCAAACAATGATACAATAAAATAAGAAAGGAAGATAAAAATTAATAAATTACACACATATGGGAACACCACACACTTCTAATATTTTTTATGCCATTAAGTTGGTGCTTATGCAGTTGCATGCGAGGTGCAACACATGCAATTGCACTGCCGAGGCGGACATGCAACTAGATTGTGTGATTTGTAATAAAAAATACACCCCTGTGTAGGAAAGAAAAAAAACAAAACCAAACACGGAAATAAAAATAAGAAAAGAAAATAAGTAGACAATTGAAGTTGCAGTCGCATTGAAGCACATGCAGTTGCATTGGATGGGAGAGCACCACACTTGTAGTTGGGTCCCTAGTGGTAGACATGCAATTGCCCCTCCCTCGATAAAACACCAGAGATATGGAGTCAGGGGCGACACTTACAGTTGCATGCCTAGTCACAAACGTGCAACTGCCCCCCATGACAAAACACCACATAGTTGACGTCGAGGCCGACACCTTGCAGTTGCATGCCTAGTGGAAGACAAGCAACTGCCCCCGTCCCCTTGACTAAACACCACAAAGCTGCAACCACGTTGCGAACATGTAGTTGCAGTCGGGGACGATACTTCCAGTTGCATGCATAGTGGCGGACATGAAAAATTGCCTCTCCTCCATCCGACAAAACACCATTGAGTTTGAACCACATGGAAGACATGCAGTTGCATTCGAGGCTGACACTTGCAGTTACGCAACTAGTGACAAACATGCAACTAACCCCTCACGTGAAAAAAAATCAGAGTTGCAGCCGCGTTGAAGACATGCAATTGCATTTAGGGGGCGATAATTGCAATTGTGTGTCTAGTGGTGGACATGCAATTGCCTCTCCGGCAAAATACCACTGAGTTGCAACCACGTGGAAGGCATGTAGTTGCAGCCGAGGGCGACACTTGCAGTTGCGTGCCTAGCGGCGGACATGCAACTGCCTCCCCTCCCGGTAATAAAACACCACAGAGTTGCAGTCGCGGACAACAAATGCAGTTGCGTGCCTATTAGCAGATATGCAACTATACCCCCCTACAAACACCACTAAGTGGTCACATTGAAGATCTGTGATTGCGATGCAGGTCGATACTTGCACTTGCATCCCTAGTGACAGTAATGCAATTGCCTCGTCTTGGACTAAACACCCCAAAGTTGCAACCTTGTTGAAGACACACAGTTGCAGTCAGGAACGATGCTTGCAGTTGCATGCATAGTGGTGGACATGCAATTGCCACTCCTCCGTCCGACAAAACACCACTGAGTTTGAACCGTGTGGAAGACATGTAGTTGCATTTGAGAACAACACTTGTAGTTGTGCAACTAGTGACAAACATGCAACTAAACCCTCACTTGATAAAAATGGTACAAAATTGCAGTCGCATTGAAGACATTTCAATTGCATTTAGGGGCGACACTTGTAGTTGCGTGTTTAGTATTGGACATGCAATTGCCTCTCCTCCGCTCGACAAACACCACTGAGTTGCAACCATGTGAAAAGACATGCAGATGCAGTCGAGGTGACACTTGCGCTTGCATGCCTAGTGGCGGGCATGCAACTACCCCTTCCTTGATAAAGCACCACAGAGTTGTGTCTAGTGTTGGACATGCAATTGCCTCTCCTCCGCCGACAAACACCACTAAGTTGCAACCATGTGGAAGACATGCAAATGCAATCGAGGTGACATTTGCAGTTGCATGCCTAGTGGTAGACATGCAACTACCCTTTCCTTGATAAAGCATCAGAGTTGCGATGGGAAGACACTTGCAGTTGTGTGCCTAATGGTAGACGTGCAACTACACCCCCAACAAAACACCACTAAGTGGTCGCATTAAAAGACACACAGTTGCAGTCAAAGACGACATTTGCATTTGTGTGCCCAGCGACAAACATGGAATTGCCCTTCTCCCAACAGAAGACTAATACATTACAGTCAATGGTGACATTTACAGTTGTGCCTAATAGCAGGCATACAAGAGAAAGGTTTTAAAAAGCAAGAAAAAACAAAATATAAATAAATAAGGAAATAATGAAAATGTTTAAAAAGCAAATAAAAAGAAGAAAACTATAAATAAAAAGGATAAAGGGAAATGGTAAAAATACAAATGCAAAATAAAATCAACGACACGAGGATGCCAATTTTTTTTGTTAAAAAATACTTACAAAAATATAAAAAAGAGACAGGAAAAGCAAATATAAAGGAACACACAATAAAAGCGGAAAAAGTCAGGCCATCACACATCCTTTTCCACACAAATTTTTAGGACCAGACGCACCCTAAAACAGCCCGTCACCAAAAAAAATTAGAAGCAAACTGATTGGACACGAGAGAGAAACAAAATAAAGAAAGAAAAAATGCGGCCCAAGCCACGAAAAGAAAAAGGCAACACTCGCACGCGACAAGGCCAAGCAAAAAACAAAAGAAAGGAAATGGCCTGGTCCGCGCTTTATACAGGCTGAAAAAAAGACAAACACACCCAACATGAACCTTGAAGCGAACAAAAGACTGACTCATCGACTGAGACTTTATGAAGTCTGATTCAGGTGATTGTTCGACCAGATGGCAAATACTTTCATTTTGAAAAATAAAATTTATTGTTTAATAAAATTTAAAACAAAAGGTGAACATAAAAATAGGAAAAAGTAATAATAATAATAATAATAAAGAAAACAATAAAAATAAAATAAAAGAACCAGAAACAAAAATGGAAAAAAGGAAAATAAAAATGTAAAAAGAGGGCAGAACACGAAGGCCACGCAAGAAATGTTCAACATCACACATGCCCATCTCTTCTCCCACTGTAAAAGGCTGCAACACAACATTTTTATATTGGTAAAATTTCGACAAACAAAGAAAAAGGGCCCCTTCACCTGACCTGGCAGCAGCCCATCACAGAAACAAGCCTGCTCCGACATAGAAAAACAAACAAAGAGCAGCCCAACCATAAAAGTTTTCTACACAGGCCTATTGCACGACATGCCCGGTGATGCGCTAATCTTAATGCGATAAATAATCAAATGGTTCAGGAATCGACTTAGACTTCGTCGAAGTCTACTGAGATTTAGCATCACCGTATTTCTATCCGGAGCGCTTGCGATTTGTTAAGCTAAGTGATGGCGAGGGCGTGCCCCCTTGCAACGAGATCCGCACGCGGTCGTCCGAGCACTGCTCCGGCTTGCCCGACGTATGGGCCCCCGCCTTGGAAGAAGAGGGCCTCATGGCCGGATGCCATCTTGCCGACATCGACCCCAACCACTCTCGGCGTTTACCTTGCCGTCGTGTGTCGGGTGCCTCGGCTGTAAGGCCGTGAAGGCTTCCCGTGGAGCTGCTAACCCTTCTCGGTGCCGCTCAACTTCCCCACCACGCATCCGCTGGGCTCTCGCCTGGATGGACGCTCTTCCCAGCAACTCGACCATGGAGTGGACGTCGCGCCGGGGAGGTCTCCAGCCGGTGGAAGTTTTTCTTTTCGGCCTCGAAGGGCTGGGCTGGTGGTGACATCGGGTAGGGCCTCCATTGGCATTGATAACCATGACTTGCAGGAGTGCTAGATCGACGCACGCAGGTGCTGCCTCGACTGATACAGAGACGACATTGACTGCGGCAATGGTGGCCCTTCCTAGCAAGTGACGTTCTACTGCATCAATGGTGCCTTTTTTGTTTTGGGGCAAGCTGACCTCATGCATCTGCGCAGGAAGTTTGGCTCCTTTCTATCAGCGATGGATTTGCAAGGTTCAGTACATGTTCTTCAGTACGTATTTGGTATTCTGTCTTTAAAAAAAATCTTTTTCAAAAGAGATCACACGAACCGTACAGGCGTACACACCCACTGCTTTATGCCTTCTGCCTTCTATATTTAACAGCCTACTTCTGAAGAAACAACAACCTCTCTCATCTATAGCTTTTGTTGCAGGTATTCAGTAATTGATGTTTGGCGCTTCCTCTCCTAATAATATCCGAGATGGTGCTTCACTTCCTCTTCCCGTGATCTCAGGTGGTGCGTGTTGTACGACAACCAAGTAGTCATCTTGGTCGGCCCGATCACTGCATATGCATACTCTGTAGATTTTTGTCTCCTACTGGTATATTCTTCCCAAGTTCCCCTCCATTGCCAATTCTACATTTTTGTTTGCTTCATTCAAATCTGAATTAATATTTCTTTGGTTGGATATGTAAACTTGCATTCTATACAAGTACCCTGTGTACTGTGTGTTTGGGGCTACCTTTCTAGAGATCGTCATTGTTGTTAGAGATTTCACCAGAATACAATCCATTTGGTTGCTGACGGATAACTTTTCAACATCATTGGCCTGCTTAATATGTGATATCTTTAGTGTGAGCTTTACTTATATGAATTTTGTTTTTTCATGAATGGCAAATTTGATAATGAAACATTTCTTTTTCATCAGGTCACCTGCAGAAGATTATAACCGTTTCACATGCCCTCTCTTTGCATACTTTGAGGGCATAACCACTTGAATTATCGTGTAGTTTCTTTTCAGCAGTAGTATGTACAATTTCAATAATCTCAATTTTGTTTAAAAGAAGTTCAAAACTATCAAATAAACCGTGAGAGCATAATGACGCAGGCTTTGCCCAGTGATGTCAGATCCATTTCGTGTCTACTATTTGTTTCCTTGACTACAAATTCAGAGTTCATTTGAATTCTTGTGACCGGTCTTTGTGTAAGAGCTAACATTACCGCATCTGTCGCCGACACCACACACCACTTACAGTATCCTCCAAGCATGGCATCAATGGCATGCCTGCCTGATCCCACAACTGTTGTTTCCTCTCTGATGACTTTCTAATTAATCTGAAAATCAGTTTTTGTTCCCTGCTCATGCTACAATTTGGACCATGGCATCTTCTAACATGAATGTACTCCGATTTTGGTTCTCAAGTATTTACTAATTGATTCTTATTCTATACATTTCTATTTTTAAAAATGTTGATTCAAGCTTTATAGGTTTCCTAATGATGTGTGGTAAGAAGTCTGCTATGAACCAAATTTGGAATTCTTGATAAGGTACATATGTTTCTCTCCTTTTTAACATTTATAATATTTGTCACCTAGCTGTAGCTATTTCTGCTTGCTCTAACCAGTTATACGTCTGCAACGATTTGTCCAAGTTAATTCCCTCTATCTTATTCCGTCAACTAGATCATACAGGGGTTCAAACAGGTTTATGAAATGGCTATTTTTATACTGATAGTAACTCAAGTATAGCACATATTGTAGTACAGTTATGTTATTGCAGATATAAGTAGAAGTTGTTTGATTTCAGGTGACGATTCCCCTTTCCCCAATATTTACTGATAGTATATTGCTTTTTTCGTTCCATATCACAGTATTGAGACTAAATTGGAGAGAGAGAACAAACTTTTATACACTTGGTAATGTTGGTCATCCGAAGGCTTCAGGAATACTCCCTCAGTTCCATAATTATATATGTATTATTGAACGGAGGGAGTATCATTTAGTGACTGGCAAAATCTATTGACGCGTGTACATAATATCAACAAATGTTACTTACTCATTTTATTGTCATGTAATACAAGCATTTGTGAATGTGCTGTATCTAAATGTGATCTATTTTGCACCAACATCTACAAACATCTAAATGGCTGAGAGGATGTAATGTAACCGAAACCTTTAGCCTAACTTGAAGCATGAACATAAAAGATCATTTTTTTATTAGCCACTTTTTTTGCGGGTGAGCCTCATTTTTTGGATGAACTGAATTATCCTCAATGTTCGAAACACCATTTGATGCACTGATAACACAACATGGTGCTTCTGCTTTATTACATTATTTTCTTTCACATGTATATCATGTAGTTGGCATTTATTCCTTACAAATTATTTGTTCAAACTTCCCGCAGCAACGCGCGGGGCATCATCTAGTTTTACAAGTTTATGCACCAAACTGACCGCTGTGTGCAAGTTCTAAGTCTCCTAGTGTATTTACCTCTTTAAAAAATAACTAATAGAATCCCCGTGCGTTGCTACGGGCTTCCCAAAATTCAAACGTCTGGGCAGTCCGGGCTCATTCAAATCTAACCCATATGTGAGGGAGAAATGTGGTTGTTCGGACTATCTGACATGCTATCTCCAACACGTGGTCCCAACACAAAAACTCAGCCCCATGATGCACCCTCCCTTTCCCGCTCAGTTTTCCACTGTAGCATGACATTTCTCTCTGAAGCCCTCTCCTTTAAAACTGGATGTCATCCACCTCACCATCAGCATGACGCCCTTTCTCCTTCACACCATACTTCTCCATGGACCACTAAGGATAAGCCCCCCTCCCCACCCTGCCCCACCAACCACCCCGATCACTACTAGGGAAAAGGCTAGCAGCAGCACGGGTTTTAGGTGTATCAGTAGCTCGGGGACCGGCGCTACTAATAAGGTGCTACAGCTAACACGTAGCAGTAGCGTGTGCTCACCAGCGCTACTGCTACACAAGTGTAGTAGCAGCGCGCTTAATGGAAGCTCGCTCCTGCTAGTAGCTCTAGTGCGCTTTGCACAGACGCTCTTTGCTATCGTATACCGCCTGCTAACTTTTCTCCACTCGCCATCGCTAATTTTAGTAGTTTTTGTTTTTTCGGCATATTTGTTTTGTATTTGAACAGGCTTTATAGAAGAATCTTTAGCACATACAAATGTCATCATGATACACATACAAATGCCTGCGAGACCACAAATGTAATCATAGCATATACATACAAATAGTCTCATCATAATCATCATCCAACACAAAGTGGTATCTTGTCATCATCTCGAAAATAGCGATACATGCAAGTCTCGAATATTTGCAACTACAACGTCATCCATCTAAACAAAGGTATATGCGAGAAGAGCTATCACTATGAGTGAGAGCGGAACTATGCAGTACATGAGGTGGCGGTTACGAGTACTCTCTCGCGCTAGCGTGAACCTCAAGTAACTAGCTTCTCCTTCTTGTCTGCTTTTGAAGCCTTTATGGCTGGCGCCCGAGAACCCATTCACTTGCGCCTGATACTCATGCCACTCGTTGCACACCCCCAAAACCTTCCCTTTGTACACGACATAGCACTTCCATATCGCCATCAAGAAACTAGGTACCTGTTAGAGATGCATGTTCATGAAGAGGATGTACAATCATATATATGCAAAAAAAATACTAGAGCAACACCAAAAAAGAAAGGATTAGCAACTAGATGCAACATACAGTACGCAAACTAATTAACTAGAGGTACGCATGTCATCATACGCAAACTAACAAAGTAGCGTTACGCAAGTTCGGCAGGGACCGCGGACATCACAAAGTTTCATCGCTACAAAAAGTATACAAGTTCAACCGACACATATCATCATCATCGGCATCATAAATCACTAGAAGTTCCATCCTTCCATATCATCGAGGATGGACCCTAGCTTCTTGAACGGCGTGAGGTCTAGACGTTGCATGCCTATGCGAGTTCGGACGTCAGCTCGCGATATAGGGCCGTGGTGGAACATCCCCTTTTCATCGACGACTTCTTTCATGATGATCGTCGCAATGTCCCTTTGGATGCGAAAGAAGTCATCTCTAAGTTTATAATCCGCTTCTCCATGAGATTCTAGCCACTTGTGGATATGATCATCATTTCTGCTTCTCATGCGAAGCTTTTGGTGATCCGTGTTGAACTGAATCATGAGATGGACGATGTATGATCCATCCTTCTTGCTTGGTTTTGCGACATGGATGCAGGAGAAGTTAGTTTTATGCGCGAAACACATCTTATTGTTCCTTTGTTTCCTGATCTGCATGTGGCCACCTCTAATGTTGAAGCCTTGGAGAGCATCATCTAGAATATTCATTATGTGGGTGTAGTCTTTTTCCTCGTAGTCTCTGGAAGGGTCAAAATACACGGCGTGGGAGACTTGCGGGTAAAGAACGATAAGGACGGCGCGCCTGCTGTCAAGGAAATGACACCTCAAATTATTCCCCATAGAGAGAGAAGGAATGATTGAAATGTATGAAAGGGTTGTCCGGAACTGACTTACTTTGGATGATAAGGCACGAGGACAATTTCCCGGTCCTTATTCTGTACCATGAAGTTTTGGAGGTAGTCCCTAGCAGTTTCACGCTAAAAGTCACCGAGACTCAAGAAAGACTCGTGTATGTAGTACGGATCCGACACATAGATTTGCGAGACTTCTTCACTCTTCATGACGGAGCTCATATGTAGCGCAAAAAGCGCATCGATTGTAAAATCGAGCCGCCTTGTCGTAAACATCTCAAAGATATGGTCAAACCGCAGGAAGAACACCTCCGCTGGCCGTGTCTTGACGTAGCACTTCCCCTCGTGCACACGAGCCGCGTATGTCGATATCCCGGATCCTTTGAGGCTAGTAGGCTTTTCTCGATCGGCGGCACATGGTCGTGCAGTCTCACGAGATCCCCGATAGTGCCTCCGGTGATTTCACGGTAGCATCGGCTCGCCCGTGAGATGGAACATGGCCGCACCTTTCATGGGTACACGCTCTTCAGAATGCATCGTCTGGCTACTATGTGCTCTGGCTTGTTTGGAGGTAGTTATCTTCCCCGATCTCTTCCTCTCCTTTTTCTTGGGCACACCTTCCCGACCCTTCCTTAACCCCTGCCCCGGTGTTCCCGGGCTAAGTAATGTATGACCCTCGCGCCCGGCTAGTTGAGCCTGTGTTGAGGCGGCATCTTGAGCGTGTCCTGTGAGGATTTCATGAAGAGAGACTTTTGCAATCCACCTGCTCGACCTTCCTGCCCGGGCATATCATCCATATCCTCATTAGCAAGCTGATAGCCCGATTCGTCATATGGCTGACTCAT
The DNA here is from genome assembly GCA_021605145.1 of Aegilops bicornis. Classification (NCBI taxonomy): domain Eukaryota; kingdom Viridiplantae; phylum Streptophyta; class Magnoliopsida; order Poales; family Poaceae; genus Aegilops; species Aegilops bicornis. The sequence goes on along the minus strand of CM038669.1, from coordinate 564,268,151 downwards.
CATATCTATGTCACAGTCATACGCGTTTGTATTGAGGAAACCCATAGGGTCGACCTCCGTCTCATCATCCATTCTCTGTTTTACAGGACAAATTACATCAGCCAGTACTATTGCACCCCCTTCATCATGTCGTCCGCCGCTCTCACCCGGCACTATAGGCTCTGGTAATTGCGTAGGCGGGGTGGTGGTCTCCGCACATGCTTGTTGATGTGTGGTTATTGGTGTGCTCTCGGCCGGCTCCAGACGAATAAGATTCTTCGGCGGTAGCAGCACCCAACCCTTGCAGCTTCCAATCCGCGGCGGGGTCTCGTCGTCGCTCCCACATCTTTATCGAGGAGGCAAATCCTCGTGCCTCGATTTCACACTGGACAAGCTAACCCTGAAGTGCCCACCGGGGATCGGCTGGTTGTGGAACGTGGGTTGCAAGGGGTCTATTATCATCCCCTTTCCCACGTCCACCTTCTGGCCTTTGATCAAGTAGAGTATGGTGCACGGGGTTTCTTTCGCCTGCAAACACATATGTCTGTGGCGTAAAACATCCGAAAGGCAACAAAAATGGAATATTATATATAAATATATATATATATATATATATATATATATATATGTTGGTGCGACATGTATTTATCGTGACGGCGTCGAGCTCAGCCAAAGACGAATGCCCAACTAGCGCGCCAGAGGCGAGGACGAGCTGCTATGAGCGAGGCGGCTGCGAGAGGAGGCCCGCTATGCGTGAGCAAGTGATGGTGCGATGGTGTTGTTCTTCATGGAGTTGCTCCGTGGCCCGGGCAACAGGAAATCATGTACCGTCTTGTGCGGATTTTTCTTCGTCCGATTGATGATAACTAGAACCAAGTTAGTAGCGAAATCATTTCTGCGGCGATTCTGACTGCATTGATTTTCTTTGTAGCAACTCATATTTGTCCTCGGCTGCTTTTTTCGCGTCCTCAGCTGTTTTTTTCTCGACCCCAAGCTTCACCTTCGCGTCGATGTCCGCCTGACTAAACTTCTTTTTCTACTTCTTGGCCTCCGGGACCTCGTTGTAGAACACCTTCCACGTGGCGCCGTCTCCGGTAGCGCACCACGACCATATTGCGGCGGCCCGGCCCAAAGGGAGTCCCTTAAGTCCGTTCAAGGCCGGGTTGAGAGGGGTGTCCCACTTGGGCCTCATCGGAGAAGTAGGGCTTTCGGCTGCAAGCTGGTGTTGCTTCTCCAGTAGTCTAATCAATTTCCTCGTGATCTGGTCCGTGTAAAAAACCTTTTTCTCCTTGTCCCACTTGTAGCGGGCCCTGATGAAGTCAGCTCCAAGGGTTGGTGAACTTCGCGAAGGGGTCTGGGAGACCCGCGGCTTCATGTTCCGTGTCCTCCTTATCCCATATGGGCCTTTTACTGAAGTAGCCACGACTTTCGAGGCGATGCTTCCCCGTGTTCCTTTGCTGAAGGCTCTTGAATTTTGCAGCCTTAGCCTTGGCTGCCTCGGTTGCGCAAGTGTCCTTGAACTTTTCGAACTCCTCTTCCGTAAGTGTCGGATTTTCCTCCACAATCTTGGAACAGGGGCTCCTCAGCCTCAATAGCTCGTTTCACCCTCACTTTCCAGGAGGCCAAATCATTGTTGAACATGCCCATGGCGTGATTGTTAATCTTTTTCATCTTCGGATCATCCCACGGTTGTTCTATGTTATCATCCCGGTCGGGAACTTGAATCTCTTGTGCAACTTCGTTAGGAGCAAGCTGCGCCAAATGTTCTTTACTCCTTAAGTCATCGTCGTTGATGCTCACAAGCATTCCCGTAGGATGCATCCTACTTGGTTCCCATAGCACTTGCGAGGTTCTTTCAGCTCTAACGGCTCAAACTTGCCAGTGCCATCTTTGTGATCACAAGTCGTCCAATCCCTAGTTTGTTAGGTTTTCGTATCCTCCGCTTCTTATGCTTCCTCTTTTCGGTAGCGGCATCGTCACGGTACCTTCCTCAGTATCTTCCCCGGTACCTTCCCCATCGGTCTCGGCGCGCCAAGCGGTGTCAATGGCGGCGTCGATTACCATCATCGAGGCTGACCCGCAAACCTTGCTTAGCAACAAATAGTCGAGGTACTCTTGTTCACCCTCATAATCCATCTAAATGCGCATCTTGGTCAAGGCCCGGTTTCTTCGTTGTTCGACATGTTTCCTATGATTAAGTGTCCGCATTTATTTCTAAAAGTATGAATAAATGAGAAATGACATAAAAAAGAAATCTATGTGCCAGCACTCGATATGCCAACTATGTAGCACAAATCATGCCTTTATTCACGGCAAATTTCGGCATGACCTTTGCTAAAAAATGGACATATCGAGCGCTTGAAATTCACCGGAACGGAAATGAATCAACATTCCGGCGTAACATAGGCCACTTAGATCATTTACCAAAATTGAACCAAAACATCACATGTCCAAATGACATGTTCAAATTCCAAACATGACATGTCCAAAACATGACATATCCACATATCACATGTCCAGTTCAAATTTGCATATAAATTCAGCCTACCTAAATTTGCTTTAACAAGGGATGTTGATTTGGACAATTGCTTAAATGTTGCCTTTTCTTTTAACTACAATTGCTTAACCCTAAATTTTTGTCCTATTTTAAAACCTAGCTAAATTCATAACTAAATAGATAACCTAATTAACATACTGCCCTAACTAAAACCTAAGTAAATTAACCAAGAACCCTAGCTAGCAGAGAGAGAGGGGGGCGGGGGTTTACAGAGGGTGCAAGGGCGAGGAGGCAGACCCGACGATGGTCGAGGTTGGGAGGGGAGGAAGCGGAGGAGGGAGACGAGGGCCGACGGGTCGGGGCGAGCCTGGTCGAGGCGGGCGAAGGCCGGGCACGGCGGTCTGGGAAGAGAGAGGGGATTTGGGGGAAAAGAGGCAGGATGAAGCAGGAGAGTGAGAATTTTGGGTTAAGTGGACGTAGCAATGGCAGCGTTTAGACAAAACCGCTGCTACTACCTTCACTAGCTATAGCGGTTTAGACCAACGCAGCTGCTACTACCTTCAAGATGGTATGGCGGTTTTATAAGGAAATCGCCATCGCCAGTTTTCCTTTTTCTTTTCCTTTATTTTCTCCCACTTTTATTTCCCGAGAGCAGTGAACGAAGGTAAGGCGATATATATTGCATCATTTGACGGTTAAATATGTATGCAAAATAGGAACATGTATATTACATCATTGGACCCATGCATAATAATGGCTAAGTGTGTATACAAAATATGAACATATATATATATATATATATATATATATATATATATATATATATATATATATTACATCATTTGACCGATAACATACGGTTCCTCAAATAATGACATTTTCGTTTTTGAGTCAGCTTCTTTCCCTTCTTGTTCGTCAAGAATAATTGAGCCCCTCATTGTGACTTTGCCTTTTCCATGGAGTACGATTTTTCTTAGGTAATATAGTATTGATTCTTCTTTTGACGTATACTTCATCATCATCGCTATCTTGCCTCATTGGGTTGTCAGATCGATCATAGTCTTCCTCGTTGGCGACTCCATCCATTCCAATGATGTTCCTTTTGCCTCTCCTCACGACAACACGACCGGGATTGCATGGGTCGGTTATGAAGAAGCATTGTGTCACGTGCTTAGCGTGTACCCATGGCTCATTTTTTGCGATAAGCGTTCTGATGGCGCTCTTGGCGTCGGGTATAGTCATGGTAGTGAAAATCCGGTTTTCTCTTTCGACATTCTTAGCCCATCTGACACGGAACATCGTCGTGTTGTGCAGTCCAGAGTAGTCAAGCTCCCAGATCTCCTCGACCCTTCCATAAAATCGTTCAGTTGCGCCGTTGTCGCTGCCGGTCATGCATTCCATCGTCACCCCGAAGTTCGATCATCACCGCCCATATCTTTGGCCTCCGTGTAGAACGTGTATCCGTTGATATCATATGCCTGATAGGTTACGAGGTTGGGCGAGGGGCCATGTGCTAAGGCGTATATGAGCAATCCGTCTTAGAGCCCTCCGCCGGGGGATTAGCAATAATATGCTCTTTGAACCAATGCAGGAAAGTGGAGTTGTGCTCTCTAGTAACTTCGGCGTCCGTCCTGCATACCCCCCGGTCACGATACTTCTTTGCGATAATTTCTTTTTGCAGTGCCACGAAAGGATCTACCTCGTCTAGGTGTTGTAGCACTACCAAGTTTGCTCTGTCAAAGTCGCTGCGTCAATCTGAGTATGCCACGTGCAGTTCCCTGCGATCGTTGCAGTGACCAGGGGCGGAGCTACGGGGGGATGAGCGGGGGCCAGCCCCCCGCCCCCCAATGTCTACGTCGAACCTACAATACGTACGAATAACTGGCTCAGGTTTCTACAATTAGGACTAATTAGCCCCCCCTAACGCGAGCTCAATCCTGGAAGCCCACAAATAAGCCCATGTAGATGTGATGTCTCAATAGCTTTGTGTGAAAGCCCATCACGTAAGATAAAAGCAGGTGCCTGTGTCGTCAGATGGAACCGCTGATCGTGGGTTCGATCTCTCCATTGTTTCATCTTTCGACGCCACAAGACAACGCACGCATCAAGCTCCCTAACATCCGCCAGATCGCAGACAGTAGCAGCGCGCTCGCCGCTCCAAAGAACGCTGGACAGCCGAACCTGCGACCAGCCAAAATCAACGGCAGGAGCAACCGAGCAAGGAAATTCTCCAAAGAAGGCAAAGTGAGTCTCCTTTAATTCATACCATGTAATTATATATACGTGCGAATTGATCTCTACTACTAGTAGTAGGCTGTAGAAATTCAATTCTTCAGATAGATCAAATTAATTAGAGCTAACAATTTCTTGTTTATCCTCACAAATAATTACTGTAAATTAGGCATGACACACTAATTCTCTTGTTTATCCTCACAGATGCATCGAAGTTCTTGTAAATTTAAATTGTCACCGATCTTCTTGGTGTTCGCAAAGACAATTGTAAACTAATAGAAATGTAACTTCTTTGCATTGCTGATTGAACATATGTTCAGATCTTTGAAACACAAAAATATTTTTAATGTTGCAATGCTTGAATTTGTTTGCTTGTTGGTCTTGCCCCCCCCCCCCCCAACCTCAAATCTTGGCTCCGCCCCTGGCAGTGACCTTCTCCTTCGAGCCTCCTATCGTGCTTGTTAACAGGCAAACCAACACTAACACCAGGCGGCTGGTCTGCGCCATATAGAAAATTCTCACAGAAAGAGATGCACTCTTGTGTCAAATAGCCCTGGACGATGCTTCCATCCGGACGGGACATGTTATGAACGAATCCTTTGATGATCCCATTCATCCTCTCAAACGGCATCATGTTGTGCAGGAATGACGGCCCCAGGTCTATTATTTCATCCACAATATGGACACACAGATGCACCATCACGTCAAAGAACGCGGTAGGAAGTACATCTCAAGCTCATTCAAGATCACAACGATCTCTTCCTGTAGCCTTCGGAGCTGCTTCACACTGATCGACTTTCGAGAGATGACGTCGAAAAAGTTGCAGAGACCAATAAGTGTGTCACAGACGTGCTTGTCCATTATCCCTGTAAGGGCAACAGGTAGTATCGGCGTCATCATCACATGACAGTCATGGGACTTCATCCCGCTGAACCTTTTCTTGTCCGTGTCTAGATATCTGCTTATCTTGCCACAAAGAATCAAACTAACTTTGACTCCGGTAAGACACTTAAAGAATTGATCGATCTCAGCCTGACTTAAGGTGAAGCGAGAAGGGGGGCAATAATCCTCTTTCTTCATTTTCTTGCCCTTCTTCTCCCGTGCCTCTGTCTCCGTCTCTCTCGTCTAACATTTTACGGGGCGGCATGTGCAGATCTTCCCTGATTTTCAAATCTTGCAAGTCTTTTCTTGCCTTCGGCCCATCCTTGGTCTTATTCGGCATGTTCATTAGTGTTGCGAGCAAGCTCTTAAGGATATTCTTACAGATATGCATTTGATCAAGGCAATGAGGTGTATCGAGTTTGTGCCAGTACTCCAAGTCCCAGAACACAGACCTCGTCTTACATACCTTCAACAGCAGCTTCGGCGCCTTTCTCATCGTCTTTCCCGGGGCACTCCTTCCAGTTTTTCAACAGCTCATTGATTTCGGCACCGCTCCGCTTACATGGAGGTCCTCGATGCTCAGCGTGACCATTGAATAGATCTCCACGGTTTCTCCACGGGTCGTCCTGTTCGAGCCATCTTCGGTGCCCCATGTACAAGATTTTCCCAGACCCGCCATCGTTCCTTGACGTTAGCTGCTGAGACGTCGTATCATCCATGCACCACGTGCATCCGCAATATCCATGGCACACCTGGCCTACCACATATCCATAACCGAGATAGTCGTACCTTTGTCGTGATCGGCGACTCGTTGAAATACTCGCCTTTCTTTGGCATCCCTTGTCTTGGCCGGTGTTTTCCATAACGTGTCTAACTCCTCTTGAAGTAGCCCGGATACAAATTAATATTATTTCCTGGTTGTTTCGCCCTTGAATAAGCATGCTCATGTGCATGTATTTGATTTCATGCACAAACTGTGGGGAGGTTGTACATCCATACAAACACGGGCCATGTGCTATGGTTGGTGTTCGTTGCCAAACGGATTCATGCCATCGGTACCACACGCCCGAGCATGATGTTCCTTGCATCACATTCAAAATACCGATAGAAGGCGTTCAACGCTCTCCACCGGCTTCCATCCTTGGCGTGTCTCACCTTCGCATCATCTCCATCGTCGGGCTTCTTCCTCTCCGCGTGCGGTAGCATTAGCTTTGCTTCCTTGGGATCTACAAAATACCCACAGAGACGGGAGTGATCGGTAAGTACCATACAACTTTACGGGGACATTTCTTCCCGGCCTTCTTGTATCGAGAAGCATTGCACACGGACAGCTTGTTTTTTCCGCGTGCTCCTTCCGATAAATTATGCAATCGTTGATGCATGCATGGTATCTAACGTGTGGCGTATCAAGAGGGCACCACGATCTTCTTGGCCTCATCAACACTAGTAGGACATAGATTACCCGCTGGAAGAACATCCTTTAGGTACTTGAGATGCTCATCGAGGCTAGTGTCGGTCCATTTGTTTTTAGCCTTCGTCTTCGTGGAGTTGGAGCGTGAAACTCAAGCGGGTCACCTCAAGATTGCAACCATCATACAATGGAGTGTTCGAGTCTACCACCAGTTGCTCCAGCTTAGCCACCTCTCTAGAAGCAGCTCTCTCAGTACTCGTCTCCTTGCGAAGCAATGCTTGAACATGAGGGTCCCGCATGATTGAACTTAGTACCGACGAACTCTGCTGCGTGAAGTCCATGTCATTCTCTCCACCGCCATGTCCGGCCCCTTCTCCGCCGCCATGTCCGGCCTCTTCCCCGCCGCCATTATCGATCATCTCTTCGTCTTGCCCCGTGTCATCATTGCCTGCCCCGTCGGCATCCTCAATATCGTCATCCTCATCTTCAATTATCCACCGAGTATAGCCATCCATGAAACCAGTCATGAGCAGGTGCGCTTCGACACGACCATCGTCATGGGGGTTGAGCCAAACTATTCCTCTGCATTTTCGACGCGGACATAAAACCTCTGTCCGGTTATTTTCCTTCATGTCCCGCACCACCGACCGCAACCACCTGTCCACCATTGTTCCACTGACCATCGTCAACTCTGTACGGTAATAATAAACAAATTGATTATAAAAATGCATGCATGCATCAAAGTCATACAAAAATTCAGCATGACCTTCCTTAAAAATAGGACATATATAGATCTAGAGTTTGCCCGGAATTCGCCGAAACGGAAATAAATCGACATTTCGGCAAAACATAGGCAACTCAAAAGCACAATTTGGCGTCAAGCCGTCAACTCATGCCACACACACAATTTCCATAAACATATCACACACACATACACATATTTCCATTTTGCAAAAGCATGAAATTTTAATCACCTCTATCTCGAGATCGAGCACACGGTGGAGATGATGTTGTAGGGAGATCAAAAGTGCACAAAGCTCTTCTTGACAAAGATAGATCTATTTAGGGGGCAAATAGGTCACTTAACTAAATGCTACATCTACCTAGCTACCTAATTTGGGAGGAGACAACTTCAACTAGTGGAGGGGGAAGGAAAAAGAGAACGGAGATGGATTAATGGAGGTGGTGTAGTTAGGTAGGAGTAATGAAGAGAGAAAGGTAGGTAGAAGAGGGAGAGTAATGGGGAGAAGTATTGAGGAAGAAGAAGAGTGAGAGTGGGAGCATGTGGGAGGTAGGGGAAAGGGAAGAGAGGAGGGGAAGGGAGGGACGGGTGGGGAAAAGGTGGTGGGTTGGTGCGGATTAGCGATGGCTGGGCGTAAAAGCAGCTGCTGCTAAGAAAGTAGCAGCAGCGCGCTTTCGGCAAGGGCGCTACTGCTAACCGGGACTAAAAGTGTGGCCAATTTGAAATTTAGCAGCAGCGACCTTAGAAAAAGCGCGCTACTACTACAACAATAGCAGTAGCGCGGCTCGCGGCACCGCGCTGCTGCTAAATGGAGTTTGGTGGGCACTGTCGGTCGATATTTTTAGCAGCGCGGGTTACACCGAGCGCGCTACTGCTAAAAACATGTCAGTAGCGAGTTTTCCACACCCGCGCTACTGCTAATTAGCAGCAGCGCTCCTTTTTGAGCCGCGCTGCTGCTAAGATTCTGTGTATAAGGTTTTCCCTAGTAGTGGATCTCTACCCTGATCCCCTTTCTCTGTGTTTGTGTTGATCCGCCGCCGCCATCAAAGAGGGCGATGGGTCAAGCATGGGATGAGAAATTGTACGGCGATGGTGTAATACCTGCAGAGGAATCCTATGGGAGAGGGGACTTTAGTACATAACAAATATAGGAGAAGACAGGAGCAACATGTGCTGGTGAATCAAACCGGAATAAAAAATCAATAAAACCGGCGCGCAAGGTCGGAAGGTGGAGACAAAATGAACAAAAAAAATATCACCCAAATGCAACTTGCCCATTTCTAAATTAAACCTAGATACCTTATTTCCCCCTTAACCATAACTTTGTTGCCACCCAAGTAACAACTTAAACCTATTTTAGTCTTACAGCCCAAAGGCATTGTTTGCTCATAAAATACTCTTTTATATCGAATATCCATTCGATCCCAAGCTCACCTACACCCAGTGAAGAGAAAATTCACAAAAAATTCTAAACGAATTCAACAAATCGAAAACTTTTTTTGCATGGAAGCTAATTTTGTGCGTGAGGTGCGCTCCAAATTTCAGAATATTTAGACACATGAGTAGCTCTCAGCAAAAATGACAAATTGGGTCAGAATAGTGCATGAACAGTAAAGTTTTTCACAGACCCCAAATTTGTCTTTTTTTACCGAGTGCTACCGAAAAGACAAAAGGCATCACACCCTTTGGCCTGGGCCACACTCGCTGCCACCTGCCACTTACGGACGGCGGCCAACTTGCCCCGCACCTTTACGTGGCATTGGATTGCCGGCACCATCGCCCACGCCATCTTGGCTTCTACACTCTGTCGTGCTTCTTCTCCATGAAACCTTGGGCAGTGCTAGCTGATAAACCAAAGCAAAGTAGTAATGAAAGGTAATATTGGGCACTCAGGTACTTATCCGCTACAAACACTCCAAATTTTTATTTAAAGATTGAAAATTTAAGGTGGCAAATCAGCAATGCACTACACGCTCCTATGCCAATCTAATTCAATAAAATCACCAAAAAGTGCAGGTTCGGCCTCCCTATCCCAAAGCTACGTTAAGGAGAAAAAGAGTTCAAGAACAACACGTTTGGAAAGTAAAGGGAATTGCAAAGAGGATAAACGAGATTAATAAGAAAAACAGCTATCATATAGTGAAGGACGATCTACAAGGTAGAAAATACCTACCAAATCCATGAAAGACTACCGAAGAAGATAAACAAATGTCATATGCATTTTATTAAAGAGATGCATTGTTGCAACTTAATTCTCAAAAAAAGTAGTTAAGAATGTCTCCTTAGGTCCGGAAAAAATGAACTATCTTTCTCCAAGACCAATGGCAAGCGAATGCATCGCCGTATACAATCCAAACATTAGAAGCATTTTGTACTTCACAAAAAGGAAAAAGAAACTGTTTGTACCAATGTCTATATGTTTGAAGGAAATGCCAATAAAGTTTATTAATAATATCATTATTTTGTAGTCATCCAGAAAATTAACATAGTATTTCTACTCCTGTTTCTGAAGCCAAAACTCCTCCAACAGCCTAGCTGAAACGCACGGGCAAGACAGAGTGAACAAAAATTGCATCCTGATTTCTTAAATACAAAACAAAACAATGAAGTAAAAATAAAGCCATAAATCCACGTCTCATTTTTTGTATTTGTAGATAACGAACTGAGTAGCAACAACATGCAACTCGCAGAGGAGGGAATGAAGCTAATAAAGAACCTGCCTAATTTTTTGTTATTCCATTACTAGTCTATGCGGACGAACACCCTTAAGTACTCTGCATTTAACTGAAGAGATAAGAAAGCAGTTGGGAAGTAAGACTTGAAATGAGCCCCCCCACCCGCCCCCACGAACTACTATAACATGGTAGCTGCAATGGAGTGAAAGTAAAAGGACACGTGCTAGAACTTAGCAAGGCCAGCATGCCTGAAATAGAGCATATTTTCCCCCTCCCCCCCGAACTACTATAACATGCTAGCTGCAATGCAGTGAAAGTAAAAGGTCTCGTGCTAGAACTTAGCAAGGCCATCATGCCTGAAATAGAGCATATTTCTCTCAACATCGTCAAAATGTTCTTAGCTAGTATCCATGAGGGGTGAGATGAATAGGGTCACTTCCAAATAATTGTCATTGGCTACTATTACAACACCAAGAAAGGAAAAAAATTCATCACTCTGCATACAAAAGCAGAGGATAAGGTAGACCTTGGTTTCCTCGATTACCTGTACACATCACACCTTTTCCTGCTCCCGATGCATGCACTCTTTGATATGCACCATTGCTCGTGTTAAAGAAATATCTCATAAAAACTACACCTTCACTTGGGCATATTGGAAAACATTTCATATAACGTACTAAAGGATACTTATAATATGCATAATTTATACTCCCACCGCTTGAAAATACTTGTCGTGGTTTTAGTTCAGATTTTAATTAAAGCCACGACAAATATTTTGAAACCGAGGGAGTAGTAAGAGATATACTACCTCAATAGAATAGCAGATCTTTATCCAAAAAAGGAATGGAATGCCCTGAAATTTGTAACACAAGCCGTCTCTCACAAAAAGTAGCACAAACCTTTTATTTGAAAGACACAAATGTTGTTCTCTCTAATAACAGCTATACACTAAACAAGTTACATTCTTCAAAGAAATAATGTTATCACTTAATTAAACATAGAGGGTCCATAGCAGAAATGCTCACACATGTTGAGAACAAAATGCCATCAGTCCAAGACACCTCGCTGGATCTGTATCAAAAGGGCATTTGGTAGTACATAGAAGCATGGCATGAGCTATGAATCAACTTGATTCAATCCATGGTAAGGATGCACAAGCGTCTAAAGATATATATATATATATATCAAGATGACAATCTAGAATTTAGTACTAAACTCATTTAATCTTGTAGCTGAGCACTAGTAGAAAAAGGGCCTATTGTCCCGGTTCGTAAGGTCCATCTGTCTCGGTTGTTGAACTGGGACTAAACGGTCGTTACTCAAGCCCTAGGCCTTTAGTCCCGGTTCTTACACGAACTGGGACAGATGGGCCTCCACGTGGCCGGTGCTGCGAGCCCAGGTAGGTGGGCCTTTGGTCCCGGTTGGTGGCACCAACCGGGACCAAAAGGCATCCACGCGTCAGCTGTTCAGGGGCTAGGGTTTTTGTTTTTTTAGGGGGGGGGGGGATTTGGGGGTTTTGTATGGTTAATTAAGGTGTTTCATATATTGTGTTAGGTAGCTAATTAATTAATAGAGAGAAGTGTCTTCTCTTATCTCCGTGGTTGGTCGACGCTATGTACTATACGTATAGAGAGGCCCTCGACACACTAGCTAGTAAGAAAATGAAGGAAACCATTAAGTACAGAAGTTCGTCATGCATACCGAGAGAAGTGGTCGACCTCTCCTTCTCCGAGATATTGGTCGAACAACAAGTTTTCGTATTATCTATCCGACGCCATCGCTACATACATATACAAAATGTAAGATCTCTTACAATCCCCTAGCATCTGAACTCAAGTTCCACATGGTATTCTCCGGCTTTATTGATGACGTGGTCAAGAAAGAATCCCGCCAATTCCTCTTGAATTGCTTTCATGCGATCTTCTAGTAGGAGTTCATTCCGCGCCTGCCACGTCTAATTTGAAGAATGGGGTTAATACATATATATGAATGAAACTCAACAGAAATGATGGTGTAATAAAATGAAATTGTGAATATTATTGCTTACGCACTTCATATTGTCTTTTAGAGTATCCATAGTAACCATTCCCTTGTTCCTGCCACAAGCACTTTACGAGAAATAGAGGTCAACAAACTGATAATGAAGCATTATAAATGGCATTGATGAAAGTAGCTAGAATCAACGTGAGATGTGCGGAAGTAGCTAGCTAGTAGTACTTACTTTTGGGTATGTATATCGCTTCTCCTTCGGCAGTCATGGAGCTTCTGCGGTGAACTTTTTCCAAACCCTGCAAGACAAAGAAAATAATTATTACTTGAGATATCACGAAATGAACAAAAAGTTGCCGATATGGTGCGATAATGATCGATTGAACTTACTTGTTGAGAATTTTAGTCATGTCCGCATATGTCTCGGGATCTTTTCGTCTCGAGTCTAAGACGATTACTAGTCCCTGCTCAAGCTTAATCTCTAGGAGAATATAGTGGGAGCTGCGCACGCATGCATAACTCATCAATTAATTACATTACTATAACCTCGAGTAATAAGGGAAACCGAATATGCACAAGACAGTAACACTCACTTGAAGTTGTAAGGAAAGAGTATTTTATCTTTGTTTTGATTTATTACCAACGATTTGAGCAAGTTGGCCTCGGCTTCTTTGGCATTCATTTTAACCGTAAATTCATCTGTGAGATTTGTGTTAATGAAGCCAATATCATACATTTCTGCTTTTCTGCACTCGACGATCTTCAATCTGCATAATATAGTGAGGATAATTATAAATACATGCAATGAAAGAGCTGAGCTATATATAGAGACTTAATTACAGAAGTAGTACTTACTGACAGTAGCAAGTTACCGTTAATTTATCGAGGGCCTTTTGATTAAAAAACTGGAAGAACTCCTCAAATGGAATAGACAACACATCAATTCCAACAAGGTCGTGGTCCTCTTTAACTCTCAACGTCAAAGTATTCGTCCCCCCAGACTCTCTGCAGGTCTCCATGTACCAATCATGCAATCTTCGCATCAGCGTTGTTAGAGATTTTTCATCTTTGACGAGAGGCTTCCCGTAATGGTATTTGTGTTCGTCCACCTCCAAGAAATCATAATGTACATTGTCGGGCAGGTAATCTCCAAGATTGGTATAACCGGGCACCATCCTCGGATCATTAGCGATGATATCGCTAGACACCTTGAGCGGGGGGCATGATTGGTTCGCTTGTTCGCCGAGCTGGGCAATTTTTTCCCAGCTCGTCGTTCTGCTAACCTTCAATCACTGATAGTACTTCCCGACCGCTCCCCTTCAATATATACATTCTCAGTAATGCGCTTATAGTTGGTTTTCGACGGAGACTTTGGTGGTTTCCTCAGGGCATCGATAGTGCGCTTCGCTTTCACCGGATCTACCTTCTCCTCCAAAGGTGGATGTTTCTTTGCTTTCAACCCATCAAAGAAGTCCTTCACTTCGTTTTCCATGATCTTCATGTTTTCCTCCACGGTTCTCTTGTATGGTAACTTCTCTAGAGGCTTGAGAGATGGACCGAATCTGTATTGCCTTCCGCCTCTGGCTGTACTGCTAGACGCCGGAGCATACGGAGCGGCTGCGGCTGTCTTATTTCGTTGCTTACGAGGCGGAGGAGAAGAACTAGGACGCGTCGAAGCAGCCAGTGCGGCGGCGGGTCTCTTCCGCCCTTGCTGGCGAGGCGGAGAAGGAGGAGGGCGCGCCGGCGCTGGCGAAGAAGGAGGCGGAGTGCCGCCACGCACCAGAGAAGGAGGCTGAGTGCCCTGATCACTCGCCGGAGGAGGAGGCGGAGTGCCCTGACTCGCCGGAGGAGGAGGAGGAGGCGGAGGCGTCCAGTTCGGATGGTTGATGAGCTCCTTCCGCCATAGGCATGGAGTCTTCAGAGAAGAACCCAGCCGAGTCTCCCCTTCACCCGTAGGGTGGTCAAGCTCGAGGTCCTCAAATCCATCCGTTATTTCATCCACCATCACCCTAGCATATCCTTCTGGAATCGGCCGACAGTGAGAAGTTGCGCCAGGTTCAGGAGGTGCAATAGAGCCAACAGCTGCCTTGACTTTCAATTTCATCCATTGCGTCATCAGGTGGCAATGTTGAGACTCCGTGATAGCATACACGGGGTAGCTAGCAGGAGCCGTGAAGACAGGCTCCTGAAGCAGCTCGGTGGAAGCCACACTACTTCTCCGCTGAGATGGCAGGGTAGCTTCGGGGGTAGCTTCGGCAGGTCGCTTGCTGCAAACTGTGTCTCGTTCCTCTAGCCCTTGTATCCTTGCGTGCAACGCCTGTAGTTGGGTCTGCTCCACTTTCCTCTTCCTCCCCCGGCCTTTGTAACCTCCTGCCTCTGGAAACTCAACCTTCCACGAAACGGAGCCTGGCGTGCCTTGTGGCCGTCCTGGGTGCTTAGGATTCCCGAGGGCCTGTGTGAGCTCGTCGTTCTCACTGTCCAGAACGAGCGTCCCTTCCTGTGATTTTTCGATATACTCCTGAGCCTCGTGATGGGTGTATTCAGTTGCTCGTCTGTCCAAACGCACTTCCCTGTTTCAGGGTCCAATGTTCCCCCAACCCCGAAGAACCAAGTCCTTGAACGGTCTGGCCAGCGCAATGTCTCTGCTTCGATCCCTTTATCAAGCAGGTCATTCTCAGCCTTGTCCCACAATGGCCGGGCTTTCAGGTAGCCACCTGACCCAGTGCGATGGTGATGCTTCTTCTTTGCAGCATTTATCTTGTTTGTCACTGACATCTTCTTGGCCTTCTCAGATTTCTTTTGGACGACAAATGCGTCCCAGTGATCTTTGATCTTCTCAAATTGGCCGATGAATTCTGGAGTCTGGTCATGGTCGACAAACATTAATTTCAGCTCATTCTTCCACCTCCTGTATAGCTCAGCCATCTTCTTAAGAGCATGAGCCTTGATCGATGGCTCTATAACTGGCTTCTCCGGATCCTCCTCTGGCGGTAGGGTGAAATTTGCCTTCAGCGCGGTCCAAAGATCGACTTTACGCCTATAAATGCGACATAAGACACCCCAGATTATGCGTCCTTAGGATTAAACCATTGCTCGATGTTGATCAGGATCATGTCCCTAACAAGAACCCCGCACTGAGCAGAAAATGCTTGCTTGGTCCGGAGAGGTTCAATCGGTTGGCCATCGCGATCGATTTCGGTGATCGTGTACCTTTCATCCAAGCGCAACTTTCTCTTCGAGCCTCGTCTCGTTACCAAAGTTTTGCTCGATCCGGAGGGCTAGAAAAGAAGAAAGAAGAGAGTTAATATGTGTACATACCAAAAAAATTAATGCATCAATTAGCTATCGTCAGCACATGCTTAATTATATATATACCTGGCCGGACTCCGTTCGGTCACCGTAGCCGTCATCACGGTGTCCTTCTTCCACCAGCATTCGGTCACCAGAGCCATCATAATCATGTCCTTCCTCCTCCATTGTTCGATCACCGTAGCCTGCTTCTTCACCCTGTCCTTCCAGACCATCGCTGTCGTTGAGAAACGACAAGACGACATCACTTCCGGCTGCGATTATGTCCCCCAACGCCGCTTCTGTTGCTTCGTCTCGGGGGTGCTCCATAGTTTCTGCAAATATTTACAACATGGAAATTATTATTCAAACATGACAGATGGATATATTAGTGGCAAACGTAGACGTCCTGTGTCGTTGAGAAACGACAACGACGCTCTTTCTTCTAGGGTTTGGGTGGCCTCGATAGTTGGTCGGGTGAGCGAACCGCCTCTCTCTCTCATGCATGTCCGACGTTCCCCCTCATGTCGAAGTTATCGGGGAGGGACGGGGTAGATCGACAACGAAGACGCTCTTTTTCTAGGGTTTGGGTGGCCTCGATAGTTGGTCAGGCAAGCGGACCACCTCTCTCTCATGCATGTCCGACGTCCCCCCCTCATGTCGAAGTTATGAGGGAGGGCCGGGGTAGATCGACAACAACGACGCTCTTTTTCTAGGGTTTGGGTGGCCTCGATAGTTGTTCGGGCAAGCGGACCGCCTCCCTATCATGCATGTCCGACGTCCCCCCCTCATGTCGAAGTTATCGGGGAGGGGGTAAATTTTACAAAGTTTTCATACAATAATCAAAGAACTCTATATATATCATCATCATCTATCATCACAATCAAAGAACTCTATATATCATCATCATTATCATATCATCTACAGAAAAATTCTAAAGAAAAAATAATCTATATATCACAATATCAATATTTTCTATATACATACATCCATCCATACATACATACACATACATATACATCTACGTTAATTATATGAACAAAAAATACTAATTCTATGAACATAAAAAGGTCTATGAACAAAAAAACATCACATCAATATTTTCATCCATCCATATATACATACATACATCCATATATATATACATCTACATTATATATGAACAAAAAGATACATAAACTTTACTAATAAAAAAGACAGTGGGCTGGGGCGGCGGCAGCTCACAACATGGGTGGCGACGGCGACGACGACGGCGGTGGCGGGGCAGGGTCGCGGGCTCGGGAGCGGCGACGACGACGACGGGGGCGGGGCAGGCGCTGGCTCGAGGCGGTGACGGCGACGACGACGGGCGGTGGCGGGCAGGGCGCCGGCTCGGTGACGGCGATTTACCACGGCGGTGGCGGGCAGGGCGCTGGCTCGGGTCGGTGACGCCGACAAATGACGACGGGCGGGTAGGGCGCTGCTCGGCGACGGCGCGAGGGAGAGGGCGGGCATGGGCGCGGGCTTGGCGACGGGCGATGGAGGGCGGGCACGGGCACGGGCTCGTGGCGGGCGGCGACGGCGTCGGGCAGCTGGCGGCGTCGATGTGCTCGGCGTCGTCGGGCAAACTGCAGATGAACTCAAAAATTTACTAAGTGTTTGCTTATATAGCAAAGCCATTGGTCCCGGTTCGTGACACAAACCAGGACCAATGCCCCCTTTAGTCCCGGTTGGTGCCACCAACCCAGACCAAAGGTCTCTATTCAAATTAAAGGGCGGGAATCGAGACCTTTGGTCTCGATTAGTGGCACCAACTGACTAAAATAACGTGATCCCGGTTGGATACCGGGACCAATGCCACCCTTTAGTCCTGGTTGGTGCCAGCAACCGGGACCAAAGGCCTACGCCAGCCAAAGCCGTGGTGCGGTGGGATGTTTAGTCCCACCTCGCTAGCTGAGGAGCTGCCACGCCTGTTTATAAGCGCCACGCTGCCATCTCTCTCGAACTCCTCTTAATTGCAGGCCTTTGTGCCTAATCTCACATTGCTACGCATGTGGGCCTTCTGGGCCTTCTGCGGGCCTGAATCCTGGCCCAACTAGCTGGGTTCCTAGTCGTATTCAGGCCGTGGTGGCCCAGTAGGTGGCATTTTTTATTTTTTCCCCAGTTTTTTGTTTTCTTTTTTACTGTTGCTATTTTTATTTATTTTATTAAAGTTTTCTTATTTTAAAGGTTTATTTTATTTTATTTTTTTGTACTTATTTATTAAAGTTTATTTTGTTTCTATTTATTTGTTTTATTTTGTTTCTACTTATTTATTAAAGTTTATTTTGTTTCTATTTTTTTTGTTTCTACTTGTTTATATTATTTTATTTTTGGTTATAATGTTTTGAACACAAAATACTTTGATACTTTTAGTTTCAATAATACTAGAGGTTTATAAAAGCTTTTCAGTTGATTCCTTTGGTACCGGTTCTAAAAGCAACGTCGAGATTATGCCTCTCTTTTGTGTGTTCAAATGCACCATTCGGGTTACATCAGCAATTTTCAACCCTTTATGACTTCATTTGTTATTTTTCATGCATTTACTAATTTTTGTGAGCTATAAGACCCTCAAATTGAAAAGCATTTCAAATGAACTCTGAAAAGGTTGAAAGTTGGTATGGTATCATCATTTCACCCACGTAGCATGTGGAAAAAAGTAGAGAGGGTTACGGCAAAAACTGGATGCACTTCGTGTACAAAACGGACAATTTCTTTCGAAGTATCAGGGTTTCATACGGAAACTCGTCTGTTACAAAAGAATTTTACTTTTTTTGAACTTATTTGAACTCCAGACTTTTTCTGTGTTCAAAATGCACCATTCAAATCCACATCATCAATTTTCAACCCTTTCTGACTTTATTTGTTATTTTCCATGCATTTATTGATTATTTTGAGCTATAAGACTCTGAAATTGAAAAGCATTTTAAATGAACTCTGAAAAGGTTGAAAGTTGGCATGGTATCATCATTTCATCCACATAGCATGTGCAAGAAAGTAGAGAGAGTTACGGGCAAAAACTGGATGCATTTCGTGTACAAAACGGACAATCTCTTTCGAAGTATCAGGGTTTCATACGGAAACTAAATGCATTACAAAGGGATTTCATTTTTTTGAACTTATTTGAACTCCAGACTTTTTCTGTGTTCAAAATGCACCATTCAAAGCCACATCATCAATTTTCAACTCTTTCTGACTTCATTTGTTATTTTTCATGCATTTACTAATTTTTTGAGCTATAAGAACCTGAAATTGAAAAGCATTTCAAATGAACTCTGAAAAGGTTGAAAGTTGGCATGGTATCATTATTTCATCCACATAGCATGTGTAAGAAAGTAGAGAGGGTTATGGCAAAAACTGGATGCACTTCGTGTACAAAACGGACAATCTCTTTCAAAGTATCAGGGTTTCATACGGAAACTCGTCTATTACAAAGGGATTTCATTTTTTTGAACTTATTTGAACTCCAGACTTTTTCTATGTTCAAAATGCATCATTCAAAGCCACATCATCAATTTTCAACCCTTTATGACTTCAATTGTTATTTTTCATGCATTTACTGATTATTTTGAGCTATAAGACCCTGAAATTGAAGGCAACATATAGATTTCATGAATAGATAAGTGACCAAATTAATAGAAGTTCATCATCACATTAAGCCAAAGTACATACAAAGTTCTCATTGAACAACATATAGCCCTCCAGAGCATCTAATTAAACCATACATTGAAATTATGTAAAACATTTCAATGCAACAACAAATGCGATCATAATCGCAACCAAGATAACAATTGATCCGACAACATAATGATACCAAGCCTCGGTATGAACGGCATATTTTCTAATTTTTCTAATCTTCAACCGCATTGCATCCATCTTGATCTTGTGATCATCGACGGCATCCGCAACATGCAACTCCAATATCATCTTCTCCTCCTTAATTTTTTTTATTTTTTCCTTCAAGTAATTGTTTTCTTCTTCAACTAAATTTAACCTCTCGACAATAGGGTCGGTTGGAATTTCCGTTTCAACCACCTCCTTGATAAATAAAATCTATGTCACGTTGGTCGGCATAATTGTCATAAATAATAAATGAACCAAATAGTTATAAAAAGATAATATATACCACATCCGATTCATAGACAGGACGAGGGCCGACGGGGACGGATACCAAAACCATCACACTATATAATAACAAGGAATAATAAAAGTAAGAAAATTAGACAAGTATCTATCTGAAGTAAGAATATTTTTCTTTCAGAAAGAAGATAAGAACAAGAGGCCCACCACGGTGGTGCCGGCGACGAGATCGGCGCGGGCGATCGACGGGGTGAAGACGGGGACGGGACGTGACGGACCGCTAAACCTAGACAAATCTCGGGGAAAATGGAGCTCGGAGGTCGAGTTTCGAGAGGAGAAAGATTAACTAGTGTGGCTCGGACATTTCATCGAACACCTCATGTGCATAGGAGGTGAGCTAGAGCACCCAAATGCCCTCCCCTTGCCGGCCAAAAAAACAGAGCACTGTGGAGTGCTCTGCTGTGGCGATGGGGTATATATAGGCAACTCATTTGTCCCGGTCCGTGGCTGGAACCGGGACTAAAGCCCAGCATTCTGTCCCGGTTCCAGCCACGAACCGGGACCAATGGTTGTGGGCCAGGAGCGAGGCCCATTGGTCCCGGTTCGTGCCTAGAACCGGGACAAATGGGTCCATACGAACCGGGACCAATGCCCACGAAGCCCCGGCCGGCCCCCTGGGCTCACGAACCGGGACGAATGCCCCCATGGGTCCTTCGTGACTGAACCGGGACTAATGGGCTGGCCAGGCCCGAACCAAAGCCCTGTTTTCTACTAGTGGAGGGAAGATTCAATCATGGAATTAGAGGCATACAATTGGCGTGCCAGAGAAGATAAAACTGACATGAAAGTAACTGATTACCACGCTGCAATATTTCGAATAAACACTCCCAAGAACACTGAACTTGACCCAAGACCATCAACACACTTAATAGATAAGTAGTTGTCGCACTCGAATCAATATCCATGTACTCTTTCGATCATATTGCTAAGTTACAGTTCAATTGTATAAATGAACCACAGTTCTTGAATCAATATTGATGTATTTTCTACTCGCCTACTAAGCAAACCAAACACCTATATACAGAATATGTATTACTACAGACCAGAATGTGCAGATAGATGAACAGAGTTCATTTGTGATATGTCACTGTAAAGTTCAGGGAAAAATACATGTACTCTAAATACTAAAGGTCAAAAAAATTCTCAAGAGAAAATATATTAAAACAACATGAGATAAGGGTGAACATACCACACACTCAACCCAACCCGATGTAGCTCCATTCATTGGATCATCGTCGCCGTCGACTTTGATGTGAAGCTGCAAAAACCACCGATGCCCAAATCGAGCAAGGATGATATCCGAACACCACCCGGTCATCACAATTTTGACTGCGGAAACTTCTTCTTAGTGCTAATAATAATTTTCTGAAGTAACTAATAGTTTTTCAAAAAGATAAACACCAGCCTCATAGTCACATACACAGAATAATGATCCATTTTTCCTAGCAAGATCTCATAATCTACATAATACATAATTTGCTGACAATTTGCATCAATGGAATAACCAGGACTCCTTGTCATAACGTCTAGGATTCTATGTGGTATAATCAAGGTCAAAATATGTGGAAGTAGAACAAATGATGCACCTACTAAGCACCATATACTTCACCACTGGTAGCCCCTCCTCCATACACAATTGCGTCTGAGAGGAGCAGAAAGCATAGATAGAAAAATTACATATGAATAGGCAGAGGCACAAATACATTCTACATATCTTTTCGGAACTCAAGTTTGAGCTCTTCAGGGTTTTGTTCCTTTGTCTCGACCCACCAGACTTCAGAAAACACAATATGCGGAGAGATTTCAGCGCACATTAGTTTTTTCCTGGGCAATGGAACTGGAGTACTTCAGCAAACCGAATCAGCATGAGGCATGATGTGAAATGAGTTAGTGGTAGCTTTTCAGGTGAGAGGTGAGATGCTGACCATGCTCTCGAAGACGTCCTCACAAGCGACGCCCTTGGCCGACCTCGTCATTTGCAACATCCGGTACTTGTTCTTGGGGTCACACATGCGTTCCTAGCAGCTTCATCCTAACATGATATGGAGTATCATCTATATCATGTTCCTGCAAGAACATCCGTCTCTTTCCCTAAAATCATCACCCGCTCAAAAATCTGTTGTCTCACCTTAACATGACAAATCTATGAAATAATTTTGAACATACTGCAAGAGATGATGGTGTAGTGACAAACCAACCTGTGGTCGGATGGTTAGGAGGGCGGTGGTATCCTCAACCCATCAGGGTTCAAACTATAAAGGGAATCTTATCAGCTGGATCAAAACAATATATGGATGCCTAAAATCTTGGTTCCCTGTAGGCACTCACAGTGTAATGTTAAAGCATACATCATATATCTTAGCAGTCCCATGAATGTTCAGAAGACATCAATGTACGATGAGTGATGATATTTTGCCATCTATATTCATGTAAGTTTCATTATCTAATTGTAGATCAATGGAAAAACCAGCCACAAAGAGGAAAAGAAAAAAAATAGCAAATCGTATACGTGCATGCTGAACATTGACTTTTGTAAGCTCGATAATAATCTACTCATTAGGGCTCTAAAGGTTCAAAGGTTGCTGACTTGTTAATTTAAGTTGCTCTAATCAGCTGACAAAGCAAAATTATTTACTGTAATTAAAACTCAATGCATGAAAAATTAGTATATGTACAGAAGATATATACATTCAAGATGGCATCATGGACACCAAGACCAACCTGACCACGCGTCAAGACGAACGACGATAACTGGCTGTTCTTTTTTTTGAACGGTCACCGGGGGGAGAGCTTCTCCACCTGAATATATTACCACTCAAAAGGGGGAGTTCGAGAATTACAACAGAGGATTTGTTACAACGTCAGTATTTTAGGGGACAACTGAGGATAAGAAATGAAGCCATTGCTTGGCGAATAAATTGTCTTCCTTGTTTTTGAACCGAAAAACCCATAGAGAGAAATCAGCAACGATGTTTCGTAGCGTGGTCCTGGTGGAGTGATCCTCGTTCCTGAATACTAGAGCGTTTCTTGAGTCCCATAATTTCCAAGAGATAGACAGAGCGACCGAAGGCCATATGTTGGGGTTGAGGCCTTGAAGCGTTGGGTGTTGAAGTAGATCATCAAGAGAGGTTGGAGCCTGCAGTCCCAAGGAGGACCAGACTTGTGTAGCGTAAGAACAGTTGGAGATGAGGTGTAGGGCATCTTCATGAGGGTCTTGACATCGAGGGAATGCGGCTGACTGTGCAATGTGCTTGTGAAACATATTTGCCTTCGTGTTCAGCCGATTGCGGAGAAGTAGCCATGCGAAGATCTTGACCTTGATCGGGACTTTGGAGGCCCAAACAAGATCATGGTGCGGGTCAGTGAAATCTTCAACAACAATGGAGGAGTAAGCATTCTTGGCAGAGAACGGCAGGCCATGGGTGAGAGACCGTTCGTCCGGTTGGTCCACCTACTGGAAATCCTGCAACAACAACAGTACACAATCCAACTCGCGAGCAACAACATTAGACAGACGGTTCCGCAGGTTCGCCAATAAGCTGGTTTGCCAAACAGTAGCCACTAAAACCTTGTCATCAATGGAGTGTGAGTAGAGGTTTCGGAAAACTTTTTGTAACGGTGACCGTAGAAGCCATTTATCAAGCCAGAAGAAGGTGGAGAGTCCATTGTATGTGATCACAAAGGAGTGCTCAATTAGCAGTGGCAAGTTGTTGTTGATAATTTTCCATAAAAAGGAGGGTCGTGGAGTTTTTGTAGCATTGCCAAGAGGGTGTTGGTGGTTATACCACTGAGTCCAAGGGACGTTTGGGTGTTGTAGAATTTTGGAAGAGAATTTCATGAGCAAGCAGCGGTTCTGAATTTCAAGATTTTTAATGCCTAGACCACCAGTATCTTTAGGCTTGCAAACGTTTTTCCACGCAATTAGGCAGCTCGCCCCAGTGCAGGTAGACTCGTTAGACCAGAAGAACGCCCTCCGAATGGCGTCAAGTTTGGCTATGATCGATTTAGGTAGCCGGAAGACGGGCATAAAATAAACTGTTAAGGAGTCTAGGACCGCAGTCAGCAGGGTGAGCCTGGCTCCCCGTGAGAGAAGGCGCGCCACCCATCCAAAGAGGAATTTCCGAAAGTTGTCTATGATCGGGTCGAAAGCTGTCAGTGGCAATTTGGTAGGGGATAGTGGAAGCCCTAGGTATACTAGCGGAAAGGAGGATAATGAGCATCCAATAGCTGCAGCAATGTTGTTTTGTGTGGATGAGTCGGTAGCAATTGTGAGAAGAGCTGTTTTGTGAAAGTTGATTACCAACCCCGTTGCAAGGGTTTTTTTGAGAAGCAAGGTGGCTGCGTCACTAGCAGTAGCGATTATGAGGGTATCATCTGCATATTGAAGTGTCACCGGTGGTTCGTTTGGACGTAGAGGGTGGCAGAGAACGTTAGATTGGAAAGCTTTAGCGATTAGTCTTTGAAGTACATTGGCGACGATGATGAACAGGTATGGTGAGAAGGGGTCTCCTTGGCGGAGGCCACATCTACATTAAATCCAGGACCCGAACTCCATTTAAAAGAATAGCCGCTTTTGCGGTCAAAGGCAGAGGATGTTTTGGACCCATGCGCAGAAGATGGTAGGAAAACCGCGGGCTTTTAATATTTGAATGAGGGAGGACTAGCATGTAGAATCAAATGCTTTTCCGAAGTCCAGCTTAAAAACCATGGTCGGGGCTTTACGTGTGTGACACGTACTGAGAATATCCGCAGCATAGATGAAATTTTCAGCAATGTTACGCCCATGAAGGAAGCCCGTCTGATCGTAGTGAATGAGAAGTGGGATGAGAGGTTTAACTCTATTTGTGAGGATTTTGGCAACTGCTTTTGGCGTGCAGTTTTGGAGGGAGATAGGTCTAAACGCGTCAGGAGATGTTGGCGCCAGTGTTTTTGGTATTAGTACCATGAAGGCACGGTTGAAGCGTTTGAGAGAGACGGTTTGATCCTGGAAGGCAGAGAAGAATGCTAGGATGGAAGGTTTGATAATATTCCAAAATTTTCTGAAGAAGATGGGTCCGAAGCCGTCTGGTCCAAGCCTGGCATTGGTGTTCATGGATAGGAAAGCTTGATGGATTTCTTCGTGGGAGAAGGGTTGTGCTAGATCACGGAGCTGAGGGGGGGGGGGGGGAGGGGTATAGCTGCAGTAGACTGAAATTCCAAGTTGCATGTTTAGTGGTTCCGATCAATTGGTTGAAAAAATCTTTTAAGATGTGAGCTTTTTGTTCGTGGAGGAAAACTTCAGCGTTGTTGTGAATGAGCATGGGGATTTTGTTTGTTCTCGATCGCTGGGTGGCCGAAGCATGGAAGAATCTAGTGTTCTCGTCACCGTCAACGGCGACCCTGACCTTGCCCCTTTGTTTCCAAAGGAGATTTTTTGTTTAATAGTTTGTTGAAGCAGATTGGAGAGCGATAGCCTTAGTTTTTGTTCGAGCGGGAGGAGTGGAGCGAGTTCCTCGTTTAGATCAAGGGCCTGGATGGCCAGTTTGCAGTTTGTTTCTCGTTGGTAGATGGGCTGCAGCGTTTTGGCCCAAGATTTTAGGGCCGATCGTGTAGATTTAATGCATATAGCAAGGGAGGCTGCAGGGTCCATTGGAAGCCCATGACGGTGAGTGTTGGGCTGCCAACAGTCGCGTACTACGTTTGCACAAGTTGGAAAAGAAGTCCAGAATCGTTCAAATCGAAAAAGGCGGGAAGATGGGACGGACGTGGATACTGTGACTAGTAGTGGTACGTGATCAGAAATAAACCTAGTGAGAGAGGTGAGGTGTGAGTTTGGGAAAATAGCATCCCAAGCGAGGTTGATTAGAACCCTATCCAGACGGATTAGTGTGGGAGACAGCCTTTTATTTGACCAGGTGAACTCCCTATCAAGGAGTGGGAGCTCTAAGAGAGCAAGTTGATCAATGGTGTTGTTGAAGGCGTCAGCCTCCGATCGTCGGAAGTTGTTGTTGTTGCGTTCGTTGGGGAATCTGGTGAGGTTGAAGTCTCCAATTAGGAGCCAGGGTGATTGTGGTGGTGGTTCGATTAGTTTTAGTTCGTCTAGGAATGCCATCTTGAGATCTCGCTGTGAGGGGGTGTACACATTTGTGATGAAGATGTTGTGTGGTGATGCAAGACATGATAGAGTTAAGGTGGATGTGAAACGCTTATGTTGACAGTTGAGAAGTGAGAAGCATCGAGAGTTGGTGGCTGAAAGAATGCCGCCCGCAGATCCAATTGCGTCAAGGTGGTTATTAGAGTCAAGGAATCATGGCAAGATCGATCGAATCTTGATTGTATCTGGTTTTTGTAATTTGGTTTCCTGAAGAAGGGCTATAGATGGGCGCAGGAGATTGATTTCAGAAAACACATTGGCACACTTGTCATTATCACCTAACCCGCGTACATTCCAGGAGACGATAGAGTAGGTAGCGTTTTTCATACTTGAAACTTAAACTGGCACCTTATATAGGGGTATTGACCCGACCGACAACCATTTCGGGTCAAGATACAGTACGATACACTGACAGAAGTAGGCGTGAGCACTCTAACAAGTAGATTCATCCTAACATAGCAACTACTGAGCGGTGCTAAACACCGGATACATGGCCAGGATTGGCCGCCACACGCGTGGCCACAGAGTAGGTAGAAGATCATGGCGACCCCAGGTCACCAGAACCCGAAGCGATGTCCGCAACCACCTCCGGCGAGGCGCGCCGCAGCAAAGAAAGAACAGAAGAAGATCATCAGCAGGCGTGGCCGTGAGCAGAGCCGTCGACGAGCCCAGATTCATCGTAGAGACGAGCGTGGATCAGGGCGTCAGATAGATCCTTGGACGCAGCAACTAGGTCCAGCTTCTTTGCCTTGGAGCGCATAACCTTGGTAGTCATAGACGAGTAGACATGCAGCTCGATCTTAGCCAGCCTAGTGCTACGCCTGGCCTTGATGCCAGAGTCGGCAGCCATCTTTGCGCGCCTGCTGATACGCCTGGCATGGCACTCATGGGTGGGCTCCGGCGAGAGGAGTGCCGTGGGTGCAGGTGGGGGTGGTGGAGGAGACGGCGTAGGTGGCAGTGGAGGTGGAGGTGGTGGAGCTGGCAGGGCAAGCAGAGGACGAGCATGGCATGGTCGAGCCCGATCCTTAGCAGGAGAGGGAGAGCGAGCTGGAGGAGCCCAAGGAGCATGAACAAGCATGACGACAGGCATGCCATCAGCCATGACGGCCAGGATCGGGATGCCTTCGAGAGGCCGGTCTGCAGCAGGTGATGGAGGAGGGCCCGTGGGTGACTCCGGAGTATATGCGAATGGGGACATGGCCGAGGCAATGTTTCTGATCTGAGTGATGGTGGAGGGTGAGAGGCGAGGGTTTGTTATGAGGGAGGAGAGGGAGCCGTCGTCTCCATCCTCCGAGGAGAAGGGGGAAGCATCAGAACCATGACGGAAGAGCTCGCCGCTCACAAGTTTGACAATGA
The DNA here is from genome assembly GCA_021605145.1 of Aegilops bicornis. Taxonomy (NCBI): domain Eukaryota; kingdom Viridiplantae; phylum Streptophyta; class Magnoliopsida; order Poales; family Poaceae; genus Aegilops; species Aegilops bicornis. The sequence continues at coordinate 564,240,809 of CM038669.1, read as the reverse complement.
CAACATCATTGTCAGGGAGGCGCACCATGAGGCAGTGTATACATATCTTCATTGTTTGGTTGCATCTCTCTTAGTCTTTTATGGAGTCATGATGTTGATTAATTACCGGGAGTGAATGCTGCAAAATGCTGTGTACCATGGTATGAGCACCAACCTGGTCAACTTCGTTAAGCACCATTCAACTACACAAAAGCCACAAATAGCAATACAGCAGACAATGTTCAGCAAAAATGCACGACCTCAAGAATCAACATAAAATTGATTATATCATGATAACAGTAGTGTTGTTATACACATTTACCATAAAAGTGTGCAGCAAGCTGTACAGCTAAGTGCTCCTATCATCAATCATCCCCACTGTTGATAATAATCTGCAATTGATGAAAGTGTTTGAGAAGCATGGCAATAACTGCCAACATTTCAGAGTATGATATCCTACCAAGGCACAAGCTGTTAAATCTCAAGCATGATAACAATCATCTTCAGACTGAGAGCTACTAAATCTGCAGCAAATAAAATAATTAGCCAAGGCACAATAATTAGTAAGCAAGCAAAAAATGATAATAGCACATATTAATTTAACAAAGCAATATCAACTGGTGTCTAGTGTCTAAAACCTACCACAAGAAGAAAATTGCTTCTGTTGACATGACTTCTCCTTGGTACACCACGTCCATTAAGCTCTTCTCCTTGGTACAGCACGTCCATTAAAAGTTCAAGGACAACACAAAGTGAGATGTCGCGTTATGAGCATGTGACTTCATGAAGCACGCCTTGGTTGATGTACTTGCGAGCTCTTCCGTTGTGATCACACATGTTGTTGACATAAAAATATCTCTTCCGTTGTGATCACCCATTTGGCGGGATTGGCAGGCCAGGTTGGGGCCCAATACAAATTGCCAACGCATGCAAGAGAGAGAGTTCGGAAAAGAAACTCGAACCGGTACGCTGAGAGTTACTTGGCGGTGGCACTCAGCGTAATTTGCTCTTAACTCCAACTTCTTCCTTCCACGGATCTGGAAAAGAGCTGCTTCCCCAACTTCTCCTTTTTTACACTAAGACAGGTCGCTAGCTTCTCAATTCTAGCTTCCAGGCCTTAACTTCATGCGTGGAGTTGAGGAAGCTTGGAGCTGGAGCATTGCAGAACAGGCCCTTAGTTTGCTGTGTTTTCTCTGTTCTTTCTTCAGTTGGAACTTCACTGCCAAAATCTGGAGCACCTACTTCCATCATCTACACAAAAGGTAGAAGAATGGCTCAGTGTTGTATCAACTGCATCAAATCTGTAATGTACATACTGTATCAGTGTTCAGTTAGTCAATTTATCCCATGCAGTACACTGAAAAATGCCAAAAAAAAGGAGAGACCGTCTACCTTCCAGAACAGCAAGCCAGCAAGACCATGCTATCATTTTAGCAGACAAGATCAGTTTCTTCTTCATCTAGAATCATGCACCCAAAACTGCCGCTAAATAATTCAGAATGACTGAACATGCGAAGATCTAAACCTGGCTCAAGAATCCTAAGAACTGTCCATGTAAACAACATATTGTGACTGAACTGTTAGATGGAACAAAAGAAGACATTGCACAGCTAAAAATTGTAGTCTGGATAAATCAGGAAAGGTGGCTTGAACCATGTAAATCTCAGGCATCATTTTCCGAAGAGAAGAGATTGGCTGCAAGGGCTTTGCTGCAATTGTTTACTAAAGTAAATATCTAAAGTTTAACATAGTCCAACTTTGCTCCTGAATCTTGTTTAGCAATAACAAAATCATTTGCTGCTCTTGTTCTTTCAGTACACATGTACCACATGATGAGACAGAATGCTAAATAATTCAGAATGACTGTACATGCTAAAAATCTTAACTGCTCAAGATTCAAGAATTCGTATGAACTGCCCATTCAAAGAGCACACGGCGAACTTTTAGATGGAATAAAAAACAACATTTGCTGCTAATAAAAAATATTTTTAATAAACCAGGAACGATGGCTGTGAACCAAGCAAGTTTCAAACATCATATTCTGATGACAGAAAAACTGTAGTATTGATGTAGAAAAAATCAGACAGATCCAAGTGGTCAACTGCATATTTCTCAAGTTTATTAATCTTGTCAACATATGTATACCTCACACTGACACTAAATAATTCTGAACGACTAAGCATGCTAAAATCTAATGGCTGGCTTAAGAATTCCTATGAGCTGTCCACATCAATACTACAGCTGAATTGTTAGATGGAACAAAAAAGGGCTTGCAATTCTCAGGCATCTGCTGCTAGCACGTCGAGTTTGAAAAGCGTTCAGGACCTCATTCCTCCAATATATGCTCCGGAAAGCGTGCTTAGCTAAAAGCCGGCCTACCATATCGGATCGGGTACGCACGTACGAGTAGTACGCACGGCACGGAGGAGGAGATGCCTTCTAATCCGAGACACGTAAACTGGGACGCGTTAGAGCCGCAGGAATCCGAGAAACGGATGAGGTCGGTACGGCGATGACTAGACGGCCGGATTCCTTCTCCTCGCCATTGATATGTTCCCTCGTGGATGTGAGTCAAAGGCCACGTCTGGATAGCCTCTGCCGCCGCATGCATTTGCTTGCATGCAAGGGACGTCCCGAGGATTTTCGTATTGAAAATGTGAGTTAATTGCAGAGAACTATCAGACTTCCGCACTTGTAACGAATCAGTATCATTAGTTATTTTTTTGCCATGCAGTACCAACTCTAAGCCTAGGTGTTGCAAAAGGATCTGGCAGCTGTATAAGCGCGTATTGACCACGTATCTGACCTCTGGGACCCGTGTGTCAGGGGCTGACATGGCATGCTCTTTTATAAAAACAACCCTTACTTTTTATTTAATCACGCATATATTCTCTATTTTTTCAAAAAAAGTCTTGCCACAAGAACCATTTTTTCAAAAATAAACCCACGCGCGCGTCCCGCCTGGATACTGCAACGTGCCGTTAGACGCTCGCTGCCGCTGCGCTGCTGCTCCTTTTCGTCTAAATTGCACGCGTAAGTTTAGTTATACTTTGTGCCATTCGTTTTTTTTACAAAGTAAAAAATCGCACGACCGCCGAATTCGACCCCGCCGAGTCGTTCGCCGTGCGCGCTTGCTGCCTCCGACACACACCATCTTATGCGTCAACTAGTGGCTGCCTCAACTAGTACATGTATACTATGCAAAAAAAAAACCAGTACGTGTATACATCTTTAAACTCCGAGCCGTGCCGGCTTTTATGCGATACTAAAAAGTATTATATGTCCCTCGTGTCGTACAAATAAAAAAATGCTCGCCGCATCGTTTGATATGTATATAACATTTTTTAATATACAATGATCTTATTCAAATATACGATATCATATTATAAAAACTTAATCGTGTATATATTGAACATTTTATAATATACGATGTCTATATATATGTGTGTGTATGATTTTTATCAATATACACACACTACATTCGGTCTGAAGAATAAACCTGCTAGTCTCTGCATTGTTTTTGGGTTGAGTTCAAAATTTTTAAAATTACTCTGAAAGGTAAATAAAGTGTTTGTGCATTTAAAATAATGTTCAGAACATTTTTGGGAAAAGTTGAACGCGTATTTAAAAATTATAGTATTTTATAAAATGTTCAGCATGCATTATAAAATTTATTACGATTACACAATAATTTTTAGTACATGTTATCAAATTTTTGAGTAACTGTGCATTAAAAAAATACATGTTATCACATATATTTTTTTAAATCCGTTGGCCTCACTAGGCCACGGTTGGGCCATGCTGCAGCCCATGCAACGCTGGCTCGTTTAGCTCGAGCGGATCGGGATTCAGGGACGAGGGACAGGGACAGCGGCGTTTGAATCCAGCGACGGTTCCGGCCACCGCGTCGCCGCACTGCCCGACCGCGCCACCCTTAGCCCTCGTCGCCTAACACGAGCCGCTGCTCCCGCGAGCCAGCCGCTTCTCTGCTGCACCTGCGAGCCAGCCGCCGCTCTGCTGCTCCGGTGAGCCAGTGACGGGGCTCCGGCGAGGTCGAGGCGGCGGGGCTTTGAGCGATTAAATTTACAACAAAGGTGTTTTCTGCAAAAAAAAACATGCCAGGTTTGGCTCACGGGTCCCAGTGGTCAGATACACCATCAATACGCGTTTATACGTGGGTTAGACCGTTTTGCAATACTTAGGTTTAGAGTTGGTACTGCATGGCAAAAAAAAAGACTAATAGTACTTATTCGTTACGACGTGCCGAAGTGTGGTAGTTCCCTGCAATTAACTCTGAAGATGTGCTCTATCCATGTATAGCATCTATTTTTTTCATGGTAATACACGTCTTATTTATATCATATAAGAGTCATAGTACAAAGCACGTACAAACCAACAACGGCCAAGAAATAAAATTATAATCAAGACCGAAGAAACCTCTGAACTTGACATCAATGCCCGTAAAATACCTCTAGGACCACCATAGCAGCCATCAAAGAAAAAATGACGGATCACCTTCACACCCAAGCTCGAAGCAGCTCCATCGCTGATATGCAGCTTTACAGATATCTGTGACGTCCTCGATTCAATCGTACACTAATCATGCATGCAAATGTGTACGATCAAGATCAAGGACTCACGGGAAGATATCACAACACAACTCTAGACACAAATTAAAATAATACAAGCTTTAGTCTACAAGCCAGGGGCCTCGAGGGCTCGAATACATAAGCTCGAATACACAAGGGTCAGCGGAAGCAACAAAATCTGAGTACAGACATGAGTTTAAACAAGTTTGCCTTAAGAAGACTAGCACAAAAGCAACATCGATCGAATAGGCAAGGTCTCCTGCCTGGGAGCCTCCTAACTCCTCCTGGTCGTCGGCGACCTCCACGTAGTAGTAAGCATCGGCGGTGGCATCTGGCTCCTGGGCACCGACACCTGGTTGCATCAACTGGAAAGAAGAAGAAATGGGGAAAAGAGGGAGCAAAGCAACCATGAGTACTCATCCAAAGTACTCGCAAGCAAGGATCTACACTACATATGCAACATTATCAAAGGAAGGTCAGATATGTGGATCGGGCTGCAGAAATGCCGTAATAGAGGGAGAGCCTAGTCCTACCAAGACTAGCATCTTCCGGAAACCACCATCTTGGCAAAGAACAGGAGGGAGTAGAGTAGCATAAAGTAAAGTAGTAGTAGTGTTATCAACCTCGGCCGGAGATCCTTTCTCGACTCCTTGCGAGAAAGAAATCCCAGAGCCATACTATCCAGTTATCATCACAAACCATTTATCATCACCATCCAATCCTCATCACAAGTATCCAGTTCTAGTTGTATCGATCGATACAACTCCAAGTGTCCGCTATCAGAGGACAGCTATCGATAGATGTTTTCTTCACTGCAGGGTGCACCAACTTACCCACCACGCTTGATTAACTCCGCCGGACACACTTTCATGGGTCATGCCCGCCTCGGCCAAACAATACGCCGCAACCCGACCTAGGCTTAATAGAGAGGCCAACACGCCGGACTAAACCTATGCCCCCAGGGGTCATGGGCCATCTCCCCGGGAACTCCTGCACGTTGCGTACGCGGCCGGTGAGCAGACCAAGCAACCTCCTTCAAAAAGGCAGGTGCTTACGCAGTCCAACCCGGCGCGCGCCGCTTAGTCGCTGACATCTATCGGCTGATGTATATGACGCAGAACGCCCATACTATGCCCACGTGATGGTTAGTGCTATCAGGCCAGAGGCCCCTTGGATCAAATATCCAAATCATAGTGGATTGGGAACGCGCGGTAACAAGCAGAGACTCACGAAAGATGTGACCCCGTTGCCCCGTCTCGAGGACTTGCGGCAAGGGCTAGGAATGCCCGGCCATGCCTCGTAATTATCTCGCGGGCACCCTCCAGGTCAACCCGACCCCACATCACTCGCAATTAAGCTTATGCTGGTACCCCTCGTGGTCGAATTCGCCTTTAGTAACATGGCTCGGTGTAAAGTCATAGTAATCATAGTAATCAGGTGTCTAAACATCAAGGGAAAGCCCGAGGAATAACCCCGGTGAATTCCACTTGATGTAATCATCAAGGTGAACGTAAGAGGATTCACCCTCGAGGTCCACACTTGAGGGGTTGCACGACGTAGTCATATCGTAAGTGGTTAAAGAGGAAATCACCCTCGATGACCATGACCGAATAGCTACACTATAGGGTTAACATCGGAAGTCTTGATGAGGTCTCACCCTCGGTACTTTCGATAGTAACCCAAAGAGTGTCGAGCAACTAAGGGAAGTGATGTGCGGTGTCGGGCCTGGTCTTCGATCCCGTTGATCGGGTCTTCGATTATCCGGTAGGCGGTCGGGACAAAGTGGGGTCATCGATGGATCTCTAACCAACCTATACTAAGCGCTTTAGGATAAGGTGTAAGGTACAACAACAAAGTTACAAAAGCAGGCTATGCATCAGAATAGGAGCAATCAATAACAGTAGCAAAATCTAATGCAAGCATTAGAGAATGGAATGGGAGATATCGGGATGATCAAAGGGGGGGCTTGCCTAGTTGCTCTGGCAAGGAGGGGTCGTCGTCGACGTAGTCGATCACAGGGGCAACATCGGTCTTGGGGTCTACCGGAGAGAAGAGGGGGAAGAAATAGTAAATATAAAGCAAACATAGTATCACAAAGCAGAACATGGCAAAATGTTGTGCCGGGAGTGACCTAACGTATGGCTACACGATAAAGGTGAAGGGGGGAATCAGCCGAATGTTTTCCTGCCCTGTGACCTCGACAGATGACCGTAGGGGGAATGTCCCATGTTCAGCATGCTAGGGGCATGTGACAGATGAACGGACCTCGTATTCGGATTCGTTGGATTTTTCTGAGCAACTTTCATGTAGAAAACATTTTCATTCGAGGTACGGTTGATTTTCTATCAATTTTCAAAGATTAAACAATTTTCTGGAATTACTCAAATTAACAGAAAAGGAAAAAGACGCCAAAGATGACGTATGTGTGACGCCGTCAACACTCCATTGACCGCCAAAACTAACATCGGGGACCCACTGTCATAGACAAAGGATAAACAGAGTTCAAACTAATCTAAATTTAGTTAGTAAAACTGCTGGGCCCACCTGTCAGTGTCTAGTTAAGCTAACTAAATAATTTTAATTATAAAACCGGTTTAGTTAATCTAATTACGCGTGGGGCCCGCACGCCGCTGTCACTGAAGAAGCCAGTCGGACGTTGATCGTCAAACCAGTCAACAGGGACCCGTGGGGCCCAGTGTCAGTGGCACAGATGGCCCACCTGCCAGGCCACGTCGGCGACGGCACCGGAGACAGCTCCGACGACCCAAAACGCGGCGGCGCCTGCAGGAGGGGCTCGGGTTTCGTCGTCCGGCGACCAAATCGACGACGGTTGGTCGCGTTCGAACAGGAACAACGTCCCGCGTCGATATGATGCTGTAGCGCGAGCTAAAACGGATAGAGTCGAGTTCTAGGTCGTCGGCGGCGGACGCCGGAATCGGGCGTTGGTGGCTACGGCGATGTGGGGCGCGACAAGCGATGCAAAGAGCATAGTTGGGCTTCTACGAGCCCTAGGAGCTCGGCTACGAGCTCGGACGCGAGCTTGGGCCACGGTGGCCACGACGGTGCGGTGATCCACGGCGGCGAGCTCACGACAACGACGACGAGCTAGCTAGGGAGAACGACGCGGTGCGAGGAGAAGAAAGGAGGGAGGGAGGAGCTCACCGTGCGGCTACGAAAAGCCTGCGACAGCTTAGGAGCGCAGAGGTGGCCGGAGACGACGGCGGTCACCGGCGACAGAGGAGAAAGGGGGCTGCTTGATCCGCTCCATGTAGTGGCTCCCGGCTCGCGCTCACGGACGGGGACTGGATAGACGACGACGGCGGAGACAATGGGCACGATGGCGAGGCGAACGGGGCTCGATGGCCGCGAGGACGACGGAGACGGCGGCGAGCGCGCTCGGGATCGAGCGAGAGGAGAGGGGAGAGGTTGATCTGGGGGAGGGGAGGCGCAAAGGTGTAACGCCCCGGATTCGATGCGCCAGGTGTTTGCCAGTTATTCGTCGTCGTTGCCATGTTATTTGCTTGTGTGTTGCATTTTATCATGTCATCATGTGCATCTCATTTTGCATTCGTGTTCGTCTCATGCATCCGAGCATTTTCCCCGTTGTCCGTTTTGCAATCCGGCACTCCTATGTCTCCCGGCGCCCCCTTTTGCCTCTTTTTGTGTGTGGGTATTAAACGTTCTCGGAATGGACCGAGGTTTGTCAAGCGGCCTTGGTATAGCACCGGTAGACCGCCTGTCAAGTTTCGTGCCATTTGGAGGTCGTTTGGTACTCCAACGGTTAACCGCGTAACCGTAAAAGCCCCTTCTCCTTGCAGCCCAACACCCCATTCCAAAGTGGCCCAAAACCCAACAAACTCCTCTCCATGCTCTCGGTCGTTCGATCACGATCGTGTGGGCGAAAACCGCACCTCATTTGGAGTCTCCTAGCTCCCTCTACCTATATATTAGCCCCTCCCCCCGAAATTCGCGTATGAAAATCCCCCCTAACCCTAGCTTCGTCCTCATCCCGCAGCCGGACACGTCCGGACCCCGCCGGACATGTCCGATCGTCGCCCCGGCCAACCGCGTCCCGCCACGTGGCTCCGCCGCCGCCCGCCAGCCCACTGGGCTCAAGGCTGCCCGCCTGAGCCTGCTTGGCCGCCATGAGCCTGCCTCGCCCAAGGCTGCCTCCCGCCGCCAAGGCCGCCTCTCGTCGCCGCTGCCTCCGTCCTCCGCCACCGGCGGCCGCTCCGTCGTGCCTCGCTGAACCCCGCTGCCCCGCCAGCCCGCCATGGTCGGGCGAGCCGGTTCGCCGCCACGGCCTGCCGCCCGGCACCCGCCTGCCCCGCTGCCCAGCGGCCGGATCCGCGCCCTCGCCCGCGGATCCGCTTTTCCTCCGTCTCCGGCCGTGCTCCGGCGAGTTCCCCGGCCACGCCTCGTTTTCCGCGCCGTCCCGATCCGGATCTGAACCAGAGGTTGACCCCGTTTTCCACTAAGTCCCGAAATATTTTGCATTATCATGCCAATTTCATCGCATCGTAACTTGTTGTATACTGCTCCGTTTCGTGCGTGTAATATGTCAAATTCTTCGCCTCGACGAGTACTTCATTTCATTACATTGCATAATGTTCATTTGAGCTCATCTTGATGCCTGAATCATCGTTGCAAAAGTGCTATGTGATGTTAATCTGCTGAAACTGTTATAACTTGATGATTTGTCATTTTTGTTGTATTTGATGTGTGCATCTTATGAGAATGAGCTATACATGAGTTTTGATCTATGTCATGCCATCCTTAGAGGGGTGCTATCCATGTATTCTTTTAATTCCTGTAGTTAGTGCATCAAGCTTGTTAAGTAGGGTACTTACTGTTGCTGTTTTGCATGTCTGAATCTGCTATATCATGATGCTATGTTAACCTGCTTCTACAAGTCATTCTGTGCATAATCTGGAGATGTTCACTAAGGATGTTTTGTTACACATGTCATGCTCTATCCATCCATGCCTATGGTTGCATTTATAGCCTACTGTAACTTGTTGGTATCTTGCTCCAAAATTGCTAAATAATGTTTCTGTCATTCTGTTAACATTAAGTTCAATGTTGCCATGATTGTTGTTAGCGATCCATGCACTCTATGAACTTGCTCTTGCCATTCTTAGCTTCATAAACATGTCTTCTTACTGTGAGTTTCCTTTCCATGCCATGTTTTGCTCTGTGGTGAGTGGTTAAAGCTCACCAACATGCCTACTTATTGTTGTTCCTGCCATGTATGAATGTGTAATATAACTTGCTATGTTTACATGGGTGCCATCATATCTTCTGGTCCTTTTTGGCTCATGGTCACTAAAGGATATTTGATCTATACATTTAGTAGATTCATTCCATGCCTTTGTTTGCCATATTAAGTTCCTGTACCATGTTGTTTGATAGCTCTAAACATCGCAACCTGTTGTTATTTCTGCAAAGTCTGAAACTGATATTATTTGCAATCTTGCCATGTGTGTTTGAGCATGTTCTAGTGATTTCTGGAGATATCTCAGTGTTCATGTTTTTTCATGCTTTACCTGTACTTCATGCCCATGCCTTTTGTTTTCACGTTGGGATTCTGTAGCATGTTGTTTTGATGCTTGCAATATGCCTAGTTGCTATTTTGGACAGTTTGTCCTTTAAACTTGTATTGGGTGTATGTGTTGCACCGTTGCTCCGTTTTGAGTGTGCTCTATATGAAACTTGCTTGATTTTGCATGTAGTTTCATATTATCATGTTGCATCCTTGTTTTGAGGTGTTTCCTTGATGTTTGTATGCATTTTGCATCAATGCCATGTTTAACTTGTTTTGCTCATATCTTCTAGGCCGTAGCTCCGAATCTAATGAACTTTATATGTAACTTGACTAGAATCTCATGTAGATCTTCGTGGTGCTCTTTAACTTGCTGTTTAACAACTTGAACATAAGGTTTATTCAGATCTGGACCAATTTCGAAATTTGCATGAGGACTTACCGGAATTGTTCTATGTTGTTTCCGGCCTCATTTAAACTTGCTTTGATGTGTTGCTCTTGTTTGCATCGTCTTTTGCCATGAGTAGCTTCATGTAGCCTTGTCATGTATCATGCTTGTTGTGCATCATGCCTTGTTCATGTGTGGTGTGTTTACCATGTTGTGTGCTTTTCTCGATAGTTCCCGTTTCGTTGCGATCGTGAGGATTCGTTAAATCTCACGCTTGGTTCATCTTCGTGGCTTCATCTTCTTCATGGACTCGTTCTTCTTCCTTGCGGGATTTCAGGCAAGATGACCGCTACCCTGGATCTCACTACTATCATTGCTATGCTAGTTGTTTCGTTTCTATCGCTATGCTGCTACCTATCACTTGTTCCTCAAGCCTCCCAAATTGCCATGTCAGCCTCTAACCTTTTGCACCCTTCCTAGCAAACCATTGCTTGGCTATGTTACCGCTTTGCTCAACCCCTCTTATAGCGTTGTTAGTTGCAGGTGAAGTTGGAGATTGCTCTTTGATGGATAGGATCATGTTGGGATATCACAATATCTCTTATATTATTAATGCATCTATATACTTGGTAAAGGGTGGAAGGCTCGGCCTTATGCCTGGTGTTTTGTTCCACTCTTGCCGCCCTAGTTTCCGTCATATTGGTATTATGTTCCCGGATTTTGCGTCCCTAACGCGGTTGGGTGATTTATGGGACCCCCTTGACAGTTCGCTTTGAATAAGACTCCTCCAAAGAAGGCCCAACATTGGTTTTACCATTTGCCTCACCTATGCCCTTTTTTCCCCTTTGGGTTTCCGGAGCCCGAGGGTCATCTTTATTTTAGCCCCCGGGCCAGTTCTCCTCTGAGTGCTGGTCCAAACCGAGCGATGTCCGGCGCCCCCTGGGCAACCAGGGTCTATGCCAACCCGTCGTCTTGCTCATCCGGTGTGCCCCGAGAACGAGATATGTGCAGCTCCTATCGGGATTTGTCGGCACATTCGGGCGGATTTGCTGGTCTTGTTTTATTACTATCGAAATGTCTTGTAGCCGGGATTCTGAGACTGATCGGGTCTTCCCAGGGAGAAGGAATATCCTTCGTTGATCGCGAGAGCTTATCATGGGCTAAGTTGGGACACCCTGCAGGTATAAACTTTCAAAGCCGTGCCGCGGTTATGTGGCGAGATGGGAATTTGTTAATATCCAGTTGTAGTAAACTTGAAGTAAACTCTTCTAAAATACACCAACCGTAAAGCGTAATCGCGGAGTGTCTCTTTTCGGGTTGATCGAGAGGAGAACACGGTTTACGGGTTATGTCGACGTAAGTAGGAGTTCAGGATCACTTCTTGATCATTACTAGTTGATGACCGTTCCTTTGATTCTCTTCTCGCTCTCATTTGCGTATGTTAGCCACCATACATGCTTAGTCGCTGCTGCAACCTCACCACTTTACCCCTTCCTTTCCCATTAAGCTTTGCTAGTCTTGATACCCATGGTAATGGGATTGCTGAGTCCTCGTGGCTCACGATTACTACACCAACAGTTGCAGGTACAGGTTTCAAGGACGATCATGACGCGAGAGCGATGTTTGCTTGTTTTGGAGTTCTTCTTCTGCTTCTTCTTCGATCAGGGGATAGGTTCCAGGTCGGCAGCCTGGGCTAGCAGGGTGGATGTCGTTTGAGCCTCTGTTTACGTTTCATCCGTAGTCGGATGTTGATCTTGTATGTTGTGATGTTGTATTCGTGTGGCATTGTATGCCTCTTGTATGTATCCCCATCTATTATGTAATGTTGATGTAATGATATCCACCTTGCAAAAGCGTTTCAATATGCGGGTCTATCCTTGGAGGGACCGTCGAGTTCCTTTTGGATAGGGTCGCATATTGGGCGTGACAAAAGGCGAGCGAGAGGGGGGGGGGCAAGTGGGAGAGATGGGTGGAGGCCGAGGCGTCGGGGCGGCCTTATCCCCTCCCGCCGTTGGCGCCGACGAGGTGGTCGGGCGGGGACGTGCCCCTGTAGCGACACGCACCAGGGAAACAGTAGGGAGGAAGAGCGACCGGGGAGGGGAGCTGGGCCTGGCCGGCTGGGCCTGTCTCTGTGGCCTTAGTCCCAGGGGAAGAGGCTTCCTCTCTCTCCCCTCTGCTTTCCTTTCCTTTTCTTTTTTTTGATTTATTCATGTTTTGCAAATTGCTTAGCCACCATTAGAGTTTTGTAAAACATGTGACTTAGCTCAACAATTATAGTGTAATATTTACCACTGCCAAAAAATGGTTTGGAGCCAAAACGATTTCATTTGAATTTTTAATAAATGATATAGCACTTTAAATTTCTGTTTGATGTTGTTTCATGTTGTTTGAGCCACATAATGAATTTAGGTGATGTTATTTTTCTGAAGATAATTAGTTATGAATTATCTTCTATTTAAAGAACATTTTAGTTTGCATGTTTGAGAAATTTTGAATTTCACTCATAATTTGAATTTGAATTTGACTCTGATTTTTCATCAAGTGATAAATAGTTCAGTAAGCATGGTGACCTGGCACCATTAACAGGGGATTACTGTAGCATGACACTGGGGGTGTTACAAATCTCCTCCACTACAAGAAATCTCGTCCCGAGATTTAAGTGGGGAAGTAAAGAGTAACTTTGGGAGAACTGACCCTTATAGGGTTAATTATCCGTGAACAATTCAGGAATGAGGCAAGTATCTCTCGAGTTGAAACTTAATAAAACATCGAGAGCAAAGTATGAAGGTACAATAGGAAGTTTCAAGAGAACGGACAAACGATTGATACCGATCGAGTGTGAGAAAGGGGTTGAGCATCGAATAGATCATCTCTTGAAAGGTGGCTCGTGACATGATACGAAGCCAAATGCAAGAATATTTCAGAATCAAAGATATACAGGAGAGTCAGGTTCCGATCATGTGGAACTGTGGCTTATGGGCCCACCTGGTGTGTTCGGAGTAGGAAAAAGGCGGCGACATCTTGCACGGATATGATAGCAAGGCATGTCACATGATAGCTTGTCAGTTATGTTGGCATCAACGTTGGTACCATGGGCGAGGGACGAAGAGAACCATTTTCCTGCTCGTTGGAACGAGGCGGACCATTAGGCAAAGTTCTCGTCCATCGGTGGTTACCAGAATGTCAAAAACAATAGTAACAGGGTCTCACTGACAAGGTTGTACATCGGGGTGCTTACTTAAGCAGGGATTTATCTCTGCTCAGACAAGTTAGATTACAAGAAAGGTGAAATAGAACAATGGAAAGGAAAATGTGTTTACACACAAGAATTGGGAGTATATCCTTCCCAAGGGGAAGCGGAGCAGGATATACATGATACGACAGCAAGTTCAAAAGCATTTAGATAAAGGGGGCGAGGGAAGAATCATGATATTACCCATACAACAGTGTTTGGATAATAGATCAAGAAACATTCGACAATGTGCTTCCAATGTTCTTGTTGATATTCAGAATACCACAGTCATGCTTCGATGCGGCAATGATATGGTGTCAAGTAAAGATTGGGTCCGAAGATCTCAAGAGATACCGAGAAACAATCCCAAGATATCTCAGAACGTAAGGAATAATCAAGCACAACCAGGTTTGTGTTGGCAGAAAGTCAAGATGTTATCGATGATATCACAAATCATCGAGGGGCGGGGATGGTATTTCTAGCCATGAATTTAGTTGACATCTCTGAAGAAGCCAAAGTGTTGACGACGATCATGACAGATTTTGTCGAGAGACTCTATGACGATGCCATCGAGCAGAAAAGGAAGGGTGAAGTGAAAGGCTATGAGAACCACGGATTCGACACAAGCTCGAAGTCAAGCTTATTGCTCGAGGTGAAATGATAAGACGAGGAAGATCGACGTAGGCTTAGCTCATCGTTGAAAGTTGCTCCGGGCATAAGGACCAGGTAGCACAGTTAAAAGTTGACTCGATAAAAATATAGCCGATCAGGCTAGGAATGATGTGATGGGGTATAAAACTTCCCAATATCATGTACTAGGTGTAATGCCGGAAGGTAAATCGGAGTAGAGGTTGGACGGGGGAAATGATTTGCAGGGGATAAGTATTTTAACTTATCATGTAAATGGAATCAAGGAGGAAATATGTCGGAACCACGATTATAAAGGATCAATTCATCGATACAAGATGAGCTTGTACCAAAGAAATAATTATTTTTATGAGCAGCTTCCATGATAAGTTCTACATCGGTTCCATGGGCATGAACACAAGGGTTCAAGGTCGACTCCCACTTCTTCAATGCATAACCTTTCATTCGCTCCTTTTTTCCGATGAAATTGTAATGTAGAGGATTTAGCTGGCGAAGTACCAGAAGAGTAAGACTCGAGAGAACTCTCTGGTCACACGGATTATGGAAAGCATAAGTTCAACCTGTCGGGCATTTTTTTTTTGAATCTATACAACCATCAACCAAACAAAAGATACGAGTCCAAATGCAGAGTATCGGAGTCAAAGCAGATGATACAATTTACCGAAGGTATTATGTATCAGGGAAAAACTCACAAGACTTTGGATGTGAAGGACATTGTCGGATAACCATCCAGCGATGGATCTAGCGATTCACGACAGAGTTGATCTGAGTATTGGTAATCAATCAGACGAAGAAGGGATGCAAAGGCATCGGCTTATAGAAACGTCTGAATGATTCGATGCTTGGGTACAAAGGAATTATGATTTCAAGATGAAGGATCAGAAGCAGAGGCTCTGATCAAAAGATGAGTAAGTTGAATAGACCTAGAGGTGTACCCGATCAAATCTGGATTGGGCAAGAACCAGCTCATATATGGAAGGATGTCCGAGCCGGAAAGAAAATTTCCAAGGATTATTTGATGATTGCGAGTATTCGCATCGCATTAATCGAATCCATAGGAACAGAATGACAATCACAAAGAAATTTAAAGAATATTGCTAGACACATGGAATTAATCCTAATGCAAGCAGGCAAGGAGAATCAAGAGCAATAGGCTGAAGAGGATTTTCGGAAGATCAGATAGTATTTCCAAGTATTTTGGAAAGCATATGAACAATCGGGGATGAACGAACCCGGTTAAGTGAATTATCCACAGTTCAAAAAGAAGCTGCAGCGTAAGGCACAAAGGATTCTCGAAACAATGGAGAGTACTAGTGGTATCTTGTAACAACAGGAGCAACTGGGGATGAAGGTACAAGCGGCAAGGATGTTATTCACGGGGATTATTGGTGGTCAGGAACTGCAAAGCAGTGGGCACAGGGTCTTGGGAAACATCAAGGAGTATCTGCAGAATCTTCTGACGAAGCAAGCGATCATCTGTAGTGAATGGGCTCTCCGGAAGAAAGTGGTTACGAGATCCTAGAGTCAGAGTTAGTAAATTTTTTAACCCGAATAGACAAGAGATCAGAGTCCCAGAGTATAGATGAGGAAAAAAGATCCTAATACCACCCGATGGCGACGTGGGCCCGTAAGCTACACAGCCATGTTAGTCAAAGTTTTTGTAGTGACTAGACTCGACTTAGGCCAAGGAGTTGGAAAGGGGGCTACCTACAGGCAGTCGGCTCTGATACCAACTTGTGACGTCCTCGATTCAATCGTACACTAATCATGCATGCAAATGTGTACGATCAAGATCAAGGACTCACGGGAAGATATCACAACACAACTCTAGACACAAATTAAAATAATACAAGCTTTAGTCTACAAGCCAGGGGCTTCGAGGGCTCGAATACATAAGCTCGAATACACAAGGGTCAGCGGAAGAAACAAAATCTGAGTACAGACATGAGTTTAAACAAGTTTGCCTTAAGAAGACTAGCACAAAAGAAACATCGATTGAATAGGCAAGGTCTCCTGCCTGGGAGCCTCCTAACTACTCCTGGTCGTCGGCGGCCTCCACGTAGTAGTAAGCATCGGCAGTGGCATCTGGCTCCTGGGCACCGACATGTGGTTGCGTCAACCAGAAAGAAGAAGAAAGGGGGAAAAGAGGGAGCAAAGCAACCGTGAGTACTCATCCAAAGTACTCGCAAGCAAGGATCTACACTACATATGCAACATTATCAAAGGAAGGTCAGATATGTGGATCGGGCCAGAAATGCCGTAATAGAGGGGAGAACCTAGTCCTATCAAAGACTAGCATCTTCTGAAAACCACCATCTTGCAGCAACAGGAGGGAGTAGAGTAGCATAAAGTAAAGTAGTAGTAGTGTTATCAACCTCGGCCGGAGATCCTTTCTCGACTCCCTGCGAGAAAGAAATCCCAGAGCCATACTATCCAGTTATCATCACAAACCATTTATCATCACCATCCAATCCTCATCACAAGTATCTAGTTCTAGTTTTATCGATCGGGATACAACTCCAAGTGTCCGTTACCGTAGGAAAGGCTATCGATAGATGTTTTCTTCCCTGCAGGGGTGCACCAACTTACCCACCACGCTTGATTAACTCCGGCCGGACACACTTTCCTGGGTCATGCCCGGCCTCGGCCAAACAATACGCCGCAACCCGACCTAGGTTTAATAGAGAGGCCAGCACATCGGACTAAACCTATGCCCCCAGGGATCATGGGCCATCTCCCCGGGAACTCCTGCATGTTGCGTACGCGGCCGGTGAGCAGACCTAGCAACCTCCTTCAAAAAGGCAGGTGCTTACGCAGTCCAACCCGGCACGCGCCGCTCAGTCGCTGACATCTATTAAACTTCGGCTGATGTATACGATGCAGAACGCCCATACTATGCCCACGTGATGGTTAGTGCTATCAGGCCAGAGGCCCCTTGGATGAAATATCCAAATCGTAGTGGATTAGGAACGCGCGGTAACAAGCAGAGACTCACGAAAGATGTGACCCCGTTGCCCCGTCTCGAGGACTTGCGGCAAGGGCTAGGAATGCCCGGCCACGCCTCGTAATTATCTCGCGTGCACCCTCCAGGTCAACCCGTCTCCACATCACTCGCAATTAAGCTCATGCTGGTACCCCTCGTGGTCGATCCGCCTTTAGTAACATGGCTCGATGTAAAGTCATAGTAATCATAGTAATCGTGTGTCTAAACATCAAGGGGAAAGCCCGAGGAATAACCCCCGGTGAATTCCACTTGATGTAATCATCAAGGTGAACGTAAGAGGATTCACCCTCGAGGTCCACACTTGAGGGGTTGCACGACAGAGTCGTATCGGAAGTGGTTAAAGAGGAAATCACCCTCGATGACCATGACCGAATAGCTACACTATAGGGTTAACATCAGAAGTCGATGAGGTCTCACCCTCGGTACTCGATAGTAACCCAAGAGTGTCCAGAACTAAGGGGAAGTGATGTGCGGTGTCGGGCCTGGTCTTCGATCCCGTTGATCGGGTCTTCGATTATCCGGTAGGCGGTCGGGACAAAGTGGGGGTCACCGATGGATCTCTAACCAACCTATACTAAGCAGTTTAGGATAAGGTGTAAGGTACAACAACAAAGTTACAAAAGCAGGCTATGCATCGAATAGGAGCAATCAATAACAGTAGCAAAATCTAATGCAAGCATGAGAGAATGGAATGGGCGATATCGGGATGATCAAAGGGGGGGCTTGC
Source organism: Aegilops bicornis (assembly GCA_021605145.1). Classification (NCBI taxonomy): domain Eukaryota; kingdom Viridiplantae; phylum Streptophyta; class Magnoliopsida; order Poales; family Poaceae; genus Aegilops; species Aegilops bicornis. The sequence continues at coordinate 564,222,700 of CM038669.1, read as the reverse complement.
CTGGTTGCTCTGGCAAGGAGGGGTCGTCGTCGACGTAGTCGATCACAGGGGCAGCATCGGTCTCGGGGTCTACCGGAGAGAAGAGGGGGAAGAAACAGTAAATATAAAGCAAACATAGCATCACAAAGCAGAACATGGCAAAATGCTGTGCCGGGAGTGACCTAACGTATGGCTACGCGATAAAGGTGAAGGGGTGAATCACCCGGGAATGCTTTCCTGGTTCCGGACCTGTGTCAGACAGATGATCGTAGGGGGAATGTCCCATATTCAGCATGCTAGGGGCATGTGACAGATGAATGGACCGCGTACTCGGATTCGTTGGATTTTTCTGAGCAACTTTCATGTAGAAAACATTTTCATTCGAGGTACGGTTGATTTTCTATCAATTTTCAAAGATTAAACAATTTTCTGGAATTACTCAAATTAACAGAAAAGGAAAAAGACGTCAGCATGACGTATGTGTGACGTCAGCAGTCAACAGTCCAGTTGACTGGTCAAAACTGACACGGGGGACCCACCTGTCATAGACAGTGGGATAAACAGAGTTCAAACTAATCTAAATTTAGTTAGTAAAACCATCGGGCCCACTGCCGTTGTCTAGTTAAGCTAACTAAATAATTTTAATTATAAAACCGGTTTAGTTAATCTAATTACGCGTGGGGCCCGCACGTCAGTGTCACAGAGAAGCCCAGTCAGCACGTTGACTGGTCAAACCAGTCAACAGGGACCCGTGGGGCCCAGTGTCAGTGGCACAGATGGCCCACCTGCCAGGCCAAGTCGGCGACGGCGCCGGAGACAGCTCCGGCGACCCAAAACGCGGCGGCGCGTGCAGGAGGGGCTCAGGTTTCATCTTCCGGCGACCAAATCGACGGCGGTTGGTCGCGTCCGAACAGGAACAACGTCCTGCGTCGATATGAGGCTGTAGTGCGAGCTAAAACGGATGGAGTCGAGTGCTAGGTCACCGGCGGCGGATGCCGGAATCGGGCGTTGGTGGCTACGGCGATGTGGGGCGCGACAAGCGATGCGAAGAGCATAGTTGGGCTCCTACGAGCCCTAGGAGCTCGGCTACGAGCTCGGACGCGAGCTTGGGCCACGGTGGCCACGACGGTGCGGTGATCCGCGGCGGCGAGCTCACGGCAACGACGACGAGCTAGCTAGGGAGAACGACGCGGTGCGAGGAGAAGAAAGGAGGGAGGGAGGAGCTCACTGAGCGGCTACGTAAAGCCTGCGACAGCTTAGGAGCGCAGAGGTGGCCGGAGACGACGGCGGTCACTGGCGACAGAGGAGAAAGGGGGCTGCTCGATCCGCTCCACGTAGTGGCTCCCGGCTCGCGCTCACGGACGGGGACTGGGTAGACGACGATGGCGGAGACAATGGGCACGATGGCGAGGCGAACGGGGCTCGATGGCCGCGAGGACGATGGAGAACGGCGGCGAGCGCGCTCGGGATCGAGCGAGAGGAGAGGGGAGAGGTGGATCTGGGGGAGGGGAGGCGCAAAGGCGAGCGAGAGGGGGGGGCAAGTGGGAGAGATGGGTGGAGGCCGAGGCGTCGGGGCGGCCTTATCCCGTCCCGGTGTTGGCGCCGGCAAGGTAGTCGGGCGAGGACGTGCCCCTGTAGCGACACGCACCAGGGGAACAGGAGGGAGGGAAGAGCGACCGGGGAGGGGAGCTGGGCCTGGCCGGCTGGGCCTGTCTCTGTGGCCTTAGTCCCAGGGGCAGAGGCTTCCTCTCTCTCCCCTCTGCTTTCCTTTCCTTTTCTTTTTTTGATTTATTCCTGTTTTGCAAATTGCTTAGCCACCATTAGAGTTTTGTAAAACATGTGACTTAGCTCAACAATTATAGTGTAATATTTACCACTGCCAAAAAATGGTTTGGAGCCAAAATGATTTCATTTGAATTTTTAATAAATGATATGGCACTTTAAATTTCTGTTTGATGCTGTTTCATGTTGTTTGAGCCACATAATGAATTTAGGTGATGTTATTTTTCTGAAGATAATTAGTTATGAATTTTCTTCTATTTAAAGAACATTTTAGTTTGCATGTTTGAGAAATTTTGAATTTCACTCATAATTTGAATTTGAATTTGACTCTGATTTTTCATCAAGTGATAAATAGCTCAGTAAGCATGGTGACCTGGCACCATTAACAGGGGATTACTGTAGCATGACACTGGGGGTGTTACAACATCCAAGGTGGCTCACCAAAAGTGAAACCATTACTGTTGAACGAACCAAACCGGGGCAACACTCCGGGCACGCCATCAAACTCCAGATCTGGCAATCCCACACAACTAAGACGCTGGAAGAGAAAACTACACCTGCCATCCAGGAACCACGAACCCAGCACACGATCAACCATCTTCCAGATGCCGCCGATGCAGACCACAATCTGCATCCACTCCTAGACTACCTTCCAAACTCCGCGCCCGCGCTGGAGCAAATGCCGTCACAACGGTGGAGCCTGAGGACACATGTCCACCACTAGGATGTAGCCGCCGCCACGCCATCCTTACTTGAACAGACTGATTTCCAAATCCATCCCTAACCATAGGACCGATCACCTTGTCGGAGTAGGATCTGAAGAAACTTTATTTAGCGCCGCCGAAGCCAAGATGATGTACAACCTAAAAATCTAAACTGTGAGAGTAAAAAAGACGATCCACACGCATGGATCCGATTGCCAAGATCACATATTTACAATAAAATCCTGTTAGAAAAGGAAATCCAATAAGAAATAAGCTGCTCATGAGCATCATGGCATAGGTCAAAGGAAAGGAGGAGGCAAGCCCCCCATTCAAATTTCAACGACTAGGGAGGGGAATGAAACACTTGTCTTTCACAATCAATTCTTTCTTTTCTTTTTTATGTTTAGGACACGCTAAGCGAGAGCAAAACTCGCTAGACCTGATGAGCCTCCAAGCCATAGCAACCTCATGGGGAAATTACGAGCACTATGTTGCAAATGCATGGGATCAAAGAAATCTAGGACGATATTAAAGAAATCAAATGTTTGAAGGCAAGACTGGGAGAAGCATTTGAGGTAAAGGATCTTGGACCTCTTCGATACTTCCTTCGGATTGAGATTGTTCGGTCGAAGAAAGGGGTAACATTAAGTATCTTTTAGGTGGGAATAGTTGATTTTTGTCCAAAAGGACCCCTTGTCGAACGCTATTGTCAAAAAGGACTACCTGCGAAGAAAATTGTCAAAAAGGACCCCCTCACTAGTGGCGGCATGTGCGGCAGGCGACACGTGGCACCTGCCGCCACGCCAGGAGGCGGCGGGCCCTGCCGCCACCGCAGGAGGCGGCCACCCCAGCCGAACGGAATCCCTGCTACCCACCGCGCCGCGACGGAACGGGGCGGGCCAGGTGGGCCCTGCCGCCACCGGGCGAGGCGGCAGCCCTGGCGCGGTCAGCTGGTCGGGCCGACAGTTCTGCGCTGGGCTCCGCCTGTGGGCCTCGCCGCCACAGCCTGAGGCGGCCTCACCTGGCTAACACTGCTGGCCGACAGCTGCTGCTGCTCGCTGGCCGAGGCGCGGGCCCTGCCGCCACTAGCGCAGGCGGCCCGTTGCTGCATGCGCGCGCTGATTCCCCTGGCCGACATGAGCACTGTGGCAAATGGCGTTGATTCCCACGCGTGATTGCTTGTTGCTGATGATGCTGATTTTCACGATTGAGCGGGAATCCGATGCGGTGCGCTAATTTCCATGGGCGCGAATCCGACGCTGTGCGGTGATTCGTATGCCCGGGAATCACTCAATTTGCTAACTTTTGCTTCAGCGGACGCGACCGCATCAGTCACTCAGCACTGCTTTTGCTTTAGAGGACACCACGACACTGCGGGATTTTAACTCACTCGGTGCGGGAATCCGAGGCTGCAGTAGGATGAGTTTTAACCTGATTTGCCGACACTACAGGGATCCTGTTCCTTTTTATATGCCATGCTTCAGCTCCGTGCTCAAGCATACTCTCTGTGACCTTGTTCCTCTCCTTTGCTCTTTAAGTCTCTAAGTACAGAGAGAAAAAAGCTCAGTAAGCACTTTCACTCGTGATTTAGGGCGATTTAGAGTTGGATTTTGAAGATGATGAAGTTGAAGAAAAGATAGATTAAGGTCAGATCTATCCATTTTTGTTGGTTTCATTCGCATGCATGATGTTTTTATTCTGTTTGATTAGTTCCTAATAGTCTATGTTGCTTTAGGCATTATTTCAGCACTTGGAGGAGTCATTTGGAGTTTCTGGAGTAGGATTTGCCGTGCAAAGTGAAGTATAAAGGGGAAGAACGAGGTATGAGCTTTGCAATATAAGTATTTTTTTTGCATGCACGGTGGTAATTAGTTAGTCTTTTAGCTCATCATTAGCTATGTGATGTAAGTGCTTAGAGGTTAGAAAAATTTGCAGACGACAGATACAACATTTATACTAATTTTTTAGAAGAGTAGGTTGAAGATGTTGTATCAATGTTAGCTGCGTCCATTAGTATTGATATGTGAGAGAAGATCTTAATACGGTAATTAAGAAAAAAAATAGCACTGCAATTGTTCATTGCATGTGGTATGTTATTTCATGTGGTATGTTTATTACTAAGTCTATAGTTAGGAAGCCATAGGTCTACATACAAGCAAGTGCTATTTTTATACTTTTGATAGCAGAAAGAAAAATCCGTGTGTTATATTGATGTTCATGTGATAATAGGTTGACTCCGTTCATATAATACTGGTGACAGATATTTATTCGAACTATTTGGACGCTTAATTGCAGTCGCAAGCACATCCATATTGGAGCTGAGGTATAAATGACTCCGTAATATTGTTAATATTTTTTATATTGATGTAATTTTGTGAATAATATGCATGCCGCTGCAAATATTAATATTTGTAAATATATGATTATAATTGTATGATATGAAAAAATTCTATAAATCCAGAAGATATTAAATGTATAACGCATATGATATTAAAATGTTATTATCGTACTATTAAATGTTTTCCAAATGCTATGTTTTTGCATGTTAATATTTTTTTGTATTGATGTACTGTTGTGAATAATCTGCATGCCGCTGCAGATATTATTATTTGTAAGTAAATGATTGTTATCATATGATATGAAAAAATTATATAAAGCCGGAAGAAATATTAAATGTTTTAATCATATGATATTAAAATGTTATTATCGTACTATATGTTTAGTGGTTGTTTGGATAGCAAGTAATTACCATCGGTTTTGTCATAACTTGTAAGAAAATTAGATTTTACTAATAGTGGGTTTTCCAAAAGCTCAGTTTTTGTAACATTTTTGCATGTTACGAGAATCAGTTTAGGATATTTTTGGGGTAGTTAGAGAAAAGCAAGCAGAGTTTTAGTTAGTGACGCTCGTAGACGAGTTTGAGAAAAAAATAGATCTGTAAATACCGACAACCCCGGAAAGTCTAAAAAATGATTCTATAAACAAACCGAATATTTGTAACGGAAATACGATTATTATTTTAGTCGTATGATATGTAAATGTTGTCATCGTACTACTACTAAATGTTCAGTTACTAATTGTTTAAAATGTAAACATGTATGTTGGTTAGGTACTATGGAAAATTTAGTAGTGTACTATGGGAACGTCTTACGCGACGGTCCTTTCGGGTGGATGTGTCCTTGTGCGAGTCGGCTACAGTTGTAGTTAGAGACATGGTCAACATGGGTTACGCAGCTGTCAGAAGGTGCATCCGAGCGGTGTTTGGCCCAGGGATGTAGGGGAAAAAGTGACAATGGAGGCCTTCGTCGCTGACGGAGCAAATGATGGGACAGCTGCCCGTTGGGGTTTGCGGCCTGTCACAGTGATCACCGTGGGGTCGTACATGAGGTTTGCAAGCAATCCCAATAACCCAGTGTTTGGTCAGCCGATGGTGTATGTGGAGTTCATTTCAGTCACTGATGTTGCCGGATGCAGTAGCAGGGGTGGCGAGGTCGAGTTGGCCATCACATCAGCCCCTAGCATCGGCCCATCGGAACCGACGGGCGACCAGCCTGTGTATGACACGAGATATTGGTCTGCGGCCGTTGACATGAGTGAACACGTGGAGGGATTGCCGGAGGCGCTCGATGATGACGATCACTCTTCAACGTCTTCCGAGTCAAGCGAAGAAGAAGATGTTCCTCCCGTAGGGCGGTCGCCGCCACTGCAACCTGGGTTTTACAGGATATGAGCATCACAAATGAATTTCACTGCTTCGCCTAGAAGCGGGGAGCCCGGAGGTTGGGCAGGTTTTCCTGCATAAGAAGTCTGCTTACCAAGCAATTAATAGGTATGCAATCACCCTCCACCACCAGCAAAAAGTGAAGCAGTCTGATAAAAAAGAGTTGAGGGTCATATGCATCCACACCGCGAAAGGTTGCCGCGGAAGAGTTCTCGCTAGACTGAAGCCTGGGGTATGTCAGTCATCTGTTTGCGTATTTGTTGTGGCTCCTCGGGGTTATGTTTCCAAATTCACACGGGACGTACTTCTCCCTCGTCTCATCTACATTGTGGAGAAGATGGTAGATGAACCTTTACCCGAGCATCCAAAATACAGCTTCGGTTCTGCCATTCTATCTCATACATATAGAGGCTTGTGTGATGCCACACAAAAAACTTCCTTCGCAAAAAAGCTCACATTTTGTGTCCCCCACGAAGTTTCTACAGTTGTGGTCCTGGGAATACCTCCTCAGAGGACGACCTCGTACAATAAATCCCATACACCCATACGACTATAGCGAGGGCAGCTGTGTAACTATGGCCAGCAGGTGGACAAGGGCACGGAAACATTGGTCTCCAAGTATTGCGAAAAATTGTTACCCTATATACCACCAGCAGTTTGAGGCACTTGATGAGTCTGTAGTCACATGGAACCCATGGACTCGTGGAGCATGTACAGATGGTCTTTAATATACGACCCATCACACTGTGCATGTTGACCGATAGTGCATTCTCGCTGACTCACTGCTACTTATTGTTCATGTGGTGTGTTGAGCCTTACAACCCGTGAGCGTGTCATGAGACAGTTCGGTCTCAGACGAGATTCCACCACCTTTTCCAAGATGTACTGACGAGGAAACCCATAAGTAAGGTGTGACCTCCCTAAATAGTTAGTGTCCTTTTTAATTTACTAAACTCACACTTTGTTACATAATTTGCAGGCTAACCAATATGGGCCACGGTTGGAGTCTTTACGATTGGAGGGAGCGCAACATTCAATGGGTACAGAAGTGGGAAAATGACGCGCTAGCAGATATAGTGTATCAACTTAGGTACATTTTATTTACATTATTTATTACGATGACCATACGATGCGTGAAGATGCTTTGCTTTCATCACAACGGTTGATGTTATTATATAATTTTGCAGACCGTACGATGAAAATACAGCTCAAGCGTACAAGCAGTGGTACTGCATCAGCACGCGTACAAGCCTGGACGGTCAACCAGCTACGATACCAACAAATCTCACGCACGAGGAGCAGATGCAGAGACTTGTTGAGCTGCATGCAGCTTACTATCATGACCGGGTGGTAATCACTAGTAATTTTTTCAGGTCCATCATTTCATAATCATTTCAACCAAATAACAACCAAATATTTTTCCAGCTTCAAACTGCCCACGATATAGGGCAGATAGCGACGGAAAGCACGCCGCCTGTGGCTGTCAAGTCATTCAATAAACGTGTTAAAGAATACATGCTAACAAAGTTGAGATGTGGTAGAGGCGACGACGTTGTCATGGAGCGCATAACATGCCAAGATCGAGGTCAGCTGCATCGAAAAGTGCCATCGTCCGCACCGAGCGAGGCGCTGCATAAGCCATGGGCAGGTGGGGAGGGTCCGAGTACTACAACGACATTGCCACGACATGACTCTTCTCTCGCCACTACATCGCTTCTTCTTCGGTGCTGCTTTGTCGAGGCGTACATCGCAGGACCATGGCATGGGCTTGGATTCGATGCTCGAGTCAGTATCTTTCCCCAAACCCATATGCATACACAGGATATGGCACATACACTCAAGGTGAAGGATCTCAGCCAGATCTCTCCACGCCGATGGATCTCCATGCCCGAGGAGACTCGTGTCCAGATTTAAACCAAGACTGTGTAGAATGTCCGGATAGTACAAAGTAGGGATCCGATCAGTAGTCATGTTTACATTTTAATGCATTTACAGTGATATTACATATTATCCTCTAACATTCTTTGTTTACAATGTTTCTATGTGCAGGGCATACCTGATGTAAATTGGAATGATGAGTACACCCAACCCGGTGACAATGTTAACGCAGTAGATACGGATTTCTTCAGAGAGGACGTTATTGGCTCATCTTTTATCCCCGAGGAGTCACAACAACCATACGCCTACAATTACGCATCAGGTTCGCAACATGGATTACAGACTCCACCACCAATGCAGGAGTCGCAAACACAGGAAGACCATCTGGAGTATGGTCGGTCTTCGTGTAACTCGACCACCTAATCGCTTGGAGCTTTCCGGTCCGAAGGGAAGGCCAGGTGGCCGTCGTCGACTACAATGATTCATCTATCCACGTGCGCGACCCATTGTATCTACATATGTCAAGATTTAGACTTTTGATTTGAACATCTATGTATGCTGAAATAAAAATGCACCAGCCAGGAACAAATTTTCCCGCCTATATCTCCTGACATGCTATCCCGCTCCACTCTTCGGCTTATGTTTTCGCGCAACCCTGTCCCCTCAATATTTTCCCGCCAACGCTTTCCCTCCATATGTTCCCGCCACCCGTTTCCCGCCAACCCCTTCCCGCCATATCTTCCTGCCAACCGTTTCCCGCCAACCCCTTCCCGCCATATGTTCCCACCAACCCTTTCCGCCATATTGCGCCGTTCTTTCCGCCATTTTCTCCTCTCTACCTATAAAACCCCTTCAGACGGAGGTGGATAAGCATTCGAGTGTAGTGTAGTCGATATGTCCCATTATCCTTTCGATCGTAGTTTTCACCTCGGGATGAGCAGCACTCTTCCGAGGCTAGCTACCGATTTCGTGGATGGACAATAGGATAGCTCCATCGGACGAACTCACCGGTAGTGACACCATAATGAATGAGTTGGCTCACCAATTACGTAGGTCTGGGTGGCCTGAAAGGACCTATGAGGAGGTACGTAAAGAACTTCTTAGGTTGAATGCAAGGTGGAAGAAGGTAGTGGAGCCAAGAGTGAAACTTTCGTAAGGACTGCAGAAAAGCATCCATTTTATGGACTGAGGAGAGCGAGGACGAAGATGATATCTTCATGCCACCGCTTCCGGGTGCTGCATCGTCAAAGGGCAAGAGTTCTGCATCGTCTAAGGGCAAGAGTACTGCATCCTCGAAGGGCAAGAGTTCTGCATCGTCCAAGGGTAAGAGTTCTGCATCCTCGAAGGGCAAGAGTTCCGCATCGATGGAGGATGACGATGATGCCTTCATGTAGTTTTTAAGTTGTATCCCAGTTCTACCGTTTAATTCAGATGTACTTGCATTATTAGTTTGTACTCTCTTATTGTAGGGCATTATGTTCTATCTTAATTTTATTTTGTAGTTGTTGCACGATGTTCGATATAGTGGAGGGAAAGAAAATGCCACTACTTTATTCTAAAACTATATTTTTTTCCATTACGACACGGTACAACTGAAAATAAGATACATCATAGGAATAAAGCTACATTTAACTCCTGAAATAAAGCTACATTAAAGTGCAGAAATAAAGGTACAAATGATTGCGAAATTAAAAATACTACCACAGGAATCTACTGAGTCCAGCGTGGATATTTTCCTTTTCCATCGCCAGCTTTCTTCGCTGCCTTGGCCTCACGAGCCCTTTCTTTCTTTCTTTCTCCGCCTCCTACCACGAGCCTCCTTTCATTGTCGTTCCCGCTCCTCCATGCGACGAGCCTCTTCCCTGTTTTTCTTTCCTAAATCCTCGAAAACGGTGTTGCTCCGCATAGTATTCTTTTAACTCTCTCTTGCTCTGCTTTCTCCTCAGCTTCCGCCTTCTCGCGTCGCTCTTCCGCAAATAAACTACTCCACGCACGGCGACTTCTTTCACGAATCTCAGTCACTGCCCAAGCCGGCTTCTGCGTGTCAATCCAACGATAGTACATGCACAGAGGCGGAGGAGACTACAACAAGAAACTAGAATGTTACTAAAGAATCAATCAAAATACCAACAATATCTATTCGTGATGGTTAAAGCATACCGGAGGCTTGTCGTACTGAAATAGCTATGGCAGGATCTTCCTCATAATTGGCGCACATGAAAAACTTCATGCCCAACCAATCTGAAAAATCCGTCACCTCCTTCACCTTGCAAAGATCGCCACACCAACACCGCAGGACTGCCACCCCCAAAGGTAAACTTGCATTCTTCATTTTCCTCGGCCTAATGCTTTGATCCGAACAAGGCAAACTCATACCGACTGAACAAATGTGTTACATGCTGGATGAGAGCCTCGGTGTCTCCTTTTATAGGCTCAGACGATAAATGATGGCGAGAAAATAAGCGAGAACAGTGAAAATTAGGCGGGATATTTTAGGATCCCTGTAGTGTTGGCACAACAGGTTCCCGCAGTGCCGTCCTATCCGCTGAGGCAGAAAAAGCAAAAGCCAGAGTGATTCCCGCCCGTAAAATTCGTCGTCCTCCGCGCGTGGGAATCAGCCCAGTTTGCAACAGCGAGCCCGTGAAATTCGTCGTTATTGCGCGCGTGGGAATCAGCGCCCAGTCTGCAACAGGACCGGCTGTCGGGCCGCATGCAGCGCGGCCGCCTCACCCGGTGGCGGCAGGGCCCGCTGTCTCGTCGCGCGTGCAGCTGGCCTATCGGCCTGGGCGCGGCATGGGCACGAGAGGCCGCCTCACCATGGGCGGCGTGGCCCACCTGGCCTCGCCTCATGCGTCAGCGTCAGCACTATGAAGAATCCGTTCGGTTGGGTGGCCGCCTCGGTGGCGGCGAGGCCGCCGCCTCTGGCGTGGCGGGTGCCACGTGTCGCTGCTACCGCCGCCACCGCTGAGGGAGTCCTTTTTGTCCAATTGATCCAGAGGTAGTCTTTTTTGGCAATTCATCTCGGCAGGGGGTCCTTTTGGACAAAAAATCGGAATAGTTTACAATCGAGTTTGAAAGCATTAATGAAGTGAGCGCGTTTCCAATTCTACAGCTACAAGCTAGGCTCTTCTCTTTGCGGAATAGTTCGTTTCAAGCTCCTGTGCATCCTTTTTATTGCAGGTACGAGACCACATCTTGTTTTGCTTATGGGCACTAATTTCCGATACAGAAGTGGAATCGAAAAAATACGGGAAAAATGCACATTCAATATTGAGGAATACTTATTTCCGAATACAAGACACCAAGAAAGTTCTGGCCTGAAGCCATTGATACAGCTTGTCACGTCATCAACCGTGTTTATATCGATAAGCTTCTGAACAAAACCTCCTATGAGCTCCTTACTGACAAGAAGCCAAATGTCAGTTACTTTAGAGTATTTGGGGCTAAGTGCTGGATCAAGGATCCTCATCACAAGTCAGAATTTGAACCCAAAGCTCACGAAGGCTTCATGCTCGGTTACGAAAAGGACTCACACTCTTACAGAGTCTTCAATCTCTATCTCTACAAAATCGTCGAAACTGTAGATGTGCGATTTGATGAAACCAATGGTTGACAAAGAGAGTTCCTGCCAAGCACACTAGACGAAGCTCCACCCAGCGAATCTATCAAGATAATGGGAACTGGTGAAATCATGCCCTCTGAAGCACAACCTGAAGAGGAACTTATCATTTCTGCACCTAACCAACCTGAAGACAATGCTCAGCCTGAAGACAATCCTTCCAATGACGACAACGATTAGCATGAACAAAATCTGCGTCCAGTTCATCCTCGTGTTGCAAATGAAGTACAGATTGAGAAGATAATCAATAGCATCAATGCACCTGGTCCGCTTACTCGCTCAAGAGCAACACAGCTAGCAAATTTCTGTGGGCACTTTTCATTTGTGTCAATATCAGAACCCAAGAAAGTTGCTGAAGCTTTTATGGAACCAGAATGGATTCAAGCTATGCAAGAAGAACTTCAACAGTTCAAGCTCAATAATATTTGGGAACTTGTCAAGCGTCCTAACCCTCGCAAGCATAACATTATTAGCACCAAATGGATATATCGAAACAAGCAAGATGAGCATGGTCAAGTCGTCAGAAACAAAGCAAGGCTTGTGGCTCAAGGATATACTCAAGTTGAAGGAATTGACTTCGATGAAACATTTGCTCCTGTAGCTAGGCTTGAAGCTATTCGCATACTACTAGCCTATGCTAACCACCACAACATCCTGCTCTATCAAATGGGTGTGAAGAGTGCATTTCTCAACGACAAGATTGAAGAAGAAGTATATGTCGCTCAACCACCTGGCTTTGAAGATCCAAAACATCCTGATATGGTGTACAAGCTAAATAAAGCATCAGATGGCCTCAAACAAGCTCCTCGCGCCTGGTATGATACAATCAAAGACTTCCTGAAGAGCAAAGGCTTCAAACCTGGATCCCTTGATCCCACACTCTTAACGAAGACATATGATGGTGAACTGTTTGTATGACAAATATATGTGGATGACATTATCTTCGGCTGCACCAACCAGAAGTATAGTGATGAGTTTGGATACATGATGCAAGAGCAATATCAGATGTCCATGATGGGAGTGCTCAAGTTCTTCCTTGGTCTTCAAATCCGTCAGCAAAGAAATGGCATCTTTATATCTCAATAAAAATACCTCCAAGATTGTCTGAAGAAGTTTGGAATGCAAGAATGCAAAGGATACACGACGCCAATGCCAGCCAAACACCACTTGGGTCCCGACGACAATGGTAAAGAGTTCGATCAAAAGGTATACCGCTCCATGATTGGTTCCTTACTTTACCTATGTGCATCTAGGCCAGATATTATGCTTAGTGTTTGCATGTGTGCTCGATTCCAAGCGGCACCAAAGGAATCGCATCACTTAGCTGTGAAGCGAATTCTTTGATATTTGGCTCACACCCCAACCCTTGGATTATGGTATCCAAAGGGCTCAAAATTTGATTTAGTTGGATTCTTGGATGCTGATTATGCTGGTGACAAAGTGGATCGCAAGTCTACATCAGGCAGATGTTACTTTCTGGGATGATCACTCGTCTGTTGGTCTTCAAAGAAGCAGAACTGTGTGTCACTCTCAACTGCAGAATCTGAATACATTGCTGCTGGATCTTGTTGTGCTCAGCTTCTATGGATGAAGCAAACTCTCAAGGACTATGGCATCAATCTGACACAAGTACCTCTTTTCTGCGACAACGAAAGCGCCATCAAGATTGCCAACAATCCAGTCCAGCACTCGAAGACAAAGCACATTGAAATTCGTCATCATTTTCTCGTGGATCATGTCATGAAGAAAGATATTGACATCATTCACGCCAACAATCAAGAGTAATCGCAGATATCTTCTCAAAGCCCTTGGATGAGATAAGGTTTTGCAAGTTACGGTGTGAGCTAAATTTCTTGGAATGCTCAAATGTCCTATGATCAAGCACACATCCTAACTCTTATGCTTGTTGATGACTTAGATGTGCAACACACGGCAGTAACGATATCTTCAATCAATGAAGACTTTCATTCTAAGTGTGAATACATTTACGTGGAATTTGACTTCGGAGCGCCACGATAATTGTGCGCCGTGTCTGGGTCTAATACTTCCTATACGGTGGGTAATGCCACCACCAAATTTCTTTGTTTGAAGTGTTTCACTCATGGCGTTATTTCTTGAAGCTATTCGCATTTGATTTGACTTCAACTTCAACCTATTTTCATGACTTTCTTCACTATGATGATTTGGCTGCTGTCTGATATATATATATATATATATATATATATTTCTGTCCCCTACAACATTCACTTATAGCTATGTCTTCAAGCTGAATCTTTTGAACTAAGTGAATGTGATCTGACCCCAATCTCTCTATGCTTTCTATCTCAAACTCTATCTGTCCAAATCATATGCATTCTATTGAAACTGTCGAATGTCTTCTCTGCGTCCTTGTCAGCAGAAGACACAGAGACAAACTTTAAGTCTGTTTTAAATGATTCATCATTACTGTTGAACTCCGGAGAAGCCGAAACGACCCTCCGACAAACCGGGCGGGCGTGGGAACGTGGGATAACTCATTGCATGTTGCATGTGTGCCACGTGCCCCTCAGATGTGAACCGCCAGGGGCACCTGAGTAATTGCGCTGCGCCGCACACCTCGTTATAAATTCCTGTCCCCTGCGGTAAAGAAAATCTTCTTCCACCTTCTCCACCTCGTCAAAACCCTAGCGCCACCGCTAGCTCTCGACGACGCCGGCGACGAAGCGCTTAGCTGCCGCGACTTCTCCGACGCCGTCCTCACGCCGGCCGCGAACATCTTCATCTCCGCCGCCGCCGTAGGTGTCCTCCGTCGCCAAGTTAGGGCACGGTGGACTGAACTACTCGGCCTCCTTTCCTTCCGTCTAGCAGTTCTTCGAAGCGGTAAATATATCTCTATTTTTACCAACTTTTTGATCTTAAAGATTCATCATACTTGCCAAAAATGGTTTCTGCCCATACAAAGTTAGATCTATTCTATCTACATCTCGTACTGCTTAGTATATTCACTTAAGCTTCACAACTAGTTAGATTCCTCACTTGTACTTATTCACGGATTTGTACAAATCTGGAACCAACTCTCAGCGTAAAAGTGAATGTCTTCGCATCATGAGGTCAATGTCTTCAAACCGATTTATCTTCAAAATCTTCTGAGAATGCATATGACCTCTTCCCCTTCCCTCGCATCTCTAATGCTGTCACAGGTACATGTCCGTGGGAGAATCCCTTGGTTCTCATAGTCTGCATTCGTTTGCAGAATTCTTACAGCATCAAACCAACCCTCCCGAAGCTAGTTCCTGTCTGTCAACCAAACGCAAGCCTTTGAAGCCTTTGTACGTGAAGCCATTCAGTTTGAAGCTCATGGCTACAGATAAATCAGTCAGGAAGGGCGGCAGACAGCGTCGTGAGGGAACCTCAAAAGATCTGCCTGATGACCTCGCAGAGCTGTACAAGTCAGGTCCTGAAGAGACTTATAATCAGCGCAAGACACGAATCCAATGGATTCGACGCTATTGGGCTGAACAGTGGTTCAAGTACAATTTCGTCAAACAAGAATATGCCGAGAAGTATGCCATCAGAAGCCCTTGGGGTGATATTCTGTTTCGAAGCCTCTCTCCCAAGAGCATGGCTAAAGCTATTGCACAAGGTTTCTATCATTGCATCGTCCGTGGACCTCAGCCTGAAAATGCCAACCCGACGTCTTTGCTCTGGTGTCATGATGACAATCTCTTCAAGTGCAACTTCCAGCACGCAAAGGCTTCTGCAAAGGAAAACAAGAAGTCATTGGGATTAGACTTCAACCCTGGCCCCTCTGCTCCCCGTGCTGACGGCTCACGTGACCTGAACCCAATGTCATCGGTCAGTTTTCAAACCTTGAAGGCCTCATCACTTATGTTTTGGTCCAAGGTGCCAAAGTGCATCACTCTGATGACGAGGCTGATTCTGATGAAGCTCCTGCTCCTGCTCCAAAGCCGCAGAAGCTCAAGAAATTCAAGGCTTCAAAGTCAACTGCTCCTCCAAAAGCTTCACGTGTGAAGCCACTGGCCACTGCACCTCCTGAAGCCAGTGCACAGTCTGAGGATCAATCCCGTATCTCCAAGAAGATGGAGAAGATAAAGAAAAGTGTCAAGAATACTGAACTGACACTGACTCCTGCTGCAATTCTGCGTGAAGAGCACATTGATCTGTCAAGTGATGACGATCTTGCAGATGACGCTCTTGAGCAGCTAATCAAGAGCAAAGAAGAAGCAGAAATCTTCAACAACTTGCCTCTCTTTGATATGGCAATCATCCATCACTTCATTGATGAGTGGTTTGACACACCAAACATCAGCTTTGAAGATCTGCAACTTCCAATTGGCCTCAGCGTCTCCTTCAGCGACGCCATTGCTTCTGAGCTAGCTCTAGCTCAGTGAATTGTTGAACTGAAGCACAAGATTGACTATGAAAAGGCTCAGTTCAAGAAGCATATGGCTGCACTCAGCGTGCAAGACGTGAAAAACTTCAAGGTCATGCTGCACGACCTCAAAGAAAACTTTCTCAAGAAGCGTGAAGAAGCCAGAGGCTCTCGCGAGCGCATGAAGGCTTTGGCTGACAAGTGCGTGCTTGCCTACAATGAGGCTGAGAAGCGCAAGGCTCTTGGCCGTCCTGGCATCGATCCCAGGATGGCTGCCAAGAAAAAGAAGTCTTCAATGACCAAGCTGCACCTTCAAGGCAGGAAGAGCCCGCATTGTCTTCCCAAGCAGCATGGTAGCTCGAAGCCAAAGGTACGGCCAACCGCTTGAGCGAGAAGAAGACGAGGGCTGCCGAGGCTGAAGCCGTAAAGAGGAAAAATCCGACGCCTCGATGCTGCTCCTCCAAGAAGAAGCTAAAGACCAAGAAGAATCGGGCTGCTCCCACAGAGCCCTTGATTGTTGAACCCATTTCGTGGTTCGGCCCCACGTCTGCAACCCAAGAACTTCAGATGACTGTTCATGAGCCTGCTTCCACAGAGGCTCCCTGAAGTCGAAGATATTCCAGCAATGCTCCCTCACTTCTGAAGACATTGATCACCATGACAATGTTGAAGAAGATGAAGTTCTTCCTCAAATCGAGTACAATGTGGTATCATCGCTGTTAAATGCGAACAGCGAACTCATCAAGATTGGTCATCCTCGACGCCAATTGCTCAGATGCTTCATGGGCTGATCGCCTGCAACAACAAGAATCCCCCAAGATTCCCCAACAACAAGTCACTCCCCAAGAGCAACACCAAGAAGAAGAGGAAGACTTTGAGGCCCTGTGCAACCCCATCTCCAAAGGCGTCTCCAGCTTTTCGCAGCTTCGCAAAGGTCAAAGGCCTCAAGTGCCTCTTCAGTAGCGTTCTGTAGGAGAAGTGCACCACCAACCTGTTGCACGCCAAGTGTTTTCGTAAGCCACTCCAACTGTGAACGTCTCTGCGTGCAAGCTAAAGCTGCCGAAGACAATCCGGCTGCATCACCACGACACCCAAGAAGAAGAAGAAGAACGTGTCCCTACACCCCTCAGAATCAAGAAGTCATACCTGATATCAACCTGCCGGTTCGACCCTCCAGCTCCTCAAGTGGAGGTTGAAAACAATGAGGCTGCCACCTCCAACACCAATGAAGCCAATGACGTGGTCATGGCTGAAGCCAATGTGGAGCCTGTCCCAACCGCTCCCTGAAGCCAATGAAGGAACTGTGCTCAAGCCAATGAGGTAATCGCTCCCGAAGCATCTGGCGAGCAGCCTGAAGCCTCGCTTGCCGCCATCGCTCGATTCCGCCACCAAGGCCCTACACAATCGAGCAAGCTTACAACTATGGCGAGCTAGTCACAGTAAGATGGCCAGTTCTCGTCCCTCCGCCTCATGCCTCTGGTCCTCAATTCGACTATCATATTGCGCATAGGCCTCCGGTCCAGAAGCCGAAGCCAAGACTGCCAAGGTTTCCAGGCACTGCCACCTCAACTGGTTCTTTCAATGCAAATGGCTTCAAAGCCCACAATACTTTCTTTGACAATGCAAAGAACCCCTACAGAAGGCCAAGGATCTCATCTGACCGGTTCTGGAGCTATCAGCAAAGAAGCTATTACTCCTGTGTTCTGTATGACCAAGGCCGCATCTTCCCTCATATGCGCCTCGACACTGAAGCCATTGCCGGACTGCCGTGTTTAGAAGAAGCAATTGATTGCTTTCATGATGCAGGTCTGCTTGACTTCGTAACAGACAAAGAGCACTAGAACGAAGAATTAGTGCTTCAATTCTTTGCCACACTCCACATCCGCGGCTTCAACAGAGATACGAAGACATGAGTTCTCGAGTGGATGACTGGAAACGTTCATCATGAAGCCAAAGCTCTTGACATCATTGAGCTCACCGCCTACCCACTCCCGGAGAACTATTTGAACCTGGATGTCAACTCCACCGCGATGCCTTGGAAAGCATATTCCATAAGCCTGAACCCGACATGAGTCAGATGCTGAGCATGATGAAGCCACTGCCACATGACGCTGAATACCCTCAACACTGTTTTGTTGATGACCTTGAGTATCTGCCTCGTACCATATATCACATCATCAGCGTAACTCTATGGCCAATCAAAGGGCATTCATCGTCTGCAAAGCTTGAAGGAGCAATGAAGACATTGGTCTTCTACATTCTCAATGGCATCAGCTTCAACACGCAAGATTTCTTCATCGTGCAATTGGCTGCATCTCGATCCGATCTGTTTGGTCCAAGTTCTATGCTCCATGGGTCATGCGCCTCATTAAGATGCACTCAGCTATCAACTATCAACCCTCTGCTCGCAATCATCTGATCTTTCTACCAGAGGTTGATATGTCTGTTGAAACCATATACCATGAGCCTGCCAAAACGCCACTAAGTATTCAGAACGCAGATCACCACAACTTCTCTCAACCCATTGAAGGCGTCCAAGCGGTATCTCGTGTCTAACCCCTGGCTGGGAACACCCGTCTGCCTCATCGTGCACGGACTGAAGCCACTGAGAGCACAATTGGCCAAAGGCCTCGGAAGCGCTCTTGAGTCCTCAACGATCGAGAACTTCTTGTGGCGCTGCATCAAAAGCAAGATAAGCATCACTACTGGCTAAAGCGTCAAATGCAAAGCCTCTTGGTGGACGTCAATCGCATTCGCAACCTTGCCTCCAAGAATGCTTTTGTAACTCATGAGACTTGTCGGCGGTCATGGAAGAGTTTGACCACCTTTCGATCAAGCTGATCTTCAAGACGATGGCTTCACTGAACGTTTCAAGTTTGACTCCACTCCTCCACGGAATGCAGTCCTACGGCGAACTCCATCTCTTGAAGACTCTGACTATTCTTCCTCTGCGGCAACGGTCAATGCCAGAGTGATCGATGATGAAGCCGATGCTACTTCACCGCCCCCTACTTCTGCACGAATCGACACTGCACCAAGCTCGTCTGCACCGCCAACCAACAACGACAACCCTGCTGCATCATCTTCTTCAAGAGGACGAGTAGATGCTCTATGTCTTCAAACCTTTTGGTCCTTCTTGACAAAAGGGGAGAAGCATATGAGTTTGATAGTCTTCAAGCGGGTTCATAAGGGCGGTTGCACTATATTTTGCCTAGTGTTTACAACTCTCGTTTTTGAAACATTTGGTTCTTATGAGTTGTAACACTTAAACTCGATGGTCGTCTGCTACTTATTTGCTTTACTCTGGTGCGATGATAAATTCCGCATGTGCGATGATAACTTCCGCACTTGGATCATTCTGCAGATGTCCATTTTTCATTATGCATGTCATTCTCTTAGCTATATCATTTCATGCATGATGAATTGTCTTCATAAGTTGAAGAGGATCTCCACAAGTACAACCTGCCATGTGCATTTGCATTCCAAAAGCAAACTACTTATATGCACATATTCAGGGGGAGCCTTTGCCACTTATGAAGACAATTCCCTATCCTTCACAATTTCACATATTTTATCCCCGTTGAAAACTTCAACCAGTTTGTCATCAATCACCAAAAAGGGAGATATTGTAAGTGCATCTAGTGCCACCCCTAGTTGGTTTTGGAGTATTGACGACAAATGTGGTTGAGGGACTAATGCGTTTGTGAGAATTGTAGGATAACGCAGGTAGTGTCCCTCATTGATTCGGTTTACCTACCAGAGATGACCCCTAAAAATGTATGAAGACATTAAAGACAATGGTGATATGTGAAGATATTCACATTGAAGACTATGACATGAGAAGACATTGAGTGAAGACTATGGAGCGCGAAGACTGTGTTGTTTCGTTGTTTCCTTTTCTTCTTTGTTGAGTTGTAGGAACCATCGTCTTTGTTAAGTGGGGTCCAAGTGATCATAGTCGTAATGACCAAGTGATGCTCAACCCAAATCCTATGTCTTCGATCAAGACAATGAGAGCAAAACTTATCCAGAGCTGGATGAGTCAGCTTTGCTTGTAGCCCAAGTAAAGTTGCCGTGAGTGTTTGAAATCGACCGTTGGAACACATGTCGGTTCGTTAGTGACCCGAGGTCATTTCGGACATAATAGGTCGGGTTGCCTAGTGGCTATAAATAGCCCACCCCCTACACCATAAATTGGTGGCTGCTCAGAGTTAGTGCACGGCTTTTGTCGTTTGAGAGCAACCCACCTCGAAGCATTGAGAGAGAGAGAGAAATCCTTGCGAGGACAAAGCCCAAAACACCTAGAGCCAAAGAGTGTTAGGCATCACTGAAGTTTTCCTGTCTGTGTGACCTGAAGAATTATTACACTTGAGGACTGTGAATCCTCCAGCCGGTTAGGCGTCGCGTTCTGAGCATCCAAGAGTCATTGTGGATTGCCGGTGAACGCAGTCTGTGAAGGTTCGGAAGTCTACCTTGAAGACTTACCACGTTGATTGGGCGAGGACCGTGTCCTTAGCTCAAGCGGAATAAGGTGAAGACGCGGTCTTCGAGTTGAATCTCAGCCTCCCTAACCAGATGTACAGCTTGTCACAAAGAATCGAACTGGTCCAACAAATCTGAGTCTTCAACTAGTGACCGGTTCTATCTCTTCCCTCCTTTACCCTAAGTTTGTCTTCGTGAAGTCATTGCTTATATGTCTTATCTGTTTGACTTCACTGCTTGACATCTATTGTTGTTTGGCTTCATACTATCTTCCATCCTGATCCTTACTACATAGCTGCTATTTGTCTTGTCCGTTCACATTATTGCATACTTGACTATGGCTTGCTTGTTGTAGTTATCTTCCGCTGCATATCAATTAGGTCATTTCTGTTGTTTTTCTTCGAAACATCAGTGTTTTGAAGACTTTCATAAAAATCGCCTATTCACCCCCCTCTAGTCGATAACAAGCACTTTCAACTCCGCCAACATATTTCACTCATATCATTTTGGCAATAACTAGTGCAATCAACTTCCACATCTTGCACTAGTTCAAGGAGTCACAAACCCTCTTGTTGGTAAGACAAGGGACAAGGTAACCTAATGCTCTCATAGACATCACCTTGTGTGTGCATCACTCTATGTCTATGGATATCCTTGTTTGTTCCTTGTGGGACTAACCCTGCAGTATTGAAAGTGCAACTCACTCCAAAGGATTGCTCCAAATGATCTACATCAACATTGAGCATCTACATCTTCAACACCTACATGAAGTGATCATCGACAAAACCCAAGGTTAGTTCATCCCTCTAAGGGGGGATCTTACATCTAGGGGGAGCTTTACTCTAAGAATTGAGTCAAAGCAACTCTAATGGTGTGAACACATCAATGCATTATGTAAAAGTGGTAACCCCACTTGTGCTTAAACGATGAGTATGACCTATGATCAAATGATCTCATTTGACTCCTAAGTCAATATACTCATATATAGATGACCTAGTCATCGCCAATTGCTTGATAGATGCTAGAATTGGTTGTGCATGCTTTGCCACATATTTCATTTGCCATTTTATTGTGTGAGCATGTTGGTTGCATATTTTACTCATTCGAGGACATCCACTTGTTGTTTTGATTGATTGATTTCTTTTTCTTTTGCCAAGTGGATGGACAAGAATACCTAAGAACCTTCTCTAGCTATCTATGCTCTTCTCGTCTCAAACTATATTCATGCTACATCACAAAATTTGATCAAGTCAGATTTGAACCACTCTGTGCGAGGAGCACTCGGAGTCCCCGATTCGTCATAGACTTAAACTTCCAAAACTTCTTTGTGCGTTTCAGTCTGACCGATTCATCCATTTCGGTCATACCGAGATCACCAAGTCGATCTATGTTTTCAATCTCGGTGCAACCGATTTGAACTTTTCGGTCACACCGAAGTTGTCAGAATCGCTTGCAGTTATGCATCTCGGTGCCACCGAGTTGTTCCACTCGGTCACACCAACAGGGTCGGCCTATATATACCCACGGGCAAAACTTTGGAAATTTTCTCCGAATTCTTTCGCCCGCGCTCAGCCCGCTCTGCCTCCACGGTCTCCGGATCGTCCTCCTCGTCGCCAGTTGCCTCCTGCCGCTGGTCTCCGCAGCCGTCAACGAGAATCATCCCCACCATTGCCGCCTTAGCGAGTTCATAACCGAACTAGGGTATGAACTCGATCACTGTGCTATCCCTATCTGATTCCTAGCACATTGTGTTCGCCATGAATCTTGCCACGATTGAAACTATCTTATCTAGTCAAAACACTTCGTAGATTAGAGATGAGTTGAAAATTTAGGGTTAGGTTTCCGCCAAAACCATCTCGGACCAACCGAGTTGTAGAACTCGGTACCACCGATTTGGATAAGGCCATTGCACATGTAATTTTTTGTCTGACTGAGAATTGCAAATTGGTGTGACCGAGTTCAGGACTTTGTGAAACCCTAGCAGTCTTGGTGCCACCAAACTGTGACTCGGTCTGACCGAGTTCACTAGTTTAGGTTCCAAAAGCTGCTTCGGTATCACCGAGTTTACAAATCGGTAGATCCGAAATGCTTTCTGTGGAAAACTAAAACTAAGTTTTTGACTCATTCTTTTGCAAAAACCTCTGTATTTTGTGATGCTCATCCACTCTATCTCATCTATATCTATTCACAGGGTCTGTTGTCAGTGTTTGCAATATGTCTGATCAAAGTGACAGCTGCAGTGGAAGAGGAGCAGGTTCAAGTGAGTGAGGGCACTAGTCCCTCTAGCAGCTATGATGATGGCAGCAGGAGCACCCCAAGCAACCTACCCAAAGCTGCCACCAGGGCCAGAAAGAAGAGAACCTCATAATCTGAGGATGAAGATTATGTGGCTGTTGAGGATGAGGCCACTTCCAAGAAGAAGGTGCTCAAGAAAGAATATAGCTCAGCTACAGCCACTAAGCCTGGTATGAAGACCAAAGCACCTGCCAAAAGGATTCCCATGTCTAAAGCCAGAGCCTCCACTCAAGCATCTTTGGAAGCTGAACCCAAAGAGGAAGCTGCAGAAGGGAAGAAGAGGAAGGAAAGGGTCAAGAAGACCATGGCCAGGGTTGTTGGAAAGCCTTCCATGATGGAAGAGGAGGAAGAAGAAGAGATTGCTGCACCAGCACCCAAAGCTCAGAAGCTTATGGGTGATGCCATCAGGTCAGGGGCTGCTTCATCAAAGCCCAAAGAAGCACCCAAGGCTGCCTCCAAGCCCAAGACTGCACCCAAGAGGAGTACCAGGAACATCCCAGCTGCAGAGAAGAACAAGGCCACAGTGCCTGAAACTGTTGCTGAAGAGGAAGAAGATGAAGAGCATGGCTTGAGAAAATTGAAGCCTAAAATTCCA
Organism: Aegilops bicornis; assembly: GCA_021605145.1. Taxonomy (NCBI): domain Eukaryota; kingdom Viridiplantae; phylum Streptophyta; class Magnoliopsida; order Poales; family Poaceae; genus Aegilops; species Aegilops bicornis. Next base: position 564,199,273 of record CM038669.1, on the reverse strand, counting down.
GATCATAATGATGCTCATCCTGTAGCTGAGAACATGAAGCTGAGAAGGGATGCAGGACTCAAACAGTGGAGATTGACTGATCCTTATGCAGTCAGGAGGAGAACTGTTGTAGACTACAGGTTCCACACAAAGGAACAACAGGATTTCTATGAGACAGTGCTGCTGGACAAGAAGCCAATAGTGTGTGACATGAGATGGGTGAACTGGGAATACATCAAGGAGAATGAAGAACACTATCCTGGTGTGTATGATAGCTTCAAGTGCTTGTGGAGTGGCAGACTTTTTTGGGCGTAAGCTCACAAAGTGGAATGATGAGCTAATAATGCAATTCTACTCCACAACACACTTCTATCCAGATGGCAGGATAGTATGGATGTCTGAAGGTACTAGGTACCAATCATCAATTGAAGAATGGGCTAATCTGATCAATGCACCTAAGGAGACAGAGGATGAATTGGATGTCTATGCCAAGAAGAAGATGGATCAGAACACTATGGCACATATGTACAAGGAGATCCCAGATGCTGCTATTGAAACACACAAGTTTGGATCAGTACATTACCTTCTGTCAGATCACGAACCATCAACTGGATTCTCGTGCACACTCTCTTGCCCAAGTCGGTGATCACAACATGATCGTGAGGCCATGCAATAAATCTGCTACACTTATTTGATGTGCCACAAAAGTTCAAGGTCATGAGTCTTATATTTGAAACTATCAAGAGGACAGCTGCTGACGAAAAGAGAAGTTGTGGGTATGCCTCACAAATCCAGGAGCTGATTAACTCCAAGATGGGCACTGGCACATACTTGTTGGACAAGGCACATGCCTATATATCCAGATTTTGAGGACAACCAAGTGGTTATGAATGAAGATGAACCATCTTCTTTGCAAGCACAAGCAAAGAAGGAGAAGGCAAGAACTGAGAAGGCTGCCAAGATGCCAACAATGGAAGAGGCATCTCAGTACCTCTTGAAGAGCAAACATGATCAGCTTGGCTACTTGATTGCATCCACTCTAAGGATTGAGAAGGGGCTGGCCACCTTGACTCAAAACCAGGAGAGCTTGGAGAGGATCATGGAGCAGAAGTTTTATGACATGGATGTGAAGGTAACTGAGATCCAGTCTGTTGTTGAGCAACTCAGGATGATATGCAGGAGAGGAAGGGCAAGACAACCACTAAGGCATTTGCCAGAGTGCCTAGAGCTCAGAGGTCTGCTGCTATGCCTGTCACAGACACAAGAGCCACTTCATCTGCACCAGCTACAGCTTCAGTGCCACCAGCTCCAGCATCTACTCCTCCAGCACAATCTACATTGACTGATGCCTTCGTTCTTGGAGTTGTGTCTACACCACCACCTGAAGACCAAGCCTGAGTGTCGTTCTAGCACTATGCATTTTCTATGAACTTTTTGGTAACTTGTTGACAAAGGGGGAGAAAAATGTATATATCATAGCTTCGAGAGAGAGTGTTGCTTTTGTTCTCTCTTGCTTTGGTGGTTGAACTTTATTTGCTTGATTGAGATGCCTTCTGTCTGTGTGATACTTGGATGATCATGTGTTTGATCATATGTTACATTAATGCTTGTTGGATGACATTATGCTTTTATCTCTATATGATCATTCACTTTGCTTGGTGATGAGTGCATGTATTCTATTGTTATCATTTTGAGCGCTCCACCAAGATGTATGTGACATGGAAGAGTAACCCATGAGCCTAACTCTTTGTGCATTTGCAGTCCAAAGCAAATCTTAAACTATGCACAAATTTAGGGGAGCTCTTGCTTATCACATACTTCTCAAAGCGACAATGTTTTTCACTCTTATTATCATTTGTCGAAGCTTCGATCTATATGTTGTCATCAATTACCAAAAAGGGGGAGATTGAAAGTGCAACTATCCTTAGGTGGTTTTGGTAATTCCTAACAACATATAGCTCATTGAGCTAGCATTATTCCAAGATAAATATTTCAGGAAAAGCTCAATGAATGGCATGGCATGGATGAGAAAAGTGGACCCCTCAAAATACTAAGGATAAAAGGATTGGCTCAAGCTCAAAGCTCAAGACTCTATATTTTATATTTTAGTGATCCAAGATCACATTGAGTCTATAGGAAAAGCCAATACTATCAAGGAGGGATGAGGTGTTGCTTAATGAGGTTCTTGCTTCATAGTGCTTAGTGATATGCTCCAAAACCCTCAACTACTTTCCCACATCCACATATGACCTAAACCAAAAGTCAAACTCGGCCCCACCGATTCTTTCTATCCGGTGCCACCGAGTTCAGATGTCATAGCCACTGCCACAAACCCTAGGCAAATCGGTCTCACCGATAGGGATCTCGGTCTCACCGAGATGGGATTGTAATCTCTCTATTTCCCTTCGTAACGTTTCGGTACCACCGAGATGAGCGATCGGTCCCACCGAGATTGCAATGTAAACTCTCTGTTTCCTTTTCATAACATTTGGGTCCGACCGAAATGAGCAAACCGGTCCCATCGAGTTTACCTGACCAACTCTCTGGTTAGCTTATTACCAAAATCGGTCCCACCGAGTTTGTGTAATCGGTCTCACCGAAGATTACGTTATGCCCTAACCCTAACCATATCGGTCCTACCGAGTTGCATGTCGGTCCCACCGAAAATCCTAACGGTCACTAGATTTGCTGAATCGGTCTGACCGAGTTTATCAATTCGGTCCCACCGAGTTTGGCAAGTTGTGTGTAACGGTTAGTTTTCGTGTGGAGGCTATATATACCCCTCCACCTCCTCTTCATTCGTGTAAAGATCCATCAGAACGAACCTACACTTCCAATACACATTTTCTGAGAGAGAACCACCTACTCATGTGTTGAGACCAAGATATTCTATTCCTACCATATGAATCTTGATCTCTAGCCTTCCCCAAGTTGCTTTCCACTCAAATCTTCTTTCCACCAAATCCAAATCCTGTGAGAGAGAGTTGAGTGTTGGGGAGACTATCATTTGAAGCACAAGAGCAAGGAGTTCATCATCAACACACCATTTGTTACTTCTTGGAGAGTGGTGTCTCCTAGATTGGCTAGGTGTCACTTGGGAGCCTCCGACAAGATTGTGGAGTTGAACCAAGGAGTTTGTAAGGGCAAGGAGATCGCCTACTTCGTGAAGATCTACCACTAGTGAGGCAAGTCCTTCGTTGGCGACGACCATGGTGGGATAGACAAGGTTGCTTCTTCGTGGACCCTTCGTGGGTGGAGCCCTCCGTGGACTCGCGCAACCGTTACCCTTCGTGGGTTGAAATCTCCATCAACGTGGATGCACGATAGCACCACCTATTGGAACCACGACAAAAACATCCGTGTCTCCAATTGCGTTTGAATCCTCCAAACCCTTCCCTTTACATTCTCGCAAGTTGCATGCTTTAATTTCCACTGCTCATGTACTCTTTGCACGCTTGCTTAAATTGTGTTAAGATTGCTTGACTTGTGCTAAGATAGCTAAAATCTGTCAAAGACTAAAATTGGGAAAAGGATAAGTTTTTATCAAGTCAATTAGTCTAACCACCCCCCTCTAGACATACTTTCGATCCTACACCGCCGAGCGCGCACAGGGACCGCCGCCGCCTGCACACGCCGGAGCGCCGCCGAGAGACTAGTGCCCGCCACCGCTTGCCGAAGGCAACCACCGCTCGAGCATTGGCGCCACCGTGGAGCCATCAGATCGGGGAGGAAGACGTCCATCAGATCGGGGATGAAGACGTCACGCGCCGACCACCCTCGTGGACCCCGCCGCACGCACGAGCGCCGGCGCCACCGCGGCGCCATCAGATCGGGAGGAGGAGGAGCCCGTGCCTCGCGCAGACCACACCGCTTATCGCCGCAAAGGCTACCAAAGGGAGCCTGCAGATCCGCCGGCGTCTGACCTGCCGCTAAGCCGAAGGCCGCCATGAGGGCCGGCCGCCCCGCTGCCGCCAGAGCCGCCGCTGTCGACGCGGGCTTTGCCCGGGCGTCAAGCGGCGCGGCGAGGAGAAGGAAGGCGAGAAAGGGGAGCGGCGGCGGCGATCTAGGGTTCCGTCCGGGCCGCTCGCGGAAGCGGCACGGGGGACGGGAGGTTAGAGTTTGGGGCTGATATGTGGCTATCCTACTCACTTATCTATAGTTCTGAGGTTAGTTCATAGTATATATCTAAAATTTAAATGACCGTGCACAAAATGCTTGTTTCTGACTAATTTATCTAACTTTCAGGCATCTGAAGCATTACTCACCTGGGTTGGATAAATTTGCTGGTAAGTTTAACAACGACCTGATAAACCTCCCTCGCAAAAAAAAGAAACAACAACCTGATAAACCATTTTATTTGTGCAACTTCGACAAGCAGGCAATCCTCGTGAAAAAAGTGGTGCTGTGCTTTTTTTTAAAGGGAGTGGCGTTGTGCTGGGAGGGCCGGAGTGGGACTGCTGCCATTTTCGCGGCCCAGGTAAGCTAGCTGGTTCCTCCTGCTCGGTTTCTAATTTCGAATAGTACCACATCAGTTACCGAACAACAGAAACACCAGCATAAATACGCACCAGTCTGACGCCCTGGCAGCCGGGTGCAGTGGCGCGCGCCTGTAACTCCAGCTTTGTGGGAGGGCAGAGGAGTTGGTAATTTGGGGTAGTGGGCTCGAGTCCGAGTCAAATCCGAAGTGCCCGAAAGCCAACTCACCACGAAGGTATGAAGGAGCGCCTCGCGTGTGGGTGGCTCGAGTCGAGCTCGGATTTGGCCCGTTTAGAGCTCTTCACGAAAAGTCCGCTTATCTTCTCTCTTCTATTCTCTTTCCTCCAACTAAGTAGAAATATACTACTCCTTCTGTTCATTTTCATATTTCTTTATTATGTGGCCCACTTTTCATTCTCATTAAGTGCCTAGGAGCACGTGTTAGAGTAGATCAGCTGGCTCTTCACGAAGAGTCGGCTTACCTTCTTTCTCCTCTTCTTTTTCCTCCAACTAAGCAGAAATATACTACTCTCTCTGTTCATTTTTATAAGACCTTGAAGACATTTCAGACAATGTGCAAAACAGATTATTTAGAGTTGTCTGAAATGACTTACAAAAGTGAACGGAGGAAGTAGTTTATTCCTTATAGCCCGCTGACCCAACACTATTGTACTTGCTCTTAACACGTTGTGTTGCTTGGGGCGGAATAATAGTATAGCCAGCTGCTAGCTATAAGCCAGTGCCATGTCATCTACAACCCATCTTATAGCCAACATATACAATAGTAGATCAAAAGAGTGTACTACTTCTTTATTATGTGGCCCACCTTTCATTCTCACTAAGTGCCTAGGAGCACGTGCTAGAGTAGATCAGCCGGCTCTTCACGAAGAGCCCGCTTACCTTCTCTCTCCTCTTCTCTTTTCTCCAACTAAGCAGAAATATACTACTCCCTCTGTTCATTTTTATAAGACCTTGAAGATATTTCAGACAATGTGCAAAATATGTTATTTTGAGTTGTCTGAAACGACTTACAAAAGTGAAAGGAGAAAGTACTTTATTCCTTATAGCCCGCTGACTCAGCTCTATTATACTTGCTCTTAACACGCTGTGTTGCTTGGGGCGGAAAGACCCCAGCCGAAAGCCCAAAAGTCAACCTGTGGTTCTCCACAGAGAGTGCCCTACCCGAGGGTGCAAAGGGGCCTAGGCTTCGCGCGCTACTACCCTTGGGTCACACGTGTCGTGGAGCCTACTCATGTGGTGCTCGGGTTCGCTCACTTTACCCCTCTGCCAACTCCTTTTTTTTTGTCCTCCGGACTCGTGGATGGATGAAGCCAGCCTGCAGCCATTCCTGCATCGATGGCATCTGCTGCTACCACGTCCACTTTGGAAAGCGTTCAGTACGACAGTACTACCTCATTCCTCCAATATATGCTCCGGAAAAGCATGCTTAGTTAAAGGGCAGCACTCTGCATCGGCGCACCGGCCGAAACTTTCGGCCGGTCGGCTAGCAACCATCCGATCTGAGCGAGGTGGGCCGTCAGATCTGTTCCTTCTCCTTCCTCCCCCCACGGGTCAAAATCCCCCCGCTTCTCTCTCTCCCCCGCAGCGAGCACGCCCGCGCCCTCATCCCCGCTCGCCGCGCCCTCATCCCTGCTCGCCGTGGTGGCCATAAAGCACCCCGCTGATGTCTACTACACAACCTTCTTCTTATAGAAGTTGTTGGGCCTCCAAGTGCAGAGGTTTGTAGGACAGCAGCAAATTTCCCACAAGTGGATGACCTAAGGTTTATCAATCCGTAGGAGGCGTAGGATGAAGATGGTCTCTCTCAAGCAACCCTGCAACCAAATAACAAAGAGTCTCTTGTATCCTCAACACACCCAATACAATGGTAAATTGTATAGGTGCACTAGTTCGGCGAAGAGATGGTGATACAAGTGCAATATGGATGGTAGATATAGGTTTTTGTAATCTGAAAATATAAAAACAGTAAGGTAACTAATGATAAAAGTGAGCGTAAACGGTATTGCAATGATAGGAAACAAGGCCTAGGGTTCATACTTTCACTAGTGCAAGTTCTCTCAACAATAATAACCTAGATAGATCATATAACAATCCCTCAACATGCAACAAAGAGTCACTCCAAAGACACTAATAGCGGAGAACAAACATAGAGATTATGGTAGTGTACGAAACCACCTCAAAGTTATTCTTTCCAATCAATCTGTTGGGCTATTCCTATAAGTGTCGCAAACAACCCTAGAGTTCGTACTAGAATAACACCTTAAGACACAAATCAACCAAAACCCTAATGTCACCTAGATACTTCATTGTCACCTCAAGTATCCGTGGGCATGATTATACGATATGCATCACACAATCTCAGATTCATCCAACCAACATAAAAGTACTTCAAAGAGTGTCCCAAAGTTTCTACCGGAGAATCAAGAAAACGTGTGCCAACCCCTATGATAGGTTCCCAATGTCACGAAACCTACAAGTTGATCACCAAAACATACATCAAGTGGCACGTGATATCCCATTGTCACCACAGATAATCACGGCAAGACATACATCAAGTGTTCTCATAAAAGACTCAATCCGATAAGATAACTTCAAAGGGGAAACTCAATTCATCACAAGAGAGTCGAGGGGGAGAAACATCATAAGATCCAACTACAATAGCAAAGCTCGCGATACATCAAGATCGTGTGAAGTCGAGAACACGAGAGAGAGAGAGAGAGAGAGAGAGAGAGAGAGAGATCAAACACATAGCTACTGGTACATACCCTCAGCCCCGAGGGTGAACTACTCCATCCTCGTCATGGAGAGCGCCGGGATGATGAAGATGGCCACCGGTGATGGGATCCCCCTCCGGCAGGGTGCCGGAACGGGCTCTCGAGAGGTTTTTGGTGGCTACAGAGGCTTGCGGTGGCGGAACTCCCGATCTATCTTTTGTTTTGGAAGTTTTACGATACGTAGGTATATATGGGTGCAGGGGGTACGTCGGTGGACCGAAGGGGGGGCCACGAGGCAGGGGGGCGCGCCCCAGGGGGTGGGCGCGCCCCCCACCCTCGTGAGCACCTCCCTTCTTTCCTGACGTGCACTCCAAGTCCATCGGGTGGCTTTCCTTCCAAAAATAACTTCTCCAGTTGATTTCGTTCCGTTTGACTTAAATGCGATATTCCTTTTCCTCGAAACACTGAAATAGGCATAAAACAGCAAATCTGGGCTGGGCCTCCGGTTAATAAGTTAGTCCCAAAAATAATATAAAAGTGGATAATAAAGCCCAATATTGCCTAAAATAGTAGATAAAGTAGCATGGAGCAATCAAAAAGTATAGATACGTTGGAGACGTATCAAGCATCCCCAAGCTTAATTCCTGCTCGTCCTCGAGTGGGTAAATGATAAAAAAGAATTTTTGATGCGGAGTGATACTTTGGCATAATTTCAATGTAATTCTTATTACTTGTGATATGAATATTCAGATCCGAAAGATTCAAGACAAAAGTTCATATTGACATAAAAATAATAATAGTTCAAGCATACTAACGAAGCAACTGTGTCTTCTCAAAATAACATGGCCAAAGAAAGTTATCCGTACAAAATCATATAGTCTGGCTATGCTCTATCTTCACCACACAAAGTATTTAAATCATGCACAACCCCGATGACAAGCCAAGCAATTGTTTCATACTTTAACATTTTCAAACCTTTTCAATCTTCATGCAATACATGAGCGTGAGCCATGGATATAGCACTATAGGTGGAATAGAATGGTGGTTGTGGAGAAGACAAAAAGGGAGAAGATAGTCTCACATCAACTAGGCGTATCAACGGGCTATGGAGATGCCCATCAATAGATATCAATGTGAGTGAGTAGGGATTTCCATGCAACGGATGCACTAGAGCTATAAGTATATGAAAGCTCAACAAAAGAAACTAAGTGGGTGTGCATCCAACTCGCTTGCTCACGAAGACCTAGGGCATTTTGAGGAAGCCCATCATTGGAATATACAAGCCAAGTTCTATAATGAAAGATTCCCACTAGTATATGAAAGTGACAACATAGGAGACTCTCTATCATGAAGATCACGGTGCTACTTTGAAGCACAAGTGTGGTAAAAGGATAGTAGCATTGTCCCTTCTCTCTTTTTCTCTCATTTTTTTATTTGGGCCTTTTCTCTTTTTTCTCTTTTTTTATTTTTCGTCCGGAGTCTCATCCCGACTTGTGGGGGAATCATGGTCTCCATCATCCTTTCCTCACTGGGACAATGCTCTAATAATGATGATCATCACACTTTTATTTTTCTTACAACTCAACAATTACAACTCGATACTTAGAACAAAATATGACTCTACGTGTATGCCTCCGTGATGTACCGGATATGAAATGATTCATGAGTGACATGTATGAAAGAATTATGAACGGTGGCTTTGCCACAAATACAATGTCAACTACATGATCATGCTAGCAATATGACAATGATGGAGCGTGTCATAATAAACGGAACGGTAGAAAGTTGCATGCAATATATCTCGGAATGGCTATGGAAATGCCATGATAGGTAGGTATGGTGGCTGTTTTGAGGAAGATATATGGTGGGTGTATGATACCAGCGAAAAAGTGCGCGGTATTAGAGAAGCTAGCAATGGTGGAAGGATGGACAAAGTGCGTATAATCCAAGGACTCAACATTAGTCATAAAGAACTCATATACTTATTGCAAAAATCTAGAAGTTATCAAAGCAAAGTATTACGCGCATGCTCCTAGGGGGATAGATTGGTAGGAAAATACCATCGCTCGTCCCCGACCGCCACTCATAAGGAAGACAATCAATAAATAAATCATGCTTCGACTTCATCACATAACGGTTCACCATACGTGCATGCTACGGGAATCACAAACTTTAACACAAGTATTTCTCAAATTCATAACTACTCAACTAGCATGACTCTAATATCACCATCTTCATATCTCAAAACAATTATCAAGTATCAAACTTCTCACAGTATTCAACACACTCATAAGAATTTTGCTTTTATTAATTTGTATGCCTAGCATAATAGGATTTTAAGCAAATTACCATGCTATTTAAGACTCTCAAAATAATCTAAGTGAATCATGAGAGTTCATCTATTTCTTCAAAATAAAACCACCACCGTGCTCTAAAAGATATAAGTGAAGTACTAGAGCAAATGACAAACTACTCCGAAAGATATAAGTGAAGATCAATGAGTAGTCGAATAATTATGCAACTATGTGAAGACTCTCCCATTTAATAATTTCAGATCTTGATACTTTATTCAAACAGCAAGCAAAGCTAAAGAAAACGACATTTCAAGGATAGCACAACTCATGTGAAGAAGCAAAAACTTAGGCTCAACAGATACTAACCGATAGTTGTTGAAGAAAAAAGGTGGGATGCCTACCGGGGGTCCCCAAGCTTAGATGCTTGAGACTTCTTGAAATATTATCTTGGGGTGCCTTGGGCATCCCCAAGCTTGAACTTTTGTGTCTCCTTAATTCCTCTCATATCATGGTTTCTCTTTTTATCAAAAGCTTCATTCACAACAAACTCAACAAGAACTCGTGAGATAGGTTAGTATAAACCAATGCAAAACCTTATCATTTTCTACTGTAATAAATCACTAACATTATTATTCAACATTGCATACTAAATGCATCTACATATTTAATACTCCTATCCTTAAATAGAATCATTAAGCAAGCAAACATATGCAAACAAAACAGCAATCTGCCAAAACAGTACATTCTGTAAATAATGCAAGAGTATCAATACTTCCCTGACCCCAAAAATTATGAACTAAAATTACCACTTTAATAAATTTATCAGAGCTCAATATTCAAAAAGTTTCAACATTATATCATTCTCTGACTTTTCTAAGGAATTTTTGCAACAGCGGTAAACTTTCTGTTTTCAAACAGCAACATGTATACAAGCAAAATAAGCATGGCAAAGGCTATCCTTGACTTTTTTTATTGAGACTAAAGATGCAAAACATTAATATAATTAACATCAAGCAAATACTAACAAAAGAAAATGATGCTCCAAGCAAAACACATATCATGTGGTGAATACAAATATAGCTCCAAGTAAAGTTACCGATGAACGAAGACGAAAGAGGGGATGCCTTCCGGGGCATCCCCAAGCTTAGACGCTTGATTATCCTTGAATATTACCTTGGGGGTGCCTTGGGAATCCCCAATCTTACGCTCTTTTCACTCCTTATTCCATAGTCCATCGAATCTTTACCCAAAACATGAAAACTTCAACCACACAAAACTTAACAGAAAACTCGTAAGCTCCGTTAGCGAAAGAAAACAAAACACCACTTCAAGGTACTGTAATGAACTCATTATTTATTTATATTGGTGTTAAACCTACTGTATTACAACTTCTCCATGGTTTATAAACTATTTTACTAGCCATAGATTCATCAAAATAAGAAAACAACACAATGAAAACAGAATCTCTCAAAAACAGAACAGTCTGAAGTAATCTGTAACTAACGTAAACTTATGTAAATCCAAAAATTCTAAAATAAATTGGTGGACCTGAGGAATTTGTCTAGTAATCATCTGCAAAAAGAATCAACTAAATAGCACTCTCCAGTAAAAAGTTGAAGCTAATTTCGTGAGGGCTAAAGTTTCTGTTTTTTACATCATGATCATAAAGACTTCACCCAAGTCTTCCCAAAGGTTCTACTTGGCACAAACACTAACTAAAACATAAAAACACATCTAAACAGAAGCTAGATGGATTATTTATTACTAAACAAAACCAAAAAGTAAGAAACTAAAATAAAATTGGGTTGCCTCCCAACAAGCGCTATCGTTTAACGCCCCTAGCTAGGCATGATGATTTCAATGATGCTCACATAAGAGATAAGAATTAAAACATAAAGAGAGCATCATGAAGAATATGACTAGCACATTTAAGTCTAACCCACTTCCTATGCATAGGGATTTTGTGAGCAAACAACTTATGGGAACAATAATCAACTAGCATAGGAAGGCAAAACATGCATAACTTTAAAACTTTAAGCACATAGGGAGGAAACTTGATATTATTGCAATTCCTACAAGCATACATTCCTCCCTCATAATAATTTTCAGTAGAATCATGAATGAATTCAACAATATAACCAGCACCTAAAGCATTCTTTTCATGATCTACTTGCATAGAAATTTTACTAATCTCCACATAAGTAAAATTCTTCTCATTCGGAATAGTGGGAGTATCATAAGAGAATTGAATACTATAAATTGTTTCCACATTAAAAGAGTAATGTTCAGAAAAGGGTAATCATAAGCATAACAAGTTTTATAAATATAATCATCACTACTTTTTATAGCATAAGTTTCATCACAATAATCATCATAAGTAGCAACTTTGTTCTCATCATAATCAATTGAAACCTCTTCCAAGATAGTGGATACATCACTAAATAAAGTCATGACCTCTCCAAATCCACTTTCATCAATATAATCATCATAAGTAGGAGGCATGCTATCATCATTATAAATTTGCATATCAAAACTTGGTAGGCTAATAACATCATCTTCATTAAACATAGCATCCCGAAGCTTGGGCCTTTTCATATCATAAGCATAATCACTCTCATCATTAATAGTACGTATAGCACCAATAGTATAGCAATTATCATATTCTCCCAAGCAAGTGCCAAAAAGATTTTCAAGATCATAATAAGTATTATTATCTTCCCAATCATCATCACAACAATCAATAGGCATAACGAGATCATCATCAAGTGCATCATCTTCCACAATTATTTTTGATTCATTTTCATGAGGCACAACAATAATAGGAGCAACTTTATTTGGGAGAGATATCTTTTTACCTCTCTTACTTTTTCTTTTCTTCTTCTTCACCACATCATGTGTGGGTTCAATCCTCTTTTTGGAGCTCCTTATTAATGAGATTGGTTGAATAGAAGGCTCCTCCTCGTTACCTGATTCATCATAAGAAATAATAGGAGGATATTGGGAAGTCTCTTCCCTTTCATTAGTATTCTCTTCATCTTCTATTTTTTTCTTTTCTTTATGTAGTTGGCAATATAAGGATTTTCAATGCAATTCACCGCGCAATACATATAAATTTCCTCTAGATCAAAATGAAGAACTCTATCAAGGGCAAATTCTGGAATAACCTTAGTTATACGTTTCATTTCTTCATAACCCAAGAGCAAACTAAGTTCATTATGATGTGCAAGGTAAATCAAGTCATCAAAATTTTTGGACATGATACGATCATGAAATAATTTTCATTGAGTACTGAAATGATCATGTTCATTGCAAAGTTCACAAGTACGGCTAAGAAAATTTAAATTTTCAGCACAAACATCTAGCCTTTCTTGCAACAGTTTAGTTTCTAAATGCTTATGCCTCTTGCAATATCTATCTTCCCTACTTGGCACAAACACTAACTAAAACATAAAACCACATCTAAAAAGAAGCTAGATGGATTATTTATTACTAAACAGAACCAAAAAGTAAGAAACTAAAATAAAATTGGGTTGCCTCCCAACAAGCGCTATCGTTTAACGCCCCTAGCTAGGCATGATGATTTCAGTGATGCTCACATAAAAGATAAGAATTGAAACATAAAGAGGGCATCATGAGGAATATGACTAGCACATTTAAGTCTAACCCACTTCCTATGCATAGGGATTTTGTGAGCAAACAACTTATGGGAACAATAATCAACTAGCATAGGAAGGCAAAACAAGCATAACTTCAAAACTTTAAGCACATAGAGAGGAAACTTGATGTTATTGCAATTCCTAGAAGCATATGTTCCTCCCTCATAATAATTTTCAGTAGCATCATGAATGAATTAAACAATATAACCAGCACATAAAGCATTCTTTTCATGATCTACTTGCATAGAAATATTACTACTCTCCACATAAGCAAATCTATTCTCATCAATAGTAGTGGGAGCAAACTCAACAAAATAACTATCATGTGATTGAAAATTAAGATCAAGATGACAAGTTGCATGGTTATCATTATTCTTTAAAGCATATGTGTCATCACAATAATCATCGTAGATAGGAGGCATGCTTTCATCATAGTAAATTTGCTCATCAAAGCTTGGGGAACAGAAAAATATCAACTTCATCAAACATAGCTTCCCCAAGCTTGTGGCTTTGCATATCATTAGCATCATGGATATTCAAGGAATTCATACTAACAACATTGCAATCATGCTCATCATTCAAAGATTTAGTGCCAAACAATTTAATGCATTCTTCTTCTAACACTTTGGCACAATTTTCCTTTCCATCATACTCACGAAAGATATTAAAAAGACGAAGCGTATGAGACAAACTCAATTCCATTTTTTTGTAGTTTTCTTTTGTAAACTAAACTAGTGATAAAACAAGAAACAAAAAGATCCGATTGCAAGATCTAAAGATATACCTTCAAGCACTCACCTCCCCGGCAACGGCGCCAGAAAAGAGCTTAGTTGACGGGGTGTGAGTGAGTGCCCTTTACCTAGCCTCCCCGGCAACGGCGCCAGAAAAGAGCTTGATGTCTACTACACAACCTTCTTCTTGTAGACGTTGTTGGGCCTCCAAGTGCAGAGGTTTGTAGGACAGTAGCAAATTTCCCTCAAGTGGATGACCTAAGGTTTATCAATCCGTAGGAGGCGTAGGATGAAGATGGTCTCTCTCAAGCAACCCTGCAACCAAATAACAAGAGTCTCTTGTGTCCCCAACACACCCAATACAATGGTATATTGTATAGGTGCACTAGTTCAAGTACAGATGGTGATACAAGTGCAATATGGATGGTAGATATAGGTTTTTGTAATCTGAAAATATAAAAACAGTAAGGTAACTAATGATAAAAGTGAGCGTAAACGGTATTGCAATGATAGGAAACAAGGCCTAGGGTTCATACTTTCACTAGTGCAAGTTCTCTCAACAATAATAACATAGATAGATCATATAACAATCCCTCAACATGCAACAAAGAGTCACTCCAAAGACACTAATAGCGGAGAACAAACATAGAGATTATGGTAGGGTACGAAACCACCTCAAAGTTATTCTTTCCAATATATCTGTTGGGCTATTCCTATAAGTGTCGCAAACAGCCATAGAGTTTGTACTAGAATAACACCTTAAGACACAAATCAACCAAAACCCTAATGTCACCTAGATACTCCATTGTCACCTCAAGTATCCGTGGGCATGATTATACGATATGCATCACACAATCTCAGATTCATCCAACCAACATAAAAGTACTTCAAAGAGTGCCCCAAAGTTTCTACCGGAGAATCAAGAAAACGTGTGCCAACCCCTATGCATAGGTTCCCAATGTCACGAAACCTGCAAGTTGATCACCAAAACATACATCAAGTGGCACGTGATATCCCATTGTCACCACAGATAATCACGGCAAGACATACATCAAGTGTTCTCATAAAAGACTCAATCCGATAAGATAACTTCAAAGGGGAAACTCAATTCATCACAAGAGAGTAGAGGGGGAGAAACATCATAAGATCCAACTACAATAGCAAAGCTCGCGATACATCAAGATCGTTTGAAGTCTAGAACATGAGAGAGAGAGAGAGAGATCAAACACATAGCTACTGGTACATACCCTCAGCCCCGAGGGTGAACTACTCCCTCCTCGTCATGGAGAGCGCCGGGATGATGAAGATGGCCACCGGTGATGGGATCCCCCTCCGGCAGGGTGCCGGAACGGGCTCCCGAGAGGTTTTTGGTGGCTACAGAGGCTTGCGGCGGCGGAACTCCCGATCTATCTTCTGTTCTGGAAGTTTTACGATACGTAGGTATATATGGGTGCAGGGGGTACGTCGGTGGACCGAAGGGGGGGCACGAGGCCGGGGGCGCGCCCCAGGGGGGGGGGCGCGCCCCCACCCTCGTGAGAACCTCCCTTCTTTCCCCGACGCACTCCAAGTCCATCGGGTGGCTTTCCTTCCAAAAATAACTTCTCCAGTTGATTTCGTTCCGTTTTGACTTCGTCTGATATTCCTTTTCCTCGAAACACTGAAGTAGGCATAGAACAACAAATCTGGGCTGGGCCTCCGGTTAATAAGTTAGTCCCAAAAATCTGGGCTTCGCCTCGCTTTGATCGAGTGGCTCGCGTGGGACCGGCGGAACGGTTCGGCCGGCGCACCGTTCCTAAACACTTCCCTTAGTTAAAAGTCGGCCTACCACATCAGATCGGGTACGCACGTACGAGTTGTATGCACGACACGGAGGAGGAGATGCTTTCTAATCCGAGACACGTAAACTCGGACGCGTTAGAGCTGCAGCAATCCGAGAAATGGATGAGGTCGGTACAGAGATGACTAGACGCCCGGATTCCTTCTCCTCGCCATTGATATGTTCCCTTGTCGATGTGGATAACTGGATAGCCTCGCCGCCGCAAGAGCTTTTATGCAAGCACGTATGGAGTGGGGGATTAGTTAAACAAGCCCGAGGATTCTCGGATTGAAGACGTGCACTAGTAGAAAAATCCCCATTCGTCCTGGTTGGTTAGGGCCTTTTGTCCCGATTCTTGAACCGGGACTAAAGGGTCGTTACTAATGCCCTAGACCTTTAGTCCCGGTTCTAACACGAACCGAGACAGATGGGCCTCCACGTGGCCGGTGCGCCGAGCCCAGGCAGGAGGGCCTTTGGTCCCGGTTGGTGGCACCAACCGGGACCAAAAGGCATCCACGCGTCAGCATTTCAGGGGCTGGGGTTTTTGTTTTTTTTTTGAAAGGGGGGGTTGGGGGTTTTGGGGGGTTAATTTAGGTGTTTCATATATTGTGTTAGCTAGCTAATTAATAGAGAGAAGTGTCCTCTCTTATGTCCGTGCTTGGTCGACGCTACCATCTATACATAGAGAGGCCCTCGACACGCTAGCTAGTAAGAAAATGAAGGAAACCATTAAGTACAGAAGTTCGTCATGCATACCGAGAGAAGTGATCGATCGACCTCTCCTTCTCCGAGAGATTGGTCGAACAACAAGTTTTCGTATTATCTATCCTACCCCATCGGGCTACATACATATACAATATGTAAGATCTCTTACAATCCCCTAGCATTTGAAATCAACTTCCACATGGTATTCTCCGCCTTTATTGATGACGTGGTCAAGAAAGAATCCCGCCAATTCCTCTTGAATTGCTTTAATGCGATCTTATGTAGGAGTTCATTCCTCATCTGCCACGCCTAATTTGAAGAAGGGGTTAATACATATATATGAATGAAACTCAACAGAAATGATGGTGTAATAAAATGAAATTGTGAATATTATTGCTTACGCACTTCATATTGTCTTTTAGAGTAGCCCCGCTTATTTTTCAAAGTCGCGTTGTAGATGAACTCGCACACGTAGTATCCACAGTAATTATTCCCTTGTTCCTGCCACAAGCACTTTTCGAGAAATAGAGGTCAATCAAACTGATAATGAAGAATTATAAATGGCATTGATGAAAGTATAGCTATAGAATCAATGGGAGATGTGCGCAACTAGCTAGCTAGTAGTACTTACTTTCGGGTATGTATATCGCAGCTCCTTCGGCAGTCCCGGAGCTTCTGCAGTGAACTGTTTCCAAACCCTGCAAGACTAAGAAAATAATTATTATTACTTGAGATATCAGGAAATGAACAAAAAGTTGCCGATATGGTGCGATAATGATCGATTGAACTTACTTATTGAGCATTTTAGTCATGTCCGTGACACGTTTCGGGATCTTTTCGTCTCGAGTCTAAGACGGTTATTAGTCCCCGCTCAAGCTTAATCTCCAGAAGAACATAGTGGAAGCTGCGCACGCATGCATAACTCATCAATTATATTACTATAACCTCGCTCGAGTAATAAGGGAAACCGAATATGCACACGACAGTAACACTCACTCGAAGTTGTAAGGAAAGAGTATTATTTCTTTGTTTTGATTTTTGATCAACGATTGTAGCAAGTAGGCCTCGGCCTCTTCAAGGCCCTTTGTAACCAGAAATTCATCTATGATATTTGTGTTAATGAACCCAATATCATACATTTCTTGTTTTCTCGCACTCGACGCATCTTCAATCTGCATAATATAGTGAGGATAATTAATTATAAATACATGCAATGAAAGAGCTGAGCTATATATAGAGACTCAATGACAGAAATAGTACTTACAGACAGTAGCAAAAGACCGTTAATTTCTCGAGGGCCTTTTGATTGAAGAACTCGAAGAACTCCTCAAATGGAACATGCAACAGATCAGTTCCAACGAGGTCGTGCTCCTCTTTAATTCTCAGATACAAAGTATTCGTCCCCTGCACTCTCTGCAGGTTTTCATGTACCAATTATGGAATCTTCGCATCATCGTTGTTAGAGATTTATCATCTTTGACGAGAGGCTTCCCGTACTCGTATGTGTGTTCGTCCACCTCCAAGAAATCAAAATTTACATCGTCGGGCAGGTAATCTCCAAGATTGCTATAACCGGGCACCGTCCCCAGAGCATTAGCGACGATGTCGCTAGACACATTGAGCGAGGGGAACGATTGGTTCGCTTGTTCGCCGAGCTGGGCAATTTTTTTCCCAGCTGCTCTTCGTTCTTTTATCCTTTGATCACTGACAGTACTTCCCGACCGCGACGCTTATTGATATGCCTTTTGAGTAACGCGCTCATAGTTGGTTTTTGGCGGAGACTTTGGTGGTTTCCTCAGGGCATCGATAGTGCGCTTTGCTTTCACCGGATCTACCTTCTCCTCCGGAGGTGGATATCTCTTTGCTTTCAACCCTTTAAAGAAGTCCTTCACTTCGGTCCGCACGATCTTCGTGTTTTCCTCCTCGGTCCTCTCATACGGTAACTTCTCTAGAGGCTTGAGAGGTGGACCGTATCTGTATTGCCTCCCGCCTCTAGCTGTACTGCTAGACGCCGGAGCAGACGGAGCGGCTGCGGCTGTCTTCTTTCGTGCTTGCTTACAAGGCGGAGGAGAAGGACTACGATGCGCCGGAGCTGCCGGGGCGGCGGCGGGTCTCTTCCACCCTTGCTGGCGAGACGGAGAAGGAGGAGGCTGCTGGCTGCTCGGGCGCGCCAAGAAAGCGGAGAAGGAGGCGGAGTGCCGCCACGCCACGGAGAAGGAGGCTGAGTGCCTCGATCATCACTCGCCGGAGGAGGAGGCGGTGGAGGAGGCGGAGTGCCCTGACTCACGGAGGAGGAGGAGGAGGCGGAGGCGCCCAGTTCGGAAGGTTGATGAACTCCTTCCGCCATAGGCATGGAGTCTTGAGCGTAACCCAGCCGAGTCTCCCCTTCACCGGTAGGGTGGTCAAGCCGAGGTCCTAAAATCCCTCCGTTATTTCGGCCCACCATCACCCTAGCATATCCTTCTCGAATCGGACGATAGTGAAAAGTTGCGCCGGGTTCGTAAGGTCGAATGCAGCCGACAGCTGCCTTGACTTTTAAGTTCTGCCATTGCGTCATAAGGTGGCAATTTTGAGACTCCGTGATAGCATCCACGGGGTAGCTAGCAGGAGCCGTCAAGACATGCTCCGGCTGAAGCAGCTCGGTGGAAGCCATGCTGCTTCTCCACTGAGATGGCGGGGTAGCTTCGGGGGAATCTTCAGCAGTTCGTTTGCTGAGATTTGCTTCTCGTTCCTCTATCGCCAGGCCTTGCGTGCAGCGCTGCAGCTCGGGTTCGCTGCACTTTTTTCCTCCTCTCCGGCATTTGCAACCGCCAGTCCGAAAACCAGCCTTCCACGGAACGGAGCTCGGCGTGCACTGTGTCCGTCCAGGTGCTCGGTATTCCCGAGGGCCATTGTGAGCTCGCTGCTCTCTCTCGTCTCGAAAGGATGTCCCTTGCTGCGCTTGCATCGATATAGTGTTGAAGCCTCTTGACCGGTATTTTCAGTTGCTCGCTCATCCAAAGGCACTTCCACGACATAGGTCCAAGGCTCCGCCAGCCCCGAAGAACCAAGTCCGGCAACGGTCTGGCCAGTTCATTGTCTCTGGTTCAATCCCTTTATCAAGCAGATCATTCTCAGCCTTGGCCCACTTAGGCCGGGCTTTGAGGTAGCCACCTGACCCCGTGCGATGGTGAAGCTTATTCTTCGCAACATTTTGCTTGTTTGTCGCCGACATCTTCTTACTCTTGTCCGATGTCTTGTGGGCCACAAATGCGGGCCAGTGATCTCTGATCTTCTCTATTTGCCGATGAATTCTGGTGTCTCTTCTTTGTCGACAAACCTTTTCAGCTCATTCTTCCACCTCCTGAATAGGTCTGCCATCTTCTTAAGAGCAAAAGACTTGATTAATTGCTCTTTAACTGGCTTCTCCGGATCCTCCTCTGGCGGTAGGGTGAAATTTGACTTCAGCTCAGTCCAAAGATCATCTTTCTGCATATCATTGACATAAGACACCTCAGGGTCTTTGTTATTAGGCTTATACCATTGGTGGATGCTGATCGGGATCTTGTCCCTAACAAGAACCCCACACTGAGCAGAAAATGCATCTTTTGTCCGGATGGGTTCAATCAGTTGGCCGTCGCACACGATTGCTGTGATCTCAAACCTTTCATCCGAGCGCAACTTTTTCTTCGAGCCTCGTCTCTTTACCGAAGTTGTGCTCGATCCGGAGGGCTAGAAAAAAGAAGAAAGATGAGAGTTAATTAATATGTGTACATACCAAAACAATGAATGCATCAATTAGCTAGTCAGCACAGGCTTAACTAATATATATACCTGGACGGACTCGGTTCGGTCACCGGAGCCGTCATCATGGTCTCCTTCTTGCACCGTCATTGGGTCACCGGAGCCGTCCTCACGGTCTCCTTCTTGCACCGGCATTGGGTCAAAGGAGCCACCATAATCATAGCCTGCTTCTTCACCCTGTCCTTCTAGACCATCGGTGTCGTTGAGAAACGAGAAAACGACATCACTTCCTTGTGCGATTATGTTCCCCAACACCGCTTCTGTTGCTTCGTCTCGGGGGGTGTCCATAGTTTCTACAAATATTTACAACATGGCAATTATTATTCAAACCTGACAGATGGATATATTAGTGGCAAACGTAGAACTAGCTAGCTAATCACAGTAAGGAATCATATTAATTAGTGGCCTCGACACTGCTTCTCTAGGGTTTGGGGTGGCCTCGACAACGCTTCAAGGGTTTGAGGTGGCCTCGAGAGAGTTTGTCGGGTAGGGGCGCGGCGGGAGGGGGTAGGAGACCGACATTGTTTTTTTCTAGGGTTTGGGAGTCCTCGAGAGTTTTGGTCGAGCGAGAGGGTCGGGGGGTGCTCCCGCGGTATAAGTTATCACAGTCGAGAGGGGGTATATATATCGACCGCACCTCATGTCGAAGTTATCCGGGAGGGGCTAATATCGACAATGACGACATACGTACATGGGAAAATAATATTATCGGGGGTTATATCGACCCCCCCCTCGTGTTGAAGTTATCGGGAGGGGTATATCGACGATGACAGACCCGATAAAACATAAGAAAACGAAGAAGAAATAAAAAGAGGAGAAGAAGAAAGGAATAGAGGAGAAGATCGAAGAAAAAAAAGAAGAAGAAAAAAGAGGAGAAGAAGAAAGGAATAGAGGAGAAGAAGAAAAATAGAAAATATTCTATTTTTTCTTCTTCTCCTCTATTCCTTTCTTCTTCTTCTCTTCCTTTTCTTCCTCTCCTTTTCTTCTACTCTTCCTTTTCTTCCTCTCCTCTTCTTCTCCTTTTTCCTCTTCTTATTTTCCTTTTTCCTCTCCTTCTTTTTCTTCTTCTTCCTTCTTCCTAGCGAGATATATAAAACTTCTCTAAAAATGTAACTTTTGCATATATAAAACTTTTTCTTCTTCTTCCTTCTTCCTTCTCTCCCTTCTTCCTAAATATATAAAACTTTTCTAAAAATGAAATTAACCTAAAACGTACTAATTAAATCAGAGAACATATACAGATAAAACTTTTCTAAAAATGTAACTTTTGCATATAAACTTTTTCTTCTTCTTCCTTCTTCCTTCTCCTCCTTCTTCCTAAATATATAAAACTTTTCTACATATATAAATCTAACTTTTCCATATATGAATATATATACACAGAGAACATACAAACATATATACATTTTTATAAAAAAGCAAAATACAAATCATCATATATATGAACAAAAAATCTGAAAAGAAGGCGTATATCATATATACACAATACATATACTTATACATATATATATATATATATATATATATATATAATCTGAAAAAAAACAAGCATATCATATATGAACAAAAAAGGACAGCGGAGGGGCGCCGGCCGGACCAAGGTGAGGAGCGGCAGGGGCGCGGGTTCGGCCGCGAGGACGGTGACGGGCAGGGGGCGCAAGGCCAGGCAGGGGCAACGGCCGAGGAAGGGGCGGGCAGGCGACGGTGACGACGGGCGGGCCTGGGCGACGACGTTCACAAGAGGGCGGCTAGTGATGACAGCTGTCGGGCGAGGGCACAGGCGGCTGGCAGGGAGGCTTACGGCGGCGTCGGGCAAGCGTGGGTGACGGCGTCAGGCAGGGCTCAAGCGGCGACGAGGAGCAGCGTGAAGGAAATATGCCCTAGAGGCAATAATAAATTTATTATTTATTTCCCTATATCATGATGAATGTTTATTATTCATGCTAGAATTGTATTAACCGGAAACATAATACATGTGTGAATACATAGACAAACAAAGTGTCACTAGTATGCTTCTACTTGACTAGCTCGTTTATCAAAGATGGTTATGTTTCCTAACCATAGACATGAGTTGTCATTTGATTAACGGGATCACATCATTAGGAGAATGATGTGATTGACATGACCCATTCCGTTAGCTTAGCACACGATCGTTTTAGTATGTTGCTATTGCTTTCTTCATGACTTATACATGTTCCTATGACTATGAGATTATGCAACTCCCGTTTACCGGAGGAACACTTTGTGTGCTACCAAACATCACAACGTAACTGGGTGATTTTAAAGGTGCTCTACAGGTGTCTCTGAAGGTACTTGTTGGGTTGGCATATTTCGAGATTAGGATTTGTCACTCCAATTTTCGGAGAGGTATCTCTGGGCCCTCTCGGTAATGCACATCACTATAAGCCTTGGAAGCAATGTAGCTAATGAGTTAGTTACGAGATGATGCATTATGTAACCAGTAAAGAGACTTGCTGGTAACGAGATTGAACTAGGTATTGGATACCGACGATCGAATCTCGGGCAAGTAACAAACCGATGACAAAGGGAACAACGTATGTTGTTATGCGGTTTTGACCGATAAAGATCTTTGTAGAATATTTAGGAGCCAATATGAGCATCCAGGTTCCCCTATTGGTTATTGACCGGAAATATGTCTCGGTCATGTCTACATAGTTCTCGAACCCGTAGGGTCCGCACGCTTAAGGTTTCGTTGACAGTTTTATTATGAGTTTATGAGCTTTGATGTACCGAAGGTTGTTTGGAGTCCCGGATGTGATCACGAACTTGACGAGGAGTGTCGAAATGGTCGAGACATAAAGATCGATATATTGGACGACTATATTTGGACACCGAAAAGGTTCCGGTTGAGATTGGGACAATACCGGAGCTCCGGGAGGTTATCGGAACCCCCCGGGAGGTATATGGGCCTTATTGGGCCTTAGTAGAAAGGAGGGGAAAGGAGAAAGGGAGGGGGCGCGCCCCCCCAAGCCCAATCCGAATTGGGAGGGGGGCCGCCCCCCCCACCCCCCTTTCCTTCCTCCCTCCTTCCTCTGCCTTCCCTCTCCTACTCCTAATAAGAAAAGGGGGAGTCCTACTCCCGGTGGGAGTTGGACTCCCCCCTAGGGCGCCACCCCCCTTGGCCGGCCACCTCCTCCACTCCTTTATATACGGAGGAGGGGGCACCCCATAGACACAACAATTGATCTCTTGATCTATTAGCCGTGTGCGGTGCCCCCCTCCACCATAGTTCTCCTCGATAATATTATAGCGGTGCTTAGGCAAAGCCCTGCGACGGTAGAACATCAAGATCGTCACCATGCCGTCGTGCTGACGGAACTCTTCCTGCACACTTTGCCGGATCGAGTCCGGGAACGCCATCGAGCTGAACGTGTGCAAGAACTCGGAGGTGCCGTAGTTTCGATTGCTTGATCGGTCGGGCCGTGAAGACGTACGACTACATCAACCGCGTTGTGCTAACGCTTCCGCTTTCGGTCTACGAGGGTACGTGGACACACTCTCCCCTCTCGTTGCTATGCACACCATGATCTTGCATGTGCGTAGGATTTTTTTTGAAATTAGTACGTTCCCAACAGTGGCATCCGAGCCTGGTTTTATGCGTAGATGTCAAATGCACGAGTAGAACACAAGTGAGTTGTGGGCGATATAAGTCATACTGCTTACCAGCATGTCATACTTTGGTTCGGCGTTATTGTTGGATGAAGCAGCCTGGACCGATATTATGCGTACGCTTACGTGAGACTGGTTCTACCAACGTGCTTTGCACACAGGTGGCTGGCGGGTGTCAGTTTCTCCAACTTTAGTTGAACCGAGTGTGGCTACGTCCGGTCCTTGCGAAGGTTAAAACAGCACCAACTTGACAAACTATCGTTGTGGTTTTGATGCGTAGATAAGAACGGTTCTTGCCAAGCCCGTAGCAGCCACGTAAAACTTGCAACAACAAAGTAGAGGATGTCTAACTTGTTTTTGCAGGGCATGTTGTGATGTGATATGGTCAAGACATGATGCTAAATTTTATTGTATGAGATGATCATGTTTTGTAACAAGTTATCGACAACTGGCAGGAGCCATATGGTTGTAGCTTTATTGTATGCAATGCAATCGCCCTGTAATGCTTTACTTTGTCACTAAGCGGCAGCGATAGTCGTAGAAGCATATGATTGGCGAGACGACAACGATGCTACGATGGAGATCAAGGTGTCGCGCCGGTGACGATGGTGATCATGACGGTGCTTCGGAGATGGAGATCACAAGCACAAGATGATGATGGCCATATCATATCACTTATATTGATTGCATGTGATGTTTATCTTTTATGCATCTTATCTTGCTTTGATTGACGGTAGCATTATAAGATGATCTCTCGCTAAATTTCAAGATAAAAGTGTTCTTCCTGAGTATGCACCGCTACAAAGTTTGTCGTGCCTGCACACCACGTGATGATCGGGTGTGATAAGCTCTACGTCCATCTACAACGGGTGCAAGACAGTTTTGCACACGCAGAATACTCGGATTAAACTTGACGAGCCTAGCATATGCAGATATGGCCTCGGAACACTGAGACCGAAAGGTCAAGCGTGAATCATATAGTAGATATGATCAACATAGTGATGTTCACCATTGAAAACTACTCCATTTCACGTGATGATCGGTTATGGTTTAGTTGATTTGGATCACGTGATCACTTAGAAGATTAGAGGATGTCTTTCTAAGTGGGAGTTCTTAAGTAATATGATTAACTGAACTTTAATTTATCATGAACTTAGTCCCGTAGTATTAGCATATCTATGTTGTAGATCAATAGCTCGCATTGTTGCTTCCCTATGTTTTATATGTGTTCCTAGAGAAAACTAAGTTGAAAGATGTTAGTAGCAATGATGCGGATTGGATCTGTGATCTGAGGTTTATCCTCATTGCTGCACAGAAGAATTATGTCCTTGATGCACCGCTAGGTGATAGACCTATTGCAAGAGCAGATGCAGAACGTTATGAACGTTTGGCTAGCTCAATATGATGACTACTTGATAGTTTAGTGCACCATGCTTAACGGCTTAGAATCAGGACTTCAAAGACGTTTTTGGACGTCATGGACCATATGAGATGTTCCAGGAGTTGAAGTTAATATTTCAAGCAAATACCCGAGTTGAGAGATATGAAATATCCAACAAGTTCTATAGCTAAAAGATGGAGGAGAATAGCTCAAGAAGTGAGCATGTGCTCAGATTGTCTGGGTACTACAATCGCTTGAATCAAGTGGGAGTTAATCTTCCAGATAAGATAGTAATTGACAGAATTCTCTAGTCACCATCACCAAGTTAGTTGAACTTCATGATGAACTATAATATGCAAGGGATAACAGAAACGATTCCCAAGCTCTTCGTGATGCTGAAATCGACGAAGGTAGGAATCAAGAAAAACATCAAGTGTTGACGGTTAACAAGACCACTAGTTTCAAGAAAAGGGCAAAGGGAAGAAGGGGAATTTCAAGAAAGAACGGCAAGCAAGTTGCTGCTCAAGTGAAGAAGCCCAAGTCTGGACCTAAACCTGAGACTAAGTGCTTCTACTGAAAAGGGACTGGTCACTTGAAGCGGACTGCCCCAAGTATTTGGCGGATAAGAAGGATGGCAAAGTTAACAAAGGTATATTGGATATACATGTTATTGATGTGTACTTTACTAGTGTTTATAGCAACCCCTCGGCATTTGATAATCGGGTTCGCCATAAGATTAGTAACTCGAAACGGAGTTGCGTAATGAACATTAACTAGTTAAGGGTGAAGTGACGATGTGTGTTGGAAGCAGTTCCAAGATTGATATGATCATCATCGCACACTCCCTATACTTTCGGGATTAGTGTTGAACCTAAATAAGTGTTATTTGGTGTTTTGCGTTGAGCATGAATACGATTTGATCATGTTTACCTAATACGGTTATTCATTTAAGTTAGAGAACAATTGTTGTTCTGTTTACATGAAAAAAACCTTCTATGGTCATACACACCAACGAAAATGGTTTGTTGGATCTCGATCGTAGTGATACACATATTCATAATATTGAAGCCAAAAAGATGCAAAGTTAATGATGATAGTGCAACTTATTTGTGGCATTGCCGTTTAGGTCATATTGGTGTAAAGCGCATGAAGAAACTCCATGCTGATGGAATTTTGGAATGACTTGATTATGTATCACTTGATGCTTGCGAACCATGCCTTATGGGCAAGATGACTAAAACTCTGTTCTCTGGAACAATGGAGCAAGCAACTGGCTTATTGGAAATAATACATACTGATGTATGCGATCCGATGAGTGTTGAGGCTCATGGTAGTATCAAGTTATTTTTTGACCTTCACAGATGATTTGAGCAGATATGGGTATACCTACTTGATGAAACATAAGTCTGAAACATTTGAAAAGTTCAAAGAATTTCAGAGTGAAGTGGAAAATCATCGTGACAAGAAAATAAAGTTTCTACGATCTGATCATGGAGACAAATATTTGATTTACGAGTTTGGTCTTCAATTAAAACAATGTGGAATAGTTTCACAAATTCATACCACCGAACACCACAACATAATGGTGTGTCCGAACGTCATAACCGTATTTTATTGGATATAGTGCAATCTATGATGTTTCTTCGATTTACCACTATCGTTTTGGGGTTATGCATTAGAGACAGCTGCATTCACGTTAAAAAGGGCACCATCTAAATCCGTTGAGACGACACCATATGAATTGTGGTTTGGCAAGAAACCAAAATTGTCGTTTCTTAAAATTTGGGGTTGCAATGCTTATGTGAAAAAGTTTCATACTGATAAGCTTAAAACCCAAATCGGAGAAATGTGTTCATAGGATACCCAAAGGAGATAGTTGGGTACACCTTCTATCACAGATCCAAAGGCAAGACATTCATTGCTAAGAATGGATCCTTTCTAGAGAAGGAGTTTCTCTCGAAAGAAGTGAGTGGGAGGAAAGTAGAACTTGATAAGGTAAATGTACCTGCACCTTATTTGGAAAGTAGTTCATCACAGAAATCTGTTCATGTGACTACTACACCAATTAGTGAGGAAGCTAATGATGATGATCATGTAACTTCAGATCAAGTTACTACCAAACCTCGTAGGTCATGTTACTGGACCATGACAAACCTACGAACTATGAGGAAGCGATGATGAGCCCAGATTCCGTGAAATGGTTTGAGGCCATGAAATCTGAGATGGGATCCATGTATGAGAACAAAGTATGGACTTTGATTGACTTGCCCAATGATCGGTGAGCCATTGAGATTAAATGGATCTTCAAGAGGAAGACGGACGCTGATAGTAGTGTTACTATCTACAAAGCTAGAATTGTCACAGAAGGTTTTTGACAAGTTCAAGGTGTTGACTACGATGAGAGTTTCTCACTCATATCTATGCTTAAGTCTGTCCGAATCATGTTAGCAATTGCCGCATTTTATGAAATCTGGCAAATGGATAAACAAAACTGCATTCCTTAATGGATTTATTAAAGAAGAGTTGTATATGATGCAACCATAAGGTTTTGTCAATCCTAAAGGTGCTAACAAAATATGCAAGCTCCAGCGATCCATCTATGGACTGGTGCAAGCATCTCGGAATTGGAATATACGCTTTGATAAGTTGATCAAAGCAT
The DNA here is from genome assembly GCA_021605145.1 of Aegilops bicornis. Lineage (NCBI taxonomy): Eukaryota > Viridiplantae > Streptophyta > Magnoliopsida > Poales > Poaceae > Aegilops > Aegilops bicornis. The sequence goes on along the minus strand of CM038669.1, from coordinate 564,171,428 downwards.
ATAGTTTTATACAGACTTGCGGTGAACCCTGTATTTACAAGAAAGTGAGTGGGAGCACTACAGCATTTCTGATAAGTATATGTGAATGACATATTGTTGATCGAAAATAATGTAGAATTATTCTGCAAAGCATAAAGGAGTGTTTGAAAGGAGTTTTTCAAAGAAAGACCTCGGTGAAGCTGCTTACATATTTAGCATCAATATCTATAGAGATAGATCGAGACGCTTGATAAGTTTTTTCAGTGAGTACATACCTTGACAAGATTTTGAAGTAGTTCAAAATGGAACAGTCAAAGAAAGAGTTCTTGCCTGTGTTACAAGGTGTGAAATTGAGTAAGACTTAAAGCCCGACCACGGAAGAAGATAGAAAGAGAATGAAAGTCATTCTTTATGCCTTGACCATAGGTTCTATAAAGTATGCCATGCTGTGTACTAGATCTATTGTATACCCTACACTGATTTTGGCAAGGGGGTACAATAGTGATCTAGGAGTAGATCACTAGACAGCGGTCAAAAATTATCCTTAGTGGAATAAGGATATGTTTCTCGATTATGGAGGTGACAAAAAGGTTCGTCATAAAGGGTTACGTCGATGCAAGTTTTGACACTAATCCAGATGACTCTATGTCTAAATCTGGATACATATTGAAAGTGGGAGCAATTAGCTAGAGTAGCTCCGTGCAGAGCATTGTTGACATAGAAATTTGCAAAATACATACGGATCTGAATGTGGCAGACCCGTTGACTAAACTTCTCTCACAAACAAAACATGATCACACCTTAGTACTCTTTGGGTATTAATCACATAGCGATGTGAACTAGATTATTGACTCTAGTAAACCCTTTGGGTGTTGGTCACACGATGATGTCAACTATGGGTGTTAATCACATGGTGATGTGAACTATTGGTGTTAAATCACATGGTGATGTGAACTAGATTATTTACTCTAGTGCAAGTGGGAGACTGAAGGAAATATGCCCTAGAGGCAATAATAAAGTTATTATTTATTTCCTTATATCATGATGAATGTTTATTATTCATGCTAGAAATTATTAACCGGAAACATAATACATGTGTGAATACATAGAAAAACAGAGTGTCACTAGTATGCCTCTACTTGACTAGCTCGTTGATCAAAGATGGTTATGTTTCCTAACCATAGACATGAGTTATCATTTGATTAACGGGATCACATCATTAGGAGAATGATGTGATTGACATGACCCATTCCGTTAGCTTAGCACACGATCGTTTTAGTATGTTGCTATTGCTTTCTTCATGACTTATACATGTTCCTATTACTATGAGATTATGCAACTCCTGCCATCGGAGGAACACTTTGTGTGCTACCAAACATCACAACGTAAGTGGGTGATTATAAAGGTGCTCTACAGTGTGTCTCAAGGTACTTGTTGGGTTGGTGTATTTCGAGATTAGGATTTGTCACTCCAATTGTCTGGAGAGGTATCTTCGGGCCCTCTCGGTAATGCACATCACTATAAGCCTTGCAAGCAATGTAGCTAATGAGTTAGTTACGAGATGATGCATTATGTAACGAGTAAAGAGACTTGCCGGTAACGAGATTGAACTAGGATATCGACGATCAAATCTCGGGCAAGTAACATACCAATAACAAAGGGAACAACGTATGTTGTTATGCGGTTTTGACTGATAAAGATCTTCGTAGAATATGTAGGAGCCAATATGAGTATCCAGGTTCCGCTATTGGTTATTGACCGGAAATATGTCTCGGTCATGTCTACATAGTTCTCGAACTCGTAGGGTCCGCACGCTTAAGGTTTCGTTGACAGTTTTATTATGAGTTTATGAGTTTTGATGTACCGAAAGTTTTTCAGAGTCTCGGATGTGATCACGGACTTGACGAGGAGTCACGAAATGGTCGAGACATAAAGATCGATATATTGGACGACTATATTTGGACATCGGAAAGGTTCCGGGTGAGATTGGGACAATACCGGAGCTCCGGGAGGTTATCGGAACCCCCCGGGAGGTATATGGGCCTTATTGGGCCTTAGTAGAAAGGAGGGGAAAGGAGCAAGGGAGGGGGCGCCCCCCCCCCAAGCCCAATCTGAATTGGGAGGCCCCCCCTTTCCTTCCTCCCTCCTTCCTCTTGCTTCCCTCTCCTACTCCTAATAGGAAAAGGGGGAGTCCTACTCCCGGTGGGAGTTGGACTCCCCCCCTAGGGCGCGCCACCCCCCTTGGCCGGCCACCTCCTCCACTCCTTTATATACGGAGGAGGGGGCACCCCATAGACACAACAATTGATCTCTTGATCTCTTAGTCGTGTGCGGTGCCCCTTCCACCATAGTTCTCCTCGATAATATTATAGCGGTGCTTAGGCGAAGCCCTGCGACGGTAGAACATCAAGATCGTCACCACGCCGTCGTGCAGACGGAACTCTTCCCCGACATTTTGCTGGACCGGAGTCCGGGGAACGTCATCGAGCTGAACGTGTGCAAGAACTCGGAGGTGTCGTAGTTTCGGTGCTTGATCGGTCGGGCCGTGAAGACGTACGACTACATCAACCGCGTTGTGCTAACTATTCCGCTTTCGGTCTACGAGGGTACGTGGACACACTCTCCCCTCTCGTTGCTATGCATCACCATGATCTTGCGTGTGCGTAGGAATTGTTTTGAAATTACTACATTCCCAACACAGCGTGGGGCGTCGGAGCGAAGAACAAGTGAATTTTGGAGAAACTGTGAAGTGTTTGCTTATATAGAAAAGGATTTGGTACCGGTTCGAGGCACCAACCGGGACCAATGCCTCCCTTTAGTCCCAGTTGGTGCCACCAACCGGGACCAAAGGTCTCTTTTCAGCAGCCCAAAGGGCGGGAAGCGGCGGCCTTTGGTCCCGGTTGGTAGCACCACCTGGGGCTAAAGGGTGGCATTGGTCCTGCTGGTGCCTCGAACTGCACAATGCACCCCTTTAGTCCCGGTTGGTGCCACCAACCGGGACCAAAGGCCTTGTGTTGCCCCGCGTTAAAAGTTTAGTACCACCTCGCTAGCTGAGAGAGCTCGAGAGTTGTTTATAAGCGCTGCTGCGCCCACCCTCTCGAGCTGCTCTCAATTGTAGGCTTTCGGGCCTAACCGTACGCTGTGTGCCTGTGGGCCTACTGGGCCTCCTGTGGGCCTGAATCCTGGCCCATGGTAGGGTTTCTAGTCGTATTCAGGACGTGGGGGCCCAGTAGGTGGCATTTTTTTTTGTTTTTTTAATTGCTTTATTTATTTTATTTTGTTTCTAATTACAACAAAATACTTATTGTTGCTATTTTTATTTATTTTATTAAATTTTATTTTTAATTATTTATCTTTTAGGTCACAAAAATTATAAACTTTCTGTTAGTGCCATTAGTTTTCAAATTTGAATAGTTAAAATTATTGTGTTTAATATTACTCTGTTTAAAATTCAAAGTTTGTTTCCAGTTTTTTTTGTTTTTTGCATTATTTTCTTTTGTTTTTTGCTTTATTTTTTAATTCTTTTTGCTTTTAGGTCACCAAATTATAAACTTTCTGTTAGTGCCATTAGTTTTACAAAAATTATTTTGTTTTTTTTGTTTTCTTTGTTGCTTTATTTATTTTATTTAGTTTCTACTTACAACAAAATACTTATTTTTGCTATTTTTATTTATTTTATTAAAGTTTATTTTTAATTATTTTTTAGGTCACAAAATTATAAACTTTCTGTTAGTGCCATTAGTTTTCAAATTTGAATAGTTAAAATTACTGTGTTTAATATTACCGTGTTTAAAATTCAAAGTTTTTTTTATAGTTTTTGTTTTGTTTTTTGCATTATTTATTTTCTTTTGTTTTTGCTTTATTTTTTAATTCTTTTGCTTTTAGATCAGCAAAATTATAAACTTTCTGTTAGTGCCATTAGTTTTACAAAAATTATAAACTTTCTGTTAGTGCCATTAGTTTTCAAATTTTAATAGTTAAAATTTGAATTCTTTAGAATTTGTGTGAATCACAAGTTTGTGATTAACTTTACTAAAAAAATGAGCATGGATGCGCCTATAGAGAAAATTCAACCTAAATTCATAATAATTTTTTATGAATTTCAGAGAAATTTAGTATGAATTTCGGTCAAATCCCCTGTATAAGGGCATCTATTTTCACTTTGAGAGGAGCTCAACAAGGCAGAGAGGGAGGGGCTTATAAATAGGTGTGAGCGCCCTTTGGTTGGCCAGGTGGGACTAAACTCTGACCGCAATGAGGACCAACCATTTAGCCCGGTTTGTGGCAGAAACTGGGACTAATGGTCATGGGCCAGGGGCGAGGCGCATTGGTCCCGGTTCGTGCGTGGAACCGGGACCAAAAGGTCTGCATTTAACCGGGACCAATGGCCCACGTGGCTGCCCTCTTGAGTGTTCTTGATGAGAACATAGTTGACAAGGAGCGAACCGGGATTAATGGTACTATGAGGGCCGAACCATAAGACATTAAAGCATTTCAAATGAACTCTGAAAAAGTTGAAAGTTGGCATGGTATCATAATTTCACCCACATAGCATGTGCATGTACAAAACGGACAATGGTATCATACTCTGCATTACAAAGTTGGCATGGTATCATCATAATAGTTGCGGGAGAAAGTCTTCACTTTTTCTTCGCTTGTGTCATTTGCTTATTGCACCGTGGCCATGGATAATCTTCATCGTTTATCAGGATGCTTGGGTCAGCCTTGACTTTGAAGGGAGGAATTTCATGAAACTTTTCATAATCTTCTACATGTCCGCTCTTGCCCTCCACTCCCACGATGTCCCTTTTTCCCGAAAAGAACTATGTGGCGCTTTGGCTCATCGTATGATGTATTCGCTTCCTTATCTTTTCTTTTTCTCGGTTTGGTAGACATGTCTTTCACATAGATAACCTGTACACAAAGATTGGCTAGGACGAACGGTTCGTCAGTGTACCCAAGATTTTTCAGATCCACCGTTGTCATTCCGTACTGTGGGTCTACTTTTACCCCGCCTCCTAACAGATTGACCCATTTGCACTTAAACAAAGGGACCTTAAAATCATGCCTGTAGTCAAGTTCCCATATGTCCACTATGTAACCATAATATGTGTCCTTTCCCCTCTCGGTTGCTGCATCAAAGCGGACACCGCTGTTTTGGTTGGTGTTCTTTTGATCTTGTTGAATCGTGTAAAATGTATTCCCATTTATCTCGTATCCTTTGTAAATCAATACAGTCAAAGATGGTCCCCTGGACAACAAGTACAGCTCATCACAAGCAGTCTTGTCACCTCTGAGACGTGTTTCCAACCAACTGCCAAAAGTCCTGATGTGTTCACATGTAATCCAGTCATTGCACTACTCCGGGTGTTTGGAGCGCAGACTGTTCTTGTGTTCATCGACATACGGGGTCACCAAGGTAGAGTTCTCAGAGAAGCGTAGTGTACTTGAGACCAAGAATATCTGTCCTGCATATTATTGAGTCCCTCCAAGCGCGTTTTTCGAGTCAGTCTCCCCTCATACCGTGATTTAGGGAGACCTATCTTCTTAAGGCCAGGAATGAAGTCAACACAAAACCCAATGACATCCTCTGTTTGATGGCCCATGGAGATGCTTCCTTCTGGCCTAGCACGGTTACGGACATATTTCTTTAGGACTACCATGAACCTCTCAAAGGGGAACATATTGTGTAGAAATATAGGCGCCAGAATGACAATCTCGTCGACTAGATGAACTAGGACGCAAGGCCATGATATTGAAGAAGGATGGTGGGAACACCAGCTCGAAACTAACAAGACATTGCGCCACATCACTCCTTAGCCTTCAGACGATTTACAGTACGATCACCTTCGAGATATTGCATTGAGGAATGCACATAGCTTCACAATGGCTAATCGGACGTTTTCGGTAGAAGCCCCCTCAATGCAACCGGAAGCGATTACGTCATAATCACATGGCGATCATGAGAATTTAGGTTCTAGAACTTTTTCTACGGCATATTTATTATTCCCTTTATATTCAACGAGAAGCCAGTCGGGACCTTCATACTGAGCAGACATTCAAAGAAGATTTCTTTCTCTTCTTTCGTAAGAGCATAGCTGGCAGGACCTTCGTACTGCTTCGGAGGCATGCCGTATTTTTCGTGCAAGCGTTGCAGGTCCTCCCGTGCCTCAGGTGTATCTTTTGTCTTCCCATACACGCCCAAGAAGCCTAGCAGGTTCACGCAAAGGTTCTCCGTCATGTGCATCACGTTGATTGAAGAGCGGACCTCTAGGTCTTTCCAGTAGGGTAGGTCCCAAAATATAGATTTCTTCTTCCACATGGGTTCATTTCCCTCAGCGTCATTCGGAACAGCTAGTCTGCCGGGACCCTTTCCAAAGATTACGTGTAAATCATTGACCATAGCAAGTACGTGATCACCAGTACACATGGTGGGCTTCTTTCGGTGATCTGCCTCGCCTTTGAAATGCTTGCCTTTCTTTCGACATTGATGGTTGGTCGAAAGAAATCGATTTACGGCCCTGTGTACACATTCTTCCTGCATTTGTCGGTATATACTTTCGGTGTCATCTAAACGGTCGTGCATGCGTGGTATCCCTTGTTTGTCCGTCTCCGAAAGGTTACTGAGAGCGGGCCAATCATTGATGGTCATGAACAGCAACGCCTTTAGGTCAAATTCCTCCTGTTTGTGCTCATCCCACGTACGTACACCGTTTCCATTCCACAGCTGTAAAAGTTCTTCAACTAATGGCCTTAGGTACACATCAATGTCGTTGCCGGGTTGCTTAGGGCCTTGGATGAGAACCGCATCATAATGAACTTTCGCTTCATGCACATCCAAGGAGGAAGGTTATACATACATAGAGTCATGGGCCAGTCTTTGTGATTGCTGCTCGCTCCCGAAAGGATTAACGCCATCCGCGCTTAAAGCAAACCATACGTTCCTTGGGTCACTTGCAAACTCATCCAAGATACTTTCTCTCGATTTTTCTCCACTGCGACCCGTCGGTGGTGCTCTCAACTTCCCGTCTTTCTTACGGTCCTCGATGGGCCATCGCATCAACTTGGCATGCTCTCCGCTTTACGAGCAGACGTTTCAACCGTGGTATTATAGGAGCATACCACATCACCTTCGCAGAACCCTCTTCACAGGGGCTCACCGTCAACATCACCGGGGTCATCTCGTTCGATCTTATATCAGTAATGCACCGCATACCGGCATGCGTTCAGATCCTTGTATGCACCGCGGTAGAGGATGCAATCATTAGGGCATGCATGTATCTTACGCACCTCCAATCCTAGAGGGCATACGACCTTCTTTGCTGCGTATGTACCGTCGGGCATTCGTTATCCTTTGGAAGCTTCTTCTTCAATATTTTCAGTAGCTTCTCAAATCCTTTGTCGAGCTGGCATTCTCTCGCATTCCACCGCAGCAATTCCAAAGACGCACCGAGCTTTGTGTTGCCATCTTCGCAATTGGGGTACAACCCTTTTGTGATCCTCTAACATGCGGTCGAACTTCAGCTTCTCCTTTTGACTTTCGCATTGAGTCCTTGCATCGACAATGACCGGCGGAGATCATCATCATCGGGCACATCGTCTGGTTCCTCTTGATCTTCAAAGAACTTACCCGATTCTTGACATCATTGGGCACATCGTCTGGTTCCTCTTGATCTTCAGCAGCTTCCCCGTTGCAGCATTACCAGATTCAGGGGCACATAGTTGTCATCGCCCCTCTTATTCTTTGGCGTCTTCCATCATAACCCCTATTTCTCCGCGGCCTCGTCCAAACATTATAGTGTGGCATGAAACCCTTGTAAAGCAGGTGGGTGTGAAGGATTTTCCGGTCGAGTAAGACTTCAGATTCCCACATATAGGGCATGGACAACACATAAAACTATTCTGCTTGTTTGCCTCAGCCACTTGAGATAATCATGCACGCCACTAATGTACTCGAGGGTGTGTCTGCATCACCGTACATCCATTGCCGGTTCATCTGCGTGCATTATATATGATTAAGTGTGTCAAAAACCATTACAGAACATCATGAATAGATAATTAAGTGACCAAATTAATAGAAGTTCATCATCACATTACAACGAAAGTACATACATGGAGGAAATATGCCCTAGAGGCAATAATAAAGTTATTATTTATTTCCTTATATCATGATAAATGTTTATTATTCATCTAGAATTGTATTGACCGGAAACATGATACATGTGTGAATACATAGACAAACAGAGTGTCACTAGTATGCCTCTAATTGACTAGCTCGTTGATCAAAGATGGTTATGTTTCCTAGCCATTGACATGGGTTGTCATTTGATTAACGGGATCACATCATTAGGAGAATGATGTGATTGACATGACCCATTACGATAGCTTAGAACCCGGTCGTTTAGTATGTTGCTATTGCTTTCTTCATGACTTATACATGTTCCTATGACTATGAGATTAGGTAACTCCCGTTTACCGGAGGAACACTTTGTGTGCTACCAAACGTCACAACATAACTGGGTGATTATAAAGGTGCTCTACAGGTGTCTCCAAACATACATGTTGGGTTGGCGTATTTCGAGATTAGGATTTGTCACTCTGATTGTCGGAGAGGTATCTCTGGGCCCTCTTGGTAATACACATCACTTAAGCCTTGCAAGCATTGCGACTAATGAGTTAGTTGCAGGATGATGTATTATGGAACGAGTAAAGAGACTTGCTGGTAATGAGATTGAACTAGATATTGAGATACCGACGATTGAATCTCGGGCAAGTAACATACCGATGACAAAGGGAACAAAGTACGTTGTTATGTGGTCTGACCGATAAAGATCTTCGAAGAATATGTGGGAGCCAATATGAGCATCCAGGTTCCGCTATTGGTTATTGACCGGAGACATGTCTCGGTCATGTCTACATAGTTCTCGAACCCATAGGGTCCGCACGCTTAACGTTATGATGACAATTATATTGTGAGTTTATATGTTTTGATGTACCGAAGGTTGTCCGGAGTCCCTGATGTGATCACGAACATGACGAGGAGTCTCGAAATGGTCGAGACATTAAGATTCATATATTGGAAGCCTATGTTTGGATATCGGAAGTGTTCCGGGTGAAATCGGGATTTTACCAGAGTACCGGGTGGTTACCGGAACCCCCTCGGCAACTTAATGGGCCTTAGTGGGCCTTAGTGGGAGAGAGGAGCGGAGGCCAGGGCAGGGCCACGCGCCCCTCCCCCCTAGTCCGAATAGGACAAGGAGAGGGGGGCGCCCCCCCCCCCTTTCCTTCCTCCCCTCCACCTCTTCCCCCTCTCTCTCCTAGTCCAACATGGAAAAGGGGCGAGTCCTACTCCCGGTAGGAGTAGGACTCCTCCGGCGCGCCTCTCTCCTTGGCCGGCCGCACCCCCCTAGCTCCTTTATATACGGGGGCAGGGGGCACCCTAGAGACACAACAATTGATCGTCTGATCTTTTAGCCGTGTGCGGTGCCCCCCTCCACCATAGTCCACCTCGATAATACTATAGCGGTGCCTAGGCGAAGCCCTGCGTCGGTAGAACATCAACATCGTCACCACGCTGTTGTGCTGACGAAACTCTCCCTCAAGACTCGGCTGGATTGGAGTTCGAGGGACGTCATCGGGCTGAACGTGTGCTGAACTCGGAGGTGTTGTATGTTTGGTACTTGATCGGTCGGATCGTGAAGACGTACGACTACATCAACCATGTTGTGCTAACGCTTCCGCTTTTGGTCTAGGAGGGTACGTGGACAACACTCTCCCCTCTCGTTGCTATGCATCACCATGATCTTGTGTGTGCGTAGGAAAAGTTTTGAAATTACTACGTTCCCCAATAGTGGCATCCAAGCCAGGTTTTATGCGTTGATGTTATTTGCACGAGTAGAACACAAGTGAGTTGTGGGAGATATCAGTCATACTTCTTACCAGCATGTCTGAAAGTGCAACTATCCCTAGGTGGTTTTGGTAATTCGTAACAACATATAGCTCATTGAGCTAATACTATTTCAAGATGAATATTTCAGGAAAGCTCAATGCATGGCATGGCATGGATGATGAAAGTGGATCCTCAAAATATTAAGGACAAAGGATTGGCTCAAGCTCAAAATCTCAAGACTCTACATTTTACATTTTAGTGATCCAAGATCACATTGAGTCTCTGAGAAAAGCCAATACTATCAAGGAGGGATGAGGTGTTGCTTAATGAGCCTTTTGCTTCATGTGCTTAGTGATATGCTCCAAAACCCTCCACTACTTTCTCACATCCACATATGACCTAAACCTAAAGTTAAACTCGGCCCTACCGATTCTTTCTATCCGGCGCCACCGAGTTCAGATGTCATAGCCACTGCCACAAACCCTAGGCAAATCGGTTTCACCGATAGGGATCTCGGTCTCATCGAGATGGGATTGTAATCTCTCTGTTTCCCTTCGTGACGTTTCGGTCTAACCGAAGTGAGCGATCGGTCCCACCGAGATTACAATGTAAACTCTCTGTTTCCCTTTTGTAACTTTTCGGTCTCACCGAAAGAGCAAATCGGTCCCACCGAGTTTATCTGACCAACTCTCTGGTTAGCTAATTACCAACTTCGGTCTCACCGAGTTTGTATAATCGGTCTCACCGAGATTACGTTATGCCCTAACCCTAACCAAATCGGTCCTACCGAGATGCATGTTAGTCCCACCGAAAATCCTAACAGTCACTAGGTTTACTAAATCGGTCCGACCGAGTTTGTTGATTCGGTCCCACCGAGTTTGGTAAATTGTGTGTAACGGTTAGTTTTTGTGTGGAGGCTATATATACCCCTCCACCTCCTCTTCATTCGTGGAGAGAGCCATCAGAACAAACCTACACTTCCAACTTACCAATTCTGAGAGAGAACCACCTACTCATGTGTTGAGGCCAAGATATTCCATTCCAACCATATGAATCTTGATGTCTAGCCTTCCCCAAGTTGCTTTCCACTCAAATCTTCTTTCCACCAAATCCATATCCTGTGAGAGAGAGAGAGTTGAGTGTTGGGGAGACTATCATTTGAAGCACAAGAGCAAGGAGTTCATCATCAACACACCATTTGTTACTTCTTGGAGAGTGGTGTCTCCTAGATTGGCTAGGTGTCACTTGGGAGCCTCCGACAAGATTGTGGAGTTGAACCAAGGAGTTTGTAAGGGCAAGGAGATCGCCTACTTCGTGAAGATCTACCGCTAGTGAGGCAAGTCCTTCGTGGGCGGCGGCCATGGTGGGATAGACAAGGTTGGTTCTTCTTGGACCCTTCGTGGGTGGAGCCCTCCGTGGACTCACAAGAACTGCTACCCCTCGTGGGTTGAAGTCTCCATCAACGTGGATGTACGATAGCACCACCTATCGGAACCACGACAAAAACATCCGTGTCTCCAATTGCGTTTGAATTCTCCAAACCCTTCCCTTTATATTCTTGCAAGTTGCATGCTTTATTTTCCGCTGCCAATATACTCTTTGCATGCTTGCTTTAATTGTGTGAAGATTGCTTGACTTGTTCAAAAATAGCTAAAATCTGCCAAAGTCTAAAATTAGGAAAAGGTTAAGTTTTTATTGGTCAAGTAGTCTAATCACCCCCCTCTAGACATACTTCAAGGTCCTACAAGTGGTATCAGAGCTTTGATCTCCATTTGCTTTGATTTCCATAGCTTTTGGTGGTCATAGCCTTGGTTTCAAAACCTAGGAGATTATGGCGTCTAGCGAGGGAAATTATCACCGTAGAGGTCCTTACTTTGATGGCACTAATTTTGCTAGTTGGAAGCATAAGGTGAAAATGCATATTCTTGGACATAACCCCGCCGTTTGGGCTATTGTGTGTATTGGCTTGCAAGGTGAATTCTTTGATGGGAGAGAACCGAACCGTGAAGCTAGTGCGGATGACTTGAAGATGTTGCAATACAACGCTCAAGCTTGTGATATCCTCTTCAATGGATTGTGCCCCGAGGAGTTCAACAAAATCAGCCGTCTTGAGAATGCAAAGGAAATTTGGGATACTTTGATTGATATGCACGAAGGTACCGACTCCGTCAAGGAATCCAAGCTGGATGTGCTCCAAAGTCAGCTTGACAAGTTTAAAATGAAGGATGGTGAAGGTGTCGCTGAAATGTACTCTAGGCTTGCTCTTATCACAAATGAGATTGCCGGCTTAGGAAGTGAATAGATGACCGATAGATTCATCATCAAGAAGATCCTAAGAGCATTGGATGGAAAATATGATACCGTGTGCACATTGATCCAAATGAAGCCCAATTACAAAGATCTCAAGCCTACGGATGTCATTGGAAGAATTGTTGCTCATGAGATGTCACTCAAGGATAAGGATGAACTTCACAACAAGTCGAGTGGTGCTTACAAAGCCTCAGGTGAAGCCCCCACATCATCAAGTGAGAAACAAACCTTCAATGAAGAATTGAGCTTAATGGTGAAGAACTTCAACAAATTCTACAAGAGTAGAAGCAAACAAAGAAGCTATAAGTCAAGGTCCTACAATGACAGAAGATCTTCTAGTCGAGAGCGCAATTGCTACAATTGTGGGAGACCCGGACACTATTCCAATGAGTGTACGGCACCCTACAAAAGAAGAGAAGATTCTCCCAAGAGAAGAAGTAGAAGAGAAGAATCACCACCAAGACAGAGAAGGAGTAGAGATGATCGTTATGAACGAAGACCCTCACGGAGAAGCAAGGATTCAGAAAGAAAGGACAAGTCATCAAAGTGCTACACAAAATGAAGACATCAAGCTCATGTTGGTGAATGGGTATCCGGCTCCGACTCCGACCATCACTCCGAGAGAAGCTATCACTGCAACTCCAAATACACTCAAGATGAAGGTGTTGCCGGTCTAGCACTTGTGTCAACCAACTCCTACGACATATTTGAATCACCAAATGAAGGAATTTGTAGATGCTTCATGGCCAAAGGTCCTAAGGTAACACACCCCGAGTATGTTGATTTTGATGTTGATGAAGATGACTTGCTATGTGATGATGATTTACTTGTTGACAACTCTAGTGATGAATACTATGATGAAACGTCAATTAATCATGCTAATCAAGTTTAAACAAATGACAATGATAAGAAGAAAATTGAGCGTCTAACTAAACAACTAAACACTCTTAAGTTAGCTCATGAAACTATCTTTGAAGATCATCGAGAACTTTTAAGGGCTCATGAGAAGTTACGCTTTGAAAAGCTCAATCTTGAGCAAGAGCATGAGTTCCTAAAAGCGATCAATGATGATCTTCGTAAGAAAAGTTCTTCTTACATTGCCAAGCGTTTACTCTTATCTACTAACATGCCTCAAGTCAAGTCTAGTAACAAGAACGAGAAAGATTCTTCTTCTAGTAGTAACAATAACAATGCTAAATCCAATATTGTTGCTTCTAGTAGTTCTCTTGATTCCACTAATGATCCTCTTAGCCAAGTTACACTTGAGCAAGAAAACAGCTTATTGAAGGGAATTATAGAGAAAGGTGTATACAAGAGTCTTGCCGGAGTAAGCAATTTGAGGAAATTATGCGCAATCAAGGAAGGCACCGAAGAATCAAGGTGTTGGTTTTGAGCGAAAGTTCAATGCCAATGGAGTTGAGTGGGAAGAAGATCAATACCCCAAGACGAAGTTTGTTCCTCAACAAGAGAAGTATGATCCTACTTCCTTCAAGGGAACACGAGCTCAAGATGATCTTCCACCACAAGACCACAAGAACAAAGGCAAGGACAAGCTTCAAGAGGAGATTGATGCATTTGAAGAAGCACCTAAGGCCTTGGTCAAGTGGGTTCCCAAGACTACGTCAAGTTCTACTTCATCAAGTACAACTACTACACCAAGGATTCCCATCAAGTTGATGTGGATCCCAAAGAAGAAGAACTAGAGAGTTCTTGAGGGTGACTCCGCCAACATTCTTCACTCATATCATTATGGCGAGGACAAGTGCAATAAACTTCCATATCTTGCACTAGTTCAAGGAGTCACAAACCCTCATGTTGGTAAGGCAAGGGACAAGGTAACCTAATGTTTTCATGGACATCATTTTGTGTGTGCATCACTCTATGTCTATGGATATTCTTGTTTGTTCCTTGCGGGACTAACCCATGTAGGTATTCAAAGTGCAACTCACTCCAAAGGATTGCTCCAAACGATCTACATCAACATTGAGCATCCACATCTTCAACATCTACATGAAGTCATCATCGACAAAACCCAAGGTTAGTTTATCCCTCTAAGGGGGGATCTCACATCTAGGGGGAGCTTAACTCTAAGAATTGAGTCAAAGCAACTCTAAAGATGTGAACACATAAATGCTTTATGTAAAAGTGGTAACCCCACTTGAGCTTAAACAATGAGTATGACATATGATCAAATGTTCTCATTTGACTCCTAAGTCAATATACTCATATATAGATGACCTAGTCATCGCCAATTGTTTGATAGATGCTAGAATTGGTTGTGCATGCTTTGTCACATATTTCATTTGTCATCTTATTGTGTGAGCATGTTGGTTGCATATTTACTCATTCGAGGACATCCACTTGTTATTTTGATTGTTTGGTTTTTCTTTCTTTTGGCCAAGTGGATGGACAAGAATGCCTAAGAACCTTCTCTAGCTATCTATGTTTTTCTCGTCTCAAACTCTATTCATGCTACATCACAAAATTTGATCAAGTCAGATTCGAACCACTCTGTGTGAGGAGCGCTCGGAGTCCCCAATTCGTCATAGACTTAAACTTCCAAAACTTCTTTGTGATTTTCGGTCTGACCGATTCCTCCATTTCGGTCATACCGAGATTACTGAGTCGATATAGGTTTTCATCTTGGTGCAACCGATTTGTACTTTTCGGTCACACCGAGTTGCTATAACTGTTCACAGTTTTGCATCTCGGTGCCACCGAGTTGTACCACTCGGTCACACCGACAGGGTCGGGCTATATATATTGCACGGGCAAAATTTGGAAAACTTTCTACGAATCCTCCCGCCCGCGCATAGCTCGCTCTGCCAACTTGGTCTACAGATCGTCGACTTCGTCGCCATCCGCCTCCAGTCGCTGGTCTCCGCCGCCGTCAACGGGATTCTCCTCCGCCGTTGCCGCCGTAGCGAGTTCCCGCCGAACTAGGGTATGGACTCGATCACAGTGCTTTCCTCGTCCGATTATCAGCACATTGTGTTCATTATGCATCTTGCCACGATTGAAACACTCCTATCCAGTCAAATCAATCCTTAGAATAGTTGCGATTCGAAAATTTAGGGTTAGGTTTCACAAACCATCTCGGACCCACCGAGTTGAAAAACTTCGGTCCCACCGATTTGGCTAATGTCATTGCACTAGTAAGTCTCGGTCGGACCGAGAATTGCTGTCGGTGTGACCGATTTACGAACTTTGTGAAACCCTAGCAGTCTCGGTGCCACGAGGTGACTTCGATCGACCGAGTTCACTAGTTTAGGTTCCAAAACTGCCCGGTATCACCGAGTTTGAAAATCGGTAGATCCAAATGCTTTCGATGGGAAACTAAAACTAAGTTTTTGAATCATTCTTTTGCAAAATCTCTGCATTTTGTGATGCTCATCCACTCTGCCTCATCTATAACTATTCACGAGGTCAGCGATCGGTTACCTGACATGTTAGACCAAAGTGACAGCGAACAAATCAAGAGCAGATCCAGTTGAGCGAGGCACTAGTCCCTCAAGCAGCTCGAGATGAGGGGAGCAGGAGCACTTGAGCAATTTGCCCAAGGCTGCCACAAGGTCAAGAAAGAAGAAGACCTCAGAGTCTCGAGGATGAGGATTACGTGGCGATTGAGGATGAGGCAAGCTCCAAGAAGAAAGTGCTCAAGAGGGAGTTCAGCTCATCTGCGGTGAAGCCCTGGTTTGAAAATCAAAAGGCCAGAAAGTGCGGACAACCTATGTCCAAAGCTAGAGTGTCTACTCAAGCTCCTTTGGAATCTCAACCCAAAGAGCCTGTTGCTGCAGAGGGAAAGAAAAGGAAAGAAAGGGTCAAGAAGACCATGGCAAGTGTGATTGGGAAGCCTTCCATGATGGAAGAGGAAGAAGAAGAAGAGGTTGCAGAGCTAGCACCCAAGGCACAAAAGCTGATGGGTGATGCTATCAAGTCAGGGGCTGCAACTTCCAAGCCCAAAGCTGCCCCCAAGCCCAAGAGTGCACCCAAGAGGAATACCAGGAGCATACCAGCAGCTGAAAAGAACAAGGCCCCATTGCCTGAGGTTGAAGCTTAAGAAGATGAAGAAGGGCAGGTCCTAAGGAAGCTCAAACCCAAGATCCCAGACCACAATGATGCTCATCCTGTGGCTGAAAACATGAAGATCAGGAAAGATAATGGGTTGAGGCTATGGAGAGAGACAGATCCATATCCCACGAGGAGAAGGACTGCTATGGATTACAGGTTCCACACCAAGGAGCAGCAGGACTTTTATGAGACTGTCTTGCTGGATAAGAAGCCCATAGTTTGCGATATGAGATGGGTCAACTGGACCTACATGAAGGAGAACGCAGAACACTACCACAGGTATATGACAGCTTGATGCGTGTGGAGTTGCTGATTTTTTGGGCACAAGCTCACCAACCGAACGATGAAATTATCATGCAATTCTACTCCACACATTTCTATCCGGATGGCGAGGATAGTGTGGATGTCGAAGGAACCGGATATCGGTCTACCATAGAGGAATGGGCAAGTTTGATCAATGCCCCAAAGGAAAGTGAGGATGACCTGGACATTTATGGTAAGAAGAAAATGGATCATAGCACAATGTCACACATGTACAAGGAGATCCCCAATGATGCACTTGAGAACTTCAAGTTTGGATCAGTCCATTTTCTGCTGTCAGGGCTGCCTACGATCAATTGGATCTTAAGGCATACTCTGTTGCCCAAATCAGGTGACCATAACATGATTAGAGGACATGCAATCAATTTGCTTCATGTTTTTGATGTGCCTCAGAAATTCAAGGTCATGAGCCTCATAGTCGAGACAATTAAGAGGAATGACAGATCGGAAGAGGAGTTGTGGATATGCCCCACAGATTCGTGGAGTTGATAAACTTCGAAGATGGAGCACGAGAAAGTATCTCTTGGATAAGGAACACATGGTTCTCTATCCTGAATTTGAGGACAATCGAGTTGTCATGACGGAGAATGAACCATGATCAAGTGCAAGCTCGGAGAGAAAGGAGAAGGCAAGGCAAGAGAAAGCTGCAAAGATGCCAACTCAAGCGAGGCATCTCGACTACTTTCTCAAGAGCAAGCAGGAGCAGCTTGGTTACTTAATAGCATCATCTCTGAGGATTGAGAAGGGGTTGGCCACCCTAACTCAAAACTAGGAGAGCTTGGAGAGAATCATGGAACAAAAATTCTATGATCTTGATGTCAAAGTGACTGAGATTCATCAAGATGGAGCGATTACAAGATGATATGCGGAGAGGAAGGGCAAGACGACAACCGATGCATTTGCCAGAGTGCCTAGAGCTCGGTGGTCACCGCAGTGCCAACTCCGGACACGAGCAACTTCTTGACTCCAGCTACAGCTCCGGCTCAACCAGCTCCAGCTCCAACTTCTTCAGCTCCTACCACGTCTCTTGATGCGTTCATCCTTGGAGTCCTGTCTACACCACCACCGTAAGACCAATCACGAGAGACGACATAGTACTATGCATTTTCTAGGAACTTTTTGGTAACTTGTTGCCAAAGGGGGAGAAAAATGTATAGATCATAGGCTTCGAGAGAGAGAGAGAGAGTTTTGCTTTTGTTCTCTCTTGTCTTCTTGGTTGACCTTTTTCCGTTTGATTGCTTGAGATACTATGCATTACCTGTGAGACATTGATGATCATGTGTTTGATCATAAGCTACACTTATGCCTTTTATGATATTATCTTATCTATCCTTATATGATCATTCACTGTGCTTGGTGATGAGTGCATGTATTCAATCATTATTATTTTGAGCGCTCCACCAAGATGTATGTGACATGGAAGAGTAACCCATGAGCCTAATTCTTTGTGCATTTGCAGTCCAAAGAAAATCTTAAGATATGCAAAAATTTAGGGGGAGCTCTTGCTTATCACATACTTCTCAAAGCGACGATGTCTTTCAATTTTATTATCATTTGTCGAAGCTTTGATCTATATGTTGTCAAGAATTACCAAAAAGGGGGAGATTGAAAGTGCAACTATCCCTAGGTGTTTTTGGTAATTCATAACAACATATAGCTCATTGAGCTAATACTATTTCAAGATGAATATTTCAGGAAAGTTCAATGAATGGCATGGCATGGATGATGAAAGTGGATCCCTCAAAATATTATGGACAAAGGATTGGCTCAAGCTCAAAAGATCAAGACTCTACATTTTACATTTTAGTGATCCAAGATCACATTGAGTCTATAGGAAAAGCCAATACTATCAAGGAGGGGTGAGGTGTTGCTTAATGAGCCTTTTGCTTCATGTGCTTAGTGATATGCTCCAAAACCCTCCACTACTTTCTCACATCCACATATGACCTAAACCCAATGTCAAACTCGGCCCTACCGATTCTTTCTATCCGGCGCCACCGAGTTCAGATGTCACAGCCACTGCCACAAACCCTAGGCAAATCGGTTTCACCGATAGGGATCTCGGTCTCACCGAGATGGGATTGTAATCTCCCTGTTTCCCTTCGTAACGTTTCGGTCTAACCGAAGTGAGCGATTGGTCCCACCGAGATTACAATGTAAACTCTCTGTTTCCCTTTTGTAACTTTTCGGTCTCACCGAAAGAGCAAATCGGTCCCACCGAGTTTATCTGACCAACTCTCTGGTTAGCTAATTACCAACTTCGGTCTCACCGAGTTTGTGTAATCGGTCTCACCGATATTACGTTATGCCCTAACCCTAACCAAATCGGTCCTACCGAGATGCATGTCAGTCTCACCGAAAATCCTAACAGTCACTAGGTTTACTAAATCGGTCCGACCGAGTTTGTTGATTCGGTCCCACCGAGTTTGGTAAATTGTGTGTAACGGTTAGTTTTTGTGTGGAGGCTATATATACCCCTCCACCTCCTCTTCATTCGTGGAGAGAGCCATCGAACAAACCTACACTTCCAACTTACCGATTCTGAGAGAACCACCTACTCATGTGTTGAGGCCAAGATATTCCATTCCAACCATATGAATATTGATCTCTAGCCTTCCCCAAGTTGCTTTCCACTCAAATCTTCTTTCCACCAAATCCATATCATGTGAGAGAGAGTTGAGTGTTGGGGAGACTATCATTTGAAGCACAAGAGCAAGGAGTTCATCATCAACGACACACCATTAGTTACTTCTTGGAGAGTGGTGTCTCCTAGATTGGCTAGGTGTCACTTGGGAGCCTCCGACAAGATTGTGGAGTTGAACCAAGGAGTTTGTAAGGGCAAGGAGATCGCCCACTTCATGAAGATCTACCGCTAGGGAGGCAAGTCCTTCGTGGGCGACGGCCATGGTGGGATAGACAAGGTTGCTTCTTCGTGGACCCTTCGTGGGTGGAGCCCTCCGTGGACTCGTGAAACCGTTACCCTGCGTGGGTTGAAGTCTCCATCAACGTGGATGTACGATAGCACCACCTATTGGAACCACGACAAAAACATCTGTGTCTCCAATTGCGTTTGAATTCTCCAAACCCTTCCCTTTATATTCTTGCAAGTTGCATGCTTTATTTTCCGCTGCCAATATACTCTTTGCATGCTTGCTTGAATCGTGTGAAGATTGCTTGACTTGTTCAAAAATAGCTAAAATCTGCCAAAGTCTAAAATTGGGAAAAGGTTAAGTTTTTATTGGTCAAGTAGTCTAATCACCCCCCTCTAGACGTACTTCAAGGTCCTACAATGTCATACTTTGGTTCGGCGGTATTGTTGGATGAAGCAGCCCGGACCGAGATTACGTGTACGCTTACGCGAGACTGGTTCTACCGACGTGCTTTGCACACAAGTGGCTGGCGGGTGTCAGTTTCTCCAACTTTAGTTGAACCGAGTGTGGCTACGCCCGGTCCTTGCGAAGGTTAAAACAACACCAACTTGACAAACTATCGTTGTGGTTTTTGATGCGTAGGTAAGAACGGTTCTTGCTAAGCCCGTAGCAGCCATGTAAAACTTGCAACAAGAAAGTAGAGGACATCTAACTTGTTTTTGAAGGGCATGTTGTGATGTGATATGGTCAAAATGTGATGCTATATTTTATTGTATGAGATGATCATGTTTTGTAACCGAGTTATCGGCAACTGGAAGGAGCCATATGGTTGTCGGTTTATTGTATGCAATGCAATGCATACTGTAATGCTTTACTTTATCACTAAGCGGTAGCGATAGTCGTGGAAGCATAAGATTGGCGAGACGACAACGATGCTACGATGGAGATCAAGGTGTCGCGCAGGTGACAATGGTGATCATGACGGTGCTTCGGAGATGGAGATCACAAGCACAAGATGATGATGGCCATATCATATCACTTATATTGATTGCATGTGATGTTTATCTTTTATGCATCTTATCTTTCTTTGATTGACGGTAGCATTATAAGATGATCTCTCACTAAAATTCAAGATAAAAGTGTTCTCCCTGAGTATGCACCGTTGCCAAAGTTAAATCGTGCCCTGACACCACATGATGATCGGGTGTGATAAGCTCTATGTCCATCTACAACGGGTGCAAGCCAGTTTTGCACACGCATAATACTCAGGTTAAACTTGACGAGCCTAGCATATGCAGATATGGCCTCGGAACACTGAGACCGAAAGGTCGAGCATGAATCATATAGTAGATATGATCAACATATTGATGTTCACCATTGAAAGCTACTCCATTTCACGTGATGATCGGTTATGGTTTAGTTGATTTGGATCACGTGATCACTTAGAGGATTAGAGGGATGTCTTTCTAAGTGGGAGTTCTTAAGTAATATGATTAATTTAACTTAAATTTATCATGAACTTAGTACCTGATAGTATATTGCTTGTCTATGTTTGATTGTAGATAGATGGCCCGTGCTGTTGTTCCGTTGAATTTTAATGCGTTCCTTGAGAAAGCAAAGTTGAAAGATGATGGTAGCAATTACACGGACTGGGTCCGTAACGAGGATTATCCTCATTGCTGCACGGAAGAATTACGTCTGGAGCACCGCTGGGTGCCAGGCCTCTTTGTAGGAGCAACACCGGATGTTATGACCGTCTGGCGAGCAAAGTGATGACTACTCAATAGTTCGGTGTGCCATGCTTTACGTCTTAGAACCAGGACTTCAACGACGTTTTGAGCGTCATGGAGCATATGAGATGTTCCAGAGTTGAAGTTAATATTTCAAGCAAATGCCGGATTGAGAGATATGAAGTCTCCAATAAGTTCTATAGCTGCAAGATGGAGGAGAATAGTTACATCGGTGAGCATATACTCAAGATGTCCGGGTATAATAATCACTTGATTCAACTGGGAGTTAATCTTCCGGATGATAGCGTCATTGACAGAATTCTCCAATCACTGCCACCAAGCTACAAGAGCTTCGTGATGAACTATAATATGCAAGTGATGGATAATACGATTCCCGAGCTCTTCGCAATGCTAAAGGCTGCGGAGGTAGAAATCAAGAAGGAGCATCAAGTGTTGATGGTCAACAAGACCACTAGTTTCAAGAAAAAGGGCAAAGGGAAGAAGAAGGGGAACTTCAATAAGAACAGCAAGCAAGTTGCTTCTCAGGAGAAGAAACCCAAGTCTGGACCTAAGCCTGAAACTGAGTGCTTCTACTGCAAGGCATCGTCCTTTGGAAGCGGAACTGCCCCAAGTATTTGGCGGATAAGAAGGATGGCAAGGTGAACAAAGGTATATGTGATATACATGTTATTGATGTATACCTTACTAGAGCTCGCAGTAGCACCTGGGTATTTGATACTGGATTTGTTGCTAATATTTGCAACTCGAAACAGGGACTACGGATTAAGACAACACTGGCCAAGGACGAGGTGACGATGCGCGTGGGAAATGGTTCCAAAGTCGATGTGCTCGCGATCGGCATGCTACCTCTACATATACCTTCGGGATTAGTTTTATACCTAAATAATTGTTATTTGGTGCCAGCGTTGAGCATGAACATTGTATCTGGATCTTGTTTGATGCGAGACGGTTATTCATTTAAATCAGAGAATAATGGTTGTTCTATTTATATGAGTAATATCTTTTATGGTCATGCACCCTTGAAGAGTGGTCTATTTTTGATGAATCTCGATAGTAGTGATACACATATTCATAATGTTGAAGCCAAAAGATGCAGAGTTGATAATGATAGTGCAACTTATTTGTGGCACTGCCGTTTAGGTCATATCGGTGTAAAGCGCATGAAGAAACTCCATACGATGGACTTTTGGAACCACTTGATTATGAATCACTTGGTACTTGTGAACTGTGCCTCATGGGCAAGATGACTAAAACGCCGTTCTCCGGTACTATGGAGAGAGCAACAGATTTGTTGGAAATCATACATACAGATGTATGTGGTCCGATGAATGTTGAGGCTCATGGCGGATATTGTTATTTTCTTACCTTCACAGATGATTTAAGAAGATATGGGTATATCTACTTAATGAAGCATAAGTCTGAAACATTTGAAAAGTTCAAAGAATTTCAGAGTGAAGTTGAAAATCATCGTAACAAGAAAATAAAGTTTCTACGATCTGATCGTGGAGGAGAATATTTGAGTTACGACTTTGGTCTACATTTGAAACAATGCGGAATAGTTTCACAACTCACGCCACCGGAACACCACAACAGTAATGGTGTGTCTGAGCGTCAGAATCGTGCTTTACTAGATATGGTGAGATCTATGATGTCTCTTACTGATTTACCTCTATCATTTTGGGATTATGCTTTAGAGACGGCCGCATTCACGTTAAATAGGGCACCATCAAAGTCCGTTGAGACGACGCCTTATGAACTGTGGTTTGGCAAGAAACCAAAGTTGTCATTTCTTAAAGTTTGGGGCTGTGATGCTTATGTGAAAGAGCTTCAACCTGATAAGCTCGAACCCAAATCGGAGAAATGTGTCTTCATAGGATACCCAAAGGAGACTGTTGGGTACACCTTCTATCACAAATCCGAAGGCAAGACATTTGTTGCTAAAAATGGATCCTTTCTAGAGAAGGAGTTTCTCTCAAAGAAGTGAATGGGAGGAAAGTAGAACTTGATGAGGTAACTGTACCTGTTCCCTTATTGGAAAGTAGTTCATCACAGAAACCGGTTTCTGTGACACCTACACCAATTAGTGAGGAAGTTAATGATGATGATCATGAAACTTTAGATCAAGTTGTTACTGAACCTCGTAGATCAACCAGAGTAAGATCCGCACCAGAGTGGTACGGTAATCATGTTCTGGAAATCATGCTACTAGATCATGATGAACCTATGAACTATGAAGAAGCCATGGTGAGCCCAGATTCCGCAAAATGGCTTGAAGCCATGAAATCTGAGATGGGGTCCATGTATGAGAACAAAGTGTGGACTTTGGTTGACTTCCCCGATGATCGGCAAGCAATTGAGAATAAATGGATCTTCAAGAAGAAGACTGACGCTGACGGTAATGTTACTGTCTACAAAGCTCGACTTGTTGCGAAAGGTTTTCGACAAGTTCAAGGGATTGACTACGATGAGACCTTCTCACCCATAGTGATGCTTAAGTCTGTCCGAATAATGTTAGCAATTGCCGCATTTTTTGAAATATGGCAGATGGATCTCAATACTGCATTCCTGAATGGATTTCTGGAAGAAGAGTTGTATATGATGCAACCAGAAGGTTTTGCCGATCCAAAGGGAGCTGACAAAGTGTGCAAGCTCCAGCGATCCATTTATGGACTGGTGCAAGCCTCTCAGAGTTGGAATAAATGCTTTGGTTGTGTGATCAAAGCATTTGGTTTTGTATGGACTTTTGGAGAAGCCTGTATTTACAAGAAAGTGAGTGGGAGCTCAGAGCATTTACGATATTATATGTGGATGACATATTACTGATTGGAAATGATATAGAATTTCTGGATAGCATAAAGGGATACTTGAATAAGAGTTATTCAATGAAAGACCTCGGTGAAGCTGCTTACATATTGGGCATTAAGATCTATAGAGATAGATCAAGACGCTTAATTGGACTTTCACAAAGCACATACCTTGACAAAGTTTTGAAAAAGTTCAAAATGGATCAAGCAAAGAAAGGGTTCTTGCACGTGTTACAAGGTGTGAAGTTGAGTAAGACTCAATGCCCGACCACCGCAGAAGATAGAGAGAAAATGAAAAGATGTTCCCTACGCTTCAGCCATAGGCTCTATCATGTATGCAATCTTTGTGTACCGGACACGATGTGTGCCTTGCTATAAGTCCGGCAGGAGGTACCAAAGTAATCCAGAGTGGATCATCGACAGCGGTCAAGAACATCCTGAAGTACCTGAAAAGGACTAATGATATGTTTCTCGTTTACGGAGGTGACAAAGAGCTCATAGTAAATGGTTACGTTGATGCAAGCTTCGACACTGATCCGGACGATTCTAAATCACAAACCGGATACGTGTTTACATTGAACGGTGGAGCTGTCATTTGGTGCAGTTCTAAACAAAGCGTCGTGGCGGGACCTACATGTGAAGCGGAGTACATAGCTGCTTCGAAAGTAGCAAATGAAGGAGTCTGGATGAAGGAGTTCATATCCAATCTAGGTGCCATACCTAGTGCATCGGGTCCAATGAAAATCTTTTGTGACAATACTGGAGCAATTGCCTTGGCGAAGGAATCCAGATTTCACAAGAGAACCAAGCACATCAAGAGACGCTTCAACTCCATACGGGATCTAGTCCAGGTGGGAGACATAGAAATTTGCAAGATACATACGGATCTGAATGTTGCGCACCGATTGACTAAGCCTCTTCCACGAGCAAAACATGATCAGCACCAAGGCTCCATGGGTGTTAGAATCATTACAGTGTAATCTAGATTATTGACTCTAGTGCAAGTGGGAGACTGAAGGAAATATGCTCTAGAGGCAATAATAAAGTTATTATTTATTTCCTTATATCATGATAAATGTTTATTATTCATGCTAGAATTGTATTAACCGGAAACATGATACATGTGTGAATACATAGACAAACAGAGTGTCACTAGTATGCCTCTACTTGACTAGCTCGTTGATCAAAGATGGTTATGTTTCCTAGCCATTGACATGGGTTGTCATTTGATTAATGGGATCATATCATTAGGAGAATGATGTGATTGACATGACCCATTCCGATAGCTTAGCACCCGATCGTTTAGTATGTTACTATTGCTTTCTTCATGACTTATACATGTTCCTATGACTACGAGATTATGCAACTCCCGTTTACCGGAGGAACACTTTGTGTGCTACCAAACGTCACAACGTAACTGGGTGATTATAAAGGTGCTCTCTGGTGTCTCCGAAGGTACATGTTGGGTTGGCGTATTTGAGATTAGGATTTGTCACTCCAATTGTGGGAGAGGTATCTCTCGGGCCCTCTCGGTAATACACATCACTTAAGCCTTGCAAGCATTGCAACTAATGAGTTAGTTATGGATGATGTATTACGGAGCGAGTAAAGAGACTTGCGATAGCGAGATTGAACTACGTATTGAGATACCGACGATCGAATCTCGGGCAAGTAACATACCGATGACAAAGGGAACAAAGTATGTTGTTATGCGGTCTGACCGATAAAGATCTTTGTAGAATATGTGGGAGCCAATATGAGCATCCAGGTTCCGCTATTGGTTATTGACCGGAGACGTGTCTCGGTCATGTCTACATAGTCCTCGAACCCGTAGGGTCCGCACGCTTAACGTTACGATGACAGTTATATTATGAGTTTATATGTTTTGATGTACCGAAGATTGTCCGGAGTCCCGGATGTGATCACGGACATGTCGAGGAGTCTCGAAATGGTTGAGACATGAAGATTGATATATTGGAAGCCTATGTTTGGATATCGGAAGTGTTCCGGGTGAAATCGGGATTTTACCGGAGTACCGGGAGGTTACCAGCACCCCCCGGCAACTTAATGGGCCTTAGTGGGCCTTGGTGGAAGAGAGGAGAGGAGGCCAGGGCAGGGCAGCGCCCTCCCCTAGTCCGAATAGGACAAGGAGAGGGAGGCGGCGCCCCCCCTGTCCTTCCTCCCCTCCACCTCTCGCCCCCCCCCCCTCTCTCCTAGTCCAACATGGAAAAGGGGGGAGTCCTACTCCCGGTAGGAGTAGGACTCCTCCGCGCCTCTCTCCCTTGGCCGGCCGCACCCCACCTTGCTCCTTTATATCACGAGTGGGGGCACCCTAGAGACACAACAATTGATCGTTTGATCTTTTAGCCGTGTCTTGGTGCCCCCTCCACCATAGTCCACCTCGATAATCAGTAGTGGTGCTTAGGCGAAGCCTGCGTCGATAGAACATCAACATCGCCACCACGCCGTCGTCTTGACGAAACTCTCCCTCAACACTTTCGGCTGGATCGAGTTTGAGGGGCGTCATCGGCTGAGCGTGTCTTTGAACTCGGAGGTGTCGTACGTTCGTTACTTGATCGGTCGGATCGTGAAGACGTACGACTACATCAACCGCGTTGTGCTAACGCTTCTGCTTTTGGTCTACGAGGGTGCGTGGACAATACTCTCCCCTCTCGTTGCTATGCATCACCATGATCTTGCGCGTGCGTAGCAAATTTTTTGAAATTACTACGTTCCCCAACAATACATAGTTCTCATCTAACAACATATAGCTCTCCAGAGCATCTAATTAATTAAACCATACATTGGAACTATGTAAAACATTTCAATGCGAAAACAAATGCGATCATAATCGCAACCAAGGTAACAATTGAACCAACGGCATAATGATACCAAGCCTCGGTATGAATGGCATATTTTCTAATCTTTCTAATCTTCGAGCGCATTGCATCCACCTTGATCTTGTGATCATCGACGACATCCGCAACATGCAACTCCAATATCATCTTCTCCTCCTTAATTTTTTTTATTTTTTGCTTCAAGAAATTGTTTTCTTCTTCAACTAAATTTAACCTCTCGACAATAGGGTCAGTTGGAATTTCCGGGTTCACATACCTTCTACATAAATAAAATCTATGTCACGTTAGTCGGCATAATTTTCATAAACAATAAATGAACCAACAGTTATAAAGATAATATATACCACATCCGAATCATAGACAGGACGAGAGCCGACGGGGGCGGATAGCAAAACCATCGCACTATATAATATGCAATAATAAAAGTAAGAGAATAATACAAGTATCTATCTAAACATACAAGTAAGAATATTTTTCCTTTCAGAAAGAATATAAGAACAAGAGGCTCACCACGGTGGTGTCGGCAATGAGATCGGCGCGGGTGATCGACGGCGGTGAAGACGGGGACGGGGCGTGACGGGCCGCTAAACCTAGACAAATATTGAGGAAAATGGAGCTTGGAGGTCGAGCTTGGAGAGGAGAAAGCTTAAGTAGTGTGGCTCGGGCATTCCATCGAACACCTTGTGTGCATAGGAGGTGATCTAGAGCACCACCAAGCCCTCTCCCTCGGCCAGAAAAAAAGCAGGCGTGTGCTCTGCTCTTACGTGAGGGGTATATATAGGCACCTCATTGGTCCGGTTGGTGGCTGAGCAAGGACTAAAGGCGAGCCTTTGGTGGATTCAAGCCACCAACGGGACCAATGGTGATGAAGGCGAGGCCCATTGATCCCGGGTCGTCCCACCAAGGACCAAAAGGTCCAGAACGAGGACCAATGGCCCACGTGGCGTGGCCCTGGGCTCATGACGGGACAAATGCATGGAGTCTCGGTTACGGGTGAATCGGGTATTGGGTGGCCGGCGCGAGCAAAAGCCCTCTTTTCTACTAATGGTGATCTATCTACCCGGCCGCAAAGTCAAAGGCCAAAGTATCCGTATACTACTACTACTAGTGGCAAGAGATGATCGTCTGCGATCGCGTGAATATGGTACTACACTACAATACGAACGTGGGGCACTCTACTTTTTTTGTTATACTGTAGTACAGTCAGTATACTATACTGGTTGCGATGTGGCGTGATGTGAAACCGGAGGGGAATCTTTGCGTCGTGGTCGGGCAGTACCGCTGACCGCTGCCTCGCCGCCGCCCGTCGACAGCGCCGGGTTTGTATGTTTCCACTTTCCAGCTCCGTCTCCCGTGCGCCACGTTAGTACTAACAGTACGCAATAATACGCGTATGTTTCCTGATGGTCCTAGGCCCCATCGAGGTCTACACTCATCCATTTCCATCTGAGAAACGCAATGTGTTGTCCATCCACTTGTAACATCATCGCGCGTGGTTCTTCCGGATAGAATGCAGGCCGGTGCATAATTTGCAACCTCCGGTGACTCCGTCAGAGGCCGGATAAGGCGACAGGGAGCCATGGAAAAACGCCAACATTTGATTTGATCTATGCAAAAATAAGTAGTAGCCACGTACGGACGTCCAAGCGCTTACTAACAGCTAGCTAGGGAGCGCATCTCCAATGAAAGGATCAGAGAAATGCATCCACAAGAGAGGAGCCCACTGATCCACGGCGAGCGGCGGAGCGAGCAATTGGCGAAAGCCTCTCGCCTCCTCCTTCCCCTTGTCCAACTCCGAACGTCACTCGCGTTCTCTCTTGCAGCTCGGCGAGCTACCGACACGTTGCGCTGGGAGAAAGCATCGACTGCGCGTCCATTGTTAACTCTAGCTCCAGAATCTGATGCGTCGTACGTATACTGTCTATGCCCGGCCGGCCTACCACTACCACGCTGGGTAGCAGGGTAGGTATGGACGAGGAAGAAGGAGATACGGCCCAATCCAGGACGCGTACGTAAAGGCTCACGCGTTGATTAGATCAGTGCATTGGTGCTAGCCGTAGGAATTTGTGTGAACAGATCGTCACGAAGGTGACTAGATGGACTATTATTCCTTCTTCTCACGATTGATCTGTTCAAACTCTTCTCGACGTGATCATCAGCTAGCTAGAGACGAATCTTATCAACCGACGCGAAACCAGCTTTATCAACGGTGGACGCGGAGCCCCGTACGTAGGCCTGAATAACTGTGGATAGCATCGCATTTTCTTGCATGGAAGGCGTAGATTAATTAATTAATCAAGCCTGGGACGAAGATCTCGTGTGATCTATGCATCGTATCCTGGAGTAGCAGTTGGCAATACAAAATGGATGGTGGCGTGGATATACAATGGCAATGCGAACGTGGGAATCTAATGGTTGTGATGTGATGTGACGTGAACGCCGCGGGGGAATCTTTGTGTGGACGTCGATCGGGCGGGCAGCGCTGTTCGCCGTCCATAGACGGACAGCGCCGGTTTTGTATGTTTCCAGCTCGGTCGTCCGCGCGCCACGTAATTAATCCTACAACACACGCCTCTAAGACTGCTATCAATGCATGGATGCTTAGATAAGGTGCTAAGTAGCAACTATATTTCCCAATGTATACATGCTTAGTTTATGGTAGCTAGGCTTGCTTCATTTAATGACTTAGCAACTAAAATTTTTTCATGTATTGGTGGGTTTTCTTCATTTAAATATTTTGCCTAGGTTCACGTGCTTAGCATCGTTTTTTTCTGAGGTCACCACACTCATCTCTCTCCTCTTAAATAACTTGCCACATTAAATTTTTTGCCTACGTGAAAGGCTTAGCATCTGTACAAGGTGGAGCATTAGAAGAGGCCTAACTATCGATTGGTAGGGTTCCACGGAAACCCACCCTTATTTCCGGGATGGATAACACGCAGTGAATCATTCCGTACGTAGCTTTCATCCGATTGACAGCGTCGATCGCCTACATTCATGTCGTGAATTGTTCTTCATTCAGGATAAAGTTAGTTTGACCCAATGTTTTAAATAGCCGGCTATAGCTTTGCTATAGCCCGCTATATAGCCTTTTCACTAAGGTGCCGTTAAATGGTCTCATTTATAAATAACCCGCTATAGTTCGTTATAGCTGATTTTGAGGTCTATCGCTTTTTGGCAATAACCCGCTATTTAAAACATTGATTTGACCACATGCATATATGAATCGGGTGGATCTCAAATCTCCAGGAAAGGAAAGGATCAGAAACGCACGAGAGGGAGGAGCCCACTGATCCACAGCGAGTGATAGACTGAGCAGCCGCGGAGAAGTCCTCGCCTCCTCCAACCCCAAAACGTCAATGCGTCGTATTCTCCCATCTCCGCCGGCTAGCGACGTACACTCAACAAAAAGAATGAAGCATCTTCTTCTACGTACAAAGTCAAAGCGCAAAAAACGTGTTCCGTTTAGGGCATCTTTAATGACAACCCGCAAATTTTCTTCTGCATCCATTCATAGATAAAAGGACTAGTCCGTAGACACGGATGCGGAAGCTCGTCATCCAACGTTTTTCGCATACATTTCAGCCCGTATTTTGAACTAATCAGACGAAACTAATGCAAATCGGCTGATATCAGGGGCGGCGCTAGGGATATTCTTGGGTCCTCATGTGAATACCCATGATTTTTACAAAACAATGTTGATTTTGACAAAACAGTGACAATTTTCGAAAAACGGCAATGAGTTTGGCGAAATGAATACACATGAATACCCGGTTGCAAATTTCTGAAGCTGATATTCATCAAATTTTGGGTAGAAAATAGCACAAATCATTCGTACATAGCATGTAAATTAAATCGAGTACAATAATGTCCTAAATTCGACTAGATTAATCAGATGCCCAACAAGTTTTTCATCAACGGATCATGCCCTCTCACACATACTCCCCCTTCAACTTCATCCGTGTATACGTAAATGGCCGCCCCTCTATCCCGCGGTACATCATAACAGCGCGTTTGGGCTACATAATGTGTAGATCAATATTGGGTAAACGAATCAATCAACAAGTTGAGCAAAAAGAAGCAAAACTTACGATCTCGTCCTCTGCCGCGTGCAATGGCCACCTTACTTCCAACTGACGAACCACGTTACAAAACTTGGCGACGATGTTCTGGATAGCACACCAGTGATACGATAACGACTTCACGTTGCGTTGTTGGATGACGTACATGTCTTAGGGCGCAATGCGCTTTCGTGCGTGAAACGATTAATGCACTTGCTGCCAAGGCCTCCCATCTGCTCTTGCCTACGACATCCATAGATATAGCCAACCACACATAGCATAACAACTCATCCTCCATGGTCGAGCAACTCGCCATTCTTCATATTCTAAAAAACGACATAGCGTTAGAAAATAAGCTCAATGACATTTGACCGAACACCTGCGGAGCGTGGTGTCCGCCATGAAGGTTGTCGAAAAAGATGCGAAGTGTACCTAGGTACAAACGGCTTCAGGGTGGACATCGACGTCGTAGAGGCGAGCGGGCGCATCAGTGCTGGTTGCGGACGTCCATCAATGGCTCTGTGGCGGCCGGAGGCGTACAACAGCGGTGGCGGAGGTGAATGATGCGGATGCAAAATAATGGAAAGAAGGGACGAAGTGAACAAAAATGGGACTGGGAGGGGGAATTGGGTGGGTCAAGGGTGTCAGGTCCTGCGTGTGTGTTGTCCGGACTCCCGCAAAGCTTTCAACTTTGTCTCCAATTTATGGGAGAAAGTGCGTCTGCACCTCCCTGCGATCGATACATGCCCGTGTGACCGTGTTAGATGGCTTCCGCGGTCCGGACAATACGGTTCAGATGGTTTGAGGTGTAGACGTATGTGGGTGGTTTGAGGGACGGCATGACAAGTGAGACCGAGCGATCACCTACATACACAAATCTTATCAAGGATCATGTACATACACGCGTCTGTCTCTCGGTCTGAAGTTTTTGTATGGCACATAGGTTCCGTTGGGATGATCGCCGATCAGTTGTTTTCGCGAACACAGAACTCACGGGACGGGACAAGCATCTCGGCCTCTCACGTCACGATGGAATCCGTGCACCGTCCATCTGTCGAGCAGCAGCACAGGAGTTGTTTTCGGAGCAGAGGTAGCTCGCAGGTCACGACTCACGAGCGAGCCTTTCCCTCCCTCTCACCGCAACCGTGCACCGACGCGTCACGAGCGAGCACAACAGGACCCACGCACGAGGGGGGACATGTCGGGTTACGCCCAGAAGCACCAGATCGGACGAGATCTAGCATCACGGTCAAGCGAGCAATGATGCCCCCGCTGCTGATTGCTGAATTATATTCTTTTGTGTGTGCATCAGTGTGTTAACTGATTGGAGCAACCCGTGGGCGCGCTAAGCCGGTTGATTAGATGGAACGATTGATCGAGAGAGGCCAAAGAGAGTCGGCATTAACTAATCTGAAACTGTGGTGTCATATGGAACACGATGTACATCAGTACATGACAGTTGACAGATACAGTACTAGGAAGAGAGGAGAGGAGAGACCCGGCCGAGCAAAACATCACTTGATCTTTCCTTAGTTTATGCATGCATGGTGTGAAGTACAGTAGAAACGGCTATAGCTACGGGCAGAGCGGCACCAGCAGCAGCAGGCCAGGCCAGCTGGTAGCGGCGAGCTCGGTTCACCCTCTTCCGGGGCCCTTCGGAGGGTCATGGCGGTTGTTGGCGCCGGACCCGGGGTAGTCGTTCACCTCCACGACCATCCTCGCCGCCGCCGTCATCTCCTTCGGAGAAGACAGCTTCAGAGACGGCGGGCGCTGCTGGCTCCTCAGGCGCATGCTCCCTGCAAGATCACCACACGAACGATCAGCGACGGCAACCGGGGCAAAAACAACTGAATCTATGACACATGTATCATGGATCAAGATTCAAGAACGGAAGAATCAGGAACCGAGTGTTGGAGCAAGAAGGGGTGAAAGCTTACTTGACGTGGGCACGGCGGACGCCAGCTGCGGGGGAAGGACCAGGAGGAGGACGACGACGAGGCAGAGGAAGGCGAGGAGAGGCCTCGGCCTGCTGGAGCGGCCGGAGGACTCCATTGCTAGTTGGAAAGAAAACAACTGTCACTACTCACGGGTGGTGGTGGTGGTGGTAGGCAATGGTGTGGTGTGGTGAGGTGTTGCCCGCTAGTGCTTGGGGTTTTATAGTTGGACCAGGGCTGGCTGGATGGCCGATGGCTGGCTTTCTCCTCTTGTCCCACTACAAAAGGTCAACTTCGCATTGCTTGCCCGGTTTAGCAGGCGGGGGATCCTCTGCGAGGTCGTCCCCTGTGCATGTCCTTGTGGCACTATGGCTACCATTGTTAGTATTTTTTTGAGTAGGACAATGGCTACCCATTTCGCGGTAGCTGGATCAAGGGGAACATAATTTGTGTCTGGACTTATCCCGTTCCAAATATAGACCCAACGTAAAGCATATACTTAATTGATTCTAAAAATGTAAAGCACATAATTAATGAATTGTTTTTTTTTTGCGAGAGAAATTAATGAATTGATTAGCACTTGATTTTTTGCCAAGTGTTATCTGTAGCGAAATTCATGTGGAATTATCATGCCCCAAACAAAGACCCTCCTTTACCGTTCTCGGTCAACGGCGATGATGTACATAATTAATTAAATTGATTAGCATTCGAATTTGATCCATAAATTTAATTTCATGCTCCGTGACTGCCCAATGACATGCTTTGTCTAGGCGTCATTTATCATCAAATGACAAAACTGATACACAATGTTTTCCGGATACGCTCCGGAGCAGAATAAAAAGTACAAATGATTCGTTCCTAGTTACCGAAGGACAAAACCATCCGTACTTAGAAGAAAAAAAGGTTTTCACACACACATGCTTCATCTCGCAGGCAAGATGTATGCATTTCTTTTCGGTTTTTCTTGAAAAGGATCAGGAGCGACTTAGTCGTCCCAAAGACATGGCATGGGACAAAATACTCCGATATATGATACAACCTACTGTGAGAGTCAAAGACAATGGTCCAGAGAAATAGAGTTGACCTTTTTATTTGTTTCTATGTATGGGGTCAGCTTGCTGCAGCGAAAGCTCAGTTGTATTCGTTTCCCAGGGAAGGACGACTTAGGAGTAGCGTTACCGAGCAGTTTGACGTGACGGAATGGCACCTGAGCCAACGCCGATGAACTCATGCTGCACCTTTGCAGTCACTCCGAAAGTTGCTCCTCCTGGTAGCGTGTCGTGTGAGTGTGAGGTGTGAACGCCACATTGCGGAATGCTGTTCGTCCGGACGCAGAAGATCCCGTGGCGATTCGGACCACCACGAGTCACGAGTAGTCGTCAACAGTGGGTCTCGACTGTTCACGGCCGGAAGCGAGCACTGTTGGGTGGCCACGCACCGAGGGCAACAGTGGGTGGCTTCTTGCGACTCGCGACGATGACATGGTAATCAGGCTATGCCGTAGCCGTAGGTCGCCCGCCGGCCTACGGTGCTACTACAGTATAACCAGCCGGGACTGCACTGAAACGACTTTCCTGCGTTTTCTTTTTCACAGCTCAGTCCAAGAGCATCTACAGTTGGACTTCACAAATCCGGCTTCTCAAGAACGCTCACGGATGCGATCAAACGTCGTCCACGGACAGTAATCGATCATTGCCTTAAATTAGCCATTCTATATTCGAGTCTCTCATATTTCAACCCTTGAATCAATACATAAAATGCAAAAGAAATCCTACGTACTACCCTAGCTAATCTTCGTCACCGGAGATATTCACGACGACAGTGCCGGGCGTCGGCTGGACGGGCGGGTAGGGGGGCTCTGGCTCATCCTCCTTCCGCTCGACCTCATCTATGTAGACGAGCATCTCCTTTTCCTCCTCCGCATCCTCCATCTCCTGACGGCGACAACATCTCGCCCCGCAGCCGACTCCGAGCGGAAGGAATCGAGGATGGGTTGCTGCTCTACATGCAGATCCACATCGCCAGCGTCCCCCACATCCTCCTCCCCGTCCTCCTCCTCCTCCACCACTGTCATGGGAACGGATCTGACAACAGAGGCAGGGGGTACGTAGGAGAGGGCATGTTTTGATTGGAGTGTTGAGTTACAGAGGGTGCGAACCCTTGTGCAAGAGAGGAGGGGTGGCTTATATAGAGTCTGCTAACCCCTCGTAGTCCTCAGTTACGCAAGGGTTCAATGAAAGAATAAAGGCACGAACGTTACTGAAAACGCCCGTGTTTAACGGTCTTTATAGCGACGGAGTGATTGTCTAACCGTTGCTATCCTGGGATGGCTCTAGGTCTTTTGTCCTTCGAGTGAAACCAGATACCCCGAGTGGATAACGGTGGTCGAGTGGAGATGAGATAACCGAGTGGACCTTCTGTCGAGTGAGTTACACTCTGTGATTATTTTAGTTGGTACCTCCTTTCTAACTTTGTAGGCCTTGGCCTCTTGTGCAGTTTCTTCGGGTAGGGCATATAGGTTAGGCCTAAGACCCTACCTTAAATACATGTCATCGTCATTAGTCCTGAATGGATCAAGATCCGAATGAAAACGGATTGAAACTGATTTTAACCCGACTCAATGTCACGACTACACAGATGAGGTCGTCCGCCGGCCTACGCTGCTACAGTATAGCCAGCCGGGACTGTGCTGAAATGATTTTACTGCGTTTTCTTTTTCACGAGAACCTATTGGGCCTCTATAGCTTGGCTTGGCCCAGGCCAGCGTTTCCACCAGCAAGAGCTTTTGCTTCGGCCCGGGAACCCAGCCCTCGCATGTAAAAGCCCCAAAATCGCTGTTAAGGGGTATCCTTGCACTCTCGCTTTTTAGCTCTTGTACTTTTAGTTTTGAATCCAGGGCTTGAAACTTTGAAGCTCACAAGTTAGCTCTTGTACTCACCGTCATATTCTCGCATCGAGATCTCAAAACGATACCCCATATTGATAGGTTTCAACAAACTTTTCTTTTTAGCTGAAATATGTGATTCAAAACTTCAAAGCCATGCTTCAAAAATGTACTAACTTGTGCTTCACTTTTGGAAAGCAGACTTTGTCCTGTCCATGCAAGAAGCACAGTTGTGCTTCACAAGGAAGCACAGTTGTACTTCACTTTTCAGAGAAGCAAATGCCGCTCGCATTGCTCACGTACGCTTGCTCGTCATCCAAGTAAAAGTTTGCTTGCTCGCTTATGTTGCCAAATAGCTGCTCGTTCATGTATGGATTCCTAGGTTTTTTACCTTTTCTTTTCCACTTTATATATGTATGCCGAAAATTTCTAAAAATATATTTGAACTTTTTTTGCAAATTAGAAAATATTTATGGATTCAGAAAATGTACATAGATTTCAAAAATATTCACAATTTTTAAAATATCACAAATTCAAAAAATGTTTGTGCATTCGAACAAATATGCCTTGAAATCAAAAAATGTTAATAAATTCAAACATTGTTGACGAATTAAAAAAATTATCTAGAATTCGTATAATGTTATTTGAAAAATATTCACAAATTAAAAATGTTATGAATTCAGAAAAATTTCGTGTTATTTTAAAACATAAATTTACAATGTGTTCAAGAATGCAAAAAATGTTCATGAAATTTAATAAAAATTCAGAAATTCAAAAGAAAATTCGTGAATCCAAAAGCTTTCTAGAATCACGAAGTCAAAAAATGTTGGTGATTCATGAATTCAAAAAAACAATGTTTTTTTAAAAAGTTATGAATTCATAAAAATGTTCATGGATTTGAAAATTCTATATGAGTTTAAAATGTTCTTGAATATGAAAAAAATCACGAAGTCAAAAATGTATGCGACTTTAGAAATGTTTACAAGTTTATTTTTACTAATGAATGTGAAAATGTTTGTGAATTTGAAAAATATTTGCAATTTTTTTAAAAAGGAAAATAAACAAAAAAAATCAAAGAAAACAGACAAGAAACAGAAATAATGAGGAAATAAAACAAAGGAACTAAAACCTATCAATAAACTAGAAAAGCCAGGCTGAGGAAAAAAAAAGAAAAAAACAATCCTGGAAGCTTCCCAAAACATTCTGTTGTGCTTCTTTTAGCTGGGTAGACGGTTCATATGGTTGCGGCTATTCGTCGTGGCACATATTGAGGAAAACCACCGACATGGTAGGTACAATCAGCAGCAAAAATCAGGGAAAAAAATAAAATAAGATAAAATGTGGCACATACTTGACTACTTGGGGTATGAATTGAGATTTTTTTGCTAATGAGGTAATATATTTCACATACATTAAATTTGGGGATAATTATTATGCCGATCTAGTTGATATGACACTGCTAGAGTTGCTCTAATACGATGTTTATTTTCGTTAGGTGTATGCATGGAGACATTTTTTAAAATGTTTGTGCTAATTGGTAGGCGCCTGAAATTTTCAGGTGTTAATCAAATCCACGCAGCACGAGGCCTAAGGCGAGGACGACATGGGGTGCGGTAGCTAGCGACCAGTGTCGGCCACACCAGGACCTTGCCGGAGCCGGACAACATTGTGAGTAACAATGAGCTGCAGCATGTCGGGTGAAGGAGAGTAAGACACTTAACTGGGTGGGTGTCTGAGGGTGCAGGGGGTTGTTCATCTGGGCGGGACTAGAAGGATGGTCGGGATGGCGGCGAGCACGACAGTAGGGCGAGGATGAGGGAAGGGTGTGGCGGCGAAGGCAGACGGTTAGGCCTGAGTAGGCCTACGGCTACGTGAGGAAGAAAGATAGGAGGTTGAAGTGAACAATATCTGATCTGTTTTGACCCGTTGGATTGCGTTCCATGATAAAAGTGACCCGACTCATACACCTGTTAGCCATAATCTTGATGCAAGTTTGTTAGGATGCGTTTGGTAGGTTGCATATACCTCAGCCAGGCCCGCGCGGGAAGAAAATGACCTGTTTGGTTACCCGCATTCACTGTTGGGCCTGCATAGCATGAACATTAAAGCACATCTGGGCCTGCATCCAGAGGAACGCTCAAATCACTGTTTTTGTGGAACTAGGCCCGAGCGATGCAACCCTAGGCACGTGGGCATGGGCGGTCGCACGGGTGGATGTGGTCCCGAGAAGTCGCGTTGTTTCAAGACGCGCCGTCATAAATTACCCTCACCTCCCTTCCTCACCACACCTTCCCCTCTTCCCCACTCACACCGGTGGTGGCGACCACCAGAGCGATAGTAGGACGATCCAAGACGGCGGCTACCACCGGAGTGCATCGGCCATAGCGGTAAGTCCTCGCCCTCTCTGTAGATTTACTACTTTCGACTCGGGGTAGATTATATTTGAGCACGCGATTGGAGAGTTAGGGAGGCGATTGAACACATGGGGGTGGAGGATTGCCATCCATCGATTCTGCAACAACAACTTCTAGGGTTCATAGTATTTTTCGATTACATCGAGGGTGGGGATTGGGGTACAAACTATCTTGTCTAGCTGGGATGACCCTGGAGTCGCGTCGAGCGGCGAGAGGGCGTAACCATCTTCTTTTCTTCCTCGTCATCTTCGTCCTCATCGTCTTTGTCAAGAGCGATGGGTCTTGCACGGTCGCCTGCCGCCGGTGCCCTGGCCACTATCTACACCTCGTCGTTGTCCTCCTCCAATGACCCGAACGTCATACTCCAGTACGCCACGACACGCTGGTCTCGAGGCACCTTGTACTGGCTATACTTGGCCCATCTTGCCCGCTGTCCAGCATCGCTAGAGTCTGCCTGATTCATGGCCCAGCATAGGATGTCCACTGACATTGCGCCCTTGGCTGGGTCCAGAATCAGTGTCTTCAGCTCGTCCAGCGTAGCCTTCTTCATCACAACATCGACCTCCTTGTGCATGCCATCGATGCTGCTGAAGTTCGAGCACACTTCCATGGTGTGTTCGAACTTCTTGCGGTCACCGAGCGAGCACCCAAGGAAGAAGGCCCTCCATCCAATGGCCCACGAGAAATGGGTGGGGTTGGAGTTGGAGTTTATGGCGAGGGAGAGGTGGTGAAACAGAGAGGTGGATGAGGAGAGGTGGTGAAACAGAGTGGGTTTGAGTGCGGTGTGGGGTTTGTAGGGTGGGTTAATATAGGAGCATTAGG
The DNA here is from genome assembly GCA_021605145.1 of Aegilops bicornis. Taxonomy (NCBI): domain Eukaryota; kingdom Viridiplantae; phylum Streptophyta; class Magnoliopsida; order Poales; family Poaceae; genus Aegilops; species Aegilops bicornis. The sequence continues at coordinate 564,132,460 of CM038669.1, read as the reverse complement.
CCGATACAAATGAATGGTGATCATTGGACTACATGCTATTCACAATGCAAATGTACAAGGGCAAGGAGGTCGTGCCAGCATTGGTCGAAGTACCGATGCATGATCACCCAAGCGCCAAGCGGAGGAACTATGGCCACTACCATCAGGAGTGAGGACCAAGCCACTTCTACAAGGTTATCCTTGCTCCAAAGCTGGAGAGTTTGCCAATGCCTCTGGAGTTCACGAAGTACTTCCCCGCCGTCCCTACAGAGTTCAAACTGAAGACGAACATCGGCCGCGCATGGAGGGTGATGGTGAGGGTGATCAACGGCAGGGTCACCCTTGATCAGGGTTGGGCCACATTCGCCGCCGTTCACCAGATCATGACCAGGTACATGCTGACATTCAAGTTGCTGACCCCCGACACCATGAAGGCGGCAGTCTTCAACGACGACGGTGTGGAAGTGGTCACCAAGTGCAAGGAGCACAACGGCGTCTTCGTGCGTGACCGCCTGAGCTCCGGTTGCGAGTTCCTTGTGGTTGTTGGTTTTAAGACATGGGTTTTGTTTAAAACTTATCGTACTATGTTGGCTTAAAACTTGTGATGCGTGGTTAAGACTTACTATGTTTTTGTCTATGTTTGTTTTGTCTAGTTTAGTTCTTTCTATGTGTGTCTCTGGTAAGCTCACCACATCGAGGAGGAGGTTACCACACTACCGTATTGATTGTAACCAAACAACCGGATTTGTGTTCCCCCTCAAACAAGTCCGCAACCAAACAGTTGGCCTTCTGTTTATACACATACAGGCTTGTGGAGATGCAGGCAACCAATCAACATGCAAATGTTGATTTTTGCGTGCATGTGTTCAGTTAGACCCAGTTGAAACAAGTATGCAAAGTAGAAAAAAAAAACGATGCACATAATCAAACACATCCTTAGTTGCATGCCTAGTTAGGAGAGGATTGAGTCACACGCATGCATGGATACGTTGTTAGTGGCCAAGTCAAGGATACATGCATATAGTGCGTTAGCTAGTGCATGCGTTGACTTGCGGTGTGGCTGGGTTGTGTGTACGTGTGTGGCCGTTGGGGTGTGTGCGCGCACCGGGTATATAAACCCTTCTCCTGTACTGCTCGTGTTGTCGGTGTGGTATGTGCCATTGAGCAGGGTATGTGCGCAGTTGAAAAATGAGGCCGTGCGTGTGGCAAAGGCGTCGTTTGTGCAGCATGGAGTTCGTCGCTGAAAAAAAACAATGTGCTCCTTCTTTCATCTTTGTTTGAGCGAGTGAGAGAGAGAGCGGTGAGCTGGTCCGGGGTTTATCCCAACAACGCCAACGCTCGCGTGCATCACCCTGGCACCTCCCGCATCAAACAGGCCCTCCACCGCCTCATCTAGATGTGTGGCATTTCGTCGAGCACCACCAGAGCGCGCACCAGCGACCTCCAGAACGTGCGTACTGCGCTCACACCACCCAGCACCACCGAGACGCCCACCCCTCAGCGTTTGAACGCAACACAGTCAAGCACGTGAGGCGGCAGATGCCACTGGACGGATATCGGTGTCAAAACTGGCGGATCTCGGGTAGGGGGTTCCGAACTGTGCGTCTAGGATCGATGGTAACAGGAGATGGGGGACACGATGTTTACCCAGGTTCGGGCCCTCTCTATGGAGGTAATACCCTACTTCCTGCTTGATTGATCTTGATGAATATGAGTATTACAAGAGTTGATCTACCACAAGATCGTAATGGCTAAACCCTAGAAGTCTAGCCTATGTGAATATGGTAATGAGTATATATCCTTTACGGACTAACCCCTCCGGTTTATATAGACACCGGGGGGGGGGGGGGGGGATCTAGGGTTTACATGGAGTTGGTTACATGAGAAGGAATCTTCATAGTTGGTCACCAAGCTTGCCTTCCACGCCAAGTAGAGTCCAATCCGGACACGGGTGCAGTGTTCGGCCTTCATGTCTTCACAACCCATCAGTCTGACCCATAGATAATAGGCCGGACGTCCGAGGACCCGTTAATTTAGGACTCCCTCAGTAGCCCCTGAACCTGGCTTTCAATGACGAGGAGACCGGTGCGCAGATTGTATTCGGCATTGCAAGGCGGGTTCTCCTTTCTCCGAACTCCAAGATAGTCTTCGGATGCGACGACAGTATCCGGACCTGCCATGTACCACACACAACCGCAGAGAGAATATATGTTTCACACGAGCTCTATCCGCTTGACAGCTTTTGAGTAACATGACGCCACACCTGCCTGGTTCTTTTTCGAACAGTTGGCCAACCCACCGTCCCACGTCTTGAGATGCGGTTCTATTGGCACGTCTTGTCAAAGCGGAGATCATGTCCCCTTATTGCGGGATTTCCATTAATACAGGTGCGGGTAATCCAACTGCGCCGTTTACACTACCCATTGAAGGCAGGTTTTATGACCAACGGGGGGGGGGGGGCTGATATTCATAGCCTTTATAAGGGGATAAGGATTCGTGCTTTTCACCCACGCCCCCTCCTTCTCCGTCCTTCCGTCCTCGAGCTCCAGCGCAGAAGCTCCCATCTTCCCCTATTTCCAAAAAGCATTTAGCCATGTCTGGATCCGGAGCGGGAGGCAAGTGGATGACTTCCTCCGTGAAGCCGGAAGATATCAAGGAGCTCCGAGAGGCCGGATACCTGGCCGAGGGAATTGTTCGCCGACTCCCTGCCAAGGGACAGATTGTGCCTACCCCCGAACCTCAAGAGAGGGTGGTGTTCCTTGCGCATTTTGTCCGTGGGTTAGGATTCCCTCTCCACCCATTTGTTCGTGGACTGATGTTTTACTATGGACTGGACTTCCATGACCTCTCCCCAAACTTCGTCCTTAATATCTCCGCATTCATAGTTGTGTGCGAAGCCTTTCTCCGCATCCCACCTCACTTTGGCCTATGGCTGAAGACTTTTAGTGTAAATCCAAAGGTGGTGCGCGCCAACAAAGTGCCGAAAAGTGCGGAGGTGCCATGGTGGGCAAGATGCCCAATATCACCTGGCTCGAAGGCTCCTTTGTAGAGACGGTGAAGGGATGGCAATCGAGGTGGTTCTATATCACCGAGCCGCGCGACACCAACTGGGCGGCGGCTCCCGAATTCCGATCCGGAGTCCCGATGCGGCTTACCTCCTAGCAAGAGAAGGGCCTGACCTTGGGATCTTTGGAAGAGATCACGGGGCTCCAAACGTGCCTCCAGAATATGATAACCCGGAAGATCAAGCTCGTTGATGTGATCCAGGTCATGCTTATACGCCAGATCCTTCCATGTCAGCGCCGGACCTGTTATTTGTGGGAGTTCGATTCAGCCAAGCACCAGACGCTGCTAAGGCTTTTCGGCACGACGCATGAAGATATCTGGAAAGTGCTCTTCAAGTCCAGCGAGACACCGCCACCCTCGACCAAAGATCGCGGGCTCAACTTAAAGCGTCAGGCCAATTCGGTGAGCCGTCAAGGTATAGTCTTTAAGGACATACTTTGAGGAAGGATACTAAGCCTTCTTATCAATTTCTTTTTCAGACCTGGGCCGATCTAGCGGGACGGATTAATAGTCCGGCTTCGCTGACCGAAGACGAAGAAACCCCGCTCCTTACGGAGATGCTATTTCCGGCGCCTTATGACGTGCCGGAAAAGAAGGTCAAAACCATGGCCAAGGGGACCAGCAGTGGCCTTCGCCGAAGGAGCACCTTGGTCATCTCGTCTGACGACGAGACAGACCCCTCTGCCACTGACGATGGCGACGAGGAGGAAAGCGACTCCCCCCTGCGGGAGGAAGGAAGAAAAGGGAGGCCTCATGAGTTTGGAGGCGAAGGCGCCCAAGAGGGGGAGAGGCTACCTCGCGGATGACTCCACGTGGGATGTTGATAGCAGTCCGGAGCGACCTCGCCGAACCAAGCCTCGGGCCGCTTCGTAAGTACCAGGATCTGCAAACGTCTGGCCTTCCTGGTTTGTAATATTGACATATTTTAAACTTTGTCACTGCAGTTCGGCACGCGATGGGTCCCCGCGATCCTCGACAGAGGATTCGCTGGACTCGAAGGAGATGGCTAGCATGTCTCCGCCACCTGCTCATTCCGTCTCACCCAAGGGCGATGACGAGGTGGTGTCCAAAAAGACTATCCCAGGCCGGGGGAGATTCCGGAGATCATCAGGGTGATGTCCCAGGATGACTCCTCGGTCGCTGGACACGCGGGGCAAAAAAGTTCCCACGTGGACTGGTGATGGGGCCCGAGTTCCCTTCGGGCCTCAGCTGGATACTATTCCGGAGATTTACACGGCTTTGGGGTCCAGTGATCGGCATTCCCCCCAAGGAGGTAACGTGCCCATTCCACCGGTGACTGATACGTCTCCAACGTATCTATAATTTTTTATTGCTCCATGCTACTTTATTTACTGTTTTGGACTATATTGGGCTTTATTTTCCACTTTTATATTATTTTTGGGACTAACCTATTAACTGGAGGCCCAGCCCAGAATTGCTGTTTTTTTGCCTATTTCAGTGTTTCGAAGAGACTTGGACCCTACTCCAAGAAACGGAATATCAAACGGAGCCAAACGGAATGAAACCTTCGAGAACATGATTTTCTCACCGAACGTGATCCAGGAGACTTGGACCCTACTCCAAGGAATAAAAGAGGCGGTCACGAGGGTGGGGGGCGCCCCCCTAGGGCGCGCCCCTGCCTCGTGGGCCCCCTGTTGCTCCACCGACGTACTCCTTCCTCCTATATATACCTACGTACCCCCAAAGGATTAGATACGGAGCCAAAAACCTAATTCCACCGCCACAACTTTCTCAGATCCACGAGATCCCATCTTGGGGCCTGTTCCGAGCTCACGAGGGGGCATCCACCACGGAGGGCTTCTACATCATCATCATAGCCCCTCCGATGAAGTGTGAGTAGTTTACTTCAGACCTTCGGGTCCATAGCTAGTAGCTAGATGGCTTGTTCTCTTTTGGGATCTCAATACAATGTTCTCCCCCTCTCTCGTGGAGATCTATTCGATGTAATCTTCTTTTTGCGGTGTGTTTGTTGAGATCGATGAATTGTGGGTTTATGATCCAGTTTATCTATGAATAATATTTGAATCTTATCTGAATTCTTTTATGTATGATTGGTTATCTTTGCAAGTCTCTTCGAATTATCTGTTTGGTTTGGCCAACTAGATTGGTAGTTCTTGCAATGGGAGAAGTGCTTAGCTTTGGGTTCAATCTTGCGGTGTCCTTTCCCACTGATAGAAGGGGCAGCAAGGCACGTATTGTATTGTTGCCATCGAGGATAACAAGATGGGGGTTTTATCATATTGCATGAATTTATCCCTCTACATCATGTCATCTTGCTTAAGGCGTTACTCTGTTTTTAACTTAATACTCTAGATGCATTCTGGATAGCGGTCGATGAGTGGAGTAATAGTAGTAGATGCAAGCAGGATTCGGTCTACTTGTCTCGGACGTGATGCCTATATACATGATCATACCTAGATATACTCATAACTATGCTCAATTCTATCAATTGCTCAACAGTAATTTGTTCACCCAATCAGAGAATACTTATGCTCTTGAGAGAAGCCACTAGTGAAACCTATGGCCCCGGGCCTATTTTCATCATATCAATCTTCATCACTTTAATACTTGCTTTGTTTTTACTTTGCCTTTTACTTTACACTTTGCATCTCTATATCAAAAATACCAAAATATTATTTATCATCTCTATCGATCTCACTCTCGTAAGTGACCGTGAAGGGATTGACAACCCCTAATCGCGTTGGTTGCGAGGAGCTATTGTTTTGTGCAGGTACGAGGGACTCGTGCATAGCCTCCTACTGGATTGATACCTTGGTTCTCAAAAACTGAGGGAAATACTTACGCTACTTTGCTGCATTATCCTCTCCTCTTCGGGGAAATCCAACGCAGTGCTCAAGAGGTAGCAGTGACCTCTGTCCGTCCAGAGGCACCAGATAATCTGCTGGAGGCGCTACGAGGCGCCTCTATCATGGATGAGCATCGTGTCCTTATGGACACGGTAATAGAGAAGGTTCAGTTCACCAAAAGCGGACTGACCGAAGCCTGCACTAGCCTTCTAACAGGCTTTGAGGTAAGTAATGTGATTGTAGAAAAAATATCACAGCATAGGCAGTAGCCCTTGATGCTCTGTTTGGTGTTCGGGAGGAAAAGCCAAACAGAGGATCAAGAATGAATATCGTAAGAGTCTAACATGGGTTGTATATGTTAATAAGCAGGTATCGCTGTAGGCTGCCACTTCTCATGCTGCGGAGGTCTCTGGACTGAAGCAGAAACTGGAGCGGGCCGAGGAGGAGCTCGGCCTCGTGAAGAAGCAGCTGGAGGATAGCCGAGGTATGCAGTAACCTGTGGGTATATTTTGAAAAAATGATATAGTCCGACCGGATTGAAGTGTCATAAACTTTATTAGGGGCCACGACCGAGGTGGCGACCCTTAAGAAGTTGTTAGCCGAGGCCGAGGATAAAGCGGCAAGGAACGCGCTTCACACGAGAAGCATGAGGCCCGGGTTGGCGAGGTGCAGCAACAGCTCCAGGGCGCGATAGAGAAATTTGAGTCCTTGGAGCGCGATTGTAAGGCACAAGAGTCCGAGTTGGCGAAGGCTCGCCAGAACGCCCAGGACGCACGAGCCGAGGCCCAAAGCGCCCTCCAGGAACTTCAGGTGGCCGAGAAGATTACGGCGGGTAAGTTCTTCACTTATGCAGAGCTAGTATGTAGAAGAAACGTTCCTTGTACTTATCCTGAATGTGGGTTTTTCCAGGGGCGTTTACAGATCTGCCGTACAGTGTGTCGGATGCGGCCGAGCATTATAGAGCCGAAGAGGGGATGTCTACAGAGAAGCTGTTCTAGGCCCAATATCTAGGATCCGAAAATCCGGTGCCCTTCAGCGACCAGCTAAAGCAGTTGGCCGAGCTGCACAGGTTGGCAGAGCTAGCCATGAAGGACTTGATATCAGTCAGGCCCACCGATCCTATACCCAGCAGCTACTTCGGACTTGTGCAACGGCTTGTGAGTGCCTGTCTGCGGCTCGAAGCCGTGAAGCGGTCGGTCTGTATTGAAGGTGCGCGTATGGCCTTTGCCCGTGTCAAGACACATTGGGCAAAGCTGGATGCCAAGAAGCTGATGACTGAGGGACCACCGGTGGGCAAGGAGCATCGTCGACCCGAGAACTATTTTGATGGTGTCCTGGAGGGATCCCGCCTTGTGGCGGAGCAATGTTCGAAGGATATCATATTCCCATGAGAACATGTGTATTAACTTGCCCTGTGATATGGAATGATGATGTTATGTAATATAATATTTGTTTATTTAAACTTTTACCTCCTGTGCGGTCGTTTATGAAATCTGAGGGTTGACCAGTCGTGAGCTTCTGCCCCCACGTAGATAGTACATGGGTGTTCGGGATACATCTAAACACTCTTTACTCCACATTCTGGTCCTTAAAGGAGGTGTTTAGCGCAACGAACAAGGCAATCAGACTATGCGGCCTTTACCGCCCTCACTTAGCCATAGGAGTTTGACAATTGAGGAAGTCAGCGAAGCCCCTGGTATTCGGAAGACCGAACTGGGGGCGCTATAGACGCCTAATCGGAAGAACCGATTCTTCGCATGAAGCGGAAAAAATCTCCAACGATTTGGAACCTCTCGAACAGCTGACCAGCTCTAGCCTCATCATGACAGTCAGTTTTCAGCTTTCTCTACTGAGGTGCTCGTCCGAAAGAACCGGGACACAATCGCAGTAGTTCTCCCTTTACTACCCTAGCCGATACAACGGAACATAATGTAGTAAGCACAGGAGCCGGGCAACCCAACTATTGACCAAAGACATGATTCGGAGCCGATGCATATAATGCTATAAGTTCGGGGTGCCGAACTATACTGTAGAAGTGTTCGGACTTTATTGCCGTAATGCGGGGTATAATGGAGCCCCTGGCGTGGTAATACGTACCATTGTGTACGTGTGCAAAGAGTGAGAAATACAAAGGTGAGGAAATAGAAATTTAAATAACAAGCTGACGCTACCGTGTATTCACCATTATGATGTTACTAGTACATCAAGGCGTACTTTGCACAAGTAATGCGATAAGCAAGTAAGGCTATGACATGCCGCAACCAAGGGCGAGCTACATATGGGTATGAAAAGCAGGTATGGCAATTGTTGAGTAGATACCACCTGGGGATTCCCTCGTGAGCCAGAGCTCCTCGCCTCCTTGGTGTGTTCTGCAAGCGGGTTGTCCGTATAAACGCCGAAAAGAGAAGAAAACCCATAAAAAAGAAAAAGTAAAAGCGTGCGGATCCCAGGGTCGGTCGAGCCGTATAGTGGATCGCGAACGAGTTATGCCTCTGTCAATTACCGTGGGGTTTTGCGTGTGTGGTTTATGTACGCGCGGTATTAGTGCCGTTGCCTCGTCGGGGCTGGGACAAAGGTCAAATTGTTAATTCGGCTCTTGATGAGCCGAGCTGTCCTGCTGCAGTGTGGTCCGGACCCTCTTAATGGTGCCCAGGGGCTCGGCAGCCGGATTAGAATCCTGCTTGAGAAGGCCGCTCTGTACTTCTGCTGCTAGGGCGGCAGTGTGCTCCTCTGTATGGAGGGAGCGTTCCGTATTTCCATTTATTGTAATGGTGCCACGTGGACCGGGCATCTTGAGTTTGAGATAAGCGTAATATGGCACCGTGTTGAATCTAGCGAATGCGGTTCGTCCGGGCAAGGCGTTATAGCCGCTGCGGAATGGGACGATATCGAAGATTAGTTCTTCGCTTCGGAAGTTATCCGGGGAACCGAATACTACCTCCAACGTTATTGAGCCCGTACAGCGGGCCTCTACGCCTGGTATGACTCCTTTAAAGGTAGTTTTGTTGGTTTGATTCGTGAGGGATTAATGCCCGTCTTCCGTACTGTAGCCTGGTATAGCAGGTTGAGGCTGCTTCCACCATCCATCAGGACTCGTGTTAGGTGGAATCCATCGATGATTGGGTCAAGGACCAGTGCGGCCGAACCGCCATGGCGGATACTAGTCGGATGAACTGGACGATAGAAGGTGATCGGAAATGACGACCACATATTGAACTTTGGTGCCACTGGCTCTACCGTGTAGACGTCCCTGAGTGCCCGTTTGCGCTCCTTACTGGGGATGTGCGTGGCGTATATCATGTTCACCATTTTGACTTGGGGGGGGGGGGGGTTTCTTCTGCACCCCGGTGTTCGGCTGCCGGGGCTCTTCGTCCTTGTCCTCACTTTGTGATCCCTTTCTTTGTTTTCGGCATTTAACTTGCCACTGCTTGAAGACCCAACAATCCTCACAGTATGATTGGCTTGCTTATCCGGGGTACCATGAATTTGGCACGGACGGTCGAGTATGTGGTCCAGGCTGGAAGGTCCTTCATTGTTTCTTTTGTAGGGCTTCTTCCGTTGGCCGGACTTGGAGCCACTGAATCCGGCATTGACTGTGGTGTCATCGGTGTTGTCGCCATTGCTTCGGCGTTTGTGTCTATTGCGCCGGAGCTTGCCGGTGCTGTTTTTGGCCTCGATGGGCTGCCTCACCGGGCTGTGTTTTTGCTATGAGCCAGCCAGCTGTCCTCACCCGCGCAAAAGCGGGTCATGAGTGCCGTAAGGGCTGCCATAGACTTCGGCTTTTCTTGGCCGAGGTGGCGTGCTAGCCATTCGTCACGGATGTTGTGTTTGAAGGCTGCTAGGGCCTCGGCGTCCGAACAGTCAACGGTCTGGTTCTTTTTGGTTAGGAACCTAGTCCAGAATTTTCTGGCTGATTCTCCAGATTGTTGAACTATGTGGCTTAAGTCATCGGCATCGGGTGGCTGGACATCAGTTCCATCGAAGTTATCAAGGAAAGCCTTTTCCAACTCCTCCCAGTTGCCGATGGAATTCTCAGGCAGGCTATGTAACCAGTGCTGAGCTAGTCCTTTGAGCTTTAATGGGAGGTATTTGATGGCGTAGAGGTCATCTCCTCGGGCCATGTGGATGTGGAGAACAAAATCTTCGATCCATACTGCTGGATCGGTTGTGCCGTCGTATGATTCGATATTGACGGGCTTGAACCCCTCGGGTAATTCGTGATCCAAGATTTCATCCGGTGAAGGTAGAAGGTGTGCAGACACCTCAGATCGGGCAGCGGCCACGACGTAGCTCTGATGGAGTCCGTCTGCGGCATTCGGCCCGAGTGTAGTTAGATTTGTCATGTCCGAATAGGTAGCCGCCGTCGTGCCTCGAGGCACGTCCTCGTGATCCGTAGATTGATCTTGTATGTCCTGGTATACTGTCCAGGATTTGCCGGAGGTCATACGTGTCACCCCGAGCTCTTCCGTCTCTATTTTTTCGGGGCGGTGGGGCCGGCTGCTGTTCAGCCCGAGTTGCCGCATTATCCCGACCGCGGGGTGGCCGGTCGGCCGCGCTGTCTCGACCACGTGGTGGTCGTTCCGCATTACGCGAGGGAGATATGTGTTCCGGTGCCTCCTCATCGAATTGAGGTAGCAGTCTGTGTTTCGGATAGCTCTTGGCTGGGCGCTTGAGGCCGTATTCTTCGGCTGTTAGGGCATCGGTCCATCTGTCAACGAGCAGATCTTGTTCAGCTTGAAGCTGCTGTTGTTTCTTTTTCAGGCTCCATGCAGTGGCTATAAGCTGAAGCTTAAATCGCTCCTGATCCAGAGGATCCTCGGGCATGATGAAGTCTTTGTTGCCGAGGCTTGTCTCCTCCTCGGAGGGTGGATGGTAACTATCGTCCTCCGAGTCATCTTCTATGGCCTGTTGATCAGGGTTGTCTTGCCTGTTGCCGTGTTCCTCCTGTTCGGATGCAACTCCGGCAGGGTCTTCATTGTTTTTGGCATCGCCTGGAGTACTATTTTCTCTGGTGCCAGTGTTGCCATCCTTTGAGCGGCGAGGCTTAGAAAGGTGCTTGGACTGCGTCTCAGAGGTTTTATTCGCATCTGGCTCTTCGTTGTCGTTGCCAGATCCTTTGGGTGTATCAACCATGTACACGTCGTACGAAGAGGTAGCCGTCCAATGTCCGGTGAATGGCGGGTCTTGTCCTTGCTCCATATCGGCATCGTCGTCCATACCGTCGATGTCTTCGGGGCCATAGTCAAGCACGTCGGTTAAGTCATCGACAGTGGCTATGAAGTGGGTGGCGGGTGGGAAGCAAAATTCCTCGTCATCCGTCTCTAGCTTGAACCGGACATAGTTCGGCTATGAGTCCTTCTCCAAGGACAAATTCTTTAAAGATTTTAGCGCGTCACCCAAAGGCGAGTGCTGGAAAATGTCAGCGGCGCTGAACTCGAAGATCGATAACCGATCTAGCTCGGTGTCCGCAGGCGTACACAGTCCGGAACTTATAGTCGGAGACAAGTCCGAAGTTTTTTTAAAGCGAATATTGCAGGGCGTTGAGTCCATGTGCGGCTCCAACGTCGCGGACTCTGCGGCCTCGGATGGCCCGGTCTGCTTTGGCTCTAAGGCTGTTGTAGCCGCAGGAACCATCTCCTGGGTGTGATTCGATGACAGATTTAAGTCACGTTCATCGGGGTGAGGGGGAGCGATCGCCGCGGGCTCAAATCCCTTGAAGATCAAGTCTCCACGGATATCCGCGGCGTAGTTCAAGCTTCCGAATCTGACCTGAAGGCCAGGGGCGTAGCTGTCGATCTGCTCCAGATGGCCAAGCGAGTTGGTCTGCAGTACGAAGCCGCCGAATACGAAGATCTGTCCGAGGAGGAAGCTTTCTCCCTGGACAATGTCATTACTGATGATCGAAGGGGCCATCGAGCCCTTTGCCGATGGCACAGTGGAACTCTCAATGAAAGTACCAATGTCGATGTCAAAACCGGCGGATCTCGGGTAGGGGGTCCCGAACTGTGCGTCTAGGATCGATGGTAATAGGAGACGGGGGACACGATGATTACCCAGGTTCGGGCCCTCTCTATGGAGGTAATACCCTACTTCCTGCTTGATTGATCTTGATGAATATGAGTATTACAAGAGTTGATCTACCATGAGATCGTAATGGCTAAACCCTAGAAGTCTAGCCTATGTGAATATGGTAATGAGTATATATCCTTTCCGGACTAACCCCTCCAGTTTATATAGACACCGGGGGGATCTAGGGTTTACATGGAGTCGATTACATTAGAAGGAATCTTCATAATTGGTCGCCAAGCTTGCCTTCCACGCCAAGTAGAGTCCAATCCGGACACGGGTGCAGTCTTCGGCCTTCATGTCTTCACAGCCCATCAGTCTGGCCCATAGATAATAGACCGGACGTCCGAGGACCCCTTAATCTAGGACTCCCTCAACGGACACCAGAGCAGGCACCGCGACCCATCGCCCACCCATAGTGCCACAGACATAGCGGAGAATCCGCTTGACAGCAGCCAAGTAAACGTCCCGAGGAGCATGCATATGGAGACACACCTGCTGCAAGGCATACTGGATCTCTGGTCGAGTCAGAGTGAGGTACTGGAGAGCACCAACGATTGACCGGTAGAAAGCAGCATTCGAAGCAGGAGAACCATCCATGGCAGAAAGCTTGGCCTTCGTATCAACATGCGTAGCTGCGGGCTTGCAGTTAAGCATGCTAGCACGCTCGAGGAGCTCATGAGCGTACTTCCGCTGATGAAGAAAGAAGCCATCCGGATGGTGCACCACCTCAACACCGAGGAGGTAGTGCAATGGACCCAAGTCCTTGATGGCGAACTCAGTGCGAAGACGAGTCGTGAGCTGACGAAGAAGACCAGCCGTACATGCCGCCAGGATGATGTCATCGACGTAGAGCAGCAAGTAGGCCGTGTCAGAGCCCTGATGATAGACAAAGAGCGATGCGTCCGAGCGGGTGTAGCGGAACCCAAGATGGTGTAGAAACACTGCGCTGCGCTGGTATGAAGCGTGCAGAGCCTGCTTGGGTCCGTACAAGGACCTCAAAAGCAGACACACGTGGCCAGGAAGCGCCGGATCAACTAACCCGGTGGGCTGCTGGAAGAAGACCTGCTCCTCGAGGTGACCATGGAGGAAGGCGTTGGAGACGTCCATCTGGTGCACCGGCCAAGCACGGGAGACCGCAAGGTGGAGAACCGTGCGTATTGTGCCGGGCTTGACACCCGGAGTGAAGGTGTCGATGAAGTCAATGCCAGCACGCTGTCGGAAGCCACAAACGACCCAGCGCGATTTATAGCGATCAAGGGTACCATCGGGACGGAGCTTGTGTTTGAAGACCCACTTCCCGTTAATCACATTGGTGTGCTGGGGACGGGGAGCAAGCTGCCACGTCCGATTTTGGAACAGGGCGTCAAACTCCTCTTGCATCGCAGCCATCCAGAGCGGGTCACGAAGAGCGGCTCGAACGGAGGATGAGAAAGGCAATGGCTCAGAGGTGGATGCTACATGGACGTAGTCATCCGAGGCGTAGCGCGAGCTCGGCCGAAAGACGCCCGTACGGGCGCGGGTGACCGTACCGGCCACAGGTGCCAGTGAAGAGGGCGCCGAGATAGCGGGCGCCGAGGCCGCGGGCACCGGAGGGGCTGCGGGCGTCGAGGGGGCCACGTGAGCCGAGGGGGCCGTGGGTGCCATCGCCGCAGGAGTAGGGGGCGCCACATGCGGGGGGCGCGCCTCAAAGCCAGGGGCGGGCCAAGAGAGGCGCGCGAACGCCCTACGAGAGAAGGCACGGAGCCCGCGTCACCGGTGGCGGGAGGAATAGCCGGGGGGTACCTGCTGAAATGGAGACACATGCTCATCAAAGTAAACATGCCGGGAAGTGAACACATGGTGGGAGATGGGATCGTAGCACCGATATCCCTTGGACTTAGAGGGGTAGCCGATGAAGATGCAAGTGATAGAATGGGGTGCGAGTTTGTGAGGAGTGGAGTCGGCAGTGCTAGGATAGCAAAGGCACCCGAAAATATGCAAGCCATCATAAGATGGGGGCGTACCAAAGAGAAGATGGTGAGGTGCATAGTTCCACCATGGGCAGCAGGGGCGAAGGTTAAGGAGAAGTGAAGCCGTAGCGAGTGCGTCCGGCCAGAAACGAGGCGACACATTAGCATGAAACAGGAGCGTGCGAACACATTCGTTCAGAGTGTGAAGGACACGTTTGGCTCGACCGTTCTGCTGTGAAGTATACGGGCATGTGAGACGAAAAACTGTGCTGTGGTGCGACAGAAAAATGCGGAAAGCAAGATTGTCGAACTCTTTTCCATTGTCAGTCTAAACAGCAAGAATGGGACGCCCAAACTGCATGCTGACATAGGAGTAAAAAGCCATCAAAGTGGAGAGAGCATCCGAATTTCGTCGTGAAGGATAAGTCCACACATAGTGAGAATAATCATCAAGGATAACTAGATAATATAAATAGCCTGAATTACTAGGAACCGGAGAGGTCCACACATCGCTATGAATCAACTGAAAAGGAAAAGAAGCTATGGTGGTGGAGTTATTAAACGGGAGGCGAGCATGTTTGCCGTCATGACAGGCATGACAGGTTGTGATCCTCTATCTTATTACAACTGAAACTGAAACTCATAAGAATATAACGAAGTGTGACGGGGTTGGGATGACCCAAATGAGCGTGCCAGAGATCGACGCCAGCGGAGAGAGCAACCGGTGCGATGGTGGAGGTGGACGGCGGATGCACCGGATAGAGATCGTCGAGGCTTTCACATCGGTGAAGTACCATCCTGGTTCGATAGTCCTTGACACAAAAACCAAGCTCATCAAATTCAACAGTAACATGATTTTCACGAGTTAAACAACAAACAGAAACAAGGTTCTTAATAAGATGAGGTGACACAAGTATGATAGACAAAGTTATAGGCATGGAATTGGAAGGAAAAGAAGTGTGCTCGACATGTGTAATAGGAAGTGTGGAACCGTCGCCGACAATGATGTGGCGGTCGGTGGTGACGGGAGTGAAGGAAGCAAGATTACCAGGATGAGCAAATATGTGAGCCGTAGCCCCGGTGTCCATGTATCAATCACCGCCTCCAGTGTAGTTGTTCGGCGTAGGCGCAGTGTGCAGCGCGGCGAGGAGCACCGGATCCCAAGGTGTCGGCGGCAGGGCCGGCGAGGGCGGCGGCGAGGCCACAGGGAAACCGTAGCCGCTGCTCAGCTGTGGCGGTGGGTATCCTCCGTATGGCTGCGGAGCCGCGTAGTACGCCTAGTGCGCCGGCGGGCGCGGT
The DNA here is from genome assembly GCA_021605145.1 of Aegilops bicornis. Lineage (NCBI taxonomy): Eukaryota > Viridiplantae > Streptophyta > Magnoliopsida > Poales > Poaceae > Aegilops > Aegilops bicornis. The sequence goes on along the minus strand of CM038669.1, from coordinate 564,117,270 downwards.
ACGGGAAGGGTCGATGCAGGAGCCCGTGGAACCGGCATGGTGTAGGAATGAACAACACCGGTCCACGGGTTGTAGCCGGAGGCCCACGGAGGGGGCACCTGGAACTGCTGCTGCTGCTGTTGACGAGGCTGACCGATGCCTTGAGGCTGCTGCTGCTGACCGCCGTGGCAGCCCCCACGGCGTCGTTCGGCGGGAGGGGCGGAAGGGGCGGGCGGACCATAGGGCAGCAGAAGCAGCCCTGCCTGCTGGGGTGCCGGGTGGCGCGGCCGGGGCAGCGGGAGGCACCAAGACCCGCCGCGGGTGGTGCCAGTGGCGAGAGCGGTGTGGATGGCCCGCGCCTTCACCTGCTTCATCCGCCGCTCCTCCAAGCAGAGGTACGCAACGAACTAGGCGAAGGACGGGTTGGGGATGAGGCTGAGGTTTGCCGCGGCGTTGCCGAAGTCCTTGTTGAGCCCGACGGTGAGCGTGCTGAGGAGGAGGTCATCATCGATCTTCGCGCCAATATCGCGGAGCTCGTCAGCGAGAGTCTTAAGGTGGAGACAATAGTCGTCGACGGAGGTGTTGTCCTGGTGACACCCAAAAAACTCTTGCTGCAAGAAAAACATGACGCTGGAGCTGGTTGTCGGTGAAGAGCCCATTCAGCTTGGTCCACACGGCGCATGCATCATCACCATCCTGCACGACCGTCTAGAAGAGGTCCGGCGAGATGGTGAGGAAGAACCAACGGATGATCGTGGTGTCATGGAACTCGGGGACGAGGCTGGAGTCTATGGTGCCGTCCACGTGGTCGATGAGATGATATTCTCGGAACACGAGGGAGAAATACATCTTCCACGTGTAGTAGGAGGAGTCCACCTGGGAGAGACGAACCAGCACCCGCTCAAAGATGTTCAGGTTGCGGATGTCGTTCACGTCAGGAGGGTTGGCATCGGCGAACGGGTTGGAGTTGGTGGATGCAGAAGACATGACGGACAATATGGCGAGGATGAGGTGACTTGGCGGCTCGGCGGTAGCAGTGACTTCGGGCGATCCGGCGGGTGCGGCAGCGGGCAGCAGCAGCTGGCGAAGAGGACGAGCGAGGCTGGTGGCAGCAGCGGCTGGAGAGTCGGGCGAGCGAGGCTGGCGGGCGGGCGCAGGGTTCGGGCGAAGCTAGTGGAGCGGGTGAGCGAGGTTGGCGGGGTCGGGCAAAGCAGCGAGCGAGGCTGACGGGGTCGGGTGAAGCTGGCGAGCGAGGAGGGTGATCAAGGCTGGTGGGGTCGAGTGACGATGACATGTACCTAGGCTTGGGTCATAGGCCTGACCTAGACGGCCTACCCAAGGACACTGCCCTAGAGTCAAGGACATTGAAAGTACAATGGAAAATACCGACTGAAATCACCTTGGAGTGCAATCCACTGGACCAGATACCCCACTCGGATACCCCAATTCCATTCGACCAAGACAGAGTCACTCGATTACATGAAGAATCACTCGGAGAACAGAAGGTCTAAAGCCACTCAAGATGGAAATTGGCGGAGTAATGGGCCACGGGTAGCCTAACCCGAGTCCCTGAGCCTTTCAAGACATCAGGGCCGGCTGCGGCCCTCAAGACATCAAGATGAAGCGTCGCCTTCTGATGGCCGGCTGGCCGAACGGCCGGCTGCAAGATGGCGGCCAGGCTCTAGAGGGCGGCACCGAAACGGGCTGACTCCTAGCAGACGGCCTCCAGAGTCCGCATCCCCATTAGGAAGACTAGACAGGGTGAGGCTACAGTGAAGCCCATCACCCCCGTGATTCAGGCTGTGCATGGCCACAAGGTTCAGACAAAGCGGAGATCTCCGACGACGCTGAATCGCGGGCCACTCCGCCTTGACATCACTCTTCGACAAAGTGAGCCCTGCTCCCACGACGGCCTGTCGGTACGGCCCACGGGCGGCGGGCCCTACCGGGCAGCGAGAGCCCGGAAGACGGCGGAGGCCTGAACAGTCGGAACCAAGGGAGGCCGGCCTCTAGCAGGCGGCCCTCTCCTCCCTCAGGGTCCGTGCGCCATTAACCAGATGAGACCCGAAGTGGCTATAGTTATCTCCCACCAGTCGGTGGGACTGTAGCCACGCTTCCCTGACCAAGTACGCGTCATTAGCATCACAACTACAGTAACCAGCAGCCGGCAAGACCCGCAAGCGGCAGGAGAGGCCTGTCGGCTCCGTACCAGACTAGCCGGCGGGGCCCACTAGGCGGCGGGTTCCCAAAGAGCCGCGGAGAAGCCATGGCAGAGACATCGACACCGGGTCCTACACCCGGCCAGATTACTATTGTACCCCTGGGGGTAGGCCTATATAAACCCCCCACGGCACCCATGAAAAGGGTTCCCAACCGGTTAGGCCTAGACTCATACCTAGAGGAAGGAGAGAGCGTGCCTGCCTTCTTCTACCTCTAGCATACAGCTCGAGGATCACCATTGTATTCACTAGTGCCTTAGTGATCATGCGGAGACCCCGAAGAGTGGGACTAGGGGTGTTATCTCCTAGGAGAGCCCCAAACCTGGGTAAAGTATGCCGGCGTTCGTGTCTACGCCTCATCCCGCTTCCGGCACCGGCGATGTTCTACTCACTCCCACCATGATAAGCCATCCTTTGGCATATGTCGCACCCAACCCCCGACATTTGGCGCCCACCGTGGGGTGAGGTGCACCTTCGTCCAGAGACCTGTTCTGGATGGGAACCTTGTTCCCCCCTGGCGAGCGCAGCCAGCCCGACACGCTAGACGGCGTCTGCACCGACGCGTTGCACGGTGCAGAGGTCGTCTGCGCGGCGAGCTTCCTCTCCGATCTTGTTGGCGAGATTCGCCTCTCCGACGAGCCCGTATCTAACGCAGGCACAGAAGGCCCCGAGAGCCGCCTCATCAGCCTCCTCGACCAGCTCCACATCGCCAGCGAGCCCGCTGCGGACTTGGAGTCGGTTGGTTCCACCGATCTGATCCTTGTCGATTCCGACACGACATCGCTCGACACGTTCCCCAACAACGTGGTGGTTTAAGACAAGCCGCTTCCCTGCGAGCACAGCGGCGGAAGTACTGTCATGGAGGTGCTTGTCATTAGACATGGCGAGCACTCTGGCAGAGGTGTTCGAGACCCACTCAAAGCGGCGCTGCAAGACCAGACTGCGCCCATCCCGGAAGACGCCGACGCCGAGACGCTGGAGGCGCCCGCGTCCAGCTCATCGAAAGTGCCAACAGGCTGGCCACCATGAGACGCCTTTCAGAGGCCTACCATCGTTAGATGGACCACGCCGTTGGCGGCACGCCGGCTCCTGGTGGGCCTAGCCGCATTGCGCGATTCGGCAGCGCGGCGCGACCATCGCGAGCATGTTCGGAACAGATCGCCCCGTCTACGCCACGCCCGCGGAGAACATACGAGCAACCCAAGCGTGTCGGATGTCGGGTTCCGACAGACCCTTAAGGTTTGAACTCTAGGGTGCGCACGAAGATCTCTCCTCTACCGATCTACATCCGATCGCCTCGTGAGATCTAAGCTGAAAACGATGAACAACACAAGGGACACAAGATTTATACTGGTTCGGGCCACCGTTGTGGTGTAATACCCTACTCCAGTGTGTGGTGTGGTGGACTGCGTTAGGGGCTGATAATGAACAGTACAAAGGACAAACAGCCTCGAGAGGTGTTCTTGAGCTGGTGCGATGAACTGCTTGGGTGAGTTTGATCGCCTCTCCCCCTCTCTCTGGCTAGGGCTCTCTCCTCTCCCCCTGTCTACGGTGGTGGCTAGCTCTATTTATAGAGGCCCTGGTCCTCTTCCCAAATATTGAGCGGGAAGGGCGCCAACAACGGGCATTTTGAAGGGGAACATCTAGTACAAGTTATCCTGACTAAAGTTGGTCTTCGGCTGCCAAAAGCACTGGCGATGATGCCGTCTTGGGCTCCACGGTGACCTCCATCCTGCCGCTCCGTTGGTTTTGGTCTCGTTGCACTAAAATGGCAACCTTTGCCTGATGCCTCGGTACTCCATGTCTGTACTTGCCCCCTTTGCACCAAAGAGGAAACAAGGACACTGCACAGGCCGGCGCCCGGCTGGTCTCGATCGTCATGGCTTGCGTCACGAGCACCTCGCGAGGTACCCTGCCTTGATCTCTCCGCCTCCTCGCGAGCCTTCCTGGCGAGGCCGCTCCTGAGGAAGTCTTGTGTCGTCCGCCCCGCGAGGCTTCGCCCCTCACGAGGGTCTTGGGTCTTGCGCTGATGAAGATGAGCCATACTGGGCCACCACTTGAGCCACGCCGCAGGCCACAGGCAAGCAAGTCTGGGGACTCCGTTCCCAAAACACCGACAGTAGCCCCCAGGCCCAAGGCGCGCTCGGACTTGGCTTAGCGGAGATGCGAAGGGGCAAGTGCGGAGTGCCGCAGGCCCCATCAGCCTGCGGCCTTGGGTGCCACGTGGCGGTTGATTGGGCGTGGGCGTCTCCGCTTCCCCATGCTGCCTCGGCAACCGCTCGACTTGACAAGTCCTTGCATGCTGAAATGGGTCATGATTACCTGTGATCGTCGAGGCCGACGGTTGGCTTCCTTCCGGTTATAAATGCGGGAGGGCGCAAGCCTCCGCTGTACATGTCCCCCCTTGCTTCTTTCTTTCTCTCCATAGCAGCTACTCGCCATCTCCCATAGCGCCACCGAAGAGGTTCTCGGCCGCAGAGAAGGGAAAGGCTCGTCGGGAAGGGACTGACTCGCTCCCGCCCAAGCGCGGCCGAGGTCGTTCACGCAAGCATCCTGTGGCTCCCGCGGTGGCTTCCCGTTGTCGCAGCGGCGATCCCCTGCGCGGCAGTGGGCGCCTAGTTGGCGAGGGAAGGCGCGCCGTGGCTGTGCGGCCTCCCAGGCCACGCTTCCACTCGACGGAGGTGCTGCCGGAGTTCGTCGTGTGGACTTCCAGCTTCTTCGCTTCTTTGCAGGTGAACTTCCGGCCGGCGCTCCGGGCGGCCTCTGGCTTCAAGCGGACGGTTGCTGCAGTAGGGCCTCCTGGGCTTTGCTGGAGGTCTCCGTCGCCGGGAATGTGGCCCTGACCCGCGGCTGGCAAACGTTTGCCCCTCAAAGCCAGTGGTGCACCCTGCATTTCAAGTTCGATGGCGACGCCACCCTCTACGTGAGGGTGTTCGGAGAAGACGGTCGTCGCACTGGGTGCTACCCCAAAGGCGATGATCGGGATGAAGATGATGGCAGCGCGTGGTCGGCGGCGTTCATGGCTCGCCAAGCTTCGGCGGCTCCCCTTCGGACAGTAGCTCCTCCAGCGGTGGCCGCGACCAGCCTCCGCCCGTCGCGCTCGCCTTGAGGGGGGTAGCGGGCCCACGCCGCTTCGGTGAAGCGCGGCGAGGAGTCCGACCGAAGCTCCGGAGGCAGCACGAGCCCTCGCCGCGAGTTGGTGCCGAGCAAGCCACGCCTATTTTGCTTTTCTCCCTTCCCTGCGCAAAGAGAAAGTAGCGTAGGGCCCCGTGGGGTGTGCTGGACTGTTGCTGTTAATTATCATGCTATTTCCACTATTTCTGCGCTGTGTTTTGGTGCCAAGATGCCGCTGCGCAAGGAATTACTTAGCTCGGGGAACTGCCTGCCAGGCGCTTCATGTCCTGCAAGGATTAGTCAGAGTGGTAATCTTCCGTCTCGGTCATGGAGGCGACCGACTCAGGTCCTGTGTTCAGTCGTGATGCCCGTGGGGCACGGATCGAGAGGGTGCTCCCGTAGTGGACTTGGATAGGAAAACCTCACACGACTGGGCAGAAAACACTCGCCAGTATACCACAGAGTTCTCGCGAGACTTGCGCGAGAGAAAACGAGGCAAGTAGGCGAAAAAGAAAGAGAGTCACAAGTCAAGGACGGCAACAATTCCAATAAAACTTCAAATAGGGACGAACAAGCCAACTGCAGAAAGCAAACGAAAAAGCCGCATCCGGCACCTAATCTAGTCTTCGACGTCTTCTCACCAGCGCGGAGCTAAGTGCTACCATCTGGCGTGGGAGCCCCGAGGCCCGAGGGTGGCTCTCCGGAGACTCCGGGGCGTGTACAACCCCAACTCATTATTACGTGAGAGTGTCTCGGGCGGCGAGCTTCATAGGCATTGGCCTTCTTCACAGGCTCCGGGCCTTTCTCAGGGAAATGAGCTTCACAGGCGTTGGCCTTCTTCACAGGCACCAGGCCTTTCTCAGGGAAATGAGCTTCACAGGCATTGGCCTTCTTCACAGGCACCGGTCCTTTCTCAAGGAAATGAGCTTCACAAGCGTTGGCCTTCTTCACAGGCACCGGGCCTTTCTGAGGGAAATGAGCTTCACAGGCGTTGGCCTTCTTCACAGGCACCGGGCCTTTCTCAGGGAAATGAGCTTCAAAGGTGTTGGCCTTCTTCACAGGCACCGGGCCTTTTTGGTTCGTCTAGCTTCACAGGCGCCGGGCATTCTTTACAGGCTATGTGCCTTTCTTAAAGGGTAGAACTTCCGGAGGTGCTGGATGTTCCACGCGTTCGGATGGGCACCCCCTCCTGAGTCTCCAAGCATGCGGCGCCAGGCCTAGAGACGTGAACAACCTTGAACGGGCCCTCCCACATGGGCGAGAGCTTGTGCAGCCCCTCCCGGGAGAGCACCCGTCTGAGCACGAGGTCACCTACCACGAGGGTCTCTGGGCGGATGCCGCGGCAATGGTACGGCCAGCCGCTTGTCGGGTATCTCACACACCAAGTGCAGCCTCACCGACGATGTTCCTCCCCCAAGCACAAGGTCCACCCCGCATGGCGCCCCACTGTGTTGGCCGAAAGCCAGGACCCGTGCGGAGCGATGTCTGACCTCGTGAGGAAGGACCGCCTAAGCACCATAGACGAGCAAGAACGGGGTTTCGCCGGTCGACTTGGTAGCGGTAGTACGGATGGACCATAGCACGGATTGAAGCTTGTCGTGCCAGCCCCTGCCGCAGGCCTCCAGCTTCTTCTTGAAGGTTCGAGTTTTGAGGCCTTTCAGGACCTCCGCGTTGGCGCGCTCAGCTTGGCCGTTGCTCCGAGGGTGTGCCACCGAAGCGTCGCATATCTGTGTTCCAAGGTTAGCACAATATGTTTTGAAGAGATTGCTGGTGAACTACGAACCGTTGTCGGTGATGATGCGATTGGGTACCCCAAACCGGCTCACGAGGCCCCTGAAGAACTTGACTGCTGAGCCAGCCGGGATGGTGCGGATAGCTTCCACTTCTGCCCACTTGGTGAATTTGTCAATGGCGATGTAAAGGTAGCGGTAGCCCCCTGGCGCCCGAGGAAACGGGCCAAGGATGTCCAATCCCCAAACAGCGAACGACCACGAGAGGCGAATGGTCTGAAGGCCCTGAGCTGGCTGGTGAATCTGCTTGGCGTGGATTTGACAGGCTTCACAAGCCTTCACCAGCTCGATTGCATCGCTGAGTGCTGTTGGCCAATAGAAACCATTGCGGAATGCCTTGCCGACGAGTGTGCGTGAAGACGAGTGGTGCCCGCAGTCTCCGCCGTGAATGTCTGGCAGTAGCTCTTTTCCTTGCTCCTTGGAGATGCAACATAGAGTAACGTCATTCGGCCGCTTCCGGTAGAGCTCTCCGTCTTGGATGCAGTAGGCCGTGGCTTGCCGCGCCATGCGTTCCGCGTCCTCCTCCCTTTCCGGCAGGATCCCTTGCACCAAGTAACCCTTGAACTCCGCAGTCCAACATCCCTCCTGAGGCTCCAGCGCTAGGAGCAGGCGTGCCCCTGAGGCCGGGCCACATGACGGGGCTCCCGAGGCAGGCGGTTGAGGGAGCTCCTCTCGAGGCTGTGCTATGCTTGATAGTGATGGTGCTGATGAAGGTTTAAAGAGTCATACTTCGAAGACGCCAGGCTCCTGGGGAAACTGCCTGGATGCCCTTTTGGCGATGTCATCAGCCTCTTGATTGGTGCCGCGAGGCACATGCTGCAACTCCAGCCCCCAAAACTGTTTCTCCATCCTGCGGACCTGCGCGAGATATGCTTCCATGTATTCGTCCTTCGGCTCGTATACCTGGTTGGAGAAGTTGACGAGGAGTTGTGAATCACCCTTGATGGTGAGGCGCTTTACCCCAAGGTGACTGCAGCTTTCAAGCCCGCTATTAGGCCCTCGTATTCTGCTATGTTGTTGGAGTCCTCTTCTCCATGCTGGAAGCAAAGTTGAACGACATAGTAGAGCTTGTCCTGAGTAGGAGATATGAGCACTGTGCCAGCCCCCGCGCCATGTCTGGAGAACGCCCCGTCGAAGTACATGACCCAGCTGTCCGGTGCTTCGCTTCCCGGGGAAAGCGACCGGTCCTCGCCCGCTTTGAGCCCCGCGCCCGCCTCCATTCTCGCCACGAAATCTGCAAGCTGCTCCTTTGATGACTCTGGTCGTGCTGAATTCCAAACGCTTGCAACTCGATGTTCCATTCAAATACTCTTCCCGCTGAGTTGGGGCTCCAGTACCCTTTCCAAGGGGTATGCCGAGACGACCTTGATGGGATGGCCTTGGAACTAGTGCCGCAGCTTGCGTGAAGCCACTAACAGCCATGAGGAGGAGTTTTGGGGCATGGGGTACCGCTACCAAGGCCCCGTAGCACCTGGCCGAATGGCACAGGGGTGCTTTCGACGAGGTTGAGGGTGCCGGCAGCCTGTGTCTTCCCGAGGTTGAGGCGCCTCCGAGACGACGGAGCCCCAGCCGCTTGGTCGCCTGGGTGAGGCTTCCTCTGCTCAGTGGCCCCTCGGCCGAGGCCGATCCTTATTCTGCGCGCCGTGGTCTTCGTGGAGGCTTTCTTGGCTTTGCTCGCTTCGCCGGGCGGCGGCGGCACGGCCTTGGCTCGGCGCCTCTCTAACCGCCACCACGGCCAAGGCGTTAGGGGTGGCTGCAAGGTAAAGCACCAAGGGCTCCCCGAGGGCGCGGAGCTACCATCACCGGAGGGCTGGTAAGGTACTTCTTGAGATCCTGGAATGCCTTGTCGGCCTCTTCAGTCCATTCGAACGGGCCCTTCTTCTTCATCAGCTTGAAGAAGGGCAGTGCCCGCTCCCCCAGCTTGGAGATGAAGCGTCCCAGCGCGGTTACACGCCCGGTGAGCTTCTGCATTTCTCTGAGGGTCTTCGGCGGACTCATGTCTTCGACTGCCTTGACCTTCTCTAGGTTAGCCTCGATGCCCCTGTGGGACACGAGGAAGCCCAAGAGCTTGCCCGAGGGGACGCCGAATATGCACTTCTCCGGATTGAGCCGCAGATCCACTTCACGGAGGCTCGCGAAGGTTTCTTCCAGTCCCAGATCGTGGTTTTGCCTCCCGTGACTTCACCACAATGTCATCGACGTAAGCTTCAAAGATTTCTCCCGAGCTGCCGCCCAAGGATGTGCATCACCGCCGAAAGGTCGCTACCAAGCAGCAACCCAAATGGCATGCAGGTATAGCAGTACACTCCACACGGGGTCAGGAAGGCCATTTTCTCCACGTCTTCTACCGCCATCTTGATCTGGTGATAGCCTGAGAATGCATCCAGGAAGCACAATAGGTCACACTCGGCGGTAGAGTCAACGATCTGGTTGATGCGAGGGAGCGGGAATGCCTTGTTGAGGTTGGTGAAGTCGACGCACATGCGTTCCTTTCCTCCCTTTTTCGGCACAACAACAGGGTTGGTCAGCCATTCAGGATAGCGGACCTCGCGAATGACGCCCGCTGCCTCTAATTTGTGGGTTTCTTGGATGATGAAGGCCTGCTTCTCAGTGGACTGTCGCCTTGCCTTCTGCTTCATAGGGCGCACGTTGGGGCACACGTTGAGATGATGCTCAATCACATCCCTTGGGACCCCTGCAGCTGATCAGGTTCCCACGCAATCACCTCCTTGTTTGCACGCAGGAACTTCACCAAGGCCTCCTCCCCGCCGTAGTCGAGGTTGGCGCCTATGGTGAAGGCGGCGCTCAGGATCCATCCTCGCCGACCGGTACCTGCTTGGTCTCCGCCTTTGTCTTGGGTGAATAGCTGCTTCTTCTTAGCCGGGCGCAGCCCCTTGGGCTCGAGGGCATCCACGCCGGGCGAAGGCCTCCCGCGGCCGCCTTGAAAGCAAGCTTGAGCGCCTGCAGCCCATCCCTTGTGTCTCTGGACACGGTAAGGACGCCGCTGCTCCCGGGCACCTTCATGAGGTTGTACGCCGGGTGGGTCGCTGCCATGAACTGGGCCAAGGCTGGGTAGCCGAGGATGGCGTTGTACGGGAGGCCGATGGGGGCGACATCGAAGTCGATCATCTCCATGTGGAAGTTGTCGTGGGTGCCGAAGGTCACCGGGAGGCGGATCTACCCCAGGGAGCCGGTGGAACCGCCTCTGATGCCCGAGAAGGGCCTGCTGGGTTGAAGCCGCCCTAGCGGCACGTGGAGGAGGCTGAAGGACTCCACCGAGAGCACGTTGAGGCCGGCACCACCGTCGATGAGGGTCCTGGTGACGACCACCTGGCAGATGGTGGGGGTGCATAGCATCAGGAGTGCGCCCGAACAGGCGGTGTTGGAGGGGTGATCATCCAAGCTGAAGGTCAAATCGGCCTTGGGTACCACCCAGCCCGGGGGGGGGGGGGTTCACGGTGCTTGAGGACGGCGCCAATCTGGCGGGCGAACGGCTTGACGTGGCGGCTCGAAGGTGGTGCCTGCGATCCGCCCAAGATGGCTACGACGACGAGGGGTGCCGACTGTCACGCCCAATATGCGACCCTATCCAAAAGGAACTCGAAGGTCCCACCAAGGATAGACCCGCATATTGGAAACGCTTTTGCAAGGTGGATATCATTACATCAACATTACATAATAGATGGGGATACATACAAAAGGCACAAATGCCACAAGAATACATCAACATCATAAACAAGATCAACACCCGACTACGGATGAAACATAAACAGAAGCCCAAACGACATCCACCCTGCTAGCCCAAAGGCCGACCGAACCTATCCCGATCGAAGAAGAAGCGTAAGAAGAACTCCAATACAAGCAAACATCGCCTCACGCCATGACCATCGCGAAACCTGTACTCGCAATCGGTGGTGTAGTAAATCAGAGCCACGAGGACTCAAAGAATCCCATTACCATGGGTATCAAGACTAGCAAAGCTTAAAGGGAAAGGAAGGGGTAAAGTGGTGAGGCTGCGCAGCAACTAAGCATATATGGTGGCTAACATACGCAAATGAGAGCGAGAAGAGAAACAAAGGAACGGTCGTCAACTAGTAATGATCAAGAAGTGATCCCTAACTCCTACTTACGCCGACATAACCCGTAAACCGTGTTCTCCTCTCGATCAACCCCGAAAAGAGACACTCACGGTTACACACACGGTTGGTGTATTTTAGAAGAGTTTGCTTCAAGTTTACTACAACCGGATATTAACAAATTCCCATCCGCCACATAACCGCTGGCACGGCTCTCGAAAGTTTATACCTCGCAGGGTGTCCCAACTTAGCCCATGATAAGCTCTCGCGATCAACGGCGATATTCCTTCTCCCCGGAAGACCCGATCAGTCTCGGAATCCCGGCTACAAGACATTTCGACAAGAATAAAACAAGACCAGCAAAGTCCGCCCGGATGTGCCGACAAATCCCGAGCAGGAGTCGCACGCATTCGTTCTCGTGGCACACCGGATGAGCCAGACGTCGGGTTGGCATAAACCCGATTGCCTGTGGCGCCAGATCGCTTCGGTTTGGACCAAAGCACTGAAGGAGAACTAGCCCGGGGCTAAAATAAAGATGACCCACGGGCTCCGTAAACCCAAGGAAAATAAAAGTGCAAATGTGAGGCAAATGGTAAAACCAATCTTGGGCCTTGCTGGAAAAGTCTTATTCAAAGCGAACTGTCAAGGGGTCCCATAAATCACCCGACCGCTGTTAGGGACGCAAAATCCGGGAACATAATACCGATATGACGGAAACTAGGGCGGCAAGAGTGGAACAAAACACCAGGCATAAGGCCGAGCCTTCCACCCTTTACCAAGTATATAGATGCATTAATAATATAAGATATATTGTGATATCCCAACAAGTAAACATGTTCCAACAAGGAACAACATCTCCATGTTCCAACAAGGAACAAACTTCATCTTCACCTGCAACTAACAACGCTTATAAGAGGGGCTGAGCAAAGCGGTAACATAGCCAAACAACGGTTTGCTAGGAAGGGTGACAAAGGTTAGAGGTCGACATTGCAATTTGGGATGGCTTGAGCAAAGAAGTGATAGGTATCGCAGCATAGCGAAAGAACGAAGCAACTAGCATAGCAATGTTAGTGGTGAGATCCAGGGTAGCGGTCATCTTGCCTGAAATCCCGCAAGGAAGAAGAACGAGTCCATGATGAAGACGAACAGATGAAGTTTAACCAAGCGTGAGACGAACGAATCCTCACGATGCATCGCAACGCAACAGAACTAACAAGAAGAAGCACACAACATAGGTAAACACACCACTCATGAACATGACAAGATGCACAACAAACATGATGCATGACAAATCTAGATGAAGCTACTCATGGCAAGAGATGATGCAAACAAGAGCAACACATCAAAGCAAGTTTAAATGAGGTCGGAAACAACACATAACAATTCCGGTAAGTCCTCATATGCATATTTCGAAATTGGTCCAGATCTGAATAAACCTTATGTTCAAGTTGTTAAACAGCAAGTTAAGATGCACCACGATGATCTACACGAAATTCTAGTCAAGTTACATATAAAGTTCATTAGATTCGAGCTACGCCTAGAAGATATGAGCAAAACAAGATAAACATGGCATTGATGCAAAATGCATACAAACATCAAGCAAACACCTCAAAACAAGGATGCAACATGATAATATGAATCTACATGCAAAAACAAGCAAGTTTCATTTAGATCACACTCAAAACGGAGCAACGGTTCAACATATACACCCTATACAAGTTCTAGCAACAATCTGTCCAAAACAGCAACTAGGCATATAGCAAACATCAAAACAACATGCTACAGCATCTCAACGTAATAACAAAAGGCATGGGCATGATCTACAGGTAAAGCATGACAAAACATGAACACTGAGCTATCTCCAGAAACAACTAGAACATGCTCAAAAACACATGGAAAGATTTCAAATAATTACAGTTTCATGCATTGGCAGAAATAACATCAGGTTGCAATGTTTAGAGCTATGAAACAACATGTAGCAGGAACTTAACATGGCAAACAAAGGCATGGCATGAATCTACTAATGCATAGAACAAATATAATTTACTGACAATGAGCCAAAAAGGATCAGAAAATATGATGGCACCCATGTAAACATGGCAAGTTATATTACAGATTCATACATGGCAGGAACAACGATAAGTAGGCATGTTGGTGAGCTTGAACCACTCACCACAGAGCAATACATGGCATGTCAAGGCAGCCAACAGTAAGTAGACATGGCATAGAAGATATACATGGCAAGAACAACATCATAGCATGCTCGGATCAACTACAACAACCTTGGCAAAATTGAATAACATGTAAACAATCTGCCAGGAACATTTTATAGCAAAAGTAGAGCTCGATTGACTCAAGCTAGACTACTCCATAATTGCAAACAAGAGCATGGATGGATAGAGCATAACCATATGTTCAAAACATCCTTACTGAAGTATCTCAAAATATGCATAGATCTCTCGGTAGCATCAAGTAAACATGGCATCAAAATATCAAGAAAACATGGTCAAATCAGCAACATCAAGACACCTAGTTTGCATGCTTGTGCTAGTCACCACATTGATCAAAAAAATACATGGCATACACCCTGGAAATATGGCATGCCATATTACAAAACACATGTAGGACTCAAGTTCATAGGATGCACACATCAATCATGGCAAAATGACAAAAGTGCATGTTCTGTTAAGAAATGTAAACTAACATCACATAGCACTCTTCTAACAGCATTTAGGGCATCAAGATGAGCTCAAATGAAAATGATGCAATGATATGAAATGATCTACTCTTCGAGGCGAACATTTTGACATATTACACGCGCAAAACGGAGCTACGGATGCAGAGTTACGATGCGATGAAAATGAAGAAAATAATCACAAACTCGGGGACTGGAATTTAGAGGGGAGAAGTCAACCGCACGTAAATCGAGGATCGTCGGGGAGATCCGGAAATGGCGGGGATGGCTGGAGGGGGGGGCACTGGAGCACGGGGAGCCGGATCCGCCGCTCACCGGATCTGGCGCCAGGTGGGGCGATCAAGGGCGGCGGCGAGCTCGGGGCTCGTGGCCGGTGAAGGGAGGCTGGGCGGCGCTATGGCGGCGGGCGACCGAGGCGAGGGCGCGCGGCCCTGCTGGCGGAGGGCGGCGGGCACGCCGGGCGAGGGAGGTGGAGGGCTGCGGCGAGAGGGCGGCCGCCGGGCAGGCGGCGGGTCGCTGGCGGGCGGGGCTGGCGCGCGCACCGGCGCTGGCGATGGCGCTGGGCCCGGAGGCGACGCGGCGGGCGCTGGTCGGCGGCGGCGGCCGATCAAGCCGGAGGGCTGCTGCTCGGGCTCGGGCCCGCTGTGGAGGCGCGGTGGAGACGGCGGCGGTGACACGTGGCGAGGCCGGGTTGGCCGAGGGCGGCGGCGCGGGTTTGTCCGGACGGCGGCGGACATGTCCGGCGCGCAGAGGAGGTGGGATCTAGGGTTAGGGGCGAATTCATCCGCGAATTTCGGAGGGGGAGATGTATTTATAGGTTGAGGGAGCTAGGAGAGTCCAAATGAGGTGCGGTTTTCGGCCACGCGATCGTGATCGAACGACCGAGAGCATGGAGGGGAGTTAGATGGGTTTTGGGCCACTTTGGAAGGGGTGTTGGGCTGCACACAAAAGAGGCCTTTACGGCTACCCGGTTAACTGCTGGAGTACCAAACGACCTCCAAATGGCACGAAACTTGACAGCGGTTCACCGGTGCTATACCAAGGCCGCTTGACAAACCTCGGGCATTCCGAGAACGCTTAATACCCGCACAACGTAAAAGAGGTAAAAGGAGGCTCCGGAGACATAGGAGTGCCGGATTGCAAAACGGACAACGGGAAAATGCTCGGATGCATGAGACGAACACGTATGCAAAATGAAATGCACATGATGACATGATATAAATGCAGATGATGACATGGCAAAGTGCAACACGCAAGCACATGACATGGCAACGACGGCGAATAACTGGAAGACACCTGGCGCATCGAATCAGGCGTTAACACTCCTCCACTAACAAGAGATCTCGCCCCGAGATCTTAGGACCGAGACGGAAGGGAAAAGGGAGAGGCGAAGCAGAACTCAAGAGAAGAAGCAAAGAATCGAGAGCACTCGAGAAAAAGAGAGGAACGACGAGAATGCCGAGAATCGGAAGCTCACGGAATCGAGATAGACTATGAAACAACTCGTTCTAACCGGAGTGGTTAGAATGAGAAAAGAAACGAATAAGACCGAAAAGGATTTAGGCAGCACTCCTGCTAAAACATGGAGGAATAGAACATGAACTTGAGAAGATGGAATGACACGTGATGAAGACATGACACAAAACCTCCGGAAAGAATTGAAAGAGTTGAAAAGAACTTAGATAGAAGGATTGAATGGAGTTGTTGAGAAAATCACCAACGAAAGAATAAGCTTGATGTGGACTTATGGATAACATCTCAAAATTATGAGGTGATAACCCACCACAAGCGGAAAAGATTGAATAGCCGAGAAGAACGAAGAAATGCAAAACTCCACTTCAAAAGAATACGAAGACTTAATTGCACTTCGAGATGCGAGACGGAAAGATACTTGAAATCCACCAACAAGAATCTTGATGGGCTCTTGCAGAATGAATTAAATCATGAAGAACCACCATGAAGAACTCCGGTAACAAAAAGGATGGTCAGATAGAATGAAGGAAGAAAGAATAAGATGAGCGTTGCGATGATTTAGATGGATGTTCCGACAAAATGGCAGAGGGCATTTGAACTCCGGAAAAGAAAAAGATGAAAACACTTGGAAGTGGAATTTATTCATTAAGAACATACTCCGAAGGAAGGGATTAATCACTTGGATGAAATAAGAATAAGATTTATTGTATGCTTATCCTCATCCAATTTAAGTGATGACAACCGGATTTGGCATGCAACTTATTCTTCTTGAAAAGGAATTGAGAAATGACTTAGCGCCACCTTGAGAAGGTCTTCATGAACCACCGATAGGATTGAAAGAAGGAATGAATTACTGTGATAATCAAAGAAAAAGAATCTGAAAGAACCACCGTAAGAATTCGAAAATGACTAATGAAAGAGAATGAATCACCGGGAAGAATTAGAAACCACGAAGAAACTTGAGGGAAAATTTGAGACAAGAGAACGAAGAGATCGCGAACTGATTGACGAATGCTTGAACGAAGCACCGGAAGAATATTGAGACGAACGAAGGGGCACGAATAGGGAATAATTGGAGAACGAATTTGAAAAAAACTTAGAATGGAGAGATATTTCGAAAAGATGACCTCCGGATGATTGAGACAGAAAACAACTCCTGCAATACTCCGGATTGATGAAAATAATTGCACGACTGGAAACAATTAGATAGGATCACATCGAGCTAGCACCATGAATCTCCGGGGAACGAACAATATTTAAGAGAAACTCTACTTCGATCTTCAAATGACGACGAGAAACACCACCAAAATTACTGAGATACTCCGGTAGAGTGAAAAGGCGAAGAGGTTGAGCCAATAATGAAAAGAATTTGAAAACGATTTTGAAAAGGCATCTGACTGATGAAATCCATTCTTACGTCACACTTGAAAAGAATTGAGAATAACTCCGGGGAAATTAGAAGAGTCAGGTAAGATCCTGGGAAAAGGCCTGTGGGTTAGGGCCCACTGAAATAGATAACACCGTCGGAAAGGATTGTTGAACATATAGATGATGCACCGGAACAAATGAAATACTAGAATGAGGTGACAACCTCGAATTAATTCGAATACAGACGAATCTCCTGAGATGACTTCGGAACTCCGGAATGATAACCTGGCAAGAGGCGAACGAGCAAAGAGAACACTTCAAAGGAAAAGAATATGATCAACACCGAAAAACTTGAATTGAATCCACCGGAAAAGAAAGGGATGAAGAATGACGAACGAGACGAGAAATCACCGGTTGAGATAATTGAGGGAAGACCAAGAGGCTCCACACGAATGGAATTGATGCTCAAACAGACTCGCATCGGGAAGAAAAGGGTGGAGGGCGGAAAACAAAGGCAACTTGAAGGGGAAACTGATTTAATGAGTTCAAGAGGAAACACCGTTGAAATCATTGAGGAAAGAAAAGCAAAGACTTCGCATCGAGTAGGATGGATACTGATTACGGACTCCGTTCCAGACGAAGAAGGAGGGCGGTGGGAAAAACAAGGACAAGTTCGGACAAGGAAAAACAACGACGTCGGAGGAAGAACTGAGGATTGAACTCAACGATGAAGATGGTCGAGTCGACTTGACGAGAAATGCACCGGATAAAAGAGCAGAGGAACCAACGATCGGAAAACCAACTGCGTGATCCTAAAGAAAATTTTGAACGGGAAGAGGAGTAATTCAAAACACCTACGTCAAGATTCCTCACCAGAGCGACGAAGGGGCAGAGGAGTAAAAAGAATTCCTACTCTCCGATATAACTAGACTCCGAAAAAATAGTTTATTCTAGACTCAACATCGATCAAACTACACGATCAATCAAGGGGGCTCCTAGGGTCGGTCGAGGCTCTGATACCAACTTGTCACGCCCAATATGCGACCCTATCCAAAAGGAACTCGAAGGTCCCACCAAGGATAGACCCGCATATTGGAAACGCTTTGCAAGGTGGATATCATTACATCAACATTACATAATAGATGGGGATACATACAAAAGGCACAAATGCCACAAGAATACATCAACATCATAAACAAGATCAACACCCGACTACGGATGAAACATAAACAAGCCCAAACGACATCCACTCCTCGCTAGCCCAAAGGCCGACCGAACCTATCCCCGATCAAGAAGAAGCGTAAGAAGAACTCCAATACAAGCAAACATCGCCTCACGCCATGACCATCGCGAAACCTGTACTCGCAACCGTGGTGTAGTAAATCGTGAGCCACGAGGACTCAAAGAATCCCATTACCATGGGTATCAAGACTAGCAAAGCTTAAAGGGAAAGGAAGGGGGTAAAGTGGTGAGGCTGCAGCAGCAACTAAGCATATATGGTGGCTAACATACGCAAATGAGAGCGAGAAGAGAAACAAAGGAACGGTCGTCAACTAGTAATGATCAAGAAGTGATCCTGAACTCCTACTTACGCCGACATAACCCAGAAAACCGTGTTCTCCTCTCGATCAACCCCGAAAAGAGACACTCACGGTTACACACACGGTTGGTGTATTTTAGAAGAGTTTGCTTCAAGTTTACTACAACCGGATATTAACAAATTCCCATCTGCCACATAACCGCGGGCACGGCTCTCGAAAGTTTATACCCCGCAGGGTGTCCCAACTTAGCCCATGATAAGCTCTCGCGATCAACGAAGGATATTCCTTCTCCCCGAAGACCCGATCAGTCTCGGAATCCCGGCTACAAGACATTTCGACAAAGAATAAAACAAGACCAGCAAAGCCGCCGGATGTGCCGACAAATCCCGATAGGAGTCGCACGCACTCGCTCTCGTGGCACACCGGATGAGCCAGACGTCGGGTTGGCATAAACCCTGATTGCCTGTGGGCGCCGCATCGCTTCGGTTTGGACCAGCACTGAAAGGAGAACTAGCCCGGGGCTAAAATAAAGATGACTCTCGGGCTCCGGAAACCCAAGGGAAATAAAAGGGCATATGTGAGGCAAATGGTAAAACCAATGTTGGGCCTTGGCCGAAAAGTCTTATTCAAAGCGAACCGTCAAGGGGGTCCCATAAATCACCCGACCGCTAGGGACGCAAAATCCGGGAACATAATACCGATATGACGGAAACTAGGGCGGCAAGAGTGGAACAAAACACTGTGCATAAGGCCGAGCCTTCCACCCTTTACCAAGTATATAGATGCATTAATAATATAAGATATATTGTGATATCCCAACAAGTAAACATGTTCCAACAAGGAACAACATCTCCATGTTCCAACAAGGAACAAACTTCATCTTCACCAGCAACTAACAACGCTATAAGAGGGGCTGAGCAAAGCGGTAACATAGCCAAACAACGGTTTGCTAGGAAGGGTGACAAAGGTTAGAGGCTGACATTGCAATTTGGGATGGCTTGAGCAGCAAGTGATAGGTATCGCAGCATAGCGAAAGAACGAAGCAACTAGCATAGCAATGATAGTGGTGAGATCCAGGGTAGCGGTCATCTTGCCTGAAATCCCGCAAGGAAGAAGAACGAGTCCATGAAGAAGACGAACAGATGAAGTTTAACCAAGCGTAGACGAACGAATCCTCACGATCGCAACGCAACAGGAACTAACAAGAAGAAGCACACAACATAGGTAAACACACCACTCATGAACATGACAAGATGCACAACAAACATGATGCATGACAAATCTAGATGAAGCTACTCATGGCAAGAGATGATGCAAACAAGAGCAACACATCAAAGCAAGTTTAAATGAGGTCGGAAACAACACATAACAATTCCGGTAAGTCCTCATATGCATATTTCTGAAATTGGTCCAGATCTGAATAAACCTTATGTTCAAGTTGTTAAACAGCAAGTTAAGATGCACCACGATGATCTACACGAAATTCTAGTCAAGTTACATATAAAGTTCATTAGATTCGAGCTACGCCTAGAAGATATGAGCAAAACAAGATAAACATGGCATTGATGCAAAATGCATACAAACATCAAGCAAACACCTCAAAACAAGGATGCAACATGATAATATGAATCTACATGCAAAACAAGCAAGTTTCATTTAGATCACACTCAAAACGGAGCAACGGTTCAACATATACACCCTATACAAGTTCTAGCAACAATCTGTCCAAAACAGCAACTAGGCATATAGCAAACATCAAAACAACATGCTACAGCATCTCAACGTAATAACAAAAGGCATGGGCATGATCTACAGGTAAAGCATGACAAAACATGAACACTGAGCTATCTCCAGAAACAACTAGAACATGCTCAAAAACACATGGCAAGATTGCAAATAATAACAGTCTCAGGCATTGGCAGAAATAACATCAGGTTGCAATGTTTAGAGCTATGAAACAACATGTAGCAGGAACTTAACATGGCAAACAAAGGCATGGCATGAATCTACTAATGCATAGAACAAATATAATTTACTGACAATGAGCCAAAAGGATCAGAAAATATGATGGCACCCATGTAAACATGGCAAGTTATATTACAGATTCATACATGGCAGGAACAACGATAAGTAGGCATGTTGGTGAGCTTGAACCACTCACCACAGAGCAATACATGGCATGTCAAGGCAGCCAACAGTAAGAAGACATGGCATAGAAGATATACATGGCAAGAACAACATCATAGCATGCTCGGATCAACTACAACAACCTTGGCAAAATTGAATAACATGTAAACAATCTGCCAGGAACATTTTATAGCAAAAGTAGAGCTCGATTGACTCAAGCTAGACTACTCCATAATTGCAAACAAGAGCATGGATGGATAGAGCATAACCATATGTTCAAAACATCCTTACTGAAGTATCTCAAAATATGCATAGATCTCTCGGTAGCATCAAGTAAACATGGCATCAAAATATCAGCAAAACATGGCTGAAATCAGCAACATCAAGACACCTAGTTTGCATGCTTGTGCTAGTCACCACATTGATCAAAAAAATACATGGCATACACCCCTGGAAATATGGCATGCCATATTACAAAACACATGTAGGACTCAAGTTCATAGGATGCACACATCAATCATGGCAAAAATGACAAAAGTGCATGTTCTGTTAAGAAACAGAAACTAACATCACATAGCACTCTTCTAACAGCATTTAGGGCATCAAGATGAGCTCAAATGAAAATGATGCAATGATATGAAATGATCTACTCTTCGAGGCGAACATTTTGACATATTACACACGCAAAACGGAGCTACGGATGCAGAGTTACGGCGCGATGAAAATGAAGAAAATAATCACAAACTTCGGGACTGGAATTTAGAGGGGAGAAGTCAACCGCGACGTAAATCGAGGATCGCCGGGAGATCCGGAAATGGCGGGATGGCCGGAGGGGGGGCACCGAGCACGGGGAGCGGATCCGCCGGCCTCACCGGATTCGGGCGCCGGGGTGGCGGCGACCGGAAGCAAGGGCGGCGCGAGTCGGGGCTCAGGCGGCGTGGCGGCCGGCGGGCGGCCATGGCGGCGGCGACCGAGGCGAGGCGCGCCCCGGTGGCGGAGGCGGCGGGCACGCCGGGCGAGGGAGGTGGAGGGCGCTGCGGAGAGGGCGGCCGGGCAGCGGGTCGCCGGCGGGCGGGGTTGGGCGCTGGGCGCACCGGCTTCAGGCGCGGGCCCGGAGGCAGACGGCGCGGGCGCTGGCTGGCGGCGGCGGCCGACCGGCCGGGAGGGCCGCGGCTGGGAGGCGGGCCCGCGGTGGAGGCGCGTGGAGACGGGCGGCGCGACACGCGGCGAGGCCGGGTTGGCCGAGGGCGGCGGCGCGGGTTTGTCCGGACGGCGGCGGACATGTCCGGCGCGCAGAGGAGGTGGGATCTAGGGTTAGGGGCGAATTCATCCGCGAATTTTGGAGGGGGAGATGTATTTATAGGTTGAGGGAGCTAGGAGAGTCCAAATGAGGTGCGGTTTCGCCACGCCGATCGTGATCGAACGACCGAGAGCATGGAGGGAGTTAGATGGGTTTTGGGCCACTTTGAAGGGGTGTTGGGCTGCAAACAAAAGAGGCTTTATGCGGCTACCCGGTTAACTGCTGAGTACCAAACGACCTCCAAATGGCACGAACTTGACAGCGGTTCACCGGTGCTATACCAAGGCCGCTTGACAAACCTCGGGCATTCCGAGAACGCTTAATACCCGCACAACGAAAAGAGGTAAAAGGAGGCTCCGGGAGACATAGGAGTGCCGGATTGCAAAACGGACAACGGGGAAAATGCTCGGATGCATGAGACGAACACGTATGCAAAATGAAATGCACATGATGACATGATATAAATGCAGATGATGACATGGCAAAGTGCAACACGCAAGCACATGACATGGCAACGACGGCGAATAACTGGAAGACACCGGCGATCGAATCAAGCGTTACAAAACTCCTCATCTAACAAGAGATCTCGTCCCGAGTTCTTAGGACCGTGACGGAAGGGAAATAGGGAGAGGCGAAGCAGTAAATCAAGAGAAGAAGAAAAGAATCGAGAGCACTCGAGAATAAGAGAGGCACGACGAGAATGCCGAGAATCGAAAGCTCACGGAATCAGATAGACTATGAAACAACTCGTTCTAACCGGAGTGGTTAGAATGAGAAAAGAAACGAATAAGACTGAAAGGATTTAGGCAGCACTCCTGCTAAAACATGGAGGAATAGAACATGAACTTGAGAAGATGGAATGACACGTGATGAAGACATGACACAAAACCTCCGGAAAGAATTGAAAGAGTTGAAAAGAACTTAGATAGAAGGATTGAATGGAGTTGTTGAGAAAATCACCAACGAAAGAATAAGCTTGATGTGGACTTATGGATAACATCTCAAAAATTATGAGGTGATAACCGACCACAAGCGGAAAAGATTGAATAGCTGAGAAGAACGAAGAAATGCAAAACTCCACTTCAAAAGAATACGAAGACTTAATTGCACTTCGAGATGCGAGACGGAAAGATACTTGAAATCCACCAACAAGAATCTTGATGGGCTCTTGCAGAATGAATTAAATCATGAAGAACCACCATGAAGAACTCCGGTAACAAAAAGGATGGTCAGATAGAATGAAGGAAGAAAGAATAAGATGAGCGTTGTGATGATTTAGATGGATGTTCCGACAAAATGGCAGAGGGCATTTGAACTCCGGAAAAGAAAAAGATGAAAACACTTGGAAGTGGAATTTATTCATTAAGAACATACTCCGAAGGAAGGGATTAATCACTTGGATGAAATAAGAATAAGATTTATTGTATGCTTATCCTCATCCAATTTAAGTGATGACAACCGGATTTGGCATGCAACTTATTCTTCTTGAAAAGGAATTGAGAAGTGACTTAGCGCCACCTTGAGAAGGTCTTCATGAACCACCGATAGGATTGAAAGAAGGAATGAATTACTGTGATAATCAAAGAAAAAGAATCTGAAAGAACCACCGTAAGAATTCGAAAATGACTGATGAAAGAGAATGAATCACCGGGAAGAATTAGAAACCACGAAGAAACTTGAGGGAAAATTTGAGACAAGAGAACGAAGAGATCGCGAATCGATTGATTTAATGCTTGAACGAAGCACCGGAAGAATATTGAGACGAACGAAGGGGCACGAATAGGGAATAATTGGAGAACGAATTTGAAAAAAACTTAGAATGGAGAGATATTTCGAAAAGATGACCTCCGGATGATTGAGACAGAAAACAACTCCTGCAATACTCCGGATTGATGAAAATAATTGCACGATCGAAACAATTAGATAGGATCACATCGAGCTAGCACCATGAATCTCCGGGAACGTAACAATATTTAAGAGAAACTCTACTCGATCTTCAAATGACGATTTAGAAACACCACCAAAATTACTGAGATACTCCGGTAGAGTGAAAAGGCGAAGAGGTTGAGCCAATAATGAAAAGAATTTGAAAACGATTTTGAAAAGGCATCTGACTGATGAAATCCATTCTTACGTCACACTTGAAAAGAATTGAGAATAACTCCGGGAAATTAGAAGAGTCGTAAGATCCTCGAAAAGGCCCGTGGGTTAGGGCCCACCAAATAGATAACACCGGTTGTAAGGTTTGTTTTACATATAGTTGTTGCACCGGAACAAATGAAATACTAGAATGAGGTGACAACCTCGAATTAATTCGAATACGCATTTAATCTCCCGAGATGACTTCGGAACTCCGGAATGATAACCTGGCAAGAGGCGAACGAGCAAAGAGAACACTTCGAAGGAAAAGAATATGATCAACACCGAAAAACTTGAATTGAATCCACCGGAAAAAGAAAGGGATGAAGAATGACGAACGAGACGAGAAATCACCGGTTGAGATAATTGAGGGAAGACTGAAGAGGCTCCACACGAATGGAATTGATGCTCGAAACAGACTCAGACTCCGGGAAGAAAAGGGTGGGAGGGCGGGAAAACAAAGGCAACTTGGAAGGGGAAACTGACGAATGAGTTCAAGAGGAAACACCGGTTGAAATCATTGAGGAAAGAAAAGCAAAGACTTCGCACGAGTAGGATGGATACTCGATTACGGACTCCGGTTCCGAGACGAAGAAGGGAGGGCGGGTGGGAAAAACAAGGACAAGTTCGGACAAGGAAAAACAACGACGTCGGAGGAAGAACTGAGGATTGAACTCAACGATGAAGATGGTCGAGTCGACTTGACGAGAAATGCACCGGATAAAAGAGCAGAGGAACCAACGATCGGAAAACCAATCATGCGTGATCCTAAAGAAAATTTTGAACGGGAAGAGGAGTAATTCAAAACACCTACGTCAAGATTCCTCACCAGAGCGACGAAGGGGCAGAGGAGTAAAAAGAATTCCTACTCTCCGATATAACTAGACTCCGAAAAAATAGTTTATTCTAGACTCAACATCGATCAAACTACACGATCAATCAAGGGGGCTCCTAGGGTCGGTCGAGGCTCTGATACCAACTTGAACACGCCTAATATGCGACCCTATCCAAAAGGAACTCGAAGGTCCCACCAAGGATAGACCCGCATATTGGAAACGCTTTTGCAAGGTGGATATCATTACATCAACATTACATAATAGATGGGGATACATACAAAAGGCACAAATGCCACAAGAATACATCAACATCATAAACAAGATCAACACCCGACTACGGATGAAACATAAACAGAAGCCCAAACGACATCCACCCTGCTAGCCCAGGCTGCCGACCTGGAACCTATCCCCGATCAAGAAGAAGCAGAAGAAGAACTCCAATACAAGCAAACATCGCTCTCACGTCATGACCATCGCGAAACCTGTACCTGCAACCGGTGGTGTAGTAAACTGTGAGCCACGAGGACTCAGCAATCCCATTACCATGGGTATCAAGACTAGCAAAGCTTAAAGGGAAAGGAAGGGGGTAAAGTGGTGAGGCTGCAGCAGCAACTAAGCATATATGGTGGCTAACATACGCAAATGAGAGCGAGAAGAGAAACAAAGGAACGGTCGTCAACTAGTAATGATCAAGAAGTGATCCTGAACTCCTACTTACGCCGACATAACCTGTAAAACCGTGTTCTCCTCTCGATCAACCCCAAAAGAGACACTCACGGTTACACACCACGGTTGGTGTATTTTAGAAGAGTTTGCTTCAAGTTTACTACAACCGGATATTAACAAATTCCCATCTCGCCACATAACCGCTGGCACGGCTCTCGAAAGTTTATACCTGCAGGGTGTCCCAACTTAGCCCATGATAAGCTCTCGCGATCAACGAAGGATATTCCTTCTCCCGGAAGACCCGATCAGTCTCGGAATCCCGGCTACAAGACATTTCGACAAAGAATAAAACAAGACCAAAGAAAGCCGCCCGGATGTGCCGACAAATCCCGATAGGAGTCGCACGCACTCGTTCTCGTGGCACACCGGATGAGCCAGACGTCGGGTTGGCATAAACCCCGATTGCCTGTGGGGCGCCGGACATCGCCGGTTTGGACCAAAGACTGAAGGAGAACTGCCCGGGGCTAAAATAAAGATGACCCTCGGCTCCGGAAAACCCAAGGGAAATAAAAGGGCATAGGTGAGGCAAATGGTAAAACCAATGTTGGGCCTTCTTTGGAAAAGTCTTATTCAAAGCGAATCTGTCAAGGGGTCCCATAAATCACCCGACCGTTAGGGACGCAAAATCCGGGAACATAATACCGATATGACGGAAACTAGGGCGGCAAGAGTGGAACAAAACACTGTGCATAAGGCCGAGCCTTCCACCCTTTACCAAGTATATAGATGCATTAATAATATAAGATATATTGTGATATCCCAACAAGTAAACATGTTCCAACAAGGAACAACATCTCCATGTTCCAACAAGGAACAAACTTCATCTTCACCTGCAACTAACAACGCTATAAGAGGGGCTGAGAAAAGCGGTAACATAGCCAAACAACGGTTTGCTAGGAAGGGTGACAAAGGTTAGAGGCTGACATGGCAATTTGGGATGGCTTGAGCAAAGAAGTGATAGGTATCGCAAGATAGCGAAGAACGAAGCAACTAGCATAGCAATGATAGTGGTGAGATCCAGGGTAGAAGCGGTCATCTTGCCTGAAATCCCGCAAGGAAGAAGAACGAGTCCATGAAGAAGACGAACAGATGAAGTTTAACCAAGCGTGAGACGAACGAATCCTCACGATCGCAACGCAACAGAACTAACAAGAAGAAGCACACAACATAGGTAAACACACCACTCATGAACATGACAAGATGCACAACAAACATGATGCATGACAAATCTAGATGAAGCTACTCATGGCAAGAGATGATGCAAACAAGAGCAACACATCAAAGCAAGTTTAAATGAGGTCGGAAACAACACATAACAATTCCGGTAAGTCCTCATATGCATATTTCGAAATTGGTCCAGATCTGAATAAACCTTATGTTCAAGTTGTTAAACAGCAAGTTAAGATGCACCACGATGATCTACACGAAATTCTAGTCAAGTTACATATAAAGTTCATTAGATTCGGAGCTACGGCCTAGAAGATATGAGCAAAACAAGATAAACATGGCATTGATGCAAAATGCATACAAACATCAAGCAAACACCTCAAAACAAGGATGCAACATGATAATATGAATCTACATGCAAAAACAAGCAAGTTTCATTTAGATCACACTCAAAACGGAGCAACGGTTCAACATATACACCCTATACAAGTTCTAGCAACAATCTGTCCAAAACAGCAACTAGGCATATAGCAAACATCAAAACAACATGCTACAGCATCTCAACGTAATAACAAAAAGGCATGGGCATGATCTACAGGTAAAGCATGACAAAACATGAACACTGAGCTATCTCCAGAAACAACTAGAACATGCTCAAAAACACATGGCAAGATTGCAAATAATAACAGTCTCGTGCATTGGCAGAAATAACATCAGGTTGCAATGTTTAGAGCTATGAAACAACATGTAGCAGGAACTTAACATGGCAAACAAAGGCATGACATGAATCTACTAATGCATAGAACAAATATAATTTACTGACAATGAGCCAAAAAGGATCAGAAAATATGATGGCACCCATGTAAACATGGCAAGTTATATTACAGATTCATACATGGCAGGAACAACGATAAGTAGGCATGTTGGTGAGCTTGAACCACTCACCACAGAGCAATACATGGCATGTCAAGGCAACCAACAGTAAGAAGACATGGCATAGAAGATATACATGGCAAGAACAACATCATAGCATGCTCGGATCAACTACAACAACCTTGGCAAAATTGAATAACATGTAAACAATCTGCCAGGAACATTTTATAGCAAAAGTAGAGCTCGATTGACTCAAGCTAGACTACTCCATAATTGCAAACAAGAGCATGGATGGATAGAGCATAACCATATGTTCAAAACATCCTTACTGAAGTATCTCAAAATATGCATAGATCTCTCGGTAGCATCAAGTAAACATGGCATCAAAATATCAGCAAAACAGGGCTGAAATCAGCAACATCAAGACACCTAGTTTGCATGCTTGTGCTAGTCACCACATTGATCACAAAAATACATCGCATACACCCCTGGAAAGATGGCATGCCATATTACAAAACACATGTAGGACTCAAGTTCATAGGATGCACACATCAATCATGGCAAAATGACAAAGTGCATGTTCTGTTAAGAAACAGAAATTAACATCACATAGCACTCTTCTAACAGCATTTAGGGCATCAAGATGAGCTCAAATGAAAATGATGCAATGATATGAAATGATCTACTCTTCGAGGCGAACATTTTGACATATTACACGCCAAAAACGGAGCTACGGATGCAGAGTTACGGCGCGATGAAAATGAAAGAAAATAATCACAAACTCGGGACTGGAATTTAGAGGGGAGAAGTCAACCAAGACGTAAATCGAGGATCGCTTGGGAGATCCGGAAATGGCGGGATGGCCGGAGGGGGGCACGGAGCACGGGAGCCGGATCCGCCGGCCTCACCGGATCTGGCGCCGGGGGCGGGGCGACGGCGTGAGTAAGGGCGGCGGCGAGTCGGGGTTTCGCCGGCGAGGGCGGGCGGCGCTATGGCGGCGGCGACTGAGGCGAGGGCGCGCTCGGTGGCGGAGGGCGGCGGGCACGCCATGGTGAGGCGGAGGCGCGCGGAGAGGGCGGCCGGGCGGGCGGCGGGTCGCTGGCGGGCGGGGTTGGCGCGCGCACCGGCGGCAAGCTGGGCGCTGCCCGGAGGCAGACGGGCGGCGGGCGCTGGTCGGCGGCGCGGCCGATCAAGCCGGAGGGCTGCCGGGCCTGGTGAGGGGCAGCGCGGTGGAGGCGCGCGGAGACGGGCGGCGGTGACACGTGGCGAGGCCGGGTTGGCCGAGGGCGCGGCGCTGGTTTGTCCGGACGGCGGCGGACATGTCCCACAAGGCAGAGTGAGGTGGGATCTAGGGTTAGGGCGAATTCATCCGCGAATTTCGGAGGGAGATGTATTTATAGGTTGAGGGAGCTAGGAGAGTCCAAATGAGGTGCGGTTTTACCACGCGATCGTGATCGAACGACCGAGAGCATGGAGGGGAGTTAGATGGGTTTTGGGCCACTTTGGAAGGGGTGTTGGGCTGCAAACAAAAGAGGCTTTTTGCGGTTACCCTTGCTAACTGTTGAGTACCAAACGACCTCCAAATGGCACGAACTTGACAGCGGTTCACCGGTGCTATACCAAGGCCGCTTGACAAACCTCGGGCATTCCGAGAACGCTTAATACCCGCACAACGAAAAAGAGGTAAAAGGAGGCTCCTGGAGACATAGGAGTGCCGGATTGCAAAACGGACAACGGGGAAAATGCTCGGATGCATGAGACGAACACGTATGCAAAATGAAATGCACATGATGACATGATATAAATGCAGATGATGACATGGCAAAGTGCAACATGCAAGCACATGACATGGCAACGACGGCGAATAACTGGAAGACACCTGGCGCATCGAATCTGGGGCGTTACACCGACGTAGCATGATGGGCGAGGAAGAGGTTGCACAACTCCTCCCAGGAGGCCACAGAAGCCGCCGGCAGGTGGAGCAGCCACATGTGCGGGACGCCGGTGAGGGCCATGGGCAGCCAATTCTCCATGACCTTGTCGTCGCCTCCGGCCTTGAGGACGGCTTCTTCATATGCCAGCAGGAAGGCCAGTGGGTCGGTCGCCCCATTGTAGCGCGGTGGCATGTCCGGCTTGAACTTGTTCGGCCACTGCACCTGTTGCAAGGCGGGGGCCCAAGGCTTGGAGCCCCCTGGTTTCCGGACCGACGTCGACAGCTGGAGCGGGCGGCGCGTTGGCCGCCATGAGGGGAGAGCGTGGTGCTGATGGGGAACGGGTCGACGGAAGGGAGAGCTCCGGCGCACCCCCTACCTGGCGCGCCAAATGTCGGATGTCGGGTTCCGGCAGACCCTGTCACGACCGGTTTTTCAATAAAATACTTATTGAGAAACCGACCCTTTTATTTACAGCCTAGGAGAATCCTCCTTACTGGTAGAAAAATTATTGATACAGAAGTCCAGAAGTACTAAATATATTACAGGGTTGAGCTGAGGTTGCTCAACAGTTTATTACAAACACGCCAATATTATACATAAGGGCGGATATGACACGAGGGTGTGGTGGCATACTACTGACTCGTAATAAAAGTGGTGGTGGATATGTCACAGTGAAGTGGGTGACATGACTCCTACTCTTGCAGCTCATTGAGCGTCGAAGTGAGGCTCGATGATTTTATTCGGGTAGCGGAAGCGGATATGGTACAAGTGACAAATTCCAGGATCACACGGATCGACCGACTCCTCTAGGCATCGGACTCGCCATCGAACTCTTCATCCATAAGATCGCCTTTCACAACATCCGCCAAATCAACAAGCCAGGTGAGTACTTTGAATGTACTTGCAAGATAGTTCGGACATAAGATATAACAAATGCAAGCATGATGCATCATGAGCAATTAGCAATGCACACTCAAATAATAAACTTGCACGACATGTCAAAATAAAAAGGAAGTCAGGTGGTAGTCCTCCCGAAATCCCAACAAGATAAATGAAAACCGATCGGGTGTCTGAAGCGACGCCTCGAATGGTGAACAAATAAATTAACATGCCGCAGTCGGGCGTCTAAGCAACACCACATAAAAGGCTTATATTGAAAAGTAAATGACAAGGTCGTACATAAATGGACGTCTGAGCGACATCACATAAAGGGCTTATATCGAAAGTAAATAACAAGAGTGCCACAGTCGGACGTCTGAGCGACATCACATAAAGGGCTTATATCGAAAGTAAATAACAAGAGTACCACAGTCGGACATCTGGGCGACATCACATAAAGGGCTTATATCGAAAGTAAATAACATAAATGCCACAGTCGGACATCTGAGCGACGTCACATAAAGGGCTTATATTCCATTGTCGCATTCAAGCAGTATAGACCATTCCAAGGAAAATACTCAGTTCATAATAATAAACGGGTTAGTCCATCCACGGCAGTAATCATTAAGACGGATTTACCACTCATGTTTGTTCACCGGAGATTGCCAAGGAGACTGACACTGAGAATGACAAAGACAAGTTGAACACAGACCTTGACCATAGATACGGTTACTTGAATGAGTTTGACTCTGGAGAGTTTGTCCTATTTGACCACAGCCAACGGATTTCCGTAGTCACGAAGGACTAGTTCCGTTTGTGGTATTTCAGAAGAAACACGTCTAACCAGTACACACCCAATTCCACATTCCGCTGCCAGGAATCACCCTAGGCAACGTTCAAGAAAAACTCTAAGACGGGGAGGTCACAACCTCGAATAGCATGGGATCAAAATTTTCTCGCGCGATCTAAGGGTGCCCTCTTGGTCCCAATCAGAAACACCCATGCTCCCTGACTGGATGACGGGCTTTAATCCAGGGCCATGGAACCCTCATCCCGGCCCCTCTGTTTGGTGTGTACAAGGAAAGAGGTTTGCAACTTACTAAACCATATTCTTTGCAGAAAACATGTGGTAGTACAAGAAAAGGATCGGATGGTAACGTGACTTGACTCATGTTGACACTGGATTTAAATGGTTTGGCATATGACTGGCATGCTACAACAATACCATCTTACCACCTATCATGTCACCACATGATCATGTAAACTCACATCGAATAACACAACGAGTTTCGAAGCTCACTCGCAATAGCTTTGCATGCAATATAACATTTACGGATGTTCATATAAACATGCCATGAAGCAACTACTTAAGAAAACATGCAAAACACTCATCATATCAAAGGTTCAAACATGCTTGCCTGGTTCAGAGTAGTCGAGTCTAGCTCGGTGAAGTTCAAGGTTCCGCCACCTCCTCCCAGATTCACGGTATAAAGAAAATATGTACTAACGTAAATACCATGTGTGCACAAAAAGTTTCCCAAATATTTTTCAAATAAATATGATAAAAAACTAGACAGAAAAATAAAGATGACAGAAAAAGAATAAATCAAAAATCACTTTCTATTTAAAAGTTATTAAAGTTTTAGTCCAGGGACTTGTCTGTAATGAAATATAAAGTTTTCAGGGGGCAGAACAGAAAGAGACAGAAAAACGTTTTAGTTAGAAAGCGTATTTGCCCGAATGCGCTTTCCAGAAAAATGGTTCGAATATAAAAGAGAGGCTGACGAGGGGGTCCCACTCGTCAGGTTTAAAAGTTTGAGAGAGAAACAGAGCGCGCCGGCACCCGAAGCTTGCGGTGGTCGCCGGCGACGATCCACGGTGAATCAGGAGGAGCGGAGGTTTCCTACGGAATCAGTGTGCTCTCCCGCGTCTGTGGGTGGTGGAGGTGGTCGTCAGCGAGCACCACGTCGACGACAGCTCTCACTCCGGCGGACGGCGGCTCGGGTGATGGTGGGTTTTGTCAAGGAAGGCTGCAAGTGCCAAATTGAGGCATGGGTTAGGTGATTGAGTGCCCTAGTAGGCTACGGACAGGGTTTGGGAGGTGGGGGTGCCCTAACCGGAGCGGATCGCACAGGAGCCCGAAGCGGATCGGGGCGGCCGGAGACGGAGGAGAAGGCCTCCTCGGGGTCCTCCTAGGGGTCGAGCGTAGCTCTGGCGAGGTGGAGTGAGTGGTGCTGGTCGAAGGCGAGCTCGGGGTGGCTATTTATTGCCGGCCCGAGGCGGTTGCCATTAACGGGATAACTCCGGCGGCGATTACGGCGAGGCAGTGGCCGGACGGATGGTTTAGGTGGCTGGGCATCAACGTGATGGTCCTCTGGTTACAATCAAATGTTAACTTCGGTTGGATTTGGCCTGCTCCACGGTTTCGACGGAACGGCGCTTCGCGGGCCCGCCGGCGACAGAGAGCGCGCCCTGTGCTCGCCAGGCCACGGCGACGGTGCCGCAGCATGCACAGTGGAGGGGGTGGCCACACGGAGGCCTCGGGTGGCTCGGGCGGCGCCGAAAGCAGGGTCGGCCGCTGTTGGTCGCCACGGGTGGCTCTGCCACCGCAGAAGAAGCCGGAGCTGGCGAGCCACGTCGCCACCGACGCTCGCGCCCAGCCAAGCGACCTTGCGGCGCTCTGGATAAGGAGGGGGAGCAGTTGAGGCCAGCGCGAGCACTGGCGAGATGGATGCCAAACACTGAAGAAAATGACACTGTCGTCTGAATCCAAACAGTGAACCTGAACTTTTCTGAATTTGTGACAGAAACAGTGCACGCCAGGTGCTTGATGAAATGTTTTTGGCATGTGGGAAATTTATCTGGAGCTGATCTTTGGTGGGGTGGCCTCTTGATGTATCTGGAAGCTGCCTGATTTTTGTCAGAATTTTTGGAAAAGGCAAAATATGAATTTCACCAAATTTGACAAATCTGGTCCAAACTTGCAGTGAGTAAAACTTGAAAAATTTTGAACTGTGGAAGAGTGGATCTTGATGGATCTAGGTTGGGGGTGCTAAGGACTAGTCAGAGGAGTTGGGTTGGGATCAAGACTCAAAAGGGATTTGGTACTTCCTTTGTAAACCACCTAGGTTCAAAAATAATGGCAGAAATAGTTTTGGGGATAAAACAAATGGAATAAAAATCGAAAATGGGTTGAGCTTGTTGGGATTGAATATTTTGCTTGACCCAAAGTGGAGGGAGGGGTTTTGGAAGAAATTTTTATAATGAGTCATGGTAAAAAGGATGGTTGCAATAAAAGGAAAAATTCCAAAAACCCATAGGATTTCTTTTTAATAGAAGTAATTTCCAATTTTTTGTGATGGGTTAACACCAAATAAAAAAGTCATCAATATCAAACACCAAGGTTGAGGAAGACACAAAATAAAATATTTGTCATCGGAGAATTTTTTTGAGAAGGAGGGTCTTTTTAGAAAGATTTTAAATAGCCTCCGTCAAATCAAATAAAGAATTTGATAAAAACCAAATTAAAAAATTTGGAGTGTCACAGACCCTTAAGGTTCGAACTCTTGGGTGCGCATGAAGATCTCTCCTCTATCGATCTACATCCGATCGCCTCGTGAGATCTAAGCTAAAAACGATGAACAACACAAGGGACACAAGATTTATACTGGTTCGGGCCACCATTGTGGTGTAATACCCTACTCCAGTGTGTGGTGTGGTGGACTGCCTCAGGGGCTGATGATGAACAGTACAAAGGACGAACAACCTCGCGAGAGGTGTTCTTGAGCTGGTGCGTTGAACTGCTTGGGTGAGTTCGATCGCCTCTCTCTCTGGCTAGGGCTCTCTCCTCTCCCCCTATCTATGGTGGTGGCTAGCTCTATTTATAGAGGCCCTGGTCCTCTTCCCAAATATTGAGCGGGAAGGGCACCAACAATGGCCATTTTGAAGGGGAACATCTAGTACAAGTTATCCTGACTAAAGTTGGTCTTCGGCTGCCAAAAGCACTAGCGATGACGCCGTCTTGGGCTCCACGGTGACCTCCATCCTGCCACTCCGCTGGTCTTGGTCTCGTTGCACTAAAATGGAAACCTTTGCCTGATGCCTCGGTACTCCACGTCTGTACTTGCTCCCTTTGCACCAAAGAGCAAACAAGGACACTGCGCAGGCCGGCGCCCGCCTGGTCTCGATCGTCATGGCTTGCGTCATGAGAACCTCGCGAGGTACCCTGCCTTGATCTCTCCGCCTCCTCGCGAGCCTTCCTGGCGAGGCCGCTCCTGAGGAAGTCTTGCATCGTCCGCCCCGCGAGGCTTGGCGCCTCGCGAGGGTCTTGGGTCTTGCGCTGATGAAGATGAGCCGTACTGGGCCACCACTTGAACTGCGCCCGCAGCCGCAGTGTGCAAGTCCTGGGGACCCTGTTCCCTTAACGCCGGATAAAGCGGCTAAGGCATTTAGCCGACAAGCTCGAGGGCGACGAGCGTCGCCACATGACGGAGCGCGTCCAGCAGCTCCTTGACACGGCTGCCGAGCAGTAGGAAGCCGGCTACTGCGCTGAGACGCCCAACCGGCGAAACTACTTTCCGCCTCCTCGCCGAACAAGGCGCGACATCCCGGACGCCGACTGGTGGTGTCCGCGATAGAAGATACAAGGAGCCGACTGCCAGCCGCAGCCGGACTCGCATCACCATCGAGCGCGACCAAGACAGCCGCCCAAGAGCAGTGGAACGACGGGATGACTGCCCGCCTCCGCCTCCCCCTCGCAGGGAGAGGCGCGCTTCCCCGCCGCCTGTTGACCACCCGACACTCGGCGACCGCCTTGGCCGCCGAGAAGGAGTCGGAGAAAACGATTCCTGCCACCGGATCGACCGCCTCAACCGATCCCTGGCGCTAGAAGAGCAAGACGCATTGGGTCTGCCCTGCTTTGGCCCCCGCATCTGAGATGAGCCCTTTCCCAAAGGGTTCACGCTCCCAAGAGATACGCCCAAATACACCGGCTCCGTGAACCCGGAGGACTGGCTGGTCGACTAGTCCACAGCCGTCAGCATCGCAAATGACAACAAGCGCGTTGCTGTGAAGTATGTTCCGCTCATGCTCCAGGGCACAGCCCAGAAATTGCTGAACAACCTGAAGCCTCGCAGCATCAACAGATGGGTTGATTTCACTGAAGCCTTCATTCGCAACTTCACCAACATGTACAAGCAGCCGCCCAAGCCTCGCCAGCTCTCCTTGTGCGTCCAAGGCCCCAACGAGTCGACTCGCGACTACCTCACGCGCTGGGCCGAGCTGCGCAACTCTTGCGAGGGCGTGCACGAGGTGCAGGCCATCGAGTACTTCACTGCCGGGTGCCGAGAGGGCACCCTCCTCAAGCACAAGCTTCTCTGCGATGAGACGGCGACCCTCGACGAGCTACTGATCATAGCCGACAAATACGCCTCGGTCGACTCTTCCATGAAGGCGGAGATTCAAGTTGATGCATCGGGCAAGGTGGCCCCTCAAGCTCCTCGGACCCCGGGTGGTGACACCAGTCGGCGTCAGCAACAGAATGACCATAAGCGCAAGGCCACGGAGCCGGCTTCCACAAGCCGGCAGGTGGCGATAGTCAAAGACCAACAGCCGGAAGGGCCGCCTCTGCCCAAGTGTCAGAAGGGCGGCAAGCCCAACTGGCTGCCTGCCTTCTCGTACGAGCAGACTCTTGATGCACCCTGCAAGTTTCACAGCGGCGTGAAGCCATCCAACCACACCACTCGGAAATGCCACTAGCTCACTAGGATTGCCAAGGGTGATGGACTCCTGCCTCCTCTGCCTGCCGGGCCGCCGCATCCTCGTCCTCCCCAGCAGCCGGCGGTTCGGCCAGTCGGTGCCATACAAGACGAGTATCATGAAGAGCATGGAGCTTATGTCATGTTCACCAGCGTGGACGACGATAAGCACGGCAGACGGCAGCAGCAACAAGAATTAAATGCAGTAGCATCAGAGACCCCCGAGTTCGTGCATTGGTCTGAGAAGCCCATCAGTTGGAGCAGAGCTGACCACCCGGAGGTGATGCCCTATCCTGGTTCTTATGCTCTGGTCTTGGATGCCACCTTCGCCATGAAGAGGCGAGCTGCTCGCTTCTCCCGAGTTCTGATAGATGGCGACAGCAGCATCAACATCCTGTACCGAGATACTATGGACAAGTTAGGAATCAAACAGAGGCAGCTTCAACCCAGTCAGACTGTATTCCATGGCATAGTTCGTGGCCTTTCCTGCTCACCAATTAGCAAGACAAAGATGGACGTCTTCTTCAAAGACAAAGATCACTTCTACCGAGAGCCAGTCTGGTCTGAGGTGGTGGACCGCCTAGCTCTGGCGACACGGGGGTAGAAACCCTAGCGCCGCCACAGTCCCCGTCCCCTCCCCCACCTGTCTCGCCGCCGCCAGAAGTCGCCCGCCGGTGAAGCCCTGGCCGGCCCCGAGGAAGGCGGCGGTGGGGCGCTATCCTCGACGATGCGGGCGACGAGAAGGAGATCCGCCGCGCCATCTAGAGTCTCGGGATCATGCGCTGGCTGAGTGCTTGTCCGACGCTCGTGCGCGCGCTTGGCTGCGCTGGGCCGATGGGGCTGGGCGCGACCACGATCAAGGGGATGCCCCGGATGGTGGCGGCGGGACCGCTCCCTCTCGGTGGTGTCCGGATCTGAGGCGGCGGCCTCGCGGGTGCGGACGGCGCTCCCCCGGCGGCGGGGAGTGTTCGTCGGTGAGGTAGGCCGGTTCCCCTCGGCTGGGCGGGGAGAGAGGTCCCGGTGGGCGCAGGTCTTGGCGCATGGAGGCCCCAGGCTCCCCGCGTCAGATCGGAGGCGATCCTGGTCCGCTTGTGATGCATGACCTCCGGCCGGCCTGGATCTCCGGCGTACTAGCGCCTGCGGATGTGGTGCCTGGCTCGGAAATGGCGGCAGGGTGCTTGGCCGGGGGAACCCTTTGCCGCCGGTGGCGGTCACGGCGTCGATGGCGTCCCGGACGCCATTCCCTCCTTGGTGGCGGCGCCGAGGCTAAACATCCCCTGCCTCCCCCCTTCCCCTGCGCCCGGGTGAAAACCCTAGCCCCGTGGCTAAGCGGCGGCGGCACCACGTCATTGCCACCTTCTTGAAGGCGCCGACTTGGGCATGGGGATGCTGGGTGTGTATTGCGAGCTTGTCTCGTTCTGGTGGCGGCCCTTCCGCCGTGTCTCCGATGGGGACCTCGCCTTCCTCACCTCAGACATGCCGTGGTGGAGCGGTATTTCATCTCACTCATTGATGGCGGCGAGGATCGACGGCATGGCGCTGTGGAGGCTCGCTGCCGATGCGCTGGAGATGGACTCAAGGCAGAGGAGGTTGTTGTCCGCGTCATGGTGACGTTGATGGTAGAGTGGCCAGACAAGGTAGAAGCCTCAATATGATCTCAAGACGGACCTCATGGAAGATGGTGGGGACCACACACGAGTGCTGCCTCGACGGATTGTGCCCTGCATCCGGTATGTGGCTCGGGTGGGCTTCCAAATATGTTTCGGTTTCCGGCTTTTTGATGTTAGGCTTAGGTGAGTGGTTTGGGTAGTGGCCCAGCTAGCACCCCTTCATCATTTTGGATAGGAGTAGTGGCATGTGTTGCCAAGATGGTGGATTCAGGCTTATTGTTGTAATACTTTGTAAGGTTCTCGAGAATAATCAACAAAGTGGCTGTATGCATCTCCCAGATGCAAAGGCCGGGGGTCATCCTCCTTTTCTAAAAAAAATCATGCACTGCTTGGCCGGCCTGCTCTAGCCAAGTTCATGCCGGCCCCCCACTATGCTTACCTCAAGATGAAGATGCCAAGCACCAAGGGCATCTAACCTTTACTGGGGACTACAAGAAGTCGTCCGCCTGTGCAGCAGACAGCAGCCGACTAGCCGAGTCCCTCATAATCACGACTGAGAAGCGGCTCCTTGACCGGGTTGTGGCAATGGCAGGCAAGTAGCCGGAAATGTCGCCAAACCCTAAGGAGTCGGAAGCTGAGGGCTCGTTCAAGACAGCCAAAGAAACGAAGAAGATACCCTTGGACCCGGAGCACCAGGAGAGGCATGCCATCATAGGTGCAAACCTTGACAACAAATAGGAAAGCGAGCTCGTCGATTTCCTCCGTGAGAATCGGGACATCTTTGCATGGTCTCCCAAGGACATGCCGGGTGTTCCGATGGATTTCGCCGAGCACAAGCTACATGTCCGACCTGATGTCAAGCCGGTCAGGCAGCCCTTACGCCGCCTGTCAGAAGAGAAGAGAAGAGTCGTTGGAGAAGAGATAGCCCGACTTCTAGCAGCCGGCTTCGTTATGGAAGTATTCCTTCCAAACTGGCTAGCCAATCTAGTCCTTGTACTGAAGAAGAATAAGCAGTGGCGCATGTGTATTGATTATACCAGCCTCAACAAAGCCTGCCCCAAAGACCCATTTGCTTTGCCGAGAATCGACCAAGTGATTGACTCCATAGCCGGATGCGAGCTGTTGAGCTTTTTGGATGCATACTCAGGGTATCATCAGATCAAGCTGAACCCGGCCGACAGGCTAAAGACCGCCTTCATCATGCCGTTCGGAGCCTTCTGCTACCTGACCATGACGTTCAGCTTGAGAATGCTGGCGCCAAGTTTCAACGTTGCATGCAGAACTGTCTCCTCAAGCAACTCGGCAGAAACGCCCATGTCTATGTGGACGATGTTGTGATGAAGACGGAGAAGCATGGAACGCTGCTAGAAGACCTCAAGGAGACCTTTGAAAACTTGCGCCGCTTTTAGATCAAGCTCAACCCGGAGAAATGTGTCTTTGGAGTACCAGCCGGCCAGCTTCTTGGCTTCCTAGTCTTAGAGCGTGGCATAGAGTGCAACCCTATGAAGATCAAGGCCATCGAGTGGATGGAGGTGCCCACCCGACTGCTGGATGTGCAAAAATTTACCAGCTGCTTGGCATCCATCGAGAAGGCTCTTCCCCTGTACCAGCTCATGAAGAAGACCACTTTTTTCGAGTGGAACGACAAGGCGGATGAAGCTTTTCTCCAGCTCAAAAAGATGTTGACCACTCCGCCTGTCCTGGCGGATCTGACTGCTAAGGAGCCCATGCTTCTCTATATCGCCGCCACCAGCCGGGTGGTCAGCACAGTCATAGTTGTGGAACGCAAGGAAGAAGGCAAGGCACTGCCAGTCCAGAGGCCGGTGTATTACCTGAGTGAAGTATTGTCTGCCTCCAAGCAGAACTACCCCCACTATCAGAAGATGTGCTACGGCGTGCACTTCGCCGCCAAGAAGCTGAAGCAATACTTTCAAGAACACCCAATCACTATGGTCTGCACTGCTCCACTTGCCGAGATCATTGGAAGTCGAAATGCTTCAGGCCGAGTGGCCAAATGGGCCATAGATTTGCCCCCCTACACCATCTACTACCAGCCTCGCACCGCCATCAAGTCACAAGCACTGGCCGACTTCCTCGTAGACTGGGTCAAGACCTAGTACCTGCCGCCAGCGCCAGACTCCACTCATTGGCGAATGCACTTTGATGGTTCCAAGGTGCGCACCGGTTTGGGAGCCAGCATCGTCCTCACCTCTCCTAAAGGCGACAAGCTCAGATATGTGCTGCAAATCCACTTTGCCGCCTCCAACGACGTAGCTGAATACGAAGCACTCATACACGGGCTCCGGCTTACCAAGGAACTCGGCATTCGCCGGATTCTGTGCTATGGAGACTCTGACTTGGTGGTCCAGCAGTCGTCAGGCGTCTGGGATGCCAAAGATGCAAACATGGCAAGCTACCGCTTCCTCGTTCAGCAACCCAGCAGATACTTCGAAGGGTGCGAGTTCCTCCATGTGCCAAGAAATGACAATGAGCAAGCGGATGCCTTGGCACGGATCGGCTCCACCCGGCAAGCAATACAGCCGGCGTCGCCCTGCAACGCCTCCTTAAGCTATCTGTCAAGCCGTCGCCAGAATCAGACTCCATCTTCATGCCGGCTCCTCCTGAAGAAGTCGGATCTAACTTGAGCACCCCAGCAGTCGGCACGGGGAAGTTGGCAGGCGGCTCGGGGACTGCAGCAGTCGCACCCGGCCCGGGGACTGCAGCAGTCAGCCCGGGGACTTCATCGACTCAGCAAGCGGCAGCCGACTCCAACCCACCGCCTCCTAGCCCAACCGCCCTCGTGCAAGTTGCAGTTCTGGCAGTCAAAGAAATAGCAGCACCTTCATGGGCACAACCCATCCTCAACTTTCTGGTGAACAAAGAGCTGCCTACTGAAGATATCTCGGCCCGACAAGTGTAGCGTCGGGCAGCAACATACTCAATTGTCAATAGAGAACTTGTGAGGCGCAGTGTCACTGGTGTGTACCAGCGCTGCGTGGAGCCGGAGCAAGGCCAAGCAATCCTCAAAGATATCCACCAAGCCGAGTGTGGTCACCACGCAGCTTCAAGAGCACTCGTTGCCAAAGCTTTCCGCCATGGTTTTTTCTGGCAGACTGCTCTAGAAGATGCCAAAGACTTGGTCCAGAAGTGTAAAGGGTGCCAGAAGTTCCGCTCCAAGCCACATTTGCCGGCTTATGCACTCAAGACCATCCCCATCGCCCGACCCTTTGCATTTTGGGGGCTGGACATGGTGGGATCATTCAAGATAGCACGCGGCGGCTGACTCACCTGCTTGTCGTGGTGGACAAGTTCACCAAGTGGAAAGAGGCAAAACCAATTAAGAAGTTGAATGGTCTGACTGCCGTGACTTTCATCTCCGACATCACCATCCGGTATGGCATACCACACAACATCATCACCGACAATGGCACGAACTTTGCCAAAGGCGCCTTGGCTCGTTTCTGCGTGACGCAGGGCATCCTACTAGACTTAGCATCCGTTGCCCATCCGCAGTCAAACGACCAAGTGGAGCGAGCAAACGGCCTCATTTTGTCCGGCATCAAGCCCCGACTGGTCGATCCCCTGGAGCGTTCGGCCGGCTGCTGGCTCGACGAGCTGCCGGCTGTCCTCTGCAGCCTGCGCACAACTCTGAACAAGTCAACCGGCTTCACGCCTTTCTTCCTCGTGTACGGTGCCGAAGCCGTCATGCCGACGGACATAGAATTCGACTCCCCTCGAGTCACCATGTACACCGAAGAGGAGGCAAAAGAAGCACGAGAAGACGGCGTCGATCTGCTGGAAGAGGGCCGGCTGTTGGCACTTTTCCGGGTCCACCATCTACCGTAAGAGCTCATACCGATACTACAATCGGAAGGTCAAGCCAAGATCCTTCCAAGAGGGAGACCTTGTGCTCCGGCTGATCTAGCGAACAACCGGCCAACACAAGCTCTCGGCACCTTGGGAAGGCCCCTTTATCATTAGCAAGGTGTTGGGCAATGACTTCTACTACCTGATTGATGCTCAGAAGCCTCGAGCACGCCAAAGAGACGACTCCGGCAAGGAGACGGAGCGGCCATGGAATGCAAACCTCCTTCGAAGATTTTACAGTTGATGCAGTATGTACCACGCTACCTTTTGTATTAAGTACGAAGACTCCGGGTCCCCCGAGAAGAGCTCGGGGGCTACCCTCTTTTATCTATATGATAAGTATTATGCCTATGAATGTGTTATTTCATTATTCCGCCTGGCACCGGGTTCGACCATTCGGCCCGGGGGCTCGCCGCCTTGTACTATGTAGTTCTTCCTGCAGCCGGACAAGTAATGTGTTGGCACCTAAGCCCTCTCCTGCCAAAGCCGTAGCTCGCAGAGCGGCTGTCCGGTAGGCAGGAGTCAAAGGCAGAAAGGGTGTCCACATGAAAAATGGCTAAGGACCCAAAAGCACGTACATAGTTCAAGCCGGCTTCCCGCGTCGCTGACCGGCTGCTGAGCAGCCGACCGTCCAGCTTCTACTTAAATTGCTAAATGCTCTAAGCGGTGAAGTACTTACCCTCCCAAAGCAGCCATGTACTTGACCCAGCCACAGTCCGCAGAGCGGCTGTTTGGCTGGCAAGACGGCAGCCCAGGGAGGGCGGCAAAGGAAAAAAGCCAAGGAGCAAAAAGCAAGGAACGATATAACTCGGCAAACATATTTACATATCAAAAGGCCCTTGGCCAACATTCAACAGAAGTTTGAAATACACCCCTGGGTGGAATTAAAGCGGTTAACAAAGTTTGTCAAGACTGATAAGCAGGTAAAAACAAAAGATAAGTTGGCAGCCTAGGGAGCAGCAGATGGGTTCGGCGAAACGGTGGAGTCGGTTGGTGGAGCGGTCGGCTGGTCAGTCTCCGCTTGGTCACCTTCAGCAGTAGTCGGCTCGCCCGGGCGTGGCTCATTGCTGGAGGCACGGTCGAGCTGAGGCTGGCCGTCCGCTTCAACCTCTGGCGCTTCCTCTTCACCTTCCTCGTCCTCCTCGTCTTCTCCCTCGTCGCTGGAGTCAATCACTTCGGCCGAGTCCTCGCCATCCTCCGGGTTCAGCCCGAACCACTCTGGTGGCGCCTTGGCACCATTCTCAGCCAGCTCCGGGACGAAGATGCTGGTGTTGGTGTACTTGGCGATAGCTGCCGCCCGCTTGATAAGATCACGCTCCACCGCCACCAGCTCCTCCTGGGCTCCAGCCGAAACATGGTCAACTAGGCTAGATTTAGCCCAGGGTACCACGCCTTGACGAACTCCAAGGCCCGGCGCGCTCCAGCCCAGGCCGAGGAACCCTTCCAAGCCTCAAGACGGCCGTCCGCCACCTCCAGTCAGTCGGCAGTCCGACTGGGAGTGCGCGGAGCCGTCATGTCTGGCCATAGGGCGGAGATCACCTGGGCGCCGACACGCTGAAGACGACGCAGCATCCGATGAGCCTGCCGAAGACGGGCCTGGATGCTGAGAAGCTGTTCACTAAGGGTCCGGGGGGCGTTGGTAGCAATCTGCGCACCTTCCACCCTCCGCTCTTCGCGATCAGCCTCGATGGCCTGCGGCGTCAGAGTGACCAGGGAAGAAATCTGCTCAACAGAAAGCAAAAGAGCCAAAGTTAGAAACAAGAAGCCGCCTCGATCAGCAGCCGACGGCTTGAAGAAGGAATAAAGAAGGAAGCTTACCGTCAACCATGTCTTCAATCTTGCCGAAGCCGGCAGTCAGCAATGCCTCCTTATCGGTCCAGGCGGAGCGTTCGGTCTCGAACTCAGCAAGGAGACTGGACTCCTTCGCCTCCGCCTCCTTCTGGGCTTTCTTGAGAAGCTCCGCCTGCTCCGCCAGTTGCGTGGTCAGCCGGTCACGCTCCTGGGCCAGCTCGTTGCACTCCACCTCCTTGGCACGCAAGGCGGTGTTGGCTTCACCCAGCTGCTGCTGCAGGACGGCGTTGGCCTCTACAAAAGTGGAGGAAGGAAAGACATCAACAATCAACAAGGAAGAAGTGCAGTTTCCGTGGAGATCCGGCCCGACTGCTCAACAGTCGGCCCGAATCTCGGGGACTACAGCCCGCGGGTGCGCCAGCGCGCCCCCGTAGAGAAAGAAAACAAAGACTTACTCTGGCTTTCTGACAAG
Organism: Aegilops bicornis; assembly: GCA_021605145.1. Lineage (NCBI taxonomy): Eukaryota > Viridiplantae > Streptophyta > Magnoliopsida > Poales > Poaceae > Aegilops > Aegilops bicornis. The sequence continues at coordinate 564,073,538 of CM038669.1, read as the reverse complement.
TCAGCGGTCCGCTGGTCCAGCTCTCGGACGTTGGAGCTGAAGGTGGCCGTGCGAAGGTTATGATAATCCTACAGTGAAAATACCAGACAATGTTAGTACTTGGAGCTTGCCAATTAAAGTTCCGAGCCGCACCGCCAAAGAGCCGCCCGTAACTCGTGGATTACACTCCAGCAGGAGCCGGCGCCGCCTCTACGCAGAAGTACAAGAAATACAAGGATCAAAGATGAAGAAGTAAGAAGCATACCCGGATGGCTGCTCGCGATTCCAAGAACGCCTTGTTGCACCGCTTCAGAGCGTCGGCCTCGGCTTGGAATTTGCCTTGGACGTCCAAGATAGCCTGATTCAAAGGGCCCGTCCCGCCTCCCCGCACCCAGTCAGCGGGTGCGGCGTTGGTCGCTTTGGCATCGGGGATTGATGAGCTCGCGGCTCTGGCTTCCAGTGGTCATGGCGCTGAGGCCGCCTTCGCAAAGCGACGTCGCGTTGGTGTGAGGGCTTCAGGAGTCGCGCCCGTCACCATCCCGTCTCCGGCTGGTGGCACTGACGGGTCAGCCGGCTGCTTGTCCCGCGCTCCTTCGGACGGCGGTGGCGGAGGCACGACTACGTCTGGCATGACGACGTCGCCGCCTTCCCTCTCCATGATCGCGTGCTCGTCGCCGGCTCCCCCAGTCGGCGCCACAAATTCTGGTGGTGGCGGCACGGAGTTCAGGGGGATGACAAATAGTGCCGATTGACGGTGCGCGGCTTCTTCAGCCCATTTCTTCGCGGCGGCATCAGCCTCAGCCTCCGCCAGTTTCTTCAGCGCGGCGGCCTCCGCCTTGTTCGCCTCCGCCTTCTCCAGGCGGGCGGATTCCTGCTCCTCGCGCACCTCATGCGTGTTTCTTTCTCGTGCCTCCCGGAGGTCGGCCATGGGGTCAATTCGCCGGGCAGTGGTGGAGGTCTCCGCCGACCCAATGACGGAGGCAGCAGCCAACTTCTCAAGTGAAAGCGGAGCCCTAAGTCTAGAAAGACGAAGAAAGGAAGCTCAGAAAGAATTGACAAAAAAGAAAAGCACAAGAAAAAGATACTTACGCCGACACCATGGGAGGCGCCTTCGTGAGCTTCTAAAATTTGGCCACATTCGCGGTGGCCTCCTTCCGGCTGGTCGCAGTGGTTGGGTTCTTGGCCTTCTTTGGCGCGCTGCCGAACAAGGCGGCACCCTGTTTACGCTTTCACGTGCCGCCTCGAGCAGTCGGCTCGGCGGACGGGCCCACGTCCGCCTTGCCGGTGCCCCGTGAAGGGCGCGGCTCGTCCTCCTCCTCAAAGTTGTCCGGCCACGTCTCTACGCCACCCCCTTCTTCGGAGCCGCCTGCCTCGTAGACGCTGCCTGTAGCGTCATCTTCCAAGGCGGCAGCCCCCAAGCCGAGGTCGTCCATGTCGCTCACAACTCGGACCGGTTCGTATGGGCCACCCGCCCCCACGATGGCGGTCGTCGCCTCAGACATATAAATCTGTGTCAGAAAGCAAGAGGCTGACTGTTCGATACAACAAGATGGAATCAAGACGAAGTTCTGAAGGGGGAAAAGATTGAAGAACTTACGGCAGGCGGTGGGTCCGCGCGGGAGTACGACTGCTTGCCGAACCGCCAGGACCCCTCCAGCTTGAGGTCGGAGATCTCCTTCACCAAGTTCGCCACTTCAGCAGCCGACATCTCCTTGGTGCTCCGCTGGCACAGGTCGCGATGCCCGCTCATCCGGCCGATCAAGTGAGGCCGGCCTTGGAGCGGGAGAACCCGGCGCACGACAAAGGCGACCAGCAAGTCAGACGCCTTGAGGCCTTCGGCTTCTGTCAGCACCCGGAGTCGGTTGATGGCGGCGGCGCCGTCTGCTGACACAGGCTTCGGCTTGTAGCCCCAGTTGGCCCGAGGCTCAGCCGGTGGGCCGGCTTCATAGGCCGGCAGGTTGATGAAGTCGACGGCCGGGTTGACATTCTCCACATAGAAGTAAGATTGCTGCCACATCTTGACTGACTATGGCAGCTTGATGGCGGGGAAGACATTCTTCGGCGACGGCTGGCGCACCACGATGAAGGCACCACACTGGGCCGCCTTCTCCTTGGCGGAGGTGCCCAGTTTGGTGTAAAAGAACGCTGCCCACAACTTGATGGTGGGGAGGATGCCGAGGTAGCCTTCGCACATCATGATGAAAGCGGACAGAAGCATCACTGTGTTGGGCGTGATGTGATGTGGTTGGAGATGATAGAACTCGAGTAACGAGCGGAGAAAGCCGCTCGCCGGCAGACCGAAGCCACGGATGAAGTGCGAGCGAAAGACGACCCACTCGCCCTCCCCCGGCTCCAGCGAAATCTCCCCCGCAGGAGGCACGCGCGCCTTCACGAAGCCTGCGTCGAGAAGGTGCCATGTGTCGCTAAGAAAGGCGTTGTGGTCCTCGTTGACATTCGAACCGTCCGAGTCTCCTCCCCGCTCACGCGCCATGAAGAGCTCGACGAGGAAAATGGCGCGGCAGGGGAACTGAGGATCGATGCAGGGCCAAGAGGGCTCGGAGCGGAAGAGCTCGATAGATACGAGCCGCGGCAGCACTTCGGTGTGGCTCTGGGGCGCTGCGGCGAGAGGAGGAAGAAGGAGACGACAATGGGGCAGGAGGGCGCACGGGCTCCGCGCTCCCCCTCCTCCCCCTACTTATAGCCGGTGGGCTATGAAACCGAGGGGGCGGGGTGTGGGATTAACTTTGCCCACGTCCCCACGTTTATCTCGCGAGTTACTGCGCGTGGTAACTCCGCGGAGAAGCTCAACCGGCCACCTTGACCGCAGCAGATCCGCTCGCGTGCCGAGGCCCGGTAGTGGCGGGCCTAGCCTGCTGTCACATCCCATCACGCGCGTGGGCTAGCAGGCTGGCCCTGCTGGCTGACGCCATGTGGCGTGCCCACGACGGGCGGCGGGCCTGGAGGCTTAGCTGGCACGCCACCTGGTTCTCGCCGTTGCGTTCGAAGTTTTCAGACAAATCCGTCTGGACGTGGCCGACTCCCTCCAGGCGGCATGCCGGGAGTCGGTTGAAGCTTCCGTCCGGAGCACCCGGAGAAGGAAACTATTGAGGCTTCTCGGCTCCTCAGCCGCGACGCCTCACCAGCTTCGGGGACTACTGTCGGAGTAATGGGCCATGGGTAGCCTAACCCGAGTCCCTGAGCCTTTCAAGACATCGGGGCCGGCTGTGCCCCTCAAGATATCAAGATGAAGCGCCACCTTCTAATGGCCGGCTGGCCGAGCGGCCGGCTGCCAGAAGGCGGCCAGGCTCAGAGGGTGGCACCGATACGAGACGACTCCTAGCAGGCAGCCTCCAGAGAGGCCGGCTCCTAGCAGGCGGCCCGCGGCGCCCTCAGAGTCTGCGCCCCCATTAAGAAGACAAGACAGGGTGAGGCTACCGTGAAGCCCATCACCCCCGTATCCAGGGCCAGGCACGGCCACAGTGCTCCGTGCAGGCGGAGATCTCTGCACGACGCGGCACTATGGCCACTCTGCCCTTTACGTCACCTCTGACAGGCGGAGCCCTGCTCCCATGACTTTGTCACGGTACGGCCCATGGGCGGCGGGTCTACCGGCAGCGAGAGCGGAAGACGGCGGAGGTTCGACGGTCGGACCCGAGGGAGACCGGCCTCCAGCAGGCGGCCCTCTCCTCCCTCGGGTCCGTGCACCATTAATCGATGAGATGTGAAGTGGCTACGGTGATCTCCCACCACCGGTGGGATCAGAGCCACGCCTTCCCAACTCAAGTACGCGTGTCATTAGCATCACAGCCTACAGAATCAAAGAATGGGCAAGACCCGCAAGCGGCGGGAGCGGCCTGTCGGCTCCATACCAAACCAGTCGGCAGGGCCCACCAGGCGGCGGGCCCCAGCAGCCGGCGGAGAAGCCGGCGACCAGAGACACTGACAGCGGGGTCCTACACCCGACTAGATTACTATTGTACCCCTGGAGTTTAGGCCTATATAAACCCCCCAGGGCACCCATGCAAAAGGTTCCCAACCGGTTAGGCCTAGACTCATACCTAGAGGAAGGAGAGAGTGTGCCTCCCTTCTTCTACGTCTAGTATACAGCTCGAGGAACACCATTGTATTCACTAGTGCCTTAGTGATCACGCGGAGACCCCATAGAGCAGGACTAGGGGTGTTATCTCCTAGGAGAGCCCCGAACCTAGGTAAAGCACGCCGGCGTTCGTGTCTACGCCTCATCCCGCTTCCGGGCACCGGCGACGTTCTACTCGCTCCCACCATGATAAGCCATCCTTTGGCATATGTCGCACCCAACCCCCGACAGCAATGGTCAGGCTTCACTCTGTAGTCTTAAGGATCATTTATAACTCTTTATAGCTAGTGTTACCAGTAACGCTCTGTATTAATGTACATTGAACCCTGTGTAACTGAGGGCTGGAGGGGTCTGGCGCACTCTATATAAGCCACTCCCTCCTCTGGTACAAGGGTTCGCACCCCCTTAACTCTCACGCATAATCCAGTCGACCAAGCCTCCGGGCACTGAGACGTAGGGCTATTACTTCCTCCGATAAGGGCCTGAACTCGTAAATCTTGCGTGCACAACCTCATCGTAGCTAGGATCTTGCCTCCTCCTACATACCTCCTATTCTTATTGTCAGACTTACTCCCATGACAATTGGCACCCACCGTGGGGCAGGCATCTTAGCGACTTCCGGTGAGATTGCAGTTTTTTCGATCTCCATCAACATGGTTTCCGGCGGTGGCTTGGCTTTGGGCCGCGAGATCCATATCGGCGCGCTCGTTTTCATCGCTGACGACTCTGCCTGGCTCCGAGAGGCCCCCTCGACGTCGAGGCCCTTCCCGTCCACGGGGCATGCACTTCCATGCGAGCGCCTGCGGCGTCCTCCTGCGGCAGCCGTCGATTCAGTATCGGTCGGCTCCCGCATCGTCCACTCTTCCAGTTGTACGCCGTTGCAAGAGATCTGGTCGATCGCGGCCTCAACGTTGGGTGAAGCATGCGGTGGCTCGCCAGTCGGCCACCCCTCAAGTCGTGGCAATTGAACCCGACAAATCTCTATATGGACTATTCGACCTGTCGACTGGTTCCGCAGAGACCCTACCCGAGTGCGGAAGCAGCGACCCTGTCGCGGAAGTCCTGATGGTCGACACGCCGTGTAGCCCACCTGGTTTCCATCAGAGTGGTGGCGGTGATGGTGGCGGCGGTCCGTCGCATGGTCATGACGAGTATCATCCCGAAGCTCTCACTTCAGAGCAGAGGGAAGAGTTACACTATCGCAACATGGAGGCCCTCCACACCCCATCATTAGAGAAGCTTCTGAGGCTCGGGCCTTGGAGGCCGCGCGTTTGGCCACCTTGGCTGAGCGCGCACGTCTGGAGAATCTCCGACATTCACTCGACGAACGCGCTCGTCGGCAGATCCCTGAATCCAGTCGACATCATCGACAATTGTTTCCACCTGAACCTCAGGTATGTCGCACACCAGTCCATAATCTTGCAGCTGCAACCCATATAGCAGAGTCGATTCAGCCATCCCGTTCAAAGGCTGATAGGGGTTTGATGCAGATCCGAGTATTGCTCCGGGCGGCAGGGGAACAAAACTCAGCCATTTCTCAGTCACGCAACAGGATCCACAGCAGGTCTATGGTTGAGGACACAGTCCAGCCAGCTCACAACCCGAGACTTCCCCTGCGGCGTGAGGGTCGTGGGCACCGCTAGGAGTAGTACCTGGATCGGAACCACAGGCAATATTATCATCGATTCGGCTGTGATGACCGCCGTCGAGTGCCTACGCCCCCTCCAAGGGGCGGATCATATGCGCCCCGGCGGTATGATGACATGCGCCCGTATGGTGATGAGCAGAGGGCCCCAGTCGACCCAAGAGAGCACGGGTTTGATGCAAGATCAGTTCTCGTCCAGGGTCTGGTCGACAGAGGCCGGGCGCACAGAGAGGGACAAGACAGAGATCGTCCTATTGGTAGCAGAGTGCATGTTTCTAGGCCTAAATGTTTTAGGAGCGCCATCAGAGCTACCGAGATCCCTCCCAACTTCAGGTTGGCGAAGGGTGTAAGTAAGTTCACCGGTGAGTCGAAGCCCGACACCTGGCTGGAAGATTACCGAGTGGTTGTGCAGATTGGTGGCGATAACGATGATGTGGCAATGAAGCACATCCCTTTGATGCTTGAGGGTTCGGCCAGAGCTTGGTTGAATCAGTTGGCCCCTGGTAGTATTTTCAGTTGGGAAGAGTTGGCCCGAGTGTTCGTTACGACATTCGAGGGCACCTGCAAGCGGCCAGCTGGCCTTGCTGAATTGCAGCATTGCGTCCAGAAACCGAATGAAACTTTGTGAGCACTGGTACGCGTCGGTGCTATACAAACGGTTTTTAACCCCTTTCCGCGACGACATTTAGAACCGTCACCAAGTGATTGTGGGCGATAGGGGGGGGGGTCCTTCCCACACGACCCAGAAACCGTCGGGGATATGCCCTCCTGGCACACACGCTCGGCAAAATGAGGTCGTGTATGCATCAAGCGGGCGCCAAATATGGAAATACGTCTGAGAGCTAAAAAATACAATTATACAGGCGAAATTGTTTCCGGTCACAAGTACATCCCACACAGTCAGTCCCCGCTAAACGTTTCCGTTCGTATGTACATCCCACACAGTCGCTCCAAGGAAAACGTATCCCTTCATAGGTACACCACACACCATTTTTCCCGTTAAATCATTTGCATTATTGAATATATCACACATTGTCCGTAGAAGGAACTGTGTGGCAAAGGCTGTCCATCACACACAGTTTTTATGTGGTAAACGTTTGCGCAAGGTGGCCTAACGCAAAAAGTTTTCAAGCGAAAGTTGTGTGTGATTGTTCATTGATCCAACACGGTTTATTCGTAGAAACTGTGTGCGTTGCCTGAGGTCATCGCCCACAGTATTTTTTTTCAATAACCGTTTGCAATAGCAAAACCCAGTTAGCAGGCTAATTCGCCATTAGCAAGATAATTGCCCTATTATTAATAATCCATTTATTAATCTAATTGACATTCAAATGAAGCACACAATATATTTCATTTCCATATTAAGGAAGCCGAATTTCATAATTGAAATACACCAGAGTACAACATGATATAGCTTCAGCACTCAGCTACCCCATTACACAACTCACTACAAAAAAAAATACACTTCCGTGATGATACGTGTTTGTCACAGTAGGTCGCGTTTTTTGTCATGCATGTACATCCATGACGATTTTATGACAGAATCAAGATAGTCATACCTGTGCTGTCGTAGAAGTGTTCCATGACATTACCAAAATTATCATCACGGAAGTGTCCACTTCCATGACAATAAATCGCGCATCACAGAAATGCTTTCGTCAAGGGTGACCGACACGTGGCATCCACCGTAACGGAACACCGTTAAGCTATCGGGTCCGGTTTTGGATCCGATAACCCGTTAACAACCCGAACCAATGGGGATTTTCCACGTGTAAAATCATCATTGGCCGCAGGAAACACGTGTTGCCTCACCGTTGGGACATATCTCATCCACTCATTGGACAGGAGGCGCCTATGATAGATCGACACATAGCACGGCCGAACAGTGGCCCATTCTGGTGAAAAAGGCCGGCCCAGTAAAAATTAGCAGGTCGGCCCATATAAGGCCTACTTGTGTCAGGTCCATTTAAAGCCCACGACCCATACGAGATGTGCCATTTCGGCCCACAATCAATTCGTTAAAGATTTGACACCATTGCAGCCCATCGTCAGTTCGAGCCCGTTAACAGCCCGCTATATATTTGGGCTCAATATCGACCCGATGAGATTTCGGCCTGTTAACGCCCATTTAATGGATGGGCCAATTTTCAGGATGAACGTCTTTCGGCCTTTTAGCGACCCATTTAAATGTTGGGCTAATTTCTGGCCCGGTGTGTCTTTCAGCCTGTTGACGACCCTTAAATCTAATGGGCCATTTGTAGACGGACCTGAGTTTCAGACTTTTAGCAGCCCATTTAAGTGTTGGGCCAATTTCTGGCCCGGTGTCACTTTCAGCCTTTTGACGGCCCATAAATCAGTTGGGCCATTTGTAGTTAATTGGACCTGAGTTTTGGCCTTTTAGCGACCCATTTAAGTGTTGGACCAATTCCCGGCCCTGTGTGCCTTTCGGCCTGTTAACGGACCATAAATGAGTTGGGCCATTTGTAGTCGGGCCTTAGTTTTGGCCTTTTAACGGCCCATGCCCTTCATGGTCCAATACCAGCCCGGTTTCTCTTCGGCTCGCTAAAGGCCCACAACACTCTGGGGCCATTTACAATACGACCTGACTTTCGGCCTCTTAGCGGCCCATGCTCTTCATGGTCCAGTACAAGCCCGCTGTCTCTTTCGGCCTGCTAAAGGCCTACAGTATAGTTGGGCCATATGTAGCCCAAACTTAGTAACGGCCTGTTAACGGCCCGTGAAATAAATTGGGGCCACCTGTTGCCCGCTTCGATGTCGGCCTGTTAACGACCCGGGAGGTAAGAGGGCCGACCATTAACTTTCGGCCTAGTAACGACCCATTAACTTAATGGGCCCACTAAAGTTCATACATGTCTTTAGGCCAAATTAGATAATTTGAGCCCATTACGACGAGCAATTATGCACAGGACCAAAACCGATCAAACAAAGGTACGACATACAATGAATAACGTTGCACATCTAGCATATATTACAGGAAATTACATCAACTGGGCAATCAAAGATTGATGCCAGTGCAAATAAATGAGCAGAACCTAACCATCTACAACGTCACAATCTGCAACCTCGGCCGGATGACGCCCATAAGCATGTGGGCAAGTTCTTGCTGCTTTGCTACACTTGTCTCGTAAAACATTGATCGGTTGTTGTGTCGCATTTACTCTGCACCTCTGATTCATCCACCATTTCGATCATTGCTTCAGTCATTAATTGGTTCACAAACATACATTTATTCCGTTGCATTCGAGATAGAGGATACTGAATAGATTCAGATGGCGATTTTGGCAGGCTTGTATTATTGATAGTGGAGAGTGTCTCGACCACTGCATCATAACAAAAATTACGACATGAACCAAACAGATTAATCATGAGCTATTGCCATATTACCTGGCCTAGATTCACTGGAAAGAAACAATGGGGTTTCCTTGCTGTTTTCAGAGTTTGTCTTCTTATCTTCAGCAGCCTGCACAAAATTAACACACTAGCATTGCTATCATTGGCCAAGTCAGATAATAGGAAAGCAAGATTGACACGACGAACGTTTGGGCAACTAGCCTACACCAAATTAACACTATATGGCACAGCTATCATCAGCCAATTAAGGTAATACGAAAGTAACATTGACACAATGAATGAATGGGCAACCAGAGAAGCACTACAATTCAGTAATGTGCGTGATATGAGATAGTACATTCATGCAAAGACAAGATGCAAAACTACCAGGTAGTTTTCATTACAAAAATCAACATTGGCGCCTTTAACATTTTGCTACAACTAATTTTAGATCAGATAAAGGTTAGATTCATGCCGATTAACAAAATACATGCTGATGTAAAAATATAGTGATATACAACAGGTACTTACATCAGCATTGGAGCACAGAGAATTCCTCCAAGATATTTTCCTCGAATACGATCCCAATGGAGGAAGCCTTGTATCGTTTAACCTTATTTTCTAAAAGAGAGATGGGTAAGAAACATGTAGAAAATATGATCAGAATGCTATAAAATTTCATGATGTGAGGATACGCACACGCTTCTTAGAATGGAGTTGACATTATTTTGCTGGACTGGAGCGGACTAGTTCTTTGGCCACTGGAATCTTCTTATTATCAGTGGGAGCTGGGTTTCTCTGTGCTGGAGCAGTATGTATGAAAAATGGAGTTGGTTTATTATCTCTTGGCGTTTGGATCTTTTGCAAAGACCTGGTTTGTAACCCTTCAGATTCTAACATAGCCGTCTTCCCCTAGCATGCCTTCTATAGAAGAATGGTGATTCAGTTATAAAACATGCTACAACATTGATGGAATAGGTACTAAAGAATAGAAAGGCATGACATATTGACATGTATTCCCTCCATCCGGAAATAAATGGATGGATCTAGGCGTATTTCAGTTCTAGATACATCCAGTTTTATCCATTTCTGTGACATTTAATCCGGACGGAGGGAGTATGATGTAAGAGCTAGGGATACGACAGACAACACAAGAAAAAACACCGAAAAACCCACTCGCAGAACCAAAGTATTCAAACCCACCGATATGAGATAGTACACTCATGCATTTCGGGATGCAAAACTACCAGGCAGTTTTCCTTGCAAAAATCAACATTGTGACCTTTAATCATACATTTTGCTACAACTAAATTTAGATCAGATAAAGGTTGGATTCACGCCAATTAACAAAATACATGCTGATGTAAAAATATAGTGATATACAACAGGTACTTACATCTACATTGGAGCACAGAGAATTCCTGCAAGAATCTTTCCTCATAAACGATACCATTGAAGAAATTCTTCTATCTGTTAAGCTTATTTTCTAAAAGAGAGATGGGTAAGAAACATGTAGAAAATATGATCAGATGCTATAAAAATTCATGATGCAAGGATACGCTTTACGCTTCTTAGAATTGAGTTGACATATTTTTGCTGGATCGGAGCGGACTAGTTCTTTGGCCACCGAATCTGCTTATTATCGATGAGGGAGTTGGGTTTCTCCGTCGGAGCAAGATCTATAAAAGCTGGAGTTGGTTTATTATCTCCTGGCGTTTGGATCTTTTGCAAAGGCCTTGTTTGTAACCCTTGATTCTAACATAGTCGTCTTTCCCTTGCATGCCTTGTATAGAAGAATGGTGCTTTAATTATAAAACATGCGACAATGAGAGAGATGGAATAGGTACTGAAGAATAGGAAGGCATGACATATTGACATGTATTCCCTCCATCCGGAAAAAATGGATGGGTCTAGGCATATTTCAGTTCTAGATACATCCTTTTTATCCATTTCGGCAACATGTAATCCGGACGGTGGGAGTATGCTGTAAGAGCTAGGGATACGACATGACAACACAGCAAAAACACACTAGTTGAATGTAAAACGGTATGCTAGCGGAATACGCATGTAAATAACTAAAGGCAACATACACGTGTATGATTGGGAAAATAAGATGGCATTGCAACAGAGCACTAGAACAACACTTCAATGTAAAAAAAACATGGTATGGTAGACAGATGAAGTACATACTGATGAATAACAATGCATAAGATATTCAAATGGAATAGGTACTTGAATATGAAAACATGTTATCATGAATGGAATAGGTACTGAAAAACAGGAAGGCATGACATATTTACATGCATGATCAGCATGCTAAGCACATGGCATTGCAACTGAGTAGATACACTCCAGGACATTATATGCATGTTGTACCCATATCACAGGCCAAGTTAGAGCAAGGATCTTGTGGGGTGAAGAGGATTCATCATCTTTCTGCAAGTCTTCTGAAGAACTGCCTTTACATGTTCCATCATATCGGGTATCATTGACATCAAGTTTATTGGCGTTTACATTGCTCCGTGAGGTTCTTGTGGATATATCAGTGTGTGCAATTATATCTGACATGCATGGAAGACAACTAGTAGTTAGATTTATGTAATGAGTGCGTGTAGGAGATGACATAAATAGTAGGACTGGGGTTAACTAGCAGCAACAGGTCTCATAAACTAAAGGGAGAACACAGATGAAAGCTACATAATATGTATCGTTTGTACTCGAGATTAAGTAGATGGCACACAAAAGTATTAAAGAACAACATTGGTAATACTAGAAGTGGTATAATACTATAATCACCAGGCCGTGGGATAGCATTGGCTGATGGATGATAACTATGGAACAACGTTACCTAAAGAACAAGTATCTTAGCTGAACTATGGAACAACGTTAACTCTTGAACAAGACCCGTAAGAGATCAGCATGAATATACAATGAAATGTGATGATCTATTTTCCATGCTTAGATGAATAACAAAGCCATAAATGTTGCACACAAGTAAGATGAGGGTACAACCTATCTGGCTGCCATCCATAGGAGTGAGCATCATGTGCCGACTTATCGATGGCCCTGCAGTTGTTGTGGCTGTCCATGTCGAACTGCGCATTCGATCGATGCAGGAACTGTTGAGTGGGGACTATAGCTCCCTTCCGTGTATGCTTCCCTTGTTGGAGCAGCTGCGGTGAGTCGGAAGACGGTGTGTGCGAAGATGCGAGATAACGCATAATGTTAAGAACGACATATCTCTTTGATCTGAAGAAATACACTAAGAGATCAACATCAAAGATGCGAGTGGTCACACGTCTGTTGACGAAGACTAAATTGGGGTCACACGATTTTATTTTATTTTAGTACTGCTCGATCTCGCCGGATGGCTGGCCGTCTTGTGCCTCCCGGTGACACTATTCGAATCTTCCCGAAGAGCCCGCCGACCAACGGCAGAGCAGCCTGCCTCCGCCGTCCGTGGGTCTCGCCAAACCCCGCCTCCCCCGCCTAATCAAGACTGTCAGGTTGCGCCGCCCGGCCAATCCACAAAGACTCCCGTGATCCTGATCCGTGGCGGCAGTACCTTCAACCCACGCAACTCTAAAAGATAGCCATCTAAGCGCTGCTTCCGCGGCGAACTTGCGGCCCCGCACCCTTATGTTAGACACCAGCCAACCGGCAGCCTAGGAGCTCCGCCGCCTCGAGGGGTGTTGCTTCCCATTGGGAATCGATTGGCCCAGAATAAAAATTCAGACATCAGACGCCTAAATAAAGTGATTTGAGATGAGGGTGCGACCTATCTGGCGGCATGGTGAAATAGGCAGGTCCAGCTGCCGAGTCCTTGAGGCCGGCGCGGTTGTGGTGGCGACCGGCGGCAGGGAAAGAGCGATGTCACGACCGTCGATGGCTACGCGGAAGCAGTGCCAGGACTCTGGATGGATCTGAAGTTGGAGCCGCTTCGGCGCCGTGAACAACGACGGGGGTGAATCGGCTCCGGTACGGTTCACGCGGCCGTTGTCGAGGCAGCACAAGCAGCATGGAGTAAGAGGCACACGGCCCAGTGCACGGTGGCAAATGGACATCGTCTCCGGCATTAGGGAGGATGGCGGCTGTGAAATTGGTGTGGTGGGGGCGCCATGGAGGTGGGGCTGAGGTTTCGCGGCTCGGGAGAAGGTGATTTGGCGCCCACGAGGTATGAATGGGGGCGGGCGCGGGGGGGGGGGGGATTCGGAGGGGAGTGGAACCATGTCTTACGGACGCATTTGTTTGAAATGTGAGGGGGAGTTACAGTTCTACCCTTGCCTATAGGCTTCTTGGCTTGGGTTTGTGTACTGAGGGTCGGGGATAGTAGAGTAACTTTGCTTCTCCCCAAATAGTGGGCGCGATCGATTTCGGGCGAGGAGGGCGTGTTTTGAACTATAGTGGGCGCTGCGATTTCAAGCGAGGAGAGCGTGTTTTGAAATAGTGGGCGAGCTATTTGAGCGAGGAGAGCGTGTTTTTTCGACCATGGTTTATGAGTTATTCGGCACATGTCATTTCGCCAAGGAGAAAGGCGCTTGGATGAAGTTACGAACCTACCCTCGATGTACAATGGGCCAATTGATGTGTGTCCCACATAGGACGGTAATTTCGCGTCTCCCATTTATTTGCTCGGTCGAATTCCACCGAGCAAAGAGGATGTTTAACGGTTCGTTCAAATTTTGGGAGAACGAGCATCCACGTCTACCTTACCAAGTCGACTCGGATCAAATTTTGAAATATTAGCTTGCCCCTTCTTTTTTAGATGGAGAGATGATGCTCGGGAGTAATGTGTTTTTACATGCTTGTTGCTAGCGATTTACTATATGACAAATAGTTGACCCACTCAAAAACGCGAATCAAACCCAAAATGAAATATCTCGATTCAATGAAATAGCTTGTTCAGTAGGTCAAAATAGTGAACTAAATCCAAAATTGAACACCTCAATCGAGTAGCATGTTGTACAGTATTATAGTACTCCATGAACATGTTGAAAGTCAAATTAATGAACTTGTTTGATATACGCATATATCCGTTCATGTGTGGATTGCAGACAACATGTTCTCCAATTTAAATATTTGAATGCAAGTTTATATCGAAACATGGTTTATATCATCCTTTGATGCATAAAACGCGACTTCCCCCTCTCCCGGACTCCGGTTCTCTCTTTCTCTCTCTCTCTCTCTCTTGTCGACAATCTTCAATTCTGTCACACACATCCAACACAAAAACCTTGTGGTCCCTCTCCCTTTCTCTCCATCTCTCTCTCTCTCTCTCTCTCTCTCTCTCTCTTTGTGTGTGTGTGTGTGGGGGGGTCTTTCTAGTTCGCATGCATATATACACCATCTATAGGTCTCTCTCGCACACTATGTATGATACTCTAGCTAGTCCAAGCTAGATATCTTGGGTGCACTCATCGTACGCACAGCATTCCTTGGCTCTTTGCCCGTAACTCTCTCACACACCACTATGTCGCCTCGTAGCTCTTCCCCCTCTCTCAAACTCTCCATCCACACAGGTCACACATACACATGCATATCTCACTCAAGCACTCGAGCAGGGCCCATCTAAAACTCTATCTCTCCCCTCGCCTCTCTCTCCATCTCACACGTGCACACACACAATCTCATGCCCAGCTAGCCAAGTATGATGGTCTCTCACTCAATTGTAGGCACACGCAGTCCCCCTATATGTATATGACTAGCTAATCTTAGTCTCCATCACAAACATGTGCATGGTCTATCTCGATTTCTCTCGGGGCATCTTTCTATCGCGCACACACTCCCTCGATCTCCCACCCATATAGTCCCCTCACGATCTTGACGGGATCTCTCTATCACAAACACACCCTCTCTCCCTCCCCATGCGTCCATGCCATCCATGTGTACCTCTCGACCTTTGTTCCTTGTTGGCCAGACCTCTATTGGACATGTGCTACAGGGGTGTCTCTCTCCGTTGCAAACAATCAAACACTAGCTATCTTCGTGTATCTCCTCGCCTCGCTTTTCCATCTCGGAGATGCATGCGTGATATGTTCGCATAAGAAACGAAATAACACACTCTCTCTCTCTCTAATTTATCGTTTGTTGTCACTTTCTCTTTCACACACATACTCTTTTTGCACACTTACTCATTCTCCTTCACACGCACTTGATCTGTCTCGACTGAGGCACTCTCCTCGGTCCATAGCATATAGATTTATTGAAAAGTCAAACATCACAAAGTTTGACCATGTACGTGGAGAAAAAGAATTACATCTAGTACGGAAAACATATACCATTAGATTCACCATGAGATGTAGTTTATTATGATGTATCTTTCGTATTCTAGATATAAATAACATTTGCGTAAACCTGATCAAAGTTTCCAAGGTTTTACTTCTAAAAAATTTACATGCACTGCATTATCGAGCGGATGGAATATCTCTTTCCTCCTCTTAGCTATGTGACGCACCACTCAGCCTTATCGGGGCTCCTCAATCTCTCTCAAACTTTATTGGTCAGTTTGGTTCGTGACCTGACCCTCATGCCTTGATGGTCGGTACTGCCTGGTGTGGACGTGAGATGTAAAATATTTCTGCCTGGCCAGGCTTGTGTGGTGCTGAAGCGTTTGGTTCATGCCAGGCCCAGCCAAACCATCAACGCCCCATCAATCAATCCATGCATCAATTATTTAATGCTAATATCCAACCATGTTGCTGTTAGTCTCGTGGCCACACGACCAGGCACGGCCAGGCGTTCAAAATCGGTCGCCTGGGCCAGGCTACTTGCAGTGTCTGGAGTTCAGCCAGGCTAATTAAAGTGCAAGGGAACCCAGGCCAGGCGGGCTTTCTTTTTCACAGGGTAGCAACCAAACAAGCATGCATGAAATCCAGCCACAACCCCAGGCCAGGCAAAAGATGCTCAGGACGCAAGCCAAACTGACCTTATATCTCCCTGGTTCACACATACACATGTCTCGCTCGCGCTATACATGTAGACCCATCCAACACTCTCCGCCCTTGTTCTCTCTCCATGTGACACGCACCCCCCTAAGTACCATAATCCCTCACTCCATCATAGGCGCAAGCACTCCTCCCTCCTAAGTATGATTATCTCTTACTAGCCATGAGGAACACATGTATAGTCTCCTTCCATCCTTACGTCTATCTCGATATCTCTCGGGGCATCTTCTATCGCGCACACACCTTGTCACTCGATCTCCCACCCATGTAGTCCCATCCACGATCTCCGTGGGATCTCTCTATGACAAACATACACTCTCTCCTCCCCATGTCTGCATTTTCTCCGTGCGTCTCTCGACCTCTCTCCCTTGTTTGTCAGACCCCTCTTGGCCACGTGCTAGGGGTCTTGCTCTCTCAGTTCCAAACAACCATACACTATCTCCTCACCTTGCCTCCGTTGTTGAAGATGCATGTGTGATATGTTTGCATAAGACACGCACGCTTTTTCTCTACTTTTATCGTGTGTTGTCCATGTCTCTTTCACACATGCACACACACACACTTTTTCACTCACTCACTCTCTCTCTTTCTCTCTCTCTCTCTAGTTAGGGACTCTGTCACGTCCATAAGCATATGGATGTTTTGAAAAGTCAAACCTCAGAAAAGTTTGACCAGGTATATGTGGAGAAAAACATTTACATCTGGAACGATCATTAGATTCATCACAACATGTACTTACTTCATACTATCATTTATTTTTGGTATTGTAGATATAAGTAATTTCTTTATAAACTTGGTCAAAGTTTCAAAAGTTTAACTTAATAAAATGTTGGAACTACAATATCGAACGGAGGGAGTAGCTCTCTCTCTCTCTCTCTCTGCTATCTCTCACGGGCCTCCCCTCTCACTCGAACTCTCTACCGACGGATTATACGCTCACTGTGTCAGCGTATAGCTCCGTATATTGTTTAGTTGACCGGTCAACCAATCCACATGCTGCCTTGTTAGCTCGTGTTCTGTATCTTTGTGTGCTGGCCCATGTGGCAGTGGGTGAAAATAAGTAAACTAGAGGCCCATCTGACACGCGGTGAAGTAAACAAAGTTGAAACCACTCGGGGTAGCACCCGCATGCTAGTAAATTGAGGGCGCGTTGAGGACAAACTTCTTGCGCGCGAAGGACGCACTCGCACACAATTGACCACTGCGCGATGGCGTGCACAGAAGGACGCACTCACGCACACCCAGCACACAACACACACCAGCACACATGTACACCAACGTTGCCGCCGGTTGAGATGGACGGCGAGGCAGCCAACAAGCGGAGGCGGCTCGAGCCAAAACCGCATCCGGCGATCCTGGACTTCATCAGCAGCCTCCCCGATGACATGCTCCTCGTCATCATCGGCCTCCTCCCCACCAAATCTGCCATGCGGACCACCCTTCTCTCCTGGCGGTGGCGCCCCCTCTGGCGCTGCGTCCCCCTCAACCTCACCGTCGGCAGCTGCCTCTGCGACGAGGATTGCAAACGCATGGCCGTAGTCTCCAAGATCCTTTCATCGCACCTTGGGCAGCCAGACGCCTTGACATCCGCATGTTCAGTACCAACTGCAAGGTCCAACCCAAGTTCGACGAGTGGTTCTTATCCCCCGCCCTAGATTAGCTCGAGGAGCTCATCTTTGAAGCTGGACGATGTCGCTCTCAGCCGCCGTCCGCGCTCCGCCTCACACCAACGCTGCGCCGCGCTAGCTTCGGCTCCTGCTATCTTCCCCAGATTAATGTCGCGCCCGCCCTTCTTCTCCCTCAACTCAACCAGCTCAACCTCTTCGACGTTGTCATCTCGAAGAAGGCTATGGAGCACCTGCCTCGCAGTTGTACTGCGCTCGAGTACCTTCGTCTTGAGCAGATTCATGGGTTCATTAGCCTCCACATCGCCTCGACGAATCTCCGATTGATTTATGTGTCTTGCTGGCCCCGCAACAAGACATCAATTGGGAAGAGATCACTCCAGCTGTTCCATGTTATGGTCACTGAGAATGCGCCTTTCCTATTGCTTGTATCGGATCTAGAAGGTCCAACAAAAATTAGGGTCATTGACGCGCCGAAATTGATAGCGTTGGTGTACTCGTCTGCCAAATTTTCCAAACTCTTTATTGGATCCGTAATCGTTCAGGTACATCACTCATCTTCTTCTCCGTCTTCTTGAAATTCACATTTTTTAATTTCTTCTTGATGTATTTATGAACGTCTTCCAGAAAATGATTCCCACAAGCTTGACCCAGTCCAAGCACAGTGAAGATCTTAGCACTAAAATCTATCGGCCCCAATATGGATCAAGTTGTTGGATTCCTTACATGCTTTCCGTGCATGGAGAATCTACTCATCGAGGTGAAACTTCTTTCCTATAATTAAACGGTAATCACAACGTAGCTCAATTTTTTCGTATTTTTTCCAAATTACGATGACAAGTGTAGTGTTCAAAACTGCATCTACGCACTGCACCGAAAGAAATGTTTTTAGTATTTTTTCTCACGTGATCACCTGCATCGCTTTTTATCTTTGTACTACTATAGTAGCCTAGGCTAGTCATAGTGGAAAGTAACTTAGACTACTCCAGTAACTCTATGGTTACACTAAGAGCAAGTACTACCTCCGTCCTGGTTTACTCTTCCAATTTTGTAGTATCAAAATTTGACCATAGATTTAACTGACAAAATGTTAATGCATGTCACTAAGAACTATATCGTTGGATTCGTATTTGAACATGATTTCAAATGGTGTAATTTTTAGTGACATGCATTGGCATTTTCTTAGGTAAATCTATGGTCAAAATTTTATACTAAATACAAGGTAGTATTCCCTCCGTCCCAAAATTCTTATCTTACATTTGTTTAGATATGGATGTATCTAACACTAAAATGTAACTAGATACATCCGTATTTAGACAAATTTAAGACAAGAATTTTGGGATGGAGGGAGTACAAAAGTGGGCTATGTAGGCCAAAACATATGCCAAGTTCACTTGTGATGCATTTGGCATTGATGCCCCTCCATTGCTCACCTGGTGCCCCAAACTGGATCACCTACTTTGCTCCGGTGCCAAATTAACTCACGCAATGAAAAAACACTACGTGGGAGAGAGAGAGAGGACTGAGGCAATAAAAAAAACTTGTTTGGGAGCGTGAGAGGTTGGTGTAGTTGGTTTGATTGATTTGTTTATACATGTGGGTCCGTGTGCACAGCGGTGCCAACTCTCTCACATCGCGAGAGTGGTGCCAAAATCTTTTGATTTGACATCGATGCGTATTATGTGGCATACTTTTGCGAAATATGGCATCGGCCACATAGTGGAAGGCAACAAATGCCCAAGCTCTTCACGTGCTCCTAGTTAAATGAGAGGAAACAGAAACAGAGAGAGAGAGAGAGAGAGAGAGAGAGAGAGAGAGGGAGAGAGAGAGAGAGAGTGAAAAAATATCACTAGCCAGCCAACCCTATCGTATGAGCGAATGATATTGGTATCTCTTGATGACACGGCAATCTTATGCAGCCAGCTGCTCTAATATGTTCTCTTCTTTTGTAGATAAAAAAAGACCCGAAAGTGAAAAATGTGCTGCACTATAACAATATCATTTAATGCCTTTATCTCCATCTTACAGAAATTGATTTGATCGACTACCGAGGTAGCACATCTGAGACTAAATTGGCCAGGTTCTTTGTTCCGAGGCAAGTGTGCTCAAAGTAATGAGGTATGGCGTTCTCTCGCACAACAATGAGTGGCGTCTTTGATCACCGCATAGCGTCTAATACTAAATGACAAAGTCCCCGCAGAAGCTGAATTTTTTTGAAACATCAAGTGGCGGAGACTCGAAAACTTATTTGCCCATTAGTGACTTGTCGTATGTGGATTTTAGTTTGTACGATAATGCTGCATCCACCTAAAGTAACGAAAGTTCTTACGTAAACTTCCTAGTAATTCCCTCTTCGTAGGTGCAGCATTACTCCTAACATTTGTAATATCAGTTTGAAACTTGTAATATTGCCGTGTCCTATTCCTGCGTTTTCAAAATCCTGCGAATCAAACAGGTCCTGAGTTGGTGATGATGTTGTGCCTCCCATATTTCACCAATAGCTGTCGGATCTAGATCTGACGCATACAAACCAAGCTTCTCCATTTTTGCAAAAAGCTGCCCACACTTGTTCCCTAATTACAAAAAACTCCTTGTCTCTCACAATCAACCTTATCTCCTCCCCACCACATCTAGAAGGCCGTGGAAAAATCTGGTAGCGATGGCATTTGAGCCGGGCCCACCCCCAATCTTGGTGTCCCGTGCAATGCACGGGCATCTACGCATGGGAAATTATGTCGAACAGGGCTAGTTGTAAGCAGGCTAGCTCTACAGCCATGATGATAGTGACTGCAGACGGTGAGGCTGACTATGATATGCCCAACACGGCGCCTATACTCACGTGTCATCTCCGGCGCAGGGTCTTGTCACTTCACTATGAGGAGCAGCACATAATAATTTGACCAACGGGTAGTACAGTGCTAGTACTCCTACTACTACATTGGTAGTAATACTACTAGTACTAGTAGCACCACCATTTTGATTTAGGAGTACTACCACGTCCATCTGGATTTTAGTATTTGACTAGCAATATCTAGTAATGCATGTCACAAAAAATGTACTACTCCCTCTGTAAATAAATACATGGTGTTTTATTCCTATCGGCGAGAGAACTTAATGTCTTTTTGCTAGCTAGAGTACTAATAGGATTACATGCAATGAAGTAAACACCGCATGTCATTTTTGGTAGTCTCAAGGCATTGAAAGCATGCACGACCCACATCTCTCATTAGTTGATATGTCACGAAATAAGAAACAAGGAGGGAGTTAATGCACCGTGCCTAAGTATTTTGGGATTATTTGGTTCTCGTAAGGTGACTTACACAACATTTTTGTTTACATGCATTAACATTTTATTAGTTAAATCAAAGGTCAGAACTTGGCGCAAAATGCAAAGGGGACCAATAAACCAGTAAAAATCAAACTTCTCACATTTGGCCCAACTAGAGGTCCTGTGAGATGACTATACTGCACCGGCACGGAGGGGGACGCAGCTTCATTGACTTACGACTACTGCCTTTGGGTGAATGACACGTGGGCCCAGGGGGTGGCTGGTCCACCTATCATACAGCCGAAGGCAGGTGCAGTAGAGGGCCGAGGAGTGGTACGAAATCCTACGCACCTACGCACACTAATCAAGGGCAAGAGTGATCACTCGAATCGCAAGATCAGTTGACTAGAAGCTAAGCTAGACCCATGGAGGCGATGAGCGCGAGCATTAGCCGGCTGTGACAGATGGTCCACGACACCGCCCTGCGGCCCGACACCGAGGAACGTCTCCAGGTAGTATTGCTTGAGGCCGCCAGGGCGAGGGGCCGCTTGGACGACAGCTTCGTCTCCTTGTTCGACGAGGTCCTCATCGGTTTCCTCGACAAGTTCACCGTCGTAAAGAAGCTTGCGGACGACTTTGACGTAAGCCTCCAGCCGACGCACCCAGGCTCTGCGATGCCCGCCACCCTCAACGGCCACTATGGTGACAACCTCTTCGATGCACTGGTGGCCCTGCGACTGCCCATCGTTGCGCCGGAGAATGTCCACCTCGAGGTCGCGCTCGCCGCGCAGCGCGTGGCACAACAAGACACCATCGACATAATCACCCACGTCTACGTGCAAATCGTCCACAAGGACTAATACATGCAAGAGGAGGACGATAGGACGCTGGCCTTCTTGGACCGCAGGGCAACCTTGGACGACATTGTTCAGAAGCACGTTGAGCTCGCCGCCAATGCCGCTGCTCCTCACACGTCGGTTGGTGACCCGACGCAATAGGGCATGAGGATGTCGTTGATGGATCCGTATGTATTTTTATCTTTCCGTCAAATCCATGTAGTAGTATATGATACTACAGTAATTATTACCTTTCGCATCAACTTCATAATTTTCAGACGTACTCCATGCATGAACGGCGCGTAACCAAACTTCTCATTACTCTAGGCAAAATCGTTATTTTCTATCTATCGGTCGCGCCATGGAGCAGAACCAAAATTTACAAGTTACGAGTTCAAAAGGAAAAGCCTGCCATGTTCGCGTCGCACCCCCACACGGTTGGTCCGGCACGCCACTCAAGCGGGAATGCGTGCGGTGTTGCATTTTCACTTACAAGTGGGACCGCAGTTGAGCAAACCGACTATCGGCAAACCCCCACCCCGCCCACCACGCGATGGCTGAGAAAACAGGAGGGAGAAGAGATGGCTGTAGCACGGACTCCAAGAAAATTGGTGTCGGATGGGACCCGTGTGGGTGGCGTGTGCCGTACTGCTAGACGTGAATGCTAGTTATGGCCCATGCCACCCCACTATATCGAGCCTATATCGAGGTACGTAGAACAAATTTCCTACAGTCCGTGCTCAGCCCTCCTCTATCTCTCTTCTCAGCCAGCCAGCGGACGCGCGGAGCCCATCGTCTGTTTGCTCACATGCGGCCCCACATGTCAGTGAAAACGCAAGAGGACCAATCGAACTCGCACATCTTTCACCTCGGCGTCGGTGATGAAACCAAATCCAATAAAGATCTTCGGTGGCCGCTTTTGGAGTTACTCAAGAGTAGTAAGATTCTATTTACAGTTTAACCCAAGATGCACATCTCGTGGCTTCAACTACCACTCTATTTTCTTTCATGACACGACCTAGATGTTGGATGTCCCACGTGTCGGCAAAAGGAGGAAGAACCCGACCAAATCTTCGGTTGTGCTCTCGGATTAGACTAGTTGTGCTAACTTAAAAAGTTATTGTGTACTCCCTCCGTTCCAAAATACTTGACTTCCATTTGTCCAAAAATGGATGTACCTATATACTAAAACATGTCTAGATACATATATATTTTGACAAATAGAAGGCATGTATTGTGCAACTGAGGGAGTAGAATGGATACAAGTTTTTGTATTGGGACGAAGAGTACATCCATATATTGATAGAGCGCAATTTAGTAGATGTTCTATCACTTTTAGCTAGCACAGAGGCTAGAGATGAGATTGGTGCACTTGTTGATACTTGAGGGAGTCCTGGATTAGGGGGTGTCTGGATACCCGGACTATAGCCTTTGGCCGGACTCCTGGACTATTAAGATACAAGATTGAAGACTTCGTCCCGTGTCCGGATGGGACTTTCCTTGGCGTGGAAGGCAAGCTTCGCAATACGGATATGTAGATCTCCTACCCTTGTAACCGACTCAGGTAACCCTAACCCTCTTCGGTGCCTATATAAACCGGAGGGTTTTAGTCCGTAGGGACTAACAACAATCATACCATAGGCTAGCTTCTAGGGTTTAGCCTCTATGGTCTCGTGGTATATCTACTCTTGTACTACCCATATCATCAATATTAATCAAGCAGGAGTAGGGTTTTACCTCCATCGAGAGGGCCCGAACCTGGGTAAAAACATCGTGTCCCTTGTCTCCTGTTACCATCCGCCTAGACGCACAGTTCGGGACCCCCTACCTGAGATCCGCCGGTTTTGACACCGATATTGGTGCTTTTATTGAGAGTTCCTCTGTGTCGTCATCTTTAGGCCCGATGGCTCCTCCGATCATCAACAATGATGCGCTCCAGGGTGAGACTTTTCTCCCCGGATAGATCTTCGTATGCGGCGGCTTTGCACTGCGGGCCAATTCGCTTAGCCATCTGGAGCAGATTGAAAGCTACGCCTCTGGCCAACAGGTCAGATTTGGAAGTTTGAACTACATGGCTGACGTCCGCGGAGACTTGATCTTCGACGGGTTCGAGCCACAGCCAAGCGCGCCACACTGTCACGAGGGGCATGATCTAGCTCTGCCGCCGAACAGTGTCCTGGAGGCCACACCAGTGTCCACTCCGACCTTTAGCTCGAAGCCGACTGCGCCAATCGAGGACGGGTGGCTGGACACCGCCTCGGGGGCTGCGATCTCTACGGTGATTGAGCCGTACACCTACCCCGTCCTTTGCGAAGCTCGTAACTCCAAGGCGCCGGACTCATCTCCGGACTACGAGCCTTCCGCGCCCCCGCCAATCGAATCCGATTGGGCGCCGATCATGGAATTCACCGCCGTGGACATCTTTCAGCACTCGCCCTTTGGCGACATAACATCCTGAATTCACTAAAGTCTCTCTCTTTATCAGGAGAGCCCTGGCCGGATTATGGTCAGGAAGGTTGGGATGCGGACGACGAAGAAAATCAAAGCCCACCCACCACCCACATCGTAGCCACCGCCGATGATTTAACCGACATGCTCGACTTCGACTACGAAGACATCGACGGTATGGACGACGATGCCGGAGAGCGACCAAGAACCAGCGCCATGTGGCACTGGAAGGCCACCTTGTCATACGACATATACATGGTGGACATCCCAAAAGATGGGAACGGCGATGGAACAATGGAGGATGACCCTCCAAGAAACAGCCCAAGCGCCAAGGCCAACAAGGCCGCTCTAAATCCCGCCACAGCAAAAACGGTGATTCTGGCATGGAGAGAATAACACCCCGGATAGTGCCGAAGACAACCCCCTCCAGCAGGATACAACACAGGAGGATGGAGAAGCCAGCCCTCATGAGAGAGCGGCAGAAAAAGAGGTAGAGGACGATAATTACATGCCTCCCTCCGAAGATGATGCAAGCCTCGACGATGATGAATTCGTCGTGCCCAAGGATCCCGTCAAACAAGAGCGTTTCAAACGCAGGCTCATGGCCACGGCAAGCAGTCTCAAGAAAAAGCAGCAACAGCTTAGAGCTGACCAAGACTTGCTAGCTGACAGATGGACTGAAGTCCTTGTGGCCAAAGAGTATGAACTCGAGCGCCCCTCCAAGAGCTACCCAAGACGCAGGCTACTACCCCGATTAGAGGAGGAAGCACCCAAACCTATATCTCCAGCGCATGACACGGCTGACCGACCACCTCGTGGCTGCGACAGAGAGGCCTCTCAGCCCTCAACTCAAGCCGCACCCCGGCGCCGCTCAAAAAATACCAAGGCGCGGGGAAATGCGCCAGACCTGCAAGATACTCCCTCCGTTCCTTGATATAAGGTGTATAGATTTTTGAGAAAAAGTCTGAAATATAAGGTGTATTGCATTGCACCACTCACTTGGATAATTTTTTTAGGGATTTCTTTACATTTCCTTATACCGCAAGCTCCTCTATTTCCTCATGTCAATTAGTCAGGTGTAATCTCGCCCAAAACTTGTGAAATTTTCCCTCCACGTGCATTCTTTAATTTCCGTGCCAAAAACTATACACCCTATATCTAGGAACGGAGGGAGTATATTGGAGGACAAGGCAAGGCAAACAAGATCTATCTACGGATCGCGTGGGCGCTCTGCGACACGTGACGATAACCGTCACGCCGGATATGGCAACTCCGGCCGGGCCGAACATAGTAGACAAAGCTCATTTGAGCTGCGTCATGATATAGCCCAATACAGAGGCGCCACACACCCACTATGCTTCACAGATGAAGTGATGGATCATCAAATCCCTAAGGGTTTCAAACCTGTAAACATTGAATCATACGACGGCACAACAGATCCTGTGGTTTGGATCGAGGACTATCTCCTTCACATCCACATGGCTCGCGGTGATGATCTACACGCCATCAAATACCTCCCACTCAAGCTTAAAGGACCAGCCCGACATTGGCTTAACAGCTTGCCAGCAGAGTCAATCGGTTGTTGGGAAGACCTGGAAGCCGCATTCCTCGACAATTTCCAGGGCACATATGTGCGACCACCAGACGCCGATGACCTAAGCCACATAATTCAGCAGCCAGAGGAATCGGCCAGACAATTCTGGACACGGTTCCTAACCAAGAAAAATCAAATCGTCGATTATCCGGATGCAGAGGGTCTTGCAGACTTCAAACACAACATCTGCGACGAGTGGCTTGCCCGGCACCTAGGACAGGAAAAGCCGAAATCCATGGCAGCCCTCACAACACTCATGACCCACTTTTGCGCGGGAGAGGACAGCTGGCTAGCTCGTAGTAACGACATGACCAAGAGCCCTGGTAATTCAGATACCAAGGACAGCAATGGCAGGTCGCGTCGCAACAAGCACAAGCGCCGCATTAACGGCGATAATGCTTTGAGGATACGGCGATCGATCTGGATTCGGAGGCTCTAAACCCGGTCACGTGAAATAGCCATTTAAAAGAAATACTCGGGCCCGGCCCAATTTGGACCGAATACTCGATCGCTCGTGCCAGATACACGGCACCCCCAAAAAACCAGCCAACCACACCAACAGGGATTGTTGGGTGTTCAAGCAGGCAGGCAAGTTAAATGCCGAAAACAATGACAAGGGGCTGCATAGCGATGACGATAAGGAGCCCCGGCCGCCGAACAAGAGAGGACAGAAAGGCTTCCCCCCACAAGTGTGGACGGTGAACATGATATACGCAACCCACATACCCAAAAGGGAGCGGAAGCGTGCATTAATGGACGTATATGCGATGGAGCCAGTCGCCCCAAAGTTCAACCCGTGGTCTTCCTACCCGATCACTTTTGATCGAAGGGACTGAGGGAGTCCTGGATTAGGGGGTGTCCGGATAGCCGAACTATCACCGTTGGCCGGACTCCTGGACTATGAAGATACAAGATTGAAGACTTCGTCCCGTGTCCGGATGGGACTTTCCTTGGCGTGGAAGGCAAGCTCGGCGATACGGATATGTAGATCTCCTACCGTTGTAACCGACTACATGTAACCCTAACCCTATCCGGTGTCTATATAAACCGGAGGGTTTTAGTCCGTAGGGACGAACAACAATCATACCATAGGCTAGCTTCTAGGGTTTAGCCTCTCTGATCTCGTGGTAGATCCACTCTTGTACTACCCATATCATCGATATTAATCAAGCAGGAGTAGGGTTTTACCTCCATCGAGAGGGCTCGAACCTGGGTAAAAACATCATGTCCCTTGTCTCCTGTTACCATCCTCCTAGAAGCACAGTTCGGGACCCCCTACCCGAGATCCGCCGGTTTTGACACCGACATTGGTGCTTTCATTGAGAGTTCCTCCGTGTCGTCATCCTTAGGCCCGATGGCTTCTTCGATCATCAACAACGACGCAGTCCAGGGTGAGACTTTTCTCCCCGGACAGATCTTCGTATTCGGCGGCTTTGCACTGTGGGCCAATTCACTTGGCCATCTGGAGCAGATCGAAAGCTATGCCCCTGGCCATCAGGTCAGATTTGGGAGTTTTAACAACACAGCTGACATACGCGGAGACTTGATCTTCGACGGATTCGAGCCACGCCAAGCGCGCCGCCTTTGTCTTGATGGGCACGATCTAGCTCTGCCGCCGAACAGTGCCCTGGAGGACGCACCAGCGTCCGCTCCGACCCTTAGCTCGGAGCCGACTCTGCCGATCGGGGACGAGTGGATGGACACCGCCTCGGGGGCTACAATATCTATGGCGATTAAGCCGAACTCCATCCCTGTCCTTTGCGAAGACCGTGACTCCAAGGTACCGGACTCCTCTCCGGACTCCGAACCCTCCGCGCCCCTACCGATCGAATCCAATTGGGCGCCGGTTATGTAGTTCACTGCCGCGGACATCTTTCAGCACTCGCCCTTTGGCGACATCCTGAATTCACTAAAGTCTCTCTCTCTAACAGGAGAGCCCTGGCCGGACTATGGTCAGGAAAGTTGGGATGCGGACGACAAAGAAATTCAACACCCACCCACCACCCACTTTGTAGCCACTGTCGATGATTTAACCGACATGCTCGACTTCGACTCCGAAGACATCGACGGTATGGACGACGATGCCGAGATTTACCAAGAACCATCGCCTACAGGGCACTGGAAGGCCACCTCGTCATACGACATATACATGGTGGACATCCCAAAAGATGGGAACGACGATGGAAAAGCGGGGGATGACCCCTCCGATAAACAGCCCAAGCGCCGGCGTCAGCGGCGCCGCTCTAAATCCCGCCATAGCAAAAATGGTGATTCCGACATGGGAGCTAATAACACCCCGGATAGTGCCGAAGACAACCTCCTCCAGCAGGATTATACACAGGAGGAGGGAGAAGCCAGCCCTCGTGATAGAGCGGCAGACAGGGAGGTGGAGGATGATAATTATATGCCTCCCTCCGAAGATGAGGCAAGCCTCGACGATTTACTTAATTTGTCGTGCCCGAGGATCCCGCCCGAACAGGAGCGTTTCAAACGCAGGCTTATGGCCACGGCAAGCAGCCTCAATAAAGCAGCAACAGCTTAGAGTCGACCAAGACTTGCTAGGCGACAGATGGACTGAAGTCCTTGCAGCCAAGAGTACGAACTTCGAACGCCTCCAAGAGATACCTGAACGCAGGCTGCTACCCCAATTAGAGGAAGCAGCACCCAAACCTACATCACCAGCGCATGATGCGGCCGACCGCCACCACCTGCGGTCATGACAGAGAGGCCTCTACACCCTCCATTCAAGCAGCACCCCGGCGCCGCTCGACCAACGCACGGGGAAACGCGCCAGACCTGCGAGACATATTGGAGGACAAGGCAAGGCAAACAAGATCGATCTACGAATCGCGTGGGCGCCCCACGACACGTGATGATAACCGTCACACCGGATACAGCAATTCCGGCCAGGCCGAATGCAGTAGACAAAGCTCATTTGAGCTGCGTCGTGATATAGCTCAATACAGAGGCGCCGCACACCCACTATGCTTCACGCATCAAGTGATGGATCATCAAATCCCCGAGGGTTTCAAACCCGTAAACATCGAATCATACGATGGCACAACAGATCCTGCGGTTTGGATCGAGGACTACCTCCTCCATATCCACATGGCCCGCGGTGATGACCTACACGCCATCAAATACCTCCCACTCAAGCTTCAAGGACCAGCTCGGCATTGGCTTAACAGCTTGCCAGCAGAATCAATTGGTTGTTGGGAGGACCTGGAAGCCGCATTCCTTGATAACTTCCAGGGCACATATGTGCGACCACCAGACGACGATGACCTCAGCCACATAATTCAGCATCCAGAAGAATCGGGCAGACAATTCCGGACAAGGTTCCTAACCAAGAAAAATCAAATCGTTGACTGTTCGGATGCGCAGGCCCTTGCAGCCTTCAAACATAACATCCGCGACGAGTGGCTTGCCCGGCACCTAGGACAGGAAAAGCCGAAATCCATGGCAGCCCTCACAACACTCATAACCCGCTTTTGCGCGGGAGAGGACAGCTGGCTAGCTCGTAGTAATAACTTGACCAAAAACCCTGGTAGTTCTGATACCAAGGACATCAATGGCAGGTCGCGTCACAACAAGAACAAGCCTCGCATTAACGGCGATAATGCTGAAGATACGGCAGTCAACGCCGGATTCAGAGGCTCTAAACCCGGTCAGCAGAAAAAGCCGTTCAAAAGAAATACTCAGGGCCCGTCCAATCTGGACCGAATAATCGATCGCTCGTGCCAAATACATGGCACCCCCGAAAAACCAGCTAACCACACCAACAGGGATTGTTGGGTCTTCAAACAGGCAGGCAAGTTAAATGCCAAACTCAATGACAAGGGGCCGCATAGCGATGACGAGGAGGAGCCCCGGCCGCCGAACAATAGAGGTCAGAAGGGCTTCCCCCCACAAGTGCAGACGGTGAACATGATATACGCAACCCACATACCCAAAAGGGAGTGGAAGCGTGCACTAAGGGACGTATATGCGATGGAGCAAGTCGCCCCAAAGTTCAACCCATGGTCCTCCTGCCCGATCACCTTTGATCGAAGGGACCACCCCATTAGCATCCGCCACGGCGGATTCGCCGCATTGGTTCTTGACACAATCATCGACAGATTCACCTCACTAGAGTCCTGATGGACGGCGGTAGCAGCCTGAACCTGCTCTATCAGGATACAGTGCGCAAAATGGGCATAGACCCCTCAAGGATTAAACCCACAAAGACGACCTTTAAAGGTGTCATACCAGGTGTATAGGCCAATTGTACAGGCTAAGTTACACTCGAAGTGGTCTTCGGATCCCCGGATAACTTCCGAAGCGAAGAGTTAATCTTCGACATAGTCCCGTTCCGCAGCGGCTATCACGCACTGCTCGGACGAACCGCATTTGCAAAGTTCAATGCGGTGCCGCACTACACATACCTCAAGCTCAAGATGCCAGGCCCTCGAGGAGTAATCACGGTCAATGGAAACACCGAATGCTCTCTCCGAACGGAGGAGCATACGGCGGCCCTCGCGGCGGAGGTACAAAGCAGCCTCTCATGGCAACTCTCGAGTCCGGCTACTAAACGTCCGGACACCGTCAAGCGCACCCGGAGTAACCTACAACAAGACCGCCTGGCACGATCCGAGCACGCGTAGCAATCCGGCCTCAACCCCAGCCCTCGCGAAATTGCGAAGCCAGTACTACACGTACATAACTACGCTCTGGAGATACCATGGGCATAAGGGGAGGGGCACGACCACGGCACGCCCAGAATGTAGCTCAACCGCACCAGGGGCTCCCGATTGTGTCACTGTTTTTCTTTCTTCTTTTCTCTTACTTTCAGGACTCCGTTTTCCAGAAGCCCTGTCCGGCACTAGAATTGTCGAACTCACGATGCGACAGCCAGGGACGCAGTTACGCCGAGTGTCCGGTGGTCTCTATTACGAGCATTATACCTGTTTTACATACCATCCCGCAGCTTACCCTCGGAGGGGGACATGTTAAATAGTCCCATCCCTTTCTTATCGCACTATTTGTATCGTTACGCTTTAATTGCAGTACCTTTTGAATAAACAATACATAGCTTTTGCCTATTATTGCACTCCTTTCTTTATCTATATATATGTTCATTCATGACATGTTGCACCCAGTACACTTTGGTACGGCCAATACACCGAGGGCTTAAGTACCCCAAAAATATGGTGTGATAAGTCCGAACACTTTCACAAGTGCGGCACCCGAACTTATAACATTATATGCATCGGCTCAATCATGTCTTGGGTCAATAGTTGGGTTTGCCCGGCTCCCATGTTTTGGTACCTTACGTTCCGTTATATCGGCTAAGGTAGCGCTGGGAGAACAACTGCGATTGTGCCCCGGTTGAGCTGGGTTGAGCACCTCAGTGGAGAAAGCTAAAACTGACTGTCATGATTGGGCGAGAGCCGGTCGCTGTTCGAGAGGTTTTTTCGGGTCCCTAAAGACTTATGCCGCTTAGAGCGAGGAGTCGGCATTGTCCGGCCAAGGCGTGGATAGCGCCCCGAACTCGGTCTTCCGAATACTAGGGGCTTTGCCAAAATTTAAAATTACAGAATTCTATGGCTAAGTGAGAGTTTTCAAGCACTATAGTCCGGTTGCCTTGTTCGTTGCGTTAAGCGCCTCCCTCGAAGGACCCAAGAATGGGAACAAGAGCGCTCAAGTTTATCCCGAACACCCCAGCACTCGTGGCATGGGGGCTGAAGCAAACGACTTGCCATCTCTCAAATTTGACAAACGGCCGCACAGAAGGTAATATTTTAAATTCTCAAGCGTTTCTTAGCGCATATGAACAAGTTTTCAGCGTACAGGATAACAAATGCGAGTCTATTAAAAAATTATAGCTTTGGAGCATTCACCCGCTATACGGCGGGCACCCTTCAGGACGCCCTCATAGTACATTTCAGGCTTGCGATGCTCCTTGTCCAGCGGTGGCCCGTCCGTCACAAGCTTCTCCGCATCCAACTTGCCCCAGTGCACTTTAGCATGGGCAAGGGCCCGACGGGCACCTTCAATACAGACGGAGCGCTTGATGACTTCAATCCATGGACAGGCGTCCACCAGCCGCTGCACTAGCCCGAAGTAGCTCCCAGGCATGGCTTCCTTAGGCCACAGCCGAATTATGAGGCCCTTCATGGACTGTTCGGCGACCTTGTGGAGCTCGACCAGCTGCTTCAGCTGGTCGCTCAGGGGCATCGGATGTCCGCCTCAATATCGAGTCCGTAACATCTTTTCCGTCGAGCTCCCCTCCTCGGTGCGGTAGAACGCGGCAGCATCAGACACACTACGGGGCAGATCTGCGAATGCTCCTGGAGAGCTCCGGATTCGGGTAAGTAATAGATAATTCACTTTCACATGCTTGCTTTGCATAAATAATGCCTTACCCGCCGCTATCTTCTTTAACGATTCAATTTCCTGGAGGGCTTTTTGGGCTACGGCCTTAGCGGCTTTGGCACTCTCAAGAGCCGAGGCGAGCTCGGACTCTCGAGTCTTCGAGTTACGCTCCAAACTCTCGTGTTTTTCCACGAGAGCCTGGAGCTCTTGCCACACCTCCGCCACCCGCGCCTCCTGCTTCTCTTGCTCGGTGCGCTCCGCGGCCGCTTGTCTTTTGGCCGCGGACACCGCTTCCTTCAGGGTCGCCACCTCGTTCGTGGCCCCTACAATACCCACGTTAGTCCTGTCATATTTGCAACCAAATCCTTTCTATAAGGTATTACTTTAATAAGGTATTACTTACCTTCCTTGTCCTCGGGCTGCTTCTTGGCAAGGCCGAGCTCGTTCTCGGACCGCTCGAGGCTTTGCTTCAATGCATTAACCTCCGCATGATCGGTCGGCATGTGTCAGCAGCCTGCATTCCCATATTGACATACTTATGTTAGACTCCTGCGTGTATCTTTTTAGATCCTCAGTCCGGCTTTTCTTTCCGAACACCGAACTAAGCATCAGGGGCTACTGTCTATGCGGTAATATTTTTACATATTCTAAACTTACCTCAAAGCCTGTTAGAAGGCTGGTACAGGCTTCAGTCAGCCCGCTCTTGGCGGATTGAACTCTCTGGATCACCACACTCATAACAGTGCGGTGCTCCTCGTCGATGGAGGCGCCGTTAAGCGCCTCCAGCAAGCTATCCGGTGCCTCCGGATGGACAGAGGTCACCGGCGTCGCAGTCTTACCCTTCTTATGAAGGGGCCGCTTGCCGGACTTCGGAACCACTGAAGGTTCCGGTACGGAGTCCGGCACAGGGCCGGACTTAGAGCCCTCTGGGGTTTCGCCCCCTTTGCGCCCGGAGTCCGGAGGTCGCCTTCTTGGCGCCTCCAGGACCACCTCCTCCTGGCCGGGCCCCTTTTGGGACCCCACCACGGTTTCGTCCATGTCACGAGGGGAGGAAGCGGTCGGAAGTGAAGTGCTATTCACATCCGATGAATTCAGGGAGCCGCTCGACGAAGCGGCGAGCTCGTCCTTGGGTGGGCTGCATGGTTATATTCGGCGTTAGAATACACTATGCGACAAATAAAAAGTCATGAGCTATTCCGGAGTCCGGACACTTACAATCTCGCCAGGGGCTTGGCCCTTGGTGGCCACTCCTCCTCGCCGTTGTCGGCGTGGGTGGAGAAGTCCTGAGGAAGGGTCCTTCCTTTCTTGGACCCTCCGGCCTCCCTAGTCGGGGCGGCCTTCCTTTTCTTCTCTCCCCCCGCTGGGGGAGAGGCTTCTTTTTCCTCCTCCTCGTCCTCAGGGGAGGACTCCGCCTCGAGTCGCTTGGACGATGAGTCCGACAAGACTGGCGCCGGAGCTCCTTCGAGTTCCCGTGGCCTTCTTCTTGGCCTTTTCTCCGGCACCACGTGAGGTGCCGGAGCCAGCAGCCCCGTCAATCAGGCGTCCGCTGGGTCTTCTGGCAAGGGGGCCGGACAGTTAATCTGTCCAAACGTCTTCAGCCAGTCCTGTCAAAGGTTAGGGAGTTTTAGATCCCGCATAGAGTCAAACTATGAAAAAAGAGTCCCATAAAGGGTAAAATAACTTACGTCGCTGGCTTGACGCTGCGAGCTGAACCCGCGATCTTCGGTAGTGGATGCGGGTGCTTCGGCGCCCTTGAACAACACCTTCCAGGCACCTTCGTATGTAGTGTCGAAGAGCCGGCTCAAGGTTCGGTGTTGTGCCGGATCAAACTCCCACAAATTGAAGGCCCATTGCTGGCATGGGAGAATCCGGCGGATGAGCATCACCTGGATTACGTTGACAAGCTTGAGATTCTTGTCCACCAGGTTTGGACGCAGGTTTGAGTCCGGATAGCTCTTCCGAATCACCCCACGTCGGCCCGTCTCTTTCCATGATGTGAGCCATGTGGGGAAGCCAGATCGAATTGGGGCCGCCCATTGAGAGTCACGCGGCTCGGTGATGTAGAACCACCCCGATTGCCACCCCTTCGCGGTCTCCACAAAGGAGCCCTCGAGCCATAGGGCTTTGGCCATCTTGCCAACCATGGCACCTCCGCACTCCCCTTGGCGGCCGCCCACAACCTTCGGCTTCACATTGAAGGTCTTCAGCCATATGTTGAAGTGGGGCTGGATGCAGAAGAAGGCCTCGCACAAGACGATAAACACCGAGATGTTGAGGATGAAATTCGGGGCCAGATCGTGGAAATCCGGGCCATAGTAGAATATGAGCCCCCGGACAAATGGGTGAAGTGGAAAACCTAGTCCGCGGAGGAAGTGGGTGAGGAACACCACCCTCTCATGGGGCACTGGGGTGGGAATGAGCTGCCTTGTTGGGGAGCCGACCGCAGCAGTGTCGCCGGACAAGTATCCGGCTTTCCGCAGCTTTTTGATGTGCCCCTCCGTGACGGAGGAGGCCATCCACTTGCCTCCTGCTCCCGACATGGCTGGAGAAGGTTGAGGAGGGATGTGCGGACTTGGGCGCTGGAGCTCGAGTGCGCGGAAATGGATGAGCAAAGGAGGAAGAAGGCATAGGTGAAAAGGTGGATCCTTATCCCCTTATATGGACGGACAAAGCTATGCGTCCCCCGCCAGCCTAGTAAAACTCGCATATCTCCCAAGCGCTGTAATCAATGGCGCGGTTGGGTTACCCACGTCCGTATTGATGGGAATCCCGGAATAAGGGGGCACGATCTCCGCTCTGATAAGACGTGCCAAGGAAACTGCCTCGCTAAACGCTACCGAGGTGGAACAGTAAAAAGATTCATATAAAGGCACGGGCGTGGTGTGATGTCACGCCGCGAATACGTCAACAGATCTGTGCAAAGGTTATTCTCTCTACGGTGGTATGTGGAATTTGTTTTGTAGAGCCGACACAATCCTTGTGTTCAAAATCTTCTATGAAGTATTCGAGGAGGAACCCGCCTTGCAATGACGAAGACAATATGCGCGCCCGGACTCGTCGTCATTGAAGCCTGGTTCGAGACTCTTGAGGAGTCCTGGATTAGGGGGTGTCTGGATATCTGAACTATCACCGTTGGCCGGACTCCTGGACTATGAAGATACAAGATTGAAGACTTCGTCCCATGTCCGGATGGGACTTTCCTTGGCGTGGAAGGCAAGCTTGGCGATACGGATATGTATATCTCCTACCGTTGTAACCGACTCTGTGTAACCCTAACCCTATCCGGTGTCTATATAAACCGGAGGGTTTTAGTCCGTAGGACGAACAACAATCATACCATAGGCTAGCGTCCAGGGTTTAGCCTCTACGATCTCGTGGTAGATCCACTCTTGTACTACCCATATCATCAATATTTATCAAGCGGAGTAGGGTTTTACCTCCATCGAGAGGGCCCGAACCTGGGTAAAAACATCGTGTCCCTTGTCTCCTATTACCATCCGCCTAGACGCACAGTTCGGGACCCCCTACCCGAGATCCGCCGGTTTTGACACCGACAGGGACCACCCCACTAGCATCCACCATGGCGGATTCGCCGCATTGGTTCTAGACCCAATCATTGACGGATTTCACCTCACTAGAGTCCTAATGGACGGCGGCAGCAGCCTGAACCTGCTTTATCAGGATACAGTGCGCAAAATGGGCATAGACCCATCAAGGATTAAACTCACGAAGACGACCTTTAAAGGCGTCATACCAGGTGTAGAGGCCAACTGTACAGGCTTAGTTACACTTGAAGTGGTCTTCAGATCCCCGGATAACTTCCGAAGTGAGGATTTAATCTTCAACATAGTCCCATTCTGCAGCGGCTATCACGCGCTGCTCGGACGAACCGCATTTGCAAAGTTCAATGCGGTGCCGCACTACGCATATCTCAAGCTCAAGATGCCAGGTCCTCGAGGAGTCATTACGGTCAATGGAAACATCGAACGCTCTCTCCGGACGGAGGAGCATACGACGGCCCTCGCGGCGGAAGTACAAAGCAGCCTCTTAAGGCAATTCTCGAGTCCGACTGTTAAACGTCCGGACACCGTCAAGCGCGCCCAGAGTAACCTACAACAAGACCGCCTGGCACGTTCCGAGCATGCATAGCAATGCGGCCCAAACCCCAGCCCTCGCGAAATTGCGAAACCGATTACTCTGGCGTACATAATTACGCTCTGGAAATACCATGGGCATAGGGGAGGGCACGACCACGGCATGCCCGAATGCGGCTCAACCGCACTGTGGGCTCCGATTGTGTCATTCTTTTCTTCTTTTTTACTTTCGTGGCTCCGTTCTCACGAAGCCCTGTCCGTGATAGAATCGCCGAACACACGATGCAACAGCCAGGAAGCGAAGCTACCTCGAGTGTCCAGTGGTCTCTATTACGAAGCAAGTATACCTGTTTTACACACCATCCCATAGCTTACCCTCGGAGAGGACATGTTAAAAGTCCCGTCCCTTGCTTATCGCACTATTTGTATCGTTCTGCTCTTACTGCAGCCCTTTTTGAATAAACAATACATAGCTTCTGCCTATTATTGAATTCCCTTTTTTCTCTCTCTATATATATGTTCATTTATGACATTGTGCAACCGTACACTTTGGTACGGGCAATACACCAGGGGCTTAAGTACCCCACAACATGGTGTGATAAGTCCGAACACTTTCACAATTGCGCCACCCCGAACTTATAGCATTATATGCATCGGCTCCGAATCATGTCTTGGGTCAATAGTTGGGTTTGCCTGGCTCCCATGTTTTGGTACCTTACGTTCCGTTATATCGGCTAAGGTAGCGCTGGGAGAACCACTGCGATTGTGCCCCGGTTGAGTTGGGTTAAGCACCTCAGTGGAGAAAGCTAAAACTGACCGTCATGATAGGCGAGAGCCGGTTGCTGTTCGAGAGGTTTTCGAGTCCCTAAAGACTTATGCCGCTTAGAGCGAGGAGTCGGCATTGTCCGGCCTAGGCGTGGATAGCGCCCCGAACTCGGTCTTCTGAATACTAGGGGCTTCGCCGAAATTTAAAATTATAGAATTCTATGGCTAAGTGAGAGTGTTCAAGCATTATAGTCCGGTTACCTTGTTCGTTGCATTGAGCGCCTCCCTCGAAGGACCCAAGAATGGGAACAAGAGCGCTCAAGTTTATCCCGAACACCCCAGCACTCGTGGCATGGGGGCTGAAGCCGACGACTCGCCATCTCTCAAATTTAATACACGGCCGCACAGAATGTAATATTTTAAATTCAAAAGTGTTGCTTAGCACATATGAACAAGTTTTCAGCGTACATGATGACAAATGCGAGTCTACTCAACTATTACATCTTTGGAACATTCATCCGCTATAAGGCGGGCACCCTTCAGGACGCCCTCATAATACATTTCAGGCTTGCCACTACTAGAAAAAGGCCTACTAATGGCGCACCAGTTTTGCCTACTAATGGCGCACTACTGGTGCGCCATTAGTATCACGCCACTAGTATTTTTTACTAATGGCACACCAGTGGTGCGCCATTAGTATAGGCCACGGTGCGCCATTAGTATATGCCACAGCTGCGCCATTAGTATTTTTGAATTTTGAAGGCGGGAAAATAGTAGTGGCGCACCGTCTAACCCCCACCGTGCGCCATTGCTATTTTTGAATTTTGAATTTGGATCTGGATCGCGATTTTTTTGCCCATTTTTTGCTCGTTTTTTTGCACGATATTATTTCAAATTTTGTTCCCGTTTTTGGATCTTGTACGTTCTTTTGTCGTGTTCTTTTGCCGGAGAGGAGTTCGCCGGAGAGGAGTTCGTCGGAGAGGAGTTCGCCGGAGAGGAGGAGGAGGAGGTGACCGCAGAGGCGCTCGCCTACATCGCCGGAGAGGAGGACGAGGTCGCCGGAGAGGAGTCCACCGGAGCATCGGAGAGGAGGAAGGAGAAACCATGAGGGGATGGGAGGAGAGGAGGGATGAGGAGCTCAACGGAGAGGAGGGAGGAGGAGCTCACATGAGAGGAGGGAGGAGGAGCACACCGGAGATGAGGGAGGAGGAGCTCACCGGAGAGGAGGGAGGAGAAACCGTGAGGGGAGGGGAGGGGAGGAGAGGAGAGGAGGGAGGAGGAGGTCGCCGGAGAGGAGGAGTAGGTCGCCAGAGAGGAGGAGGAGGAAGTCGCCGGAGAGGAGGAGGGTAGTATGGTGGAGGAGAGAAGGGAAGATGGAGTGGAGGAGTGGCGGAGAGGTGGAGTGGAGGAGAAGAATGAAGAGGTAAGGAGGAGAGGACACGCCCAGCCATATATACGGCATAGTAATGGTGCACCACGGGCAGGTGCGCCATTAGTAACTTTTTTTTATTTATTTTATTTTTTTTATTTTGAAGGCGGGAAGATACTAATGGCGCACCACGGGCAGGTGCGCCATTAGTAACTTTTTTTTTATTTTTTTGATTTATTTTGAATTTTGAAGGCCGGAAGATACTAATGGCGCACCACGGGTAGGTGCGCCATTAGTAACTTTTTTTTATTTTTTTTTAATTTATTTTGAATTTTGAAGGCGGGAAGATAGTAATGGCGCACCATGGGCAGGTGCGCCATTAGTAAGTTCGAATTTTTTTGAATTTTTTTGCCTCTCCAGATCTTAAAAGCCCTGTATCTTTTTTTCTGTTAGGTTTTTGAGGATTTTGAAAATGTTTAACGGGGTTCCCCAGGTTAAATTTGGATGTAACTTTTCGAGTAGATGATTTTTCATATAAAAAACTTTTTCATCCGAGTTAGTATGCAAAAGTTATGCCCATTTTTACAAATTCTCGAGAGATTTTGCAAAAAAGTCCAAAATTCATGTTTGTAAATTTTGCTAACAACTAGACCACATATCACATGGGAATATTATTTTCTTTTATTTTTTGACATTTTCATCATTTTCTTTTATTTTTTAAAACTGAAAAGCGATCCACGGGGGGTTCATTCGGGGGAATGTTTGGGCCAAATTACTAATGGCGCACTGTGGGATGGTGCGCCATTACTAGTTCAACTAGTAATGGCGCACCACTCCCACGGTGCGCCATTAGTAGTTTTGAAAAAATTAAATTTTTTTTTACTAATGGCGCACCGTGGGATGTGGTGCGCCATTAGTATTTGCACACTAATGGCGCACCAACACATGGTGCGCAATTAGTATTTAGTAATGGCGCACCACATGTACAGTGCGCCATTACTGTCCATCCCATCTATAGCCCTTTTTCTAGTAGTGTGCGATGCTCCTTGCGTGGTGGTTGTCCGTCCGTCACAAGCTTCTCAGCGTCCATCTTGCCCCGAGTGCACCTTAGCAAGGGCAAGGGCCCTACGGTCACCTTCGATGCAGACGGAGCGCTTGACGACGTCAACCCATGGACAGGCGTCCACCAGCCGCCTCACCAGCCCGAAGTAGCTCCCAGGCATGGCTTCCTTAGGCCACAACCTTACGGAGCTTGACCAGCTGCTTCAACTGGTCGCTTAAGGGCACTGGGTGCGGCCTCAGCATACTGAGACCAAAACACCTTCTCTGTCGAGCTTCCGTCCACGGCTCGGTAGAATGCGGCAACATCAGACACACTGCAGGGCAGATCTGCGAATGCTCCTGGAGAGCTCCGGATTCGGGTAAGTAATAGATAATTCACTTTCACATGCTTGCTTTGCATATAGAATGCCTTACCCGCCGCTATCTTCTTCATCGCCTCAATTTCCTGGAGGGCTTTTTGGGCTTCGGCCTTAGCGGCTTTGGCGCTCTCAAGGGCCGAGGCGAGTTCGGACTCTCGAGTCTTTGAGTCACACTCCAAACTCTCGTGTTTTTCCGCGAGAGCCTGGAGCTCTTGCTGCACCTCCGCCACCCGCGCCTCCTGTTTCTCTCGCTCGGTGCGCTCCGCGGCCGCATTGCTTTCGGCCTTGGACACCGCTTCCTTCAGGGTCACCACCTCGTTCGTGGCCCCTGCAATATTCACGTTATTCCTGTCATCTTTTGCAACCACATCTTTCAAATACTCCCATAAGGTATTACTTACCTTCCTTGTCCTCGAGCTGCTTTTTGGCAAGTCCGAGCTCGTTCTCGAACCGCTCGAGGCTCTGCTTTAATGCATCAACCTCCGCAGTCAGTGCGGCAGAGGTCAGCAGCACAGCCTGCATTCCCATATTGACATACTTATGTTAGACTCCTGCGTATATCTTTTTAGATCCTCAGTTCGGCTATTTCTTTCCGAACACCAAAATGAGCATCGAGGCTACTGTCTGTCTGCGGTAATATTTTTACATATCTTAAATACATACCTCAAAGCCTGTTAAAAGGCTGGCATAAAGCTTTATCAGCCCGCTCTTGGCGGATCGAACCTTGGATCACCACACTCATAAAGGCGGTGGTCCTCGTCGATGGAAGCGCTGTTAAGCGCCTCCATCAAATCATCCGGTGCCTCCGGTTGGACGGAGCTCACCGGTGTCGCAGTCTTGCCCTTCTTACGAAGGGTTCACCTGTCGGACTCCAGAACCACTGAAGGTTCCGGTACGGAGTCCGGCACAGGGCCGGACTTAAAGCCCTTTGGGGTTTTATGCACTTTGCGCCCGGAGTCCGGGAGGTCGCCTTGCGGCGCCTCCATGGCACCTCCTCCTGGCTGGGCCCCTTTTGGGACTCCACCCCAGCGTCATCCGCAGCAGGAGGAGACGAGGCAGTCGGAAGTGAGGTGCTATTCACCTCCGACGAATCCAGGGAGCCGCTCGACGAATCGTCGAGCCCGTCCTTGGGCGGGCTGCATGGTTATACTCGACATTAGAAGATGTTGTGCGACAAATGGAACGCCATGAGTTATTCTGGTGTCCGGACACTTACGATTTCGCCAGGGGCTTGGTCCTTGGTGGCCACTCCTCTCCGCCATCGTCGGTGTTGGTGGTGTAGTCCGGAGGGAGGGTCCTTCCCTTCTTGGACCCTCTGGCCTCCCCAGTTGGGGCGGCCTTCCTTTTCTTCTCTCCCCCCGTTGGGGGAGAGGCCTCTTTTTCCTCCTCTTCGTCTTTGCGAGAGGAGTCCGCCTCGGAGTCATCGGACGATGATTCTAACAACACCTGGAGCCGGGAACTTCTCCGAGTTCCCGTGGCCTTCTTCTTGGCCTTCTTCTCTGGCACCACGTAAGGTGCCGGAACCAGCAGCCACGTTAAGCGGGCGTCCGCTGGGTCTTCTGGCAAGGGAGCC
Source organism: Aegilops bicornis (assembly GCA_021605145.1). Lineage (NCBI taxonomy): Eukaryota > Viridiplantae > Streptophyta > Magnoliopsida > Poales > Poaceae > Aegilops > Aegilops bicornis. Next base: position 564,032,176 of record CM038669.1, on the reverse strand, counting down.
GGACAGTTAACCTGTCCGGACGTCTTCTGCCAGTCCTGTCAAAGGTGAGGGAGTTTTAGATCCCGCATAGAGTAAAACTATGAAAAAAGAGTCCCGCAAAGGGTAAAATAGCTTACCTCACTGGCTTGACGCTGCGAGCTGAATCCGCGATCTTCGGTAGCGGATGCGGGAGCCTCGGTGCCCTTGAACAACACCTTCCAGGCATCTTCGTACGTAGTGTCGAAGAGCCGGCTCAAGGTTCGGTTCCGTGCCGGATCAAACTCCCACAAGTTGAAGGCCCATTGCTGGCATGGGAGGATCCGGCAGATGAGCATAACCTGGACTACGTTTACAAGCTTGAGCTTCTTGTCCACCAGGTTTCAGACGCAGGTTTGGAGTCCGGTCAGCTCTTCCGAATTACCCCACGTCAGGCCCGTCTCTTTGCATGAGGTGAGCCGTGTAGGGAAGCCAGATCAGAATTCGGGGGCCGCTTCCCATTTGGAGTCGCGCGGCTCGGTGATGCAGAACCACCCCCATTGCCACCCCTTTATGGTCTCCACGAAGGAGCCCTCGAGCCATAGGACGTTGGCCATCTTGCCCACCATGGCACCTCCGCGCTCTGCTTGGCGGCCGCCCACTACCTTCGTCTTGACATTGAAGGTCTTCAGCCACAAGCCGAAGTGGGGCTGGATGCAGAGAAAGGCCTCGCACACGACGATGAACGCCGAGATGTTGAGGATGAAATTGGGGCCAGATCGTGGAAATCTAGGCCGTAGTAGAACATGAGCCCCCGGACAAATGGGTGAAGTGGAAACCCTAGTCCGCTGGAGGAAGTGGGGAGGAACACCACCCTCTCATGGGGCCTGGGGTGGGGATGAGTTGCCCTTGTCGGGGAGCCGATCTGCGATGTCGTCGGACAAGTATCCGCCTTCCACAGCTTTTGATGTGCCCTCTCAGGACGGAGGAGGCCATCCACTTGCCTCCCGCTCCGGACATAGTTGGAGAAGGTTGAGGTGGGATGTGCGGACTTGGCGCTGGAGCTCGAAAGTCTTGTGAAATGGATAAGCAAAGGAGGAAGAAGGCATGTGTGAAAAGTGGATCCTTATCCCCTTATATGGACGGACAAAGCTATGCGTCCCCACCGGCCTGATAAAACTCGCTTATCTCCCAAGCGCCATAATCAATGGCGCGGTTGGGTTACCCACGCCCGTATTGATGAGAATCCCGGAATAAGGGGACACGATCTCTGCTTTGACAAGACGTGCCAAGGAAACCGCCTCGCTAAACGCGTTGAGGTGGGACAATAAAATCGATTCGAATAAAGGCTTGGCAGTGGTGTGATGTCACGCTGCGGAATACGTCAGCAGATTGAACTTGTGTAAATATTATTCTTTCTACGGTGGTATGTGGAACTTATTTTTTGAGCGGACACTATCCTTGTGTTCAAAATCTTCTATGAAGTATTCGGAGGAGGAACCCTCCTTGCAATGCGAAGACAATATCGCAGCGCCCGGACTAAATGCGTCATTGAAGCCTGGTTCAGGGCTATTAAGGAGTCTGGATTAGGGGGTGTCCGGATAGCCGGACTATAGCCTTTGGCCGGACTCCTGGATTATGAAGATACAAGATTGAAGACTTCGTCCCGTGTCCGGATGGGACTTTCCTTGGCGTGGAAGGCAAGCTTGGCAATACGGATATGTAGATCTCCTACCACTGTAACCGACTCTGTGTAACCCTAACCCTCTTCGGTGCCTATATAAACCGGAGGGTTTTAGTCTGTAGGACGAACAACAATCATACCATAGGCTAGCTTCTAGGGTTTAGCCTCTCTGATATCATGGTAGATCTACTCTTGTACTACGCATATCATCAATATTAATCAAGCAGGAGTAGGGTTTTACCTCCATCGAGAGGGCCCGAACCTGGGTAAAAACATCGTGTCCCTTGTCTCCTGTTACCATCCGCCTAGACGCACAGTTCGGGACCCCCTACCTGAGATCCACCAGTTTTGACACCGACAATACCCCTACTAGAATAGAGGCTAGACATGAGACTAGATGCAAGGAAGCAGCGTCTACTTCTTTACACTCGAAGAAGAAAGAAGCACGCAAGATCGAGCCTCCGCAGATCAACAATGAATACATCGAGAAGGCACTAATCCAACTTACAGGAGAAGTAAAATGTATTCTTGTGGTTCTTGTTTTCTCTGGTCTTGCTTTTCTAGTCAAAATTATCATCGGAGTTCGTGCAAAACAGAGGTCCATTTGGGGTCGTGCGTTGGAGTTGGCCTTACAAGTGGGACCGCAGTTAAGGAAACCGACTATCGGCGAACCCCCACCTCGCCCGCCGCGCGATGGCTGAAGTTAGAGAAACGACGAGGTTGAATAGATTGCTCTAGCACGGACTCCAAGAAATAATATGGTGTCAGATGGATGCCGTGGTGGTGGCGTGTGCCGTACTCCTGGACGTGAATGCTTGTTCTGGCCCATGCCACCCTACTACTCCTACTACTTACTCCTACTTTATAGTACTAGTATCCAGGATTCGAGGTGCTGGTTACGTACAACGAACACATTAACATATGGCTACAGTAAAAACACCCGCCCGACGAGCGAAGCATGTGAAGCTAGTACAAATAGTGTACAACTATTGTTGATTGGCCTCATCCGATAACCTGTTGCAGTGCACGTACAATTATGTATTCGGAAAATATTGTTTGCCTCGTCGCACCACTCACTTAGAGAAGCGACTCGAAAGCCATTCATAAATTTAGTAAGTTTATCACAGGCATATCATTTTATTACATACAACAGGTCATCAACCCACATCGACAACGAGGAAACATTATAAATACTTAAGTTTTCACCACACAACAAATAACAAGCAATGAAATGAACTTCAACTCAACCATTCCTCGGCGTTGGAAACGCTTGCTTTGGACCACAAGTGATTCTCTGGGACGGGCCATCCATTGTCGATCCGAGACCAACGCAGGACTGATCATCCAGTGAAGCGGCCTACTATATCGATAATGTGGTAGGGAACCACCCAAATGTCCGAGGTATAGACACAGTTGCTTCTCATAAATGGTACTAGTAACGTTGTGTCAACAGCAGTTGGATCACCTTTCACCATCATCGGATAGTTTTGTCCAAGCAAGAGCGAGTTTTCTCCAAGACTATCAATTCTGTACCAGGGAGAAGGAGTTGGCGCTAGCTCACTAGTATCCATCCCGAATACCATGCAACGGGTGTTGGAATAGGTCGGAGAGTGCGACCATGGGAGACTACACTTGCTTCCTTAGCAATAACATCATCAGTGGGCTGTATACACACGAGAAGAGGTGATCCATTGGAATTAGTTGCGAGGCGCCACGAGTATATGGGCGCTGCTCGTCCTCATGCTCGTGATCATCACCATCGTCATCTCCCCTTGGTTATAAATTTTTCAAGTATAGGTGGTGGGATGTTCACAGGAACTTGGAAACACAAGAAGAAGGTTAATTAGTAAAGGGGAACTTGCTAACCCGCATGCATGTGGATGAAACAATTATAATTACGGTGGAAGACAAACGTACCGAAACTATGAGGATCCCATCCAAAAACAGTGCCACGAGTGGTGGCAGCAAACACAAGGCCCTCAGATTGAATTGCATCACAGTACTCATCCGTGTACAGAAACTGATTGTTGAGCAATATCCATTGAGTCAAACCACCAAGGACGGCAACAAGCTTGTCGAAGATAGCAACAACTTCATAGTTGTTGTAATTCCAAGAGCGGTTGGGAACTCGACAAATTGCTATCTTCCGTAGAAGACAGTCACCATGATCGTAATTGAACGTGCGTACAATACCGGTGTGCCCAGCCTCTGGGCAGTCTGCTGAGATTTTTGGAAGTGGAACCCGGTCACGAGTGTACACATTCACAAGTTCCCACTCGCAGTTGGACCCAATGTAAACAACCCAATCTCCATTTGCGCCCACGCACAGGGCGAGGCCTCCGTCGTGCCGGCGCCAGTCATCAGGGGCACGGCGAAGAAGATAGGGGAGATCAAACCGCTCCTTGACTCTTGGGTTCCTTGTAATGATGTTATTAGTTGAGTCGAGAATGGGCTTGAACGAACCTGCCATGCTAGCCGAGGTGATGACGTTGCACCGATCAATGAGTTCCTCCACCACGTCATCTTTCCGATCGGAGCAAGCATAATGGGGTCGTTTCCGGCCTGTTCCCTCCATGGAGAAGACGATCGAACAATGGCAGAAGAAAGGGTGAAGGGCTGAAGGAAAATGGAGGAGGGAGAGGAAGAGCATGCGACAGAAGTTCCAAATCGAGAGGGAAAGGCGAAGAGTCGGTGGACGGTTGCGAGTTTGCCATGGTTCACGAAGAGGCGCCCCGGCCTACACGTCCGTTTGGAAATACTCCTACTACTTGCCGTCATCTCACTGATATGTTGGAATGGGACCAAATGTCAATGAAACATGGTGTGTAATTTCTCGTGCAAAATGCGATCTGGCCGCGTTGGCCCGAGGTGCCGCATTAGTTATCGACCTTTATTTTTTTAATGGCGTGCCGATCAGTTTTGAAGCACGACTAACTGTTACTGTACGCAGAGAAAATATAAACTACTCTACCACTACTCCACCTCCAGTACTAGTAGTATAAAAAAGATATATAGGCTGGAGCTTCAACGCTTTCTTGCTAAGGGATGCCCACTTGCTTCTCACACTACCACCCTCTCTCCAGATCTAAAAAAGATCGCCCCTCTCTCCCTCCTCACCGGTGGTCACAGATCCGCCGGGGAAGAAAAAGGACGATGCAGCGTTGACGCACTCGTCGTCAGCCGAAGCGAGGTCACGTGACCGACGACAAGGCCGCCCTCTCGCACCCTAGCGCTCAGCTGGATGGCCTCCATCCCCAAGCTCATTGTCGTAGTGTGTGCGGAGGACGACGACCACGAGCGAAGCCACTTCCCGCCGACCCTCAGGTATGCTACCTCTTTTCGAACCATAACCTTGTTCTATTGCCCCATCTACCACGTCGTTGCATGTGGATCTTTTTCCACTCCACCTTCTTCCCAATTTGCTATCCTTTGCTCTGCTGGCCACGCAGAGAAAACCATAATTTGCACTATTAAAGGAAACCCTACTTCATGCAGACTAATCCATGTCTAGGTTGAATAAGGAAAGGAAGGGAGACTGCATCTTGTCCAAGAGAGTAGGCATCGAACCCGCATCTAGGTTGAAAAGGGGAAAATCAGTAGCTAAGGAATGAGTCTCGTGTCCCTTGGTTGAAGAAGGGTAGAAAGGCATGACAACGCAATAGAGAATGACCAGGTCGATCAGTTTGTTGTCCTCGCATAGGAAAAAGGTGGCTAAAGAGAACAAAAATGGGACGTAATCCACATATGCTGCCTGGATATTTGTTGCTTTGGGAAACCATACCTCCCTCACCACTCTGCATTCGTGGTGGTACATCGTACTGGTGCGCCCACTATACGAATGGGCCTCCCATGCTCTTATTGCCACTTTTTTTGCTATTAGTATAACGCCAGCAGTCAAGTCAAGCAATGCTACTACTAAAGTGATGCCACATTTAACTAATGCCGCTCTCAGTCTAATGCCACCAATAAATTGAAGCAATGCCATTTAATGTCACTGGATTATTTCAGGGTTAGCTTTCGATTGTGGATGTATTAAAGATTTTTCAGCTAAGGCATTCTAATGTTGTTGCACAGCCAGTATACCAATGATGAAACTTGTTACTACCTTCAGATTTTTGCACTGTTAATGCTTATAGATTACATACCTCACTTTCATGAGGTAAGTTATTTTTTTTGTACAGTGTCACCAAAATGCCAAGGCTACTGATGTCATTTTATTTTGGTTAAACTGCACGCATAATTATGAAGACAAGAGGAAAGGTCAAGAGTGGGCACCTCCTCCTCCGGCTGTTCTCTTGATTCGCTCGATCAAGTTTTTATGTTTGATCGATTATCAACATTGGGATAGCAATTTTAAGGTCCCCCGAGTTCGAAATGATATTTACCTTGGAGGTACATGGTTTGCAATTTTTATACTGTCATTAGTTAATGATGCTAGTTACCTTCAGACTTTTGTATTTGGTTTAATGCTCATGCACAGCTAGTATACCAATGCTGAAACTTGTTACCTTTACATTTTGTATTGTTAATTCTTATAGAAACCTTCCAAAGGTTAGAGTTTATTGAAATCTGTTCAAGAAACCATTTTACTGTACCTTGTAATAAACTAACTACTCTCTCAAGGCACTAGCCAATGGATTAGTGTATATTTGTAGTATTCGAATGGTGTTGCATTAGCGTATGGACATAAATAAAGTGTGGCAAGCTTTCCCAGATATGTGCTCAAGAAAACTACTATCTGTTTTTCTAAATACTAGACGTTTGGGTACTTTAAATTGAATCGCGAAAATGTCTTATATTAAGGAACAAAGGGTGTAGAGTTCACTCAAATTATCCCGGTAAACCTAGTCACACCTTTGTTAAAATTAATGTTCATTATGTTATCGGAGGAGGTCTGTATGTTTGTCTCTAATGCCTATTGACTACATACCTGACATCATGATGTAATGTTAAGTCATTTCATTTTGTACGGTGTCACTGAATTGTCAAGGCGGTGATGGCATTTTATTTTAGTAGAACTGCACAAAATTTGCTTAAAAGAAGAGGAAAGGTCAGGAATGGCTCAGTTTTTCAGAAAAAACTATGTATGCCGTCCTGACATCAGCTGTTGTTGCTTTATTTATTCCTTCAAACAGGTGGTTAGAAACAGTCTTGCTACCTTTTCCCATTAAGAAATTGGAATGCTTATGTTTGTGAGTCTATGCTTCAACTAGTGCCACTTTTAGAGTAATCACACTTTCAATATCTATGCAAACAGGGATGCTCGATTTTAGTGGAACTGCACAAAAACTCCAACTGGTTCAACATTAGGAGCATGCTTTTCTCCAAACCTTTATATCCAATTGGTGGCACTATGAGTTGTTCATTACGAAGGTACATGGTTTGCTACTCTTTTTGTACTGTCATTAGATAGTAATACTAGTGGTTTGCATGTGAATTTATTGGCAGGGTGGACCTACATTGGAGGTGCAGAACAGGATTCAATGATTGGATGCTCCATTTCGGTTGTATCGATTTCACCTCTTCCATCACTGCGAACATGGATATCCTTGGTCTGATGAAGAATAGGCGCTATATTTCTGCTCTGAACCAGCAAATGAATTCAGTATGAAATTGTCCAGGGCAAAACATAACTGTAACAGATTGCCCAGTGCAGAACATGACAGATGCTAAGCGGAAGAGACATGTTTAAATTGAAAATACAAGGTGTGGTATATGTTTACTAGCTGCTTGATATTTGTGCAGACAGAGATGTCTGCCCGTTGCTATTTGGCAAACAAACAAAGTGTCCACAATTTTGGTTGAACTGCACAAGAGAATAGTATAGTCACTACAAGCAGTGCCATTTGAAAATAGACACGGAAAGATTGGATAGTCACGTATGGACTGCAGAAAAGTAGTACTGTACTATTTATTGGCCAACACTAGGTGCTTCATTTCTTCAGTCTGATTATACAATGGGCATCATTTTGCCTAAGTTAAAGTTTGTATTCCGAAAATAGTCTCGCGGTGTGATCGAGAGAAGACCAAATCATATTGCAGTGGATGTTCCTCCATCATGTGTGGTTCATTCTCATGGTTCCAGCTGTTGGTGAAACCACTTACGTTTGCAAGAGGAATTGTCGAATTCACAAACAAATTTGTCTTTCAGTCTGTACTGAATGTTGGCCAAGAGAAACATCCATGTTAGTAGGAAGAACAAATGTTTTTTCTAGATCCTTGCTTTTGGAGCAACATATTTGTTTATGATCTGTGAATCATTGAGATGCATTAACATGTTGATCTTATGTATGGGAATCGTACCAGTTAGTTTTAGTTGCGACGCAAGATCCGAAGTGGCTGATCTTTGCTTTTGGAGCTACATATTTGTATATGATTTGTGAATCATTGAGATGCATTAACAGTTACTTGTTTCTGTTCGCTCAGTGTTTACAAGTTACTGATCGATCACTAGCTAGCCTACAAATGCGCTCCTGGCAGTTTTATTTGCGACGCAAGATGCGAAGTGGCAGTTTTTTTTAATAAAAATGCCTACCTCTGATGAAACTGACAAGCTACACTATCGATCCTACACGGATAAAAATGCCTACCTCTGAAGAAACTGACAAGCTACACTATCGATCCTACAAGGATAAATAGCAGATCACGCACGTGCTACCTCCTTTCTGATTTGCAGGGCTCAATTCAAGAAACGACCTACTCGATCCTACACGAATAAATAGCGGATCATGCACGTACTAGTACCTCCTTTCCCGTTTGTAGGGCTTAATTCAAACCTCTCACCAACCAAGGTACTCCCTCCGTCCGGGTTTATTAGTCCCGTGAGCAAAGCAGCAAGACCAAGGCATGGCAATAATTAACGGCATGCAAAAGTTTAAGCCTAATTAATTCCAGCGATTTAAGTGGCTGCATGTGTGCCCTCGGCTGCGACTCGTTGCATGCTTCGCTGCATCGCCTCATGAAAGTGATTCTGAGTGCCTGCATGCAGCCGGCCGTAATTAAGGCAGCTAACTGATGCGAAAAAAGATATGCTTTAATTGTTGCGGTCTTTTTAAATCCATGGAATCATTATTGACAAGGAGGGAGATGATTCGAGTGCACTCGTTTGACCGCCATGCCGGCGTGCGACCCAGACGGGACGGGACGGCACAGTCATAATTTTAGTTTCTCTAGTTTTCCACGGCAAGCTGGCGCGCTAAGCCATTATGCATTGAATTCCGATGACCGTCGCGCTACCTTCCGCCTATAAGTATTGTTTCCTGGCCTTCTCTGGTCCCACCGTGACCCAACTCACCATATCCTCATAAGCCCCCACCGGCCCGATGTTGCTCGCCACGTCCGCCATGCCCCCGCCCGTCCGCGGTAGGCGACGCCGGAGGAGGTCACCGCCGGAACTAGTGTTCGGTTCTTCATCGGAAGGCAGACGGAGGGAGGAGGCATTCTATCTGTCTTTAGATGGCAATGCGGAGATCGAGGAGTTGTTGGAGCGTGACCGCATGCGGAGGAGCAGGAGTTGTTGGAGCGCGACCGCCTGGCGGAGGAGCAGCGTGTCACTGATTTGCGCCGCCAGCCGACATGGAGCAGCAACAAGACCGACGCTCTGAGTCGCGAGTAGAGCGCCTGGAACTGGGCCGACTACATGGAGGCCGGCGCCCGGCAAATAGCCCTGGAGGCTGTCGGGCACGCATGCGTTCGTGATGCCGATTTTTACTACCAGCTCGTCAAGTGGGTTTCCCGCTTGGAAGTCGAAGCTTCGGTGGACCACGCCGGCATGGAAAGGGCCAACGCGTGCGAGCAACGCGCCCTGTCACACCTCTTGCAAGTCCGAGGCGAGGCGCACGACGCCGGTGCCGATGTTTAGCGTGTACCACAGATGGCGGCCTGCATCGTCTAGTTAGCTTAGAGTAAGTTACTACTTGTACGCTACTAGAGTATTAGTGGGAGTAGATAGTTAACTTGGCTATGATGGTTGTCAACGTGGTAGTTCAGTACTCTATATGTGGATCAGACCTGTTACTTTGCTCTGAATGTTGAACTTTCCGTTTGAACGTATGGAATGGGCTGTTATTTTTTTAAATGGGTTGTATTTGTCCTCCACGGGTTTAGAGGTTGACTTGTGGGCCTAGCAAGTTGACGCGTACACAATCAGGAGATGATTGTACGTGGAGAGGATGACAGCAGGGACCCGCCAAGGTCATGGCAGTACGCAAGCAAGTGCCTCCTTATTTCAAGCCAATAAAAAAATGCCTCCTGCCAGTGGATTTCTGACATCTGGGTCCCATGCCATTGTCAACGTAGTCAATAAAGGAGAGAATTGCACAACGAGCGACTGACACCAGGGACCCAACAGCTCGCCCAGTTATTTTTATTTTGGGTTAACTTGATAAATGCCACTCCAAATCTGGTATATCCGAGAAATGCCACTGCAATTTCCAAACTTTGAAAAATGCCATTTCATCCCATTTCTAGTGGCATTTTTCAAGTCCGAGTGGCGTTTTTCAAAGTTTGCAAACTGCAAATGCGTTTTTCAAAGTTTGCAAAAATTGCAGTGGCATTTTTCAAAGTTTGGAAATTGCGTTGGCATTTTATGAATCGCCATAATTGGAGTGGCATTTATCTAATTTGTTTTTGAGAAGGAAGCAGGGTGTCAACTGGCTGTGCGGGACACTCGGCCTGTCTAGACAGCCTTTTCTTTTATGTTTACCACGCATCAGCCCAAGAGTTTTTTTCTTTCTGAAAATGGCTAGCCCAGTTCTTTTTGTGATTTGTCAAGTAAGTCGCTTTATCAGGCCTGTTGGGCTGCAAATCTTTCAAGACGAGGAGAGCTTCATTTGGCTGGCCGAGAAAATGGCCTATCAGTAATGAGAAATGGGATGTACATTTTTAAAACACATCAAACCGGCAATTAGTTTCAAATATCTTTTTTTCATTTTGAGATTTTAAATTGCATTGATTTTTATGCGTGGACAATTTATTGGATTTTATATTGATATAAATTTATTTTTAAAATCAGTCTGAATGTCACTCGAAATTTCGGGATTAAAAATAGTTCAGACCGTACCGACATATGCAAAATTTCGCAAAAAATTTTAACCGTGGCCACAATATGGGCTGTAATGCTAACAAAAAGAATATGGGCTCCAAAAACCCGTAAGAATTAGCAAATGGGCTATAAATTTTTTGAAATAATGACAGATGGGTTGTATGCTGTTTTCCACAGATTTGAGGCTTTCCACAGATGGGCTGTATGCTGTTTTCCACAGATTTGAGGCTTTCCACAGATGGCCTGTATATTGTTGGATGTCCATCCAACAGCCGTCGTGCTTCTTCAATATCTGCTCTTCCTGCTCCAGCCGCTCAAACAAGCGGCGGACTGCTGCTCCCTCCTCCCTCAAGAGTTGTCTTTGCCGCTGAAGCCTCACCAACCCACCGTACTCCCATCGTTGGCCTAGCCATTCCTCTACTCACCCACACCTGTTGTTATTCTCCGGCGACAGCAGACGAACCAGTAAACCCTCGTACATCGTACTCCCCTCCGCTTGGGAAACAAAAACAACTGCCGAGTCTTCCCTGCCTTCGTGTCGTTCCCTTCCTAGGCCTCGCCGTCGTCCACCGCCCTGGTGCTCTCGGCGTGGCGTGGTCAACATGGTCAACAACCGACATGCATCTGGCGGATCAGACGTGGAGAGGCCGACAGCGGGTCCACGGCCGCATGCAAGGAAATGCCTCCTTATTATGCGCAAAATAATGATTCCTCCACCGACATCCGGGACCCACCGAAAGGGCCTCAGATTTCGCGAAAAAAACATTACCGCGGCCACAGCTCGGACCCACCAGCTATATCTTCGCACGCAAGGAAGTGCCTCCTTATTACGCACAAAAAAATGAATACTCCCCCTGCTAGCTGGGACCTAGTATAGTGGGCCTACTAAGTTGACGGGGACGAAGGGCTTTGTCAACTTAGTCAATATGCACGATTCTAGCTCGACTGACCGTACGATGTCCATCCAACGGCCGTAGTGCTTCTTCAACCTCTAGTCTTCTTGCTCCAGCCGCCCAAAGCAGCGCCGATTGTGCCGCCTGCTCCTGCCTCCCATGGTCGGCTGTGCTGCCGTGGAGGCCCCACCGCCCCCATACTACTCCCACCACTAGCCAGGCCATCCCTCCACTCTACTCACCCACACCCCCTATTATTCTGCGGTGACGGCAGCGCAGCCGAACCAGTGAACCCTCGTACTCCTCTCCGCGTGGGCATCCACTGCCGCGTCTTCCCCGGCTCCGCGTCGTCCCCTTCCTAGGCCTCGCCGTTGTCCACCGCCGTGGTGCTCTCACAAGCGTGGTCAATGTGGTCAACGACCAATTCCATCGGAAGAATATCAGATGTGGAGAGGTCGACACTGGGTCCACGGCAGCCGCAAGGAAGTGCCTCCTTATTACGCGGAAAATAATTATTCCTCCACCTGACAGCAGGGACCCACCGGACTGGCCACCAGTATTTCACAAAAAAAACATTTGCCCCTGACTGCTGGGATCCACCCGACGGACCATCGATTTCGCGAAAAAATGTTCCCCCTCACGTCACCGACCCACCGGAAGTGCCTCCTTATTACGCACAAAAAATGAATACCCCCTGCTAGCTGGGACCCACCTTGGTGGGAGGCTGACTTGTGGGCCTACTAAGTTGACGGGGACGGAGGGCTTTGTCAACTTAGTCAATATAAACGATTCTAGCTCCAGTGACCGTACGATGTCCATCCAACAGCCGTAGTGCTTCTTCAACCTCTGGTCTTCTTGCTCCAGCCGCCCAAAGCAGCGCCGGTCGTGCCGCATGCTCCTGCCTCCCATGGCCGGATGTGCAACTGCGGAGGCCTCACCACCCCCTACTATTCCCACCACTGGCCAGGCCCTGCGGCGACGGCAGCCTCACACCGCAGCCGAACCAGTGAACCCTCGTACTCCTCTCCGTGTGGGCTTCCACTGCCGTGTCTTCCCCGGCTCCGCGTCGTCCCCTTCCTAGGCCTCGCCGCCGTCCACCGCCCTGGTGCTCTCGGCGTGGCATGGTCAATGTGGTCAAGGAACGACTTCCATCAGACGTGGACTGTACGTGGAAAGGCTGACAGATGGGTCCATGGCCGCAGCAAGGAAGTGCCTCCTTATTACGCGGAAAATAATGATTCCTCCACCTGGCAGCTGGGACCCACCGAACGGGCCACTGTATTTCATGAAAAAATGTTTCCCCTTGACTGCTGGGACCCACTAGCTACATCTTCGCACGCAAGGAAGTGCGTCCGGGCAAAAAAATGATTCACCCCCTGACTGCTGGGACCCACCAGCTACATCTTCGCACGCAAGGAAGTGCGTCCGGGCAAAAAAAAGATTCTCCCCCTGACTGCTGGGACCCACCAGCTACATCTTCGCACGCAAGGAAGTGCTCGATACCGACCCACCTGGTCGAAGCGCACGTAGCGTTGTCATTCTGGTCGCGAACGCGTACGCATATATATACCGGTGGATGTAGAGGCGCGACGCAGTCGTAGTAGAGGCGCCGCACGTAGCATGTACACATACGCATAGCGCCAGGGTGCAAGAAAGAAAATACGGCCACGTATGTGTACATACCGGCGGGGTCTCAAACGCCTACTCGCGCATACATACGGCAAGGGCTCATGTACATGGCTGGGTCGGAACGGAGAAACAGCGTCATCGTCGTGTTCATGGGGAGGCAACGGAATGCGTCGTGTTCACGGGGAGGCAGTGGAATGCATCGTGTTCATCGGGAGGCAACGAAATGCGTCGTGTTCATCGGGAGGCAACGGAACGCGTGGGAGCCAACCGGCTAGGTCGGAACAGAATGCGTGGTCGTGTTCATCGGGAGGGCTTGGACGGAACAGGCGATGGAAACGAGGCCTGGCGAACCGCAGAACGGAGGAAACAGACCTCCTACGGTCGAAACGAGGGTCGTATTGGTCGGGATGGGTGTGGCGTACCGCAAAACGAAGGAAACGGACCTCCTACGGTCGAAACGGGGGTCCTGTTGATCGGGAGGGGTGTGGCGTACCGCAAAACGGACGAAACGGACCTTGTACGGTCGAAACGGGGGTCCTGTTGATCGGGAGGGGTGTGGCGCATCGCAAAACGGACTCCACGGATAATGTTCATCTCCACCGTCGACCTCCTCCGCCTCCACGGGCTACCGCCGACCTCCTCCAGCCTCCACGGGCTCCTGCTCATCCAGCCTCTACCGCCGCTACTCCACCGGCCATCGCTCAACCACCCCTCCACCGTCTCATCGCTCATCCAGCCCTCCACACCACGGGTCCTGTTCAACTACCCTCCACGGGCACCCTCCACCGCTTCACTGCTCATCCAGCCCTCCACACCATGGGGTCCTGTTCATCCAGAGGCAACACCACCGCCATCGCTCATCCAACCCCCGCAACGCTCATCGCTCATCCAATCGATCGGCTTGATTAGCGGCGATGGCGAAGAATCGCTCGATCGGGTTCGATTAACAGCCATCGATTGATCGATCGGGTTCGATAGCACGTAGCTCGCAGCGTTGCCGCCGGGTTCGCTAGAGCCCAACGCCTCGCCGGGGTTCGATTAGAGCCAACGCCGCCATACGCCGCAGCGTATCGCATCGCTTCGACCCCGACCTCCCACCGTAACCGGGAACTCCCTGAAATTTTCCTCGCCCTCGCTTCTACCATGGTTTTTTCCGTCATGGACGACCCAAAGAATGTCATGCAGCTGCGTCTCCGGCCCGCCCAGGATGAAAAGCCCATTTTCTGTCATGATTTTTTGTCATAGAAGTAGGAGCCCACCACATCTATGATGATACCGGGTTTTGTCACAATTATCGTCATAGAAGTGTCATATGTATGACAGGAAAAAATTTGTTCGACCCAAAATGTCACAGATGTGTCTTTTTTTGTAGTGACTGCACCAACACCAAGTTCCACATGCAACATGTAGAACCTTTCGAAATTAGCATCATAGACGGTATATAGACATATGCATCTCATCTGGAAAACTGCTGAAGCGGAAGGCGAATATTGAGCCTTCATTCATGTTGAAGGTCTTTGCAACTTTAGGCCAGTGCATGTGGATGATTGGCCATCCGTCCTTCATCCTCTTCAGGAACACTTCCATATTGAACCGTGGGTGTTGTATGAAAACCTTCCTCGCCTCCTGACCATAGAGGTGGTTTGAGAGGTAATCATTAGTGAACTGCTTTGGAAAGGCCGAAAAACAAGGATGTGCATAAATATCTTCTCTATATTGGAAATGGGGCAAAGGAATAAAAAAGGCAAGGTAGTTAGTACCATCTTGTAGTGAACTGATGTCTTCTTCATTGTGCAGACAAAGATCTTGTTGTTCTTTGTCGCAAATTTCTTTATCCTAACAATCTTTCTGAGTTTCTTGATTTGATTGATATTCATGGACAACTCATTTCCCCATATGCAAAAAGGGTCGAACAGTGGGTCAAAACCTCTGATAGAAGGACATACATGTGCAAGACCAAATTGTTAAAAACCAAAATATTAGAATGGTTCCTGTAATTGCATAATAATGTGCTATTGGAGAACAGACCATGCATGTGCTAACCTCGATTGTAAACCTATGTGCTTCCCATTGTTTCCTTGCAACACATATACGGTAGTTAGTCATCAGGTTAAGTAAGGGTTCGCAAGCTATCAGTAAAATATGTTGATGAAAAATAAGCACATTGTAGATTCATCAGATTAATTCAAGTCACACGGAAAACCCATTTATCCAAACTAAGCATGATTAAGAACTAGGAAATATAGCACTTGTATATGTTTCTCATGTATTAAGTGCAGCGAAATTCGATTTATTCCTCACATGCACAACAATACAAAATTCTACCTACGACAATTGGACATCGCATTGCAGAATTGAACCAAGCAGTTAACTAAACACCACAACAAATGAACCAACATTAACTGAGAACCACATTGCACAATATAACATACTCCTAATAGAAGATCAGACAGTTAACCAAACGGTTAACTACAGCCAATTGTAGCAATTGTATTTGTTTCTCATGTATTTAGTACAGCCAAATTCAATTTATTCCTCACATGGTATACAATAGCAGAATGCACCCACTACTATTGAACATCACATTGCAGAATTGAACCAAACAGTTAACTAAACACCACAACACAAATGAACCAAACAGTTAACTAAACACCACAACACAAATGAACCAAACAGTTAACTAAACACCAGAACACAAATGAACCAAACGTTAACTGAGCACCACATTGCACAATGTATAACCAAATCAAGCATGCTTGACAACTTGGAAATATAGCAATTGTATTCATTTCTCATGTATTTTGTAAAGATAAATTCGATTTATTTCTCACATGGAAGACAATACAAAATTGCAGCCTGAAGAATTGAACATCACATTAGCAGAATTGAACCAAATAGTTAACTAGAGACGACAACTAATTAACAAAACAGTTAATAAGTGAGCACCACACTGCACGACATATAGAACATATACACTAGAGCAATAGATTGCATGGTAAAATTAGATAGCACAATTCACTAGAATTTGTGAAGGAAAGGCAGGAGCAGCACACGCAACGGGTAAACTGAGCTTGCTTAACCGGCGTAGCTAGCAAATGGGATGGTGCTCCTCCAAGATCTGGGGTTCGGCACAACTGGCAGCCATCGCGACCTCATCCGCGCGTGCAGCTGCGATTTGCTCCTCCGCTGCCAAATGCTCCTTGAGATCCTGGCTATACTACGTGCACCATAGCTTGGGGCGGCGCTTATTTGGTGGAGGGGTTGGTGATTTGGGTGGAAGGTGTCGCGCTCGCGCCGGCGGTCGAGGCATGTGGGATGTGGAAGGAGGAGGAGGATGGGGGTTGGGTGTGGATTACCTTCCTGGATAGACGAGGCCGAGTAGTGTGAAGGAGGGTCGCCGACGAGGAGGCGGCGCTGCAAGCAAGGAGTGAAGGTTTCAACTTGGAAAGGAAGGCGGAAAGAGGGGAAATGTGGCTTTTGGTAAGGGGAGGCGGGAGGTAGATATTT
Organism: Aegilops bicornis; assembly: GCA_021605145.1. NCBI lineage: Eukaryota > Viridiplantae > Streptophyta > Magnoliopsida > Poales > Poaceae > Aegilops > Aegilops bicornis. The sequence continues at coordinate 564,015,465 of CM038669.1, read as the reverse complement.
CAGTGAAGCCAAAAATTTGGAATCGCTCAAATGACAAAATCATGCGCAAGAAGTGTCGCCGACAAGGTCCGTTATTCAGAACTGTGTATGATATGTGGACATTGAGAGTGTCCTGGACTAGGGGGTACTCACCACGTCGTCTCCCGACCAACTAGATCAGGCCGAGGACCCCCATGGCGGTTCACTCATGGGCCAGTTTGGACAGCCCATGCCGCATACAAGGGATATTCCACAAGACTTGATGGTCAAGAAAAGGACTCCTCTCCACCTACGCATTCGACTAGGACTCTTGTTATCCTAGGCCTCCGGTATGTTATATAAGCCGAGGCTAGGCTAGTCGATAGAGGATCATCACATTATTCATCATACCCTCAGGCTTAGACCACAACATATGATCTCGAGGTAGATCAACTCTTGTAACCATATATTCATCAAGATAAATCAAGCAGGAAGTAGGGTATTACCTCGATAGAGAGGGCCCAAACCTGGGTAAACATCGTGTCCCTTGTCTCCTGTTACCCATCGATCCATGACACACAGCTTGGGACCCCCTACCCAAGATCTGCCGGTTTTGACACCGACAATGGTGCTTTCGTTGAGAGTTCCGATGTGTGATCGGCAAAAGGATCAATGGCTCCCCTGTAGATCAACTGCCACGTCGGTGTCCTCGTCGCCACCTCAACTGGCCACCTTGGCTTAACCGAGGACTGCACCCTACCTCCAATCATCATGTTCGGACTAGGGCCTTCATCAACATCAACTCCGATCTCTATCAAGACCATGGAGAAATCATCCATGGAGCTCGGGGGCTCGACGCCAACATTGCCCTCAGGCTACCGTGATGTTTTTCCGAACAGCGAACTTGTATCCGCTACCACCACCTCCTCGAGCATCACTTTCACAATTCCTTCGGTGGAATTGTGCGGAATTGAGTCTGCAACAACACTTTAAAATTTTGTCGCATTCTGATGGAGCAATCTCCGCCGGTCTCCAATGTACCGGAGCCCCGTCAAATCTGGACGGGAATCTGGACGAGTTTGGAGCATGGTGTCCAGCATCTAGCTTGGACGTCCTTTGGAAGATCCAACCGTTGATCGGCTGCGGAATTCCTATATCTACCACCCCTCAAAATTACAGCTCGATCCGACTGTCCAAACTCCGGGAACCGTCCGATTAGTGCATCACTTTTCAGATCTGTTTTTTGCGCGAGAATGAATCCGACCCGAGTTCATCTTTTTTATGAACGGGATTTCGGATATCCTTTTTGAAGAAAGTTTTGTATGGGGTATTGTGTTTTGTTCCCAAACACATCCCACTAATTTTAAGTCTTTTCCAACATGATCTTCACCATCGCGCCGGTGTCAAACCAGCTCGACAACGTTGCTCTACGACTGTCGACCTGCGCTAGACATGTCGTCACTTTGTTGAGCCAAGCTCAACTCTTCGGATCATCATCTTGGCAAGCCGAATAAGAGTTCGGCATCGCAAAGGATAAATCATCACTAACATCGCCGCCCCACGGATTACACGGAGCGGGCACACCGGCATCGCCGCACGGTCACTTCACCAAGCCAGCATTGACCATGTCACGAGATACGACCTGCATCGGCATGGCCGCACCGTTGCTTCATCGAGCCAATGTCCATCACGCCGAACTACTTCAACACCTCGGCTGACATGGCAGCTGCAACGTCTCCTTACCGACCTGCTCCGTCTCCTCGTATGGAACGGGGGCTTCGCAATCCCTTCATCAACCTACTCCGGAGACTTCGACGTCATCAACCGACCAGCTTCGTCACGTTAGCTGGACTGGGGGCTTTGCCTCAGCGAGCCTACCTTTACCAGCATCGCCATGCCGTCGCTTCACCGCCCATCAGGCAATGGGTATGTAGATCGAGTTCCAATTTTGGGAGTCACTTTTCTTCGAACTGGTACAACAAATAAACCTGGTGCTATTTATCCTAGCAATTTTTGCTTGTTTGGGTTTATTTTTCCCAAGGAATTATTACTCTGGCTTGTTCCATCATCTGTACGCAGGTCTACTAAATGGTGGCCGCATTAACAACGGTCGCGTGGTGGTTCGGTCAGTTTCCGTACATAGTTCGGCGAACGCCGCATCCGGAACTTGGACTGAACTGTGAATTCAGGCTTTGCCACGCCTTTACCGCATCACGCCGACACCCTGCATCGACATTGACTTCGGCGCCAGGCCACATATCTTTAAATTAATTATTTTGCGTAACTTAATTACGTGAGGATTTTTATGTTTTTATATTATTATTGTTGGCATGCACTATTTTACATGTGCAGGTAATGGACTTCGACTGCGTCACGTGGTCTCTTCGGCAAGCCGACGTCGTCGTCCCAATTGGCGTAAATCGGCTCGCGTGATCACCTTGTTGGTTGTGTTGCCATACCGGCGTGTTCGGTTGCCTCGGGGACTTCGGCATCGCCGAGAGAGCTCTACCTCATCAAGCGTTCCGCGCACAAGCCATATTTCTTCTATTACTCACTTTGCATGAATTATTTATGATGCAACAATTGTTTTTAATTTATTACTAGCACATATGCCCGTGCGTTGCAACGGGAGATAAAATAATATGCATTTAAATTCAGTGAGAATTATATGTGCAAGCAAAACCCTGTGTGCACACGAAAAAGGAACATTTAGCTTCTCGATTTCGTCACGTGTGAAGGAATCAATCCGCTATTTCTCCATTCATGGATTGAGAGCATTTAAGAGTTTTGTTACGTCATCATAGCCGGAGAAGGCTCATGAGTTATTCAATCTACTCTTTCATTCAATCCTTTCAATCGAGGGGATTTTAAGGTATGAAGTTTCTGAATATTCTAGAAAACATCAATAAGTTTTTACATCATGAACTGTTTTTTGAAAATTATGTACACTTTTAGAAAAGCGCGAACAAAATATGAAAGGGTACATCTTCTAAAATTCACAAACATTTTCTGAAAACACCAACTTTTTTATAAAAACATGAACATTATTTCAATTTGTGAACATTTTTTAAAAGGGAACATGTTGAAAATTCATAAGATTTTTAGAACATGTGTATCTTTTATACACGGACATAATTTTTAATTTTGAAAGTTTCACTAAAACATGAATATTTTCAAATTAGGAGCATTTTATGAAATGCCATTTCCTATTTAGATATCTCAAACAATTTTTAAAAACAATAATTGTTTTAGAAAATGGACAAATTTTTGCAAGTTTCGAATATTTTTAAAATGGCAACAAAATTTTGGAATTCTGAACATTTTCCAAAATTTATTTATTTTTTATTCTGAACGTTTTTGAGATTTTTTTATGAAATAAATTCTAAAAGAAAAAATAAACTTAGTAGGGAAAAAAGGAGAAGGAAAGGACAATAAGAATAGAAGTAAAACACAGAAAGGAAGAAAAATGGGGCATCCTATTTTTGATTGTCCATAGCGAAAATATGGCTATATGTTGCCCAATACGGAAAATAGAATTTACACAGCTGCGTGGACAGAAAAATAAGCTGGCTGGCTTCACTGGGCCACATCATGCGGCCCATGTACGAAAATTCTTTTTCTAGCAAATTCACAAATATTTTCTGAAAACACCAACTTTTTTATAAAAGCATGAACATTATTTCAATTTGTGAACATTTTTTAAAAGGGAACATGTTGAAAATTCATAAGATTTTTAGAACATATGTATCTTTTGTACACGGAAATTATTTTTAATTTTGAAAGTTTCACTAAAACATGAATATTTTTCAAATTAGGAGCATTTTATGAAATGCCATTTTCTATTTAGAAATCTTGGACAATTTTTTTAAAAAATAATATTTTTAGAAATTGGCAAATTTTTGCAAGTTGCGAATATTTTTTAAAATAACAACAAAATTTTGGAATTCTGAACATTTTTGAAATTTATTTATTTATTATTCTGAACGTTTTTGGCAATTTTTTATTTATGAAATAAATTCTAAAAGAAAAAATAAACTTAGAAGGGAAAAAAGGAGAAGGAAAGGACAAAAAAATAGAATTAAAACATAGAAAGGAAGAAAAATGGGGCAGCCTATTATTGATTGTCCTATGCGAAAATCTGACTATTTGTCGCCCGTTGCGGAAAATAGAAATTACACAGCTGCGTGGACAGAAAAATGAGTTGGCTGGCTTCACTGGGCCACAGCGCGCGGCCCACGTACGAAATTCTTTTTCTAGCAGACAAAACGCATAAAATTTAGTACCACCTCGGTTAGAAAAAAATTTCTTTTCGGCGGTGAACAAATGAAAATTTTGACGAAACGCACCTTGCTTTATTAGTAGGTATAGATTATTATTGTTATCTCTGGTTTGCACTATTTTTTGTGCACAGGTAAATGATTCAGGTCGGGCAGTGTTGTCACCTCGGTGTACTGACATACCACGTCACCCCGGCTGGACGCGGGGCTTCGTTAACACTTTATTAACCCACGCTAGGGACTTCGGCGTCACTCTGTCGGCCTGCATTGGCCGTGCTATGTCACCACTTCGGAGTGCCGAGCTCTTCGCTCCGCCACCTCGGGGGATGGAACCTTGTCCCGCATCGAGCTCGGAGCACGTCATCAATGCCGAACACATTACCAGCTAAGTCGCTTTCATGCTCAAAGTTTCAAATTTTAACTTGTGTCCGGTTCGACCATGCTCATATACGTTGTTCGTTAAAAGAAACTCCCCTTACCCATGTTAACTTCGGGCTATTAAAATTTACACGAGCCATTCTATAATAATGTGTTTCTTGTTGGTCGTTGCAAAGTCTTTTTCTACCGCTCCTTTTTGACTCGAGTGTATGGTCAATAGCCGGATAGCCTAGCTTCTCTCTAAAGCCGCTCAAGTTTAGTTCGCTAAACTGGCCTCGGAGAAGCACTCGGCTTCGGGATAAGGAGCTTGAAGTCGTAGGCTGACCCGCTTGAAGTCTTGAGATCGGATGTGTTATGTTAAAGCACGATAGAAGCACAATTTTTTTTAAAGACCAATTTCCGGATTGGCACCAAAATCTCGGTTTAGTACGGATGTCAAGCTTTTACATGAGTTTTTTGCTTTTCGAGCCTATGGCACTTTTAAACTATTTGTGTGTTTCCAGCATAAGCCTTGCAGTGCAATGCCGGACACCTTTAGAGATTCGGCAAAAACATTCTCGGATATTGCTATATATGCATCAGTTTTGAATTGTGTCTTCAGTCAATAGTTGGGTTGCCCGTCTCCTGTGCTTGCCTCCTATGTTCCGCTTTGTTCGACTTGGTGTGCAAAGGGAGAAGCACTGTGATTGTGCTTCGATCTCGCATGGTTAAGTGCCTCAGTGGAGAAAGCTGAAAACTGACTATCACAATAAGCGTAAACTGGTCAGTGATTCGATGACTATGTTAAGCTATAAGATCGATGGAGGTCACCCCGTGTTAAGCAATGGGCCGTTCATAATATTGGCCGAAGTGTTAACGGCTTGACCTCGGCTGTCGCCGAACATTAACCGGAGGCTAATATTTGGCCTCCCAACTTTAAGCTCCCATGACTAAGTGAAAGTTATAAAGCCCGCATATCTGATTGCCTCGTTCCCACTAACACAACCGCCTTCGGGCACCGAGACATCGGCTAGGGGTTGTTTGTTATTTCGGAAACACCCGGCATAGCATCCACAAGGGGCTGGAAGGCCGACGATGGGCCACTTTCAACTTATAAACGGTCGCAACTAAGTCAAAATAAACATATCATCGAATTTGTATTTAATATATACAAGGGCTGCCTTCCGTAATCATCGTTATAAAGCCATACATATGCATCAATTTGACTTAAGATTTTGGCCAAGCTGGGTTGCGTGGCTCCTGTGCTTACCCCCACATTCCCGATTGTTCGGCTAGGCGGTAATGGGAGCACCTCTGTGATTGTTACTAACGGGTCATCCGGGTTTAGTACCTCGGACTGGGTGAAGCCGAAAGCTAGCCATCTTAAAGGATATAATTGGTCGGCAACGATAGAAGTGAAAATTTGGGTTCGCTAAAGACCACATAGTTCGGGAACTTTCCCCAAACTAAATACTCAATATTTGGCTCCCACATTGATCGGGAGCTGACGTTTCATGATCATGCTTAGCATGACAACCCAAAGAAAGGAACCAATAGCGGGACTATTTTCTTTGGAAGACATTTCTTATGTTAAACAGTAATATAACATATTTCTCTGCGTACCTTTGTTTATAAAACCGTATGGCCGGATTGCCTTTTTTGTCGTAAATCTTTGCCCTCATAAAGGCTTTATATAGTAGGACAAACACTCCTTAGCTACTAGGCAAGGAGGTGGAAGCCGATGGTCGGTCAACAAAGTTTTGTACAATGCGGATCCAAGCATTAATGATGTAAAGTACTTGGATACATAGAATCATTACACATAAAAATTGCGAGTAAAATCCATTTACTGCAATCCATCTTTTAAACCCCTTGGGGCCTATCTTGGCGACCTCGGATTTCGACCAGCTCTAAGCTCCTTTAAGAGATCTTTATTCTCTTTCCGAGAAGTTTGTGTTAAACACAACAAAATTTTCTGTCAAACGGATATCGATCCTTAATTCGGCCACCCGTGCCCACATTAAGGCTCGGGGCTACTGGGCTTCGCGCTCATTATTTATAAATATTAAAGGGGCACATCGATCCTCGATGCGGTGTTGCCACCCGTCAAGTGTATCGGGGCTACCGCATTGCTTATTCAATGCGTAGAATTCAAAGTGCTCGGTGTTAAACATGACCGAACTATGGGCAAGCGCGTCTTCGGACAACAATAAGTACCATCTGGGACTTATCCGGCATCAAGCTAATATATCACGGCGACTTCTCATAACCCTCTCTCAGGGGCCTGTCCGCCGATCATTTTTTCTGATATATTACACTGCGTTTCTATTCCTACATATGCTGCCGAGCTAGGAGTTGATCCTCAGGGCGATTTTGCAAATCGACCTGAGTCTCAGGGGCTACTAGGATCAACATTTTTATGTTTTCCTTCAGGTGCATCTCGGATTTTAGACCGACACACATCTTGAGGGCTACTGGATATACATATACTGGCTATATATCTCGGCAGAGAATAAATTGCACCAATAAAAAATATTCACAGAAAATCAGCCCGCGGTCGGGGTGGTGCACCAGCTCGGAAGCAGTCCGGCATAAAGCTGAGGCGCCAGTGGCTGGCTCCATAGAGGGCATTTCCGGCATTAAGCTCGACTGAATTCGTTCAATCTTTTAAAAGACCGAGGTAGTTTACGACACCTCGGACGCTGACCATCGTTAGAGCTCGGAAGTGGTCCGGCATAAAGCTCGAATTCGAATGGCTCGCTCCATAGAGAACTTTTCAGCGTTAAACTCGGATAACCTCCTTCAAACTTTTTCAAGCCAAGGTGATCTATGACACCTCAAATATAGTCCGGCGTTGTTGCTCGGATATAGTCCGGCGTTGGTTCTCGGCTGCAAAAGATATCTCGAATGCAGTCCGGCGTTGGAGCTCGAATGCAAGAGGACACCACCACGCGGGAATAACTTCAAACCCGAGGTGTGGCGTAAAAAATAATAAGGCATTGATAAAGGCCGAGAACTTAAAGGGGCTCCTTGGATACCCGACGTGTAAACTCTTCGGATTCACTTTGATGAGCCTCAAGATCGAAGATGAGAAGATTTGTTGAACCAGTTTTCAAGACCGACGACCGAAGATGAAGAACAGTTTGGAAGAATCGAGGAGCATCCCCAACTTGAAGACCGGTTTAGGGGGCTACTGGCAGTGTCCTGGACTAGGGGGTACTCACCACATCGTCTCCCGACCAGCTGGATCGGGCTGAGGACCCCCATGGCGGTTCACTCACGGGCCAGTTCGGACAGCCCATACCGCATACAAGGGATATTCCACAAGACTTGATGATCAAGACAAGGACTCCTCTCCACCTACGTATCCAACTAGGACTCTTGTTATCCTAGGCCTTCGGTATGTTTTATAAGCCGAGGCTAGGCGAGTCGATAGAGGATCATGACATTATTCATCATACCCTCAGGCTTAGACCACAACATATGATCTCGAGGTAGATCAACTCTTGTAACCCTATATTCATCAACATCAATCAAGCAGGAAGTAGGGTATTACCTCGATAGAGAGGGCCCGAACCTAGGTAAACATCATGTCCCTTGTCTCTTGTTACGCATCGATCCATGACACACAACTTGGGACCCCCTACCCGAGATTTGGCGGTTTTGACACCAACAAACATCACAAACGATTCAGATAGCTGAACCCGTGTGTGATGAGTTTGAACGTCAAAATTGTTGGTTCGAATTTCCATGGTTACAGTGGTCATCCACGTCATTGAATAATCTGGGTACCCAAAGGAGACTACAGCACACCCGTACTTCTTAATCGAGGAAGTTCAGCAATTAAACAGAGCTAGCTAACCTAAACATTACTCTAACAAATTAAATACTGACACTCTTAATTAAACAAAACAAAGAGTACTACTATGGCTGGTGCTCGTCGATCTCCGCCGCCGCCTCCATGTCCAGCTCGCGCCCGATGGTCTCCTGGGGAAGGGACTCCATGGCATCCATCGCACCATACTCGGCAAGCATCTCGCCAACCGCATCTGCCATCTCTTTGGAAAAGGCCGCCATGAGCTGGGAGTGGGCGGACGCGATCTGGGCTTGGACGGGCTCCATCGTTGCAAGGTATGCGGCGGAGCAACGGACGGCTGCACGAATACTCTCGGCGATTGTCAGCTCTTCGGCCGTGGGTTGCCGACCGTTGTCGGAGAAGCTTCGTTCTATTTGTGCGGTGACTGCCAGGAGCTGGGCGTGGGCGGCCTCGACATGGTCATGGGCAGCCTCCATCAGGGCTAAGGCCGCCGCTGCGGAACGGACAGCTGCTGTGCCGCTCTCACCAGTTGCTATCCCCGAGGCAGATGTTGTTGCCGCCACCTGAGAAGCAACAGCGGCCGTTCAGGCTGCCTTTGCCGCCTGGTTGCAGATTGCGGCCACGCTCATGCACCTTGTTAGCACGCGCGTGGCGGCTGCGGCTGCGCTCTTGCCGGAGTGGGCCACCAAAGTTGCCCTCACGACGCGGGTCCACGTGCCCATCTTTCACCGGCGTCGATTGAACAGTGAAATGATATTTGGGGAGCAAGCTAGTATGCTTGAGATGTCGGCTGTGGACTGTAGTCGATGCACCTTCTCGCGTAAGCCATAGGCGTACTATATTTTGTGTTCTAGGATATTTTCTGTTGCATCTCACACGGTTGGTGAAAATAAACTATGTGCGATCTACTTGATTTTCCATCTTGATTTGAATTACATAATGGGGTCACAGCGGCGATGGACGGTGTTTGAATTGCTAGACCTTTTATCTGGAGTGAACATGCAACTATGTGTGTGTCGTAAAAGAATTGGAATTATTAAGGGTTTGTTTGAACATTTTATACATTAAATTGGTTTTCTAGCCATTTCAGGTTCACAATTCAAAATTAAACTACATGCACATGCTCTGGTGCACCAACATGGGTTGTAAAATCATATATGTGTCCATGGGTTTATGCTTATCTCCCATGCAAGAATGAGGATGAAATTCGAACACCATGACACCGTGGCTCTCCGGCAAACGTTGACGTACTTGCTTTTGTAATTCTAGTAAATCCAAAATTCGTCTGAAATTCATGAAACTTGGCACTCTATCATGGAGCGGCATCAACATGCCGTGGTAAAAATTCTGTCCCATTTTGGGGCAGGTTTGGGTATAAGCTTCTCATAAACCAGAGCTTCTCACAACAAATGTGATGGTTTCGGTAGGGAACGTTTGACCTTTCTGGACAAAACGATATCCGTTTCCTCTTCTCGATTTCAAATTTTTTCCTAGTGTCAACATAGAACAACACGAGTGTTGTGTCATTTTTTGGGAATTTTCGGGGTTCGCTTGGACATTTTTATACATTAACTGAGTTTTCTATGCATTCATGTGCATAATTCAAATTTGAACTATAGGCACATGCTCTAATGCATATAAATTAGTTGAAAATTCAAATCCGTGTCCTTGGTTGCCTTCTTAGGCCCCATGCAAGAAAGTGGAATGAATGTCAAACACCCTGCCACCGTCACTCGGCCGCAAACATTGAGATACCTGGTTTTTAAATTCTAGTAAATCCAAAACTCGTCTGAAATTCATGAAACTTGGCATTCTATCATGGAGCGGCATCAACATGTCGTGGTAAATTGTTTGTCCCATTTGGGGCAATTTTGGGTATATGCTTCTCACAAACCAGAGCTTCTCACAACAAGCATGATGGTTTCGGTAGGGAATGTGCCACCTTTGGGGATGAAACGATATCCATTGCCTCTTATTGCTTCCAAAACATTTCTTGTGTCAACATAGAACAACAGGAGTGTTGTGTCAATTTTTGGTGATTTTTCGTGGTTCGTTTGGACATTTTTATGCATTAACTGAATTTTCAATACATTTATGTGCATAATTCAAATTTGAACTACATGCAAATGCTCCAGTGCATATAAATTGGTTGAAAAATCAAAATTCTGTCCTTGGGTGCATGCTTAGGTCCCATGCAAGAAATGGGAATGAATTTGAAACACCAGTGCACTGTTGATTGCCGGCAAAACATTGAGATGCCTGGTTTTTAAACTCTAGTAAATCCAAAACTCATCTGAAATTCATGAAACTTGGCATTCTATCATGGAGCGGCATCAACATGTCGTGGTAATATTTTGTCCCATTTGGGGCAGGTTTTGGTATATGCTTCTCACAAACCAGAGCTACTCACAACAAGCATGATGGTTTCGGTAGAGAACGTCCCACCTTTGGGGACGAAACTATATCCATTGCCTCCTATTGCTTTCATTCTCGTGTCAACATAGAACAACAGGAGTGTTGTGTCAATTTTTGTCATTTTTTGGGGTTCGTTTGGACATTTTTATGCATTAACTGAGTTTTCAATGCATTTATGTGCATGATTCAAATTTGAACTACATGCACATGCTCTAGTGCATATAAATTGGTTGAAAAATCAAATATGTGTCCTTGGGTGCATGCTTAGGTACCATGCAAGAAATGGGAATGAATATCAAACACCAGGGCACCGTTGATTGCTGCCAAAACATTGAGATACTTTACTTTTAAATTCTAGTAAATCCAAAACTCATCTGAAATTCATGAAACTTGGCATTCTATCATGGAGCGGCATCAACATGCAGTGGAAATTTGTTTGTCCCATTTGGGGCAGGTTTGGGTATATGCTTCTCACAAACCAGAGCTTCTCACAACAATCATGATGGTTTCGGTAGGGAACGTCCCACCTTTGGGGACGAAACGATATCCATTGCCTCTTATTGCTTCCAAAAATTTTCTCGTGTCAACATAGAACAACAGGAGTGTTGTGTCAATTTTTGTGATTTTTCGGGGTTCGTTTGGACATTTTTATGCATTAACTAAGTTTTCAATGCATTTATGTCCATAATACAAATTTGAAGTACATGCACATGTTCCAGTGCATATAAATTGGTTGAAAAATCAAATTTGTGTCCTTGGGTGCATGCTTAGGTCCCATGCAAGAAATGGGAATGAATTTCAAACACCAGGGCACCGTTGATTGCCGGCAAAACATTGAGATGCCTGGTTTTAAAATTCTAGTAAATCCAAAACTCGTCTGAAATTCATGAAACTTGGCATGCTATCATGGAGCGGCATCAACATGCCGTGGTAAATTTTTTGTCCCATTTGGGGCAGGTTATCGGTATATGCTTCTCACAAAACAGAGATTCTCACAACAAGCATGATGGTTTCGGTAGGGAACGTCCCACCTTTGGGGACGAAACGATATCCATTGCCTCTTATTGCTTTCAATTTTTTTCTCGTGTCAACATAGAACAACAGGAGTGTTGTTTCAACTTTTGTGATTTTTCGGGGTTCTTTTGGACACTTTTATGCATTGACTGAGTTTTCAATGCATTTATGTGCATAATTCAAAATTTGAACTACATGCACATGCTCCAATGCATATAAATTGGTTGAAAATCAAATATGTGTCCTTGGGTGCATGCTTAGGTCCAATGCAAAAAAATGCGAATGAATTTCGAACACCGGGCCACCATTGATTGCCGGCAATACATTGAGATACTTTATTTTTAAATTCTAGAAAATCGAAAACTCGTCTGAAATTCATGAAAGTTGGCATTCTATCATGGAATGGCACCCGACATGCGGTGGTATTTTTTCTGTCCATTTTGAGAGAAGGCGCACTCGAATAATGACAGGCAACAAAGGCATTTTGAAAAAATATCTGCCAGTTTAATATCTCAAATGTTTGTATAATTCAAACCGTGTGCGTTCTGTTAATCATTCACATGACTCCACATGTCTTGGTTTTAATGGCTGTAGGAGGTGCCATGCGGACAGCTGCTTGACCTTGACTGAAGGGAGGCGTGCGAGCGCCGTCCGGTGCGTAGGCTGATCGAGAGGCGTGCAAGCTGTCCTCGGATGCACAGGCTCACCTGGAAGCATGCGAGCTGTACGCTGTGCAGGCTCACTGGGAAGCGAGCCCTTTGACTTCCTTGGCCACCCGCCTTGCTCGCATCCTCTCTATTAATGGCTCCCTAGCCGCAGTTCAATTCGGTTTTTAAATATAAAACACTCGTCGCAAATGTTTTAGTTAGAACACCCGTATGAAAACCGACAGCTTCCCCAGTAAGCCAAGAGAAAATGTGCCGAGCAGGATTTCTGCAGCTCTTGATCACAAACGTTTTAGATAGAACACCTGTATGCAAAGTGAGAGCAGCATAGGATTTGTGCATCCCTTCAACACAAACGGTTGTTTTGGATGACCCGTGTGCAACCACGTACAAACAATTTGGTAAGATTTGTCAATCCTTTTAACACTGCGATTTGTCAAAATATGCAGCTAAAAATCACTAGCACTATCTAATTTTTGCAACTAAAATTCAGTAATTAAGCATAGATTTCATTCATAGATTAAGCAGTCGTTCTTAATTTATACAAACAGTTCAACTCAACAGCTAAACCGACCAAACTTTTCCCCAATTGTTGCCAACCACGTACTAAAATAGCTAGTTCAACTATATATACTAGCTAATTTTAAGTACGTTGTACAGTTCCACCACATCTATACTCAGATGAACTGAACAAAATAGCCCCTAAATACTAGTAATACTACTGCGGAGGGGCTTTGTACTTGTTCTGGCTGCCTCTCCTCTGCCGAGCATTCTCAGTAAGACGCGGAGGAGGAAGAGCCTACTGACGAGCTGGGCAGCCGCAATACGGTGCGTGCCGCTGTTGTAGCTTCAGCGACGCTCACCTCGAACGCCCTCTGCAGCTCCAGACGACACCTCTCGAAGCGGTGGTTCTCCTCGTAGATCTCCTGATTCCTCGCCGCTGAGGCGGTGTGTGCTGAGGCCACGGCGGCGGTAAGGCTCTTTGCATGCTCGACGAGGCGCTCCTCCTACTCCCACAGGAACTCGGTGTAGCGCGCAAGGTCGCTAAAGCACGTGTGGGCATCCACCTCCGCCTCCCGCCTTCAGGCGGCGGTGGCGGAGCGGGTGATGATCCCGGCGGTCGACGGTGGGCTGGCGGCCACAGCAGCCGACGACTGGGTGGCGGCCATGACAACCACCTCCCGCCTTCGGGCCGCGGTGGTGGAGTGGGTAATGGCCATAGTGGCCGGCAGTGGGGTGGCGGCCACAAAGACCACCTCCCGCCTTCGGGCCGCGGCGGCGGAGTGGGTGATGGCCCTGGCTTTTGCCGTGGTGTGGCGGCAATGACGGCCGGCAACAGCTGCCGACGGACAGCGTCGGCGGAGCGTGTGGTGGGTGTTACATGCACACCCAACAGGGACGCCACGCGCACTACACTATGCTGGGGACTACACCACCGCCGCGGTGTATCCTCCCAGCTAGAGCTGTCCTCTGATGACGGTGGAGTGGATGAGCGACGACGAAGGACCGGTGCCATTGGCGATTGTGGGAGAACCAGGTGAGATAAGCTACAGGGAGGGAGGGGAAAATGCGACGTAGGACTCGCCGGCCGTGAGGGTTTTTATAGCAGGCCGGTAAGCATTGGGATTTTGGGGGATTTCACCGAGTCGGGGGGAAGCTTGCGCCGGATGTACAGGCAGATCGTTGACACGAGGAATTGTCTTCTTCCTAACCCAGACGAGGGATCAAGCCACATAGCAGTGGCGGGAGCGTCACAAGAACTAGATGACTAGACGATCATTTCTCCTACTTTAGAATGCATGCAATTGTTTATTGAGGTGTGTGCGAATGATCTGTATAGTCACTTATGTAATTGGATGTGTATTTCAGTTATATATATACACACATGTTATTCTACTGTAGACAGAGCAAATCACACGGATTATTAGCAGCAATCGTCTGTGTTATTATTGGTCTTCCACACATTTCTGATTACAGACATGTTTGCCGCGTATCACACACATCTTGTTCAGTTGAACCATTTCTATTGTGTTGGCTAATCACACACAGTTCATCCCAGTGAACCGTATGTTGTATATCGCACACGCCTTCATCTGGCTGCCCATTTCTTTTGTTCCTCCTCATCCCAAACAGTTAATTGAGTTGAATCGTATGCCCTGCATCGCACATGCAACTAAATTCTTAACCGTGTTTGATGCAACCGTCATCGCAAACGTTTTGCACCTTTTTGACGGTTTTTTTACACCATCGTTTGCGATTATGGCATCGCACACAGTTTCGTCGAAGGGTGTCTGATCGTACTGTCGCGTTCGGAACATCCTGCAGTAGTGGAGATTACATCCAGAGATGGACCACCCTTCATAACACAGTGGAGAATGTGCCACAATACCAAGCAGTTTGCGCCTTCAAAGAGGGTGTTTGGTACAGAGAGCTCAACCTGAAATTCGGTCGGACAGGGGACATGTCCCTAGCTCGGATGATGGAAATAGCCACTCGATACGCTAACAGCGAGGAAGAAGACCGACTACGTAGTGGCAAGAACAAACCAGTCGCCCAAGACACCAAAGGAGGAAATCCTAGTTGGAAGCAAAAGCGCAAGGCTGAGACTGCAGGTCATGCTGAAGCCGCAGTTGTGAATCAAGGGAAGTTCAAGGGAAAGCCTAAAGGGCCATGGATCCCAAAGAAAGTGAAAGATCAAGCGGGAAACGATGTTCTCGATTTACCGTGTCACAGACACAGCAAAAAAGATGAAGATGGTAACTTTATCTACCCCAAGCATACCACTTGATAGTGTCGACTCCTGATTCAGAGCTTCTGAGAGGGTCAGCCCATCTAAAAAGAGAAGGAATCTGATAAGGATGAGGACAAAGAGGAAGATGATGGTTACCCCAATGTCAATGCCACTTTAGTGATTTTTGCTGACGTCGAGAGCAAAAGTTGACTGAAAGTTATCAATCGAGAAGTAAACATGGTTGCTCCGGCAACTACGACGTATTTGAAGGGGTCAAAAACTCCCATTACATTCGACCAGTCCGATCACCCAGCGCACATTGCTACCCCGGGTGGAAAGCGTTGGTGGTCGACCCAGTTGTTGGGGGCACCCGATTGACCAAGGTTTTGATGGATGGTGGCAGTGGTCTGAACATTTTATGTTGGGACCCTTCGAGGGATGGGCATTCTGATGTCCAAGCTCATTGAGAGCAACATGCGATTCCACAGAGTCATCCCAGGAAAGAAAGCCGATTCACTCGGTCAAATCACTCTTGATGTGGTTTTCGGCGATTCAAAGAATTACCGCATGGAGAAGTTGATATTTGAGGTCGTGGATTTTCACAGTGCCTATCATGCTATTCTGCGCAGGCCTGCATATGCTCGTTTCATGACTCGACCATGTTACGTGTACCTCAAGTTGTAGATGCATGTCCCCAAAGGTGTGATCACAGGCCTGCATACGCTCGTTTCATGGCTCGACCATGGTATGGGGAGAGGTCCTTGACGTTGAAGATGTCGCTCACATTGTACTTGCCTCGTGGGAGGTCTATCTTGTAGGCGTTGTCGTTGTAGCGTGCTAGCACCTTGAAGGGTCCATCAGCTCGAGGGAGAAGTTTGGATTTGCATTCGTTGGGGAAGCGGTCCTTGCGAAGGTGTGGCCACACGAGATCGCCAACGTTGAAGATCATGGGTTGCTTGTTGACGTTGAGCTTGGTCGCTAGTCGTTGTACTTGGCGCTTGATGGTGTGCCTTGTATCCTCATGCATCTTCTTGATGTAGCTTGCCCAAGCACTCGCATCCATGTTGGTGCGCTCTTGTAGAGGAAGAGGTAGAATGTCCAATTGTGACAACGGGTTGAGGCCGTAGACGACCTCGAAGGGGGACTTGTCGGTAGTCGAATTTCTTGCATGGTTGTAGGTGTACTCGGCGATGGGTAGACATGCTTCCCACTCCTTGATGTTCTTCTTGATCAACACGTGAAGTAGATTGGAGAGTGTCCGGTTCGTCACCTCCGTTTAGCCGTCGGTTTGAGGATGGTATGCGGATGAGAACAAGAGCTTGATTCCGAGCTTGGCGCATAGGGTCTTTCTAAAGTAACTCAAGAACTTGATGTCCGATCGGAGACGATTGTCTTCGGTACTCCATGGAGTCGCAAGATTTCCCTAAAAAAGAGATTTGCAATGTGTGAAGCATCGTCTATCTTGTTGCAAGGAATGAAATGTGCCATCTTAGAAAATCGGTCCACAACAACAAACACGGAATCCTTTCCATTTTGAGTTCTAGGCAACCAAGTATAAAATCCATGCTAATGTCTTCCCAAGGTTGATAAGGAATAGGAAGAGGCATGTAAAGACCATGTGATTGAGCTTTAGACTTAGCTTTGCGACATGTAGAGCATCGGGTGGTGAAGCGTGAGACGTCACGGAACATCTTGGGCCAAAAGTAGTTCTTGGAGAGCGTGGCGAATGTCTTGTCGTGTCCAAAGTGTCCCATGAGTCCGCCTCCGTGAGCCTCTTGCAAAAGGAGCAAACGAAGAGAAGACTCGGGAATCCATAGTTTGTTAGCTCTCATAAGATAACCATCCTTGATGTAATATTGTTCCCAAGATGTATGCGTCGAACATTTAGCATAAGGAGTAGCAAAAGATGGATCATTAGCATACAAGTATTTGATGTGCTCAAAGCCAATAACATTCAACTCAAGTTTAGTGACAAGCATGCATATGCGTGAAAGTACATCCGCAACTACATTTTCCTTACCCTTAATGTACTTGATCACATATGGGAAAGATTAAATAAATTCACTCCATTTGGCATGACGCTTGTTCAACTTAGTTTGACCCTTTAAGTACTTAAGTGTTCCATGATCGGTATGTATGACAAACTCATGAGGTCTAAGATAATGTTCCGAAACATGTAGCACACGCACTAAAGCATACAATTCTTTGTCATAGATGGGGTAGTTAAGTTGAGCACCGGAGAGTTTTTCACTAAAATATGCAATGGCTCGTTTTTCTTGCATCAAAACTCCGCCAATTCCGGTACCACTTGCATCACAATGAACCTCAAAAGTTTTCTCAAAATTGGGCAAAGCAAGAATCGGAGCATGAGTAAGCAAATATTTGAGCTCATCAAAAGCGGTGGATTGCAAGGATCCCCAAGAAAAATGAGCATTCTTCTTACTCAAGGCATGCAAAGGAGCGGCAATAGTGCTAAAATCTTTCACAAAGCAATGATAAAAACCCGCAAGACCAAGAAAGCTACGCACTTGTTGCAAATTGGTGGGTTGGGGACAAGTTTTAATTGCTTCAATTTTAGATTCATCAACATGGACACCCTTGGAAGAGACAACAAAACCCAAGAAGACGAGTTTGTCAACACCAAACGTGCATTTTTTCAAGTTGGCATAAAGACGTTCCTTGCGAAGGGTTTGCAAAACAACCCTAACATGATTAAGATGCTCTTTCATGGATTTGCTAAAAACAAGAATGTCATCAAAGCAAACCACAACAAAGACTCCAATATAAGGGCGAACCACATAATGCATAAGACGCATGAAAGTACCGGGAGCTTCCAAAATTTGGTTTTGAAAGCAGTTTTCCATTCATCACCCTCTTTTATGCGGATTTGATAATAGCCACTTTTAAGATCAATTTTTGAGAAAAAGGAGGCTCCGCTAAGTTCATCAAGCATATCATCTAAGCGAGGAATGGGATGCCTATAACGAACGGTAATAGCATTTATAGGTCTACAATCAGAACACATGCGGAAACTTCCATCTTGCTTAGGCACAAGTATGACGGGAACGACACAAGGACTTAAGCTTTCACGTACATGACCGTTGTCGATGAGTTGTTGTACTTGCCGTTGGATCTCCTTAGTTTCCTCGGGGTTGACTCGGTATGGAGCTTTGTTTGGGAGAGGCGCTCCGGGGATGAGGTCTAGTCGATGCTCAATGCCTCATAGAGGAGGTAGACCCGGAGGTAGCTCATCGGGGAAAACATCTTGGAATTCCTGCAAAAGAGATTGAAACACTAAAGGTAGCTCGTGAGAGGTGTTAGTTTTTGGTTCCCCATCCTTGCACACAAGGACAAAGTGCATCACACTCGATGGGTTCTCACACACTTCTCTCATCTAACTTTTTGTGGCAAATACGACTAGGTTTTTCTCTCTAGGCGAAGAGGCGCTCGAGTTTGGCTTGTGGCTCTCACTCACTTTTTGGTGGATCATTTTCTCACTCTTCTCTCCATGATGGGTGGCTTGCTTGTCGGCTATCACTTGACTAGGAGATATAGGTCGTAGCACATACTCCTTCCCTTTCATCTTGAAGCTATAGTGATTGGTACGCCCGTTGTGGATGACACCACGGTCGAATTGCCATGGTCGACCAAGAAGGAGGTGGCAAACGGTCATTGGGACCACATCACACTCCAAAGTGTCCTCATATGCACCAATTTTGAAGGAGACTTGGACCGTATGCTCAACTCGGATAGTGCCAGAGTCACTTAGACATTGAACCTTGTAGGGGCACGGGTGCTTCCTCTTGACCAATTGAAACTTGGAGCAAAGTTCTTCACTTGCCAAGTTGTGACAACTACCTCCATCGATGATGACCTTGACGGACCTTCCATTGATGTCGGCCTTTGTGTGGAAGATGTAGCATCTTTGGTCTTCTTCTTGTTGATGTTGAAGAGTCAAGACCTTGGAGACAACGAGAGCGGGGCTCGAATACTCATCACAAAAGACTTGATCATCTTCATCCTCGTTCACTCGCCGGTGCATGGCAACTTGCTCAAGGGCTTCCATCTCCTCATCACTCATGGACTCATAGGTACCATCGTCGTTGAGGATCATGGTGCGCTTGTTTGTGCATTCATAGGACTTGTGGCCTCGGCCGCCGCAAGTGAAACACATGAAGGAGCTTGTCTTGACGGTCTCATCGGTCGGAGTAGATGATGAAGCACACGGCTTGAAGTTGCTTGTAGTAGGAGGAAGAAGACTTGAACTTGACGAAGTTTTCTTGTAACTTGGTTTTTCGTTGTTGCTTGGAGAAGGCTTGGTTGGTGTAGATGTTGGAGGAGTTGTCGAAGCTTGGTTGTTGGAGAAGCCGTAGGTCTTGGACGAGTACTTGGCATACTTGAAGTCATCTTTCACTTGACATTCCGCCTTTGTTGCTTGATGCACGAGCTCGATGAGGTTGGAGTAGGGTTGGAAGTCGGCGATCTTCTTGATTGGGTGATTGAGTCCATTCAAGAAACGTGCCATTGTTTGCTCATCATCTTCCGTGACATTGGCTCGAATCATGGCTATCTCCATTTCCTTGTAGTATTCTTCAACACTCTTTGCTCCTTGCTTGAGGAGTTGTAGCTTCTTGAAGAGATCGCGGTTGTAGTAGGTTGGCACAAAATGTGCTCGCATGACTTGCTTCATTTGAGCCCAAGTGGTGATTGGAGGTTCACCTCTTGCTTGTCGGCGCTCAAGTACTTGTTCCCACCATACGAGAACATAGTCTTGGAACTCAAGTGATGCCATAGAGATCTTCTTCTCTTCCTCATAGTTGTGCAAACGAAAGATTTTGTCGACCTTCAATGCCCATGAGAGGTATCCTTCGGGATCATTGCTTCCATTGAACTTGGGCATTGTGAATTTGAGCTTGCCATAGCTTTGCTCTTCATTGTGTTGTTGGCGATGGTGATGATGATGCCCTTGATGTTGCCCTTGGCATGGAGGAAGTCCATGATCAACTTGCTCTTGTTGAACTTGAGGTTGAGGTGGAGCTTGACGAGCTTGTGAAGTAGCTTGAGGAACTTGACGTTGCACTCGCGGTTGGTAGTTCCTCTCTTGGATTTCTTCTCGAAGGGCTTCCTCTTGATTGCGCCATTCGCGATTGCGGTTGGTGATGTCTCGACTTGATTCCTGAAGGGCACGTTGCGCCTCAAGAGCTTGCGCTTCACGTAGTTGTTGGTGAAGACGTTGAGCCTCGGCATCTTGTTGCTCTTGGTGCAGACGCGCTCGTTCTTCCACTTGGCGCCGTAGTCGTTGTCGTTCTTGAGCTTGAGCAAACGCGACATGGTTTGATTGAGGACGAGGGACTTGCTCATCGACTTGCTCTTGTGAATGCTTGTCGTGTAGCGGGTTGCGAGAGGCATGACGGTCTTGACGCGCGGCTCGTCGAAGAGTGTTCGATGATGATGTACTTGAGCCAGAGAAGTAGTCGTCGGAGTGTCGACTTGAATGGCTCCGTCTTGAGTATGAAGAAGTTGAAGGAGGTCGGTTCACCAACAAGGCGCGGATCTCGTCCATCCTTGCATCGTTCTCTTGCTTGTGCGCGTCGAGCTTGTTGTCGAAGTAGTCCTTGGTACGTTGCTCCGAGAGTCGCAAGTCGGTGGCGAGGTTGTCGATGCGTTCGTTCATAGCTTGTTGCTCTTGATGTAAAGCTCGTTGTGCACCAAAGAGGTGGCTCTTGGTGACATATGATGACATGTCGTCGTCTTGCTCGATGAAGAGTGGATTGGTAGATGTACTCGGCCTATCCATCATTCCAAGCAAAATGTGAGTGGTAGAAAGAGAAAAACGTATACCAATGTACATTGACCGATGTTGACGATGAATCAAGTTCACTCAAATGCGGACAATGAAATAGCACTATTGGTACCAATCCTTGTCGGTTCTCACACCTACACAAGTAAAAGCTTATGGTGGATCTTGGTTAGGATGGTGGCACAAAATTTTATGCAATTGTAAGTGAGCTTCAATAATGTTGGAAAAGATTCACAAATTTGCAAATGCAACAAGTAGACCAAGCAAATAGGGTTACACGAAAACACACACGCAAATAGATGAATGGGATTGTGCAAACCAAAAGTGAGCCAAAATGTGTCCACGAAAATGCTCTTGTTGCACAATACTAGAGAGACGCTAGCACGATTGCACAATAGGCGGATACGGAACTTGTGCACAACCTACTAGGCAAAAATGCAACGATCTCTATCCCAAGTATGCTATATGTATGGTATTTCGGTGCTATGATCCAAGATGATCCGGCAGGACAATCTTAACGTAGTCTGATGCTATGGTTCTTGCTCATAAGCTCTTTGCTTATCTTTCCTCTTTGCTTAAAAGCTTGGGTTGCTCTTTCACTTTTGAGCTCTTTTCTCATGCAAAACTTCACGAACCAATATAGCAATTGTGTATGCGATGACAACTTTGTGACACACAAGTTGATGCCAAGATATGCACCACTATGGTATGGTATTTATGCTATGGAGTATGATCACTAATGTGCACACGTCAGGTTGCCGGCAATACTCAATGGCTAGTCTCGATGGGTAAGCTAAGCAAAAGTAAGGCCATGTGGGTATCAATGCAATTTCAAGGTATGACAAAGATGTCGATGATGTTACCGTCCTTGGCGATGATGAGACCCTTGCGAAGATGAGCCGTGGTGATGATGATGTCGAACCGTACCTATATAGCCGAAACACAATAGGACACGGGAGCCACAACTCAAAATCTCAAAGACCAAAACGTGTCAAAATCATCATAGGAGGTATTGCAGATGATGGTGGTGTATGTGGGTTTGGAAGATGTGGTGGAAGGTGGGGCTGTGGTGGTGGCCGAACTGAACAAGATTCAGTTTCGTCAGCGTTACACGGACGTCCGGGTGGTCACGGTCGTCCGGTCGTCGGACGTCCGGCAGGGTCTGGTCGTCCTTCAGTTTGGGTTCGGTGTTCTGGTCGTCCGGGAGAGGTCGGACGTCCGGAGGTCGGGGGTCAACGCGGGATGAACAACACGATTTCGGGAGGAAGAAGATGGTGAGGTCGAAATCGAGCGGATTGGTGGATGGAAAAGGGTGGGGAGGGTGGGGAAAGCTAGATCCACATGTAGAAACACAAATCCATGGACCAAATCCAACAAAATTTCAACTCACCAACAAATCACAAAAAAAATTGGGGCTATTTTTGGTGGGGAATTTTCGGATTTAGGAAGAAAAAAACAAAATCAAGCTAGAAAACACGGGGTAGGGGCTCCAAAAACGTGATCAACATGGCTCATGATACCAAGATGATGTAGGAGGGAACCCTATGGGGCCGATCTTTCACGTTTGGAGTGGATCCTACGGGGAAACACGAAGAACGCGCGGAAGAACACAAGGGAAATCACGGGGAGAAACGAGAGAAACACTCAACCGGTAAGTAATTGATCACACAAGGGCTACACCGAACACATAAGTCAACAAAGTCAACAAAGGGAATATACAAAAGTAACTGTTCTTCTCCGTGAGGAGGTCTTGATTGTCTTCTCCGAATGGAGGCCTTGTATCCGGATGGATCTTCTCCGAAGAGGCACGGTCCCTCACATGGAGTAGATCCGGTACGGATGAGCAATGCTCTATCTCAAACGAGCTATCACAATGCTAACCCTAGCTAGGAGGTGGGAGAGACCTATTTATAATCATAGTGCAAATGGGGGTCAAAGTGAAGGGGTACAAAGGCCTCAGCCCGAGGCTGCGGTCACTCAGGTGTCGGACGTCCAGAGGGCGTCGGTCGTCCGGAGCTTTGGGACGGTCCGGACGTCCGTAGGTCGTCAGACGTCCGTAGATTCGGCTCGGGTGCGGGTCGACTGGTGGCTTCGGTCTTCCGTGAATTTCCATTCGGGTGCCCAGTTGCCGGACGTCCGGAGGGCGTCGGTCGTCCGGGACCTGGGAGTCGTCGGACGTCCGGGCGGGCCGGTCGTCCGTGGCCTGTAGCACTGGCCTGTCTTCCTTCTCTCGGCTGTAGCATCCTCCAGGGCTCGGACGTCCGGGACCGGCCGGTCGTCCGGAGCATGTAGCTTCCCAAGTAGCTCTTCTTCTTGATGTTCATGCTTGGTGTCCTTGCCATTTTGGCCATTGGGTGTAGCTGTCCCGTGGCTCTCCTCCAAGTACCTGATCACACACATAGTGTCCGTATGAGGTAGTAGCCAAGTCTCATGAGTGGAGAGAGGGAGTTTGGAGAGGAGAGAGTTCACCTTATCTTCAATAGCTTTTGCTCTAGCTCTTGTCATGGGTCCAAGTGGCATTGAGGGAGATGTAGGTACGTCCATGGGGATGAGCGAGGGTTGCTCCGCATCATGGGATTTACTTGACTACGAACAAAGTTGCACACTACTTCGCATACCACTCGGTTTCAGTCGTCAGCGATGCTCCATTATCAGAAATTCTGAACAATTGGGGCACAACTGGTCGAGTGGCCAAGTGGGTAATTGAACTCCTTCCTTTGGATATCAAGTTCGGGGCAAAGAAAGCAATCAAGTCTCAAGCAATAGTAGATTTCCTCGTCGAGTGGATTGAGCAGCACCAACCGACTCAGATTCACTCGGAACATTGGACTATGTTCTTCGATGGGTCCAAGATGTTGAATGGCTCCGGTGCTGGAGTGGTCCTGGTATCCCCAAGAGGTGAAAAGCTTAGCTATGTCCTCGAGATTCACTTTGATTCTTCGAAAAATGAAGCAGTACGAGGCACTTTTGTATGGGTTGCGTATGGCCATCTCACTCGGCGTCCGTCGCCTGATGGTCTATGGCGACTCGGACTTGGTGGTCAATTAGGTGATTAAGGAGTGGGATATCATAAGCCTAGCTATGACTGGTTATTGCACCACAGTAAGAAAGCTAGAGAAGAAGTTTGAGGGGTTAGAGTTCCAACACATACCTCGAGTCAAGAATTAGGCAGCTGATGACCTGGCAAAGATAGGTTCCACTCGGAAACCCATCCCTAGTAATGTGTTCTTGGAGCATCTCCACACCCCGTTAGTTCAAGAAGATCCCTTCACGGAGGAGCCCCCACAACCGATAAGTTCAACCAATCTGACTGAGATCAAAGTCCCAGTTGTAGTCGACTTGATCATGGAGGTTATAGTGATCACTCCCGACTGGATGGTGCCATATATTCCATACCTGCTCAGGCAGGAGCTCCTGGAGGATGAAGATGAGGCCCGCAAGATGGTCCGTTGATCCAAAGCCTTCACAATGATAAGTGGACAGCTTTACAGGGAAAGTGTCACCGGAGTTGCTCAGCGTTGCATTTCTCCAGAAGAAGGACGAATGATCCTAAATGAGATTCAGTCGGGAACCTGTGGTCACCTTGCATCCTCTCGTACCATCGTGGCCAAAGCATACCGAGCGGGATTCTATTGGTCTCATGCAAATGAGATGGCTAAAGATATAGTCGACAAGTGCGAAGGCTGCCAGTTTTACTCAAACGTGTCTCACAAACCTGCATCAGCCTTGAAGACTATTCCACTCGTCTGGCCTTTTGCAGTTTGGGGATTGGACATGGTTGGACCTTTCAAGACCGACAAAAGTGGTTTCACTCATTTGCTCGTAGCAGTCGACAAATTCACCAAATGGATCGAAGCCAAGCCTACCAAGAATCTTGATTCAAGCACTGCCATTAGTTTCATCAGAGAGCTGATATTCAGATATGGAGTCCCTCACAGCATTATCACAGATAATGGCTCCAACTTTGATTCTGATGAGTTCAGAGCATTTTGTGCATCCCAAGGCACTCAGGTCGACTACGCATCCGTTGCGCACCCGCAGTCGAATGGGCAGGCAGAAAAGGCAAATGGCTTGATCCTTCAAGGGATAAAACCCCGGTTGATGCGTGATCTCAAGCATGTTGTTGGAGCTTGGGTGACTGAGTTATCATCTATCTTATGGGGATTGAGAACAATTCCCAACCGGTCAACTGATCGAACCCCTTTCTTCATGGTGTATGGTGCTGAAGTTGTGCTTCCGAGTGATTTGCTGCATAATGCCCCCCAAGTGGAACTCTTCTCAGAAGCTGAAGCAGAACAGGCATGCCAAGACGCAGTTGATCTCCTTGAGGAAGAACGAGAGATGGCTTTGATCCGGTCGACCATCTATCAACAAGACCTGCATCGATTCCACGCCCGAAACGTCAGAGGTCGAGCATTTCAAGAAGGAGACCTTGTGCTCCGAGTGTACCAGAAACGGCCTCACAAGCTCGCTCCAGCCTGGGAAGCACCCTTCATCATCACCAAGGTGCTCCACAACGGAGTGTATCACATCTAAAACGTAGGAAAGAAAGAAGACGAGCCAGGCCCATGGAATGCAGAATTTCTCCGCCATTTTTATACATAAACACTCGGATCAACGAGTTGTAATAAGAATCCTTCAGTTTGCTTATCAAAGACAAGATTTTTGTAGTATCTTAACAATTTTTATCCGTTAAGCATATGTGTTCAAATCCCCCAGTTGGTGGCTTAGCGCGAACCCGATTCGCCTGAGTTTCAATAAAACACTCCGAGTGAAGAGCAACCCTTTCACTCGGGGGCTTAGCCGCGAAAGCGATTCGCCTAAGTTACAAACCCCCTCCAAGTGAAGTGCAACCCTCTCACTCGGGGGCTTAGCCGCAAACCGATTCGCCTAAGTTACAAAACTACTCCGAGTAGAGAGCAATCCTCCCACTCGGGGGCTTAGCTACGATCCCGTACTCGCCTAAGTTACAAAACTACTCCGAGTGGAGAGCAATCCTCCCACTCGAGGGCTTAGCTGCGATCCCGTACTCGCCTAAGTTACAAAACTACTACGAGTGGAGAGCAATCCTCCCACTCGGGGGCTTAGCTACGATCCCGTACTCTCCTAAGTTACAAAACTACTCCGAGTGGAGAGACTTCCTCCCACTCGGGGGCTTAACTGCGTTCCTGTACTCGCCTAAGTTATAAAACTACTCCGAGTGGAGAGCAATCCTCCCACTCGGGGGCTTAGCTGCGATCCCGTACTCGCCTAAGTTACAAAACTACTCCGAGTGGAGAGCAATCCTCCCACTCGGGGGCTTAGCTGCGATCCTGTACTCGCCTAAGTTACAAAAATACTCCAAGTGGAGAGCAATCCTACCACTCGGGGGCTTAGCTACGATCCTGTACTCGCCTAAGTTACAAAACTACTCCGAGTGGAGAGCAATCCTCTCACTCGGGGGCTTAGCTGCGGTCCCGTACTCGCCTAAGTTAAAAAATTGTGTCGAGTGGAGAGCAATCCTCCCACTCGGCGGCTTGGCTGCACACTCAGAGTTG
This sequence comes from Aegilops bicornis, assembly GCA_021605145.1. Taxonomy (NCBI): domain Eukaryota; kingdom Viridiplantae; phylum Streptophyta; class Magnoliopsida; order Poales; family Poaceae; genus Aegilops; species Aegilops bicornis. The sequence continues at coordinate 563,988,894 of CM038669.1, read as the reverse complement.
CGCCACAAGTACAACATATGATTGCACTCGGAGCTATACCACAAGTACAACGTATGGTTGCACTCGGAGCTGCGCCACGAGTACAACGTATGGTTGCACTCTATGGTGTGCCACAAGTACAACGTATGGTTGCACTCTGAGCTGCGGCACAAGTACAACATCTGGTTGCACTCTGAGCTGCGCCACAAGTACAACATATGGTTGCTCTCTGAGCTGCGCCACAAGTACAAAGTATTGTTATACTTCGAGCTGTGCCATAAGTACAATGACTATTCCAAGTGGAGAGCAAACCTCTCACTCAAAAATTCAATCACGATCCTAGATTCGCCTAAATCAAGAAATTAGAAGGCAGCACAAATAAAGCAACCAAGTTCGGAGAAATCCACGAAGGTTCAAAGGCCATCGGCAGAAGTACTCGGGCGTCAGACCCGAAAGAGTTTTAACGATTACAAAATCACTCGGCATTCCGAGGTAAATAAAGTCAAGTTATCAAGTTTTCACTCGGCGGGAGGGGGACTAGCTAGCTCGACGAACTCATCCAGGTCGATTCCATCTGCGGTGCAAGTGGTAGCATCGATGAAGGTCTCCATGAAGGACTGGAATTGGAGCTTCTTTGTATTGGCGACCTTGAGAGCCGCCAGCTTCTCTTGTCTCACTTCCTTGCAATGAACACGGACTAGAGACAGAGCCACGTCAGCACTGCACCGAGCAGACGACTTCTGCCACGCCTGCACTCGACCAGGGATTCAATTGAGTTGAGTCATCAGAGACTCGAGGTCATTCTGGAACGTCACACCTGGCCAGAGCTCCGTGTCGATCCGTGACACCGCCACTTTCAGTCGAGCAAGGTAATCCATAACACTGGCGAGGCGAGATTCTAGTCGCAGCACATTCATCGTGGCTTTGTCCTTGACGGGGGAGTTGATGTGGTCCATATTCGTCTCAATCCACCCAGTATCTTCCTTGAAGTTTTGACAGAATTCTGCATGCACAGAAAAATAATGAGTCGGCAGCTGTATGATGAGTCAGCAGTTACAAATCAGTCAGACGAGAGGAAGTACCTTCAAGCATAAGGAACATCTTCTTGGCAAGGCCCTCCAGTTAAATCTCCAGTTCATCTCTCTTCTGTGTGAGATCTTCGACTTTCTCTATCAAGGCCACCTTGTCCTTCTTCAGTTGCACCACTTCTTTGTTTGCTTCATCAACGGCAGTCTTCAACTTGGCGTTTTCTTCTTCCAATTTGCCGACTGAAACCAGCTTCTTATTAGCAAGTTTAGTTTTCTCTTGCGCCGTCTTCTGCGCTGCTGCAAGGTCGAGGTCCTTCTGCTCTAGAGCCTGCTTCATTTTGTCTAAAGAAATAGCATTCTTCAGACGAGCTTGGAGTTGTCTGTTTTCACTACGCACATCTGTTCAAGTGGAGTCACTCGGTTCAAAAGGCGAAAAGAAAAGATGACAAGGCAAACAGTCGACAAGTTATTACCTCCCATGGCAGCTGCTTCATCCTTAGCCTTCTGCAAATTTTCCTTGGCCAGCTCCAGGTCGAGATTGAGTTGGATCTGCTTCTTCTCCAGATCAGCAAACCTGGGTCCAAGATGGCAGGATTTCTGCAACAAACAAAAAAAGAAGAGTCAGTCATTTCCGAGTGATAAGATGCAAAGATCAGATGATTATGGAAAATGAATTCTAGGACTACAGTCGAATCAAACATTCAACAGTAGTCTCGGGGACTACACCCAGTGGGTGCACTTGGCGTGCCCCACTGGTTCAGTTTCCCACTCGACATGGTCTGCCCAGTACGAGTGGAAGGATTAAAAAAACGGCAACACTTGTTCTCAGACCACCGCCGACAGTCCGCAGTCGACCGCGGTCTCTGGGACTACACCAAGTGGGTGCATGGTAACCCACAAGTACAGAGGATCGCAAAAGTTTTCGAGGGTAGAGTATTCAACCCAAATTTATTGATTCGACACAAGGGGAGCCAAATAATATTCTCAAGTATTAGCAGTTGAGTTTTCAATTCAACCACACCTAGGTAACTTAATATCTGCAGCAAAGTAGTTAGTAGCACAGTAGTATGGAAGTAACAGTAACAGTGGCGAAAGTAACAGTAGCAGTTTTGTAGTAATTGTAACAGTGGCAATGGAAAAGTAAATAAGCGGAGAACAATATGTGAAAAGCTTGTAGGCATTGGATCGGTGATGGATAATTATGTCGGATGCGATTATTCATGCAACATTTATAACATAGGGTGACACAGAACTAGCTCCAATTCATCAATGTAATGTAGGCATGTATTCCGAATATAGTCATACGTGCTTATGGAAAAGAACTTGCATGACATCTTTTGTCCTACCCTCCCGTGGCAGCGGGGTCCTATTGGAAACTAAGGGATATTAAGGCCTCCTTTTAATAGAGTACCGGACCAAAGCATTAACACATAGTGAATACATGAACTCCTCAAACTACGGTCATCACCGGTAAGTATCCCGATTATTGTCACTTCGGGGTTAACGGATCATAACACATAATAGGTGACTAATGACTTGCAAGATAGGATCAAGAACTCACATATATTCATGAAAACATAATAGGTTCAGATCTGAAATCATGGCACTCGGGCCCTAGTGACAAGCATTAAGCATAGCAAAGTCATACACTACTAGAAAAAGGGCTATAGATGGGATTGACACTAATGGCGCACCAGACAGGAGGTGCGCCATTAGTATATACTAATGGCGCACCACCTGCTGATACGCCATTAGAGTTGAAACTACTAATGGCGCACCAGGCCCAGAGTGCGCCATTAGTATCAAAAAATTATTTTTTTAACTAGTGCGCCTGTCCAAACATACTAATGGCGCATCCAGGCAAAGTGCGCCATTACTAGTTGTAACTACCAGTGGCGCACCAGTCCGAAAGTGCGCCACTAATGTTGTTTTTTTATTATATTTTTTATTCCTTTTTTTGCAATACTACTAATGGCGCACTGATCAACCGTGCGCCATTACTAGTTTAAACTAGTAATGGCGCACTGTAGATAAGTGCGCCATTAGTATTTTTTTAATTTTTTTTTGCAAAACTACTAATGGCGCACCGTCGGAAGGTGCGCCATTAGTAACCTGGATTACTAATGGCGCATTTAGTGCTGGTGCGCCATTAGTAAGTGGGTAGCAACAAGATATTTTGGACAGCCCTCTCCTACCCACACTCACTTTCTCCCCACTTCATTCTCTCCACCTCCTCCTTGTCTCGGGTGCCTCCTCTTTTTCACCTCATTTTCACCATAGATTCATTCAAATTAAGTGGTTAAATTACCTTGTTTTAATAGGTAAGTAAGGGGGAAGCTATATTTATGTTGTTCTTCCCTACAACAATGTGCACATGCACTTTTTATGGCCTAGCTAGCTAGATCTATGTATGTTCGTGGTGTTGCATATGTTTGTGGTGTTCCATATGTGTTTGTGTTTGGAGGTATACCGGTATGTGAAATGCGATAGTTGCCAATATTTTGCCGTAATGTTGATTCATTTCCGTTTCAAGTAGAATTTTGGCATTAAGCATTCTTTTGGTCCTATTTTTAGGAAAGTCATGCCAAATTTTTTCTTGGTTCTAAAATATCGTTTTGCTCTACCCATGACGACCATGGTCCGCACGATGACCGAAGGCATCGTGAATAGGTTTTGAGGTCCGCGAAGGCCGAGATGCTTCAAAAGAACGAGGCGGAGATAAGATGTCCGTGTCGAAGATGCAAGTCAAGAGCCTTATTGCGGACCCGGATTACGGCAAAAGGGACCACCTGCTCTTGCATGGTTTCATGGATGGCTATCGGTGGCAAGGTGATGAAGATGACTATGAAGTCGTCCATGGGGGCCGGGCAAGAAATGAGGAAGGGCAGCAAGACAACCACCGCGGCTCGGGCGGGCGAGAAGACGAAGAATCCCCAGGAGATGATCATGACGGTCATCATGTAGAAGATGCAGGACATGATGCTCAGGAAGATGCCGGAGCAGACGACGGGCATGATCATGAAGATGATGATGCCGGAGCGAGCGACGACGCTGGACCATCGATGGGCTGGGTGCGGGACCCTCATATTCAAGAGCTGCTTCTCAAGCGGATGGATAACGCAAGAGCTGCCGCCCGAGAGAAAGCCAAGATGGATCAACTTGAGTTAGACGGTTACTCCATTGTATGAAGGATGCAGGCCGAGGATACCCGCTGAAAGTAACGCTCATGGCTCACGGAGATGAAGGTAAAACACAAAATGACCGGCGCGTAGCTTCGACGAGAACATGTCATTCGCACGAACGTCTTCCCAAGGGGAACAAGTGCCCGACCAGTTTGGAGGAGGTGAAGAAAATCGTGTCCTCTCGATTTACCGCACGTGAAATACCATGTGTGCATGAACAATTGCATCATTTATCGGGACGAGCACGCGGAGTCTACCATATGTCCAGTGTCTTGGCGTCACTCGATACAAGAAGAGGAAGAAAGCTCCTCGAAAAGTGGTGTGGTACTTTCCGATCGCTCCTCGTCTGCAGCGGTATTTCGCGGACCCTAAGGTAGGAAAGCTCCTGCGTTGGCACGCGGATAGGGAGGAGAAGAAGCGAGAAGATGACGCAAATGATCCGGAGATAGATAAAAAGACAAGATGCCGAGTCACCCTAAGGATGCGAGCCGGTGGCAAGCGTTGAACTTCGAAGACTCGTAATTTGGGAACGATCCAAGGAACATCATCTTTGGGCGCGAGCACCGATGGAGTCAATCCGTTTGGCAGCGGAGAAGCACACATAGCACCGGCATGTGTTTGTGTGGATGTACAACCTTCCCCCTGGTTGTGCATGAAGAGGAAGTACATTCACGTGAGTATGCTAATTGAAGGGCCGAAACAACCAGGGAACGACATCAATCAGTATCGGGGCTGCTGGAAAGAGGAGCTTGACACGCTGTGGAAAACGCCAGCCAATACGTGGGACGCCGCAGAAAGAATATTTCCCTATGAGAGCCGCACCGCTCACGACGGTGCCACGACTATCTCGATTCACGGATATCTCATGAGGCAGGTAGTCCACGGATTTTACGGATGCGTAAGGTGCATGGATGACACAACGTATCGCCATCTAGATAGAGATCCCGGTCTCTGAAAACCGTGTTCATGGGACATCGAAGGTGGCTTCATGGCGATGACCCGTGGAGGAAACGCAAGGATCTGTTCGATGGTGAAACCGAACCCCGAAAACGCCCGTGTACGAGGAGCGGCGAGGAAATAGACAAGCTGTTGAAAAATTGGAAAGACTGCCCACTGCCGGGAAAGAAGCAAAAGGCGCCAGAGCCAGGAAAGAAGCGAAAGGCGCCAGAGCCGCTGCTGAAGGTATGGAAAACGAGGTCTGTTTTCTGGGACTTGCCGTACTGGAAGATCCACCGTGTGCCTCACAGCCTTGATGTCATGCATATCACGAAGAACATGTGCAAGAGTCTGCTTGGTACCCTGCTCAACATGCCAGAGAGGACCAAAGATGGGCCAAAAGCAAGGGCAGACTTGAAATCAATGGGCATCGTGCAGAGCTTCACGCTAATGATGATGATGATGATGATGATGATGATGATGATGATGATGATGATGATGATGATGATGATGATGAGGCGAAGCAGGACACGAAGAAGTCGTCGCCAAAGGCAAAAGGCCAAGAAGACCGGAAATGACTACCCTCCCGCGTGCTTCAATCTAAGTCGAGGAGGAGATCGAGCAGTTTTCACCTGCCTCCTAGGAGTAAAACTTCCTTACGGTTACGCGGGGAAGATAAGCAGATACCTAGACCCAGCGAAGTAGAAGTTCAGCGGGATGAAGTCTCGCGACTGTCACGTGCTGATGACGCAGATACTTCCAGTTGCAATCCGTGGGATCATGGACACGCACGTCCATGAAACGCTATTTGGCCTATGCAACTTTTTCGACGTCATCTCTCGGAAGTCGATTGGCGTGAGGCAACTTAGAAGGCTACAGGAAGAGATCGTGGTGATACTATGCGAGCTTGAGATGTACTTCCCTCCCGCATTCTTCGACGTTATGGTGCATCTGCTGGTCCATATCGTGGAGGATATCATCCAACTCGGGCCGACGTTCTGCATAGCATGATGCCGTTCGAAAGGATGAATGGTGTCATCAAAGGATATGTTCGAACATGTCACATCCAGAGGGAAGTATAGCCGGGCTTTCTCGACCGAAGCGTGCAGCTCCTCCTGCACGAATTATCTAGGCATCGAGAACCCCGTTGGTCTGCCCATCAACAGGCACCTCGGCAGGCTCGCTGGATGGGGTCACCGTGAGGGTCGCCGCGAAATGCATGTCGACTTCGAGGGTCGACTCATCGACTTTGAAAGAGCAAACCTAGTCGCGTTACAACACCTAGACGTGGGCGTTCCTGGGGTGGTAGAGCACAAAACTTTTATTGAGAAGACGTACAATGACCGAGGCCAACAGAGGACGGACGGAGATATACTCAAAGAGCACAACTCATGTTTCACGCGTTGGTTCAAGCAGAAGCTACTGTTGTACCCTTTACATGAAGATTCTTCCGCGGAAGAACAACTCATATTCACCTTGTCACAGGGCGCCGAGCACAACCTGATGACCTATGAGGCGTCACGATATCAACAGCTACACATTCTACACCGAGGACAAGGACATGAAGAGCGATGGTTATCGTAACTCCGGGTAACGATGGAATCCTACACCGGTAAGGACAAGGACAGATACTACGGAAGGATCGAGGAGATCTGGGAGCTGAGCTACGCTGGAGAAAAGGTGCCGATGTTCCGTGTCAGATGGGCCAAGAGCGTCCTAAAAGAAGATCGATATTTCACCACCATGGTTATACCCGAAGCCAAATCCAAGACCGTGGGCGCAAACGTCACCGCGAAAAATGAGCCATGGGTACTGGCTTCCCAAGTGGACCAATGCTTCTTCATTACCGACCCGCCAAAGCCCAGTCGTGTTGTCGTGAGGAGAGGCAAAAGGAAGATCATCGGAATGGATGGAGTAGCCAATGAGCAAGACTTCGACAAGTACGGCGACCCGTGGATCGAACATGACGACGATGATGAAGTAGCAGCATACACCACAAGAAGAAGCAGGACCACCCTACCTAAAGGACGTCTGCTCCACGTAAGAACTCCATTTGCGAAAAAGAAGGGCAAGAAGATTGTGAATAGATAGCTAGCTAAGATCGATTGTATTTAAATCGTAGCCTTCATTTCTCGATTGTATTTCATGGGCACTTTTGAACTATCATGAATATTTTTAAATTTCATGGACACTCGATCTCGATCCCTCCATATCGATCGCTATCCCACTTCGCCAGATCCGTCCCCCTCGCCGAAAGCACCCCCGGTCCACCACCCGCCACGACCCCCGCACCCTCGATTCCCCTACTCAACCGCCGCTGACCCCGCACCCTCCCTACTCAACCGCCACGCCCTTGACCCCCGCACCCAGCGCACCCTCCCCGCTCCACCGGCATTACTGTTTGATGATATTTAAAAAATTATTACTGTCTTATAAAAATTTATTACTGTTATGATTTAAACAAGTTTGAACATATTTAAACACAAATAAGTATCAAACAACATTTTAAATGCATAAAAAAAAATTGTGGAGCCTGGGAATCGAACCCAGGACCTACTGGTGTGAGAACTGGCTGCTGACCAGTCGAGCTAGTAGAGGGAACTTGGTGTGGATCAGGTCAGGTGGGAGATAATCTGTTGGCTCGAGTAGAAATAAAAAAAAATACTAATGGCGCACCAGGTTGAGGTGCGCCATTAGTGTGGATATACTTATGGCGCACCAGGGTGAGGTGCGCCATTAGTGTGCATATACTTATGGCGCACCGAGGGGTGGTGCGCCATTAGTATTGTGCCCCCATCCATATTTCCTCCCCGACCCTCGATCCCCTTCTCGCCCTCGCCCTCGATCCCCTTCCCCTCTCCTCTCCTCTCCCGACGCCACTGCCCCGCCGCCTCGACGCCGCCCGGCCTTGTGGCCTTGCCCGTCGTCCTCGTCTCCGCCCGCCTTGGCCCGACACCGCGAGACGTCGTGGCGCGCCGCCTCTCCTACCCAGCCTTGACGCCCGCCGCTTTCCCCATGGAGAAGGAGGAGGAAGAGGGGGCGCTCGCCGTTGACCTCGCCCGGCCGACTCCGGTGGCCCGGCCGACTCGCCATCGCCCCGCCGCCCTCGTCGCCGGTGGCCCGGACGCCGCCCCGTCCACACCACCGTCGCCGGAGCACCCACACCACCACCCGGACCTCGTCGCCCCACCTCGTCGCCCCGTCCACACCACCGCCCCCGTGAGCTCCCCCTCCTCCTCTCCCCCTCTCCCCCTCTCCCCCTCACTCTACAAACATTCAATGGATCGATCAGGAACCATCTTCAATCATCTTCAATCAAATAGGTTAATTTTTTTAGCATGGTATTGTGGAGATCAATCAGGAACCATCTTCGTTGATTTTTCCATGGGGGTTGCCTTTCTGTACTTGCTGGTGCCGGGGCTGGGACGTGCGCATCAATTGCGTTAAAATTCCTTGACTAGTGAGTAACTTGGATTCTTTCCATGGGGGTGGCCAACTAATTTAATCTTGGAGCATCGTGCGGCAGCCAGGATTCCTGCTTTGCTTGCCCCAGAAAAGCATGGAATATTTGTTGCCACTCCATCAGCAACAGATTCTCTACTAATAATAAACTAATGCACGCACGGCCTCTCCTAAACTATAGTACTATACCATTAAGCTGTTGACAAAGGTGAGACTACTAGTACTCCTAGTTAGCTGGGTATGGAATCTAATTTCTTCTACCTTGGTCCGAGAGTCCATCCCTTTTGACCCTTGTCTGATGAGACTTTATCTGTCCTGTATGACTTGGTTCAAGTGTGGTCATGCAGTCCAAAATGCTACTAAAACAAATAGGGAAATGCTGAAAGGAAGAAACAACTAGCCAAGACACAAACACCAGCAAAAAAGGCAAAAAAGGGATAAATAACAAAAAAAAGCTCAAAGAACTCCCGACTCTATGTACAAAAGCACAGTCGATTACTTCTTTGGTTCTGGTTCTGACCCAAGAACCACTCACTAGTCAAGAGATGCCAACTTCAGTCCTACACATAAATCCTGATGCTTCCAAATCCTAGGATGTTTTTGGTTCCAAAATAGCATTGAAAAGTAATCTATCCAAGTCTAATAGCTGAGTATGTCATGTGTTTGAGGTGTATCGAGTTGGATATACAAACGATTGAGCTCTACCCCTTGCTTGGCCTTTGGTACAAAGGATGGTTCGTTTTGTAAAAAAAATCCTATTCCATCTCTCATCTAACGCTTAAATAGGGGCACCGTTGTACTATAATATCTCACACCATCATATGATGGATGCTCTTATGTAGTTCGACATTGCCATAAGAAGCACATGTGCATTCATGTATGGCCGTGAGCATCTCACCACCCCTCAATGAAGTAGATACATGGCAAAAAATATTATATCAATTCAGGTCCATTGTTTTTACTTGTATTTTACTTTCCTACTTGACCTTGTTTTTCTCTCGCTGTGAACATAAAGCAGCTAGTGTCTACAAACTATCCTAGAGCAGAGCAGTGGTAACTTGGCATAATGCTAATGAATAAGGTCCTTTATCAATGCCAAGTAGGCATTGACAATTCTCTTGGGAAAATAAAGTTCCACATATTCCAGCAACAGGACAAGCACTACTCCATTTCAGAAAAACAAGGATAAATTGTAGTTACTAGCTTACGGTTTGATGTTTTTAAATAAATAGGGGATGGTAGAGCTGGAACGGAACTTGGAAATAGGAACATCCTTCATTACCATAGAGCGCAAATCGATCCTTGGAGATGATCCCCCTCCTTAAGACATCTATGTTCTTTCTTCTGAATTAGTTCTATGTTGGAAGAGAAGAAGCAAACTTGTTGCTTGGAGAATGCTTCTGTTTTTTTCCTTTGATTTTGTAATGTTGATTCCCGGCTGGCAATTTTGATGTATATAATGTAGATGAAAAATGATGATGATATACAAAAAATTTGGAAGTTCTCATACTGTTCTGCAAGTAGATTACTCTGTGTTTTGAACGATGTTAGGTAGAAAGTGTACTTACAGTGTCCAACCAAACCTCATGAAACTATTACAAGTTCATCTTCTAATTTTATTATCTAGTTCATCTCTCAAACTGATGTTTTCAGTCTCATATATACAATGTAGTAACCCGTGAACTTGCCGAATGTCGGTGTTCCTTATAATCTCCATTTGCAAAACGTCATATATTTGAGGTTCCTATAATCTGTTCGAAAACATGATAACATAATACTAGCTCTAGCCAGTAGCTGCCAATTTGTTTCTTATGTTGTGCGATTGACTTGCTTCCACATTTGTGTTCTTGCTAGGGACTGTTTAAAATGCTCGGATCAGTTTTGGAGACTGACCGACAATTTAGTACTACTGGTGCATTTCCTTTTAGTCTTAGATCATAAACTACTCTTTGCGAACATAAATAGATGATCTCAAATCACCATAGTACTGTGGAAATGGTTTAATGCTACTTCTGGCGTTCTTACTTCAGCATCTGTATGCCCATGCAATGATTTGCTTTGTTTGTGATGGAGGCTTTTTTTGCCTTGTCCACCCGAGAGGCCCTTGAGTTTGCTGGAATGTCGATTAATTTCTGTTCCAAAGAATTGAATTACTCCATATGTCCTATTTTCAGCAAAGGTCATGCTGAAATTTTCCGTGAATTTTAGCATGACTTTGCTAAAAATAGGACATATGGGGTACTTGTGACTAATGATGAAAGCTTAGGCTTTTAGGGTGCCTCGGCGTCGAAAAACCCTCAATGATAAAAGCTTATCTTTTAGGATGCCTCGGTGTCGACAAACCCTAAATGATGAGACCATGATCTTGTTCCTTGACAATAACCAACTTTTGACCAAACTTTGTTCCTATTTAGAGAGAAACATGGCCAACAACGATGAGGCCGGGGTTCAAGCGGCAAGGCGATTCTCGAGCTGTCCCAGGAGATGGAGGAACAACCTCACTTGTATGAGGACGCCGCCTTCCCCACCGATCCTAAGACCACTGATGGTACCGCCGAGTATGACCCCACTGATGCCACCACTTATGGTGCCGCCGAGGATGCCACCACTGATGATGGCGGCGCACGCATAGATGGCAGCCAATAGAAGAGGCAACAGAAGGACCGGCGCCCGACCGTGCTCCGCACCCTCAAGGAGGAAGTTACTGAAGTGGACTCCGACGGGAATCCAACGGCGCCCGAACGAATAGTCAAGGGGTACTCGCTTCAGCTCGGGTGCATTCTCCGGAGCACCGTCTCGATCAACACCGAGAACTTGAGGCATCCTGACCGAGGGAATTTGCGCAACCTCCTCTTCACGAAGCTGCACGAACGATACAAGTTCCCTGGTGAATTTGAAAACACAAGCCTCAAAGGTAATAAAGTGAACAATGCTGCCCTCACGAAGATGAGCAAGGCCCTGTCTACTTGGAAAAGCAATGTGAAGAGAATGATCGAGAAAGGTGAGAGTTATGAGAAGATCAAGGAGAAAAATCCTTCGATCACTGAAGATGACTACAACGACTTCAAGATCAATTGCTCGAGCACCGCAAACTCCGAATCAAGTCAGTGGGGGAAATAAATGCGGGAGCTGAACTTAGGGGAACACACACTCGGTCTCGGCGGTTACAGAGTGGCGGAGCCTATATGGGACAAGGAGAACGCGGAGCGTGCCGAGCAAGGCCTACCGCCCCTCTTCGATAAATACGGTGACAGGCAGACTAGAAACTTTGTCAGGGCCTGGTACAAGAAGGACCCGAAAACAAAGGAGCTTACCACGGATCCGAAGACCAGGGCGATTGAGGTTGTTCTGGTAAGGAATACCACCCCCGGGGTAATTAGCTCCATATGGTTGCATTCTAATTAATGAAGCCAAATTTCTAAATGGTTCACATTCCTTCCGCAGGCGATTGAAAGCAGTAGCGCGGGGTCGACTAAGAGCAACCCTTGGGACACCACTCTAAATAGGGTGTTGAATGTAATGAAGAACAAGGATAAGCTCAGTAAGCCGACGTCAGCTGGTCGTGTGGCCGGCAAAGGCTTGTCCACAAAATGGGGGTCATACTATACAGCTGGTGTGCGGAAGGAGAAAAAGACCAGCTCGGAAAGCCAGGCGCGCGAGGTTCAAGAACTCAAGGCACAGTTGGCGCGAATTCCGGAGATTGTCCAAGAGCAAGTGCAACAACAACTCGGAGCGACGATCACCGCCATTGTGCCTACCTTGATCCGAGGTTGAGTCGTGGATTGCGGGCGGCCAACAGGCCGCCCGATTCCTAGCTTCACGGCCAGCAACTCGCGAGAATGCGATGGCGGGGCCATTGGTGTCTCCGGCGGAGGCGGCATTGGTGTCTCCGACGCCGCACGGGAGCTTAATGCACCCGGGTGTACGCCCGGCCGGCACCTCTGCGACAGCGGCCCCTCCGTCAATCGCGCCCGCCGTTGGCGGTGCCTCGACATTAGCCGAGCTCGACGCCATCATCACAAAGTAACTAATTAAGCCTCTCTCGGTCGAGGACTTCATCTCCTTGCCTTTGACTAGGCATCCCCGACGCCCTACATGTTTTCGCGGGCGCCGCCGACGTTCCGTGCACTCTCACGCACTTCGTGAACAACGAGTTGGTCGATGTCGCCAAGGGCAAAATCGTTCAACCGAAAGCAACCCCTTGTTCCACGGTACCCGGATGCCAGCCAACTTGTTTAGGGTTGAACTGGTTCGGTGCTGCCAGCTGCGACGAGTTGTTACCTCCGATTCGACCCGTCGGGGCGATGATGATGACGTGATGACCCTCGGCGCTTTGCTGAGTTGGCCCTGCTTTGGCGAAGAGCCAGATTCATTTGGGGCGGGGACACCACCCCAAAGACAACACCGCCCGATCGTGTCGTCGCCAAGTCAGCCCCATGGCAAGACCGTCATAGCGGTGCCGGACATCCCTATGCCATCGATCCAAACATGCATATGGCACAGGATCGAGCAGCGATGTGACGATACATTTGCCAACGTCGATCAAGATTTTGCCGATCATGGGTGCGGTGGCGACTTCATGGGGCCTCCTTCTCAAGAACCCAACCCAACAAAAGACGTGCGCGATCTAGCTGGTACCGCGGAGAAGCCAAGTTGCAACAGCGTCGTCTGCCGTTCAGCTCTCGAGAGGCGCCTCCATTTGCCGACTTCACCGAGCCTCAGATAGGCGAGGTGCGAAATATTATCAGCCCCAACACACTCAAGAAGGCGGTCTGTGAGCAGAACTCGGTCCCATTACAGGAGAAGAAGAAGGCACGCAAAAGAAAGACTAACAAGTGTGCGGGCCAGCCGGCACCGAGTACGATCCGTGCTCAGGACGGGCCACCTTCACCTGAGGATATCTCGAGGAGGGTGCATGTGGCGGGTAGGGAGATGCTACCGACAAATATGCTCAATGCTGCAACCGGTGCTATGCGGAGTCTGCATGACAGTGCTCTTTCTTTGGAGAAGCGGCGTCTCAGAGAGAAGGATGTGGCATACCCAGTTTTCGTGGCCAAGGTGCCAGAGGGAAAGGGCTTTGTGGATAACTCCATCGGGCGTACGATCGTCCTGCAGTTTGATGACATCCACGCTATGTTGAACCTTCATCCGCTGCACTACACCTTCGTTCGGCTATTTTCGTTGAGTATGGAGATGCGGATCATTCGCGACAAGACCCGGACATCGTGATAGTCGACCCCTTCTACATGCGTGCCAAGATCTTGGGCAGCGCGGGGACCCGCAAGTTGCGAAGTTCTTACCTCGAAGGCGTCATTACGGCAAACCAAGATAAGGATAACTTCCTCGTGCCTTACTTTCCCGAGTAAGTCCTCCCCTCAACCGGCCCGTAACATATGAATTCTTAGATTTCGATCGTTTTTCTTTTAATATTCCGTGTTTTCTGCAGTGAAACACATTGCACGCTCATCCTCCTAAGCCCCAAGTATTCCATGGCCACGTATTTCGACCCGGACCGTCAATCGAACGTAGACTACACAAATGTCAAGAAGGTTCTTGATGATGTTCTCCCCGGCTACGCCCAATCTGGAGGCACCTTCACCAGGCCTATTCGTAGAAATGCGGCAAGCACGTGTTCTCCCACAATCTGACGTTACGCTGCGTCAAGCAACCGCTTTGGCGGTCGAAGGGTGCCTACTACGCCATCCATCACATGCGGGCGATCGTGCGGGACCATCATCAACTTCGCTACCGAGTAAACTCCAAGATTGGGCTGCGGCGTGTCGGCAATCCAGGGGCGGACATCGGACAAGAATTCTTTCGCATCCGATGGAGTTTGCGGAAATCATCCATCAAGATGTCCTTCGTACCTCGGGGCAGTTCTACCTCGTAAATCAACCGTCCAACAGCGACATCGACACAATGCTACAAATGCACGGTGACAACGCCCGTTCTTTCATGACTCCCACGATAGACGGCGGCTTCATCCACGCTCCGGTCCTTGATCGAGTCGAAAGCGGTGATCTTGTGTCTAGTTACGAAACATCGATTGACTCATGTTGTAATTAAACTTTAATGAACTTGTAGTATGTCTCTTTGGTTTTAGAGTCGCTCAACTTAGATGTAATCGATGCTATTAATGTCTTGCTTTTCTCTTAGATCGTTACTGTTGCATACTTATATATTGCTTATGTATTGTCTGTGAATTGGTACTAACATTTCGTTTGGCTAGTGCATAGCGATGCCGACATATGTCGTGTACAAGGGTAAGGTTACCGGAGTCTACGACGACTGGGAGGAGTGTCGGAGACAGGTTCACCGATTCAGCGGTGTGATTACAAAGGGTACACCACTAGGGCCGAGGCCGAATCTATATACGCCCGCTATCTAGCGGGAGAGGGAGGAGCGTTGGAGGAACCGGATGAAGACGAGTTTCATCGTGATGATGCTCATCGTGATGACCGCAGCTCTCTTATATGTGATGGTAGTTTAGATGATCGATATCGACTTGTAATGTGAAGACAAACTCGCTACTCGCGGTCCCGAGACTTGTAATATAATGTTCTATCTTTGTTCGGTCTTTTCAATTCGGAGACTAATATGATGAATTGTATTCAGAGACTAATATGATGAATTGTATTCAGAGACTAATCTTCTATTGTATTCGATGAAACTGTTGTTGATGTGTGCTGTCTATATTTTGTCCAATTATACATTTTGTAACCTGTGCAAAAACAGAAAATAAAAAATAAAAAAAACCTAATATTCATACTAATGGCGCATCACATCATAGTGTGCCATTAGTATGCCAAAGGATACTAATGGCGCATCCTTAAACAGTGCGCCATTAGTATGCCGAAGTTACTAATGGCGCATCATGCCGTCGTGCGCCATTAGTATGCCTCCCAGGGGGCCATGTATACCCAGGTGCTTTGGCATACTAATGGCGCACTGTTGTATATACTAATGGCGCATCCAGTGGTGCGCCATTAGTATATCAGATACTAATGGCGCACTGGTGGTGCGCCATTAGTGAAATATACTAATGGCGTGGCACTAATGGCGCACCACTAATGTGCCATTAATGGCCAAATTAGGTGCGCCATTAGTAGGCCTTTTCCTAGTAGTGATAGCAACATCAATCTCAGAACATAGTGGATACTAGGGATCAAATCCTACCGAAACTAACTCGATTACATGATAAATCTCATCCAACCCATCACTGTCCAGCAAGCCTACGATGGAATTACTCACGCACGACGGTGAGCATCATGAAATTGGTGATGGAGGAAGGTTGATGATGACGACGGCGACGGATTCCCCTCTCCGAAGCCCCAAATGGACTCCAGATCAGCCCTCCCGAGAGATTTTAGGGCTTGGCGGCGGCTCCGTATCGTAAAACATGATGAATCCTTCTCTATGATTTTTTTCTCCCCGAACACGAATATATGGAGTTGGAGTTGAGGTCGGTGGAGCACCAGGGGGCGCGCCCAGGGTGGGTAGGCACGCCCCACCCTCGTGGACAGGGTGTGGCCTCCCTGGCCTTGATTCTTTTGCCAGTATTTTTTATTAATTCCAAAAATATTCTTCGTGAAGTTTCAGGTCATTCCGAGAACTTTTATTTCTGCACAAAAATAACACCATGGCAATCCTGTTGAAAACAGCGTCAGTCCGGGTTAGTTCCATTCAAATCATGCAAGTTAGAGTCCAAAACAAGGGCAAAAGTGTCTGGAGAAGTAGATACGATGGAGACGTATCAACTCCCCCAAGCTTAAACCTTTGCTTGTCCTCAAGCAATTCAGTTGACAAACTAAAAGTGATAAAGAAAAGCTTTTACAAACTCTATTTGCTCTTGTTGTTGTAAATATGTAAAGCCAGCATTCAAGTTTTTAGCAAAGATTATGAACTAACCATATTCACAATAACATTTAGGTCTCATGTTTACTCATATCAATGGCATAATCAACTAGCGAGGAATAATAATAAATCTCGGATGACAACACTTTCTCAAAACAATCATAATATGATATAACAGGATGGTATCTCGCTAGCCCTTTTTGAGACCGCAAAACATAAATGCAGAGCACCTCTGAAGATCAAGGACTGACTAAACATTGTAATTCATGGTAAAAGAGATCCAGTCATAGTCATACTCAATATAAAATAATAGTAATGGATGCAAATGACAGCGGTGCTCTCTAGCTAGTGCTTTTTAATAAGAAGAGGATGACTCAACATAAAAGTAAATAGATAGGCCCTTCGTAGAGGGAAGCAGGGATTTGAAGAGGTGCCAGAGCTCGTTTTTAAAAGCAGAGGTGAATAATATTTTGAGCGGCATACTTTCGTTGTCAACATAACAACCGAGAGATCTCGATATCTTCCATGCTACACACATTATAGGCGGTTCCCAAACAGAATGGTAAAGTTTATACTCCCCCTCCACCAACAAGCATCAATCCATGGATTGCCCAAAACAACGGGTGCCTCCAACTAACAACAGTCCCGGGGGAGTTTTGTTTGCAATTATTTTGATTTAAGCATGAGACTGGGCATCCTGGTGACCAGACATTTTCTCGTGAGTGAGGAGCAGAGTCCACTCCTCTTGAGGATAACCCTCCTAGCATGGAAGATACAGACAGCCCTAGTTGATACATGAGCTATTCGAGCATACAAAACATAATTTCATTTGAAGGTTTAGAGTTTGGCACATACAAATTTACTTGGAATGGCAGGTAGTATTGCATATAGGAAGGTATGGTGGACTCATATGGAATAACTTTGGGGTTTATGTAAGTGGATGCACAAGCATTATTCCCGCTTAGTACAAGTGAAGGCTAGAAAAAGACTGGGAAGCGACCAACTAGAGAGCGACAACAGTCATGCACATGCATTAAAATTAATCAACACTGAGTGCAAGCATGAGTAGGATATAATTCACCATGAACATAAATATCGTGGAGGCTATGTTGATTTTGTTTTCAACTACATGCGTGAACATGTGCCAAGTCAAGCCACTCGAATCGTTAAAAGGAGGATACCACCCTATCATACCACATCACAACCATTTTAATAGCATGTTGGCACGCAAGGTAAACCATTATAAACTCCTAGCTAATTAAGCATGGCATAAGCAAATATAATCTCTAATTGTCATCGCAAACATGTTCATTCATAATAGGCTGAATCAGGAACGATGAACAAATCATATTTACGAAAACAAGAGAGGTCGAGTTCATACCAGCTTCTCTCATCTCAATTAGTCCATCATATATCGTCATTATTGCCTTTCACTTGCATGACCGAACGGTGTTAATAATAATAATAATAATAGTGCACGTGCATTGGACTAAGCTGGAATCTGCAAGCATTTAATTCAAAGGAGAAGACAAGGTAATATGGGCTCTTGGTTAAATCAACGATAATGCATATAAGAGCCACTCCAACATTTTCATTATGGTCTTCTCCTCTCGACCCCCAAAGAAAAGAAAAGAAATAAAACTATTTACACCGGAAAGCTCCCAACAAGCAAAAGAAGAATGAGAAATAGTTTTGGGTTTTCTTTTTAATTATTGTCACTACAGGCAGGGAAAGTAAACTAGCTAAAAGCTACAACAATTTTTTTTGATTTTTCTTAAGGTTTTTCAAACACACAAGAAGAAGACTGGAAAAGGGAAATAAACTAACATGGATAGTACAATGAAAAAGTATGAGCACCAACAACTGGAATGAGTGTGTGAAGATGAATGTAATGTCGATGAGAAATACGTACTCCCCCAAGCTTAGGCTTTTGCCTAAGTTGGTTTATGCCCATGGATCAAAGTTGTAGCTGGGGTCGTACTGAGAAGGATCCTCGGGGTGCCACTGGTTGGCGATCTCCTCTGGATCCCACTGATAAACAGACTGACGGTGAGGATCAAGTGGTGGCTCGGGCTCGGACTCTGGAGCTGGTGTTAGGTTCCAGTAGGCATGAATGGCCTCCGGCAGAACAAGGAACTTGCCTGAAGATAAGTTGAACAAAGAAGGAGCAGGCAAAGTAATAGTCTCAAAGTAAATTTTATCAAATATCAGTCTATAGTTAAGCATCTTTTTCTTATTCTTAACAATAAAATCATGTGCTACCATACTCTTATAGTCTAGAAAAACAGGAGGCAACAACTTTTTTTTCTTTCCCATAATGCCTAATAGGAATGTTAAATTGTGCAGCGATGCGCGAGGCGAAGATACCTCCCAAGATGGGACCCTTCATACGGTTCAGATTTAACCGCTTGGCAACAATAGCGCCTAGACTAAAAGTTTTATCACAAAACAACTCATGGCACAAAATAACAATATCAGGGGCACTAAGGTTTCCACTGTTCCCGCGACCAATTAAATATCTACTAGCCAATATTGCAAAGTAACGTAGAACAGGAAAGTGTATGCTAGTGATTCTTGCATCAGAAACTTTCCTCGTTTCCCCTACAGCAATCATATCAATAAACCCTTCCACATCATTACGATGTGGTTCCTCTATGCTGCCTGCAAAGGGTAACTTGCAAACCTCCCAAAAATCATAAACGGACATCTCCTTATACTCATCATATAAATAAAAATCCACCGAAGGTGGTGATCTCCTAGCATGGAAATGAAAATTTTGCAAAAACTTATTAGTGAGTAGGAGATAATCTTCGCGCTGGTCGCGGAGGAAGTCGGTGAGGCCCGCATTCTCAGCCAAATAATAAAAATCATCATGAATCCCGGCTGCCCTCAAGAAATCATCACAAGGCCATTCACACGGCCGAACCTCCACGGTGTGAGGGAGATTATATTTGGGCTTCTTATCCTCTTCACTTTGCTTGTCCTTCGAGCTTCGGCTCGAAGAGCCCCTCAATAATCTCTTCATCATTTTCTGAAAAATTTCTGAAATTTTTAGTAACTTAAAATAAAAGTGAACCAAACTCAACAAAATTGATAGCAACTACTCCCACAAGTGCCTAGAGACTATATCATGCATTAGAACTACTTGGGACCAAATAAATTTGACATGCAAGCTCAAGAACAGGGTCACCTATGCAGCAAAAATTTACAATAAATAAAGCAATAGAACAAAAACTAATTGGACCATTGGAGAAGTCACATACCGAAGAACAATCCCCCAAAGCCGTTTTGTGAGTGGATCTTTGAGCAAGGAGATCGGAAATGGCAGCAAGATGAGCTAGAAC
Organism: Aegilops bicornis; assembly: GCA_021605145.1. NCBI lineage: Eukaryota > Viridiplantae > Streptophyta > Magnoliopsida > Poales > Poaceae > Aegilops > Aegilops bicornis. The sequence continues at coordinate 563,969,109 of CM038669.1, read as the reverse complement.
TCGTACTTGAGCTGTTTGGTGATTTTTTTGGGAGGAAGAAGGAGTGTGTGGGTGCAGGAATAAGTGGAGGGGGGACACCAGGGGCCCACGAGGCAGGGGGCGCGCCCAGGTGCGAGGGCGCGCCCTGGACCCTCGTGGCCAGGTGCTAGCTCCCCCTGGTGTGTTCTCGGTGCCAAATATTCTTAAATATTCTAGAAAAAATCATATTTCATTTTTAGGGCATTTGGAGAACTTCTATTTTTGGGGTATTTTTTATTGCAAGGCTAATTCACAAAACAGATAGAAAAATACTATTTTTGCTTTAGTTAATCTAAATAATAGAAAGTAAAAGGAGGGTACAGAGAGTTGTGCTTTCTAACTTCATCTCTCTCATGCTCATCAAAAGGAATCCACTAACAAGGTTGATCAAGTCTTGTTAACAAACTCATTCCGAATCACATGAAGCCGGAGAATTTTCGAATAGCACTAGGTTACCTCAATGGGGATATGCACATCCCCAACAATAAGAGTATCATATTTCTTTTTGACAGTCGGAAGAGGAAATTCAAAACCTCCAATAAAAATCAATGGAAATTTTCCAATAGAATTGATACTGTGGACTTGAGGTTGTTTCCTCGGAAAGTGTACCGTATGCTCATTACCATTAACATGAAAAGTGACATTGCCTTTGTTGCAATCAATAACAGCCCCTGCAGTATTCAAAAAGGGCCTACCAAGGATAATCGACATACTATCTGTTGGGGAGGCTGATCGGACCCACGAACACCTATGGGGCCGGCGGACCAGGCCCATTGTGGTTTGGAGGGGGGCGGAGATCGCACGAAGAGCGGATTGAGGCGAGGCACACGAGCAGTTTACCCAGCTTCGGAGCTCTCCGGAGAGATAAAACTCCATCGCTGCTTGTCTGATGTATTGTGTTCTTGCTAGGGAGCGATGAGAGCTACAAAACCCAGCATGAGTGTCTCTGGTCTCGAATGAGTCGAACGTGCCGAACCCTTTCTACGTTGCGCATGGGCCTCCTTTTATATGCTCAAGGGGTCTCCGACAGGTGGCAACGTAGATGAGGGTACAAATGTAAAAACAGTAGTTGGTACACCTACTTGAACAATTATACGAAGGCAAAATACCTAACTCGACGGCAAGGGACAAAAGCAATAAATGCCCGTCTGTGTCACCTAAACAAAGGCAACAGAGACCGTCAGTGCGCCACCGCCGCCACGATGGCAAGCTTGTCGGCCGCTTATCGCTGCTCTCCGCTGGCTGCACAACCTCTTGACACGCGCGCATGGAATTGTCCCATGGCGACACGTTGTTGGATGAGCTGGAGCGGAGATGAAGAGAGGTTGCCTGCCCCGGCAAGTGCCTTGCCGCGGCCGAATCCTTGTCGTGTCAGGAGGCTTGTCACGCTCCGAACCTTCCCGGCAAGCTCCTCTTGTCGGGGCCTTGTCTTCTGCGTGCCTCGAGTGGCCTTCCCGGCAAGCTCCTCTTGCCGGAGCCTTGTCTCCTTGGTCGAATACTTTGTTCTTGAATGGCTCCAAAGGAACCACGGAAGATCTTGGCGGTGACCAGGCAAACCCTGCCGCGGGGTGCTGCAACTGTCCGTGCACGAGTTCGGGATACTAGGGTACCCCTACTCTAGTACACCGACACTATCGTCCTCGGGAATATCAAGAATAACAAAGTCCATTAAAATAGTAACGTTTGCAACCACAACAGGCACATCCTCACAAATGCCGACACGTATAGCAGTTGATTTATCGGCCATTTGCAAAGATATTTCAGTAGGTGTCAACTTATTCAAATCAAGTCTATGATATAAAGAGAGAGGCATAACACTAACACCGGCTCCAAGATCACATAAAGCAGTTTTAACATATTTTCTTTTAATGGAGCATGGTATAGTTGGTACTCCTGGATCTCCTAATTTCTTTGGTATTCCACCCTTAAAAGTATAATTAGCAAGCATGGTGGAAATTTCAGTTTCCGGTATCTTTCCTTTATTTGTAACAATATCTTTCATGTACTTTGCATAAGGATTCATTTAAAGCATATCAGTCAAACGCATACGCAAAAAAATCGGTCTAATCATTTCAGCAAAGCACTCAAAATCCTCATCATCCTTTTTCTTGGATGGTTTAGGAGGAAAAGGCATGGGTTTCTGAACCCATGGTTCTCTCTCTTTACCGTGCTTCCTAACAAGAAAGTCTCTTATCATAACGTTGATTCTTTGATTGTGGGTTATCAAGATCAACAGCAGGTTCAATCTCTACATCATTGTCATTGCTAGGTTGAGCATCAACAGGAACATCATCATTAACATTATCACTAGGTTCATGTTCATTACCAGATTGTGTTTCAAAGATCAAAATAGAAATATCATTGGGATTCTCGTGTGTCAACAACATCATCACTAGAAGCATGCAAATTCCTATCATTTTTCTTTTTCTTCCTCTTAGAATGACTAGGTGCATCAACATTAGTTCTCTGAGAATCTTGCTCAATTCCCTTAGGGTGGCCTTCAGGATACAAAGGTTCCTGAGTCATTTTACCCCTCTAGTCATAACTCTAACAGCATTATCATTCTTCTTATTATTTAATTCATTGAGCAAATCATTTTGAGCTTTAAGCACTTGTTCTACTTGAGTGGTAACCATAGAAGCATGATTACTAATGAGTTTAAGTTCACCCTTAACTCTAGACAAATAATCACTCAAGTGTTCAATCATATAAGCATTGCATTTCAATTGTCTACCAACATAAGCATTGAAGTTTTCTTGTTTAACAATAAAATTATCAAACTCATCTAAGCATTGGCTAGCAGACTTATAACAAGGAGTATCACCTTCATCAAATCTATAGAGAGAATTCGCCTTTACTTCCTGTGTCGGCTTAACAAGACCATGTATTTCTTCAACAGGCGGCAAATTAAGACCATGTATTTATTCAATAGGAGGTAAATTCTTAACATCATCAGCTTTAATACCTTTTTCTTTCATAGATTTCTTTGCCTCTTGCATATCTTCAGGACTTAGAAATAGAATATCCCTTTTCTTCGAAGTTGGCTTAGGAGTTGGTTCAGGAAGTGTCCAATTATTTTCATAAGTCAACATATTGTTCAATAGCAATTCAGCTTGATAAACAGTTCTTTCCCTGAAAACACAACCAGCACAACTATCCAGGTGGTCTCTGGAAGCATCGGTTAGTCCATCATAAAAGATATGAAGTATTTCATTTTTCTTGAGAGGATGATCAGGCAAAGCATTAAGTAATTGGATAAGGCTCCCCCAAGCTTGTGGGAGACTCTCTTCTTCAATTTGCACAAAATTATATATTTCCCTTAAAGCAACTTGTTTCTTATGAGCGGGGAAATATTTAGCGTAGAAGTAATAAATCATATCCCGGGACTACGCACACAACCAGGATCAAGAGAATTAAACCATGTTTTAGCCTCACCCTTTAATGAGAACGAAAATAATTTAAGGATATAGTAGTAGCGAGTTTTCTCATCATTAGTGAACAGGGTGGCTATATCATTTAATTTAGTAAGATGTACCACAATAGTTTCAGATTCATAGCCATAGAAAGGACCAGACCCAACCAAAGTGATTATCTCAGGATCGACAGAGAAATCATAATCCTTATCAGTAATACAGATAGGTGAAGTAGCAAAAGCATGGTCATATTTCATTCTAGCATTCAAAGTCTTTTCTTTCAGCTTAGTTAATAATTTCATAAGATCGTTCCTATCATTGCAAGCAAGAAAGTCTCTAGCAGTTTCTTCATCCATAACATAACCCTCAGGCACAACAGGCAATTCATATCTAGGGGGAGAATCTTCGTCATCACTTTCATCAATATTATCAGTTTTAATAATTTCATTCTCTCTAGCCCTAGCAAGTTGTTCATCAAGAAATTCACCTAGTGGCACAGTATTATCAAGCATAGAAGTAGTTTCATCATAAGTATCATGCAAAGTAGAAGTGGCATCATCAATAACATGCGACATATCGTAATTAATAGCGTAAGCATGTTTAGGTGTCGCAAGTTTACTCAAAAAAGAAGGAGAATCAAGTGCAGAGCTAGATGGCAGTTCCTTACCTCCCCTTGTAGTTGAGGGATAAATTTTGGTTTTCTCATCTTTCAGGTTCCTCATAGTGACCAGCAGATATAAATCCCAAGTGACTCAAAGAATAGAGCTATGCTCCCGGGCAACGGCGCCAGAAAAAAGTCTTGATAACCCACAAGTATAGGGGATCGCAACAGTTTTCTAGGGTAGAGTATTCAACCCAAATTTATTGATTCGACACAAGGGGAGCCATAGAATATTCTCAAGTATTAGCAGTTGAGTTATCAATTCAACAACACCTGGATAACTTAATATCTGCAGCAAAGTATTTAGTAGCAAAGTAGTATGGAAGTAACGGTAACAGTGGCAAAAGTAACAGTAGCAGTATGGTTGCACTCTGAGCTCCGATACAAGTGCAACATCTGGTTGCACCCTCAGCATCGCCACAAGTACAACATATGGTTGCTCTCTGAGCTGCGCCACAAGTACAAAGTCTTGTTGCAGTCCGAGGTGTGCCATAAGTACAATGACTATTCCAAGTGGAGAGCAAACCTCTCACTCGGAAATTCAACCACAATCCTAGATTCGCCTAAATCAAGAAATCAGAAGGCAGCACAAATAAAGCAACCAAGTTCGGATAAATCCACGAAGGTTCAAAGGCCATCGGCAAAAGTACTCGGGCATCAGACCCGAAAGAGTTTTAACGATTACAAAATCACTCGGCATTCCGAGGCAAATAAAGTCAAGTTATCAAATTTTCACTCGGCAGGAGGGGGACTAGCTGGCTTGACGAACTCATCCAGGTTGATTCCATCTGTGATGCGAGTGGTAGCATCGATGAAGGTCTCCATGAAGGACTGGAATTGGAGCTTCTTGGTATCGGCGACCTTGAGAGCCGCCAGCTTCTCTTGTCTCACTTCCTTGCAATGAACACGAACCAGAGACAGAGCCACGTCAGCACCGCACCGAGCATACGACTTCTTCCACGCCTGCACTCGACCAGGGATTTCACTGAGTCGAGTCATCATAGACTCGAGGTCATTTTGGAGCGTCACACCTGGCCAGAGCTCCGTGTCGATCCGCGACACAGCCACTTTCAGTCGAGCAAGGTAATCCGTAACAATGGTGAGGCCGGATTCCAGTCGCAGCACGTTCATCGCGGCTTCATCCTTGACGGGGGAATTGATGGGGTCCAGATTCGTCTCAATCCGCCCAGTCTCTTCCTCGAAGTTTTGACAGAATTCTGCACGCACAAAAAAATAATGAGTCGGCAGCCGTATGACGAGTCAGCAGTTGCAAATCAGTCAGATGAGGGAAAGTACCTTCAAGCATAAGGAACATCTTCTTGGCAAGGCCCTCCAGATAAATATCCAGTTCATCTCTCTTCCGAGTGAGATTTTCGACTTTGTCGTTCAAGGCCACCTTGTCCTTCTTCAGCTGCACGACCTCTTTGTTTGCTTCATCAACGGCAGTCTTCAACTTGGCGTTTTCTTCTTCCAATTTTCCGACTGAAGCCAGCTTCTTATCAGCAAGTTCAGTTTTCTCTTGTGCCGTCTTCTGCACTGCTGCAAGGTCGAGGTCCTTATGCTCCAGAGCCTGCTTCATTTTGTCTAAAGAAATAACATTCTTTAGACGAGCTTGGAGTTGTCTGTCTTCACTACGCACATCTGTTCAAGTGGAGGAACTCGGTTCAAAAGGCGAAAAGAAAATATGACAAGGCAAATAGTCGACAAGTTATTACCTCCCATGGCAGCTGCTTCATCCTTAGCCTTCTACAAATTTTCCTTGGCCAGCTCCAGGTCGAGATTGAGTTGGATCTGCTTCTTCTCCAGATCAGCAAACCTGGGTCCAAGATCAGAGGATTTCTGAAACAAACAACAAAAGAAGAGTCAGTCATTTCTGAGTGATAAGATGCAAAGATCAGATGATTATGGAAAATGAGTTCTAAGACTACCGTCGAATCAAACATTCAACAGTAGTCCCGAGGATTACACCCAGTGGGTGCACTTGGCATGCCCCACTAGTTCAATTTCCCACTCGACATGGTCTGCCCAGTACGAGTGGAAGGAGTAAAAAACGGCAACACTTGTTCTTAGACCACTGCCGACTGCCCGCAGTCTACCGCGGTCTCGGGGACTACACCAAGTGGGTGCATGATAACCCACAAGTATAGGGGATCGCAACAGTTTTCGAGGGTAGAGTATTCAACCCAAATTTATTGACTCGACACAAGGGGAGCCAAAGAATATTCTCAAGTATTAGCAGTTGAGTTGTCAATTCAACCACACCTGGATAACTTAATATTTGTATCAAAGTATTAAGTAGCAAAGTAGTATGGAAGTAACGGTAACAGTGGCAAAAGTAACACTAGCAGTTTTGTAGTAATTGTAACAGTGACAACAGAAAAGTAAATAAGCGGAGAACAATATGTGAAAAGCTCGTAGGCATTGGATCGGTGATGGATAATTATGTTGGATGTGATTATTCATGTAACAGTTATAACATAGGGTGACACAGAACTAGCTCCAATTCATCAATGTAATGTAGGCATGTATTCCGAATATAGTCATACGTGCTTATGGAAAAGAACTTGCATGCCATCTTTTGTCCTACCCTCCCGTGGCAGCGGGCTGCTATTGGAAACTAAGGGATATTAAAGCCTCCTTTTAATAGAGTACTGGAACAAAGCATTAACACATAGTGAATACATGAACTCCTCAAACTACGGTCATCATCGGTAAGTATCCTGATTATTGTCACTTCGGGGTTAACGGATCATAACACATAATAGGTGACTAATGACTTGCAAGATAGGATCAAGAACTCACATATATTCATGTAAACATAATAGGTTCAGATCTGAAATCATGGCACTCGGGCCCTAGTGACAAGCATTAAGCATAGCAAAGTCATAGCAACATCAATCTCAGAACATAGTGGATACTAGGGATCAATCCCTAAAAAAACTAACTCGATTACATGATAAATCTCATCCAACCCATCACCGTCCAGCAAGCCTATGATAGAATTACTCACGTAGGGCGGTGAGCATCATGAAATTGGTGATGGAGGAAGGTTGATGATGAACATGGCGACGGATTCCCCTCTCCGGAGCCCTGAACGGACTCCAGATCAGCCCTCCTGAGAGAATTTAGGGCTTGGCGGCGGCTCCGTATCGTAAAACGCGATGAATCCTTCTCTCTGATTTTTTTCTCCCCGAACACAAATATATGGAGTTGGAGTTGAGGTCGGTGGAGCACCAGGGGGCCCATGAGGCAGGGGGTAGGCGCGCCCCCCACCCTCGTGGACAGGGTGTGGCATCCCTGGCCTTGATTCTTTTGCTAATATTTTTTATTAACTCCAAAAATATTCTTCATGAAGTTTGAGGTCATTCCGAGAATTTTTGTTTCTGCACAAAAATAACACCATGGCAATTCTGCTAAAAACAGCGTCAGTCCGGGTTAGTTCCATTCAAATCATGCAAGTTAGAGTCCAAAACAAGGGCAAAAGTGTTTGGAAAAGTAGATACGATGGAGATGTATCAGTGCACTTAGCATGCCCCCACTGGTCCGGCTCCCACTCGGCACGACCTGTCTAGACCGAGCGGAAGAACTACAAACAAAAATTTCACAAAGACCCCCGCCAAATCAAACATTCGACAACGGTCTCGGGGACTACACCCAGTGGGTGCACTCTGCGTGGCCCACTGGTTCAAGAGTACACTCGATGCGACCTAGTCGACTCAAGTGAGAGAGCTACACAGCAAAATTCAAAACACCCAGTGGGTGAATTGTTGCGAGGAGTAGACTCACGATAGATGCACATTAAAGGTTCCAAAACGCTCATCCACAGACATCTTATGAATAATAAAGCAGCAGTTCTGAAGTAGCATATACTAGCAGAGTAAAGATCAAGCTGAAAGTGGACTTGGAAATCAACCACTTACTTGGACGTTGGCTTGAAAGGCAGAGCTGGCATCATAGGCGGCCTTGCTGGTCTCGTACATCACCTTCATTTGCTCCATCATTAAGCCTGCTTGGGACACGGCCTCCTTGGCAGCGCTTCTTCGTCCTCCGGGACGTGATGTGTCACAAAGAGAGGTGTTGGTGGAACTGACGAGGTAGCTGGAAGAACTGAAGCTTGAGGTTGCGCAGTCGGAGCAGAGGGCTGAACAGTCAACACCGAAAGCTGGGCAGTCGACACAAGATCAGCAAAGGAAACAGAAGCCCGAACCGGATCACCAAGGTGCGGGACGACAGGATCCGATGCTGATGTCGAGTGAGACGCTTTGTTGGCAGGCACCTTCTTGCCCATTGTCCTACCTCTTCTCCCAGTGTTCCTTTGGAGCACTTCTTCATGGTCATCATCATCTAGTAGTTCAATAACATTTGGTGATGCTACAAAGCATTCGACTGAAAAAGCATTCAGTCGACCGACAAAACAGTTGACAAAGTAATAACATGGCTGTGGAGCTATACCTACCCGAGAGGTGGCCGCGTCTGCAGTTTCCTCGTTGTCTTGCTGCTTGTGAATGTCCATGGAGGTCCCAGAAGTAGCGGCACTGAAAGCTCCAACACTCACTCGGTCAAGCAAGTGGATGAGTCGACAATAAACATAGAGGTTTTCGAGCAAAGGAAAAACAGAGAGGAGAAACACTTATGCAGAAGCAACGTGAACGCCCACCTTGATCTTGGGCAAGGCCTTCCGGGGCTTTGATGGCGCAACCTTTGGCTGCTTCGCAACCTTCTCTAATGGCTCAGGAGTAGACGTCTGAGTGCGCTTCGGACCCTGCGGGGCTGCTTTGCCACACCCGCCCACTGGATCATGCGACTGCTTGGAACGCTTCTCAGAATGAGGTGGTGAGTCGACCTCCTCACTGTTACTTGAGTCCTCACTATCTTCATCACTCTCGTCGTCATATTTCCAATCGGCACTCCCGCCTCCGCTATCCATTCCCTCCTGGACCTGCTCCCCGTTCGGCATCGAGTACATCTCAGTGTAAATCTGCAAGACAAGAGTTAAATAAGCATCAGTCGGATTCAAGGGCAATTGCAGATCAGAATAAGAAGACACTTGGTAACGAAGACCAAACCTTGTCCGGCTCATTGTCGACGTCGAACGCCAAAACTCTCCGGGACCCTCTAGGGTTATCTTTGTTCCCAGTGATGCTTCGCAGCCACTGTGCCACCGTCTCCTTGGCGACCTCCTCCGGTTGGACTCGAGCGATGTCATCAGTGCCCGAGTACATCCACATCATATGATCGCAGGCTTGAAGAGGCTGGACGTGTCGACTAAGGAACACTTCCAACAAATCTATGCCAATCACACCCTCACGGACTAATTGAACGACTCGGTCGACTAACAGAGACACCTCACCTTTCTCCTCTGGGGTCACGGTCAATGAAGAAGGTTGGCGGACTCGCTCCATGGTGAAAGGGGGAAGACCGGTCGACTGACCAGGAGTCGGAACATCTAGGCAGTAGAACCAGGTCGACTGCCATCCCCTAACCGACTCAGGAAGGGTCATAGGAGGAAAGTGTTCCTACCCCTCATCTGAATCCCTAAACCCCAACACATTTGGATCACATGTGTCTTTTCTTCAGTCGGATTTGCCTTCTTCATAATTTGGGAACGACAGGTAAAGATGTGTTTGAATAAACCCCAGTGCGGGTGACATCCCAGATAGTTTTCACACAAAGAGATGTATGCAGCAAGATATGTGATGGTGTTGGGAGAAAAGTGATGAATCTGGGCACCGAATAAGTTCAAGAAACCCCGGAAAAAAGGATGCGGAGGTAGAGTGAAACCGCGATCGACATGGGTTGCGAGGAGGACGCACTCACCCTCCTGCGGCTGAGGCTCGGACTAGTTCCCCGGCAACCTCCAAGATCCGTGAGCAATCAAGCCTGCACCGGCCAGATCCTCCAAGTCTTCTTTCTCGATCGTGAATCGATCTAGTCCCCCTGGATCCAACCAGGCGGCAAACCGGACCTTGACGACGACCCCCGAGTTGTCTTCTTGCCCTTTGCCGCCGCCGCCTTCTTCGAGCGCTCCAAAGCCGCCGTCTTGTCCATCCCCATGGTGATGGAATGCGCATGGGCCGAGCGGAGACGACGAGAACAACGGAGAATGCGCTGGTGGAACAGAGGAGGAAGAAATCGATTGGGGCGCACTGTGCATCGCATCGACCCAAACGCTATTTATGAGGCCACTTCCGAGTGGCTGATGTGTGGGCCCGAGTAATCTTATCAAATCCCGCAACAGTCGCTCGCCCGATGCATGGTGAAAAAGGAGGCATGAGGATCGAGGAGCCCCTGTCTATCCACTCCGATAACTACGGCACGCTCCATCCCGCGCGCTTCTCCAAAATTTTGAATCCCGTGAGATCCGGGAACTACAGAGCAACCAATCGCGCCCAAGATTTCACACCACAACAACACTCGAAGATCATCAACATAACTCACTCGATGACCTCTGAATTGATCAAGGCGACTGAAACGAGGTTGAAGCTTCAGCATGATTTCCAGATTCCAGTAAAATGCCTCCGAAGCATGGAATAGAGTCGGAACCAACTTCAACTCTCTTTTCACTCGGACCTCAATCCATTCGGGGGCTAATGACGATGACATGTACCTATGGTAGGGTCATAGGCCTGGCCTAGACGCCCTACCCAAGGACACTGCCCTAGAGTCAAGCACATTGAAAGAACAATGGAAGATACCGACTGAAATCACCTTGGAGTGTAATCCACTCGACAAGATACCCCACTCGGATACCCAAATTCCCTTCGACCAAGATAGAGTCACTCGATTACACGAAGAATCACTCGGAGAACAGAAGGTCTAAAGCCACTCAGGATGGCAACGGTCATGCGTTCACTCCATAGTCTTAAAGATCATTTATAGCTATTTATAGCTAGCGTTACCAGTAATGCTCCGTATTAATGTACATTGAACCCTGTGTAACTGATGGATGGAGGGGTCCGGCGCACTCTATATAAGCCACCCCCTCCTCTGGTACAAGGGTTCAAACCCCCTGTCACTCCCATGCATAATCCAGTCGACCAAGCCTCCGGGCACCGATGTCGGCGTCCTGGGAACGGGGGTCCCCAGACTTGCCTGCCTGCGGCCTGCGGCGTGGCTCAAAGGGGAGCCCATCACGGCCCATCTTCATCAACCCAAGATCAAGACCCTCGTGAGGGGCCAAGCCTCGCGGGGCAGACGACAGGGAGCTTCCTCGGGCACGGCCTCGTCAGGCTGGCTCGCGAGGAGGCAGAGAGATCAAGGAAGGGTACCTCACGAGGTGCCCATGACGCAAGCCATGACGACCAAGGGCGCCAGGCGGGCGCCAGCCCGCGCAGTGTCCTCCTTTCCTCTTTGGTGCAAAGGGAGCAAGCGCAGGCGAGAGCATCAAGAAAAGGCGTCCATTTCGGTGCAACAAGACCAAGACCAGTCCAACGGAAGGAAGGAAGTCATTGTGGAGCCCACGCCGGCGTCACCACCAGAGCCTTTGACAGGCGAGGACCAACTTTAGTCAGGATAAGTGTACCAGATGTTCCCCTTCAAAATGGCCAATTGTTGGCACCCTTCCCGCTCAATATTTGGGAAGAGGCCTAGGGCCTCTGCCTATATAAGTAGAGCTAGCCACCATAGTAGAGACATCGGATGAGTAGCTGGATGCACCTTGGACAGAGAGAGAGAGAGAGAGAGAGAGAGAGAGAGAAGGCGGCTGAACTCCCCTAAGCAGTTAATCGCCCCAGCCAAGAACAGACCCTCGCGAGGCTGTTCTTCCTTGTATTGTTCATCACCATCAATCCAAGAGGCAATCCACCACACCACAAACTAGAGTAGGGTATTACACCACAATGGTGGCCCGAACTAGTATAAACCTGGTGTCTCTTGTGCCGTTCCTTTCGTAGTTTAGATCTTAGCGAGGCGGCGAGGGCGAGATTCCGCGCGCACCCTAGTGTTCGAACCTCAAGGGTCTGCCGGAACCCGAAATCCGACATTTGGCGCGCCAGGTAGGGGTGCGCCGGGATCCACCTCCTGCCACTTCGTGTCCCGTCGCATCGTCCTCATCATGTCCGGCGACCAGCGGCAACCCGTCCCTGGCGGCTTGGCCCGCCCTTGAGCCGCTTCGCCTCGGGCGACCCCATGCCCAGGCAGCTCGCGGTCGGCAGGCGCTGCGGGCAGCATGAGCGACAGACGAGCCGACAACTCTCACGCCGCGGCAGGCGCGGTCGGCAGCGAGGGCCACCAACCACCCCGCGGCCGCGACGCCGTACACCTGCCGGGAGCAGGCGAACTCGAGGGCCGCGCTCACGGTGGCACGGGAGCTACTGCAGTGCGGAGCTCTTTGAAGGCGGCCCCGACGTGCCGCTAGAGCGGGTGGCGAGCTCACAGGCTTTGCCGCCTCGAGGGCTCACCCTTTCGCACCCAGCTCCCACCTCGGGCTCGGGGCAGCCAGCTGGGCTCCACCTGCGTCAAGGGCCCCAAAGGCTACTCCAACGTCAGCGAAGCTATCAGCACCGAGCCAGCGGCAGCGCTGCCTCCGCTCCCGGCCAGCGAAGAAGGACTCGCCGCGACCCACGGCCCCGATGTGGCAGCCGCGCACCCCTGTGTGGGCGCTTCAAGCAGAAACGCATGGCACGCGGAGCACTATGACGCGGCCTTCGGGATGACGGCCCCAGAAGAATACGTGCCCCACATGATGGACCAAGGGCACCAGCGCGAAGGCGAACAAGGCTCGCTCCTCAGCCCAGGCTGAGGAGACGAGGCGATAGAAGCTGAGCTATTCCAAGAGCCCCGTGAAGGCCCCACCGGCCACGCTGGAAGCGATGATTATCGTGTACCACTAATTCCTCAGGAGCAGGCATACGTTAATCGTGAATCGCAGGAGGTGCAGGTCGCCACGGCGAGCGGCTGCCCCGCTCCCGCAGTCTCCTACCCCTCGGGAGGAGGGCGTCCGGGGCTGCAGGAGAGGGGCCGAGATCCGGCATCACCACCGCGGCGTTCGGAGCAAGGCATTCTCAGGAGGTAGGCCCTCTGCTGGGGAGGTGCCTCAGGGCCTGCCCCTGGCGGAGGACCCGTGGTCGTCGGGGGAACCGCTGGCGACCGCTCTACCCCATCGGCGGCGTCCTGGTTTCCGGTCGTCGTTGATGTCACTAGAGTCTTGGCGCAAGGCGGGGCCTCGTCTGGCGATATGAAGCAAGGCGGTACACTGTGAAGAAGGCCCAGTGCTGTGAAGCTCGCCGCCCGTGACACTCTCACGTAATAATGAGTGGGGCTGTACACGCCCCGGAGTCTCAGGGGTGCCGGCCTCAGGCCCTGGGGCTCCCTCCCACGCCCAGTGGCAGCACTTAGCTCCGCGCTAGTGAGAAGACGTCCAAGACTAGACTAGGTGCCAGACGTGGCCTTTTTGTTTGCTTTCATTGCTTCCCTTTGGTTTTCACTTTTCCCCGCTGGATTTAAGTCGGATTCGAATTTGAGATTTGGTGTGTTTGGGGAAGGGGGTGCTTAGTATCGTTCGAGCAATCTCTCGCGTTCCAGTTACCGCTTTGCCTCAGCTGCCTCCCCTCGTGAGCCCCTCGCGAGCCGGGTTGGGCCTAGCTTGCGCGCAGCCCAGACTGCCGCCGCCGCATCCTCTCAGGAGGTTTTTACTGCAGATCATATGGGTTCGATCAGGAGGCACTTGAGACGCCACAACCCTCCACAGGCTATCTCAGGGCCCGCACGGGACAAAGGTAAACTAGCGAGCCACTTGGCGCAGGCATACGGGTGATATGGCATCAACTAATACACAGAACACAAGTTTTACATGAGGGGCTCCCCCTCCCAAAATGCTCTCACAGCCATCAAGGCAAAACCCGAGTTCTATTCATGCAGGGTAAGGAAACAGGAAAGATGCGCAGTCAGTCGGATAAATCCCCCAATGCATCCTCAGAGGCACCTCCCGAATTGTCACTGGCATCGCTGGCCTGGCCGTCGCTCTCTGCGCCGCCACCAGCGGCGTCAGGGCCGTTCACCATGCCGCCTTCATCAGCAACCACGATCACGCCATCGTTATCTGAAGCGAAGGCCCTGACGAGGGCGTCCACGTTGTCCTCCACCCAGTGCGCCAGGTCATCCCTGATGGCCTGTGGTACTGGGGCGATGGCGGCATCAAAGTCGAAGTGGGGGTCCATATTCCGGAGATGGCTGAAGACGCGAGAAAAGGCGCGCCCGAGCAGGGCGCGGCTCCTCTCCTCCACCAACCTGTCGGCCCTGACCGACCGGGCCTCCAGCCGAGTCACCACGTCGGTGAAGAACTGAAGGTTGCCGGCGTAGTTAATTGTGTGCGGCTCGCCAACAGCCACCTCGCAGATGTTACCCAAGGCTGTGTTGGCTCTCTCCCGGAGCGTGGTGAGCATGGGGCCGTGCTCATGCTCCAGAACTCGCCGCTGGCGCATCTCGTCCGCATTATGTCGCGCGATGGCCTCAGCCTCGCCCACCCGTTGGCGAAGAAGAAGCACCTCGGCACGGGAGGTAGTTAACTCCTCCTGCGCCACCTCAAGGGCGGCCCGGAAAGCATTGGCCCACTGCGTCGCTTCCTCCTGCTTGGCCCTCAAGGCAGCGGTCCTACCTTCGGCCTTAGCACGGATCAACCCCAGCCTTTCCTCGAACTCGCGCTCGAGGTTCAAGCGCGCCATCGCCACCCGACGCCCGACCTCCTCTAGGACACGGGCCTCCCGCGCAGCGACATCATCCTCCGCCCTCATCACCAAGCGCTCCCTTGTTTCCAGGCATTCGTACTCGCGTGCGCGTTCGGCGGCTTCCAGCGTCAGCGCCTCCTCCCGCTTCTGGAGCTCTGCTAGGTCGCCTGAGGCCACCCTCATCGACGCAAGGGCCATCTCGCGCAGCTCCACCTGCTCCTCCAGTGAGCGGCATCGGGCCAGGAGTTCCCGCGCCCGCTCCTCCGCCGCCTCTCGCCGCCGGTCAGCTTCCCAAGCCTCCTCAACGGCCCGAGAACGGACCTCCCGAGAGGCCGCCAGCGACGCCTTGGCCTCCTCGTCGTCAAGATCACGCTGATGGCGCGCAATGGCGGCAGCCGCCTTCAGCTCGCGCCTCTCCGCGGCCAGGCACAGGCCCTCAGCCTCGAGGCGCGCGTCTTCATCGGCGAGCTCTTCACCAAGCAGGCTCACCGCATCAGCCGCCCTCCGAAGAAACCCTTGGCGAAGAGCGCGACGCTCCCGGGCGCGCTCAAGTACGTCTTCCACACCATCATCCGCCCCAGGCGAGCGCCGAGGGCCACGAATCAGCACTCCCCCTCCGGGCACGGGGCTGGGGGCCGGCTCCCTCGCCACAGCCGGGCACGCCTCGTCAGAAGCCCGGCCAGGAGCTAGCCCATCCCCCAAAGAAGAGCGCAAGGAATGCCTCAGCCAATCACGGTCGATGACCAGACAAGAAGCCCATGGCAGGCTGGCTATGCCACGAGAAGGCTCGCGAAGGAGTGTCGCGAGGCGCGCGGGGACGCGGTGCGCCTCGGATGGCTCGTCTCTCCGGCCGGCCTCACCACGAGGGCTCTGCTGCTCGGAGTGCTCGAAGACGGCGGAGAGGACGGAGCCCAGGGGGATGGCTCCTCAGCCATCTTCGTGAGCTCGGCGGGAAGGGCCCTGCGGAGCAAGGATCAGTAAAAGCAACAGAAGAATCAGGAGCCAGAAAAGGGGAAAGCTTACTCATCGGTGGCGAAGTACTTCCTGCGCTTCAGCAGGCGACAAGGGTAATCGTCGCCCAAGGCTTCCCTTCTCTTCCGGAGAGCCTCAAAGTTCACGCGGAAGCGACCCAAGAGTTGAGCGCAGGGGTCAACCTGCAACGAGGAAGGAGCGTCGAGACGACCCGCGTCGGGTGCGTCTACCTGATGCACGCCACGGTCACCTCACCAAGAAGAGTAATGGCAGGGGCCCAGGGGCCTCGGCCCTTGAGCACTACGGGCAGCTGCTCGCCACCCCCAGTCGCGGCAGCCTGGGCCTCAGGTGCTGCTCCCTCAAGAGCGCCTCCTGGCACCGTCACCCCTGCGGAGGCCCCCTCGGCCTCCAGCGGCTCGTGCCTCCCTGCTCCGCCACTCGAGGAAGAGCCGCCATGGCGGACTGGAAGGGCAGTCACCACCACCGGGTTCTCGCGAGACCCCATGAGGCCTGCGGGGCGCAGCCCCCATTCGTCGAAGCTGGGCATCTGCTTCACAAAGTCACCCCTGCTTGAGCAAAAGTACAGCAAAGCACCCCCTTGCCGGATGCTGCCAGGGGTGGGGTCCCCAGTCAAGACCAAGAGCACCTTCCTCAGCGCTTCAGGCGTCAAGTCCTCCTCCTGGAGCCTCATGCGGTCTTCACGCCCGCTGAAGGCCCACATCCGGCGGGAATGGCGCTGGAGAGGGGCAATGCGGCATAACAGGAACTCCTTCACCACCTTGGGCGCCATCACATCGAGCGCCCTCAGGAACGCGAAGCGACGCCAGACAAAGGAGAGCCAGGGGCTCGTGAGCGTCTCCTGGCCCCAGCCTGAATTGGGGACAGCGGGTGATGTTGGCTCCGACAGCAGGGGGCTGGGCACCCCCACGTCCACGTACAGCCACTGCTCGCGGAACCCAGGAGCGGGCGGAGGAAGGGTGAAGTCAATCCCTGAAGCCGCCGTTTCAGATGCAGCAATGAAGCTCACACACCCCAAACATTGGGTGGGGTCAACAAGGCGCAGAGAGAAGAAGTGGCCGGTAAGGCAACTGAGGGAAGGATGCCCATCATCGCCTCACAAACAAAGGCAAAGACCGCAAAAAGAGTGATGGATTCCGGACCCAAGTGCATCATATGGATCTGATAATGGGAGAGCACAGCATTGAAGAAATCGGAGAAGGGGGGAACCAGCCCCGCCCACAGGGCGTCGGCAAAATACTGGACCTCAGTGATTATCCTGTCGATGGCGAAGTGGGACGCGGGCAAGGCCGTCGTCCGCCTGCATTCGTTGAAGATGGTGGCCAAAACCGAGCTGACCTTGCCCAGGCCCTCTCGATTGAGTATGATTGACCGATCGACGGCGGGGGCCGCCGACGACGGCGAGCGAGGCGGAGGCATGGGTTTCTTCCCTCTTCCCTTCTTCGTCAGAGCCATGGCAACGGAAGGGGGGGAAGGTTCGAGATTGGATTGGAAGCAGAAGCTGGAGTTCGAGAGGAGGAAGAGTGGGGGCGGTCGAGCAGCGAAAGGGAGGCGGCTGTGTGCGGCTCTGAGTCCGCCTAGCACGGCACAAAATAAGGAGGCATGGGGAACAGTGCCGCCCACGTCCAATCAACACGCCACGCGGCGCCCAAGGTCAAGAGCTGTTAGGGCCAGCGCGCGCCACTTGCCCCTTCGCCTCTCTGCTCAGCCAAGTCCGGCGCGCCTTGGGCCGGGGCTACTGTCGGCTTGCAGGAATGGGGGTCCCAGACTTGCCTGCCTGCGGCCTGCGGTGTGGCTCAAAGGGGAGCCCATCACGGCCCATCTTCATCAACCCAAGCTCAAGACCCTCGCGAGGGGCCAAGCCTCGCGGGGCGGACGACAGGGAGCTTCCTCGGGCACGGCCTCGTCAGGCTGGCTCGCGAGGAGGCGGAGAGATCAAGGCAGAGTACCTCACGAGGTGTCCATGACGCAAGCCATGACGACCAAGGGCGCCAGGCGGGCGCCAGCCAGCTGATGTCCTCCTTTCCTCTTTGGGGCAAAGGGAGCAAGCGCAGGCGAGAGCATCAAGCAAAGGCATCCATTTCGGTGCAACAAGACCAAGACCAGTCCAACGGCAGGAAGGAAGTCATTGTGGAGCCCAAGCCGGCGTCACCACCAGAGCCTTTGACAGGCGAGGACCAACTTTAGTCAGCATAAGTGTACCAGATGTTCCCCTTCAAAATGGCCAATTGTTGGCGCCCTTCCCGCCCAATATTTGGGAAGAGGCCCAGGGCCTCTGCCTATATAAGTAGAGCTAGCCACCATAGTAGAGGCATCGGATGAGTAGCTGGATGCACCTTGGACAGAGAGAGAGAGAGAAGGCGGCTGAACTCCCCTAAGCAGTTCATCGCCCCGGCCAAGAACAGACCCTCGCGAGGCTGTTCTTCCTTGTATTGTTCATCACCATCAGCCCAAGAGGCAATCCACCACACCACAAACTAGAGTAGGGTATTACACCACAATGGTGGCCCGAACTAGTATAAACCTTGTGTCTCTTGTGCCGTTCCTTTCGTAGTTTAGATCTTAGCAAGGCGGCGGGGTGCAGGTAGGTAGAGGGCGAGATTCCGTGCGCACCCCAGTGTTCGAACCTCAAGGGTCTGCCGGAACCCAAAATCCGACAACCGAGACGTAGGGCTATTAATTCCTCCGAGAAGGGCCTGAACTCGTAAATCTTGCATGCACAACCTCACCATAGCTAGGATCTTGCCTCCTCCTATGTACGCCCTATTCTTACTGTTAGACTTACTCCCATGACATTGGGCGAACAAGGCAGGCGATCGAGGCTGGCTGGTTCGGGCGAGCAGGGCTGGCGTGCGGGCGGGCGGGGCTGGGAGGCGGCTGGAGGAGTGCGTGTAGGGAGGGAAAAGCAGTGGCCGGCGCGGGAGGCGCGCGAGCAGCTGGGTGGCGGCGGTGGCGTGAAGGAGATGCGCGGCGGCGGTGGCAGCGGCGGAAAGCTAGGATTAGAACTCGGAAACTGATACCATGTATGATGTGGGAATTACGTGTTGTATTCCACAGGCGCAAATGCACGTATATATGATTTACAAGAGTGGGCCACAACCTTAACTATACAAGGCAACTAGGAGGTGGGCCCAATACACAGATATGCACCACACATATACTCAACAGACATGACAATCGTGATGCACGGCATGGACATCCATGACATGCGTGCCCTACAATGTTCGCCTCGCTGCTCCACTCCCGTAAGTCACCATGCACAACAATACAAGACTACTCACCGGTCGGCCGGTATTGCCCTCCATTGTGCAGCTGCCCCTAGCCCTAGGTACTTACGCAAGCCTCAGTGCCTCACCGACGCCAACACAGGTGCCACAGTGACGGCCTCGACGTCCTCGCTGCTCAATGACCGTATCAGGGCGGCAGCATGAACTGGGCGTCGTTTACGTTTTCCATGCCAGCAATGACTAGAGAGTAAACTTGCGTGATGTTTTTTTAAATAACCCTATGCAAAATCATGTCAAAACGGCATCAAGCCATTTCCGTGTCACTCACGCAAGGTTGATGCATGAACCTGAATCTTTGGGGTTCTTTTTTCTTATTATGCCTTTTTTTAAATAAGGCAAAAGATTTGCCATTTCATTGATTAAGGAAGAAGTGTTTAGAGAAAACGGTGCACTAAAATCTGCTCTCACGATCATTACAAAACTCAAGTGCTTTGTGCCCGCCAATGCCCAAAGTGAGATCTTCTCTTTAATCTTGAAGATAAGGGTTGTCAAAGGGCTAGCGGTGTCGCGGAAGACCCTATCATTTCGCTCCAACTAAATCTCCCATGGAACAAGCATCATCAAGGAGAAAAGCAACTCAGAGCATCTACAGACGGACACCCCAAATCTGCCTCAAACGCTCGGGCAGATGGCCCGGTCACAAAATTGACTCTGACAGGGGCTTCAAACGGGCCTCAAACGCCCGGCCTAACTGGCAACCCTCATATTCAGCTCAAATATGGGGTGGATATGGGGGAGCCCGGGCGCGTCCGCTACGTTGCACCTAACCCACGCTGGCCAACCCGATCCTACATATATCCCTCCCGGTGCGCTCGCCGGACCAAACCCTAGCCAGTTCACTCTGCTCCCCTCCGCCACCCAAACTCACATCATGCAAGCTCTGGCCTTCTCCGGCATGGCGGGCAGTGGATCTGACTCCGACCAGTCCGGATCTGTTGACTGGGATGTCATCCCGTGCGGGTTGGCACTACTAGGGAAAACCCTAGTAGTAGCGCTTGTTTTGTAGCTAGCAGTAGCGCTTGTACAAGCGCTACCACTTTGGCGCTACAGCTAACTGGTAGCAGTAGCACTGGAATGCCAGAGCTACTGCTATTCCTAGTGAGCAGTAGCGCTTGTACTGGAAAGCGCTAATGATAATAGTAAGTAGCAGTAGCGTTTCTTTTGGGAAAGCGCTGTTGCTAACTTTTCCTGTATTTTTTTAAAAAATACAGCTTATTTTCGTTGTGGTTTTACATACAGTACTTTCATCATATGATTTTATGACCATAATTAGTTATTATATATAACAGTGGGTGAAATGAACGGGGAGTAGATTCAAGTGGAGGTCCACTTGAATCTAATCCATGTTCATTTCACCTACTGATATATATAATAACTCATCATTCTCATATAACAACTTAGCATCATGCATCATCGATCATAATAATAAATAACTCATCATTGGTATCATAATAACAAGTCCTACTCATCATCATCGATCATACAACTTCTACTCGATACCATAATAACAAGTCATACTCATCATCATCATAGTCATCTAACCAATCCTACTTAGTTGTTCTTAGCACATGATCATGAGTATTAGCTAGGACTTAAATACCCTCTCTAAGGTAAAATATCATAAAACAAGATAGGCCCTGACTCTCCATTATGGAGAATGGAGATTATCTTGTCTCCAATTCTTGCCCTTCGCACAATGTTGCTTTCAAGTAGCTCCCTACGATTGACCATACATTTTTTCTAATCTTTGATTGTCATGTCTTCATCCCTTTTAGAAATCCGGTATGGACAAGAGTGATTCGTAGGATGACCTAGCCGTAAGTTCAGATGAGGCACACGATCCTTCGGGATTTTCTGTTGGAAAACATAGTAACGACTTTGTAGTTAGCAATGTAGTTGAGTTTTAGAAGAATTTATGCAAAAGATGCACGGATGTCGTAATAGTAAAAAATCTTACCATGACATCTCCATGGATGTTACCGTAATTCAACACGGGCACTAGTGGCACGTATTGACCATAATGTGGAGGAGTTTGATAATAGATATTGTAATTCTCAAGATCAGTAATAAATGAGATCAGATGATTTTTCTCCTGATAAGTTAATTCTAAGCCATCGGTGTAGTAGGTTCTGTCTACCATCTTCTGCACATTCTTTGAAGAATGAAAATAAGCTATCAATGGAAATAAGTTGTCAACTATTTTGAAATAAACAATATAAATTACTTAACAACTATGTTTGATAAACTCACATAACGGTAGAATTGGAAGTGTATCAACAAGGATCCAAATGTCCAAATTGTCTTAGGTGATGTCAGGATCACCAAGATCCATGGTGACAAGCATACCCTCATAAAAATCATACATCTTGCAAAGTGCTTCCCAATTCGGGCAACCAAAATGGGATACGCTCTCAGAATTGTTAGTTTTACATCAAAATCCATACCATGATGGGTCCTTAGGCAAATTTTCTTTGTTTCCATACTTTCATGATCTTCAAAATCCATCCTCTCCAAGACATAGCGTCTTGTATGGCATGGGATAAACTAGTCGAATTGTAAAAGACGAAAATTCCACGTTGAAGTAGTAGAAGTCGTGCTTAATTACGAAAAAAATTGTCGTCGTTGCGTACCATTTCAAAATCGAAGGTCTCCTGGAGCTTAATGTTGAAGCGCCGACCTTCGTCCAGGTGAGGCCTGTCGCACAGACCCCGGTCATTGTTGCACCAGTCGCACTCCCCCGGGGAGACTTCCATTGTCCGATGACGACATTTCCTAGGTTCATACAATTCAAAGATTAAACTTGTACAATTAAATATATGTACTACAAAAACTAAATTAGATCATTATTATTCATCACGGGTTGACTATCGGTCTGCCGATTCTTTTCTTGAAAATTCTCAGCTCACGTGGTGTATATATTCGACCGTCGGTGATGGTCGCTCCTCTCTTCGTCTCCGAGTGCATGACACCAAAATGTCTAGCACAGGGTAACGAAGGAGAAGCGACCCCCACGACAACAGTCGGGATTTTTCGTCCTCTCATATGTGGTGGAGACTCTCCCTCACTGATTCCTCGACATTTGCGACCATTGATGATGGTCATTACTCCTCCTTCCCCTAGTGCATAACAAAGGTCTAGCACAAGGAGAAGAAGGAGAAACGACCCTCACGACAATAGTCGGGATTCTTTGTCCTCTCTCATATATGGTGGATACACTCCCTCACTGATTTTTCGGCCGTCGGTGATGGTCGTTATTCCTCCTTCCCCTAGTGCATAACAAAGGTCTAGCACAAGGACAAGAAAGAAAAACGACCCCCACGACAACAATCGGGATTCTTCTTCTCTCATATATGGTGCAGACTTTCTCCCTTACTCATTTGTTGACTGTCATGTATGGAGCCTTGACAGACTTAAAGTCAACCCGAAATGTCGTTTAATTATTTTTCTAGAAAATCCAAGCCACTCGATATTTCCTACATATTCTAGCACAAGTCATGCCAGAATTCACGGAAAAATACGGCATGACCTTTGCTAAAAAAGGACATATCGAGCGCCTAAAATTTGCCGGGACAGAAATTAATCAACACTCCGGCAAAACATAGGCCACTCGGAGGTGTAACCTGCAAACATGGCCGGCCACTTGGGCAAGCACATATCCAATTTGAGCAACACAAGATATACATATTTATATCTATATCATATGAGCATTCAAACTTGATGGTCATTGCATTTCAATGGTTGAAACTATGAAAAAAAACATTTCAAGGTCTCACCTAGAGGTCGGACGGGGTTGGTGACGGGGACGATGACGGGAATGATGGAGGGTCTCCTTGATTTCCGCAAAAACAAAAACCCTATAAGCTATCAACTAATCAAATGCATACTCCTTGCATAGTGCTCTCCAATTTGAGCATTCAAAATAGGAGTAGTTCTCCAATTTGAGCATTCAATAAGCAAAACCCAACTCATAAAATAAATAACTATTCAAATTAGCTTGCATTCAATAAGCAAAACTAAATCATCTCTTGCGTCCGTACATCGTCGAATATTATCACTAATACATCTCGAATAGTATCATACAAATAACATCACTAATACAGCTAAAACCCTAGCGAACGACGGGTATCGGTGCGGGCGTGAACACCCAAAGAGAAGGAACCATCACAGGATCATATCTCCAATGAGATCCCTGAAGAACCTGCAGGTATTGGAGAACCTGCCCTCCAACACAACCATGTAGCGACGGACGTGCTCGTCCTCCTCGCTGACACGATGACGTACCACCTCTGCGGGGTCCTCAAGCCTCCGCACCGTCACTAGCCCACGTGACCGCCACCAAAGAAGGTTCGGGTCAACGACGGGTTGGCTCCTCACCAAGTTGCGTCCCCCGGAAGGTAGCACCTCCCAGTACCAGCCCGGCGGAGCCCAGTCTCGGACATGGCCCCTCTGATCAAGCAGGTGTCATCCTCCGAGTTGACGACGAGGATGCGGGATACGCATCGTCGATGTCGATGCAGGAATAACTGCTTTAACTAAAAACATAAACTAATTTTATTAATTTTTCTTACTAAAAATAAACTAGTTCTATAGTAAAAATTTACTTATATCATCAAATCTAATATACCTAAATTTTCTTACTAAAAATAAACTAGTTCTATTAATTCAACAAGTTCAACTAAGCACTTACTATAAATAAAAATAAACTAGTACTTACTAAAAATAAACTAGTTCTATTAATTTTCTTACTAATTATATTAAACACTTACTAAAAGACAGTAAAAAACTATATTGAATTTTTTCTCTAAACTAAACACTACTACCCTAAATTAACATCTATTTAGTTGCCTAACCTAATTAACATCTACTTAGTTACCTAACCTACTTCCCTAACTAAAAAACATCTAATTAACAGTACCACTACTGCCCTAACCTGATTAACATCTACTTATTAACCAAACATCTAAAAACATCTAATTAACCTAGTTAGTAACCAAATTAACCTAGCTAGTTCACTTAGTTCACTTAGTTACCCTAATTAACCTAGAGGGAGGAGGAGGGAGGAGGGAGGAGGAGTACCTCTCGGTGGAGGACGGCCGGCGCAGGGGGGCGCGGGAGGTCGGCCGGCGCGGGGGAGGGTGGCCGGCGGGGAATGAGAGCCGGCGTGGGCGAGGGCGGTCGGCGGGTGAAGATCGGCTGAGGGGCTGACAGCGTCTGAGGAGGGTGGCAGCGACAGTGGCGTGGCGGGCGCAGTGAGAGTGTGTGAGGGGGAGTGAGGTTGAGCGCGGGCCGTGGGTCTGGATAAGGAGCCTCCAGTAGTAGCGTTGTATGTAGAAAGTGCTATTGCTACGTTCAATAGTAGTAGCGCTTTCTACATAAAAGCGCTACTACTATGTCTGGCCTGCCGGCAACGGTCTGGCAGTAGTAGTAGTAGTAGTAGTAGTAGTAGTAGTAGTAGTAGTAGTAGTAGTAGTAGTAGTAGTAGTAGTAGTAGTAGTAGTAGTAGTAGTAGTAGTAGTAGCGTCTTTTATGAACAAAACGCTACTGGTAAGTGATGGCCCACAAGTATAGGGGATCAATTTTAGCTCTTTTCGATAAGTACGAGCGTCGAACCCAACAAGGAGCAGAAGGAAATGGCAAGTAGTTTTCTGTAAGGTAATGTCTGCAAGTGCTGAAATTGTAAATAGCGGGTAGTTTGATAGTAAGATAATTTGTAACGAGCAAGTAAAGATAATAGTAACAAGTATGCAGCAAGGTAGCCCAATCCTTTTTAGGCAAATGACAGGCCAAAACGGTCTCTTATGATAAGCAAAGCGTTCTTGAGGGTACACGGGAATTTCATCTAGTCACTTTCATCATGTTGGTTTGATTTGTTTCGCTACTTTGATAATTTGATATGAGGGTGGACCAGTGCTTAGGTGTTGTTCTTACTTGAACAAACCTCCTACTTGTGATTAACCCTCCCGCAAGCATCTGCAACTACGAGAAAAGTATTAAGAATAAATTCTAACCATAGCATTAAACTCTAGGATCCAATCGGTCCCTTACGGAATAGCGCATAAACTGGGGTTTAAGTTTACATCTCTAGCAACCCATCATCTAATTGCTACTCCACAATGCATTCTCTTAGGCCCAAAATATGGTGAAGTGTCATGTAGTCGACGTTCACATGACACCACTAAGGGAATCACAAAATACATACTATCAAAATATCGAACACATATCAAGTTCACATGATTGCTTACAACATGATTTCTCCCATAACCTCAAGAACAAAAGTAACTACTCACAAATGATAAACATGTTCATGATCAGAGGGGTATTAAATAGCATAATGGATCCGAACATATAATCTTCCACCAAATAAACCATATAGTAATCAACTACAAGATGTAATCAACACTACTAGTCACCCACAAGCACCAATCTATAGTTCCGGTAACAAGATTGAATACAAAAGATGAACTAGGGTTTGAGATGAGATGGTGTTGTTGAAGATGTTGATGGAGATTACCCTCCCCAAGATGGGAGAGTTGTTGGTGATGATGATGACGATGATTTCCCCTCCGGAAGTTCTCCAATGAGAATCACTCCGCCGGAGGGCAAAGTGCTCCTGCCCAAGTTCCACCTCGAGACGGCGGCGCTTAACCGTCCAAAGCTTTCTCCTTATTTTTCTAGGTCAAAATGACTTATATACTGTAAGATGGGCACCGGAGGTGGGCCGAGGAGGGCACAACCCACCAGTGGCGCCCCACTGGTGGGCCCCTCCGTAGTTATTTGCTCCAATAATTCTTAAATATTCCATAAAAATTCTCCGTGAAGTTTCAGCTTGTTTGGAGTTGTGCAGAATAGGTGGCCTGACTTAGCTTTTTTAGGTCTAGATTTCCAGCTGCCGAAATTCTCCCTGTTGGTGTGTACCTTGCAAATTATGAGAGAAAAGGCATTAGAATTACTCAAAAAAGGATTATTATGGATAAAAACATTATAAAAAACAGTAATAAAACATGATGCAAAATGGACGTATCAACTCCCCCAAGCTTAGACCTTGCTTGTCCTCAAGCGAAAACCGAAATCGAAAAACATCCACATGCTTTGAGGGAGAGGTGTCGATAAAAACAAAATACGAACATAGAAGCATCATGTTCATTATTATAGCAGCAAAAAAAATTAAATATAAGACTTTTATCGTAGAACTTGCATCATGTACTTCCTATTAATAAGTAATAGTTCATCACACAATCGAAGTATAAAGCAAAAACTCTATTAGAAAGCAACAAAATATGTTCTCACCAACTTTGCAACTATAATTCATCATCTTTTCAGGAAGGATCACATGTCGGGGCCTTTAGGCAAGTCCACATACTCAACCATCATATAGTCTTCTATGATTGCTAACACTCACCACGTACCCATGAGCAAAATGTTTCAACCGGACACATACAAAGGTAGGGGCTTATAGTTTCGCCTCCCAACATACTCGCCTCGAGGGTGAAGTCAACAATAATAACTCATGCTATCTATATTCAACTGGACATATGTGCCTAGATCTTTCCTCACCACATTATGCTTTCCAAAAGAGAAAAATAAAAAGGAATGGAAGGTAAACTTTGACTCTCCGCATAAAAAGTAAATACATGAAAGTAAAAGATAGGCCCTTCGAAGAGGGAAGCAGAGGTTGCCATGCGCTTATTTTTTGGCATTCTCAATCCCTTAGTGCAAGAGAACGTCACGTTGTATCGCCCCTTAAGATGACAACCTTTATTGTGCAATCTGTCGCTTTTATTCTTTGTCATCCAAGTTCGTACAATGCTCAATTTTCTCTTACACTAAATGATCTCACATATTTAGAAGAAATTTTTATTGCCTTTTTGCGCCGATGACAACTTACTTGAGGGATCTTGATCAATCCCTAGGTAGGTATGGCGGACACTTGAAAAAGATTTGGGTTTAAGGGTTTTTGGATGCACAAGTAGTATCTCTACTTAGTGCGGAATTTTTGGCTAGCAAATATAGGGGGCAAGCATCACAAGTTAAAGGATCTATGACAATATGACTTCTATGTGAATATAAACAAACATAAACCATTACGTTGTCTTCCTTGTCCAACGTCAACAATTTTGGCATATAATATTTTGATGAGGGCTCACAATCACAAAATATTTCTAGGATAGTATATTCATATGCAAATCTTCTCTTCCCTTATTAATTCTTTCATGAGTTGCATCATTGACTAATGCTATGTTTGTCAATCTCTAATAAAATTCTTCAACTCATACTTTTCCTTATGTGGTGCCATCACCTACCATAGGATTAGTATATGATCTTATTGATTTATTTCCTTTCTCCTTTTTTTATTTCCTTTCTCTTTTTCTTTTCTTATTTCTTTTCTTTAATTGTAACATGAAAGTAAAGAGAGCAAAAAATCAAACTAAACTTTATTATATAACTTGCACACATTACAATGATAGATCACTAAGCAAACTCTCAAATAAAAAAGGATCGGACTAACTTTTATTTCATCTAAAGCAAAAAGATCGAACTAAGATAAGTAAAAGCAAAAAAGATAGTGGGATGGTACGATGCAGGCACCTCCCCAAGCTTGGCGGAAGCCAAGGGGAGTGCCCATACCCAATACTTGGTTCTCCTTTGGTGGTGAAGAAGATGGTGGTGGTGATGAAACGATCCTATCCTTAAGGATCAAGAGATTCTCCAACCGAAGGATGACGCTCCGGAGATAGGTGATATGCTCTTGATGCAAAATATTTTCGCGAGTGAGATACTTATTTTGTATGCGAACTATTTTGATGATGCGAAAAGCTTCAATCTCAACAGGAGTAAGATGAGTAAGGTAGGTATTAAGGATATCTTCTTCCTCCTCCTCGGCTAGCAGCGCTTGTGCTGCAACCAGGGATGGACCTACGACAGCTTCCTTGCCCTTTTCTCCCTTGACGGCGTCCGTAGGCTCCTCCCTCTTGGTCTCGATCTTCATCAGCCAAGCATCTTCTTCCATGTTGTTGGAGGAGCAGCAGGACATGATGTCTGGCTTGATAAATCTGACCAGAAATAGCAAGAAAAGAGAACAGAGGATTTCTTCGCGACACGGTGATCAACAGGTTTAGGAAGTATATATAGATGTTTTTATCTTGGAGGACAAGCATACAGAAGAAAAACGGAGTACGGAAGGTGTTCCAAGTGGGCACAACCACCTGGGCGCGCTGATACGTCTCCAACGTATCTATAATTTTTGATTGTTCCATCCTATTATATTATCCATCTTGGATGTTTTATGGGCTTTACTAAGCACTTTTATATGATTTTTGGGACTAACCTATTGACCCAGGGCCCAGTGCTAGTTCCTGTTTTTCCCCTTGTTTCAGTGTTTCGCAGAAAAGGAATATCAAACGGAGTCCAAACGGAATGAAACCTTCGGGAAACATATTTTTGGAATAGAAGCAATCCAGGGGACTTGGAGTGCATGTCAGGGAATCAACAAGGAGGGCACGAGGCAGGGGGCACGCCCACCCCCCTGGGCGCGCCCTCCACCCTCATGGGCCCCTCGTGGCTCCCCTGACATATTTCTTCCTTCTATATATACCAATATACCCTAAAACCTTAGGGAACAGAATAGATCGGGAGTTCCACCGCCGCAAGCCTCTGTAGCCACCAAAAACCAATCGGGACCCTGTTCCGGCACCCTGCCGGAGGGGGGATCCCTCACCGCTGGCCATCTTCATCATCCCGGCGCTCTCCATGATGAGGAGGGAGTAGTTCACCCTAGGGGCTGAGGGTATGTACCAGTAGCTATGTGTTTGATCTCTCTCTCTCTCTCTCATGTTCTTGATTTGGCACGATCTTGATGTATCGCGAGCTTTGCTATTATAGTTGGATCTTATGATGTTTCTCCACCTCTACTCTCTTGTAATGGATTGAGTTTTCCATTGAAGTTATCTTATCGGATTGAGTCTTTAATGATTTGAGAACACTTAATGTATGTCTTGTGTGGGATAATCGTGGTGACAATGGGTTATTCTATTGATTCACTTGATGTATGTTTTGGTGATCAACTTGCGGGTTCCGCCCATGAACCTATGCATAGGGGTTGGCACACGTTTTCGTCTTGACTCTCCGGTAGAAACTTTGGGGCACTCTTTGGGGTTCTATTTGTTGATTGAATAGATGAATCTGAGATTGTGTGATGCATATCGTATAATCATACCCACGGATACTTGAGGTGACATTGGAGTATCTAGGTGACATTAGGGTTTTGGTTGATGTGTGTCGTAAGGTGTTGATTTTACTACGAACTCTAGGGCTGTTTGTGACACTTATAGGAATAGCCCAATGGATTGATCGGAAAGAATAACTTTGAGGTGGTTTCGTACCCTACCATAATCTCTTCATTTGTTCTCCGCTATTAGTGAATTTGGAGTGACTCTTTGTTGCATGTTGACGGATAGTTATGTGATCCAATTATGTTATTATTCTTGAGAGAACTTGCACTAGTGAAAGTATGAACCCTAGGCCTTGTTTCCTAGCATTGCAATACTGTTTGTGCTCACTTTTACCACTTGTTACCTTGCTGTTTTTATATTTTCAGATTACAAAAACCTATATCTACCATCCATATTGCACTTGTATCACCATCTCTTGGCGAACTAGTGCACCTATACAATTTACCATTGTATTGGGTGTGTTGGGGACACAAGAGACTCTTTGTTATTTGGTTGCAGGGTTGTTTGAGAGAGACCATTTTCATCCTACGCCTCCCACGGATTGATAAAACTTAGGTCATCCACTTGAGGGAAATTTGCCTACTGTCCTACAAACCTCTGCACTTGGAGGCCCAACAACGTCTACAAGAAGAAGGTTGCGTAGTAGACATCAAGTAGTTTCTGGCACCATTGCCGGGGAGGTGAGTTCTTGAAGGTATACCTTTCGATCTTGCAATCGAATCTTTTTGTTTCTTGTTTTAGCACTAGTTTAGTTTATAAAAGTAAACTACCAAAAAAATGGAATTGAATTTGTCTCATACGCTTCATCTTTTTAATTTCTTTCATGAGAATGAGGAAAGGAAAATTGTGCCAAAGTGTTAGAAGAAGAATGCATTAAAATGTTTGGCACTAAATCTTTGAATGATGAGCATGATTGCAATGTTGTTAGTATGAACTCCTTGAATATCCATAGTACTAATGATGATTGCACTAGTCATGATGAAAATATCTCTTATAAGCATGTCAATTTTGTGGAGTGCATTGGGTTTGCAAGTACACACCAAATAGGGAAGATAGATATTGCAAGAGGCATAAGCATTTAGAAACTAAATTGTTGCAAGAAAGGCTAGATGTTTGTGCTGAAAATTTAAATTTTCTTAGCCATACTTGTGAACTTTGCAATGAACATGATCATTTCAGTACTCAATGCAAATTCTTTCATGATCGTATCATGTCCAAAAATTGTGATGACTTGATTTACCTTGCACATCATAATGAACTTAGTTTGCTCTTGGGTTATGAAGAAATGAAACGTATAACTAAGGTTATTCCAGAATTTCCCTTGATAGAGTTCTTCATTTTGATCTAGAGGAAATTTATATGTATTGCGCGGTGAATTGCATTGAAAATCCTTATATTGCCAACTACATAAAGAAAAGAAAACAAATAGAAGATGAAGATAATACTAATGAAAGGGAAGAGACTTCCCAATATCCTCCTATTATTTCTTATGATGAATCAGGTAACGAGGAGGGGCCTTCTATTCAACCAATCTCATTAATAAGGAGCTCCAATAAGAGGATTGAACCCACACATGATGTGGTGAAGAAGAAGAAAAGAAAAAGTAAGAGAGGTAAAAAGATATCTCTCCCAAATAAAGTTGCTCCTATTATTGTTGTGCCTCATGAAAATGAATCAAAAATAATTGTGGAAGATGATGCACTTGATGATGATCTCGTTATGCCTATTGCTTGTCGTGATGATGATTGGGAAGATAATAATACTTCTTATGATCTTGAAAATATTTTTGGCACTTTCTTGGGAGAATATGATAATTGCTATACTATTGGTGCTATCCATACTATTAATGATGAGAGTGATTATGCTTATGATATGAAAAGGCCCAAGCTTGGGGATGCTATGTTTAATGAAGATGATGTTATTAGCCTACCAAGTTTTGATATGCAAATTTATAATGATGATAGCATGCCTCCTACTTATGATGATTATATTGATGAAAGTGGATTTGGAGAGGTCATGACTTTATTTAGTGATGTATCCACTATCTTGGAAGAGGTTTCAATTGATTATGATGAGAACAAATTTGCTACTTATGATAATTATTGTGATGAAACTTATGCTATAAAAAGTAGTGATGATTATAATTATAAAACTTGTCATGATTATGATTACCCTTTTCTGAACATTACTCTTTTAATGTGGAAACAATTTATAGTATTCAAGTCTCTTATGATACTCCCACTATTCCGAATGAGAAGAATTTTACTTATGTGGAGATTAGAATTATTTCTATGCAAGTAGATCATGAAAAGAATGCTTTAGGTGCTGGTTATATTGTTGAATTCATTCATGATTCTACTGAAAATTATTATTAGGGAGGAATGTATGCTTGTAGGAATTGCAATAATATCAAGTTTCCTCCCTATGTGCTTAAAGTTTTAAAGTTATGCTTGTTGTTTTGCCTTCCTATGATAGTTGATTATTGTTCCCATAAGTTGTTTGCTCACAAAATCCCTATGCATAGGAAGTGGGTTAGACTTAAATGTGCTAGTCATATTCTTCATGATGCTCTCTTTATGTTTCAATTCTTATCTTTTTGTAAGCATCATTGAAATCATCATGCCTAGCTAAGGGCGTTAAACGTTAGCGCTTGTTGGGAGGAAACCCAATTTTATTTTAGTTTATTGCTTTTTGGTTCTGTTTAGGAATAAATAATCCATCTAGCTTCTGTTTATATGTGGTTTTATGTTTTAATTAGTGTTTGTGCCAAGTAGAACCTTTGGGAAGACTTGGATGAAGTCTTTATGATCATGCTGTAAAAAACAGAAACTTTAGCGCTCACGAGATTAGCTAAAACTTTTTACTGGAGAGTGATATTTAGTTGATTATTTTTGCAGATGATTAATAGACAAATTCCTCAGGACCACCAATTTATTTTAGAATTTTTGGAGTTCCAGAAGTTTGCGTTAGTTACAGATTACTATAGACTGTTCTGTTTTTGACAGATTCTGTTTTTCGTGTGTTGTTTGCTTATTTTGATGAATCTATGGCTAGTAAAAGATCTTATAAACCATAGAAGTTTTAATACAGTAGGTTTAACACCAATATAAATAAGGAATGAGTTAATTACAGTACCTTGAAGTGGTGTTTTGTTTTCTTTCGCTAACGGAGCTTACGAGTTTCCTGTTAAGTTTTGTGTTGTGAAGTTTTCAAGTTTTGGATAAAGATTCGATGGACTATGGAATAAGGAGTGGAAAGAGCCTAAGCTAGGGTATGCCCAAGGCACCCCAAGGTAATATTCAAGGATAACCAAGCGTCTAAGCTTGGGGATGCCCCGGAAGGCTTCCCCTCTTTCATCTTCGTTCATCGGTAACTTTACTTGGAGCTATATTTTTATTCACCACATGATATGTGTTTTGCTTGGAGCGTCATTTTGTTTTCTTTAGATTTGCTTGCTGTTTGAATAAAATACCAAGATCTGAAATTATTAAATGGGAGAGTCTTCACATAGTTGCATAATTATCCGACTACTCATTGATCTTCACTTATATCTTTGTCGGGGCAGGCTGATCTGGCCCACGAACACCTATGGGGCCGGCGGACCGAGCCCCTTTCGGTTCGGCGGGGAGCGGAGGTCGCACGAAGAGCAGACCGAGGCGAAGCACGCGAGAGGTTTACCCAGCTTCGGAGCTCTCCGGAGAGATAACACTCCTCTTGCTGCATGTATGATTCAGATTGTGTTCTTGCTAGGGAGCGCTGAGAGCTACAGTATACTCCAAATGCTAACGAGACCTAAGCGTGAGAGTGTTGAACCCCCTCTCACGTTGTGCATGGGCCTCCTTTTATATGCACAAAGGGGCTCCGACAGTGGCAACGTAGATGGGGGTACAAATGGAAAAATAGTGGTTGGTACACCTACTTGTACGATTAATGCAGGGTAATATACCTAACCCTGACGGCAGGGGACAAAGGCATTAAATGCCCATCTTGTCGCCCTAACAGTGCAAACAGGGACCGTCAGGGGCGCCACCGTCCGCCACGATGGCAAACTTGTCAGCGCCGCTCGCCACCTCGCACCGCTGGCTGCACAGCCTCCCGCCACGCGCGCCTGGAAAGGCCCCAGGGCGACACGTTAGTGGATGCGCTGGAGCGTAGGTACGGAGAGGTGGTCTGCCGCGGCAAGCGCCTTGCCGCGGTTGTTGTCTTGTCGCCCGGAATCTTGTCGCTCACCGGGCCTTCCGGCAAGCTCCTCTTGCCGGGTCTTGTCTTGTAGGTGCCTGAGGTGGCCTTCCGGCAAGCTCCTCTTGCCGGGCCTTGTCTACTAAGTGCCTTGGGTGACCTTCCGGCAATCTCCTCTTGCCGGGTCTTGTCTCCCGGCTTGAATACTTTGTTCTTGAATGGCTCCAAAGGAACCACGGAGGACCTTGGCGGTCACCCGGCAAGCCTCGCCGCGGGGGCGCTGCAACTGCCCGTGCACGAGTTCGGGATACTAGGGTACCCCTACTCTAGTACACCGACAGGAGCCCCCGGGCCTGGGCCACACACGGTGCCGAGCGCTATTCGGCCAGGCCCAAAACAGGGCACGGGCACATGCGGCCCGGGTCACACCATAACTCACCCCGGACCCACCACGTCCCCCACGAACGGCACGCACCGAACGTGGCGTCGTGTGAGAGATCGTGGGAGAGGTCGTGGGGGTTTCTTTATTCGGGAAATCGGAACGTCCGCCCCCTCCCCCTTTATAAGCAGGGGAAGTAGGGGCACGTCGCCTACCTTGCCAGTCGCTGTCCCATCGAAAAACCACCGCTGCTCCCTCCTTCTTCTCGAGGCCGAAAAGAGAGCAGCGCTCACTTCATCGCCACCAGCACACTCAACGCCGTCGACCTCCTCCACCGCCGCCATGGGCCCGAAGCCGACAAGGGAAGACCATGAAGTCGGCCGAGGCGCTTGACTTCTGGCGCTGCGGAAGGAGCGGGCCGTCTTCCCCCCTCAGCTCGCCGCGAGGGAGCTGAGGGAGAACTACTACCTCTTCTGGTCGATGGAGACGCGCGCGCATCCGCGAACGAAGGTACTCCCCGCCGCTGCTGAAGAACTGGCCCCGACGGGGTATCCCTTCTTCGCGCTCTTCTTCTAATGCGGGCTCTGCCCGCCCTTCTCTGAGTTCTTTTGCGACATTATGAACACCTACGGGTTCCGCCTGCTTGATTTCACCCCCAACGTCGTTCTGACCATGGCAGTTTTCGCACATCTCTGCGAAAACTTTGTCGGAGTCCACCCAAATGTAGCTCTTTTCCGTCACTTCTTTTTGCCCCGAGCCGAGAGAGGAGAGCCCCTTGCCGAAGGAATTGCTTGGGTCTCCAGGGTCAACAAGAAAGAGGCCTATCTGGAGGAGAGCTTCGTAGCAAATGTGAGGAGTGGAGGGCAGATTGGTGCGGATCGTTGAGGAGAACCCGCAGCCTTTTACCGCCAAACGCCAAACCCCGATGAGTACGCTGCAATGACTGGAGCAATCTGGCCCGGAGGATGCTAGGTTGAAGATCGCGATTACCGAATCCTCCGCCTCGGACTTGCCGGACTCACTTGTAGGGACTGTTGGCGCAGACTTTCTTCGCCAGATCGCTTCTTGCGGAGAGGAGGAGACCTGCCTGGGAATTCCAGAACGCAGCAGACATCATGAGGCTGCGCCCAGGCCTCAACTTCAACTTCACCATCTTGGATCTTGACGCAATGCTCTTAGAGCTGTTCAAGCCTGATCTTGACCATCCGGAGATGTTTAGGTTGCCGAGGGGCGTCGTTCTGCTGTGCAACAACTCGTCGCTTGACCGCATCCGTGCAATGATGCCGTTGTGCGACTCCCACGGAATTGTCCCCACTTGGCAAGAGCCGGCAGACGACGTCGTGCGGCAGTTCTTCGACAATCTAGTGGAGATGCCGGTCCGCCCCAATGAGCAGAGGGGCCTCACCCGCGACACCACTGACGACGAGATGCAGCGCATCGCCACCAGGCTAGAAGAAGCGGCAGAGCCGCTGCCAGCGTAATTTGGCTTTACTGTGGAGGAGGCGAGAGCCGAGGCGGCCAGCCTTGTCGGCGAAAGGAGTTCGCCGGCGAGGAAGAGCTTGCCGATCCTGGCCGAAGTCGAGCGAGCCCGCCGAGGCGCATCTTCTCCACCTCCAAGCAGCTTGCCGCGAGCGGAGCCACCGGCTCCACCAAGAAGGCGTCTTCGCAGGGCCGGAGACGCAGCGGGGCGGCAGACGGGCCAACAGCTGCAGCGCCGCGGGACGCGCTCCACCGCGGCAAGCGCTGTTGCCGCGGGAGCTCCTCGCAGGCCACCGGTCCCGCTCCCGCCAAGCGTCCAAGGGAGCCCACTCCTCCGCCTCGTCGTGCTGGAGGCGGGCCAGAATTCGACCTCTCCGCGCTCAGCTCCGACGAAGAAGAGGAAGAGTAAGATTCCTTGTTGTACTTGTAATTCTTCGATTTGTTGCCTTGTCTTGTATCTGATCTGCTTTACTCTGAATCCATTCCTTTTCAGGACGCTGGCCCAGAGGATGTCGAAGAGGGCCAAGACCCCGGTGATTGTCGTCGAGGACAAACCCACTGCGACGGTAGGAGGCGCGTCCGAGACAACCTTGCCGGGTGAGGAAACTCTCCTTCAAAGCAGTTTCAGCAGCCCCCCAGCCAGTAAGTATATGGTCTATTTCTTGCTGTTTGGCGTGCATGGGTGATTTTTCCTTTGCTGATATCTCGATCTGACTTGTGTAGAAGCGAGCAGCCTCCTTCTGCTTCGACTACGCCGCCAAGGGTGGATTCACAGCAAGGGAGCGCTCCCGACAAGGGAGCCTTCTCCGGCAAGGGAGCCTTCTCCGGCAAGGGAGCCTTCTCCTGCAAGGGGCAGCTCTCCGGCAAGGGACGGCGCCAGCGATCCCTTGGCGGCGGAGACCATGACCGTAGCCCCCGGCGCAGGTAACCTTCTTGCCTGAGTACTTCCCTTGTGTTTTTATTTTTCTGATTCTATCTTTGGATATTTGCTTGACTTTCTTCATCCGTCCGCCACAGAGCCAATGGAGACCGAGGTCGCCGGCGAGGAGGACGCGCGCGGCAACAGTGACGAAGCCGCCGCCGTGGAAGAAGAAACCGGCGCAACTGCCGCCGCAGAAGCCGGGCGAGGGTCTGGCGATCGATCGACCACAGGGCCGCAGGAGCGCCAGGCGCTTCACCGACCACCGATTCCCCCGCCGCTGCTGCAGCGTCAGGCTCCGAAGAGCCCCAGCCCGGTGCCTACTTGAAGGCCGGCGACGGCGTCTTCATCAAGCTCCCATGGGAGTCGAGCTCCAGGGCGCCGGCCGAAGGAGAAACCTTCGACGAAGAGCTGCTCGCCTCCGCTGGGCTGACGCTAGTTGACGCGCCAAGCAGCAGCAGTGGCGAGCCTGAGGAGGAGCAGCTGCTGCGGAAGCTTGTCGCTCATCTACGCCCGACAAGCCAAATCGGCATCCCGGAGGCCCTTTGTCGCCAAGGCGGAGCAGATATTGAGAAGCGGAGGAGCTCCGGGCCGCAACCAGAAGCTCTCCGGTCCTTGGCGGAGGAGCGGGAGCAACTTCGCCGAGGCGCACGGCCTTCATCCTCGAGAAGGCTGCAGGTGAGGAGGAACAGCGGCTTGCCGCCGAGAAGCTGTCCGCGCAGGAAAGCGAGCTGGCGCAGCGGAAGGTCAACCTGGACAGCCACGAGGAGGATCTCGCCATGCGCGAGGAAACATTTGGCGGGGCTCTCAAGGAGGCAAAGGACGCTGCCGCGACCACTGAGGCCGCCAAGAAGGAGCTGGAGACAAAGGTGGCGCAATTGGAGGCCAGCCTCAACAAGAGCGGCGAGGAGCTCGCCGCACTCAAGCACGAGCACGAGAAGGACGCCTACACTCTTGGCGAGCTGCAGGGCCGTCTCGCCGAGAGGAGCAAGGAGCTCAGCACCGCCAGGGACTCCAATGCAGATCTCGAGTTGAAGCTGACTACTTTGACTCGGGAGCTGGGCCAGGCGCCAAGGAGCGGGAGGCGGCCTTGAAGGGAAGATCAAGGCCGACGAGGAGCTGTTGGCGAATCTTGCCGCCAGGCGCCTTGAGGGAGAGTGTGGAGCATCGACCAAGGTCTCGTGGATATCTTGCCGCCATCCACAAGGAGCCGATGGAGCTGGGGATGGTGGATCTCGGATACTCCTCCGACGAGCACCTCCAACCCAGCGCCAAGCTTAGCTTATTCTTCAAGGGCGTGGCGACGGGCCTCCAGCGACTCCAGGAAGAGGTCCCAAAACAGCTGGCCGATGAGTCGCGCCAGATCTGCGCGGGAGCCCTCCAAAAGGTGCTGATGAAGGTGGCCTTCCGCAATCCGGGCCTCAATTTCACCAACGTCCTCAAGTCTCTGCCGCCGGATGCCGATGTGGAGGCGCTCAAGACCCTTGTCGCACCCAATGTGGACAGGGTGAGCGGAATCAAGAGGGTTGAGGGTGGCCGCGTAGATTAGGCCGCCCGTTTTTTTTCTTGCTCTTGCCGCTGCTAATCATGTCATAGGAACAATCCATTAGAGCTGCGGCAAGCTATCTTGTAATATAACTTTATTTTGGATATCAATTGCTATGCTATTTCCCTTACTTGATTCCTTCCTTTGTATGTTTTTGCCTTACGCTTTTAGGGGACTTGTCGTAGCGGGCACACAGAGCATGACTGAAGTCTTGGAACATCAGCACTTCTTTGGCAGTGCCGCTTCCGACAAGCAACCTTGTCGCAACTAGTCGCAGCTCACTTAAGTTGTTGAGCGGACTCGAAACAAAGTAAGGGTGCAACTAGCTACGAATTGGTTCCTCTGCGCACAGGTTTTCCATACAAAGTTCGGTCGTTCAAGGAAAATAACTTAAAAAATTTAAAACTGATTGCTCAAACTTTGGCAACTTAGATTTTCTGTCGTTTGCTTCCCGGTAAGGCTAGATTTTCTTGAGCGACATTTGGTCCACACCATTATCGTCTCCTCCCCGCAAACTTGTGTGCGAGGAACCTTCCTTTCTTTGAGAAAGAGAAAGAAGAGAAAATAAAGATATGGAGCCTTGTGGCTCATTATTACTACTGTGAGTAGGTGCTGCACTAAGTGTCGATAATGCATGCAAAATAGATGTGAAAAAGCATGAAATCGACAAGGTGTGCGGCACGCTAAGCTTTATCTTGATGCACGGGTCTGCGCTTGGCTTTGTACAAAGGATTACATGCATCAGCGGCAAGACTTGTACAAAAGGTGGTTGCCGGAACAGGTTCCGCAACAGCGCCTCACGGGTAAAACTTACGAAGATGCTCAATATTCCAGGAGTTGCTCACCGAATGCCATCTTCGGGTCTCAAAGCGGACAGCGCCGAGCCTAGTGACTCGTTTCACCCGATAAGGGCCTTCCCACTTCAAGGCCAACTTGTTGGAATTCTTGGCGGACTGAACGCTACCAAGAACAAGTTCGCCTTCCTCGAGACTTGGCATTGACTTTGCGGCTATGGTAGCGGCGCAAAGCTTGCTGGTACCGATGCAGCTCGTCTGACAGCCTGAAGACGATCTTCCTCAAGGAGCAGCGCGTCATCTTGTCGCAGCTGCTCTTGCTCAAGCTCATCATAAGCGAGTACTCAAGGCGATCCGTATACGAGTTCCGTGGGGAGAACTGCTTCCGCTCCATAGACTAGAGCGAAGGTGTCGGCGGTGGCTTGATTTGGCGTCGTCCTGATCGACCAAAGAACCACCGGCAGCTCCTCAATCCAGTTTCTTCCGCACCTGTGGAGCCTGTCAAAAGTTCTGGTCTTGAGCCCGCGCAGCACTTCAGCATTTGCCCTCTCCGCTTAACCGTTGCTTCTCGGATGAGCAACATAAGCGAAGCAGACCTTGGCGTCAAGATCTTGGACGTACTGCATGAAGGTGCGGCTTGTGAACTGTGTGCCGTTGTCGGTGATGATCCTGTTAGGGATTCCGAAATGGCAAACAACCGACCTGAAGAACTTGATCGCCGACTGTCTTTGTCACCTTCCTCATCGCTTCCACTTCCGGCCACTTTGTGAACTTGTCGATGGCAACGCATAAGTACTCAAAGCCCCGACAGCGGGGAAGGGGCCGAGGATGTCGAGCCCCAGACGAAAATGGCGAGGATAAAGGGATCGTATGGAGAGCTTGAGCTGGCTGGTGTCTCGCTTGGAATGGAACCGCACGCTTCACACTTGGTTACTTGTGCAACAGCATCACGGAGGCTGTCGGCCAAAAGAAACCTTGCTTTAACGCTTTGCGGCAAGTGCTCTGAATGCCAATGTGGTGACCACATATGCCTCCATGTATCTCCGCCAACAGCTTTTGTCCGTCTTCCGGTGAATACACTTCAATTTCACACCGTTGAGTCTTCTTACATGCGGTGTCTTTGTCAACAAAGCTGGTACATACTTGACTGTCGGGCTACTCTTTCCGCTTCTTCTTGCTCTTGGGAAGTTCTCCTGTTTGAAGGAAATGGACAATCTGCTGCGCCCATCTTTGGAGCTTGCGGCTCGACAACAAGGACTAAAGGCACATCTGCTGCTGCGGGAACATCAGCTTCCACGGCAAGAACTCGCGGCTCAGCCGGAGCTTGACGTTCCCGGCAAGCTTGCGGAACAAAACTTGTCGGGAGCGTGCAGCTTCAACGAAACAAACCCTGGGGCTTGTCGGAGCAGACTGCCCCTCAGCTCTGTTGGTGTCGATCTTGGGGACCTTCTTGGCGTCGGCTTCAGGAAGCTCTGCCGGAAAGTAGTCACCAGAGATCAACTTCCTGTTCTTGCTCTGTCCAGTAGACGGTGTTACAGACGGTTGAGTCAGCTTGAGCACGAAAATCCCTGGTTCCACAGGTAGCTTAAGTGCGGCGCACTTTGACGAGCCATCAAGAATGTCGCTCGAGCTCTTGGAATATATTCCTTCAGAGCCGTCAAAGTGCTCTTCCAGCTTCCTCACTTCATCAACATAAGCTTCCATCAACGGACTCGATAATTCTTGTTCACTTGGCGGATAACAAGTTGTGAGTCACCCACGACAATGAGCTTCTTGATCCCAAGGTCCACTGCGATCTCGAGACCGGCAAGCAAACCTTCATACTCTTTGTATTGTTTGTTGCTTGCTCCTTGGGAAAGTGCATCCGACTACGACTTGAGGTGCTCTCCGGTGGTGCGACAAGCAACACTTGCAAGACCGGCGCCTTGCAGCGAGAAGGCACCATCAAAGTACATCAGCCACTCTTTGCTTGCTTCCTTGACGGGAATGCTCGTCTCTGGAATTTCTTCATCTGGTGTCGGCATCCATTCTGCTATGAACTCCGCCGATGCTCTGCTTTGGATAGTTGAAGTGCTCTCAAACTTGAGGCCAAAGCTTGACAGTTCCAGTGCCCACTCGACAATCCTGCCTGTTGCCTCTGGATTCTGCAGTATCCTCTTCAGCGGAAAGCGAGTGACAACTGTGATTTCATGTGCCTGAAAGTAATGGCGCAGCTTTCTCGAGGCCATGAGGAGGCCGAAAAGCAATTTCTGCACACCAGAGTACCTTGACCTAGCCCCCTGCAGAAGGGAACTGACAAAGTAAACTGGGCGCTGCACCATCCTTTTCTGCATCCTCTCATGCGTTTGCGCAGACCCGTCCTTGTCGGGACCAGAGCTTGCCGGCGAAGTGCCCTGCTTGTAGCTGGATGTGTCTGCCGTGGTTGCTAGCTCATCATCCGCCTCCCTCTCCGCTACTAACGCAGCACTAACCACTTGATTGGTTGCCGCTATATATAGCAGTAACTTCTCTTGTGGTCTAGGTGCGACAAGTGTTGGAGTGGAGGACAGGTATCTCTTCAAGTCCTGCAGCGCTGCCTCCGCTTCCGGAGTCCATTGTATCGGACCTGCCTTTTTCAAAATTTTGAAAAACGGCAGGGCGCGCTCAGCAGATCTAGAGATAAACCTGCTGAGAGCAGCTACGCAACCGGCAAGTCTTCGTACATCCTTGACGCGCTTTGGTGCTTCAATCTGCTCAATGGCCTTGATCTTGTCGGGATTGGCTTCAGTTCCCCGCTGAGACACGAAGAACCCGAGAAGCTTGCCGGAAGGGACTCCAAGCACGCACTTCTCGGGGTTGAGCTTGAGGTTGATCTTGCGCAGATTTGCAAAGGTTTCATCTAAATCTTGAACCAGTGTCGCTTCGTCCTTGCTTTTGACAAGTATGTCATCCATGTATGCTTCCACATTTCTGTGCATTTGCGGCTCAAAAGCATCATGAACTACTCTTGCAAACGTTGAACCAGCATTCTTTAACCCGAAGGGCATCCGCACAAAGCAGCATGTGCCACATGGGGTGATGAATGCGGTCTTCTCCTCGTCCTCTTCTGCCATGATGATATGCTGAATATGCATCCAGAAATGAAAGCAAATCACATCCGACCGTGGAGTCAACAATCTGGTCGATGCGCGGCAAGGGAAATGGATCTTTGGGACAAGCTTTATTGACATCTGTAAAGTCGATACAAAGCCTCCATTTCCCGTTAGCCTTGCGCACAACTACAGGATTGGCCAACCACGTAGGATGGAGCACTCCTCTGACAAGGCCTGCTGCTTCCAGTTTCTTGATTTCTTCCGCGATGAACTCTTGACGCTCCACTGCTTGCTTCCTGACTTTCTGCTTGACGGGCCGCGCATGAGGACAAACGGCAAGACGGTGCTCAATTACTTTCCTGGGAACACCGGGGATGTCAGACGGTTGCCACGCAAACACGTCGACGTTCACCACAGGAAAGCAACGAAGCGCCTTCCTATTTAGGGTCGAGGGAGGCAATCGATGGTGAAGGTACCACCGGTGCCGTCCTCCTTGGCGGACACCTTCTTGGTCTCGGTGGAGCTGTCATCGCCTTCTTTATACTTGCCGGTGGAGCTCGATGGTGCGTCCTCGACGGTAGCGCAGCACTCCGAGGAGGTGCGCTTGCCGGAGTGGGCATCAGAGCTTTTGCCGGACTTGGTCTTCTTCTTCCCCCCGGGAGCTTCAGCGGCAAGTGGCTTGCAACCTGTCGCGCCTGCTGCTTCCCGATAGATCTTTTCGGCGCAGATAAGAGCATCCTTCTTGTCGCCAGGGACAGAGATGACGCTTATCGGGCCTGGCATCTTCAGGAGGTTGTAGGCATAGTGAGAGGCCGCCATGAACTTGGCGAGTGCTGGATGGCCAAGTATTCCATTGTAAGGCAATGGAAAATCAGCAACATCGAAAGTGACCCTCTCGATCCACGAAGTTCAGCTCGCTGCCAAATGTCACCGCAACGTGATCTTTCCCTTCGGTTTGATCCTTCCCGGATTGATTCCTTGAAAAGTGCCGGTCTCTTCGAGCTCGCCATCGTGGATCTGGAGTTTCGGAGCACCGCGGAGGAGATCGATTCAAGCCGCCCGCCGGCCACAACTAACATCTTGGTGACCTTGAGGTTGCGGATAGTTGGTGAAACCAACATCGGCAAGCACCCGACCGCAGCTACGCTGATCGTGGTGGTCCTCAATATCAAAGATGATAGGCGTGCTGGACCATTTCGTGAGGCTTGCGTGACTCGATGGATGGTTCTGCTGCATTGACCTCCCGCATCCACCGCTTGAGCTGGCGGTGGGAGGTGTGCAGAAGCTCTTGCCGTCGCCAACGCACAGGACCTCCGTGGCTTCGAACTCCTGCTCATCGGCGTCGTCATCATCCATGTCTTCATCGTCATCTTCGTCTTCATCCTTGTCGCGGCCGCGGGGAGGCCTGTCTCCTTGCCGCTGCTTGGCCTTGCCGCGGCGCCCTCCCGGCCGGGACGTTTCTTGTTGGCTCCTCCAGCACCTTCCTGGGCCTTCTCCTTGTCGTGTCGCTCGTATTCAGCTTTCTGTTGCTCGACAAGCTGCTCTACCTTCTTGCAGCTCTGGAGGTCATGGCCCTTGGTGCGGTGGATCTTGCGATCTGCTTGCGGAGCCGTCCCCGCTTGTCGGCGGCCGCCACAGTGGTGGTTGGTGCCAGCGGCAACCTCCTTGCCGGAGCTACCAGCCTTGGCGTTCTTGTCGCCACCTCCGTTGCCGGACTGCTCAACAACTAGCACATCTCTGCCTTTCTTTTTCCTGTTGCCCCGCCGTCGGCTTTTCTTTGCCGGGGCGGTTTCTTCACTGTCAGATCCTCCTGCCTCGGTATTCTCTCCGGGGAGTCTTCTCCCTTCCTCAGCACGTGCACACTTGTCGGCCAGGGCGTATAGCTCACTGACGTCTCTGATTTTGTACATCGCCATCTCCTCCCGCATCCTGCGGTTTCGCACGTTCTGATGGAACGCGCTGATCACCGCGGCGGGGTGGACATCTGGGATGTTGTGCTGTACACGGCTGAATCTTTGAA
Organism: Aegilops bicornis; assembly: GCA_021605145.1. Classification (NCBI taxonomy): domain Eukaryota; kingdom Viridiplantae; phylum Streptophyta; class Magnoliopsida; order Poales; family Poaceae; genus Aegilops; species Aegilops bicornis. The sequence goes on along the minus strand of CM038669.1, from coordinate 563,925,460 downwards.
TATACTTGCGCAGGGATTCTCCTTCCTTCTGGGCGAGCAGATGAAGGTCGCTTTCTTGACCATGGGGTTTGTGGCCGCCTGTAAAGGCGCCGACAAACTGATGGCATAGATCTGCCCAAGAAGATATGGAGTTGTCCGGCAAGTGCATGAGCCAGGATCTGACATTGGGCTTGAGCACCAGCGGGAAGTAGTTGGCCAGACTCTTGTCGTCTCGCCCCCCGACAGCCTGCACCGCGATGGTGTAGATGCCGAGGAACTCCGACGGATGCGTCTTGCTGTCGTACTTCTCTGGTACGTCTGGCTTGAAGTTTTTCTTGCTGGGCCACTGGACTTGCCGCAGCTCACGAGTGAACGCAGGGCAACCCACCGTGTACGGCAAGTCGCCTGGTTCCTCTGGCGCGTGCATGTCAACAAAGGGCGAAGAAGCACGCGCCAAAGATGTCGGGGCAGGCTGATCTGGCCCACGAACACCTATGGGGCCGGCGGACCGAGCCCCTTTCGGTTCGGCGGGGAGCGGAGGTCGCACGAAGAGCAGATCGAGGCGAAGCACGCGAGAGGTTTACCCAGCTTCGGAGCTCTCCAGAGAGATAACACTCCTACTGCTGCATGTATGATTTGTATTGTGTTCTTGCTAGGGAGCGCTGAGAGCTACAGTATACTCCAGCTGCTAATGAGACCTAGCGTGAGAGTGTTCGAAACCTAACGAGACCTAGCTCCTCTTGCCGGGGTCTTGTCTTGTAGGTGCCTGAGGTGGCCTTCCCGGCAAGCTCCTCTTGCCGGGGCCTTGTCTACTAAGTGCCTTGGGTGACCTTCCCGGCAAGCTCCTCTTGCCGGGGTCTTGTCTCCCTGGCTTGAATACTTTGTTCTTGAATGACTCCAAAGGAACCACGGAGGACCTTGGCGGTCACCCGGTAAGCCTCGCCACGGAGGGCTGCAACTGCCCGTGCACAAGTTCGGGATACTAGGGTACCCCTACTCTAGTACACTGACAATCTTTTGAGCTATATAGTTTTTGCTCTAGTGCTTCACTTATATCTTTTAGAGCACGGTGGTGGTTTTGTTTATAGAAACTATTATTCTCTCATGATTCACTTATATTATTTTGAGAGTCTTAAACAGCATGGTAATGTGCTTAATTCTAATATGCTAGGTATTCAAGAATAGTAAACACTTTCTTATGAGTGTTTTGAATACTAAGAGAAGTTTGATGCTTGATGATCGTTTTGAGACATGGAGGTAGTGATATTAAAGTTGTGCTAGTTGAGTAGTTGTGAAATTGAGAAATACTTTTTTTGAAGTTTGCAAGTCCCGTAGCATGCACGTATGGTAAATGTTATGTAACAAATTTGAAACATGAGGTGTTCTTTGATTGTCTTCCTCATGAGTGGCAGTCGGGGACGAGCGATGGTATTTTCCTACCAATCTATCCCCCTAGGAGCATGCGCATAGTGCTTGGTTTTTGATGACTTGTAGATTTTTGCAATAAGTATGTGAGTTCTTTATGACTAATGTTGAGTCCATGGATTATACGCGCTCTCACCTTTCCATCATTACCAGCCTCTTCGGTACCATGCATTTGCCCTTTCTCACATTGAGAGTTGGTGCGAATTTCGCCGGTGCATCCAAACCCCGTGAAATGATACGCTCTTTCACACATAAACCTCCTTATATCTTCCTCAAAACAGCCACCATACCTACCTATTATGGCATTTCCATAGCCATTCCGAGATATATTGCCATGCAACTTTCCACCGTTCTGTTTATCATGACACGTTCATCATTTTCATATTGCTTTGCATGATCATGTAGTTCACATAGTATTTGTGGCAAAGCCACCGTCCATAATTCTTTCATACATCTCACTACTGGTTCATTGCATATCCCGGTACACCGCCGAAGGCATTCATATAGAGTCATACTTTGTTCTAGTATCGAGTTGTAATCATTGAGTTGTAAATAAATAGAAGTGTGATGATCATCATTCTAGAGCATTGTCCCAAGTGAGGAATATAAGAGAGAGAGAGAGAGAAAGGCCATAAAGAAAGAGAAGGCCCAAAAAATGAGAGAAAAAGAGAGAAGGGACAATGTTACTATCCTTTTACCACACTTGTGCTTCAAAGTAGCACCATAATCTTCATGATAGAGAGTCTCTTGTTTTGTGACTTTCATATACTAGTGGGAATTTTTCATTATAGAACTTGGCTTGTATATTCCAACAATGGGCCTCCTCAAGTGCCCTAGGTCTTCGTGAGCAAGCAAGTTGGATGCACACCCACTTAGTTTCTTTTGTTGAGCTTTCATATATTTATAGCTCTAGTGCATCCGTTGCATGGCAATCCCTACTCCTTGCATTAACATCAACGATGGGCATCTCCATAGCTCATTGATTAGCCTCGTTGATGTGAGACTTTCTCCTTTTTTTGTCTTCTCCACATAACCCCCGTCATTATATTCTATTCCACCCATAGTGCTATATCCATGGCTCACGCTCATGTACTGCGTGAAAGTTGAAAAAGTTCGAGATTACTAAAGTATGAAACAATTGCTTGGCTTGTCGTCAGGGTTGTGCATGATGAGAGCATTCTTGTGTGACGAAAATGGAGCATGACTAAACTATATGATTTTGTAGGGATGAATTTTCTTTGGCCATGCTATTTTGAGAGGACATAATTGCTTAGTTAGTATGCTTGAAGTATTATTACTTTTATGTCAATATGAACTTTTATCTTGAATCTTTCGGATCTGAATATTCATACCACAATTAAGAAAAATTACATTGAAATTATGCCAGGTAGCAATCCACATCAAAAATTCTATTTTTATCATTTACCTACTCGAGGACGAGTAGGAATTAAGCTTGGGGATGCTGATACGTCTCCAACGTATCTATAATTTTTCATTGTTCCATGCTATTATATTATTCATCTTGGATGTTTTATGGGCTTTACTAAGCACTTTTATATGATTTTTGGGACTAACCTATTGACCCAGAGCCCAGTGCCAGTTCCTGTTTTTTCCCTTGTTTTAGTGTTTGGCAGAAAAGGAAAATCAAACGGAGTCCAAACAGAATGAAACCTTCGGGAAAGATATTTTTGGAACGGAAGCAATCCAGGGGACTTGGAGTGCACGTCAGGAAATCAACGAGGAGGGCACGAGGCAGGGGGTGCGCCCACCCCCCCTGGGTGTGCCCTCCACCCTCGTGGGCCCCTCGTGGCTCCCCTGACGTATTTCTTCCTCCTATATATACCAATATACCCTAAAACCTTCGGGGAACAGAATAGATCGGGAGTTCCGCCACCGCAAACCTCTCTAGCCACCAAAAACCAATCGGGACCCTGTTCCGGCACCCTGCCGGAGGGGGGATCCCTCACCGGTTGCCATCTTCATCATCCCGATGCTCTCCATGACGAGGAGGGAGTAGTTCACCCTCGGGGCTGAGGGTATGTACCAGTAGCTATGCCTTTGATCTCCCTCTCTCGTGTTCTTGATTTGGCACGATCTTGATGTATCGCGAGCTTTGCTATTATAGTTGGATCTTATGATGTTTCTCCCCCTCCACTCTCTTGTAATGGATTGAGTTTTTCCTTTGAAGTTATCTTATCGGATTGAGTCTTTAATGATTTGAGAACACTTAATGTATGTCTTGTGTGGGATAATCGTGGTAACAATGGGTTATTCTATTGATTCACTTGATGTATGTTTTGGTGATCAACTCGCGGGTTCCGCCCATGAACCTATGCATAGGGGTTGGCACACGTTTTCGTCTTGACTCTCCGGTAGAAACTTTGGGGCACTCTTTGAGGTTCTATGTGTTGATTGAATAGACGAATCTGAGATTGTGTGATGCATATAGTATATTCATACCCACGGATACTTGAGGTGACATTGGAGTATCTAGGTGACATTAGGGTTTTTGTTGATGTGTGTCTTAAGGTGTTATTTTACTACGAACTCTAGGGCTGTTTGTGACACTTATAGGAATAGCCCAATGGATTGATCGAAAAGAATAACTTTGAGGTGGTTTCGTACCCTACCATAATCTCTTCGTTTGTTCTCCGCTATTAGTGACTTTGGAGTGACTCTTTGTTGCATGTTGAGGGATAGTTATGTGTTCCAATTATGTTATTATTGTTGAGAGAACTTGCACTAGTGAAAGTATGAACCCTAGGCCTTGTTTCCTAGCATTGCAATACCGTTTGTGCTCACTTTTACCACTTGTTACCTTGCTGTTTTTATATTTTCAGATTACAAAAACCTATATCTACCATCCATATTGCACTTGTATCACCATTTCTTCGCCGAACTAGTGCAGCTATACAATTTACCATTGTATTGGGTGTGTTGGGGACACAAGAGACTCTTTGTTATTTGGTTGCAGGGTTGTTTGAGAGAGACCATCTTCATCCTACGCCTCCCACGGATTGATAAACCTGAGGTCATCCACTTGAGAGAAATTTGCTACTGTCCTACAAACCTCTACACTTGGAGGCCCAACAACGTCTATAAGAAGAAGTTTGCATAGTAGACATCACGCGCCTAGCAAGCCTGGCGTGCCCTGGTGTCTTGTGCTCAGTAGGGGACGCTTCCTGGTAGTTTCTTTATTCCCAAAATTCTAAAATATTCCAAAACTGATAAAAAATATTTTGCGGATTTTTCGGAGTCCGTTTACTTACCGTATCACGTACCTCCTTATTTTCACGACTCTGGAGTGTTCCGGAAGGACTCTTTTATGTGTTCTTCTGGTGTCAAAGTCTGGATAGTATTACTTTCAACATTAATAGGCATACCTGAGATATAATGCTTTATTCGTTGCCTATTGACAACCTTCAGGTTAGTACCTTCGAAATTATTTATTTTGATGGCTCCAGACCAATAAACCTCCTCGATGACATATGGGCCTTCCCATTTTGAGAGGAGCTTCCCTGCAAAGAACCTGAAATGAGAGTTGTACAAAAGAACATATTCTCCGACTTTAAACTCATGCTTTTGGATTCTTTTGTCATTAACTTTTTCTTTGAATAACTTTGCATTTTCATAAGCTTGGGTTCTCCATTCATCCAATGAGCTTATATCAAATAGCCTCTTTTCACCAGCAAGTTTGAAATCATAATTGAGCTCTTAACTGCCCAATATGCTTTATGTTCTAACTCAAGAGGCAAATGACAAGCTTTTCCATAAACCATTTTATAAGGAGACATACCCATACGATTTTTATATGCTGTTCTATAAGCCCAAAGTGCATCATCTAATTTCTTAGACCAATTCTTCCTGGACCTATTAACAGTCTTTTGCAAAATTAATTTTATTTCTCTATTGTTAAGTTCAACTTGACCAGTAGACTGAGGATGATAGGGTGATGCAATTCTATGGTTAACATCATACTTAGCAAGCATTTTATGGAAATCACCATGAATAAAGTGTGAACCACCATTAGTCATTAAATATCTAGGGACTCCAAACCTTGGGAAAATAACTTGCTTAAGCATTTTAATAGAGGTGTTGTGATCAGCACTACTGGTTGGAATAGCCTCTACCCCATTTAGTGACATAATCAACAGCAACCAAAATATGTGTATACCCATTAGAGGAAGGAAAAGGTACCATGTAACCAAATCCCCAAACATCAAATGGTTCAACAGCAAGTGAATAATTCATAGACATTTCTTGACGCTTACCAATATTACCTATCCTTTGACATTCATCACAAGATGAGACATACTTACAGGTATCCTTGAAGAGAGTAGGCCAACAAAATCTAGACTATAATACCATATGAGTAGTTCTATCTCCAGCATGATGCCCTCCATAAGCCTCGGAGTGACATTTCCGTAGGATTTGTCCATGTTCATGCTCAGTTACACAACGTCTAATAATATCATCTACTCCTTCTTTATAAAGATGTGGGTCATCCCAAAAGTAATGTCTTAAATCATAGAAGAATTTTTTTTTATTCATATGTAAAGCTAGGTGGTAAATATTTAGCAACAATGTAATTAGCGTAGTCAGCATACCAAGGAGTACTACTAGCAACATTTATTGTAGCTAGCTGCTCAGGAAAACTATCATCAAAAGGAAGTGGGTCATCAAGCACATTTTCAAGCCTAGACAAGTTTTCAGCTACGGGGTTCTCAGCTCCTTTTCTATCAATAATATGTAAATCAAATTCTTGTAACAAGAGAACCCAACGATAAGTCTAGGATTAGCATCTTTCTTTTCCATAATATATTTAATAGCAGCATGGTCTGTGTGAACAGTTACTTTGGAATCAATAATATAAGGTCTAAATTTATCAAAAGCAAACACCACCGCTAAGAATTCTTTTTCGATGGTAGCATAATTTCTTTGAGCATTGTCTAAAGTTTCACTAGCATAATGAATAACATTCAATTTCTTATCAACTCTTTGTCCTAGAACAGCACCAACATCATAATCACTAGCATCACACATAATTTCAAAAGGCAAGTTCCAATCAGGTGGTTGAACAATAGGTGCAGAAATTAAGGAGTGTTTCAAAGGCTTCCAGACAATCATCATAAAAAAGGAATATCCTTTTGCAAAAGATTAGTAAGAGGCCTAGAAATTTTAGAAAAGTCTTCTATAAATCTCCTATAGAAACTAGCATGACCTAGGAAACTCTGAATACCTTTGATGTCCTTAGGACATGGCATTTTCTCAATTGCATCAACCTTAGCTTGGTCCACTTCAATACCTCTTTCAGAAATTTTATGACCCAAGACAATGCCTTCATTGACCATAAAGTTGCACTTCTACCAATTCAAGACAAGATTTGTTTGTTCACATCTCTGCAAAACTCGATCAAGATTGCTTAGACAATCATCAAAAGACTTCCCATAAACAGGAAAGTCATCCATGAAAACCTCAAAAATCTTTTCATATAAGTCAGAGAATATAGCAGCCATACATCATTGAAAGGTAGCAGGTGCATTACATAAACCAAAAGGCATATGTCTATAAGCATATGTTCCAAAAGGACAAGTAAAAGTGGTCTTTTCTTGATTAGGTTGAGAAACAGGTATTTGTGAAAAGCCGGAATATCCATCAAGGAAGCAAAAGTGTCTGTGCTTAGATAATCTTTCAAGCATTTGATCAATAAAAGGCAAAGGGTAATGATCTTTCCTAGTTGCTTTATTTAATTTTCTAAAATCAATTACCATTCTATAGCCTGTAACAATTCTTTGTGGAATAAGTTCATTCTTATCATTAGGAACAACAGTAATACCTCCTTTCTTAGGGACACAATGAACAGGACTTACCCATCTACTATCAGCTATGGGATAGATTATACCTGCTTCCATAAGTTTTAATATTTCCGTTCTTACCACCTCTTTCATCTTCGGGTTTAACCGACGTTGGTGATCAACAACGGGTTTAGCATCAGGTTCCTTATTAATTTTGTGCTGACATAGAGTGGGACTAATGCCCTCTAAATCATCAAGAGTATATCCAATAGCAGCTTGGTGCTTCCTTAGAACTTACAGTAATCTTTCTTCTTCATGTTCTGAAAGGTTAGCACTGATAATAACAGGATATATTTTGTTTTCATCAAGATAAGCATATTTCAAAGTGTCTGGCAATTGTTTTAATTCAAACACAGGATCACCTTTAGGTGGAGGAGGACCTCCTAGAGTTTCAATAGGCAAATTGTGTTTAAGTAAATCATTTTCATGGTCTAGCAAATATGTAAATATTATCTATTTCATTTCTTTCATGCATATGTAAATCATTTTCATGGTCTAGCAAATATTGTTCTAAAGGATCAGTAGGTGGCACAGCAATAGAAGTAAGACCAATTAATTCGTCCTTACTAGGAAATTCTTTTTCATGATGATTTCTACTAAACTTGGAAAAATTAAACTCGTGAGACTCATCACCAAAGCTAACACCGACATTTTGTTTCTTACAATCTATCTTAGCATTAACTGTATTCAAGAAAGGTCTGCCAAAGATAATGGCACAGAAATCATCTTGGGGGGAACCAAGAACCAGAAAATCAGTAGGATATTTTATTTTCCCACACAAGACTTCAACATCTCTAACAATCCCAATTGGTGATATGGTGTCTCTATTAGCGAGTTTAATAGTAACATCTATTTCTTCTATCTCAGCAGGTGCTATGTCTTTCATAATTTCTTGATATAAAATGTATGGAATAGCACTCACACTAGCACCCTTGTCACATAAACCATGATAACAGTGATCTCCTATTTTAAATGAAATGACAGGCATGCCAACAATAGGTCTATGTTTATCCTTTTTATCAGGTTTAGCAATTCTAGTAGCTTCTTCACAGAAGTAAATAACATGCCCATCTATATCTTCTTCCAAGAGATCTTTAACCATAGCAATGCTAGGTTCTACTTTAATTTGTTCATCGGGTTTAGGTGTTCTAACATAGCTTTTGTTAACCACAGTTGAAACTTTAGCATGTTCCTTTATCCTAACAGGAAAAGGTGGTTTCTCAATATAAGCAGAAGGGACAACTGTATCAACATTATAAAGTATAGTTTCTTCTTTAACAGGTGGTGATATTTAAACCACTTCTCTTTAGGGAGTTCAACATGAGTAGCAAATGATTCACAAAAGGAGGCTACTATCTCAGAGTCAAGTCCATATTTAGTGCTAAACTTTTGAAAAGCATCGGTATCCATAAAAGATTTAGCACAATCATACTTAAGTTTAATACATGACTCTTTACCTTCGTCGAGTTCCCAATCTTCAGAGTTGCGTTTAATTATTTCCAAAAGATCCCACCGGAATTCAATAGTCTTCTTCACAAAAGAACCAGCACAAGAAGTATCAAGCATGGTTTGATCATTACGAGAAAGTCAAGCATAAAAGTTCTGGATAATGATTTCCCCTGAGAGCTCATGATTGGGGCATGATTATAACATTGACTTAAGCCTCCCCCAAGCTAGAGCGATACTTTCTCCTTCACGAGGCCAAAAATTATATATATAATTCCGATCACGATGAACTAGATGCATAGGATAAATTTTTTGGTGGAACTCCAATTTCAAACTATTCCAATTCCATGATCCAATATCATCGCATAGCCTATACCATGCCAATGCTTTTCCCTTCAAAGATAGAGGGAAAACCTTTTTCATCACTTCATCCCTGGGTAAACCTGCAAGCTTAAACAATCCACAAATTTGTTCCACATATATCAAGTGCATATCAGGATGTTCTGTTCCATCTCCTGCATAAGGATTAGCTAGCAGTTGTTCTATCATACCCGAAGGAATTTCATATTCAATATTTTCAATAGGTGCAGTAGGTTGAGGGGTAGCTAATTGTGGTTCTGGACGAGGTGAAGATACCCCGAACAAAGGATTGTTTTCCATAGTAACAAGTGACAACAAATTTCAGCACACTATATAAATGTTTCCTTACCAAACTTACCAAAGGCGCTTCACTCACCGGCAACGGCGCCAGAAAATAGCCTTGATGACCCACAAGTATAGGGGATCAATTGTATCTCTTTTCGATAAGTAAGAGTGTCGAACCCAATGAGGTGCAGAAGAAAATGACAAGTAGTTTCCAGTAAGGTAATGTCTGCAAGTGCTGAAATTGTAAGTAGCGGGTAGTTTGATAGCAAGATAATTTGTAACGAGCAAGTAATGATAATGGTAACAAGTATGCAGCAAGGTAGCCCAATCCTATTGAGGCAAAGGACAGTCCAAAACGGTCTCTTATGATAAGCAAAGCATTCTTGAGGGTACAAGGGAATTTCATCTAGTCACTTTCATCATGTTGATTTGATTTGTGTTCGCTACTTTGATAATTTGATATGTGGGTGGACCGGTGCTTAGGTGTTGTTCTTATTTGAACAAACCTCCTACTTACGATTAACCCTCCCGCAAGCATCCGCAAGTACGAGAAAAGTATTAAGAATAAATTCTAACCATATCATTAAACTCTAGCATCCAATCGGTCCCTTACGGAATAGCGCATAAACTGGGGTTTAAGTTTCTGTCAGTCTCGCAACCCATCATCTAATTGCTACTTACAATGCATTCCCTTAGGCCCAAAATATGGTGAAGTGTCATGTAGTCGACATTCACATGACACCACTAAGGGAATCACAACATACATACTATCAAAATATCGAACACATATCAAGTTCACATGATTACTTGCAACATGATTTATCCCCTGGCCTCAAGAACAAAAGTAACTACTCACAAATGATAAACATGTTCATGATCAGAGGGGTATTAAATAGAATAATGGACCTGAACATATAATCTTCCACCAAATAAACCATATAGTAATCAACTACAAGATGTAATCAACACTACTAGTCACCCACAAGCACCAATCTATAGTTCCGGTAACAAGATTGAATACAAAAGATGAACTAGGGTTTAAGATGAGATGGTGTTGTTGAAGATATTGATGGAGATTACCCTCCCCAAGATGGGAGAGTTGTTGGTGATGATGATGACGATGATTTCCCCATCTGGGAGGGAAGTTCCCCTGGCAGAATCGCTCCACCGGAGGGCAAAAGTGATCCTGCCCAAGTTCCGCCTCGAGACAGCGACGCTCCGTCCCGAAAGCCTTCTCCTTATTTTTTTCTTGGTCAAAATGACTTATATACCAGAAGATGGGCACCGGAGGTGGGCCGAGGAGGGCCCAACCCACTAGGGAGCACCTGGACTCCCTGGCGCGCCCAGGTGGGTTGTGCCCACCTGGTGGGCCCCCTCTGGTAGTCATTTGCTCCAACAACTCTTAAATATTCCATAAAAAAATTTCCATGACGTAGCTTTTTCAGGTCCAGATTTCCAGCTGCCGGAATTCTCCCTCTTGGTGTGTACCTTGCAAATTATGAGAGAAAAGGCATTAGAATTACTCTGAAAAGCATTATTATGGATAAAAACATTATAAATAACAGTAAGAAAACATGATGCGAAATGGATGTATCAGTAAGTGCATAGTAGCAGCGCTTACCATGTGCAAGCACCACCGACAAGTAGTAGCAGCGTTTTCTTATAAAAAGCGCTACTACTAAGCTCCTGTGTATAGGCATTTCCCTAGTAGTGTGGAGGAGGCAATGTCCGTCTGCATTGCACTCCACCGCCCCTGGGAGGACAGCCTCAGACAGCTGGCAGGATCAGTCCGGCGCTACTCCATAGCATCGGCACATCGGGCGCTCGGATCCTCCAGGGCTGGGTCATGGCGGTCCTGGGAGCTTTCAAATATCCCCTTCCGCATCACCGCTCCGGCGGAGTATGAGTCCCACCGGGACCGGTGTGCTCGTCTTGGGAAGGAGAGGATAAGGGCGGTGGAGGCCCGCCTCGCTGCCGACATGGCGGCGATGGAGGCGATGCGAGTGGCCGAAGAGGAGGAAGCCATCCGCGCCCGCATTAAGAATCGACAACGGAGGAACACCTGCGCCCTCCCCGGAGAGCAGAATCGGACGGTCTGTGCCATGGACGGACTTCCACCCAAGGAGGAGAAGGAGGACAACCACGGGGCGGCAGCTCCGACGACGAGCAGATCCGGCTTGATCCCTACTGCGTTTGCGATCGGTACTTCCGGGAGGTGGACGACAAGGGCGCCGAGAAGGGCCAGGGCAGTCGTGGATGATCTTCTCCACCATAGCCAAACATGCCAAGTTTTGGTACTTCAATGGCATGTAGTGATGTAGTAGCCGGACGATGTGTGTAATGCATCATTTACGTAGTTGCATGAGTTTGTATGGATTTGATGTATGCTAATTGAGGTGTCCGGTTGTGAGGAGGGTAATTGGAGGCTTGACCGGTCAGTGTCGCGGACGCATCCGGGTGCGTCCACGGGCGTTTGAGGGGTCAGATTTTCCATGTCCGGCTGTAGATGCTCTTAGGAGACCCACTATAAATTTCGCGAATACACAAGGCTTGCGTATCTTTCATTGATAGAAGGAGAAGAATGAGTACAAACGGGGGTACAACACATGACACAGACGTAGGTAGGCATGAACATGGTGTCCGGAGCAGAGAAAATGGGATGCTCGGCCCGAACGGAGGATACATCATAGCTAAACCTACCAAACCTGAACCAAGTGGCAATGTCGAACCAACACAAGAATACCAACATCGATCGAGGCAGAATCAGGGACATCGCGAGCTCGCAAGATAGCGCCTTCAAGAAGAAAGAAGACGCTGCGACGCCATCGCTATCCGGTCCGAGGGAGTCGAACCTGGGTTTCCCCTGAGCTCGAAGAGGGGCGCAAATGAAGACCTTGACAACGCCTCCAAGAAGGAAGCGACACCCATGGGCACCACCACTGCTAGCACTGGCAAGCCGAGCAGGGATCTCTCCCTGGCCTGAAGCTGAGCAATCCCATAGCCGCCGAGTCTAGAATCAATGATGAGGAAGCCAAAGTTGGTCGGAACCACCATGTCAGGAGGGGGTTGGTGGGGCTGCACTTGCCGTCGGAAGGTGGGACCGCCATCGAACCCACGAGCACTGGATCTGGCAAATGGTGAAGGCTTTGAGGCGAACAGGGTAGGGCTCGCGATGAAACAAAACCGCGCAGGTGGATCTGGGTTGTGACGCCCGGATAATTAGGCTACAGTAATTTCCTATTAATGATGCCAGGTCATCCGTTTTATTGTTGCTAAATCACTTGATCCAAATCACTATCCAAATTCAAATTTAAACAAAGTCAAAAATAAAAGTTTTCAAGTGTCAAAACTAAAGTGTGCAAACTCGGGCAAATAATTCATAGGTGTTACTAGCACATATGCCCGTGCGTTGCAACGGGAGATAAAATAATATGCATTTAAAGTCAATGAGAATTATATGTGCAAGCAAAACCCTGTGTGCACACGAAAAAGGAACATTTAGCTTCTCGATTTCGTCACGTGTGAAGGAATCAATCCGCTATTTCTCCATTCATGGATTGAGAGCATTTAAGAGTTTTGTTACGTCATCATAGCCGGAGAAGGCCCATGAGTTATTCAATCTACTCTTTCATTCAATCCTTTCAATCGAGGGGATTTTAAGGTAGGAAGTTTCTGAATATTCTAGAAAACATCAATAAGTTTTTACATCATGAAATGTTTTTTGAAAATTATGTACACTTTTAGAAAAGCGTGAACAAAATATGAAAGGGTACATCTTCTAAAATTCACAAATATTTTCTGAAAACACCAACTTTTTTATAAAAGCATGAACATTATTTCAATTTGTGAACATTTTTTAAAAGGGAACATGTTGAAAATTCATAAGATTTTTAGAACATGTGTATCTTTTGTACACGGAAATTATTTTTAATTTTGAAAGTTTCACTAAAACATGAATATTTTTAAAATTAGGAGCATTTTATGAAATGACATTTTCTATTTAGAAATCTTGAACAATTTTTTTAGAAATTGGCAAATTTTTGCAAGTTGCGAATATTTTTAGGAATAATTAGAAGAGTTGCAAATCTTGAACAATTGAGGATAACTCCGGAATAATTAGAAAAGTCAGGTAAGATCCTGGGAAAAGACCTGTGGGTTAGGGCCCACTGAAGAGATAACACCGTTGGAAAGGGATGTTAAACAGATAGATGATGCACCGGAACAATTGAAATATTTGAATGAGGTGACAACCTCGAATTAATTAGAACACAAACGAATCTCCTGATATGTCTTCCGAACTCCGGAGTGATAAACTGGCGAGAGGCGAACGAGCAAAGGGAAATATTTTAGCTGAGGGAAAGAATACAATCGACAACGAAAAGCTTGAATTGAATCCACCGGGGAAGAAAAAAGGTGATGAATGTCAAACAAGACGAGAATTCACCGGTTGAAATAATTGAGGGAAGACTGAAGAGACTCCACACGAATGAAATTGATGCTCGAAAGAGACTCAAGCTCCGGGAAGAAGAGGGTGGGAGGGCGGGAAAAACAAAGGCAACTTGGAAGGGGAAACCGACGAATATCTTGAAGAGAAAACACCGGTTGAAATAATTGAGGAAAGAAAGCAAAGACTTTGCACGATTAGGATGGATGCTCGATTACGGACTCCGCTTCCAAGTAGAAAAAGGGTGGGCGGGTGGGAAAAGAAAACAACTGAGGATTGAACTTGCAAAAACGGAGAGGGTCGAATCACTTTGTGAGATATGCACCGGATGCAAAGAGCTGAGGAACAACGATCGAAAAACCAACTGCGTGATCCTAAAGAAAAATTTGAAGGGGGAGAGGAGTAATTCAAAACACCTACGTCAAGATTCCTCACCAGAGCGACGAAGGGACTGAGGAGTAAAAAGAATCCTACTCTCCGATATAACTAGACTCAGAAATCAGCTTTCTTCTAGACTCAACAACGGCCGAACTACACGATCAATCAAGGGGCTCCTAGGGTCGGTCGAGGCTCTGATACCAACTTGTCACGCCCAATATGCGACCCTATCCAAAAGGAACTCGAAGGTCCCACCAAGGATAGACCCGCATATTGAAACGCTTTTGCAAGGTGGATATCATTACATCAACATTACATAATACATAGGGATACAACCAAGACATTCAATGTCACATGAATACAACATCATCTCATACAAGATCAACATCCGACTCCGGATGAAACATAAACAGAAACTCAAACAATATCCACCCTACTAGCCCAGGCTGCCGACCTGGAACCTATCCCCTGATCGAAGAATAAGCAGAAGAAGAACTCCAATACAAGCAAACATCGCGCTCGCGTCAAGATCATTGCATAACCTGTACCTGCAACTGGTGTTGTAGTAATTTGTGAGCCACGAGGACTCAGCAATCCCATTACCATGGGTATCAAGACTAGCAAAGCTTAATGGGTAAGGAAGGGGTAAAGTGGCGAGGTTGCAGCAGCGACTCAGCATATATGGTGGCTAACCAACGCAAATAAGAGCGAGAAGAGAGCAAGCAGAACGGTCGTCAACTAGTAATGATCAAGAAGTGATCCTGAACTCCTACTTACGTCAGACATAACCCAGAAACCGTGTTCTCCTCTCGATCAACCCCGAAAAGAGACACTCACGATTACGCACACGGTTGGTGTATTTTAGAAGAGTTTGCTTCAAGTTTACTACAACCGGATATTAACAAATTCCCATCTGCCACATAACGCGCACGGATTTCGAAAGTTCAAACCCTGCAGGGGTGTCCCAACTTAGCCCATGATAAGCTCTCGCGATCAATGAAGGATATTCCTTCTCCCCGGGAAGACCCGATCAGTCTCGGAATCCCGGCTACAAGACATTTCGACACTAATAAAACAAGACCAGCAAAGCCACCCGATGTGCCGACAAATCCCGATAGGAGTCGCACGTACCTCGTTCTCAGGGCACACCGGATAGGTCAGCCTACGAGTAAAACCAGCCCTCGAGTTGCCCCGTGGTGGCCCCGCAGTCTGCCCGTTTCGGACCAACACTCGAAGGAGCACTGGCCCGGGGGGGGGGGCTAAAATAAAGATGACCCTCGGGCTCCGGAAACCCAAGGGAAAAAGGGCTAGGTGAGGCAAATGGTAAAACCAATGTTGGGCCTTCTTTGGAGGAGTCTTGTTCAAAGCGAACTGTCAAGGGGGTCCCATAAATCACCCAACCGCGTTAGGGACGCAAAATCCGGGAACATAATACCGATATGACGGAAACTAGGGCGGCAAGAGTGGAACAAAACACCAGGCATAAGGCCGAGCCTTCCACCCTTTACCAAGTATATAGATGCATTAATAATATAAGATATATTGTGATATCCCAACAAGTAAACATGTTCCCACAAGGAACAACATCTCCATGTTCCAACAAGGAACAAACTTCATCTTCACCTGCAACTAACAACGCTATAAGAGGGGCTGAGCAAAGGGTAACATAGCCAAGCAATGGTTTGCTAGGAAGGGTGCAAAGGTTAGAGGTTCATGGCAATTTGGGAGGCTTGAGCAGCAAGTGATAGGTAACGCAGCATAGCGATAGAACGAAGCAACTAGCATAGCAATGATAGTAGTGAGATCCAGGGTAGCGGTCATCTTGCCTGAAATCCCGCTAGGAAGAAGAACGAGTCCATGAAGAAGGCGAACGGATGAAGCCGAACCAAGAGTAGACGAACGAATCCTCACGATCGCAACGAAACAGGAACTAACAAGAAGAAGCACACAACATAGTAAACACACCACACATAGACAAGACATGATGCACAACCAAGCATGATGCATGACAAGGCTACATGAAGCTACTCATGGCAAAATATGATGCAAACAAGAACAACACATCAAAGCAAGTTTAAATGAGGCCGGAAACAACATATAACAATTCCGGTAAGTCCTCATATGCAAATTTCGAAATTGGTCCAGATCTGAATAAACCTTATGTTCAAGTTGTTAAACAGCAAGTTAAGATGCACCATGACGATCTACACGAAATTCTAGTCAAGTTACATATAAAGTTCATTTAATTCGGAGCTACGGCCTAGAAGATATGAACAAAACAAGTTAAACATGGCATTGATGCAAAATGCATACAAACATCAAGCAAACAACTCAAAACAAGGATGCAACATGATAATATGAAACTACATGCAAATCTAAGCAAGTTTCATATAGAGCACACTCAAAACGGAGCAACGGTTCAACACATACACATGAAACAAGTTTAAAGGACAAGCTGTCCAAAACAGCAACTAGGCATATTGCAAGCATCAAAACACTATGCTACAGCATCTCAACGTGAAAACAAAAGGCATGGGCATGATGCACAGGTAAAGAATGACAAAACATGAATACTGAGCTATCTCCAGAAATCACTAGAACATGCTCGAAATGACATGGCAATATTGCAAACACTAACAGTTTCAGACCTTAGCAGAAATAACATCAGGTTGCAATGTTTAGAGCTATCAAACAACATGTTACAGGAACTTATCATGGCAAACAAAGGCATGGAATGAATCTACTGATTGCATAGTTCAAAAGTCCTTTACTGACTATAAGCCAAAAAGGATCAGAAAATATTATAGCACACATGTAAACATGGCAAGTTATATTACAGATTCATACATGGCAGGAACAACGATAAGTAGGCATGTTGGTGAGCTTGAACCACTCACCACAGGGCAATACATGTCATGGAAAGGCAACCAACAGTAAGAAGACATGTTCATGAAGCTAAGAATGGCAAAAGCAAGTCCATAGAATGCATGGATCACTAGCAAAGCACATGGCAAAACTGAACTTAATGTTAACAGGTTAACAGCAACATTATTTAGCTACTTAGGAGCAAGATTACAACAAGCTCCAGCAGGCTATAAATGCAACCAGGGGCATGGATGGATAGAGCATGACATGTAGAACAAAACATCCTTAGTGAACATCTCGAATTATGCATAGAATGACTTGTAGAAGCAGGTTTACATAGCATCACGAAATAACAGATTCAGACAAGCAAAACAGTAACAGCAAGTACCCTACTTAACAAGCTCGATGCACTCAGTACAAGACTCACAAAAATACATGGATAGCACCCCTGTAAATATGGCATGACATATATCAACACTTATGTAGAGCTCATGCTCATAGGATGCACACATCAATCACGGCAAAAATGACAAATGAGCATGTTATAACAGTTTCAGCAGATTAACAACAACGTGCACTCTTGCGACGATGATTTAGGCATCAAGATGGACACAAATGAACATGATGCAATGTAAAGTAAGTATGTACTCGTCGAGCCGAACAATTTGACATATTACACGCACGGAACGGAGCTACGGATGCAGAGATACGACATGACGAACATGGCATGATTATGCAAAATAACAGGGACTTGGCATTTCGGGGGCAACCTCCAGATCTGGATCGGGCGGGGCACGGGAACCGAGGCGGCCGGGGTTCTCGCCGGAGAAGGCACCGGAGCGGAGGGAGATGGGGCGCGGGGCCGGATCCGGGGGCGCCATGCCCGGATCTAACCGGATCTGGGGCGGCGGCGGCCATCCGGCGACGACGGAGACGGCGGCGGCGGCCTGGCGGTGGAGGAGAGGCGGCGCCGGCGGAGATGCGGGCAGCGCCCGGCGACGTGGAGGCGAGGCGGGCGGCGACCAGCGGCGGGCGTCGGGCGCGCCGGGCGCGGCGCCAGCGGCCGGGAGACGCGTGGGCCTCTCGGGCGGCGGCGGCGCGGGGCGGCGGCGGCTGCCACGTGGCCGGATCTGATTGGCGCGGGGGCGAGGGCGGACGAGTCCGGCGGGGTGCGGACGCGTCCGGTGGCGGCGGAGGGCGATTTTGCTAGGGTTAGGGTAGAATGACCCGAAAATTTCGGGGGAGGTCTAGTTTTATAGGTAGAGGGAGCTAGGAGAGTCCAAATGGAGCACGGTTTTCGCCCACACGATCGTGATCGAACGACCGAGAGCATGGAGGGGAGTTTGCTGGGTTTTGGGCCACTTTGGAAGGGGTGTTGGGCTGCACACAAAAGAGGCTTTTACGGTTACCCGGTTAACCGTTGGAGTACCAAACGACCTCCAAATGGCACGAAACTTGACAGGCGGTCTACCGGTGCTATACCATGGCCGCTTGGCAAACCTTGATCCATTCCGAGACCGTTTAACACCCGCACACGAAAAGAGGCAAAAGGGGGCGCCGGGAGACTTAGGAGTGCCGGATTGGAAAACAGACAACGGGGAAAATGCTCGGATGCATGAGATGAACACGTATGCAAAATGAGATGCACATGATGACATGGAAAAATGCAACACGCAAGCAAATGACATGGCAACGACGGCGAATAACTGGCAGACACCTGGCGCATCGAATCCGGGGCGTTACAACACTGCTCCACTAACAAGAGATCTCGTCCCGAGATCTTATAACCGAGACGGAAGAGAAAAAAAAGGATGAGGTGAAACAAGAACTCAAGAGAAGAAGCAAAGAATCGAGAGCACACGAGAAGAAGAGAGAAACGACGAGAATGACGAGAATCGAAGGCTCACGGAATCAGATAGGCCATGAAACCACTCCGGTTAGAATGAGATAAGAAAACGAATAAGACTGGAAGGATTTAGGCAGCACTCCGGCTAAAACATGGAGGAATAGAACACGAACTTGAGAGGATGGAATGATACTTGATGAACTCTTGAAGAATGAATTAAATCATGAAGATCCACCTGTTGGGGAACGCAGTAATTTCAAAAAAATTCCTACGCACACGCAAGATCATGGTGATGGCATAGCAACGAGAGGGGAGTGTATGTCCACGTACCCTCGTGAGACCGTAGCGGAAGCGTTATAACAACGCGGTTGATGTAGTCGTAGTCTTCACGATCCGACCGATCCAAGTACCGAACGCACGGCACCTCCGAGTTCAGCACACATTCAGCTCGATGACGATCCCCGGACTCCGATCCAGCAAAGTGTCGGGGATGAGTTCCGTCAGCACGACGGCGTGGTGACGATGATTATGCTTCACCGGCGCAGGGCTTCGCCTAAGCTCCGCGACGATATGACCGAGGTGGAATATGGTGGAGGGGGGCACCGCACACGGCGAAGGAACGATCACGTAGATCAACTTGTGTGTCATGGGGTGCCCCCCTGCCCTCGTATATAAAGGAGGGAGGGGGAGGTGCGGCCAGCCCTCCTAGGGTGCGCCTGGAGGAGTCCTACTCCCACCGGGAGTAGGACTCCCCCCTCTTGCCTTGTTGGAGAAGGAAAAAGGGAGAGGGGAAAGAGGGGGGCGCCGCCCCCATCTCCTTGTCCTATTCGGACTAGGGGGGGAGGGGGCGCGCAGCCTGCCCTGGCCGGCCCTCCTCTTCTCCCTTATGGCCCATTAAGGCCCAACATCCCCGGGGAGGGTTCCGGTAACCCGGTGTTCGGAAAATTCCGATTTCATCCGGAACCATTCCGATATCCAAATATAGGCTTCCAATATATCAATCTTTATGTCTCGACCATTTCGTGACTCCTCATCATGTCCGTGATCACATCCGGGACTCTGAACAAACTTCGTACATCAAAACTTATGAACTCATAATAAACTGTCATCGTAACGTTAAGCGTGCGGACCCTCTACGGGTTCGAGAACTATGTAGACATGACCTAGAACTATTCTCGGTCAATAACCAATAGCGGAACCTGGATGCCCATATTGGTTCCTACATATTCTTCAAGATCTTTATCGGTCAAACCGCATAACGACATACGTTGTTCCCTTTGTCATCGGTATGTTACTTACCCGAGATTCGATCGTCGGTATCCAATACCTAGTTCAATCTCGTTACGGTAAGTCTCTTTACTCGTTCCGTAATACATCATCTCACAACTAACTTATTAGTTGCAATGCTTGCAAGGCTTATGTGATGTGTATTACCGAGAAGGCCTAGAGATACCTCTCCGACAATCGGAGTGACAAAACCTAATCTCGAAATACGCCAACCCAACATGTACCTTTGGAGACACCTGTAGTACTCCTTTATAATCACCCAGATACGTTGTGACGTTTGATAGCACCAAAGTGTTCCTCCGTAAACGGGAGTTGCATAATCTCATAGTTACGGGAACATGTATAAGTCATGAAGAAAGCAATAGCAATATACTAAAGCGATCAAGTGCTAGGCTAACGGAATGGGTCATGTCAATCACACCATTCTCCTAATGATGTGATCCCATTAATCAAATGACAACACATGTCTATGGTTAGGAAACATAACCATCTTTGATTAATGAGCTAGTCAAGTAGAGGCATACTAGTGACTATATGTTTGTCTATGTATTCACACATGTATTATGTTTCCGGTTAATACAATTCTAGCATGAATAATAAACATTTATCATGATATAAGGAAATAAATAATAACTTTATTATTGCCTCTAGGGCATATTTCCTTGATCTCCCACTTGCACTAGAGTCAATAATCTAGATTACACAGTAATGATTCTAACACCCATGGAGTCTTGGTGCTGATCATGTTTTGCTCGTGGAAGAGGCTTAGTCAACGGGTCTGCAACATTCAGATTCGTATGTATCTTGCAAATCTCTATGTCTCCCACTTGGACTTGGTCTCGAATGGAATTGAAGCGTCTCTTGATATGCTTGGTCCTCTTGTGAAATCTGGATTCTTTTGCCAAGGCAATTGCACCAAGATTGTCACAGAAGATCTTCATTGGTCCCGATGCACTAGGTATGACACCTAGATCGGAAATGAACTCTTTCATCCGAGACTCCTTCATTTGCTTCTTCCAAGCAGCTATGTACTCCGCTTCACATGTAGATCCCGCCACGGCGCTTTGTTTAGAACTGCACCAACCGACTCCACCGTTTAATAAAAACACGTATCCGGTTTGCGATTTAGAATCGTCCGAATCAGTGTCAAAGCTTGCATCGACGTAACCATTTACGACTAGCTCTTTGTCACCTCCATATACGAGAAACATATCCTTAGTCCTTTTCAGGTATTTCAGGATGTTCTTGACCGCTGTCCAAAGGATCCACTCTGGATTACTTTGGTACCTTCCTGCCAAGCTTATTGCTAAGCATACGTCGGTCTGGTACACATCATTGCATACATGATAGAGCCTATGGCTGAAGCATAGGGAACATCTTTCATTTTCTCTCTATCTTCTGCTGTGGTCGGGCATTGAGTCCGACTCAATTTCACACCTTATGTAATACAGGTAAAAACCTTTCTTTGCTCGATCCATTTTGAACTTTTTCAAAACTTTATCAAGGTATGTGCTTTGTGAAAGTCCAATTAAGCGTTTTGATCTATCTCTATAGATCTTGATGCCCAATATGTAAGCAGCTTCACCGAGGTCTTTCATTGAAAAACTTTTATTCAAGTATCCTTTTATGCTATCCAGAAATTCTATATCATTTCCGATCAATAATATGTCGTCCACATATAATATCAGAAATGCTACAGAGCTCCCACTCACTTTCTTGTAAATACAAAGCTTCTCCAAAAGTCAGATAAAACCATATGCTTTGATCACACTATCAAAGTGTTTATTCCAACTCCGAGAGGCTTGCACTGCACCATAAATTGATCACTGGAGCTTGCACACTTTGTTAGCACCCTTTGGATCAACAAAACCTTCTCGTTGCATCATATACAACTCTTCTTCTAGAAATCCATTCAAGAATGCAGTTTTTACATCCATTTGCCAAATTTCATAATTATAAAATGCAGCAATTGCTAACATGATTCGGACAGACTTAAGCATCGCTACGGGTGAGAAAGTCTCATCGTAGTCAACCCCTTGAACTTGTCGAAAACCTTTCGCAAGAAGTCGAGCTTTATAGACAGTTATATTACCATCAGCGTCAGTCTTCTTCTTAAAGATCCATTTATTCTCAATAGCTTGCCGATCATCGGGCAAGTCAACCAAAGTCCATACTTTGTTCTCATACATGGATCCCATCTCAGATTTCATGGCTTCCAGCCATTTCGCGGAATCTGGGCTCACCATCGCTTCTTCATAGTTTGTAGGTTCGCCATGGTCAAGTAACATGACTTCCAAAATAGGATTACCGTACCACTCTGGTGCGGATCTTACTCTAGTTGACCTACGTAGTTCAGTAGAAACTTGATCTGAAGTTTCATGATCAATATCATTAGCTCCCTCACTTATTGGTGTAGTTGTCACAGGAACCGGTTCTTGTGATGAACTATTTTCCAAAGAAGGGAACAGATACAATTATCTCATCAAGTTCTACTTTCCTCCCACTCACTTCTTTCGAGAGAAACTCTTTTTCTAGAAAGGATCCGAATTTAGCAACGAAAATCTTGCCCTCGGATCTGTGATAGAAGGTGTACCCAATAGTCTCTTTTGGGTATCCTATGAAGACACATTTCTCCGATTTAGGTTCGAGCTTATCTGGTTGAAGTTTCTTCACATAAGCATCGCAGCCCCAAACTTTAAGATACGACAACTTTGGTTTCTTGCTAAACCATAGTTCATAAGGTGTCGTTCAACGGATTTTGATGGTGCCCTATTTAACGTGAATGCGGCCGTCTCTAAAGCATAACCCCAAAAGCGATAGCGGTAAATCAGTAAGAGACATCATAGATCGCACCATATCTAGTAAAGTACGATTCTGACGTTCGGATACACCATTTCATTGTGGTGTTCCGGTGGCGTGAGTTGCGAAACTATTCCACATTGTTTCAAATGAAGACCAAACTAGTAACTCAAATATTCTCCTCCACGATCAGATCGTAGAAATTTTATTTTCTTGTTACGATGATTTTCCACTTCACTCTGAAATTCTTTGAACTTTTCAAATGTTTCAGACTTATGTTTCATCAAGTAGATATACCCATATCTGCTCAAATCATCTGTGAAGGTGAGAAAATAACGATACCCGCGCGTGCCTCAACATTCATTGGACCACAAACATCAGTATGTATGATTTCCAACAAATCCTTTGCTCGCTCCATAGTTTCGGAGAACGGCGTTTTAGTCATCTTGCCCATGAGCCACGGTTCGCAAGTACCAAGTATTTCATAATCAAGTGATTCCAAAAGTCCATCAGTATGGAGTTTCTTCATGCGTTTTACACCGATATGACCCAAACGGCAGTGCCACAAATAAGTTGCATTATCATGATCAACTCTGTATCTTTTGGTTTCAACACTATGAATATGTGTATTACTACTATCGAGATTCAATAAAAATAGACCACTCTTCAAGGGTGCATGACCATAAAATATATTATTCATATAAATAGAACAACCATTATTCTCGACTTAAATGAATAACCGTCTCGCATCAAACAAGATCCAGATATAATGTTCATGCTTAACGCGGCACCAAATAACAATTATTTAGGTCTAAAACTAATCCCGATGGTAGATGTAGAGGTAGCGTGCCGACCGCGATCACATCGACTTTGGAACCATTTCCCACGCCGCATCGTCACCTCGTCCTTAGCCAATCTTCGCTTAATCCGTAGTTCTGTTTGAGTTGCAAATATTAGCAATGTAACCAGATCAAATACCGGTACTACTGCGAGTATTAGTAAGGTACACATCAATAATATGTATATCACATATACCTTTGTTCACCTTGCCATCCTTCTTATCCGTCAAATACTTGGGGCAGTTCCGCTTCCGATTATCCGGTCTGCTTGCGAGAAGCACTCGATTTGTGCTTAGGTCCAGACTTGGGTTTCTTCTCTTGAGCAGCAACTTGTTTGCTGTTCTTCTTGAAATTCCCTTCTTCTTCCCTTTGCCCTTTTTCTTGAAATCGGTGGTCTTGTTAACCATCAACACTTGATGCTCTTTTTGATTTCTACCTCCATGACTTTTAGCATTGCGAAGAGCTCGGGAATAGACTTGTCCATCCCTTGCATATTATAGTTCATCACAAAGCTCTTGTAGCTTGGTGGCGATGATTGAAGAATTACATCAATGACACTATCATCGTGAAGATTAACTCCCAGTTGAATCAAGTGATTATTATACCCGAACATTTTGAGTATGTGTTCACCTTGACGTAACTATTTTCCTCCATCTTGCAGCTATAGAACTTATTGGAGACTTCATATCTCTCAATCCGGGCATTTGCTTGAAATATTAACTTCAACTCCTGGAACATCTCATATGCTCCATGACGTTCAAAACATCGTTGAAGGCCCAGTTCTAAGCCGTAAAGCATGGCACACTGAACTATCGAGTAGTCACCAGCTTTGCTCTGCCAGACGTTCTTAACATCGTCAGTTGCATCAGCAGCAGGCCTGGCACCCAGCGGTGCTTCCAGGACGTAATTCTTCTATGCAGCAATGAGGATAATCCTCAGGTTACGGACCCAGTCCGTGTAATTGCTACCATCATCTTTCAACTTTGCTTTCTCAAGGAACGCATTAAAAATTCAACGGAACAACAGCACGAGCCATCTATCTACAAAGAAACATAGACAAGCAAAATACTATCAGGTACTAAGTTCATGATAAATTTAAGTTCATTTAATAATATTACTAAAGAACTCCCACTTAGATAGACATCTCTCTAGTTATCTAAGTGATTACGTGATCCAAATCAACCAAACCATGTCCGATCATCACGTGAGATGGAGTAGTTTCAATGGTGAACATCACTATGTTGATCATATCTACTATATGATTCACGTTCAACCTTTCGGTCTCCATGCTCCGAGGCCATATCTGTATACGCTAGGCTCGTCAAGTTTAACGTGAGTATTCCGCGTGTGCAAGCTGTTTTGCACCCGTTGTATTTGAACGTAGAGCCTATCACACCCGATCATCACGTGGTGTCTCAAAGACGAAGAACTTTCGCATAGCGGTGCACACTCGGGGAGAACACTTCTTGATATTTAGTGAGAGATCATCTTATAATGCTACCGTCAATCAAAGCAAAATAAGATGCATAAAGGATAAACATCACATGCAATCAATATAAGTGATATGATATGGCCATCATCATCTTGTGCTTGTGATCTCCATCTCCGGCTTGCAAATCGTGATCACCATCGCCACCGGTAGCGACACCTTGATCTCCATCGTAGCATCGTTGTCGTTTCGCCAACTATTGCTTCTATGACTATCGCTACCGCTTAGTGATAAAGTAAAGCAATTACATGGCGTTTGCATTCATACAATAAGCGACTACCATATGGCTCCTGCCAGTTGCCGATAACTTGGTTACAAAACATGATCATCTCATACAATAAAATATAGCATCACGTCTTGACCATATCAAATCACAACATGCCCTGCAAAAACAAGTTAGACGTCCTCTACTTTGTTGTTGCAATTTTTACGTGGCTGCTACGGGCTGAGCAAGAACCGTTCTTTACCTACGCATCAAAACCACAACGATAGTTTGTCAAGTTGGTGCTGTTTTAACCTTCGCAAGGACCAGGCGTAGCCACACTCGGTTCAACTAAAGTGAGAGAGAGACACCACCCGCCGGTCACCTTTAAGCAACGAGTGCTCGAGCGGTGAAACCAGTCTCGCGTAAGCGTCTGGCGTAATGTCGGTCCGGGCCGCTTCATCTCACAATACCGCTGAACCAAAGTATGACATGCGGTAAGCGGTATGACTTATATCGCCCACAACTCACTTGTGTTCTACTCGTGCATATGACATCAACGCAGCGTAAAACTAGGCTCGATACCATCTGTTGGGGAACGCAGTAATTTCAAAAAATTCCTACGCACACGCAAGATCATGGTGATGGCATAGCAACGAGAGGGAGAGTGTATGTCCACGTACCCTCGTGAGACCGTGGCGGAAGCATTATAACAACGCGGTTGATGTAGTCGTGCGTCTTCACGATCCGACAGATCCAAGTACCGAACGCACGGCACCTCCGAGTTCGCACACGTTCAGCTCGATGGCGATCCCGGACTCCGATCCAAAGCAAAGTGTCGGGATGAGTTCCGTCGACCTGACGGCGTGGTGACGATGATTATGCTTCACCGCGCGGGCTTCGCCTAAGCTCATGACGATATGACCGAGGTGGAATATGGTGGAGGGGCACCGCACACGACTAAGGAGCGATCACGTAGATCAACTTGTGTGTCATGGGGTGCCCCTGCCCTCGTATATAAAGGAGGGAGGGAGGTGCGGCCGGCCCTCCTAGGGTGCGCTGGAGGAGTCCTACTCCCACCGAGTAGGACTCCCCCTCTTGCCTTGTTGGAGAAGGAAAAGGGAGAGGGGAAGAGGGGCGCCCCCTCTCCTTGTCCTATTCGGACTAGGGGAGGAGGCGCGGCCTGCCTGGCCGACCCTCCTCTTCTCCCTTATAGCCCATTAAGGCCCAACATCCCCGGAGGGTTCCGGTAACCCGGTGTTAGGAAAATTCCGATTTCATCCGGAACCATTCCGATATCCAAATATAGGCTTCGAATATATCAATCTTTATGTCTCGACCATTTCGTGACTCCTTGTCATGTCCGTGATCACATCCGGGACTCCGAAAAAACTTCGGTACATCAAAACTTATGAACTCATAATAAACTGTCATAGTAACGTTAAGCGTGCGGACCCTACGGGTTCGAGAACTATGTAGACATGACCTAGAACTATTCTCGGTCAATAACCAATAGCGTAACCTGGATGCCCATATTGGTTCCTACATATTCTTCGAAGATCTTTATCGGTCAAACCGCATAACGACATACGTTGTTCCCTTTGTCATCGGTATGTTACTTACCCGAGATTCGATCGTCGGTATCCAATACCTAGTTCAATCTCGTTACCGGTAAGTCTCTTTACTCGTTCCGTAATACATCATCTCACAACTAACTTATTAGTTGCAATGCTTGCAAGGCTTATGTGATGTGTATTACCGAGAAGGCCTAGAGATACCTCTCCGACAATTGGAGTGACAAAACCTAATCTCGAAATCGCCAACCCAACATGTACCTTTGGAGACACCTGTAGTACTCCTTTATAATCACCCGATTACGTTGTGACGTTTGGTAGCACCAAAGTGTTCCTCCGATAAGCAGGGAGTTGCATAATCTCATAGTTACAGGAACATGTATAAGTCATGAAGAAAGCAATAGCAATATACTAAAGCGATCAAGTGCTAGGCTAACGGAATGGGTCATGTCAATCACACCATTCTCCTAATGATGTGATCCCATTAATCAAATGACAACACATGTCTATGGTTAGGAAACATAACCATCTTTGATTAATGAGCTAGTCAAGTAGAGGCATACTAGTGACTATATGTTTGTCTATGTATTCACACATGTATTATGTTTCTGGTTAATACAATTCTAGCATGAATAATAAACATTTATCATGATATAAGGAAATAAATAATAACTTTATTATTGCCTCTAGGGCATATTTCCTTCACCACCATGAAGAACTCCGGTAACAAAAGGATGATGAGATAGAAATGAAGGATGAAAGAATAAGATGATCCTTGCGGTGATGGAGGTTCCGACAAGATGGCAGAGGAAATAATTGAACTCCGGAAAAGAAAAAACGACCGACTTAGATACGAGAAGATCACTCATCATGAACAATCTCCAAAGAAATAATTAATCAACTTGACCACGATGAAATGAGAATAAGAATTATGTTATGCTTATCCTCCACCAATTAAATTGATGAGAAGCAATGGATTTGCATACTGCTTATTCTTGATGAAAAGGATTGAGAAGTGACATATCGCAAACTTGAGAAGGTCTTCATGAACCACCGGTAGGATTGAAAAGAACGAATGAATAAAAATGATAATCAAGGAAAAAGAATCTGAAGGAACCACCGTTAGAATTCGGAAATGACTGATGAAGGAGAATGAATCACCGGGAAGAATTAGAGAAGCACGGAGATACTAGAGGGAATTAAAATGCAAGAGAACAAAGAGATCGCGAACTGATAGAAGAATACTTGAACGAAGCACCGGGATAATTGGATAACGGTAACTGGAATGATGGCCTCCGGTGAAAGAAACGGGAAAACAACTCCTGACATACTCCGGATGGGTAAGAAAAGAATATCTGACAAATGAAATAATATGAGAGGATAACATGAAGCTAGAACCATGAAACTTTGAGAGAACGGGCAAGATTTAGAGGAAAAACTCTTCTTCGATCTTCAAATGATGACGAGAAACACCACCAAAATTGTTGAGATACTCCGGTAGAATGAAAAGCGAAGAGGTTGAGCCAATAATGAAAAGAATTTGAAAGAGATCTTGGGAAGGCGTCTGACTGATGAAATTCCTTCTTACGTCAAACTTCAAAAAGAACTTGAGGATAACTCCGGCATAATTAGAAGAGTCAGGTAAGATCCTGGGAAAAGACCTGTGGGTTAGGGCCCACTGAAGAGATAACACCGTTGGAAAGGGATGTTAAACAGATAGATGATGCACCGGAACAATTGAAATATTTGAATGAGGTGACAACCTCGAATTAATTAGAACACGGACGAATCTCCTAATATGTCTTCCGAACTCCGGAGTGATAAACTGGCGAGAGGCGAACGAGCAAAGGGAAATATTTTAGCTGAGGGAAAGAATACAATCGACAACGAAAAACTTGAATTGAATCCACCGGGGAAGAAAAGAGGTGATGAATGTCAAACAAGACGAGAATTCACCTGTTGAAATAATTGAGGGAAGACTGAAGAGACTCCACACGAATGAAATTGATGCTCGAAAGAGACTCAAGCTCCGGGAAGAAGAGGGTGGGAGGGCGGGAAAAACAAAGGCAACTTGGAAGGGGAAACCGACGAATATCTTGAAGAGAAAACACCGGTTGAAATAATTGAGGAAAGAAAGCAAAGACTTTGCACGATTAGGATGGATGCTCGATTACGGACTCCGGTTCCAAGTAGAAAAAGGGTGGGCGGGTGGGAAAAGAAAACAACTGAGGATTGAACTTGCAAAAACGGAGAGGGTCGAATCACTTTGACGAGATATGCACCGGATGCAAAGAGCTGAGGAACAACGATCGGAAAACCAACTGCGTGATCCTAAAGAAAAATTTGAAGGGGGAGAGGAGTAATTCAAAACACCTACGTCAAGATTCCTCACCAGAGCGTGAAGGACCGAGGAGTAAAAGAATCCTACTCTCCGATATAACTAGACTCAGAAATCAGCTTTCTTGTAGACTCAACAACGGCCGAACTACATGATCAATCAAGGGGCTCCTAGGGTCGGTCGAGGCTCTGATACCAACTTGTCACGCCCAATATGCGACCCTATCCAAAAGGAACTCGAAGGTCCCACCAAGGATAGACCCGCATATTGAAACGCTTTTGCAAGGTGGATATCATTACATCAACATTACATAATACATAGGGATACAACCAAGACATTCAATGTCACATGAATACAACATCATCTCATACAAGATCAACATCCGACTCCGGATGAAACATAAACAGAAACTCAAACAATATCCACCCTGCTAGCCCAAGCTGCCGACCTGGAACCTATCCCCTGATCGAAGAATAAGCAGAAGAAGAACTCCAATACAAGCAAACATCGCGGCCAAGGCCAAGATCATTGCATAACCTGTACCTGCAATCGGTGTTGTAGTAATTTGTGAGCCACGAGGACTCGGAATCCCATTACCATGGGTATCAAGACTAGCAAAGCTTAATGGGTAAGGAAGGGGTAAAGTGGTGAGGTTGCAGCAGCGACTCAGCATATATGGTGGCTAACCAACGCAAATAAGAGCGAGAAGAGAGAAAGCGGAACGGTCGTCAACTAGTAATGATCAAGAAGTGATCCTGAACTCCTACTTACGCCAGACATAACCCAGAAACCGTGTTCTCCTCTCGATCAACCCCGCAAAGAGACACTCACGGTTACGCACACAGTTGGTGTATTTTAGAAGAGTTTGCTTCATGTTTACTACAACCGGATATTAACAAATTCCCATCTGCCACATAACCGCGGGCACGGCTTTCGAAAGTTCAAACCCTGCAGGGGTGTCCCAACTTAGCCCATGATAAGCTCTCGCGATCAACGAAGGATATTCCTTCTCCCGGGAAGACCCGATCAGTCTCGGAATCCGGCTACAAGACATTTCGACAAGAATAAAACAAGACCAGCAAAGCCACCCGATGTGCCGACAAATCCCGATAGGAGTCGCACGTACCTCGTTCTCGTGGCACACCGGATAGGTCACCCTACGAGTAAAACCAGCCCTCGAGTTGCCCGTGGTGGCCCCATGATCTGCCCGTTTCGGACCAACACTGGCGAAGGAGCACCGGCCCGGGGGCTAAAATAAAGATGACCCTCGGGCTCCAAACCGAAGGAAAAAGGGCTAGGTGAGGCAAATGGTAAAACCAATGTTGGGCCTTGGCCGAGGAGTCTTATTCAAAGCGAACCGTCAAGGGGTCCCATAAATCACCCAACCGCGCGTTCGGGACGCAAAATCCGGGAACATAATACCGATATGACGGAAACTAGGGCGGCAAGAGTGGAACAAAACACCAGGCATAAGGCCGAGCCTT
This sequence comes from Aegilops bicornis, assembly GCA_021605145.1. Lineage (NCBI taxonomy): Eukaryota > Viridiplantae > Streptophyta > Magnoliopsida > Poales > Poaceae > Aegilops > Aegilops bicornis. The sequence continues at coordinate 563,894,565 of CM038669.1, read as the reverse complement.
CCACCCTTCCACAAGGAACAACATCTCCATGTTCCAACAAGGAACAAACTTCATCTTCACCTGCAACTAACAACGCTATAAGAGGGGCTGAGCAAAGCGGTAACATAGCCAAGCAATGGTTTGCTAGGAAGGGTGCAAAGGTTAGAGGTTCATGGCAATTTGGGAGGCTTGAGCAGCAAGTGATAGGTAACACAGCATAGCGATAGAACGAAGCAACTAGCATAGCAATGATAGTAGTGAGATCCAGGGTAGCGGTCATCTTGCCTGAAATCCCGCTAGGAAGAAGAACGAGTCCATGAAGAAGGCGAACGGATGAAGCCGAACCAAGCGTAGATGAACGAATCCTCACGATCGCAACGAAACAGGAACTAACAAGAAGAAGCACACAACATAGTAAACACACCACACATAGACAAGACATGATGCACAACCAAGCATGATGCATGACAAGGCTACATGAAGCTACTCATGGCAAAATATGATGCAAACAAGAACAACACATCAAAGCAAGTTTAAATGAGGCCGGAAACAACATATAACAATTCCGGTAAGTCCTCATATGCAAATTTCAAAATTGGTCCAGATCTGAATAACCCTTATGTTCAAGTTGTTAAACAGCAAGTTAAGATGCACCATGATGATCTACACGAAATTCTAGTCAAGTTACATATAAAGTTCATTTAATTCGGAGCTACGGCCTAGAAGATATGAACAAAACAAGTTAAACATGGCATTGATGCAAAATGCATACAAACATCAAGCAAACACCTCAAAACAAGGATGTAACATGATAATATGAAACTACATGCAAATCTAAGCAAGTTTCATATAGAGCACACTCAAAACGGAGCAACGGTTCAACACATACACATGAAACAAGTTTAAAGGACAAGCTGTCAAAAACAGCAACTAGGCATATTGCAAGCATCAAAACACTATGCTACAGCATCTCAACGTGAAAACAAAAGGCATGGGCATGATGTACAGGTAAAGAATGACAAAACATGAACACTGAGCTATCTCCAGAAATCACTAGAACATGCTCGAAATGACATGGCAATATTGCAAACACTAACAGTTTCAGACTTTAGCAGAAATAACATCAGGTTGCAATGTTTAGAGCTATCAAACAACATGTTACAGGAACTTATCATGGCAAACAAAGGCATGGAATGAATCTACTGATTGCATAGTTCAAAAGTCCTTTACTGACCATAAGCCAAAAAGGATCATAAAATATTATAGCACACATGTAAACATGGCAAGTTATATTACAGATTCATACATGGCAGGAACAACGATAAGTAGGCATGTTGGTGAGCTTGAACCACTCACCACAGGGCAATACATGTCATGGAAAGGCAACCAACAGTAAGAAGACATGTTAATGAAGCTAAGAATGGCAAGAGAAAGTCCATAGAGTGCATGGATCACTAGCAAAGCACATGGAAAAACTGAACTTAATGTTAACAGGTTAACAGCAACATTATTTAGCTACTTAGGAGCAAGATTACAACAAGCTCCAGCAGGCTATAAATGCAACTAGGGGCATGGATGGATAGAGCATGACATGTAGAACAAAACATCCTTAGTGAACATCTCGAATTATGCATAGAATGACTTGTAGAAGCAGGTTTACATAGCATCACGAAATAACAGATTCAGACAAGCAAAACAGTAACAGCAAGTACCCTACTTAACAAGCTCGATGCACTCAGTACAAGACTCACAAAAATACATGGATAGCACCCCTGTAAATATGGAATGACATAGATCAAAACTCATGTAGAGCTCATGCTCATAGGATGCACACATCAATCACGGCAAAAATGACAAATGAGCATGTTATAACAGTTTCAGCAGATTAACAGCAACATGCACTCTTGCAACGATGATTCAGGCATCAAGATGGACTCAAATAAACATGATGCAATGGAATGAAATGATGAACTCGTCGAGGCGAACAATTCGAAATATTACACACACGAAACGGAGCTACAGATGCAGAGATACGACATGACGAACATGGCATGAACATGACATGACGAACATGGCATGACGTCGCCAGGATCTGACCGGATCTGGGGCGGCGGCGGCCATCCGGCGACGGCGGAGACGGGCGGCGGCCGGCGGCCCCTGGCGACGGAGGGAGAGGCGGCGCTGGCGGAGATGCGGGCGGCCCGGCGACGTGGAGGCGAGGCGGGCGGCGCGAAGCAGCGGGCGGGCACGGCGCCGGGCGCGGGCGCCATGAAGCGGCGTCGAGGGAGACGGGCATGGGGCGGCCTTGGGCGGGCGGGCGGCGCTGGGCGGCGCGGCTGCCACGTGGCGGATCTGATTGGCGCGGCGAGGCGGACAAGTCCGGCAGGTGCGGACGCGTCCGTATGGCGGCGGGCGATTTTGCTAGGGTTAGGGTAGAATGACCCGAAAATTTCGGGGGAGGTCTAGTTTTATAGGTAGAGGGAGCTAGGAGAGTCCAAATGGAGCACGGTTTCCGCCCACACGATCGTGATCGAACGACCGAGAGCATGGAAGGGAGTTTGCTGGGTTTTGGGGCACTTTGGAAGGGGTGTTGGGCTGCACACGAAAGAGGCTTTTACGGTTACCCGGTTAACCGTTGGAGTACCAAACGACCTCCAAATGGCACGAAACTTGACAGGTGGTCTACCGATGCTATACCAAGGCCGCTTGGCAAACCTCGGTCCATTCCGAGACCGTTTAACACCCGCACACGAAAAGAGACAAAAGGGCGCGCCGGGAGACTTAGGAGTGCCGGATTGGAAAACGGACAACGGGGAAAATGCTCGGATGCATGAGATGAACACGTATGCAAAATGAGATGCACATGATGACATGGAAAAATGCAACACGCAAGCAAATGACATGGCAACAACGGCGAATAACTGGCAGACACCTGGCGCATCGAATCCGGGGCGTTACAGCTCCCGCCTGCGGTCGGCACCGCACCACCTCGTCGATGACGCGGGAGAGGATAAGGCCTCCCCGCGCCCCCTCGAGCTCTCCCCCCTGCTCCACTCCACCACACACCACTTCCCTCTCTCTCCCTTCGCCTAGCCCCTCGCCTAGATCCCCTTTCCCCTCCTTCCCGAGCTCCGCCATGGACGCGTTGCTGGCGTTGCCATAGACACTGCCCTCCATGCTGTCGGAGACCGCGCCAGGGGCACCGTCTGCGTCGCCTACGTGGACGCGCTCGAAGCTCGGAGCCACCGCCTCGACGGGATCGACACCGCCTTCCTCTTCGGTCATCGCCGTTTGCCATCGTCAATCTCGTCGCCCTGCGCTCCTAAACCGCTCAATGAGACTTTCTTGAGCTCCACGGCGAGCGTACGGTCCTATCCCCTTTGCTCTCCTCCGTTTCCGTGTCTATATCAGTCGTTGCCATTGATGCCCGAGCTCGTCGCCGCTGACCTTGTTGTCGCCGCGGCCACTGCCCGCGAAGCTCACGTCCGTGCACATGGTCGAGCTCCTGGAGCTCGCAAGCACCCTACGCACTCACCAACTCCTCCCCATATGCTCTTTGTGCTTGATCCCAAGCAGCACGAGCACTAGCCATCGCTAATGGCATCGTCGTCATCGCCACGCTACTCCCCAGCGACTGCCGCGACCACCATCTGACGCGGCGCCTCCTGCGTGTTCGAACGGGCTCCATCACACGCGTGCCCTCGCGCCGCGCCCCTGCTGCCGCTGCGCGCCGCTCCGCCCATGCGCCCGCTAGCAGCCTCGCCACTGCTCCAGCTGTTCTGCTCACTACATTGTTCTTCTTGCGCACATGGCCCGCCCAGCGTGTGCACCACCCTCGCTAGCTGCCTCGTCGGCTGTCGCACTCCTGCCGCCGCACCCGCCTCCCCCTGCTTCTCCACCCGCCAAGAAGATCGCTTGTTGCGCCGCCACGAGCCGCCGCACGCAGCCCGCCCCCGTCACGCTTTGCCGCCATGGCCCCGCCGACCTCTTCCCCTCAGTGTGTCCGGCCCGGCCCCGCTCGCCCGGCTTGGCCGGCCTTCCCCTACCCCGGGCCCCGGTGGCCTCACTTCGCCCGGGTTCGCCCATACTGGCGCGCGCCCTAGCGCCGAGATAGCCCACCTCCCGCTATGGCCTCTGGGCCACTTCTTTCTTGGGCCCAGTATACCAGCAAAAAAATAGAAACAAAAAAAACAAATAGATATATAAAACTATAATTAATTAATTAACATAATTAAAATCTGCTTAATTAACTTAACCTGCTAATTAAACTGCCTAATCTGTAATTAGTTAGCCGTGAGTATGACAGGGGGCCCCACCCCCTGTTGACCAGTCAAACATTGACTGGTCAACTGGGACCCCCTGGCCCACCTGTCAGCCTCTAGTACACTTCTGTACGCAGAGCTGGGTACCCGTAGCAATTTGTTATTTAATTTCGAATTAATAGTAATTTCAGAAAATTGTTTAAATCTTTGAAAAATCATGGAAAATAATCCGTAACTCGGATGAAAAGGTTTTATACATGAAAGTTGCTCAGAACGACGAGAAGAATCTGAATACGCGATCCGTTCATCTGTCACATGCCTCTAGCGTAGCGAACATGCAACTTTTCCCCTCTGGTTCGTTTGTCCGAAAATGCCTAACTTTGGGAAAACATTCCCAGATGTTATCCCCCTTCACCGATATCGTGTAGCACCACGTTAGAACACCCCTAGCCCTGCGTGTTACCACCGTCATGCGTCTGTGTTGCATCTGTTTGCATTATATTTACTGTTTCTTCCCCCTCTTCTCTCCGGTAGACTCTGAGACCGCTGCTGATGCCCCTGTGATCGACTACGTCGACGGCGGCCCTTCTTCCCTTTCAGCGGAGCTTCCAGGCAAGCCCCCCTTTTGATCATCCCGATATTGCCCATTCCATTCTCTCATGCTTGCATTAGATTTTGCTACTGTAATTGATTGCTCCTATTCTGATGCATAGCCTGCTTTTGTATCTGCTATTGTTACCTACACCGCTACCCTAAACTGCATAGTATAGGTTGGTTAGTGATCCATCAGTGACCCCCACCTTGTCCTTGTTGCCCCTGCTTCATCATCGACGACTCGATCAACGTGATCGACAACCAGAGCCCGACACCTCACATCACATCACGCCCCTTTAGTTGCTCAACTCTGCAGAGCTACTATCGAGTGCCAAGGGTGATCCTTCATAACGCACTCCTGATGATAATTCTGTAGTGTAGCTATTCAGTCGTGGTCATCGAGGGTGTTTTCCTCTTTCACCATTCCCGATACGGCTCTGTCGTGCAACACCTCAAGTGTGAACCTCGAGGGTGGTCCCTCTTACGTTCACCTTGATGATTACATCGAGTGGAATCCACCGGGGGTGATTCCTCGGGTTTTCCCCTTGATGTCTGGACACACAGTTACCTTGACTTTACTTGAGACCGTTGTGAAAGCCGGGCGGGCCCGGAGAGCACCCGAGCGATGTGACGGTGGCGGCTGGCTGTTTAGCGGTATCACCCAGGAGGGGATGATAGCTTGAACTTGTCCCGACAGCCGTCACTTCTTTTAGTAATGCACTAACAGGTTTGGGTATTTGTTCTGAGTTGGCCTTTGGCCTTTGCGCACTAACCACCACGCGAGAATAGTTATGGGCCTCGACGTCGTGGTATCAGCCAAAGCTTTGTCAGACGTCCAGTTCAGCATTGCGGCACGGCCTGGTCGGCACCCAAAGGAGGTGGCTCAGACGCCTCACGCGCAACGATCCGGAGTGCAACAGCGATGGGCCCGCACCGAGTGCTTAGGATGTAGACCGGCGGGGACCTCTCTGCTGAGCCTAGGTAGGGCTACGACGTGTTGATCTTCCGAGGCCGGGCATTGACCCAGAAAAGTGTGTCCGACCAGAGTAATCAAGCATGTTGGAAAACGTGGTGCACCCCTGCAGGGAAGATATATATTCGAATACCATGTCCACGGTAATGGACGTTTAGACTTGTATCCTGATCTTATACAACTAGAAATGGATACTTGATATGTGATGGATATGTTGGCTCCGGGATTGCTTTCTCGCAGGGAGTCAAGGAAGGATCTCTGGGCGTTAATGTTACAACATGTTTGATAATTATAAACTGCTATTCTTTACTCTTGTACATGCTGCAAGACGCTTGGAGCTACTTGAAGATGCTAGTCTTCGATAGGCTAGGCCTCCCCCCTATTCTGGCATTCTGCAGTTCAGTTCACAGATACAACCCTTCCATTTGATACCAATGCATACTTAGTATAGATCTGATGCTTGCGAGTACTTTGGATGAGTAGTCACGGTTGCTTTGCTCCCCCTTTTCCCCCTTCCCTCTTCTTTCTGGTTGTTGCAACCAGATGGTGGCCCCCAGGAGTCAGATGCCACCCCCGCCGACTACGACTACTACCTCGAGGGTGCCTACTACTACGTGGAGCCCACCGACGACCAGGAGTAGTTAGGAGGTCCCAGGCAGGAGGCCTTGCCTCTTCGATCGTTGATGTTTGTGCTAGCCTTCTTAAGGCAAACTTGTCTAACTTATGTCTGTACTCAGATATTGTTGCTTCCGCTGACTCTTGTGTATCGAGCTTGTATTCGAGCCCTTGAGGCCCCTGGCTTGTAATATGAAGCTTGTATTATTTTTATTTGTGTCTGGTGTTGTGTTTTGATATCTTCCCGTGAGTCCCTGATCTTGATCATACACATTTGCGTGTATGATTAGTGTACGGTCGAATCGGGGGCGTCACATGGGCGGTGGCGTCCAGCAACGCCAACGAACTAGGGCTGGAAGAATGTAGATCCGAGCTGTCGTGGCCTAAGCCGTCGTGACGTCGACGAGCCGAGTGAGCTGGAGGGGACGCAGCTACACGATCACTGAGGCGGAGCTGCCTGGCAGAGGACGCCGACAGTAGGGGGACACCGGAGTGACGCGGCCCAAGGCCGCCGGGACCGAAACAACACCAGCAGTGATCCGTCGCGAGGAGCCCCGAGTCAGCCACACCACAGAAGCATCTCCACCTCCACGCGAGAGCTATCACCGTGGCTCGGGGGTGAGGGAGGGCCGCTGCCGGCCGGCAAGTTGGGGAAGCAGCCGGTGGAGGACACCCGAGAGACGCCAGGAAGGATCTCGGGGATGCGTGGGCACGGGCGGAGAGGAGGAGGTGCGAGAGGGGAGGAGGCATCCGCGGCGGCCAGGGGCGGGGGAGGGGGCGAGGCTGGCCGGATCTGAGCGGGGTGGCCGTCGGGGGGCCGGAGCCGGTGTCGTCGGGCCAGCAGGAGGTAACCGCCGGGAGGGGGAGGCGTGGGGTGGTGGGCTGGAGGAGGGATTGGGGAGGTGACGAGCCACATCCGCCCCGACGCCACTTTCCTGGGGTCCGGCGCGGCTTCGCCGGTTGGCCCTCCGGTGGCAGCTACGCGGGGGTGGGGGCGGGGGAGGGACCTCGCTGATGGCGGCTAGGGTTCCCCCCATGTGTGCCAGAGCTGGGCGACACGGGGGTCGGGAGCCTCAATGATGCAGAGCTAGGCGACACGGGGGTCGGGAGCCTCACTGTAAATGTTCTTCCCTTTTCCATCTGGATCATTTTGTAATGATGTAGTGGTGATTTTTTTGAAACTTTCGCGCGTGGGGGAGACTACACAAATGAGAGGAATGAAAACCGCGTGCACATTCTGGTGTGATTTGGAATTATATTTTTCTTGACGAGGGTTACAGCGATTACAATTTTGAACAGATGTGACAAATGCATAAGACAACTGTTGTTTAGGGAAGATTGAAAATAAGACCCCTAAACTAAGTCTCGATCATCTTACATTTCCCTGTTTCCTCTAAAAAATCTTACATTTCCAAGCCAGAACTCGCGAACAGTGAAAAGAACTAAACAAGAAATGAATTGCTTAGCGTTAAGGTAGTTGCAAAACGTCATGAACCAAGGATTGCTCTAGCTCCTAACTAAGGGCGTCTTCAAAGCCAACCCGCAAATGGCTCAGGCATATGTTTGGTTTTATGTCCGGACATGGTCCACGGACATGATGCTAGAGGGAGCCATCCAAAGCTATTCATAAATTAATTCGGTTAGGAGGAGAGAGAGTAGAGGAGGACCATGCATATTGTGAGATTTTATTGTGTGGTGTCCAGTTGAGAGGAGAGAGAGGAGAGGAGAACATGTGAAGAGAGAGAAAAGAGAAGAGGGCCACGTGGTTACTTTGGTTGGTCAAGTGGATGTCCAGACTCTGGTATAACTCCCCCATGTTTGTCTCGGGTTTGCCGGAAAACAGAAGTCCGAACCACATGGCGGACCGATAGGGGTCCCCGTTAGATGACAAAAGCTGATACAAATGGTCCGGACACCACAATCCACACATATGCCAGAGCTTTAAGGATCTCCACAATCCAAACATATGCCAGAGTTTTGAGGATCTCCTTTGAAGATGCCCTAAGTTAGACGAAATGTAGTTCTTATAAAGTTGAAATGCAGAAAACCAGTTCATAGAAGTTTGGTAGCACTGCTATATTGATGAACATTTATATAAAAATTATTATTATTTCGGCATCAATATTTTCCAAAATTTTGACGGTGGACTTCCACCGAAAGAGTACGTGGCAACCATCCTCATCATAGTATGGATGTATTAGCCCCGTTGAATTCCTTTTTCTCGAAAGGGTTGTTTCATATTATTAGATAATAAAAAGTACACAATAGACTACAATCAACTGAAACACAAAGAAAGTACCCGTCTTCAAAGTCAAAACCACCATCACCAAGCATTGAAGCTCGCCATCAACTTCAATGGAGTTGCCAGAAAGGAGGAGCAACATCAAATGGCCCACAAGGCCACACAAACCATGGTAGATATCCGCTGAGGATGACGGGATGAAAGAATCTCTTATCGAACATGGGTTGTTGGGGGGGGGGGGACGACCCTCCCAGTAGCCCCAACGAAGACGAGGAAGATCCAACACCAGTTAAAAGGAGGCAAAGGAGGCAAACAAGGCAACCTGAACCCAACGGACGCCCTCTTCAACAGACAACCACCGTCGTCAGCCATTCCTAGGATCTGCCAACACCTCCTTCACACAACCTCACCAACCCCATACCACCGATGAAGGGAATGACGGTGCATCATCAAAAGGGCCGAAGGACAACAACCCATCAACGCCTCGTCAGCCGCCTAGGGTGCACAAAATCACGCTGGACCTACAGATCCGTGAACACCGAGCGCCTTCAATTCCTTGGTGAAGCAGGAGACCATGCGAGAGAAAGGAAAGAGTGGCAGAGACATTATTCCCTAGTGGCAACACCTTCGCCTCCAAAGCACCACCAGGCATCGCACACACTTCACACATAATATGCATCACATATCAGATCCAGTGTTCCTCCACCCTCATTGCTGTCAGACCGACATGCGAGAGGAGGGAACTGCCGGAATCACCGACAAATTTGGGCGGGGAAGAACGCCTTATCATGTTCTTCTTTGGAGAGAGATAACTGAACTGTCGATTTTTTTTTGGTCTAGCTTTGAAAACGCGGTCACCTTTTTTCTAGGACTTCACAATTCTGGCAATTGCAATTTCGCATTTGAACGTGTTAAAAAAAATTCGCGTTTGAACTGGAAGAACGCCTTTATGTCAAGCGCATCTGAACAAATGCAGAACGCGAGGGCGCCGCCGACAGCCGTCCTGTTCGGACGGGAGTCAAAGCAAAAACAACCGGAACGGTTTAGAGGTCGGGGCGACCGACTCGAGTCAGTCCGCTGTGGCCCATTCCGTACACCGGCACCCGCACCACAGGAGCCCCTCGCCGATTGCCCCAACCAAACCCACTCCTCTCTCTCTTCGCTCCCGCACTCTCCGCCCGGCGCCCCCGCAAACCCCCGCGCTCCACCCCCAAAACCCCAGCCCCAGCCCCAGCCCAGCGCTCCTAGGGTTACGCCGGCGGCGAGGGGTGCGCAATGCCGCCCAAGAAACCTAGCAAGGCGGGGAAGAGGCAGGGCAGGCATGCCGCTGCCGGCGGCGCCACTCGCGAGGAGCGGGAGAAGGAGGAAGAGGAGGAGATGAAGAAGCAAGTGGCCATGGAGATGAACCGGATCAACGGAGAGAAGCGCGACGGTGATGATTATACCTCTAGAACCGTCAGGGCTAAGAAGATCGCCAGCATCAGGTCTGGAATCAACTGGAATCTCCAGTACTCAGTTGCGGTAATCACCCCCACCCCACCCCCGCCCGGCCCCGCCCCGCCCCCTCTTTCCTAGAAATAGATTACGAGGAGTAGTAATTCTTTTTTAGGAATGAAAAGATCGCGTTATTTTGGGACTGTAATTGGGGCTTTCCTAATTAGATCAAGGGCAACCTTTTATCTGGCTTGGTGATTTTTGACCGAATTTGATTTGGATGTTTACCTGGGCAGACACTTCCGAGGTTCGGGCTCCCCATCAATTGCACAGTTCAGGATCTGAAAAATTTCTTCCAAGACAGAAGAATAAGGTACCGAATGCTCGGCTCATACCACCTCGAGAATGGTATCGTCGTTACTGCTCCTAAAGCTTTTGTAAGTTTCTTTTGACTCTATCTCCAAGTCAAACGGGCTAACCTGGTTGGTAAGATTCTCATTGTGGTTATAATCTGCAAACGCAGAGAACGTATCATCTCATCGATATGCTGTCGGATGACCCAGACACACCTCAAAAGTCTATTGTGCAGTTCATCATCGATGAATATAGTAACTACCTCAGCGCATTCCGTCCAACTCCTGAAGATGATCCTTACAAGCCTGGTGGTTTTTATGTTTTCATGGATCTGGAGGCTCCATTGTCCATCTGGTTTGTGGAGGATAAGATGAATTTTATCATGCCGTGGGCCTCAGTTGGATACGATAAGCTGTAAGTTCAATGCAACCCGCAGTTCTGCTACCACGTCACGTAGATATAACATATTTGTGCACACTATGTTTGTTATTTATAATATAGACTTATTATTGCATAGTGTATTTGTTAGTTCTGCAGTTTGTTATGTTTGTATATTTCCACTTCATTATGGTTCAAAATATGGTTTTGCTTGAGAAAATGGATCTGTTAGTATTTGGAGTAGCTGCTGTCTTTCTGCAGTTAGTTATGTTTGTATTGTAGCAGTGTAATATACTTGTTGGTGTATCTAATGCTACTCAGATACGTTTCGCAGATTATGGAAAATGCTTTTGTTGAATAATCGACTATTTGAGTATTGGAGATTATGGAAACTTATTTGTTAATTATAATATAGACTTATTAGTGCATAGTATATTAGTTTCTCCCACAATCACACACAAACTGCTTCCTCTGAACTCTTTCCATGCAGAGTTTACTGATCAGTAGAACGAATCTTGTCTGTGAAACAAAATCTTTTGTTGTTTAATGTGTTAGGTCGAATCCATCTTTGCAGTGTTTCATTGTTAAGGTGTTTAATACCATTGGCTGTCGCTTTGAACAATTCATGCTTAAATGGTTTTGGCAGCCATGGTTTTGTGTGTACTAATGACTAATGAGTTGCTGAATGACCTTATACCCAGTAATTTGTTCCAGGTTATTGAATATAGCTTTATATTTCTACTATACCAAAAAAGGAAGACATGGTTGGATCCTGGTCCTTTTTCTCTTATGATTCTGTAACCTTTTGTTTTTGAACTAAGTTATTCCTGATATGTACTTTAAAACTTTTCAACTCAGTATTAAAATGATGGAGACCTTCTTCTGGACATTAAAACTGTCATCTAGTAGTTCTTAGTTCAGTCGATTTGGGCTTCTTGGAGGAGAGTGTGCTAGACTGAGATGAAGAGAGAGTGCTAGACTGAGATGAACTAAATGCAGCTCTTAGTGCATTTCTGAATTGACTCTTTTTGCCAAAAATTCTGTTAACTTCACTCATATTTATGATATGTGCTGATCTTAATACAGGGATGAGGTAGAGGTCAGCAAAGGGTTTTTGAAGAGAATGACCGACAAATTGTTGAACAATTTCACTCCAGAGAATTATAAGAAAAAAATTGCTGGCAAAAAAGCAATGCTTGAGACCCCAATTGTCATATTCGGTGAAGGACAAAGATCGCGTGAATTCGAAGACTTTATATGTGTCAATTTTGATAGTCCAGTTCCGATTTTTGTCACATATCCTCTTAACACTCTCATTCACAGTTGGTCTGGACTGTCGAAGGTGGCACTGCACTTCTTAATTGCAATTGTTGAGCTACAGATCGGCGCAAGAGATGCTAGGCATAGCTTTGTGCGTGCGAGGCAAGAGATGTACCTCTTGTTTGATGATCTGAGTAAACTAAATCTCAACAGCGTTCTGTTAGAATTCGAGGAAAATGGTGTCTTTAGCTTAAAGAGCCTACTAGGGAGGTACCTACTTCTCGTCAAGTACGAGCCAGGTTTGGTGGCACGGCTGATCATCCGAGGGGTAGATAACTTCACTGGTGAGTATGACAGATACTCCAAGGATGCAGAGCCAACCTTGGAAGATTTGGAACCAAATCTGATGCTGCAGCAACAGGAGGAAGACAGAGAGGTTACAGGGCATGAAGAAAAGAAGAAATTGACAGCGCTGGTTAATAAATTGAGAACACAGGTTGGTGAGGAAGAGTATCTACGCTGGGTCAGCATTAAGGAGTCTGGCAAAGATTTATTGGCCGAGCTGATGAAATAACATGGGGTGGAGCACAAGATGGGAAGTAAAAAATCCACCATCTCTTCATGTTATGTTTTTAGTGCTGTGGTGGTTGTTACTTGTGATGCTGCTCATGTCTTCATCCGTGTCTCACATCATCCCTGAGCTTGCTGTACAATGCCTTACAGTTGGGCAATTTCAAGTCTAGCTGGTTGTGGAGATTTAGTCAGATTCGCTACAATGCCTTACAATGTCTTAGTCAGATTCCTCCAGTAGCTGGCCTGATGCATTTTTAGTCAGAATTTTGGTGTGCCTGTGGAAACTAGACCTTGTATTCAGAATCAGGAAGTTCATAGACAGGTGGAGGGTAGGCAGGATAAGAGGAATGCAGCAGGAGGGTCTAAAGGGCAACAAGCTACCGGGCAGAAATCTAAGAGTTTTGGTCCTCTCTCCAATAAAAACAGTTATGGTTCCAACAACAAGTTGCAATTGCCAGGGTCTGAGGAGAAAAATTCTGAAACTGTGAAGAATGATCATGCAGAATCCACAGCCCCACCATGCTTTAGATGTGGATATTCTGGTCATGTTTTCAAAGAATGCAGGACTGCTGAAGTGTATTCACTGTGGAAATCCACATCTGTCTGAGAGATGTACGATGACAATAGGCCCCATCCACTGGTTAAGCTTGTAGGTTGTGGTGCAAATGGGTTGCAAATGCTGATATCTCAAACAGGAAAACAGAACAGGAATGACAAGGTACAGCAAGCAGTTGGTTTGGTACATGTTATGGAAGGGGATATCAACTATGTACAGCTAGCTACAGGTTTCAGTGCGCGATTTCCCTGGGGAGCTGACTGGAAAGTGAAGGGCTATGGGGATAGGAAGTTTCTGCTTAAATTCCCTTCAGTAGCCAGGCTCAGAGAGATGACTGAATATCCACAATTTGGTTTGAAAGGGACCTCATCAGTGAGTTTGTACTCATCTTCAACTCTTTTTCTCATTGGTTGTGTTGCAGGACCCACATCTTCTTCTGCAGTATCTCTTTCCTCATTTCCACTGTAACCCACTTGCTCTTGTGAGCATCCATCCTTCTGGAAATCCATTCTTGCAGCATCTTGAGCATATTCCTCATTTATCTCTCTTAAGACCATTTGATATATGTGTGACACTGTTCTGTTTCTCTATTTGTTGTTTCCCTAGCATCATTTCTCTCAGTTGCATTTCTTTCTCCACTTCAGAAAATCCTATTTGGTGTTGTTGTTTGCCTTTCCTTTCAGCCTCATCCATATCAACATGGAGTGCATTACCAGAACTTGTCACCTCACAAGAATCGTGATTCCTATGCTTTTTTGCACCCCTGTCCTCTTTCCTATTGTCAGGTATCCTGTTCAGTTGCTCATTGGGGATAAGTATGCTATCCTGCAAGTAACCACCTTACTCTACCACAGCTTCTATCTCAAAATATATGTGGTATATGTAAGGATCTTCCGCCACTTCCACTACCTCTGGGATTTTCTTGGGATTTTTCACTCCCACCTTAACTCTCACAAGTTCAGACTTCCCGTACTCCTCCATATCCACTTCCTGAACAGTTCCAAGTAATGAAGCAATTTCCTCAAACCCATCTCTATGCAGCAATGTTTCAGGTATTCCATACATCCTCAACCATACACAGAACAGTTTGTACTTGGCCATAGAAGCAGAGTTCCACTTGATAACTTTCACTAGAACATTTGTCCCTGACTCACAACCAGAACAGCAGAATGTTTACATTGACAAATTTGTGGGCACTGGTGTCCATTTTGGGATAAGTACTGTTGGTAGGAATGTGAAAGAAATAGTGAGGGGCAAGGTATAAATAGAAGGATAACTGTAAGAAATATGAGTGACAAGCACCGGACAAGGCAATGGATAGGGCTATGCTGAAGAATCTTGAAGTAGTCCCAGGTAATTCTCCAATTCCCTCTGTTTTAAATACTGCTAGAGAAAAAATATCTAATATTGCTGCTGGTGTTGGTATTAAATTAGGATAAAATCCTGTAGAGGCTGCAGAAAATGTTCAAGAAGCTAGATGTACTATTTTTAGAGCTAGTAGTAATGATGTTAATGAACTGGACAATAAGATAGCTGGTACAGAGCAACAAGTTGTATATGATGTTCAGGATTTTTATACTGACGATGAAGATAATGATCATATCAATACTGATGTTGATAATGTAGTTATTAATGTAGCTGGGCTTGGTAGTTTGTTCATAAGAAGTTTGGTAGAGATTTTAGTAGAGGAATTATTATAGGAAAAGGTAGAAGTGGAAATACTAGTGATATAAATGGGAAAAAGCTACTCCCTCCGTCCCATAATATAAGAACATTCTTATATTATGGGACGGAGGGAGTATTTTAGATGGCTGGTCTGTTCTGGAATGCCAGGGGATTAGGAGACCTTGAGAAAAGAAATTCCCTAAGAGGTTTCATTAATGAGTATTAGTGGTAGTCATAATTTTTCTTGGGCTTTTGTACCCTCTAATGGCATTTCTGGTGGTTTGCTATTAGGATAGTGATGTTTTTGAAGTACTAGATACTGAGCTTGGTGATTTATTTATCAGAATGCTTTTACAAGATGAGATTTCTTGTGTGAAGTGGCATTTGGTGAATGTGTGTGGAGCTCCACGCAGTAGAGATAAAGAGTTTTTTTTTAATAAAACTCATACATGTATTTGGTAACAGTGATATTCCTATAATAGTAGGAGGTGACTTCAACATTATTAGGTGATGTAGTGAATCTAATAGAAATAAAGTGCTCCCTAAATGGTCCCATCTTTTTAGTACTATAATTGGGAATTGAGGGTTAAAAGAAGTAGAGTTAGCTGGTAGGAGATTTACTAGGTCCAGTGGACACGAAAATCCTACTTTAGAGAAATTAGATAGAATCCTTTTAAATATATCTTGGTAAAACATGTATGCATCTTAGAGCTTTGCCCATGGTTCTATCAGATCATGCTCTGTTAATGTCGGATTTTGTCTTAAATCAACCAAAAATTACCTGGTACCATTAAGGCCTCTTCTACCCTGGCAGTGCCACCCGAGCTCGCTAGTCGCTACCAGCTTGCAATCAATCCAAGAGTTTCCCACGGCATCATGGAAGAGATTCCCCGGCCGCTCTTCTGCTGGGAAGGATGATTAGATCATAGTATGTTCATGTTTTGCCCCCTATCTGGATACTAGAATTTGGGAATTTGTAACTGAGTCCTAGCCCATGGTTTTTTTTTATCACTCCATGGTTCAACGATCCCCTCCTTGCATTTATTTTATCTTAATTGCTGCCCATCCCGTGAAAATTCACTGACCGCAACTTCCTTTATGAGAGACCCCTTTGCATGCCTGCCACATCATCCACAACCTGTTATTGAGTGACATTCTACATGTAATCCATGCCATTGCCGAGCCTCTGTATGTAGATGCCTTCTCTATTGTTTGCTGCTGAGCGCATATGCCTCTGCTAGCTCTGATGAGGTCTAAGCTAACCCAGTCTGCCATTAGGATCATCAGCTAATTTCGAAGGGCTGCACCTTGAATACAGTGTCAGTCTATCACTGTTCTCTCCTCGTCAATCTCATCAGCTTTTGGATTATTAGTCCTGATCTATTACCGTGGACACATTAGAACATTCTTCTGAGTTGGGGTTATATATAGATCTAAGATCATGTGCTTTTCTGATAGGTCATTATTAACTTTATTCAACTATTTCTCAATTGTAAAGCTGCATATGAAACTGGAATAGCATTCTGGTCCACTTTTCTGCTGAATTCTCCTAGAAATTACTGCTTTGTGTTTCCACAGTTAAGGTTCAGGTTTGACGGTGTGTGTGAGCTGCTGCTACAGCATGGTTGTAGTGTTGGAATGATACATGTCTAGAATCACAAGATAATATGCTTTCAGTATGTAAGTAGCTTAATCTACAGATTTATTGTCATGTTTCAGAGTATCCTTCTGCCTTTATCCTGATCACAGTTACTGTCCTTTTTCTACTGTCCATGTTTAATTATGCGGAACTTGCATTATAATATATAGTGATAGCACTGGGATGACATATTTCTAAATGAACAATCATATTGTTTAGCAGATAACCAACAAAGGCTTAACAAATTAGATTAATAAGCTTATTTTTCGAAAGCTGCATCAGTGCCTAGTAGCTTGAGATAAACATCACACACATGAGCAAAGATTTTTCTGATACACTGGCTGGATGACCCTTGTTTACTAGCCAAGAACGGCTGTGATAAATCTGGTTGCCTAGTTACGCTCATCGTACCTCTTTGAGTGAATCTTGTTCTTTTCAATCTTTTGATGCTTATTATGGCACTGAAGAAGCGCAGAGCCATCAACATTGTTATGTTACTATTGAATTTTGGAACTCACTAGCTGTGTGCATGAACTAGCATGTTTTGCAAGCTCCTATGTATGGTGGCCTATTAGATGTCATCCATTGACTGGTGACTTTTTATGATGGTCCAGGTACAATGAACAGCATATTGGGTTATTTCAGGAGAAAACAACTGGGATTTTCAACAGCAGCGAGGGCCGGAGTCGGTCCGTTTACCTTGCGGTATGCTGTCGGAAGCCAAGCCCCCCCTCTCCTGTACAAGGTGGATGCTGCACTCTCCTACCCCGACCTCTTCCCGGGAGCGGCACATCCTGGCCGGTCAACCACAATCTGGAAACCAACATGGGCGGCAAGACCTTCATCTCCTTGCACTCAGGATGGATCGTCTGCATCAGGGGCAATCCCGACGGTGCCATCATCTTGGACACCAAGAATGGGAGTGTGATCCGCAGGCCAAAACTGATGGCTAGGAAGTGCTGCCCTGTGGTGGTGGTCGTCGGGGGCAGGGTCTACACTACACCCTCACAGTCACAGCAAGCCCTGCACCTACGCATTTGACGCCGACGCAGGAGAGTGGCACAAGATCGAAGGTGAGCACCTGCCATTCGTGGGTAGTGGGCCCTGCCATCCTGCACCGCGGTGACATCTTCCTCGCCTCTTCTCACAAGCACGGACCCATCAAAGCTTACCGCATCGAGTCTCAACTTCAAGCAGCAACCTGGCTGGAGCATCTGCTATTGAGTTGTCCACCACTGCCATCTCAGTAAGAAACGATGAGCATGAAGAAATTGGACCAGGGAGAGCGCGCTACTGGATTCTCTCTGTTGTTTTGGTACGAGGACCGTGGGCGCTACTTGGTTATGGTAAAGAGATTGGTGAAACCCATCCAAGGAAGTTGTATCTAAAGTTAGTTGCCTATCATACCGAGAGCTCTAGGGGATGACTCCCAGATTTTGTTGTCTCCAACCAACGGGAGCAGACCTTCAAGATCTGCAGTTCCACTGGGTTCTCTGACGCACCAGTCGCCTTCGCTCTATCCACATAGTAAGGTCCCTGGACACTTCTATTTCTCAGTATGTTCCTTAAGAAGCCTTGCTTTTTAGCTGCAAAAATGTAAATGCCATTCACCTTTGCTCATTGCTCATAGTTTCTACACTTAATAGGTAGCTTACCTTGTGGATTTTTATCAACCCACTACATTATCTACATTGGCATAAGGGTTTTTATCTTTCCCACCTCGCTAGTCATATCATATACTCCCTCCGTCCCATAATATAAGAGTGTTTTTTACACTAGTGTAGTGTCAAAAATGCTCTTATATTATAGTGTCAAAAACGCTCTTATATTATTGGACGGAGGGAGTATATTAGTATATTAGCAGTGTTTAACTTCTAAAATTGGTCAACCAACTGTTCTGCCTGTCGCCTTTCTACATCATTGTGCTTAAAAGGACACCTAAACTTTGTTTTTATCCTTTTATACGTATATCTTAGATGCTCGACATGCTAAAATCTTATCACAAATGAAATGAGTATTGATTTAAACGTGTGTTATCTCTGATCAATATGGATGATGGTTGTGCTGCTACCTTTAATCAATATTTGGTGCTGAGCATATTAAGAGGATGGAAAAACAGCCTGCCTCATTGATAAGTAGTCTTGTACTTTCCTTTCCCCTCCTTGTGCTTAAATACACATTATAGTATACTCCCTCCGTTCCAAAATATAAGTCTTTCTAGAGATTTCAACACATGACTACATACGGAGCAAAATGAATGAATCAACACTCTAAAATATGTCTACATACATCCGTATGTTGTAGACCATTTGAAATGTCTAAAAAGACTTATATTTTGGAACGGAGGGAGTAGAAAATTCTTCTGCTGCAATTTGGAAGGTGCTGATCATGGGCTGTTTGATAGGGCTGAAGCTTAGGCTTTAGGGTTACCCATATGCTTAAAAGCCTCCCTTGTGCTCCACAAATAAATCTTGTTAGAATTGTTCACAAGGAAAACGCACACCGAATTATTTCCTTTCCCTTCATTTAGAGTTTATGACCGACACCGGAAAAGATGCATAATTTATTCTTTGAGTGATAGATTTGGAGGAGTTGAGAAGACTAGCTTAAAACATGTTTCGTTTTGAAAGAGAATTAGCTTGGCATCATCCGAACGACGCCTAATAAGTTCGTAAAATACCATAGCGTTTGAGACTGATAAGTTTACACATGCTTGTTTTCTGTAGCTAAGTTTGGATGAACATGATTAGTGGCTTGGCTGGGTTTTCGACTTGCATGTGGTCTTGTAGACGTTTAGAAAAACAAAATTAGTAATCATACTCCCTCCTTCCCATATTGTTAGGCATATTAGTTTTAGCACGGAAATTAACGCAACACTTATCCCTAGTTGAGCCATCCTAGCAGGAAGCGTCCATGACTCAGAAAAAAGGAAAGGAGGCATGCACAATCTCTTGTGACCATCTCCAGGAAATTAGCGATCCTCAATGACTAGTCTATAGAGAAAATTGACTGCATGTGTCTTATATATTGGGACTGCATGCAAAAGCTAATACGCCTAATAAAATGGGAAGGAGGGAGTACAATATTACTCCCTCCGTCCCATAATATAAGACGCTTTTTGACACTAGTGTAGTGTCAAAAAAACGTCTTACATTATGGGAGAGGGAGTAAATGTTAAAGTTTTGGTCTGCTGATGCTCTCTTTGCTATTATTCTTTGAAAGAGATTGGGGCAAAAAAGAAGTGATCTCACGTGGTCATCTGATACTGATTTGAGCATGACCAAAAGATTTTCATCTGTATATGTGCATCTAGATGACAATCTGATCCATGTGGACAGACACATTGAGGCCAGGGAAATTAAATCCTCGATCACATCAACATGTATGCTGCATGCATTCAACCGTGAAAGCCACACAAGATCGACATCATTTTGACTGGAGAGATATTAAGTGTTTATGCATTTTGTGGTTTGGAATAATGCAGGATGATTCTTAGGGGGACATATCACACTCACTGCTGGATATGGCGTCTACCCACATCAAAGTTGTTGTACTAGTTGCGCGGACGTGGACTCTTATACGCCTAGGATACTATTAGGCCCGTTTTCGTTAATTTGCTCAGGACCTGACTGGACTGGATTGTCTTCTCCATGGCAAGAAATGGGATTACAGATATGGTTTGTGAATGAATGAACAATTAATGTCCTCCACATGCTGAGTGCATGTGAGATTCATTTTAGGTACGTATATGGGTACCCAATGATCATTCTTTGTTCTTGCTTGGAGTATACATAATATAATCGCTCCTACGTGGGTCGTCACCCGTTTCTATCTCACTTCCTTTGCTAGTTCCCCGACAAATGAACAATACTGTCGTTATGGCTAAAACTCTTTGCATTTTGAAACAGAGGAAGTACTTTGTAAAAATTCCTTCTTAGGAGGTGTTTGGCTGCGGATTGGTAACGCAAACGTAAACGTAATGAGTTTACGCTGTTTACCGAAAAAGGCTTTCGCCCCGCTTTATAAATAAAGCAAACCGCCACAAGACATACAACCAAAGCAGGTCCACACACACACACCACCCAAGTACCACAAACAAAGTATAGAGGTTCACTGAGGCACAGCTCAACAAGCCCGTAAGAAAGAGAAAAACACAACACAGCAAAGCCTGCCCAGCGCAGGAGATCTAGTCTAGCTCCGGCGGCGGCGGGCGGCGGCGACAAAGCGGACGGCCATCGAGCGAAGATCGGTGATGAAGGTTGAGATGGCGTCGATCCGGGCGGCTAAGCGGCCGCCAAAGCTGCAAGAAACCCGAGAATTTGTAGAGAGCATCAGTAGCGCGACGGAGGGGAGAATGTTGGATCACAAGCTTATTGCGAACGGTCCACAGCGTCCAGGCAAGGACCCCAAACTCCAGCCACTTGGAGTTCAGCAAAAAGGTCCGGGAAATTGGTGTGGCACCAACTCCCACCGACAATCTCGCGAAAGCAGCTCCAAAGGAACCGGGCGTAAACGCAAGCGAAGAAAATGTGATTGGAGTCTTCAGGAACATCGCAGAGGGGGCAGATACCGTTCGCCATTTCGCTATGGACCTCCACGCCAGACGGGACCCGTCCACGGATCCACTGCCACATGAAGATGCGAATCTTTAGTGGGACGCGGACGGACCACACCATCGAAAGGGGGGGGGGGGGGGGCGGATGTGGGAGCAATGGCCAAGTAAAGCGATTTGGTGGAGAATCGCCGACGGCTCCAGCCGCCAACAAGATAAGGTCTTGGTCGCCATCCACCAACGGCTCGTGAAGAGCAACGCAGATCAAGTAACTCACGCCAGCGGCGGATTCCGCCGCCCAAAAGGACGGCGGAAAGCAAGGCGCCTCTAAGTCACTAAGGGCCCTATCAACAGAAATCATAGGGTCGACAGAGATAGAGAAGAGGGTGGGGAAGCGGGCATGAAGGAGAGTCTCCGCCCAACGGTCGAACCAAAAAGCGTCGAGAGGCCGGACCCCACCGAGATAGAGGTACCAATGCGAGCACCTTGGTAGGAGTTGGACGAGACTGCCAAAACCGAGATCCGCCCGATTTACGGCGAAGGCAAGGGGTTGACCACGCAGGTATTTACTCCGGATAATGTCCAGCCAGAGGCCACCCCGACCTGCGCGATAGGCCAAAGCCACCGGGAGAGAAGGGCGATATTCATCCGCTTAGAGCACATGATGCCTAATCCACCCTGCTCCCTGGGCTTGCGAGATGTCCGCCAACGACCATGTGATACTTCGCTTGCCCCGATCGCCAAACCCAAGAGAATCGGGACTGAATCTTGGCGATCTCCTTATGGAGAGATTCATGGAGGCTGTAGAAGCTCATAAGAAACAAGACGAGGCTGGATAGGGATGAGTTGAGAAGGATAGTCCGCCACCTTAGAGAGCCACCTCCCTGCCAGGCTCGCATCCGATCCGGAGCTTGGTCACGAGGGGCGCAAGTCAGCTGACAGAGAGACGCGAGTCACTAATGGGCGTCCCAGATAGGTAGTGGGGAAAGAGCCCAGCGGCAATTGCCGGTTGGCAATGGCCACCAACTCGGAGGGGAGTACCCCATCACCATAACGTCACTCTTATCGAAGTTGATCTTGAGGCCCGACATCTGTTGGAAGCGGAGAAGGAGGAACTTGAGGTTGGTGATGTCCAACTCCGAGCCTTCGACCATGATGATCGTGTCGTCAAGATATTGGAGGATGGAGATCCCGAGCCCCAGAGAGGTGGGGGTAATCCCGGATGTGGCCAGCGGCTTCGCCTTATCCAATGGCGGCCAAAGCGTCAACGACCATATTGAAGAGGAACGGAGAGAAGGGGTCGCCTTGGCGAACCCCACGTAGGATAGGGAAGAAGGGGCCGATCTCGCCGTTGATATTGACCGCCGTGCGACCGCAAGAGACCATTTGCATGACTCTTGTGATCCACTGGTCGTCGAAGCCCTTCCGAAGAAGGACTTCCCTAAGGAAGGGCCAGCTAACCGTATCATAGGCCTTATGGAAATCAATCTTGACAAGACCGCCTTCAGCGCTGGCGGACCTTATGAAGGACCTCATGAAGCACCAGGACACCATCCAGGATGTGACGGCCCTTAATGAAGGCCGACCGTTAGGTGGGTAATCCGATCCGCAAGCGTGGTCACCCTATTGGCGTACCCTTGGCCAAGATCCGGAAGATCACGTTAATGACCGTGATCGGGCGGAATCGGCGAATGTCGGCCGCCCTGTGGACCTTGGGGATGAGGGAGATGGTCCCGTAGTTGAGGCGACTAAGGTCAATAGAACCCACAAAGAACTCATCAAAGATGGCCATGACCTCTGGTTTAATCACGTTCGGAAGGTCTGGAAGAAAATGACCAGAGACCGTCCGGTCCCGGAGCGAAGGAGGAGTTCATCCCTTGATGGCCTCCCGGACCTCCCCGCTTTCGAGAGAAGGGAGCCGTCGTGGATGCGTTCTCTGCGTCGAGAGACTAGTTGGGCGCCGCCCAACAATCCGGAGCGAGGAGATGCCGCCCGAGTAGCGGGAGAGAAGAGGGACCGATAGAAACCGTCGACATGGGAGCGAATGTCGCGGGGATCCTGAAGGAGGGCTGCCCCATCCCACAGGCAGGGGATGGTGTTGCGTCTACGGCGATCGTTGGCAATCGCCTGGAAGTAAGCCGTATTCGCATCACCCTTCAGGACCCAACGCTGCGCGCCCCGAAGGCGCCAAAAGGCTTCCTTATGTAAACGGAATGGATAAAACTTGAAATTTGGTTGGTTACCTACTGTAACGTCAATCAATACTGGGATTGCTCAAGAATTCACGTCAGTGAACATGGATAAGCAGGCCGGGAACGACAGTGGCGGGCCAGCGCTGGATATGCAGGCGGAGTACAAGGGCCCGGACGGTAAGAGCACGAGTGAGCGCCGTGGCGGCGCTGCCCCCGGCGAGCGGCCACCTGCCGTCAAGGCTGAAGGCGGAGGTGAGGCGCCGCACGCACGCTGAGGAGCTACGAGCCGGCGCCGATGCCGCCGTCGGCTGGCCCAGACCATGACCGGGCGCTTCTGAGCACGCATAGGGCCTCGATTCGACGCAAGGCTGGCCGGTGGTCGAGAAGCCGTTCGAGGCTTCGACAGCCTCACCGTCGATCTGCTCCTCCGACCAAGTTTCGGCCATGACGGCGTAGTGTCCAGGCACAGACCAAAGAGGAAACAAAGAGCGCCGGCGAAGCTTCCCTGCCGCGCGTGAGGAATGAGGAAGGAGGCCGCATAGCTCGTGTGATCGCATCTCGTGCGGAGAGGAGATGCCTGTAGCGTAATCTGTTACTGCAGATTTCCAGCGGCATCGGTTTTGTATTAGGCCGGGATTGGATACCATGTTATCGGATTACAGAGCAAGGGAAACAAACACGATTTAGCGGGACCTGTTAATGTTGTAATCAGATTAGCGCGAACCAAACACCTCCTTAGATGTATCCAATGTGTTCTCTTAGTCATCTGACTGCTGCTCAATTATGTGTAAAGTCGAAGGATCAGGAACTGACTGTAATACTAATATCATCTATAAAACACTACATTGTGTGCTCCGTCGTGGTTTTGTCTGTTTTTGACAGTGCTCTGCTTTAGTTATATACTACATACTACATATACATACTCTCGGTTTCGATAGATACTACATATAACATACAAAACGCAAGTGGTGGTAACTACCACTGCTTGTAGGAATATATATATATATATATATATATATATATATATATATATATATATATATATATTGTTACTACCTATCATTTGCTATATACACCGTATTGATCAGGCGATCGAACGCAAAATTACAGCAACAAAGTTAATGTGATGCAAAAATATGTGTGAGTTTTTTAAATCAAATTAAGCACCATTATACAATTCTCCACTAGATATTTGCTGGCACTGTCCTCTCTTGTTCAGTTGTTCCATCCTTCGGGAGTACCACATATATAGATTCAAACGTATGCGTGCACCACGAGCACATACAGAACACATAGGAAAGTTAGCGGCAGCTACATATACAATAAACATACATCGTAAATGAAATCCAATTCATAAAGAAGTTAGCGATGGCACTCAGCGCGCACAATTGCTTCCATCTTTGCTTTGCGAGAATCGACAATTTCCGAATATCAAACCCAAACAAGTAATACACAGAATAGCTTCTCTTAATCAGAGCATAGGCAAATTGGTATACAATCCAGAAATAAGATGCTCCACCAGTAAGTCAGGAATGCCAGCATACAAATTACAGTTAAGTAGCTGAGCAACAAAATAGGCCCTTGCTAAGGCTACGCAACACTGAATACCAGGCACATTGACAGCCAACGACCATAGTTAAGAAATAACGGCATACCAATATAAGCAGACAAGTTCAATACAACACAAGTTCATTCTCCAATCTCCATAAAAGGGATATGCGGACATGGTGAGCAAGGCTCTGTATACCCCATCATCAAGATAGGCCGCTGGTCATCAATAAGGAGGGACCAAGCAACAGTAATCTCCAATTTACAGTCACCAAGGTTAAATTCTTTTTGACTTACGTTGCTGGATTCCGGTGTGAAGACAAAACAACGACTCGTGCAACCAGATTGTTCCAAGATCTCCATGAGAATTTCTAGCCTTCCTTCTCTTTTTACCGAAACAACTTGCCTTGACAGATCCAGATAGCCCCCTTCACCCACGGGAATTGTTCCAGCTTTTGAACCAAACAGCAAAACATGCTCAGATGGGCTCTCAGAAGGTAGTGAGGAACAAACAACTTGGATGCCATTTTCAGAAGGCAGTGAGCCCTCTTGAACACGGATACTCAGGATAGTGGCTTGGAGTGATTGTTCAAGATGCTCACAGCACAACTCTATTGTGCAAAAGTGGGCACTGAGGTGACGCGTAGAAAAAGTATCACCAACATCACCATTATAAGAGAAGGCTTTACTGATCAATGCTCTATCTTCAGACTTTGTTGTGCCCTTCTGTTTTAGTTGGATTTCAATGTTGACGGTGTCCATAGAGATAATTGCACGAGACGGGCCAGTCAAGTGCAAAAAAGGATCCTGCAAACATCATCATTCAACATTAACTAATCAACAAGGATGCACACAATAAGAAAAAAGAAGAAAAGGAAGCTACCCACACTTACATGCTCCGTGAGGAGTTGGTAGTCATCCCTAGTGCGAAAGAAGAGAATGTTGCGACGATTGTCCACAACATCTCGGGCGGCAACCACACCGTACACCTTCAGTGGCCAGTTGTGGCCTTTTACTTTTGCAACTTTAATGGAGTAGATTTGCATGGTCCTCCGGCAACCAGCATCCAGTGGGACGTGGCCTGGTATGCAGTGTGTAAAGAGCATGGGGCTCAACAATGCTGCATGCAGGCGAGTGAAGTATGTGTTAATCAAACATGAACTAACTAAATAATCCATTCAAGCAGACACATTAATATGTATAAGCACACATATCCATACATGTTTACTCACTCGTGTCTTCGAAGCTGCAGCCGTTACTGCACGTGCGTTCCCAGCGACTAATGTAGTTAGCGAAGTTGCTCTCCTCAATCATCTCCATCTCCTTCTCCTCGTCCTCATCCTCCTCCCACTCTATGTCCTGATCTTCGCGTATGGATAGCAATTTCATAGTAAAACTCGGTACCATCTACCGAGCCAGTCGAAAACTGCCGAGGTCAACTGCAATGTGGAGATATAGTGCGCGAAGGGCTCACAAGTAAATATGCATGTTGCTAGAAATTTCGTCTCTGTTGAGACTAGTTGGCGCATGTCATCCCACAACTCATCGATCAGCCACAAGAGCGAGTTCAGTTTTAAGCCGAACCTCGGCGCCACCTCCGGTTCCATGGTGTCTGCCTCCACCGCAGACATGTTTCTGGCTGTCTCGGCTATGGATATGAAGATAGTAACCAGCAGCTCCTTGAAATGCTCCTCCGTTTCCTTCTCACCATCATCGCCAATCCGGTGCTGGGTCGCGGGGATACTCATCTCACTTTCATCGCCAATCGGGGGCTGGATCGCGCAGAAGCTCAACCGGAGCAAAGAATCGGCCCGACTTAAGATCCTTCGTGACACCTGGATCATATCATCTTGCAACTGTAGCAGATCCTTGTGACCTGCGGACCCGCCATGTCCCATCTCAATCATCTTCTTCAAAAGGACTTAGATCTGGCTGATACTTTCCTTCGCGAGCTTCGCGGCAGCACACAAATCATTCGCGGCAGCACGGACCTCCACCTCCTGGTTCAACATGACCATGCTTCCCTTCCCCCTCACTTCGGTCGCCATCTCACCGCCCTCACCTCTGTCCTTTTTTATCCACACCAAGCCGCCGCTACTGATCTTTGGCCCAGTTCGTTTCACCTGGGACTCTCCAGAATCAATCGGCCTAGTAGAACCAATTAGTAGCAGTACCAAATTATCAAGCACCAAATTGACATGACCAAGCAGCAGCTACAAATTCAAACATACATCAATCCATGCATCTATTCCCCTAAGTACTGACGGAGAAGAGAGGAGAGGAGGGAGCGAAGAGAGGAGAGGAGAGAAGAGAGAAGAGGAGAAGAGATGCTCACATCAGGCTGGTCGAAGGAGACGACAGCAGCGGCGACTTGTGGTTGAGGTGGACAGCCGTCGTCGGCGTTGAAGAAGAGCAGCGGCGACGGGAGGGAGGGGCGGCGGCGGGAAGGCAGAGCCTAGCTACGGCGAGGTAGGGAGCGATGAGGCGGTGTCGGCGTACGCAGGATTCGGCGGCGAGCGGGGAGGGGGTGGTCGGAGATGCCGTGCGGCGGCGTCGGCCGGAGCGGGCCGTGCCCACGAACCCTAGCGGGGGTGTGAAACGTTTTCTTCTGGGGGTGTCCATAATCTTGAGAATCGAATTTTTGTTTTCTTCATTTTATTGGGATTCTGTGTTCACTCAGATTCTGCGGAATCCTTACAAGATTTCCGAATACAAATCCAGTTATTTTGCGTTGTTGATTTTTCACACACAAATTCTTCAAAATCCTCTAAAAAACTGGTCAATTCATCGTTTAGGGTACCATCAGTTAGGGCAACTTCAACGCGTCGGCATGCGTTTGTTTTGGTCGAAATGGACAGAAACAACGGTCCAATGCACCGACGCAAACGGACACACGTACGTTTTTCGTCCGCTGGCGGCCCATTTCCTGCCCAAAATTTGAACCGGGCTACGTCGGCACGGACACAGCACAAACGTGCGACGCTCGCCCTTGTCCTTCCCCCTAGCCTGCCCGTCGGTGGCACCTCCATCTCGCCCTCCCTCCCACTCGCCGGGGAGTTTTTCTACAAACAAACAGGTATTTCACATTATCACATTATATTCTTGTTATCATTCTTGCCTAGCTACTTTTACCTTTTGCTTTGCTTGCCTAAAAAAATCTTTAAAAACACCAAAAATATCTTTAGTTGATATTTCTGTTCTAGTTGCAATCATGTCTCTAGTGAAAACACTCATGTTGATGGTGTTAATGAAGCTAGTCCCATGGGGGATGTTGAGGAAACTCTTAGGTCACCTACTTATGATGAAGATCCTCGTGGTAGTGATATTCCCTCAGGTCTACCTTTAACACTCAGGAAGCAGACAACAACTCAGTTACAAGTTTTGGTGGATCGTGTTGGGGACTGCCTGCCTCTTTGGAAGGCCGCTACTTTGCCAAAGAGCGGTCGACTGCTACTCATTCAGTCGGTCCTATGTGCGATTCCGATGCACTCCATGCTGGCACTTGACCTTCCAGCAAAACCTCTCGCTGCCCTTGCCAAGATCTGTCGTGGTTTCTTGTGGTGTGGCAAGAAAGAGGCGCAGGGTGGCAATTGCTCCGTGGCCTGGGACATGGTTTGTACGCCTAAGTGGGCAGGTGGACTGGGTATCCCTAACTTACAATGGCTAAACAAAGCTTTGCAGGCAAGATGGCCGTGGTTGCATAAGGCAGACAAAAACAGGTCGTGGGCTGAATTCCACATCCTGGTGCCGACAGAATCTCTAGAGTTGGTCCAGGCAGCGGCTCGTACCTCGGGGGGCAATGGAAAAGAAACCCTTTTCTGGGAAGATAGGTGCCTCAATGGATATAGGTTGCAGGAGTTAGCCCTAACAGTGCACAACCTAGTTCCCGATCGGCTAAATAGATCAAAGCTCGTCTCAGAGGCTATGCATCACAACAGCTGGGCAGGTGACTTGGGTCCTAACCTAACACCGCAGGCCTTGGGGGAATTTCTCCAACTATGGCCTCTCATCACTACTTTCCAGCTTTCCGAAGACACGGAGGACGTGGTTACTTGGTATTGGGAGAAAGACGGACAATTTTCGGCGAGGTCGGCCTATGCGGCCAGGTTCATGGGGCGCACGGTTGCCCCAACGGTGGCTTTCACTTGGAAATCTAGGGCGCCTTTGCAATGCCGCTTCTTCGCGTGGTTGGCCTTCAAGAACCGTTGTTGGACGTCTGATCGGCTAGCACGGCGAGGCCTACATCATCAACAAGTCTGCCTGCTATGCAACCAACACGAGGAGACCATTCAACACCTACTAGTGGGGTGCGTTTTGCAAAGCAGGTCTGTCATTGGATGGGAAGAACGACGGGAAGACAGGAGTTTGAACCGACTTTGGATGAAGGCCTCGGGGAGTGGTGCACTAGACAGGAACGTACCACCACACACTGCAAGTCCACTAGGGCCCTATGCCTACTTGGGATGTGGATGACTTGGAAGCACCGCAATGACATTGTGTTCAACGACGTAACACCTTCTCTTTCGGCGACACTACTCAAGATTAGTGAGGAGGGTAGACTGTGGGCTAAGGCCGGCCTCCTGAAAGGCAATGTAAAAGGTTTCGAGGTGGATGAGGGTAGGCAGTATCAAGAGGATTAGCCGATGAACTTGGGTGGTGCCGGATAAAAGCTGGCATGTAAATTTAATGTACATAAGACCTGGGAGTCCTTCCCCCTTCTTTAATGAATGATACGCACACTCGTGCTTATTCGAGAAAAAATGATATTCCCTCAACTTGGAAAACAAATATTATATTATGTAAGAAGTGGGAATGTCATTAGGAAAAATATTATTAATGAATTCTTTACTTGTTTTGGAGTATCTTGTGGGGCCCACGTGGCTCTGCTGATCCTAATCTCAAGTCTATAAATTCCTATTTTTCGAGAAAAAAATAAGAGAAGAAGTTTCATCGCATTTTACGATGCGGAGCCGCCGCTACCTCCTAATCTCCACCGGGAGGACTGATCTGGAGTCCGTTCGAGGCTCCAAAGAGGGGGATTTGTCATCATCATCATCACCAACTCTTCTTCATCACCAATTTCATGATGCTCACGACCGGGAGTGAGTAATTCCTTTGTAGGCTTGTTGGATAGTGATGGGGTTGGATGAGATTTGTCATGTAATCGGGTCAATTTTTAGGGCTTGATCCCTAGTATCCATTATGTTCTGAGATTGATGTTGCTATGACTTTGCTATGCTCAATGCTTGTCACTAGGGCCCGAGTGTCATGATTTCAGATCTGAACCATTTATGTTTCCATGAATATATCAGAGTTCTTGATCCTATCTTGCAAGTTATACGCACCTATTACGTGTTATGATCCGCATACCCCAAAGTGACAATCGTTGGGATTCTTTTCGGTGATTACCGTAGTTTGAGGAGTTCACGTATTCACTATGTGTTAATGCTTTGTTTCGGTTCTCTATTAAAAGGAGGCCTTATTATCCCTTAGTTTCCTTATGGACCCCACTACCATGGGAGTGTAGGACAAAAGATGTCATGCAAGTTCTTATAAGCACGCGTATGACTATATACAGAATACATGCCTACATTATATTGATGAATTGGAGCTATTATGCATCGCTCTAGGTTGTGACTGTTATATGATGAATGTCATCCAACACAAATATCCATCACTGATCCAATGCCTACGCTTTTTTCATATTGATCTTTGCTAAGTTACTTTTGCTGCTGCTGCTATTACAATCACTACAAAACTGCTACTGTTACTGTTACCGATGCTATTGTTACTTTCATTACTGCTATCAAACTATCATACTATTGTGCTAATGATCACCTTGCTGAAGATATTTAGTTCTCCAGGCTGGTTGAATTGACAACTCAATTACTAATACTTGCAAATATTCTTTGGCTCCCCTTGTGTCGAATCAATAAATTTGGGTTGAAGACTCTATCCTCGAAAACTGTTGCCATCCCCTATACTTGTGAGTTATCAACGTCTAACTTGGTTTTGCAGGTTTGCATATGATGCTTCTCCGTCATATCTACTTTTCTAAACACTTTTTCTCTTGTTTTGGACTCTAATTTGCATTATTTGAATGAAACTAACCGGACCGACGCTTTGTTTTTAGCAGAACTACCTTGGTGTTGTTTTTTGTGCAGAAATAAAAGTTCTCGGAATTGGAGGAAACTTTTTGGAGATATTTTATAGAATATATAAAAAAATACTAGAGCCAGGTGTTGGGAAATGTAGTAGAAAACAAAAAAAATCGCCCTACCATCACGCAGGAACAATATGAAGATGCATAACGGGTGGTGAGCAACGATCATTACCGACTCCGGGAGTGCAGCGGAAGTAGACGAGTCGATGTAGATCAAACTTGGAGTCCCTCGAATGTCGATGACGATCCCGTGAACTGCCCTCGAACGATCCCATGAACAGAAGACCGAAAGCGCAACCTCTCTACTTGGTTGCAAGCATACGGTCTTCACGA
The DNA here is from genome assembly GCA_021605145.1 of Aegilops bicornis. Lineage (NCBI taxonomy): Eukaryota > Viridiplantae > Streptophyta > Magnoliopsida > Poales > Poaceae > Aegilops > Aegilops bicornis. The sequence goes on along the minus strand of CM038669.1, from coordinate 563,863,253 downwards.
TCCGGCAGAGCTTCGTCGTCCAGAGCTAATCGTTGCCGAAAAATTAGAGGGAGGAGATTGGAACCACACAGGGCTTCTAATTATGAGGATTAGAGGTGGCTAGGGCTAGCTCTAATTAATCAACTAGGACCAACTAGAACTAGTACTAGATCAACTAGAGGAGGCTCCAAAACTTGTGTTTACATAGGGTGGAAATCCTCTAGTATATTTAGATACATTATGACAGAGCACAGCCCTCTCAGTGTTGGGGAATGCAGTATTTCAAAAAATTTCCTACAATCACGCAAGATCTATCTAGGAGATGCATAGAAACGAGAGGGGAGAGTGTGTCCACGTACCCTCGTAACCCGAAAGCGGAAGCGTTTAGTAACGCGGTTGATGTAGTCGAACGTCTTCATGATCCAACCGATCCAAGTATCGAACGTACGGCACCTCCGTGTTCAGCACACGTTCGACACGATGACGTCCCTCGAGCTCTTGATCCAGTTGAGGATGAGGGAGAGTTCAGTCAGCATGACGGTGTGGTAATGGTGATGATGAAGTTACCGGCGCAGGGCTTCGCCTAAGCACTACGACGATATGACCGAGGTGTGTAGCTGTGGAGGGGGCACCGCACACGGCTAAGACAATTGATCTTGTGTGTTGTAGGGTGCCCCCTGCTCCCGTATATAAAGGAGGGGAGGAGAAGGCCGGCCGGCCCTAGGGGGTGCGCCAAGAGAGGGAGTCCTACTAGGACTTCCTAGTCCTAGTAGGATTCCTCTACAAGGAAGAGAGGGGAAAGGAAGGAGAGGGAGAGGGAGTAGGAAAGGGGGGTGCCACCCCTTCCCCTAGTCCAATTCGGACTGCCAGGGGGCAGCCCCTTGCGGCCCTTCTCTCTCTCCACTAAGGCCCATGAAGGCCCATTAGTTCCCCCGGGGGGTTCCGATAACCCTCCGGCACTCCGATAGTTACCCGGTACCTCTTGGAACTCACCCGGTGTCCGAATAACATCGTCCAATATATCATTATTTATGTCTCAACCATTTAGAGACTCCTCGTCATGTTCGTGATCTCATGCGGGACTCCGAACAAACTTCGGTCATCAAATCACATAACTCATAATACAAATAGTCATCGAACATTAAGCGTGCGGACCCCACGGGTTCGAGAACTATGTAGACATGACCGAGACACATCTCAGGCCAATAACCAATAGCGGAACCTGGATGCTCATATTGGCTCCTACATATTCTACGAAGATCTTTATTGGTCAAACCGCATAACAACATACGTTGTTCCCTTTGTCATTGGTATGTTACTTGCCCGAGATTCGATCATTGGTATCCTCATACCTAGTTCAAGCTCATTACCGGCAAGTCTCTTTACTTGTTCCGTAATGCATCATCCCGTAACTAACTCATTAGTCACATTGCTTGCAAGGCTTATAGTGATGTGCATTACCGAGAGGGCCCAGAGATACCTCTCCGATACACGGAGTGACAAATCCTAATCTCGATCTATGCCAACCCAACAAACACCTTCAGAGATACCAGAGAGCATCTTTGTGATCACCCGATTCACGTTGTGACGTTTGATAGCACACAAGGTGTTCCTCCGGTATTCGGAGTTGCATAATCTCATAGTCAGAGGAACATGTATAAGTCATGAAGAAAGCAATAGCAATAAAACTAAACGATCATCATGCTAAGCTAACGGATGGGTCTTGTCCATCACATCATTCTCTAATGATGTGATCCTGTTCATCAAATGACAACACATGTCTATTGTCAGGAAACATAACCATCTTTGATTAACGATCTAGTCAAGTAGAGGCATTCTAGGGACACTCTGTTTTGTCTATGTATTCACACTTGTTCTAAGTTTCCGGTTAATACAATTCTAGCATGAACAATAAATATTTATCATGATATAAGGAAATATAAATAACAACTTTATTATTGCCTCTAGGGCATATTTCCTTCAGTCTCCCACTTGCACTAGAGTCAATAATCTAGATTACATAGTAATGATTCTAACACCCATGGAGTCCTGGTGCTGATCATGTTTTGCTCGTGGAAGAGGCTTAGTCAACGGGTCTGCAACATTCAGATCCGTATGTATTTTGCAAATCTCTATGTCTCCCTCCTTGACTTGATCGCGGATGGAATTGAAGCGTCTCTTGATGTGTTTGGTTCTCTTGTGAAATCTGGATTCCTTCGCCATGGCTATTGCTCCAGTATTGTCACAAAAGATTTTCATTGGACCCGATGCACTAGGTATTACACCTAGATCGGATATGAACTCCTTCATCCAGACTCCTTCATTTGCTGCTTCTGAAGCAGCTATGTACTCCGCTTCACACATAGATCCCGCCACGACGCTTTGCTTGGAACTGCACCAACTGACAGCTCCACCATTCAATATAAATACGTATCTGGTTTGTGACTTAGAGTCATCCGGATCAGTGTCAAAGCTTGCATCGACGTAACCATTTACGACGAGCTCTTTTTCACCTCCATAAACGAGAAACATATCCTTAGTCCTTTTCAAGTATTTCAGGATGTTCTTGACCGATGTCTAGTGATCCACTCCTGGATTACTTTGGTACCTCCCTGCTAAACTAACAGAAAGGCACACATCAGGTCTGGTACACAACATTGCATACATGATAGAACCTATGGCTGAGGCATAGGGAATGACTTTCATTTTCTCTCTATCTTATGTAGTGGTCGGGCATTGAGCCTGACTCAACTTCACACCTTGTAACACAGGCAAGAACCCTTTCTTTGACTGATGCATTTTGAACTTCTACAAAAATTATTAAGGTATGTGCTTTGTGAAAGTTCAATTAAGCGTCTTGATCTATCTCTATAGATCTTGATGCCCAATATATAACGAGCTTCACTGAGGTCTTTCATTGAAAAATTCTTATTCAAGTATCCTTTTATGCTATCCAAAAATTCCGTATTATTTCCAATCAACAATATGTCATCCACATATAATATTAGAAATGCTACAGAGCTCCCACTCACATTCTTGTAAATACAGGCTTCTCCAAAAGTCTGTATAAAACCATATGCTTTGATCACACTATCAAAGCGTATATTCCAACTCCGAGAGGCTTGCACCAGTCCATAAATGGATCGCTGGAGCTTGCACACTTTGTTAGCACCTTTAGGATCGACAAAACCTTCTGGTTGCATCATATACAACTCTTCTTTAAGATATCCATTAAGGAATGCAGTTTTGACATCCATTTGCCAAATTTCATAATCATAAAATGCGGCAATTGCTAACAAGATTCGGACAGAGTTAAGCATCACTACGGGTGAGAAGGTATTATCGTAGTCAACTCCTTGAACTTGTTGAAAACCTTCCGCAACAAGTCGAGTTTTGTAGACAGTAACATTACCGCCAGTGTCAATCTTCTTCTTGAAAATCCTTTTATTCTCTATGGCTTGCCGATCATCGGGCAAGTCAACCAAAGTCCATACTTTGTTCTCATACATGGATCCCATCTCAGATTTCATGGCTTCAAGCCATTTCACGGAATCCGGGCTCATCATCGCTTCCTCATAGTTCATAGGTTCGTCATCGTCAAGTAACATGACCTCCAGAATAGGATTACCGTACCACTCTGCTGCGGATCATACTCTGGTTGACCTACGAGGTTCAGTAGTAACTTGATCTGAAGTTTCATGATCATCATCGTTAGCTTCCTCACTAATTGGTGTGGGAATCACTGGAACTGATTTCTGTGATGAACTACTTTCCAATTCAGGAGAAGGTACAATTACCTCATCAAGTTCTACTTTCCTCCCACTCACTTCTTTCGAGAGAAACTCCTTCTCTAGAAAGGATCCATTCTTAGCAACGAATATCTTGCCTTGGGATCTGTGATAGAAGGTGTACCCAACAGTTTCCTTTGGCTATCCTATGAAGACACATTTCTCCGATTTGGGTTTGAGCTTATTAGGTTGAAGCTTTTTCACATAAGCATCGCAGCCCCAAACTTTAAGAAACACAGCTTAGGTTTCTTGCCAAACCACAGTTCATATGGTGTCATCTCAACAGATTTAGATGGTGCCCTATTTAACGTGAATGCAGCTGTCTCTAAAGCATAACCCAAAAATGATAATGGTAAAACAATAAGAGACATCATAGATCGCACCATGTCTAATAAAGTACGGTTAGGACGTTCGGACACACCATTACGCTGTGGTGTTCCAGGTGGCGTGAGTTGCGAAACTATACCACATTGTTTCAAATGAAGACCAAACTCATAACTCAAATATTCACCTCCACGATTAGATCGTAGAAACTTTATTTTCTTGTTACGATGATTTTCTACTTCACTCTGAAATTCTTTGAACTTTTCAAATGTTTCAGACTTATGTTTCATCAAGTAGATATACCCATATATGCTCAAATCATCTGCGAAGGTTAGAAAATAACGATACCCGCCGCGAGCCTCAACTCTCATTGGACCACATACATCAGTATGTATTATTTCCAACAAGTCAGTTGCTTGCTCCATTGTTCCGGAGAACGGAGTTTGAGTCATCTTGCCCATGAGGCACGGTTCACAAGCATCAAGTGATTCATAATCAAGTGATTCCAAAATCCCATCAGCATGGAGTTTCTTCATGCGTTTTACACCAATATGACCTAAACGGCAGTGCCACAAATAAGTTGCACTATCATTATTAACCTTGCATCTTTTGGCTTCAATATTATAAATATGTGTATCACTACAATCGAGATTCAACAAAAATAGACCACTCATCAAGGGTGCATGACCATAAAAGATATCACTCATATAAATAGAACCATTATTCTCTGATTTAAATGAATAACGGTCTTGCATCAAACAAGATCCAGATATAATGTTCATGCTTAACGCTAGCACCAAATAACAATTATTCAGGTCTAAAACTAATCCCGACGGTAGATGTAGAGGTAGAGTGCCGACGGTGATCACATCGACTTTGGAACCATTTCCCACGCACATCGTCACCTCGTCCTTAGCCAATCTTCGTTTAATCCGTAGCCCCTGTTTCGAGTTGCAAATATGAGCAACAGAACCAGTATCAAATACCCAGGCACTACTACGAGCATTAGTAAGGTACACATCAATAACATGTATATCAAATATACCTTTCACTTTGCCATCCTTCTTATCCGCCAAATACTTGGGGCAGTTCCGCTTCCAGTGAACAGTCCCTTTGCAGTAGAAGCACTCAGTTTCAGGCTTAGGTCCAGACTTGGGCTTCTTCACTTGAGCAGCAACTTGATTGCCGTTTCTTCTTGAAGTTCCCCTTCTTCCCTTTGCCCTTTTTCTTGAAACTAGTGGTCTTCTTAACCATCATCACTTGATGCTCCTTCTTGATTTCTACCTCCGCAGCCTTTAGCATCGCGAAGAGCTCGGGAATTGTCTTATCCATCCCTTGCATATTATAGTTCATCACGAAGCTTTTATAGCTTGGTGGCAGTGATTGAAGAACTTTGTCAATGACACTATCATCAGGAAGATTAACTCCCAGTTGAGTCAAGTGGTTGTGGTACCCAGACATTCTGAGTATATGTTCACTGACAGAACTATTCTCCTCCATCTTGCAGCTATAGAACTTATTGAAGACTTCATATCTCTCTCAATTCGGGCATTTGCTTGAAATATTAACTTCAACTCCTGGAACATCCATATGCTCCATGACGTTCAAAACGTCTTTGAGGTCCTGATTCTAAGCCGTAAAGCATGGCACACTGAACTATTGAGTAGTCATCATCTTTGCTCTGCCTGACGTTCATAACGTCCGGTGTTGCTCCTACAGCGGGTCTTGCACCTAGCGGTGCTTCCAGGACGTAATTCTTCTGTGCAGCAATGAGGATAATCGTCAAGTTACGGACCCTGTCTGTGTAGTTGCTACCATCATCTTTCAACTTAGCTTTCTCTAGGAACACACTAAAATTGAAAGGAACGGTAGCACAGGCCATTGATCTACAAAAACATAGACATGCAAAAACTATCAGGTACTAAGTTCATGGTAAATTAAAGTTCAATTAATCATATTACTTAAGAACTCCCACTTAGATAGACATCCCTCTAGTCATCTAAATGATCACGTGATCCATATCAACTAAACCATGTCCGATCATCACGTGAGATGGAGTAGTTTTCAACGGTGAACATATCTATGTTGATCATATCTACTATATGATTCACGTTCGACCTTTCAGTCTCAGTGTTCCAAGGCCATATCTGCATATGCTAGGCTCGTCAAGTTTAACCCGAGTATTCTGCACGTGCAAAACTGGCTTGCACCTGTTGTATGTGAACGTAGAGCTTATCATACCCGATCATCACGTGGTGTCTCGGCACGACGAACTGTAGCAACGGTGCATACTCAGGGAGAACACTTATACCTTGAAATTTAGTGAGGGATCATGTTATAATGCTACCGCCGTACTAAGCAAAATAAGATGCTTAAAAGATAAACATCACATTCAATCAAAATATGTGACATGATATGGCCATCATCATCTTGTGCCTTTGATCTCCATCTCTAAGGCATCGTCATGATCTCCACCGTCATCGGCTTGACACCTTGATCTCCATCGTAGCATCGTTGTTGTCTCGCCAACTATTGCTTCTACGACTATTGTTGCCGCTTAGTGATAAAGTAAAGCAATTACATGGCGATTGCATTTCATACAATAAAGGGACAACTATAAGGCTCCTGCCAGTTGCCAATAACTTTTACAAAACATGATCATCTGATACAACAATTTATATCTCATCACGTCTTGACCATATCACATCACAACATGCCCTGCAAAAACAAGTTAGACGTCCTCCACTTTGTTGTTGCAAGTTTTACGTGGCTGCTATGGGCTTCTACCAAGAACCGTTCTAACCTACGCATCGAAACCACAACGATTTTTCGTCAAGTGTGCTGTTTTAAGCTTCAACAAGGACCGGCCGTAGTCAAACTCGATTCAGCTAAAGTTGGAGAAACAGACACCCGCCAGCCACCTGTGTGCGAAGCACGTCGGTAGAACCAGTCTCATGAACGAGGTCATGTAATGTCAGTCTAGGCCGCTTCATCCAACAATACCGCCGAATCAAAGTAAGACATTGGTGGTAAGCATTATGACTATTATCGCCCACAACTCTTTGTGTTCTACTCGTGCATATAACATCTACGCATAGACCTGGCTCTGATGCCACTGTTGGGGAACACAGTATTTCAAATTTTTTCCTACGATCACGCAAGATCTATCTAGGAGATGAATAGCAACAAGAGGGGAGAGTGTGTCCACGTACCCTTGTAGACCGAAAGCGGAAGCGTTTAGTAACGTGGTTGATGTAGTCGAATGTCTTCACGATCCAACCGATCCAAGTACCGAACGTACGACACCTCCGTGTTTAGCACACGTTCAGCACGATGACATCCCTCGAGCTCTTGATCCAGTTGAGGACGAGGGAGAGTTCTGTCAGCACGACGGCGTGGTAACAGTGATGATGAATTTACCTGCGCAGGGCTTCACCTAAGCACTACGACGATATGACCGAGGTGTGTAACTGTGGAGGGGGGCACCGCACACGGCTAAGGCAATTGATCTTGTGTGTTCTAGGGCTGCCCCCGTATATAATGGAGGGGAGGAGGAGGCCGGCCGGACCTAGGGGCGCGCCAAGAGAGGGAGTCCTACTAGGACTTCCTAGTCCTAGTAGGATTCCTCTACAAGGAAGAGAGGGGAAAGGAAGGAGAGGGAGAGGGAGTAGGAAAGGGGGGCGCCGCCCCCTTCCCCTAGTCCAATTCGGACTGCTAGGGGTGGGGGGCGGCCAGCCCCTTGCGGCCCTCCTCTCTCTCCACTAAGGCCCATGAAGGCCCATTAGTTCCCCCGGGGGGTTCCGATAACCATCCGGCACTCCGATAGTTACCCGGTACCTCTCGGAACTCATCCAGTGTCCGAATAACATCGTCCAATATATCATTCTTTATGTCTCAAGCATTTCGAGACTCCTCGTCATGTCCATGATCTCATCCGGGACTCCGAACAAACTTCGGTCATCAAATCACATAACTCATAATACAAATCGTCATCGAACGTTAAGCGTGCGGACCCTATGGGTTCGAGAACCATGTAGACATGACCGAGAGACATCTCATGTCAATAACCAATAGCGGAACCTGGATGCTCCTACATATTCTATGAAGATCTTTATCGGTCAAACCGCGTAACAACATACGTTGTTCCCTTTGTCATCGGTATGTTACTTGCCCGAGATTCGATCGTCGGTATCCTCATACCTAGTTCAATCTCGTTACCGGCAAGTCTCTTTACTCGTTCCGTAATGCATCATCCCGTAACTAACTCATTAGTCACATTGCTTGCAAGGCTTATAGTGATGTGCATTACCGAGAGGGCCCAAAGACCTCTCTGATACACGGAGTGACAAATCCTAATCTTGATCTATGCCAACCCAACAAACACCTTCGGAGACACCTGTAGAGCATCTTTATGATCACCCAGTTACGTTGTGACGTTTGATAGCACACAAGGTGTTCCTCTGGTATTCGGAAGTTGCATAATCTCATAGTCAGAGGAACATGTATAAGTCATTAAGAAAGCAATAAAAATAAAACAAAACGATCATCATGCTAAGCTAACAGGTGGGTCTTGTCCATCACATCATTCTCTAATTATGTGATCCCGTTCATCAAATGACAACACATGTCTATGGTCAGGAAACATAACCATCTTTGATTAACGAGCTAGTCAAGTAGAGGCATACTAGGGACACTCTGTTTTGTCTATGTATTCACACATGTACTAAGTTTTCAGTTAATACAATTCTAGCATGAATAATAAACATTTATCATGATATAAGGAAATATAAATAACAACTTTATTATTGCCTCTAGGGCATATTTCCTTCACCCAGGCCATTAGCATTCCCGACCGTCCGGTCGTTAGTTTCAGTCGTTTTCGATCGTCCAATTAGCTCGCAATCTTGCGTCTGGTCACTTCGATCGCTACCACCGAGCGCTAGCCTATTGGGCCGCTACTGCCGTCACAATTTCGGACGACTAACATGAAATTGGGCCAAACAGGCTTTAGTCCAACTGGGAAAAAATATAGCATGGGATGGCGAGGCGATGGTTTAGGCACGACAACCTCCTCATTTACCCCTTCTGCTACCCTTAAGAGAAAAACCGGCAATTTTCTTTACCCCTTCTGCTTCTTCAACCTTCATGCCCATGATCTCTAGATCAGGGTTCTGTGTGCTGCCACCACTCCTCTGCCACATCGGATCGCCGCCAGACCTTTCAATACCGTCTTGCCCTAGGAGATGAATATCCTCCTCCTGTCCCTCACCCTTGTTCTTGTGGATTGAGACGCCGCCTTGTCCTTCCCTCCCCGATCACTGTCCAACCATGTCATCATTGCCTCCTATCCGCCTAGCTGGTTGTCCTCTTCTTCTCTCCTCCTTTTGTCCTGGTTGCCTGATGTGGTACAATTTCTTATGATGAATAATGAACCAAACTCCACCCCATGATCTCGTCGAGAGAAACACAGGAAACTGAGGTACTGCTATGCTGCATGATCTTTTTTCTCCCCAATGGATCTCCTACTGTGTCATCTCATGATGGTTGTTCTGCAGGTATTGAATTCAATTTCTATAACTTAGTATATCAACAGGGTAAATTTTCACCATGGAGATGACAAAGCATGGTTTATCTCTGTTGTGCAATATTCTTCAGTGCATAATTGTGCAAGTTTTGACTTCAATTTCTATAATTTATAGATATCACAACAGAGTAAAGTTTCAGCATGGATATGACTAAGCATGGGTTCTCTCTGTTGTGCACTATTCTTCAGCACATAATATTGCACCTGGCAAGCATAATTGAGGGGACTAGAATGCTACAAGAACCTTTTCTACACCGGCTAACACATCAACAAGGATCCACTCTCTCGGTATTACATATCCGTTGGCTTGGCCATATAAAATCATGCCGGGTAGGTTATATCGACGAATACTATTAAAAACATTTCTTCATACAATATGAACAATGTGATTTATTTCTGGTTGCATAACATCTCTTTGTGGTCTAAACTCTGGTATATGCTTGCAACAATCGAGTAGAAGGAAAACTTACAGAAGTTGCTAGCATTTCCGTAAACTGCAGTTTTTTATCATTACTACCACCAATGTTTTCCAGACGTACGCTTTAATTATTTTTCTCGTTCTCCCATTTACAATTTAAAGAAGTTACAGATTTCTAGAATCCACAAGTAAATCATTCACTGAGTACTATATATTGCCTTTTGCCTTTAGAAAAAGTAAAGCATAATAATCCGTTCCTCTACAACAAGAACATCAAGTTTTTTATGAGGTCTATGGCTCTTACTACAAGAAAAATTTCTTGAAAAAGTGTGGCATAAATTGTTTATCTAGACCCATATGATTTATTATTGGAACAAATACCGCAAGAATATTAGCCTATGGCAATGTCGCTGTAGATTCCAGTGTTTGCATTTGCCACCTTGATTTCTTTTTCATGCGGTTTTATTAAGTCCATCACATGGGTGTCAGGAAGGCCCGACATCCAGCAAGATATGGTGCGGCATACTGAATGTGGAGTTCGACCAACCAATCAGTTACGAGTGCTGCAGTAACCATGGTTGTTCATATCCTTTTTTCCTGCTACAATTGCTGATCTCCTTATTCTGTTGCTTAATAGTGACTGATTGCCATACATGTATTATTTCAGTCTATTTTTATCATTTCCATCGATTATGTTGTCTCCATGTATTCATAAATTTTCTCTCTCTCTCTCTCTCATGAAGAAAATTCCAAAATACACGGGCGCAACAAAATGCGCCATCAATGATCTAGTATAGGTTAGAGGGGAGGGAGAGGGCAGCAACCAAGGGGGAAAGAGTCCCCCTTGGTGCGCCAGCCTTAGGGGGGAGTCCCAGTCCCTCCCCAAGTAGGATTCGCCCCCCACGAGAAAAGGGGGGGACGCCACTTCCATATGGGCCTATGTGGCCCATATTTCCTTCCACCTCTTGGCCTTTTTAGGCCCATTGATATTTTAATTAAATATCAAATGTTCTAAATATTTTTAGACCATTATATATATAATTTAATATCCCTGGAAACATTTTCCACCTATATATAATCAGTAATACCTGGTATTACCCGATATTCACCGAAACCCTTTCGGTGACCCCGAAACGCTTCCGGGGCCTCTCGGAACTATTCTAGATATTAATGAAATTAACAATTACACAAATATATTCTCATCACTTCCGTCCTACCAACACTCAACAGATCATGATTACCTTAAGCTTGTGACCCCATAGGTTCGGTAAATCATAGACATGAACGAAAACCCCTTCGTGCAATGACCAATAGCGGGACCATGGACATCCATATCGGTCCCTATGATTACACGAATGATATTCGAATGAAACTTTGGTTATCATGTGATCTTCCCTTTGCTTAGAGATACTTTACAAAACCTGGTGTGCATCGGTATCCTCCTGAGTCATCACAATGCTCACTATTCTGTTGCTCCCGTTACCGGTTTTGTTCTTCTTTCTCGTTGACGTGTTCTGGCATCCTCATGATGTAGTCACATGTGTATGGCCAGAAGATGATGGATACTGTCACATCGAGAGGGCCCTAAGAATATCTCTCCATCGCCGAAGGAGCAAATCCCACTCTTGAGCTATCCGATCACTTGACAAACTTTCCGGTGAGCTTGAAAGTTATCGTTATGATCACCTTGTTACATATGACGTTTGAGACCCCAAAGCCCACCGTCTGGTAGGAAATGACTGAGATACTCTCATGGTCTGAGGAACTAAAACACATGTTAACACTCCGTGTTATAACAAATGATTTCAGACGATATAATCAAAAAGTATAACATACAAGAATTGGGTCGATATGATCGTTCTTCTAACGTCATACCCTCAATTTTGTTTTAGGACTATCGTTACACTTAACGATATCCTAAGATCCTGGAAAGGTGATCACCAACAAGACATGAGCCGGTCTTAGAGGCGATACCGGTGACCTATTATTTACCATTTATCATTTCACACATGCATACGAGTTTTCCACTGAATCGCATATTCCATGATCATAGCAGTTATAACTAACATGAAATATAAACTCTTAACTATGAATAGGGAAATATAATAATACAAATATTATTGCCTCTAGGGCATATTTCCAACAGTATCCCACTTGCACTAGAGTCAATAATCTAGTTAGCACTTTTAGCTTTTTACAGCAATGGTAATCCGGTGTACACTACAAAAAAAGACACATCCCTGGCATTTTGGGCCGAACGAAATTTTTTTCTGTCATACATATGACACTTCTATGACGATAATTGTGACAGAACCCGGTATCGTCATAGATGTGGCGGGCTCCTACTTCTATGACAAAAAATCATGACAGAAAATGGGCTTTTCGTCCTGGGCGGGCCGGAGACGCAACAGCATGACATTCTTTGGGCCGTCCATGACGGAAAAAACCATGGTAGAAGTGAGGGGTAGGAAAATTTCGGGGAGTTGCCTGTTACGGTGGGAGGTCGGGGGCCGAGCGATGCACGTTTCTCTCGTACACGTACGCGCGTGTGTGCGAGGTGTTGGCTCCAATTGAACCCGAGAAAGGCGTTGGGCTCTAACTGAACCCGGGCGATTACCTTGCGAGGCTACAGCGTTCTCGAACTGGCGATCGATCGATGGCTGTTAATCGAACCCGATGGAGCGATTCGCCCGCTCTGCTGCTAATCAAGGCCGATCGATTGGATGAACGATGGCGTTGCGGGCGGGGGTGGATGAGCGGTGGCGGTGGCGTTGCCTCTGGATGAACAGGACCCGTGGTGTGGAGGCTGGATGAGCGATTAGATGGTGGAGGGGTGGCCGTGGAGGGTGGTTGAACAGGACCCGTGGTGTGAAGGGCTGGATGAGCGATGAGACGGTGGATGGGTGCCCGTGGAGGGTGGTTGAGCGATGGCCGGTGGAGTAAGCGGCGCGATGGAGGCTGGATGAACAGGAGCCCGTGGAGGCTGGAGAAGGTCGACGGTGGAGATGAACAGTATCCTGTGGAGTCCCGTTTTGTGGTACACCACACCCCTCCCGATCAACAGGACCCCTGTTTCGACCGTAGGAGGTCCGTTTCCTCCGTTTTGCGGTACGCCACACCCCTCCCGATCAACAGGACCCCCTTTTCGACCGTAGGAGGTCAGTTTCCTCCGTTTTGCGGTATGCCACACCCCTCCCGATCAACAGGACCCTGTTCCGAACGTGGCCGGTCGAACACAAGGCCATTTCCTCCGTTCTGCGGTACGCCAGGCCTCGTTTCCATCGCCTGTTCCGTCCAAGCCGGTTGGCTCCCACGCGTTCCGTTGCTTCCCGATGAACACGACGCATTTCGTTGCCTCCCCATGAACACGACGCGTTCCGTTGCCTCTCCATGAACACGACGCATTCCGTTGCCTCCCCATGAACACGAGCCCTCGCCCGTGCGTGTCTTGCGACTAGGCGTTGAGACGCCGCCCGTATGTACACATACATGGCGTATTTTCTTTCTTGCACCACGGCGCTGTGCGTGCGTGTACATGCTATGTGCGGCGCCTCTGTCGACGCGTGCGGCGCCTCTACTACGACTGCGTGCACGCCTCTACATCGACCCGGTATATGCGTACACGTTCGCGACCGGGATGCCAACGCTACATACGCTTCGACCGGTGGGTCCGGTATCGAGCACTTCCTTGCTGCAAAGATGTAGCTGGTGGGTCCCAGCAATCGGGGCGAATTGTTTTGTTTTTTTCCGGACGCACTTCCTTGCGTGCGAAGGTGTAACTGCTGGGTCCCAGCGATCGAAGCGAATCTTTATTTTTGCGGACGCGCTTCCTTGCGTGCGAAGGTGTAAGCTGCTTTGGGTCCCGGCGATCGAAGCGAATCATTTTTTGCGGACGCACTTCCTTGCGTGCGAAGGTGTAGCTAGTGGGTCCCAGCGATCGAAGCGAATCATTTTTTTCGGACGCACTTCCTTGCGTGCGAAGATGTAGCTAGTGGGTCCCAGGCGGTCGAGAAGCGAATCGTTTTTTCCGGACGCACTTCCTTGCGTGCGAAGATGTAGCTTCGTGGGTCCCGGCGGTCGGCGAATCATTTTTTCGCGAAATATGGTGGCCCGTCCGGTGGGTCCCATTGTCGGTGGAGGAATAATTATTTTGCACGTAATAAGGAGGCACTTCCTTGCGGCTGCCGTGGACCCAGCTGTCAGCCTCTCCACGTACAGTCCACGTCCGATGGAAGTCGTTCCTTGACCACGTTGACCACGCCGCGTCGAGAGCACCACGGCGGTGGATGATGTTGAGGCCTAGGAAGGGGACGACACGGAGCCGGGACGCGTCAATGGATGCACACGCGGAGAGGAGTACGAGGGTTCACTGGTTCGGCTGCTGCCGTCATTGCTGAGAATAACGGGGGTGTGGGTGAGTGGAGGATGGCACGGCCAGCGGTGGGAGTAGTAGAGGCGGTGAGGCCTCCGCGGCAGCACAACCGGCCACGGGAGGCAGGAGCAGGCGGCACGACCGGCGCTGCTTTGGGCGGCTGGAGAAAGAAGACGAGAGGTTGAAGAAGCACGACGGCCGTTGGGTGGACATTGTACGGTCACTGCAGCTAGAATCATTTATTATTGACTAAAGTTGACAAAGCCCTTGGTACGTCAACTTAGTAGGCCCACAGGTCAGCTTCTGAAATGGTGTGCCCCAGATGTCAGGGGAGGAATCATTTTTTGGGCTGGTGAAGCTAGAATATCCGAGATTGAAGAAGAAGCACGGCATCCGTTGGATGGACATCCAACGGCCACTGCTGCTAGAACCGTGTGTTGACTATAAGTTGACAAAGCCTTGCATACGCGTCAACTCTGTTTTTTAGGGGACACGTCAACTTAGTAAGGCCAGAAGTGTGTGGCAGAGAACTTATAGCCCATTTGAGATTTGTAAGAATGTGTAGCCCATTTTTGAATTCTAATGGAATTTACTACAACCCATTTACAGTTTGTTAAAACTACAGCCCATTTCAACCAACCGTTCAAAACAGAATTCAATAAAATTTCCCACATTTTGATGGGATCCGAATATTTTTATCCCGAAATTTCTAGTCAGATTAAATACAATTTCAATATAAATTTATATTATGTAAAAATCCAACAAAACATTGCGCTCGCAACAATTAATGAAATTAAAATTTTCAATATTCAAAAATAATATTTTATAAAGTAATCACTGTTTGGTGCATTTTTAATAGTTACTACCCAGTTTTTATAATTAAATCCCATTTATTATTTCTTAAAGCCCATTTTCTTGTCAAGCCTAATGCATCCCTCCTAGGAAAGATTTGCAGCCCAGTGAGCGGTGAATAACAACTTGACCTTGCTCAGGTATTCCTAAAAAAGTATAGCTGGGCTAGCCATTTTCAGCTTGAAAAAAATTAATATCTGGGCTGGATATCTGGCTGGGCTAGGCAGACCTGACCCGCTGGTTAATACCTGCAGCGATGTTTTCGTTGTTGTTCGTGAGGAGAAAAATTAATATCTGGGGCAAACATCGAAAAAATCTGCGGTGCTCACACCTCAAAAACACAAATCTTTGCTCGAGCTGCTTGGTCCCAGCTGTCGGCCGCTTCTTGTGCAATTCTCTCGTTTATTGACTAGAGTACATAGGTTGACAATGGTGTGGGACCGTGATGCCAGGAAACCAGGAGGAAGCAAAATAAATTACATATATATATATATATAAAATAAGGAGGCACTTGCGTACGTGAGGCTATGGACCTGGTGGGTCCCCATTGTCATCCTATCCAAGTAAAGTCATCTCCTCGCCCTTGTGCTACCAAACAAGCTTGATCGGCTGGCCGCCCGCTTTCGGTGCGGCGATTGCTCTGCCTTCAAACTACACAAATGCCGTCCGTTCGTCCATCTGCCGCACACATTAATGATATGCGGTTTCCGAGGCGGCTACTCCGGCGCCACATGTCCGTCCCTCCGCCCGCCCACCATTGCTATATAAACTGTTGCGCCGGCCATAGCCGCAGTCATCCGCATTTGTTCCCTTTCTCCTGTCCACACCACTACTGCCCACCATGGCTTCCTCGCGCTCCAGGCGCGCCGGAACGGGAGGAGGACGACGGACCACAAGGAGATGGCAGCCATTGCTGCCGACCGGCTGGCCGACAGGCAGCCGGAGGACGACGACGTCCTAGTGGAGAACATGGTAGTTGACGATCCGGCGCCAACCCCCTCCTCTGCGCCATCCTCGCCGGTGCATTGCACCATGACCATCGGCGAGGCCCGTGCCCAATATATGGACAGGGTGAGGCGTCGTGAGGAGCAGTTCCGGAGGCGCAGGCCGACACCGCCTACAACCACCATCTCCTCCAGGAGCACACGAAGGCGGAGGAGCAGATCGCCGCGAGTGGGCGGAGCAGAGGCGCTGCTTTCGACTCGTGTCGCTCCGCCCGCAAGGGCCGCCTCGGGCTGGCGGTACCGCATGCGGGTGGCGGAGGCTGCGCCGCCTACAAAGAGGCAAGCAAAGAGGGCGATGAAGCGGGCGGCGCTGTTTGGCTAGACCGAGGGCGAGGCAGAGGACAATGCCGGCTCAAGCGAGTCCCGCTCGGCTGGCGTCGGCAGCGCCACTGCTCCGCCGAGGCCCGTGGCGCCAACAACGAGGCAGAGGACACCGCCCGGCTCCGCCGAGGCCCGCCCGCCAACAACGAGGCGAGAGGACATCGCCGGCTCAGCCGAGGCCCCACCCTGCCATCAACGTGGGGAGGATTTCCACCGCTCCGAGGCGCCGCCCGCCCGCAAGCAGACAGAGGACATCGCCCGGCTCCGCCGAGGCCCGCCCATCGCCAACGAGGCCGCGCCACACAGAAAACGAGGAAGAGTAGAACACGGTAGGTCGCCACCGCTCGGGTCCAAGTAAGGCCACCGCTGCTACCCTTCGGTTGAAGCCAAGCTAGGCGGGTTGACCATTGACTGCCGATTAGCTTCTTGGCGGCGACGTGGAGTCGGAGAGCTGCGCTGGAGAAGAACACTGCTTCTACTTAACTGCTGGTGCAGTTGGCTAACTGACACATGGGCCCAACAGGCCACATGTCGATTCACGCAACTGCACCTGCAGCTTAATCATAGCTTTCTGTTCGCTTAGCGGGACACAGTGGGTAACCGGTTAATTAATTATACCTCCAGCGCACCCTTTTTAGTTTTTTTTTCAAACGGAGGATGACCCCGGCCTGCATGCAGGAGATGCATGCGGCCACAAACACCCCTTTTTAGTTGAAGAATGTATGAAATGTAATGAAATCCGGCATGTTTATATGAAATCCGACTGTGTATGAATGAATTTTTTTCGATTAGTTCGAATTCCTGTATCACTGGCATTGGATGAACGTGCAAAACAATACGTACTAGCATTATTCCCAGGGTGATCACCACATTTGCAGCAGTTTCACATGTACTCCCCCCGGTCCTTTCTAGTCTGCATACAAGTTTTATGCGGTCAAAGTATCTCTACTTTGACCAATCTTATACAAAAAATTATGCACTTTCACAATGTGCGGTAAAAGGAATGTATGAGTGCAAAGAGTTTGAGCAGCTTTTAGCGTTCAGACATTGCAATCAAACACACAGGCCTGACAATTCATAGAGAACATTCAAAACAATCGATGATTATGCATCTCGATGACTCACATGTCGAGGCAATATTTACTTCACAACTAAAGAATAAAGAAAAATTAATCGCTATTTACGACAAAGAGGCGTCCCATTCGAAAATATAATCAATGAGCAAAATTTGACAAGGTTGTCCCATTCCAAAATATCAAATGCCTACGATTGTGGAATGGGCAGGGTTTGCCATCAGTTCAGACATTGACATGGCACCTCGTGCTAAATAAACCAGCTGTTGTTTTTGTGCAGTTCCACCAAAATCAATCAAATTCGCACGTAGCTTGTATGATTTCACCCTTATATGTTGCAACGTCTTGAACTTATGGGCACCTCCTTTCTTGTGGTGTAAATGAATGATTCGATGTATTCATGAACATTTTGTGCAATTCCCGTTGAAATCAAGATGAGCACCCCTGTTTGCACAAATACAAAAAAGTGATTAGTATAAAGCAAACTATACTATGAATTGACAGTTTCAACAGGCACATACATGGTCCATGTAGAGCACACTTTTAGAAAAATGAAACTCACCAGAAAGAATCCTAGAACAACATTGTACTCGCGCATCACAGCAAAAAATGGAGATTTGTCAGTCCTTCTGAGCTGAAGTTAGTTTGGTCTTGTGGGGAGTAATGTAACCATCCTTCAACTGCTCCTTCTGATGAGAAGATAGACATGGCTTCTTCATCTTGGCATAATTGGAACTAGTCACTTCACGTACTCCATATTCTTCTTCAGAGGAAGATGATCCCTGTTTGCTCGAAAAAAGGAAAGGAAATATTTAAAACAGCACAGATGAAGCACTTCTCAAGGACAATACCACTTTTTCATGACAGTATCTAAACAGTAGCACAACACCAATATCGATGACAAAGCTCAATCATATGGATGAAATCAGTGGGTGAGTACCAACATTTGTCAGGAGAGTGATTGTGTAGAGCATACAGATGAAGCACTTCTCCGGAACCATCTATTGCTATCTATGGGGGTGACCATGCTTACTATATACTCCTCGATTAGTTTAATGTTTCCAACATCTTCTTGTGCAGTTCCACTAAAATATATTGTATCTTCAAAGAAGATCTCTGTTTGCAGAAGTAGAGATAAATACGTATGGCATCAAATCAGTGGCAAAACAATTGCTCCTTCCAGCCATAGCAATAAATTAAGATGCAAAACTATATCATTACTTGTGTCATCACAGTTCCAGTGCTTCATTACAGCACCGGGAGTTGATTTTTGTTTTTCTTCCGCTTGTTCTTCCCCTTCATCACTTGGTTCAATAACAGAGAAGCTTCGCCTTCAATGTAAGATTTGGCATGTCAATTAGGGAGCAAAAGTATAGTACTAAACTTAATTTTCTGATAAAAGTGGCAAAATAGAGGCCAGCAGTTGTGAAATATCCTTATCTTACTTCAATGGGATATTACGGTGCACATACAGATTGAAAGTCTTGTCTCCATTTGTACAGTTCACTAAAATCAAGCAACATTATCGTACAAGTAGCACAAAATATGAAAGCACACTGCAGAATCATGTGAAAGAAGGCTAGTACTGACCTCTCATGATGCGGAATTCAAACAACTCACAAGAAGAAGATCTAAACCAAATTAAGCCTTAACGGATAGGAAGTAAGATCTCCTCTTGTGTAGTTCCACTAAGATCAAGCAATCAAGCAACGTTGTCGGTGTGACATTTTGGTTGAACTGCACAAAACACTCTTAAAACAAAAGTGTTTTGTGCAGTGCAACAAAGGTCACAATGGCAACGAGGTGAAGTAGATAATCCTGTTTACACAGAGGTGCAAAGGAAACAATTAGTGGTCAATAATGGTGGATGACACAGAAGCCAACAAAAAGAAGCATCTACCTTATCTAAATGGGAAAGAAAGCAAGATAGTAGCATTTCTCAAACGGTGGCATTGATTAATATTAACATAGATATTATATTAACAATAAAATTCGTTAAACATGTAATTTGCTTTTAACTGTGGCATTACATCAATTTTCCAGTGGCATTATTAGAGGGTGTTTGTTTATAGGGACATTTTGGTGTAGGGACTAAAAAAACTCCGTGTCAGTCACATCTAAACCAAACAGGAGGGACTTTTCGGGACTAAAAGTGGGCATTTGGGACTAAAGAAAGAAGACCCCGAGGGAGTCTTTTTGGGACTTTTCCAACAGTTGCCCACCACGCATTGCACCTTGTTTCTATTAGTTCATTACTAGGGTTAACATGGTCTTTTATCATGTCATTTAATAACCTCTAGTCCATGTTTAGTCCCTGGAACCAAGTAGGTAGGGACTAGGGAGTTTTTAACCAAAAAGGGCCTTAGATTAACAACAACTAATGAGTTGCAGGACGGTGGGCCTTTTGACACCATGTGCATCTACCGATGTACTGTGGTCATGCACTGATCTGTTGCAACAAAGAACAAACAACCAAGGGGCATATTTGTGTTGGTCCCAGTTTTGTTATCTTTAGACACCTTTCCCTATGTGAGCAAAGCAAATCTAGTCCTGCTCAAACTCTAGAGCCTTGTCCCTTCCTTTCCTTTTTGAACTAGTACTTTCGCCCTTCCTTTCCTCTTTGAACCACGTCTTAGATTTATGCGATACAACTTTCCCCACTACTTTCCCCCATTCCTTTCCTCTTTGAACCACGTCCTAGATTCATGCTATACAACTTTCCCCCTTCATTTCCTCTTTGAACCACGTCCTAGATTCATGCTATACACAACTTTTCCCACTACTTTCCCCCACCCCATTCCTCTTTGAACCACGTCCTAGATTCATGGTATACATGCAGCTAGAGCAATGCATGTGGAGTAAGTAAAATATACCTTAAGGTTCTTGGGGCGTGGTTCGATCAATGACAGAGGGCGGTTCTTGAAGAAGAAGGGGTCAGAGGCCCTCCCGCGCCGCTGCTGGGTGGAAAGTGAAAATCAGCGCCAATAGTGGATTCCCTCCCTCGCCAACGGCGACAGCATTAAGCCTCCTTCCCTTCCCGGCGGACGGATCATGCCGGCTCTTTGAGCAGCAGTGAGGGGAGAGAGAGGCCAACGAAGTCTTGTTTAGATCTGGAGAGGTCGAGAGAGTGTAAAGAGAGCAACTACAAGTGTTGAGGCTCCAGCGGGAGAGGGCGAGAGAGTGTGAAGAGAGCAACTACAAGCGCTGAGGCTCCAGCGTGCATATATATACTGGAGAGAGAGTGTGAAGCATGCAAACCCTAGAAAACATTTTGACCAGTCAAAGAATCCTCCTGGCAAAAATTATGCTCAAGTGTAGTTATCGAACCCGAGACCTCAAGTTTGATGAGCGAACAGGCTAACCAGCTACACAACCCTCCCGTTATGTTCAACGAGAGGAAAATAACCTTTTATACATTTTTGCATTCGTGTGACAGGCATGCCGTGTTTATTTTGTGTGTGTGGGAGTCATTAGGATTTCAATCATAATCGTGTCATGTGGCTTTGGTGGTAAGACTATCCACAGTGGTGTAGAAATAATGCAGCCTTAGTCACCTTACCTCTCTCCACGTAGTACGTTGGGTCCCACCAGTCAGAGGGTGAAACAAACAAATTAATAAGAAAAATTAAAAGCGCCAGCAGTGTATCTTACTACCTCACACATCTCGCTCTGCTCAGAACACTGGTCAATTGATCCCTCTGTTGGCTCACGTACTATTTTAAGTGAATCCTTATTATAACATGCACACAAATTTTGGGCACTTGTATTTGACTTAAGTCAGTATGCCACCGTATCTCGTATACTTACTACTCCCTCCGTCTAGGTGTAATAAGTCACGTTAGAAGGTGCAACGGGACCAAGGTGCGTGCGTGTGCGTGTGTGTGTTTAACAGCATGTGTGTGTTAGAGAGTGCGACAGATCGACCTACTCCTACGGAGATATGGTGTGTAGTGTACGATTTTAGCCGCGAGAGTCGGTGGATCCTCTCGTTTTCGGGCATGTCCGGTAGGGACATGCGGACAGCTGCCACGCCCGCTCCTGACCAGCCTGGCCCACCCAAAGCCCCTCCATCGCCCAGCCTTCCGCCTCAAAGCGGTCAGCGGCGCTCCATAGAACAGTGCTGCATTCATGCCCGGCAGAGCGGATCGACCTCTCACTGGCGCAAGAGTGATGGTTGCTTCATCCGTCCAACTTACTTCTGGGTCTATGTGATTTGACGGCTCATTGGTCTTTATTACTGAGGTGGTAGGACTGTTGGATGTCCCACGCTTTCGGCGAAAGGAGGTAGTAGATTACAATTTTCTCCATTCTTACAGCGGAGGAGTGCAAGAGCAGTGAAAACACGCAGGCTCAGTGATTACATGGCCCACCTCACACTATCACCGCGACACCTAACTCTTTACATAGTACTCCCTCCATTCCTAAATATTACTAGATGAGTCCCCAGCGTTGCCTTGAACAGCGGTATATCTCTCACAAGAAAATTATCGATTTCATAGAACAAAAAATCTATAACCACATGACAAATGTGGTAGCCAAACTAAATAAACTCCCATCATCATTTAAATCATCCCACGTAAGGAAAAAGATCAGCCAACTCCTACTGCATAATGGGATTATATTTTTCTTTTGACATGTTAATGGGACTTAAAATCTCACTTACATGCATGCTACCGGTGCATGCTTGCATGCGAACATGTTGATGTGATTTAAAACCCACTCACATGCATGTGGCACGGTATTTCTGCATGCTTGCATGTGGCTTAGTCTTGAGCCTCTCAACGCGTCTAGATCAGACGGCTATTATGACTGATTTACTTCATCTAACGGCTACGTCAATTTTGATGATGTGGCTCAAGGAGAGGATAGAGAATTCCTAGTAGTGGGGTCTAGCTATTACTAGTAGATAAGTCTTTGTAGAGATTCCACTAGGTGAACTACATACGGAACAAAATGAATGAATCTACGCTTAAAATGCATCTATATACATCCGCATGTGGTTAATGGTGAAATCTCTACAAAGACTTATATTTAGGAGCGGAGGAAGTACTAGTATAGTACTAGTATGTCTTGTAATTTATCAATGAGATAAATTTGTACAATGCTATGAAGCTTCCAGCTCTGTTACATGTATCTTGCGTCCAAGGTTGCCCGTTGCAACATTTCATCAAATACAAAGGAGACTAACATGCATGCTATTGCATCTCAATGATTGACAGATCATAGCAAATATGTACTCCTCCGTTCCAAAATAAGTGTCTCAACTTTGTGCAAACTTTAGTACAAAGTTGTACTACTACTAAAGTTGACACTTATTTTGGAGCAGAGGCAGCTAAAGAAAAAAAGCGATCCATGCAGTCCCTAGCCCTTGAACCGTGAACCACGACCAGGCTTCAATTTCTTGGCAACGTTCAAGCTTCCTAATAAATGAAGTTTTCAACCTTTTGACCATCGGATCATTTTGTGCAGTTTCACCAAAATCGAGATGAGCATCCATGTGGCAAAGAAATTGAAGAAGCGTGATTAGAATAAGATTACTAGGACTAGTTGATGAGACATAAACTCATCACAAATACAGTACGTAGAAGCCAGTAGAGGTATCAGGTATGTGCGGAGTAGAGAAATATCCACAGGGAGTGATGTGGGCAGCTGGAGCAGTGGTGCAAGCCGGCTGTAAAGGGAGTTGTACCTGAGGGACGTAGCTCAACCTTGAGGAGGGCGGCGGGAGGCGGCAAGCGCCTACGTCGCGGCGATGAGCAAGGGCGAAGGCAACCTCACCGGCTTTGTGAGAGAGAACGGCGGGGACCCCTGATCGGGATGTGCCGACAAGTGGGTTTTTCGCCCGTCGGTGGCCACCGCATCTACACTAAGCATCCACCCCTTCCCCAAGCGGACGTGATCCGCCGGGATGTTAGAGATGTGGCCACGATGCGTTTTGTGCGAGAGAGTGTGAAGAGAGCAACCCCAGCAAGCTACCGTGTAGGCTGGCCCGTCCTGACTATGTATATAGTGGAGCGGCTTCCTTTTCTCTCCATATGAACCTATCATATTGCGTATGTGCCACTGAAGAAAAAAATATATATTTATAAATGACGCGGCACCTACTAACCTTGCGCTTGGCATCTCCAAAATATTAACCTTGCGATTGGCTCTTCGCCTCTTCGGGAAGTCGAGCAATAATGGTAGTGCAGTATATATCGTTCTGGCTATATGAGACCGAATGATTGCTGCACGTCCACCACGTGGGCGAGGGTTGAGGGGCGAGGGAGAGTGCTACTACATACAGAGCAAAATGAGTGAATGTACACTCTAAAATACGTCTATATATATCAGTGTTTGGAGTATGTACAAGTAGTTCATATTGAAATCTACTAAAGGACATATATATTCCAAACAATATGATATAATCTCTATAACCAAGGTAGTAGGGACGAGGAGTAAACAGAGGGAGTAGTAAATTTTTCTCCTCGTCCTGCGAGCCATCGCGCGCATGGGCGAGGGAGGAGTAAGCTTCACCTCATCCTGCGAGCCACCGCTCCCGTGGGCGGGGGAGACGGCGTACTAAGCAAGCTTCTCCTCATTCTGCGAGTTGACGGGACACGTCAAAAGTACTCTAGTGTATAGAGCCTTGCCTCTAAGGTAGGCCCCACATGGTTTGCCTCTTTTTAATTTAACATAGCAACGTCAAGTCGCAATTTGTTTGTTCACCCGTGGTAGAGCGATCCTCCCTCCACCAAGTGGACAACCAAGACACGTGCCAAATTACCACGTGGGCTGCCTTTTTGTACTGAAATGAGCTCCACCATGTACCCAGCGGGTGTGGTTGGGAAAGAGACGGCAGAATGCGTGCGCCGTGCATGCAACTCTTCTCTTCGTGCACGTCCCCCACCTACGTGGGTGTGTGTGAGAGATACAAACCGCGTTTGTGAGTGTTTTTTGTTTTGTGGTGGGGGGTGGGGGTGGGGTGGGGGGTTGATTTCGTGAATTATTTGTGGGAATATGTGTCGATGACATCTCAAACAAAATTTTGCATGCAATGTGTGTGAAATGGAGGCCTATGCATATCATACATAGAGGGTCGGGCAATCCACGAGAAGAGGGAGGGGTCATAGCTATCGATAGAGTCGAAGAGAGGATCAAGTGGGTGGATGCGAGATCGATGAAGAGAGCCATCGAAATTGTGTGTGTGTGTGTGTGTGTGCAATTCAAAGATATAGGGCGACTAGCCTACCGGAATGTTAGAGGTCACATGTCAAGTTTGTGTGTGGCAGGGAGACATGACTAGAGCACTTGATGTATCGGTGTGTGTGTGTGTGGGGGGGGGAGGGGGTGGGGGAGGGGTAGGCAGAGGCCTAACTATAGAGGTAGAACGACTCTCGAGAAGATATCTGGTGCTACGGGAGCACCTAAGTTTAGGTGCTCCAGAGCTTCTCACCGTTGGATCTGAAATCCAAAGGTAAAGGAGAGAGATTGTGCATTTATTCAAAAAACACCCCTAGAAGTCTGTTATTACAATCAGATCCAACACATCCATAGATGGCCGTTGGATTTCAGATCCAATGGCTGAGAAGTTCCTGGAGCACCTAAACTTAGGTGCTCCCATAGCACCTGATATTTTCCCTATATGTGTTGAGAAGGAGAGACCGAGCTATGTCTTGAGGGAGATCGGTCGACATCCATACATAACTGAAGGACGGGAAATATGATGGGACAGAGAGAGAGAGGAGAGAGAGAGGGAGGGAGAGGGAGGGAGAGGGGTAGAAGTCTTGGATGGGTGATGGAGTTGCTTCTCGGAGATGTTGGGAGAGGCCTACTAGACAAAGCGAGGGTGGAACTGCAATGTTATCAATAAGAGTCGGGATGTGTTTCTGTGTGTGCCTGTGCGTGATAGATCTGTCGGGACGCATCCATAGATGATGAAGGGGAACCATGTGTTTGGTAAGCAAACCTAACTAGATCGGTAGATCAATTGTTGTTTGTCGGAGGAAAGGGAGAGACACAACTAACAAGGTAGATCGATCGATGTGTGGGTAAAAACGAGTTATAAGGACCTAGCTGGCTATATGTATAGCGAGAGATCGGTCGGTGTACGTCCATTTGTTAGAGGCAAATAAGGCCCAGCAAGACGGATAGACAGAGAGAATGGAGCTAGGAGGTGGTGCGAGAGGCCCAACTACTAGCTAGATAGGGGGAGGAGTGTGCGGTTGTGAGATCGATGAAAAGAGGGACGAGAGTTTACACGTGTGTCTGACCATATGAGAGACACGAGGCAAGGACACATAAAGGATGAGATTGAAGCTGTGTGTGTACGCTGTAGGCAGGCATCGCTGGAGAGGCTTATCGATCGGTGTGTGTCGGAAAGGAGTTATGGAGACTCTGGGAGAACGACCTAAAGAAAAAAATGAATGTGCCCGGTGGATAGAATGCCGAGGGAGGAGGAGGGCGAGGAGGGCGTGTGCATGCACGAGAGAAAGTTAGTGGTAGCTACAAAGGCTAGAGGATTGTGTGGGTGTAAGAGACTAACAAAGATCATAATTTGATATGAAAGCGGATTCATATATTTGAATAGGAGATCATAGTGTTTTAAACATTGCATGCATGAATATAAGCGGTGATACACGTCTTTGTGCACATGTTATACCATAATGTGATAACGCATGGCGTTTGCAACTCACAGCTAAATGCCGAACAATCTAAACCATACTATACATCAAACAATCTCACATTTTATTTGAATTTGTGATAATGTGCGGCGTTTGCAGCTTACAACTAAATATCGAGCAATATAAACAATACTATATATCGAACATTCTCACATTTTATTTGAATTTGTGGTAATGTGTGGTGTTTGCAACTCACATCTAAATACTTGTAGGTGTAGGGGGCCGGGCACCATACATAATGTGATAAACACATTATACATATGAGACATGGTTTAGATTGTGAAGATCTAGCTAGAGCTAGAAATGTAATGTGATTTGAAATCAAAATAAAGTGGATTCAAAAAATCTAGTTCGAGTTCATATAGTACACATAGTTCATATGTAACTCGAGACTAATCATGTGGTGTGCTGTGAAGATAATACACAAACGATGGTTTAACTTGACAATAATGATGATTGTAGATCTTATTAAAACAGATAAACAAATTCAAATGCTTTGACTTCACAACAATCATTACTGTAGATCTTATTCAAATTTAGTTCATATTGAAGCGGTAGTATATACGTTTGGAATGCACTAAAATGTTCATTTGAGTAGTAGGTTGCATGCATTATACACGTAGCGAAATGTTTTAATTGAACATAACATGAATTCAAAGTTTTGAATGACATTTGTAGTGCGCATTGATTTGGTACAGTACACGTTAGGCTTGTCCGGAAATTTCAACCCGCGCCTTGTTAGCCCGAAATATTTAAGATATATCTTTGTCTTGTTGTGCTCCGACAACTCCCTCCATCTCAACCCGCGCCTTTCTATTCCGAAATTACAACGCGCGCGAAAACTCCCACCTCCTGTGAAATCCCGACACACGAAATGCCCGTGGTACCCCTGAACCGAAAGAACCGCCTCAAATCGGTGGGGGTACTTTCGTAACTTACCCCACATTTCGGACAAGCGCGTCTCTAAGCCATGGTTCCCCATCGCCATCCCATCCGCCCACCCATTCGTACACCGAGGCCGCGAAAACCCACGACGAAACCCCACACCCTGCTCCGTCCGCCACCCAGCCGGAGCCTCTTCCCCGATGACGTCGTCCACAGCAACACCTCGACGTCCCTCATCCACCGTACCGGATGAGGATCCCTCGTCGATCTCATCGTCCCGCCAGTTCAGCCACCCCGTCCTCCACCTCCAAGGAGCTGCCCCGATGTTCCCCTCGTCTTTCGCGCCACCTCCATTCCCACACCGCCGTCTTCACCTGCACCACCGGAAGAGCATCATCATCACCGTTTCCTCGGATGAAGCTGCGGCCTAATCGGCGCCACCAAAGAGGTTGTACACTAATCGCCACATTTTCTTCTTGATTCGATCTCATGGTGCTGCCGGCACTCGGTCCCGAGCCGACACGGCGCGGCTCCATCCACGGCGGCATCGCCGGCCACTTCCTCCATGGCGTTGCTCCCTCAGGGCGACGTCCACATTAGTAGGAGCTGTTGCTGCTTTAGCTCTCGCTCGCGCTGCTGCTCTGCTCTTGCTCTTGGTCCCCTGCCTGGTCTGCTCTTGCTATTGCTCTTGCTCGCGCTGCTGCTCTCGCTCTTGCTCTTGCTTGCGATGCTGCTCCGATTTGGCTACACTTCAATCGACTGAATCGACTTTTGGGTCAGTGGATTTTCAAGGGGTGGGCTCGCCGAGGTGAAGGAAGAACCAGCCGCAGCGGGGAGGGGGGATCACCGGAGAGGTACCCCACTATCTATCTTAGGGTTCAGGATGGGGGCGGTGGTCGACGGCGGTGGCGGGGCATTGGTGGGGCGGTGGCGTGGGGATCGCCGGAGAAAAAGCTTGGCACGTGGGGGCCTAGAGGGATGGCCGGGGCGGTGGCAGACTAGCGATGGGGAGTGCTTTCGGGGCGGGCGGGGCGGCGCACCGGCCCTTGAGGTGGGGCTGCTGTTTGGCCGGTGGTGGTGGCGGCTCGAGGGTGGAGGTTGAAGATGAACCGCAGGCCCTTGATTTCGTATCCAACGGCTGCAAAATCGACTGACCAGAGATGAAAAAGTCAGTCGACCGACGTGTAGCCTCACCTTGCTAGTGCGTTCAGTTTCGACAGCAAAATTCAGTTTCGACAGCAAAATTCAGTTTCGACAGCAAAATTCAGTTTTGACAGTTAGGTTCAGTTTCGACAGTTAAGTTCAGTTTCGACAGTTAAGTTCAGTTTCGACAGTTAAGTTCAGAGATGAGCGGCTGATGTATTTTACATCTAGCACTTTGTGGTTATGTATTTTACGTCATGTATTGGAGATGCTATTAGAATTCCACTCAGGTTAACGTTGTTCGTTGTCTCTCTTGTCCTGCTTCAGCCTCGGCGTCGTACAACTCACCGGAGCTGCTCCAACGACGAAACCCTCCATCACAGTGGAGCAGTACCTCGGGCTCCATCTCCAGACGCCTAAGATCTTCTTCCCCTCCTCCGACAACAAAGTCAGCCGGAGCATCCTCACCGGCCAACCCAATCACGCTGAGATCGACATGGCTTCGCCAAAGAGGTTGTACACTTGTTGCATCTCTTTTTTACTCTACATTATATATATATTGTCCACTGAGCACACATATTTGTTCCTTTAGTGTCTCCTTAAAAGAAAAAATGTAGGAATTTTAATTTTCACTTGTCCTCCTTTTCAAATTCCTATTCATGAAGCACAAGACTAAGAGATAGTAGCATAATAGCATTATAACCGTACATTTTCTTGTGGTTTGACTTAATCTCACCATGCTTCTTTGCATCCTGTGATCTTCCAATTGTTGTGAATCAAACACCCAGATTGGCAGAAATCCTGTCTTTTTAAATTCTCTATTTTGCACGTGCATTCCTATCCTATTGCTGTCTATTTCCTATCCCTGCATTGTTGGAATCCTCCAATTCAAACGAGCCCTTACAGAATTACTTCTCTTACAGATAGTTGTCAAAGAAAATCTTGCGTGGTTTGTCCCGCTCCTGCTGCGCCGTCGTCCACCCCAGCTCAGCTGCTCCAACGACAGAAGGGTCCAGCACAGCAGGGATCCGGCCTCCGGACTGTCTTTTGCCACCTCAGATCTTCTTCCCCCCCACTCGCAGCCATGAAAACTTCATTACCATCATCAACCGAGCAGATGACCTCGAGGACTACACGGGTCCGCAAGAGAGGTCGCACTCTTTCGTGTCTGCTTACGTTATGCATCGCTTAATATTACATGCTACTTTATCGTCCTGTTCACCGATTAGACTCTGAGTCAGCTCCAAACTAATGGTCAAACTTGAGTTTTTAAATGGTTGTGGGGTACATATCAGGGCCGCTATCAATAGTATCTATCTACTATCTGGTTAATCTCCGGTGTCTACTATGAGTTTCATGTTGGGTGGGAAACAAGCGATAAAGAAGCCATTATCTGTATTTATTAACCAAGCCATTATCTGCACCGCTATTATTGGTTTTCGGTCTATCCACAAGGTTGCTACCATCACTCTGGATTTCTGCATGCACTCCTTACATAATCTCACTATGTTTTATTCCTATGCATGACAGTTATTGTAAACAATGGAACTGAACATGTAGAGCAAAAGAGACGAGCCTTGCGTGGCAATATAATTTCATGCAGACATTGCTCCATGGTAGGCGCAAAGGCAGCCCCCCTCCACGCATTTCAGATTGTAATCGAGAGGAAGATATATGTTCTGAGGGGGATTCAGAAGGAGAAGATAACTCCTATTTACCCCCTGAGGTCTTCGCTCTAACTTGGCATGCTGATGTTGGTTATATCATGCATATGGTGTCTTGCATTGCTTACTTTATACATCAAATATGTCATCTGCTTAGTTTAGACATCCTTTGTGCGAATGCCATCTGTTTAGTTTATTCATCATTTATGTGAATTATGCAACGCCACCTTGTTTAGCCAGGCATCATATATGTGAATTTTGCAATGCCATCCTGCTTAGCCAGTCATCTTATATGTAAATTATATCAGGCCATCCTTTTTTTGTTACATATTACATTTGTCAACAATGTTAGTACATTCAACTGCTCTTCGTGTGCATCAGCCATTTGACACGGTGATGGCAAATTCTGGAGTGAAAACAAGGTCTTCTGAGCAGACTATGCTATCTGACGAAGCGCATATCTCGCTGGTTACGGATAGCTCCTCAGAGGAGGATTCAGAGATAGATGACCAGTCCTATTCCCCCCCCCCCCCCCGAGGTGTATGCTGCAACTTGGCAGGGTTATGTTGCTCATATCGTGTGTATGGTGTCTCGCATTGCTATGCCATTTGATTAGTTTAGACATGCTTTGTGTGAATGCCACCTGTTCAGTGTCTAATTACCATATATGTGAATTATGCATTGCCATCTTGTTGCAAGACATTATATATGTGAATTATACAATGATATCTTGTTGCAAAGGCATTATATATGTGAATTATGCAATGCCATGCTGTTTAGCCAATCATCATGTATGTGAATTGTATCATGCTATCATCTTTTAGTATTACGTGTTCCATTAGTCGACAAAGTTTGTATATTCAACTACTCTTCCTGTGCATCAGCCATTTGAAGCGGTGATGGAAGTATCTGGAGTGAAAACAAGGTATTCAGAGCAGACAATTCTACCTGCTGAAGCAGACATCTTGCTGGCTACAGAGAGCTCCTTAGAGGAGGATTCAGAGACGGATGACCAGTCCTATTTCCCCCCTGAGGTCTATGCTCAAACTTGGCAGGGTTATATTACCCATGCCATGCATGTTGTCTTGCATTGCTTAGTTTTTACATCATATATAGATTGCCTCTGCTTACTTGCTTACTATATAAATCATATATTTGAATTATATCATACCATCATGTTTACATAGTACATACACATCATCTATCTGAATTATGGCATGGCAACCCATTTAATAAATACATGATATATTTATATCATCTCATCCTGTTTAGTGTTTACAGTCATCATATTTAGAATTATGGCATTCTATCCATGAATGTATGTGAATTATGGCATGCCAACCTATTTAATAAACACATTATATAGTTATGTCATGTCATCCTGTTTACATAGTCTCATATTTTGAACTATGTCTTTCCATTTTTTTAGTTAACCATCATAATGTGAAATTGTGTCATGCTATCCTATTTAGTTAGCCATCATATATGTGAAATTGTGTCATGCTATCCTGTTTGGTTAGACAACATAAATATGAATTATTTCATGCCCTCTTTTATTCCCCACTATCCATTGCACCTGTCTATCATACAATGTCTATACTTTCAGTTACTTTTCTTGTTTATCAGCCATTTGAATTGGAGAGCGTGATGGCAGTATCTAAGTGAGTAACAACACGGTCTTCAGAAAAGATAGTGCTACCTGTTGATGCAGATACAACCACGGTTGTACTTGCCCAAGGACCAGATCCACCACACATAACCCAGACTCTCGTAGATTGTACCCCTACCCAGTTGGACAGAGAACCAGCTACACCCCTTCTAACCCCAACCCCGGCAAATAGTAACCCAGTTCCAGTTGACACAACACCATCTCGACCACAGAGCACCCAAACACGAGCGGTTAGTAAGGGAACTGCAGTGCCCAAAGCACGAGGACCACCACTCCGAATCCCAACTCAACGCTTAAAGGAGAAGAAGATTTGTTCTAAGGTAAGGTTACGTAGCTATGGTTCATACTCCTTTGCTCTTGCATTCTTGTATTTACTCATACCAACTATTTTCAAATTTGAAGGATGGAATTGAAACTCCAATGGCGCATAGCAGGTATGTTTTAAACCTGTTTCTTTAACTGGTTTGCTGTTGTAACCTGCTCTATGTTGATTTCAGTTTCAATTGAATAAACAATTATGTTCTCATGTCATGCACATTACAAGTGTTGTTATTGCTCTATAGTTACCCACACTTATATTCTGTCTATTCTGCTTTGTCTTGAACAAATATTATTTGAGCTGTGTCTCTATCTTGATTTGGCAACAAAAACTAGAATGATATAGACCATAAAGTGACCATGGTACATAGATATATGTTTGTTTCATGCTGTTATCCTGTCCACTTTACTACTAAACTCATTTACCAAAATGAGTTTCATATATACAACATAGTAAACATGTGATGTGTACGCTTGTTTCTCTTTTAGAATGCGGACAAAATATGGGAGAACACGATACGTTATCCAATGGTAAAGGAAATGTCTGCGTATAAGGTTCAAGATAGTGAGACATCCCTGTTGGTCTCCAAGAAAGCTGATAAAAACTATCTTGACGACGGTGAGGGAACCCAAAAGTCCTGTCTTGATGTAGTGTTCGATTCATCGCCACTCTTTGCCGCACAAGCTCTTGAACTTCATTTGCTGAATCAGTTCGTCTTCTTGAGTCTCAACTTCAAGTTGAAAGACATCAATCGAGATGTCTTCTGACAGGAAAGTGAAGGACCGAGAAGTCCCTGCAGAATTCAGATGCATATTTTTTTGGTGCAACGACAAGCTGGAGTATTTAAGCGCCAAACAAGAGAAAGTTAATAAGCTTGCTAAGCATCTTGCCAAAGATTATGGGTACCCAGGATATTGTTTCTTGAGATCTTGAAGTGGTTTCGATTCTGGATTTGTTTTCTTTGCGGTGTTTATTTGCGCTGGTCGCCAACTTTGACAACCGATGTATATGATATGCCGCTTTGTTCCCTATATTTGCACTTTGGTGGCGAACTTTGATGCCCGATGGATGTAATATGTGTAACGATCGTGATAGCCTAGCATAAGTTGCTTGCTTATTTATTTCCTTGTTGTCTTTTTTATTTGTTTGCTTGTAGTCAGTGCAGTTCTTTTTAAAACTAGGCCACAATAACCATGGGCTAATATTTACTGTAGTGACACTGGGCCTCCTATGGGCCATAGAAACAGTGGGCCTTCTACGGGCCGTAGAAATAGTAGACCTTCTATGGGCCGTAGAAACAATGGGCCTTCTACGGGCCGTAGAAACAATGGGCCTTCTACGGGCCGTAGAAACAATGGGGCTTCTACGAGCCGTATCATCAATGGGCCTTATACGGGCCGTATGACCATAACGGGCCATCGTTAATAGGCCGTATTAGATGACGCTATGAAAACGGCCCAACGTATTAAGGACCACAAACAGGCAGATGTAACCACAGGCTGAATTTGGCCCACAAGCAGAAAATGACAGTAACGGGCCGTAAGTAAACGAATGCTGGAAATGAGCCCAAGAATAAATGGACTCCGAGAACGCCAAAATATAACATTTGCTGGAAGTAGCCCAACTGAATAACGGGCCCTTAATGGATATAAAGTGATATACTGTTCATTACGGGTTAGTTTCACCACGGGCCGTTAATGGGTGTAAAGTGATACACTGTTCATCGCGGGCCAGTTTCACCACGGGCCGTTAATAGGCCAAGAGTTACATAGGGCCTCATATGGGCCGAAAGACGTCATGGGCCATACATGGGCCAGAAGTGAAAGCAATTTGGAATCATATTGGATGGCCCGGATAGCGCTCTTGGGCCTAATTCGGATAGGGCGTAGCGGGCCTTGGGTTAGCGGGCCATAAATGGGCTATATGCGAACAGGCCGTTAACGGGCTTTCCATGGGCGGCCCGCCACCTTTTGACCAAGTCAAACGGGCCGGCCTTTTCACAAGAATGGGCCTCTGTTGGGCCGTGCCACATGTCGACGTATCATAGGCGCCTTCTGTCCAATGAGTGGATGACATCTGTCCCAACGATGAGTCGACACGTGTTTCCTCCAGCCAATGATGATTTTACACGTGGAAAATCCCCACTGGTCGGGGCTGTAATGGGTTATCGGATCCAAAACCCGACCCGATAGCTTAACGACATTCCGTTGTGGTGGATGCCACGTGTCGGTCACCCTTGACGAAAGCACTTCTATGACGCGCGATTTTCGTCATGGAAGTGGACACTTCCGTGATGATAATTTTGGTAATGTCATGGAACACTTCTACGACATCACAGGTATGGCTATCTTGATTTTGTCATAAATTTGTCATGGATGTACATGCATGACAAAAAACGGGACCTACTGTGACAAACACGTATCATCACGGAAGTGTATTTTTTTTGTAGTGGTAAGTCCATGCTTTGCTTGTGGTATAGACTTCGCCCTGTCGAATCTGACAACTTCAGATCCGTGTGTATCATTTGCATTTCTATGCATCCGTCATGCTTTCACATGAATTCATAATTTATGTGAAACAAGCTTAGTATATATTGAATCACTGGCATGACCTGTGAGGTGTAGGACGGGTGGATGGTCAAACAATGTGAGCAGATAGCACTCGGTTGGCTTGAAGTTATAGTAGAATCGTTCTTGAGATCAGAGCACAATTCATCAAAAATATGAACAAGAGTCACATGGAGATATGATCAGCAAAAGATTGCCCACCAGTCAAAATTCTCGTCAGCAATGATGTCAGCATCAATGGCTGAGAATAAGATTAAAATGTTGAGTCACTTACTATCAATTATGAGATATATTGATTTAAGTGGGAGGGTACTTTATATTAAATTTGTTCAAACACTAGTGCAATAATTAATTATGAATTATGTCTAAAAGTGAATCTTGTGTGTACAAATGTAGATCAATGGCTCATAATAGTTTCAATTTAGCACCTCTGTTTGAGAAAGAAAAGTTGGCTGCAAATGGTGGAAACTATGAGGATTGGATCCACACTCTGTGATAGTAGCATGTGACTGCAAACCAATGGTTGGCTATATTACTGAAGGAACTTGAGGAGCTCATAATGCAGTTATTAGAGGGATTATTCAATGAAGAGCCAATTTTGATAGATTAGTTTTACTTTTGAAGGCCGTGCATCTAACTGTCATGCGCACAACCTTTCCAAAATTTCTCTTTTTCTTGATCACAGTCGCCATTTGTGGCATAACACTACCCATGACCCTATTTGTATCGTTATAAACGTTCCAATGGATCAAAAGAGTTGGAAAATAGTTTGGGTGTTTTTGAGCAAATATAGAGGCAAGAGCGTTGAGAGGCGGTTGAAAGGATCCCCAAGGGTGCCATGCGCTCCAGGCTTGCCCTCCAGCCTTTCTAGGAGAGAAAGGGTCGCGTGAAACTCTGGTGGGCCCCCTCTAGGTGGGCATTTGAACCAATGGCCCTTTTGGCTTGGAAACCGACATCCTATTTTTGTTTGAGTTTTCGGGCTCCGGAAAAATGATTTTCCTAAAAGGTCCAAAAAAACATGTATTACAAAAGGCAAAAAACTCATACAATGCTAAAAGTGATTTTTTATAAAAAAAAGTTGAATATTTTTTAAAATCCGCAAACATTTTATAAACTTGTGTGAGTATTTTTAAAACTTAAAGATAGTTTTTTCTTTTTACCAAAAAACTAAACAAATTGAGAAAACATGGTGTCGGTGTACTAAAGTAGGGGTACCTTAGTACCCCGAACTTGTGCACGGGCAGTCGCAGCGTCCCCGCGGCAAGCCTTGCCGGGCGTCCGCCAAGAACCTCCGCAGCCATTCTGAAGGCAAGACCCCGACAAGAGGAGCTTGTCGGGGAGGCCTCTCTAGGCAGACAAGGCCCCGACAAGAGGAGCTTGTCGGGAAAGGCCACTCCAGGCGCGCAGAAGACAAGGCCCTGGCAAGAGGAGCTTGCCGGGAAGGCCCGGAGCGCGACAAGCCTCCGGGCGCGACAAGGATTCGGCCGCGGCAAGGCGCTTGCCGCGGCATGCAACTCCTCTCCGCCTCCGCTCCAGCTCACCCAGCGACGTGTCGCCATGGGACCGTTCCATGGGCGCGTGTCGGGCGGCTGTGCAGCCAGCGGAGAGCAGCGACACGCTGGCAGAACATGCTCGCCATCGTGGCGGCGGAGGCGCACTGACGGTCTCTGTTACACTGTTTAGGCGACAACGACAAGCATTTATTGCCTTTGTCCCTTGCCGTCGAAATTAGGTATTTTTACTGCATACCTTTGTTCAAGTAGGTGTACCAACCCCTGTTTTTACGTTTGTACCCCGCCTATGTTGCCACAGCCGGAGAACCCTTTGGCATATAAAAGGAGGCCCGAGTGCAACGTAGAGAGGGTTCCGCGGTTGGCCAAGGTTCAGTTCATTCGACTGGCCATAGACTAGATACACTCACGCTAGGTTTTGTAGCGGGCATTGCTCCCTAGCAAGAACACAATAGATCAAACAGGCAGCAGTAGGAGTTTTATCTCTCCGGAGAGCTCCGAAGCTGGGTAAAACCGCCCGTGTGCATCGCCTCGATCCGCTCTTCGATGCGACCTCCGCCCCCTCCGAACCCAGAAAGGGACCCGCTCCGCCGGGCCCCATAGGTGTCCGTGGGTATGATCAGCCGCCCGACATCTACGGCGCGCCCGGTAAAGGCGTCGAGGCGTGTGAATCCGATCCGGCGTTCACACGGCGGCGTCATCAACATCTTCTTCAACATGCCACCGAAGAAGAAGGCTTGGCGGCAGCGAGCCGTCGCGTCATGCCCACCCTCGCCGCAACAAGCGGGTGGTGGTACGAACGCTGGCGGAAGAACGGGCGCCGGCGAAGCGTTCGCGGCGTTGCCAAATCCAAGGACAAGGCACCGCAAACCTCGGCGTCCGCGCATCCCGCGCCCATCTCGAGAGAGCGGGACCAACAACGTCATGGGGTTCTGGCGCCATACGTTCGTTGGATCGAGACCCTCAAGACCATCATACGCGCCAGCATGTTGGCACGAGTGAGATACGGCCGCCCGGACGGGGCGCTGCTCCTTCTAACGAGGTTAGAAGTCCGAGCGCGTCCCGCTCCTTGCACCGTTCTCCAATGCCGCCTACTACTCCAGCAGAAGCTCTGGCGAGAGCTCAACTGCTCCTCGACTACCCTCCAACGGCCGACAAGGTCGGCGGTGGAGGCCACTATCTAGAGCCTCATCGGCTTTGCCAGCAGCGGCGCTCGCGGCAACCAACGCCATCGTTGCAGCGGCGGCGACAAGGCCCGAGCTTGGTGGCGGCGACACTGTCGGAGGTGCAACCACCGTGCACTCCCGCCAAGAAGGCCAAGATCGCCCGACTCACCGGATCCACCTCGGCGGCGACTCCACCGCCTCGTCGGATCCAGCGGACTCGCCAGCGATCAGCGCCAAGTTCTTCATGGCGACAACAAGAGGGCGCCGAACTTCGCATCGGCGTCGAAGAAGCGCGGCGTCAATCCGACAAGCGCGCTGGGCCTTCTGTTGACATGCACGCTACGCCCGGAGGGGCAGGCGACTTGCGTCAGACGCGGTAGGTTGCCCTGCGTTCACTCGTGAGCTGCGGCAAGTCCGATGGCCCAGCGGAAAAACTTCAAACCAGAGCGTGCGGAGAAATGCGATGGCGGGGCGCATCCGTTGAGTTCCTCGGCATCTACACCATCGCGGTGCGAGCTGCGAGGGGGCGGGACGACAAGATCCTCGCCAACTGCTTCCCGCTGCGTGCTCAAGCCCTTGTCGGATCTTGGCTCATGCACTTGCCGAGACAGCTCCATATCCTCTTAGGCGGACACTGTGCCATCGGTTTGTTGGCGCCTTCACGGTGGCCACAAACCTCATGGCCAGAGAGTGACCTTCACTTACTTGCCTAGAAGGAAGGAGAGTCCCTGCGCCAAGTTCATTCAGATTCAGCCGTGTGCACTACAACATCCCGCACGTCCACCCTGCCGCGGTGATCGGCGCATTTCATCGAGAATGTGCGGAACCGCGAGATGAGGGAGGAGATGGCGATGAGTAAAGTCAAGGGCGTCGATGAGCTATGCGCCTTGGCCGACAAGTGTGCACATCGCCGAGGAAGGAGGAGACTCCAGGAGAGGATGCGAAGCAGGATCTCGACAGTGATGACACCGCCCGGCGAAGAAGGGCCGCGGCGAGGCATCGTGAAGAAGAAAAGCAGGGAAGTGCTAGGCTGTCGAGCAGTCCGGCGAACGGGCGGCGACAAGAACGCCAAGGCTGGTGTCTCCGGCAAGGAGGTTGCCGCTGATGCCAACCACCAGTCGGTGGCGGCCGCCGACAAGCAGGACAGCTCCGGCAAGCAGTACTGCAAACTCCACCGCACCAAGGGCCACGATCTCCAGAGCTGCAAGAAGGTCGAGCAGCTCGTCGAACAACAGAGAGCTGAGTACGGCGCGACAAGGAGAAGGCCCAGAAGGTCTTTGGGAGCAAGCAAGAAGCGTCCGGCGGGAGGACGCCTTGTGGCAAAAGTCAAGCAGCGACAAGGAGATCGACCTCCCAGCGGCGCGACAAGGATGAAGATGATGATGGCGACGAAGATATGGAAGACGCATTTACACCGATGAGCAGGAGTTTCAGAAAGCCACAGAGGTTCTCTGCCTTGACGGAGGTGCTTCCCTGCATACCTCCCACCGCCAACTCAAGCAATGGATGCGGGAGGTCAATGCTGCGGAACCATCCATAGAGTCACGCAGGCCTCTGAAGTGGTCCAAGACGCCTATCATTTTTGATATTGAGGACCACCACGATCGGCGTAAGCGTGGTCGGGTGCTTGCCGATGTTGGTCTCCCCAACCATCCGCAACCTCAAGGTCACAAAATGTTAGTTGACGGTGGGGCGGCTTGAATCTGATCTCCTCCGCGGTGCTCCGAAGCTTCAAATCCCTGACAGCGAGCTCGAAGAGACCGGAACCTTCCAAGGAATCAATCCGGAAGGAGCAAGCGAAGGGAAGATTACGTTGCGGTCACATTTGGCAGTGAGCTGAACTTCAGGATCGAGAGGGTTACATTTGGCGTTGCCGATTTCCCATTGCCTTACAATGGGATACTTGGCCGTCCGGCACTCGCCAAGTTCATGGCGGCCTCTCACTACGCCTACAACCTTCTCAAGATGCCAGGCCCGATAAGCGTCATCTCTGTCCATGGCGACAAGAAGGATGCCCTTATACATGCCGACAAGATCTTCCGGGACGCCGCAGCCGCATAGCAATTTCCGGACACTTGCCGCTGAAGCTCCGGGGAAGAAGACCAAGTCCAAGTCCGGCAAGGGCTCGATGCTCACTCCGGCAAGCGCACCTCTTCGAGTTCTGCGCTACCGTCGAGGGCGCACCATCGAGCTCCACCGACAAGTGCAAGAAGATGGTGGCTCCGCCGAAGACCAAGAAGGTGCCCGCCAAGGAGGGGCGGCGCTGGTGGTACCTTCACCATCGGTGCCTCTCGACCCCAAATAGGAAGGCGGCGCTCGTTGCTTTCCTGCGGGCGAATGTCGGCGTGTTTGCATGGCAACCGTCGATATCCCGGTGTTCCCGGAAAGTGATTGAGCACCGCCTAAGCCGTTTGTCCTCATCTTGCGACCCGTCAAGCAAAGAGTCAGGAAGCAAGCAGTGGAGCGCCAAGAATTCATAGCTGAAGAGATCAAGAAACTGGAAGCAGCAGGTCTTGTCAGAGGAGTACTCCATCCTACATGGTTGGCCAATCCTGTAGTCGTGCGCAAGGCAAACGGGAAATGGAGGCTTTGTATTGACTTCACTGATGTTAATAAAGCTTGTCCCAAAGATCCATTTCCCTTGCTGCGCATTGACCAGATTGTTGACTCCACGGCCGGATGTGATTTGCTCTCGTTTCTTGATGCCTACTCAGGATACCATCAGATCTTCATGGCTGAAGAAGATGAAGAGAAGACCGCATTCATCACACCATGTGGCACATACTATTTCATACGGATGCCTTTCGGTTTGAAGAATGCTGGTTCGACATTTGCAAGGGTAGTCCACGACGCTTTTGAGCCGCAAATGCACAGAAATATAGAAGCCTACATGGATGACATTGTGGTCAAGAGCAGGGACAAAGCAACTCTGGTTCAAGATGCGGGCGAGACCTTTGCAAATCTGCGCAAGATAAACCTCAAGCTCAACCCCGAGAAGTGCGTGTTTGGAGTCCCTTCCGCAAGCTTCTCGGGTTCTTAAATGTCTCGGCGAGGATTGAGGCAAATCCCGACAAGATCAAGGCCATTGAGCAGATTGAAGCACCAAAGCGCGTCAAGGATGTCACGAAGACTTGCGGTTGCGTGGCTGCTCTCGGCAGGTTTATTTCTAGGTCTGGCTGAAGCCCTGCCATTTTTCAAGATTTTGAAAAAGGCGGGTCCAGTAAAATGGACTCCCGAAGCGGAGGCTGCGCTGCAGGATTTAAAGAGACACATGTCCTCTACTCCAACACTTGTCGCACCTAGGCCACAAGAGAAGTTGCTGCTATATATAGCGGCAACCAATCAAGTGGTTAGCGCTGCGTTAGTGGCGGAGAGGGAGGCGGATGACGAGCGACAACGCGGCAAGCACATCCAGCGACAAGCGAGGGGCTTCACGACAAGCTCTGGTCCCGACAAGGACGAGTCCGCGAACACCTGACGAGATAGAGAAATGGATGGTGCAGCGCCCAGTTTACTTTGTCAGTTCCCTGCTGCAGGGGGCTAGGTCAAGGTACTCCGGTGTGCAAAAACTGCTTTTCGGCCTCCTCATGGCCTCGAGAAAGCTGCGCCATTACTTCCAAGCACATGAGATCACAGTTGTCACTCGCTTTCCCCGAAGAGGATACTGCGAGAATCCGAAGCGGCAGGCGGGATTGTCGAGTGGGCACCGGAGCTATCAAGCTTTGGTCTTAAGTTTGAAAGCACATCAACTATCCAAAGCGAGCCTTGGCGAGTTCATAGTAGAATGGGCGTAGCGCCGGATGAAGAGATTCCGGAGGCGAGCATTCCCGTCAAAGAAGCAAGCAAAGAGTGGCTGATGTACTTTGATGGTGCCTTCTCGCTGCAAAGGCGCCCGGTGCGGCGTCTGCTTACCGCACCCACGGAGAGCACCTCAAATGCGTTGTCCGGATGCACTTTCCCAAGGAGCAAGCGGCAAACAATACTGCAGAGTATGAAGGTTTGCTTGCGGTCTCGAGATCGCCGTGGACCTTGGGATCAAGAAGCTTATTGTCGGGGTGACTCGCAACTCGTCAGTCCGCCAAGTCAACAAAGATTACGAGTCCGTTGATGAAAGCCTCGTTGATGAAGTGAGGAAGCTAGAAGAGCACTTTGACGGCCTGCAAATGGAACATGTTCCAAGAGCTCGAGAATGATATTGCCGACGCCTGTCAAAGTGCGCCGCGCTTAAGCTACACAATGGAACCAGGGACTTTCGTGCTCAAGCTGACTCGACCAACCGTAACACCATCGGCGGACAAAGCAAGAAGAGGAAGTTGGCCTCTGGTGACTACTTTCCGGCAGAGCTTCCCGAAGCCGTCGTTGCAAAGGTCCCCAAGATCAACACCAAGCAGTCTTTGAGGAGCAGTCTGCTCCGGCAGACCCGAGGTTTGTTTCGTTGATGCAAACGCTCCCGACAAGTCTTGCTCCGGCAAGCTTGTCGGGAGCATCTAACTCGGCGAAAGCCACCGGCTCTTGCCGTGAAAAGCTGATGTTCCCGCGGCAGCGGATGAGCCTTTAGTCCTTGTTGTCGAGCCACAAGCTCCGGCATGGGCGCAGCGGATTGTCCAATTCCTTGGACGGAGAACTTCCGAAGAGCAGGAAGAAGCGGAAAGAGTAGCCCGGCGGTCGGTATGTACCGGTTTGTCGACAGACATCTTTATGCAGAAGAAGACTCAACGGTGTGAAATTGAAGTGTATTCCTGGGGAAGATGGACGGAAAGCTGTTGGCGAGAGATACATGGAGGCATATGTGGTCACCACATTGGCGCCAAGAGCACTTGCCGGCAAAGCTTTCCGGCAAGGTTTCTTCTGGCCGACAGCCTCCGGGATGCAACTGCACAAGTAACCAAGTGTGAAGCGTGCGGTTCCATTCCAAACAGATACACACCGGCTCAAGCTCTCTAGCCGATCCCTTTATCCACGGCCATTTTGATTACGGGGCTCGACATCCTCGGCCCCTTCCCCGAGCTGTCGGGGCTTTGAGTACTTATGCGTCGCCATCGACAAGTTCACAAAGTGGCGGAAGTGGAAGCGATGAGGAAGGTGACAAGCGATCGGCAGATCAAGTTCTTGGTCGATTGTTTGCCGTTTGGAATCCCTAACAGGATCATCACCGACAACGGCACACAATTCCTGGTCGCACCTTCATGCAAGACGTCCAAGACCTTGGCGCCAAGGCACCTTCACTTCCGTTGCTCACCCGAGAAGCAACGGTCAAGCGAGAAAGAAGCGACGCTGAAGTGCTGCGCGGACTCAAGACCGAGAACTTTCGACGAGGCTGCACAAGTGCGGAAGAAAGCTGGATCGAGGAGCTGCCGGTGGTTCTTTGGTCGATCGAGCGACGCCAAATCGAGCCACCGCCGTGCAGCCTTTGCTCTAGTCTATGGAGCAGAGGCGGTTCTCCCCACGGAACTTCGTATCTGGGTCGCCTCGAGTGCTCGCTTATGATGAGTTTGAGCAAGAGCAGCTGCGACAAGATGACGCGCTGCTCCTTGAGGAAGATCGTCTTGAATTTCTTTGCGAGCCGCTCGCTACCAGCGAGCCTGCGTCGCTACCATGGCCGGGGTTAATGCCAAGTCTCGAGGAAGGCGACCTTGTTCTTCGGCGCTCGATCCGCCAAGAATTCAAACAAGTTGACGCCGAAGTGGGAAGGCCCTTATCGGGTGAAACGAGTCACTAGTCCTGGCGCTGTCCGCCTTGAGACCGAAGATGGCATTCCGGTG
Source organism: Aegilops bicornis (assembly GCA_021605145.1). Lineage (NCBI taxonomy): Eukaryota > Viridiplantae > Streptophyta > Magnoliopsida > Poales > Poaceae > Aegilops > Aegilops bicornis. The sequence goes on along the minus strand of CM038669.1, from coordinate 563,820,189 downwards.
AGCAACTCCTAGAACAGTGAGCATCTTCGTAAGTTTTACCCATAAGGCGCGGTTGTCGGAACCCGTTCCGGCAACCACCTTTTGTACAAGTCTTGCCGCTGTTGCATGTAATCCTTCATTACAAAGCGGTATGAGACCCGTGCATCAGTAAAGCCCATGTGTTGCGCACAACCCGTCAAGTTCATGCTTTCATCAAGTTATTGCATGTTTTGGCTAACACATTGTGCAGCAACCACACCCGGTAAGCAGAATCGCGCCACTGGGCTCTATAACGTTATTTCATCTTCTTTCTCTTGTCGCAAAGAAAGGGAGGCTCCCTCGTGCACAAGTTAACCAGGGGGGAGGAGGAGATAATACTATGGACCAGGCACTGCTCGAGGAAGTTTCGCCCCATCGGGAAGCAAGAAACAGAAAAGCTAAGTTGCCAAAGTTTGAGCAATCAATTTTTAAAATTTTCGTTATCTTCCTCGAACGATAGTACTTTGTATGGAGAACCCGTGCGCAGAGGAACCGAATCGTGGTACTGGTCGCGCCCTTACTTTGTTTGAGTCTGCTCAACAACTTAAGTGAGCTGCGGCTAGTCGCGACAAGGTTGCTTGTCGGTAGCGACCCCGCCAGCAGGCTGCTGAAGTTCCGCACTCGGCGCTCGCGGCAAGGGTGCCTGCACCGGCAAGTTTCCCTGAAAAGCGTAGGGCAATAACGTACAAAGGAAGAAATCAAGTAGAGGAAATAACGTTGCATCAATCGATTCAGATCAGTAATAAGTTTGTAAAGTTATCTTCCTTGAACGACCGCGCTTTGTATGAGACACCCGTACGCGGAGGAACCAAATCGTGACTGGTCGCGCCCTTACTTTGTTTCGAGTCCGCTCAGCAACTTAACCGAGCTGCGGCTAGTCCGTGACAAGGTTGCTTGTCGGTAGCGACCCGCCTTGACTCTTTGAAGTTCCGCACTCGGCGCTCGCGGCAAGGATGCCTGGACCGACAAGTTTCCCTGAAAAGCGTAGGGCAATAACATACAAAGCCAAGGGTCGAGTAAAGGAAGTAACGTAGCAGGCGTTTCCCAGAATAAAGTTACATTACAAAGATAACTTATTGCGGCGCTGGCTAAATCTTCCTCAGAACTGAAATAACAGCAAAGAGGAGAAGAAGGGCGCGCCGGTACCCAAGCCCCGGCAAGCCAGAGTTGCCGGGAGCTGCGGCAAGCCAGAGTTGCCGGGAGCTGCGACAAGTCAGAGTTGCCGGGGGCCGCGGCAAGCCAGAGTTGTCGGGGGCCGCGGCAAGCCAGAGTTGTCGGGGGCTGAGATATCAGATAAGCCCTTCGCCCTTTTTCAAACATCCCTTTTTCATTAAAAACATTCTACTCGGATACAATCCGTGGGGAATGAAAAACATGAAAGAGAGGATTACAAGCTTTAAATGCGGATAAGGCCCAAAGGCTTACAAGTTAAAAAGATAAGATGCCCGTAATCCTTTTCCTGTCTCTCTTTCCAGGAGGTAGGTCAAGGAGGCGGGAGGGCAAAAAGCGCCTAGGCAGGCTACGGGTGCCGAAGACACCAAGAGAACATCCAGGAGCTCCCGAGGGCTTGGCGGAGATGGCGGCGCCGAGGCGGGGTTCGAGGCAGGCGGCAGGCGTCGGCCTGTTGTCGAGGAACTACGCCCTCGTACTCCGACTTGACGGCCTTGTCGCCATCCCTCTTCCCCTTCCACAGCCTCCCTACGCCAGTCGCCCAAGGAGACGACCCCGAGGAGTTCATGGAGCCGGCAACACAGATGATGGGGTCACCGGTGGCCTTGCGGGCGGCGCGCCCGACAACTAATCGGGCCCGCCAACCTCGTCGTGACTGTCGCTCCCCTCCTCGTCACTCTCGCTCGAGGGGGAATCTTCGCTGTCGGAGGAGCTGTCTACGCAGCACTTCGCCCGAGTGCCAAGATCCCCGAAGACCTTGACGGAGAGGAGATCACCCTCCATTAACTTAAAATGGAGGGTAAACCCCGCCCTCAAGCTGTGGATGCGGGTGAACGTCTTCCACCCGCGGTCGAGATACATCACATTAGGGGCTGGGAATACAACACGGACTCGCATGCCGCTGATTCCACAGCCCCTCATGTGCAATCTCAGTGTCTCGGGCGGATCCGACTCCATTGCGCTCGCAAACGGAGCTGGAAGCCGGAGGCGACGGTGAGGCGCCCGGAGCAACCTGACGAAGAACTCGCAAGGGTCGTCCCCAGTATGGACCGCCGCAGGGAGGGGAACCGCCGGCGAAGGCGGAGACGGCGCGCTGCCCCGCCCGCCTCTTCCTCGACCTCGTCCTCGACCTCGTCCTCGACCTCGCCCCCTCCCTCTTCCTCTTGGGGCTGGCTCCGCCGCCCAGGCGAAAAGGTTGGGAGGGCGCTGTATGGCGACCCTCGCCGCCACCGATGAAGAACCAAGGCTCTTTTTCTCCATGGCGAATGAGAGAAAGGGAAGCAGAAACTGAAGAAAGAAGGAGATGGGAGAGTGCGGCCTTCTGCGCTCCCTTCCGCCCTTTTAAGGAAGCAAGGTGGGGCTCAACCGCCCGCTCGACGAATCGGGGCATAGGAAGAGCGGGGAATCGGGGCCGACGTGCTACCTCTGCCCAAGGCGGCCCAGTTTCCCACTTCCACCGTCCGTGACCCCAGAGCATGGGAACCACGTGGCGGGAGGAGGCAGAGGCGGCGACGGGTGGAGGCGACCACTGCGCCGCCCACTTCCCCACGGCCTTGCCAATCGGCGGGTGCCGTTCTGAGGGGGCCTTGGCCGAATGCAGTGGGTTTGGTTTGGACCCAGACATGAGTGCCCGTGCCCTGTTTTGGGCTGGCCCAACAACACTCGGCACCGTGTATGGCCCGGACCGGGGGCTCACTGTCGGTGTACTAAAGTAGGGGTACCTTAGTACCCGAACTTGTCTGCAGCGATCGCAGCATCCTCTGCGGCAAGCCTTGCCGGGCGTCGCCAAGAACCTCATGAGCCATTACGAAGGCAAGACCCGACAAGAGGAGCTTGTCGGGGAGGCCTCTCTAAGGCAGACAAGGCCCCGACAAGAGGAGCTTGTCGGGAAAAGGCCACTCGGCGCCAGAAGACAAGGCCCGGCAAGAGGAGCTTGCGGGGAGGCCCGAGCGCGACAAGCCTCCGGCGCGACAAGGATTCGGCCGCGGCAAAGCGCTTGCATGAATGCAACTCCTCTCCGCCTCCGCTCCAGCTCACCCAGCGACGTGTCGCCATGGGACCGTTCCATGGGCGGCGTGTCGAGGCGGCTGTGCAGCCATGAGAGGGAAAGCAGCGACCTGTGGCGCAGACAGGCTCACCATCGTGGCGGCGGAGGCGCACTGACGGTCTCTGTTACCTTGTTTGGCGACAACGACAGGCATTTATTGCCTTTGTCCCTTGCCGTCGAAATTAGGTATTTTTGCACCGTACCTTTGTTCAAGTAGGTGTACCAACCCCTGTTTTTACGTTTGTACCCCGCCTATGTTGCCACAGCCGGAGACTCCTTTGGCATATAAAAGGAGGCCCGAGTGCAACATAGAGAGGGTTCCGCGGTTGGCCAAGGTTCAGTTCATTCGACTGGCCATAGACTAGATACACTCACGCTAGGTTTTGTAGCGGGCATTGCTCCCTAGCAAGAACACAATAGATCAAACAGGCAGCAAGAGGAGTTTTATCTCTCCGAGAGCTCCGAAGCTGGGTAAAACCGCCCGTGTGCATTGCCTCGATCCGCTCTTCGTGCGACCTCCGCCCCCCTACGAACCACAAAGGGACCCGCTCCGCCGGGCCCCATAGGTGTCCGTGGGTACGATCAGCCGCCCCGACACATGGACATTTTTGAAAACATTGGTGATTATTTTTTAAAATTCTGCACACTTTTCAAAAAACAAGGACCTTTTGAAATGTTGAGAACATTTTTTTGTAAATAAAGGAAAAAGGGAAACACATATATTCAACACATGGATCCTATCAAGTATCAACTGACACGCGTCTCTACGAGTCGTGCATAAGCGCATCTCCAATGGTAACCCGCAAATTTCCCCCCGCATCCGTCCACGGACAAGGGGATCAATCGCAAACACAGATGTGGGTGGACGCCATCCATTGCTAGCAGCATACATTTTAAACACTTTTTCAACAAAGTGGATGAAATTTATGCAAACTCAGCCGGATTTCATATAAACATGACTGATTTCACGGATTAAAACGGTTACATTTTGGACATATTTTAACTAAAAAGATAAAACTATGTGCATGTACAGATGAAAATGGAGTGGAAAGTTTCCGCTTTTCCGGAGGAAAAATAGAAACGAAGAGGAAATATGAAAATGGAAATGGAAGTTTGCAAAACAAAAATGAAAATGGAATTTTTTATGCGGAAACGGAAACAAAAACGAAACAGTGTTTTCCGGTGGAACGGATGCGGAAACGGAACTTTCCGTTTCTGTAAATACGGAATTTCCGTTTCTACTATAGGCATATTGCTGCTTTTTAGCCCATCTATCAAACAACACACAACGACACAATGAGTAGAATGAGCATAATGGATCATTTGAGGACCAACTTTTACTACCACACACGTACTCAACTAGACCCTATACGAAATTGTCATGTACTACTATAATACTATCCTATGTTACTAACACAACCATATCATTTTGTAGTCAGGTTAACAATTCCATAAATTTGTTTTTTTGTCTATATTTCTCCATCATTCCAAGGGGTTTTAAGTTCTGGTCAACAAACCATTTTGTTTCTGTGTCCGCTCTGTATTCGCTCCGTGTCTGTTTCCGGCAGTATTTGTTTCCGTATTCGTTTCCGGGGTTTCTGTATTCGTTCCCGCTTTTGCAAAAAAATATGAAAACAAATATGGTAGCACCCAGTTCCGTTCGTTTACGCGCCATTTTCATCCCTACGTACAATCGCACGGAGCTCCACTCCCACGACATAGATACACTACACTAGTCTGCGGCCGGCTGTGGCGGATCCCTTTGTCTTCCCCATGTCCGGCAGCCCGCTAACCGGACTGCCGGGAGCCCCAGAGGCATATTATTCCCCCATATCTTCCCGATTGCTTGTATCTACGTTGGTATTTCCCCAAAGAGGTGAGGATGATGCAGTACAACAACGGTAAGTATTTCCCCTAGTTATGAAACCAAGGTTATCAATCCAGTAGGAGAACCAAGCAACACTATGCACTCCAAAAAAATACACTCCCGTGATGATACGTGTTTGTCACAGTAGGTCACCTTTTCTGTCATGCATGTACATCCATGAAGATTTTATGACAGAATCAAGATAGTCATACCTGTGCTGTCGTAGAAGTGTTCCATGACATTACCAAAATTATCATCACGGAAGTGTCCACTTCCATGACGATAAATTGCGCGTCATAGAAGTGCTTTCGTCAAGGGTGACCGACATGTGGCATCCACCATAACAGGTCGCCGTTAAGCTATCGGGTCCGATTTTGGATCCGATAACCCGTTAACAGCCCGGACCAATGGGTATTTTCCACGTGTAAAATTCTCATTGGCTAGAGGAAACACGTGTTGACTCACCGTTGGGACAGATGTCATCCACTCATTGGACAGGAGGCGCCTATGATACGTCGACATGTGGCATGGCCCAACAGAGGCCCATTCTGGTGAAAAGGCCGGCCCGTTTGACTTGGTCAAAAGGTAACGGGCCGGCCCACGGAAAGCCTGTTAATGGCATGTTCGTATATAGCCCATTTACGGCCTGCTAACTACCGGCCCGTTACGACCTATCGGAATTAAGCCCAGTAGCTTCATCTGGGCCGTCCAATATGATTCTAGCCCGTTGTAAGTTCTGGCCCATGTATGGCCCATGATGTCTTTCGACCCATATGAGGCCCTTTGTAACTCTTGGCCCATTAAAGGCCCGAGATGAAACTAGCCCATAATGAATAGTGTATCGCTTTATACCCATTAACGGCCCATTATTCCGTCGGCCGTTTCCAGCCCGTGTTAATTTTTGGCCTTCTAAGGGCCCATTTATTCTTGGGCTCATTTCTAGAATTCGGTTAGATACGGTCCGTTACTAGCCTGTTCCATTTGTGGGCCAAATTTAGCCTGTGGTTACATTCGGCCCATTTGTGGCCCGTTAACCAGTTGGGTTGTTTTCATAGCATTATCAAATACGGCCTATTAACGGCCCATTATGGTCCACAAATAGTACGACCCGTGTTTGGCGAAATGATTATACGCCCCGTAGAAGGCCCATGGATCCTACGGACCGTAGAAGACCAATGGATCCTACGCCCCGTAGAAGGCCCATGGATCATACAGCCCGTAAAAATTCCATGGATCCTACGGCCTGTAGAAGGCCCATGGATTCTACGGCCCATAGAAGGCCCATGGATTCTACGGCCCGTAGAAGGCCCATGGATCCTATGGCCCGTTGAAGGCCCATGGATCCTATGGCCCGTAGAAGGCCCACGGATCCTACGGCCCGCAGGAGGCCCATGGTTACAACCGTCCGTGTGTTGCCATGATTATTGTCGCCTAGTTACCAAAAATAGGTTATTGTGGCCACTAGAAAAACGCGGAAAAAGAACTGCAGTGACTACAAGCAAACAACTAAAGAAGACAATAAGGAAATAAATAAGCAAGCAACTAACGCTAGCCTATTACAGCTATTACACATATTACATCCACTGGGCATCAAAGCTCTCCACCAGTGCAAATATAGGGAACAAAGCAGCATATTACATACACTGGTCATCAAAATTGGCCACCGGTGCAAATAAACACGACAGCAAAACAAGTCCATGACTGAAACAACTTCAGAAGAGCTCAAGAAACGCTATCCTGGGTATCCACCATGCCGGCAATAAGCCTAGCAAGCTTATTAGCTTTGTCCTGTTTGGCGCTAAAATCCTCCAACGCTTGCTGTTGCACCAGAAAGTATGCATCTGAATGCTCCAGGGACTTCCATGATCCTTCCACTTCTTGTCGTAGCACGGTGATTGATGTCTTTCAGCTTGTAGTTGAGACTCAAGAAACCGAACTAATTCAGACAGTGAGTTTGAATAGCTTGTGCATGCGGTGATGACCCACAAGTATAGGTGATCTATCGTAGTCCTTTCGATAAGTAAGAGTGTCGAACCCAACAAGGACCAGAAGGAAATGATAAGCGGTTTTCAGCAAGGTATTCTCTGCAAATCTTTGAAACAAGTGGTAACAGATAGTTTTGTGATAGGATAATTTGTAACGAGCAACAAGTAACAAAAGTAAATAAAGTGCAGCAAGGTGGCCCAATCCTTTTTGTAGAAAAGGACAAGCCTGGACAAACTCTTATAATAGGAAAAGCGCTCCCGAGGACACATGGGAATATCGTCAAGCTAGTTTTCATCACGTTCATATGATTCGCGTTCGGTACTTTGATAATTTGATATGTGGGTGGACGGTGCTTGGGTGCTGTTCTTACTTGAACAAACATCCCACTTATGATTAACCTCTATTGCAAGCATTCGCAACTACAACAAAAGTATTAAGGTAAACCTAACCATAGCATGAAACATATGGATCAAAATCAGCCCCTTACGAAGCAACACATAAACTATGGTTTAAGCTTCTGTCACTCTAGCAACCCATCATCTACTTATTACTTCCCAATGCCTTCCTCTAGGCACAAATAATGGTGAAGTGTTATGTAGTCGACGTTCACATAAGACCACTAGAGGCTAGACAACATACATCTCATCAAAATATCGAACGAATACCAAATTCACATAACTACTAATAGCAAGACTTCTCCCATGTCCTCGTGAACAAACGTAACTACTCACAAAGCATATTCATGTTCATAATCGGAGGGTAATAATATGCATAAAGGATCTGAACATATGATCTTCCACCAAATAAACCAACTAGCATCAACTACAAGGAGTAATCAACACTACTAGCAACCTACTAGTACCAATCCCGGACTTGGAGACAAGAATTGGATACAAGAGATGAACTAGGGTTTTGAGAGGAGATGGTGCTGGTGAAGATGTTGACGGAGATTGCCCTCTCCCGATGAGAGGAGCGTTGGTGATGATTTCCCCCTCCCGAAGGGTAGTGTCCCCGGCAGAACAGCTCTGCCGGAGCCCTAGATTGGTTCCGCCAAGGTTCCGCCTCGTGGCGGCGGAGTTTCGTCGAAGGTTGCTTATGATTTTTTTTTCTCGACGAAGACCGTATATAGCAGAAGATGGGCATCGAGAGGGCTACAGGCGGCCCACGAGGTAGGGGCGCGCCCGAGGTAGTCTGGCGCCCACCCTCGTGGCCAGGTGGGGCCCCTCTGGAGAACTTCTTCCGCTGGATATTTTTTATTATTTCCCAAAATGACTTTCGTGGAGTTTCAGGACATTTGGAGTTGTGCAGAATAGGTCTCTAATATCTGCTCCTTTTCCAGCCCAGAATTCCAGCTGCCGGCATCCTCCCTCCTTATGTAAATCATGTAAAATAAGAGAGAATAGCCATAAGTATTGTGACAAAACGTGTAACAACAGCCCATAGTGCAATAAATATCGATATAAAAGCATGATGTAAAATGGACGTATCAACTCCCCCAAGCTTAGACCTCGCTTGTCCTCAAGCGAAAGCCGATAACGATAAATATGTCCCCATGTTTAGAGGTAGAGGTGTCGATAAAAACAAAATACGGACATGAAGGCATCATGATTATTCTCATAACAGCAACATATATAGGAAACGTCATATGATTTCTTATGTTCAAGTAATAATCCATTCACAATGCAGATGCAGATAATCGTAAACTTTATTGAGAACCAACAAACTATAATCTCAGTCATTGAAGCAATTGCAATTTGTCATAACATCAGAAAGAGTCTGTGTCAGAGCTTGATAGCAAGTCCACATACTCAACTATCATTTAGTCCTTCATAATTGCTAACACTCACGCGATACTTGTGTTTACGGAGTTTTAATCGAACACAGAGAAAGATAGGGGCTTATAGTTTCGCCTCCCAACCTTTTACCTCAAGGGTAATGTCAACAATAATAACTCATGCTCCCCTACATCCAATTAGATATACCCATCAGGATCTTTCCAACATATTGTGCTTGCCAAAGGATAAAATGAAAAAAGGAAAGGTGAAGATCACCATGACTCTTGCATAAGGTAGGAGATAATAAATAAAAGATAGGCCCTTCGCAGAGGGAAGCAGAGGTTGCCATGCGCTTTTATGGTTGGATGCACAAAATCTTAATGCGAAAGAACGTCATTTTATATTGCCACTTGTGATATGAACCTTTATTATGCAGTCCGTCGCTTTTATTTCTTCCACATCACAAGATCGTATAAAGCTTATTTCTCCCACACAAATCAATCATACATATTTAGAGAGCAATTTTTATTGCTTTGCACCGATGACAACTTACTTGAAGGATCTTACTCAATCCATAGGTAGATATGGTGGACCCTCATGGAAAAACTGGTTTAAGGGTTTTTGGAAGCACAAGTAGTATCTCTACTTGGTGTTGAAAATTTGGCTAGCACGAGGGGGAAAGGCAAGCTCAACATGTCGTAAGATCCATGAGAATATACTTTATCTCAGATATAAGAAAACATAACCCATTACGTTGTCTTCCTTGTCCAACATCAACTCTTTAGCATGTCATATTTTAATCAATGCTCACAATGATAAAAGATGTCAATAATAGTATATTTATATGTGAAACCTCTCTTTCCTTATTACTTCCTATTAATTGCAACGATGACCAAAACTATGTTTGCCAACTCCCAACAACTTTCAATCATCATACCCTTTCTATGTGAAGTCATTACTCTCAATAAGATCAATATGAACTCTTTGTTATTTTTATTCTTTTTTTATTCACTCAAGATCATGGCAAAACAATCAAGCCCTTGACTCAACACTAATCTTTATTATATAGCTCACGGACTCGATTACATAGAGAGATCATAAAGCAAAACTCAAAACTAGATCATGCCATAAACTTTATTCTACTAGATCAAGATACTACTAATAGGATCGAACTAAGAAAAGCAGTAAAGATAGGAGATGTGATTGTGATACGATCTGGGGCACCTCCCCAAGCTTGGCGGTTGCCAAGGGAGTGCTCATACCCATGTGATTATGTCTCCTTCTTCGGGTTGGTGAAACATTCTTGGCGATGATGCCCTCTAGGATCTGATTCTCCTCCTCAAGCTTATTGACTTGCTTTGCTTGAGGTCCATTATTTTCATGCGAAGCTTTCACTCAGAACTGCTAAGGCTCCTTGCACCCAAGGATGTCGCATAGCTGCGGGAGAACAAGTGACACTCCTCTTCATATTTTCATAAGAAAGAAATCTAACATTGGAAGGGATAACCGAGTTTGGAATAGCTAAGCTCTGTAATTCCGCCATCGTGGACCCAACTCGGAAGCAATAAGTGACTTCTTGATCCTCCATGGCATCCACTCTCATCAAGTCAGCCTCCATCTCCTCCTCCGTTGCTGGCCCAAAGGGGTCAGCTTCGCTGTTTGCCCTTGGTTCCGGTGCCGGATTAGATACCCGGCTCTCCCTGACTGACTCTTGAGAAGACATCTTGCTCTAATCTGCAGCAGCAACAGCTCGAAACAAAAATAGAGGATATTTCCATGATACGGAGTCAAAACCTTCGGAGAATATATAATGAATTTTCTTGACCAAAATACGTATCGTGCAAGAAAAGCGGAGTCCGGAAGGCACACGAGGTGCCCACGAGGTAGGGGGCGCCCATTGGGGGTAAGGCGCGCCCTCCACCTCGTGGAGCCCTCGTGTCCTTCTGGACTGCTACTTATTTTTCTATTTTTCTAAATATTCCAAAACGGAGAAATATTGCCTTAAAAATTGTTTTGGAGTCGGTTTACTTACCGTACCACATACCTACTCCTTTTGAGTCACGAGCGATTACGGAAAGTGTCCCTTATGTATTCCTCTGGGGTTACGGTTTCAATAACATTGGTTTCAACATTGATAGGATTAACTGAGATATAGTGTTTGATTCTTTGACCGTTTACCACCTTTGGATTTGTGCCTTCGAAATTATTGATTTTTATGGCACCGGAACGATAGACCTCCTCGATGACATAGGGTCCTTCCCATTTGGAGAGAAGCTTTCTGCAAAAAAATCTTAAGCGAGTTGTATAGCAATACATAATCACCTACAATAAACTCACGCTTTTGTATCCTTTTGTCATGCCATCTTTTGACCTTTTCTTTAAACAACTTGGCATTTCCATAAGCTTGGGTCCTCCATTCATCATGTGAGCTAATATCAAATAACCTCTTCTCATCGGCAAGTTTGAAATCATAGTTGAGCTCTTTAATAGCCCAATATGCCTTATGTTCTAGCTCGAGAGGTAAGTGACATGCTTTTCCATAAACCATTTTATACGGAGACGTACCCATAGGATTTTTATATGCAGTTCTATTGGCCCATAATGCATCATCAAGTTTCTTGGACCAATTCTTTCTAGACCTGTTGACAGTCTTTCGCAAAATTAATTTGAGTTCTCTATTACTCAATTCTACTTGACCACTAGACTGTGGGTGATATGGAGATGCAATTCTATGATTAACATCATATTTAGTAAGCATTTTACGGAAAGCACCATGAATAAAATGTGAACCACCATCAGTCATTAAATATCTAGGGACTGCAAACCTCGGAAAATAACTTCTTTAAGCATTTTAATAGAGGTGTTATGATCAGCACTACTAGTTGGAATAGCTTCTACCCACTTAGTAACGTAATCAACAAAGAACTAAAATATGTGTATATCCATTAGAGGCAGGAAAAGGTCCCATATAATCAAAGCCCCAAACATCAAATGGTTCAATAACAAGTGAATAATTCATAGGCATTTCTTGACGTCTACTAATATTACCAATTCTTTGACATTCATCACAAGACAAGACAAACTTACGGGCATCCTTGAAGAGAGTAGGCCAATAAAAACCAGATTGCAGTACCTTATGTGCAGTTCTATCTCCAGCGTGGTGTCCTCCATAAGCTTCGGAGTGACACTTGTGTAGGATCCATTCCTGTTCATGCTCAGGTACACAACGTCTAATAACACCATCTACTCCTTATTTATAAATATGTGGGTCATCCCAAAAGTAATGTCTCAAATGATAGAAAAACTTTTTCTTTTGCTGGTATGTGAAACTAGGGGGTATAAATTTAGCAACAATGTAATTAGCATAATCAGCATACCATGGAGTACTACGAGAAGTATTTATGACATTTAATTGCTCATCGTGAAAGCTATCATCAATAGGTAGTGGGTCATCAAGAACATTTTCTAACCTAGACAAGTTATGCGCAGCAGGGTTCTCAGCTCCCTTTCTATCAACAATATGCAAATGAAATTCTTGTAGCAAGAGAACCCATCTAATAAGTCTAGGTTTAGCATCTTTCTTTTCCATCAAATATTTAATAGCAGCATGATCAGCGAAAATGGCCTTTGGTGGCCGAGCACCCTGCAGGCCGGAATCAGTGCCGTCTGTGCTTGTTGCGATCAGTGCAAGCCATTAAGACGCGACCGTATTTTCATCGTATTCATGCCAGAGTCCGCTGCCGAGCCTCTGTATTTGCTATTTAAATAAACATTGGGGGCACATGTACACGAGCAGGTACATCAGTGCAGCACAACATATAGCACAGATACATTATTTTGTAGACCATGTTTCTCAACCATACATGCCCAACCATCCTCGAATTCTTTCACACTAACCATGTGATGCACCATCTTGTTGAACTCGTGTTTGAACTCGCTACCCTTGCCTAGCAGTGGCCCAAGGCACTCTTTTGCTTTCTTCAGCACATGCCATTTGCACCACCGATATGTTGTATGCTGCATGACATCTTCTATGGCAACCTCCATTGCACGAGCTTGGTCTGAAAAACAATAATTCACTATCAGCATATTCCAGGATGAAAACATTTTCAGAGCAATCCTAAAAGGAAAGATCATCAGCACTAAATAGATGAGATCATTTTTTTAATTTATATCACGAGGATTGTGCGTGGTTGTGGCGCTCCTATCATCTGAAAAAACTCTGTGAATATCCACTTGAAAGTGTCAATTTTCTCATCACTCATCAACACCCCTCCAAATATAATGCTTTGGAAGTGATTGTTGACACCAACGAAGAGGCCAAATGGCATGTCGTGTAGATTAGTTTTGCATGTCGTATCAAATGTAACAACATCTCCAAAACACTTAAATTGCTCAATGCTTCTCCCTGTTGTCCACATCAAAGTCTTGACTCGACCATCACTATCAACTTGCACACTGTACTTGAACTTGGGATCTTCAGCCTGCATTGCGTTGAACACCTCTATTGTTTTTGTAGCATCATTTTCCGACTGCTCTCTATTAAGTTTTCCACATAGAGTTTTGAGAGATCTCTTTGTGAATGGCACGTCCTTCACAAATCCAAAAAAACTGCCAACCACACTATAAACCTTGATCAGACTTATATTGTTTTCTCTTAGCTGTTTCACCAAGTCTCTGGTGTATCTATCTATGTGCTCGTGCGATTTCCGGTGCAGCTTCTCCGTCTGATTAAGCGAGACTGCATGGTTGTGGTTTGCTTTGTGTTCGCATACGTACCACCCTTTATCATCCGATATAAGCACTCGCATCAACGCAGGGCATCCACACCTCGTCGAGCGGCTGTTCGACTGCAATGGCTTGGCCTGCATAGGTTTTCGATGTGTTATGTGAGCATACAAATTTGAAAGAGTAGCTGCGGGGAAACATTTGTGTTGTCTGAATTATTGAATCATCCTCACCGCACACGCGCATACAAACTCCTGCATGCACTTTATCCGATGGACGTTCAACCTGCTTTTGGCATACCTAACGCCAAACCCCATCTCCCAGGAATATAGGTTCTAAAACTCATCTGCCTCTTCAACCGTGTCAAAAGCTAATTACGGCCGGGTTAACAACCGTGCCAACCTTGGTGTCTGCATAAGCTCTCATTGAAGCCTCGAGGGCGGGGACTCTGCTTGGGTTGGCATCCTCTCTTCTTCTTGGCGTTGCCAATCCGACCTGCATCCCCGCCCCCAGCGCAAAAATGGTGTTAAATATACTATCTACCTGAACAGACCGATTTCTAACAAAGTGGTTTTTACGATAAAACAATCTTTATCATTTGATACGTAAATCAGTAATAGTTGATCTAGCTGATCGAAGTTTGAATGATACAATCATGTTTCCGAGCTAGCAAGTATGCTTACACGAGGTGAAATAATAGGATTATTGTTTATACATGGGGGTGAACTCTGTATATGTGTTTTCTCTTGTTACAGGCGTTCCCAATTTCTGGTCCTACAACCAAAAGCGATGTCGTGGAGGTACAATTTCTGGTCTAGCAACAAATAAGCAACATATGAGTGTGTGTTTCTTACCGTCGAGTCCAACAGGAGGCCTTTGATTTGTTGACGACGACCCCCTCTGCATCTCCCTCCTCTCCCATTGACGCAGAGGAAGTTTTCTGAGCCGCCATATCGTTCGAGTCGCCAATGACCTTGCTCCCATGGTTGTTGTATGAGCCGAGATTCGCGCCCACCACTCTGAACTGCTCTTTGTCGCTGCTGTCACCAATCGGCTCAGAATAAATCACATCAAAGGAGTGCCCGCGCCCTTCATGGATGGAAGCAACCACAGACTCCACAACATCGATTCCGCCACCCAATAAATCACCCGCATCAGCCTTAGGAACCAATATGTAGCATATATAAAATGCTCATCTAGTCGATCCAAACATCATCGGTAGAAGAATAATCAAGAAAAATCAGGGATGAATACAAGAATCTGAATGCCAAATCAAAGAAATACTCCCTTCTCGGGGCAAGCAACGAACGAGGAAAAGGGAGCGAGATTGGGTCTTACCCTGATTACGCTTCCTCAAAGAACTCGAGGCCATCCATGACGAAACGCCGCTCCGCACAGCCACGAACTGGAAGGGTATGAATGACTGACGAGGGTAGGAGGAAGAACCGCTTCGGGCGTTAAGTCACCTGCATCGCTAGTGGGGCCCAAGATTAATATTGCACCTGCCACCGCTGACCTACATGCACTGTTTTCAAATGAGCCCAGCAAGCACAGGACGTGCCTGTGTATCCAGCGCGCACCCGAGGCCCACGTATAACTCTGGCACAGCAGCCCATGACACTGATGTATTTCAACTTAGCAGCTACCATATACATCTGACAAAAAAAGCGTGCACGCATCGCAGGGCTCTACTGCACGGCGCCAGATACCGGCCTGCATGGTGCTCGGCCACCAAAACGCCACACTCCATGATCAGTGTGAATAGTTACTTTAGAATCAACAATATAAGGTCTGAACTTATCACATGCAAATACAACTGCTAAGAATTCTTTTTCAGTAGTAGCATAGTTTCTTTGAGCATTGTCTAAAGTTTTACTAGCATAATCGATACCATTTAATTTCTTATCAACTCTTTGCCCTAGACCAGCACCTACAGCATAATCACTAGCATCACACATAATTTCGAAGGGTAAATTCCAATCAGGTGGCTGAACAATAGGTGCAGAGATCAATGCTTTCTTAAGAATTTCAAATGCTTCTACACAATCATCATCAAAGAAATATGGTATATCTTTTTGTATTAAATTAGTTAGAGGCCGAGAAATTTTTGAGAAGTCCTTAATGAACCTCCTATAAAATCTGGCGTGACCAAGGAAACTTCTTATACCTTTCATGTCCTTGGGACATGGCATCTTTTCAATAGCATCAACTTTGGCTTTATCAACTTCAATACCTCTTTCAGAAACTTTATGCCCCAAGACAATACCTTCATTAACCATAAAGTGGCACTTTTCCCAATTCAAGAAAAGATTAGTTTCTTCACATCTCTGCAAAACTCGATCAAGATTGCTCAAGCAATCATCAAAAGAGGATCCATAGACGGAAAAAGTCGTCCATGAAAACCTCACAAATCTTTTCACAAAAGTCGAGAATATAGCCATCATGCATCTTTGAAAGGTAGCAGGTGCATTACATAAACCAAAGGGCATACGTCTGTAAGCAAAAGTACCAAAGCGGGCATGTAAAAGTAGTCTTTGATTGATCCTTAAATGACACGGTATTTGAGAGAAACCAGAATAACCATCTAGGAAGCAATAATGTGTATGTTTGCATAATCTTTCTAGCATTTGATCAATAAAAGGTAAGGGGTAATGATCTTTCTTAGTAGCCTTATTTAATTTGCGGAAATCAATTACCATCCCATAACCTGTAATAATTCTTTTATGGATCAATTCATCTTTATCATTAGGAACAACAAGAATAACACCTCCCTTCTTAGGGACACAATGAACATGACTTACCCATTTGTCGACAGCAACGGGATAAATTATACCTGCCTCCAGATGCTTTAGTATTTCTTTTCTTACCACTTCTTTCATCTTAGGATTAAGCCATCGTTGATGATCACGAACCGGTTTGGCATCTTCTTCCAACTTTATTTTATGTTCACATAGAGTGGGACTAATGCCCTTAAGATCATCAAGAGTATATCCAATAGCAGCACGGTGCTTCTTCAGAGTTTTCTATAATCTCTCTTCTTCATGCTCTGAAAGGTTATCACTAATAATAACAGGATATATTTTCTTTTCATCAAGATAAGCATATTTAAGATTATCAGGCAACGGTTTAAGCTCAAACACGGGATCACCCCTAGGATTTCAATAGGCAAATTATGTTTCATAATAGGTTCCTGTTTAAAGAATACTTCATCTATTTCCCTTCTTTCATTCATAAACATATCATTTTCATGGTCTAGCAAATAATGTTCTAGAGGATCACTAGGAGGTGCGGCAATAGAAGCAAGACCAATAATTTCATCCTTACTAGGTAATTCTTATTCACGGGGTTGTTTACTAAATTTAGAGAAATTAAACTCATGAATCTTATCATCCAAGCCAATAGTAACAACATTCTTTTTGCAGTCTATCTTAGCATTAACCGCGTTCAAGAAGGGTCTACCAAATATAATTGGACAAAAGCTATCTTGTTAGGAACCAAGAACAAGAAAATCAACAGGATATTTAGTTTTCCCACACAAGACTTCAACATCTCTAACAATTCCCACTGGCGATATGGTATCTCTATTGGCAAGTTTAATTGTAACATCAATATCTTCTATCTCAGCAGGTGCAATTTCATGCTTAATTTCTTCATACAAGGTAATAGGTATAACACTAGAACTAGCACCCATATCACATAAGCCATGATAACAATGATTTCCTATTTTAACAGAAATAACAGGCACGCCTACCACAGGTCTATGTTTATCTTTAGCTCCAGGTTTAGCAATTCTAGCAGATTCAACATAGAATTGAATAACATGCCCATCAATATTATCAGACAAGAGATCTTTAACAATAGCAATATTAGGTTCTACTTTGACTTGCTCAGGAGGTGTATAAGTTCTAATACTACTTTTATGAACAACAGTTGAAGCTTTAGCATGATCCTTTATTCTAACAGGGAAGGGTGGTTTCTCAACATAAGAAGTAGGAACAATAGGATCATTATAAGTGACAGTCTTTTCTTCAACTTTAATAGGTGTAGCTACTTTTACTTCTATGGGAGGATGATACTTAAACCACTTCTCCTTGGGGAGATCCACATAAGTAGCAAAAGATTCACGAAAGAAGCTACTATCTCGAGTCAAGTCCATATTTAGTGCTAAACTTACGGAAAATATCGGTATCCATAAAAGATTTAACACAATCAAACTTAGGTGTCATACGACTCCTTAACTTCGTCGAGGTCCCAATATTCAGAGTTGCGTTTAATTCTATCCAATAAATTCCATCTGAATTCAATAGTCTTCATCATAAAAGAGCCAGCACAAGAAGTATCGACCATGGTGCCATTGCTTTCAGAAAGCCGAGCATAAAGATTTTGAATAATTGTTTCTCTTGGGAGCTCATGATTGGTGCATGAATACAACATCGATTTAAGCCTCCCCCAAGCTTTGGCGATGCTTTCTCCTTTGCGAGGCCAAAAATTATATATATAATTGCGATCATGATGAACAGGATGCATAGGATAATACTTTTGATGGAATTCCAATTTCAGTCTTCTATAGTTCCATGATCTCGTATCATCACATAGCCTATACCATGTCAATGCATCTCCTTCAAAGATAAAGGGAAGACCTTCTTCTTAACAATATCATCGGGTATACACGCAAGCTATAAATAGTCCACAAACTTCATCCACATATATTAGGTGCTCATTAGGATGCTTTGTTCCATCTCCTACAAAAGGATTAGCTAGCAGTTTTCCATCATACCGAAGGAAATTCAAAGGAATATTTTCATATTCATTTTCAGTAGATTCATTAGGTTGAGGAGAAACTCTTTGCTCTCTTGGTCGGGGTGAAGATACCCCAACAAGCCCCTCAGAGGATTACTTTCCATAGTAACAAGTGACAATGAAATTTCAGCACACTATATAAATTTTTCCTTACCAAATTCCACCTACCAAAGGCGCTTCACTCCCGACAGCGGCGCCGGAAAAAGAGTCTTGATGACCCACAAGTATAGGGGATCTATCTTAGTCCTTTCAATAAGTAAGAGTGTCGAACCCAACGAGGAAGCGAAGGAAATGATAAGCGGTTTTCAGCAAGGTATTCTCTGCAAGTACCGAAATAAGTGGTAACGAGATAGTTTTGTGATAGGATAATTTGTAACTAGCAACAAGTAACAAAAAGTAAATAAAGTGCAGCAAGGTGGCCCAATCCTTTTTGTAGCAAAGGACAAGCCTGGACAAACTCTTATAATAGGAAAAAGCGCTCCGAGGACACATGGGAATATCGTCAAGCTAGTTTTCATCACGTTCATATGATTCACGTTAGGTAGCGACCGGACCCGAATGGATCAAGTCTACGTGCTCAGTGTCATCCACGGATCAGTAATCTTGACACCACACAAGATTTGAAGGATTTATAGCGTAGTAGCAATCACACACTTATTACAACGTTGTCCACAAGGAACTTATTACAATAATATGGCTTAAGGCCATCTAATAATAACAGCGGAAGGCTTGGAAGATAAGTGAGTCCATCAACTCCATCGGCATCATCGAGTATAGAACCACGACCTAACACCTTACTCGTCGTTCTAAAAGTCTGCAACATGAAAGTTGCAGCCAACGGGTCAACACATGGAATATCTGCTGGCAATGTAACACATAGAGAGTAATGAAGGAATAAGCCTATACTACATGCATATATGGCTGGTGGTAAAGCTCTCTGATTCTGATTTTGCATAAAGCTAATTTTTCCCTACAACAAAGGAATAATTTTGTTTAACTATCATGGTGGTTGTTAAACATTGAGAATGATTGACAGCATCCTCAATCCCAATTAAAAAGTACTCATTAAAAACCCAATAACATTTATTAGAAGTAACATGTTGAGATTCACATGATATTTAAGTACTAGATACTCAAAACGTCCATAACCGGGGACACGGCTAATCATGATTAGTTTATACACTCTGCAGAGGTTTGCGCACTTTCCCCACAAGACTCGATCGCCTCCGTTTGGTTCTCGCACTACATGGTGTTTGAGAGACGGATGATCGAGACACAGTTTTTTTCAGAAGCACTAGCACCTTACATGTGGGTAGACCATACCAACCTACATCCCCTACATCATCTAGCCTACCCGTAAGAGTTCACACAACTTACTCAACTATGCCAGAGCCCATATTGGCTTGTGGCTGCACACGGAAGTTTCTAGTTTAAATAATCTCATGATCCCTTAGAGCACAGGTGGCGGTCCGAAGAAATCTGAGGCAAGTCCTGGTAGAAACCAGGTGCCTCAATCCACCCAGATGTGTGTTTAGGTTGCCACCTTAGATAAACCATTAATTAACAATCTCACATCTGTCATGGATATTCACTGACCCAATCCACGTCTACTAGCATAACATGGCATAATAAGCAAACGTAGAAGTAACTCCCAAGGTTTCATAAGTAAACAGGTAATAGGTACTACCTCAATCTACTTCCCATCCCACAATTTAAGTTGATCCTAAACATGCAAGTGTTTGAGGAATAGGGCTAATGCATAAAAGCTGGGTAGTAGAAAAGGTATGATCAAGTGTTACTTGCCTTGTCGATGATCCATGAGACCTAGAGATTCAAGTAACAAGCGGCGCACTCCGGGTGATCTAACGCAGACAAACAACAAGCATTCAATAAGTACTCATCTAATGCACAGGAAATCTCGAATAAAAGATCTAACCATAGAGTTCAACTTAAGAACCACAGTTGCAAAAGAATCGAATCAAATAAAACATCGAAAGTCGAAAGTCGGGAAAAGCGACTCGATTTTGGCAATTTGAAACTAGGTCAAATTTACAGTAGCAAAACTTGGTTTAAGTAGGTTAGTCGGAACGGCGGTTTGAAAGCGAAACTCAGGCGCTTGAATCACCTGATTCCGATAAACGAGCGAGAAAATAAACAGATTTGAAAATTGGATCGGAAATCGAATTCGGAAAATAACGGATTAAATCCGATTAAAAGAAAAATGACGAACAGTTAAAACGACGGACGTTCGTTAACAGAAACTAACCGACGAACACGTTCATTAAAACGAACGGATCGGTGAACGTTCACTAGTTAATAAAACCGAAAAAATTAACCAATCTAGGGTTTAAAAAAAACCGATCAGCGAAGAAAAACCGGAGCAGTTTTTGGAACAAAACCGGACCGGGTGGCGCGGGCGGTGGCTACCTCCGCGAGTCACCGGGGGCTCCGGCTCCGCGGGTCAGCGGCCTGGTCGGCGGTAGCGGCGGGGTTTCGGCGAGGTCCGACGGCAGAAGGGCGGCGGCCTTGAGCGACGCAAGCTCAGGTTGAGGCGGGCGGCGGCGCTGAGGTGAGGAGGAGAGAGAGGGGGCTCCGGTTATAAAGGGGAGGAGGGTGCCTTGGGGAGGGGGCAGCCTGGCGGGGTCCGGCGTGGCCGAGCCGGACTTCGGCGGGCGGCGGCGGAGTCTCCTCCAGCGGGGGAGGGGGAGCTGGGCCGCGGCGGTTGGGCCGGCTGGGCCCTTGGCCCAGGGGCGCGGCGCGTTTTTTTATTTAAAACAAAACTAAACGAAATAAAAATAAAACCAAACGGACTCCAAATTTAATAAAATTAATTTTTCCCGACTCCTAAAAATGAGTCGAACAAAATGAACTTTAAAACGGGGCAAATATGCATATTTTTAAAATACTCATTTTTTCCCTAAAGCAAATAAACTTTCAAAACCACAATTTGATTTATTTATTAAATCTTCGTTTTTCCTAAATGTTGGGAAAGTCATATTATTCCCTCTCTCAAAATTTATTTATCGGAAAAACTTTTGAAGATAAATAAATAAATCCAAATGATCCTATTTTCAAATTTTGAGAAATCCCAAATATGAAAATAATGAAACCTCCAACTCTCTCCGAGGGTCCTTGAGTTGCGTGAAATTTTCTAGGATCGGAAAATGCGAGAAAATATGATATGCATGATGACTTAATGTATAACATTCCAAATTGAAAATTTGGGATGTTACAGTTCGGTACTTTGATAATTTGATATGTGGGTGGACCGGTGCTTGGGTGCTGTTCTTACTTGAACAGACATCCCACTTATGATTAACCTCTATTGCAAGCATCTGCAACTACAACAAAAGTATTAAGGTAAACCTAACCATAGCATGAAACATATGGATCCAAATCAGCCCCTTACGAAGCAAGGCATAAACTAGGGTTTAAGCTTACATCACTCTAGCAACCCATCATCTACTTATTACTTCCCAATGCCTTCCTCTAGGCCCAAATAATGGTGAAGTGTTATGTAGTCGACGTTCACATAACACCACTAGAGGCTAGACAACATACATCTCATCAAAATATCGAAGCGAATACCAAATTCACATAACTACTAATAGCAAGACTTCTCCCATGTCCTCGTGAACAAACGTAACTACTCACAAAGCATATTCATGTTCATAATCGAGGGGGTAATAATATGCATAAAGGATCTGAACATATGATCTTCCACCAAATAAACCAACTAGCATCAACTACAAGGAGTAATCAACACTACTAGCAACCTACTAGTACCAATCCCGGACTTGGAGACAAGAATTGGATACAAGAGATGAACTAGGGTTTTGGGAGGAGATGGTGCTGGTGAAGATGTTGATGGAGATTGCCCTCTCCCGATGAGAGGAGCGTTGGTGATGATTTCCCCCTCCTGAAGGGAAGTGTCCCCGGCAGAACAGCTCTGCCGGAGCCCTAGATTGGTTCCGCCAAGGTTCCGCCTCGTGGCGGTGGAGTTTCTCCCGAAAGGTTGCTTATGATTTTTTTCTCGACAAAAGACCTCATATACCAGAAGATGGGCATAAGAGGGCCACCAGGGGGCCCACGAGGTAGGGGGACGCGCCCAGGGGGTAGGGCGCGCCCCCACCCTCGTGGCCAGGTGGGGCCCCCTCTGGTGAACTTCTTCCGCTGGATATTTTTATTATTTCCCAAAATGACTTTCGTGGAGTTTCAGGACTTTTGGAGTTGTGCAGAATAGGTCTATAATATTTGCTCCTTTTCCAGCCTAGAATTCCAGCTGCCGGCATCCTCCCTCCTTATGTAAACCTTGTAAAATAAGAGAGAATAGCCATAAGTATTGTGACAAAACGTGTAATAACAGCCCATAGCGCAATAAATATCGATATAAGAGCATGATGCAAAATGGACGTATCAAGCGGTAGTGGCCAGTAACTCGAACAGTAAACCAAGACAGGACTTGGGGTTGCCTCACTGTCTTCAAGATAGTTTTCCTTAGCTGTTTTATCAGCTTTGTTGGAGACCAACAAGGATGTCTCATGATCCTGAACCTTATCTGCATGACTTCCTTTATCATTGCTAATAAGGCACTCTTTCCCAATATTCTGTCAGCATTCTAAAAGAATAAACAAGCAGACACATAACAAGTTTAGCATGTACTAGTATATGAAACTCTTTTTGGTGAACCAGTTCATTAGTAAGGTGGACAAGATTAAACTACCAAGTCTTCTATTGCCAAGTAGTACGTTATAAAAGCATCAAACAAACATATATCTATGTCCTATGGTCCTTTGCATTGTCTTGCCAAATCAAAATAGAGACATGGTTCAAATCATATCAGTTCAAGAGAAAGCGACTGAAAGAATACAAAGCGTGGGAAACTAAGCGGCACAACAAGATTTCAGATGGGTACCACGGGTCTACATGTACAACAACACTATTGGCCCTGTTATGATGCTAGTAATGTGCATGATATGAGAAGTCAATCAGATACACAATTGAAATTGAAATCAACAGAGCTATTTATAAGAGCAAACCTGTTAAAGACAATGCCTGTTGTGGCATTGGAGTTTCCATTGGATCGTTCGATTTAAAAATAAGTTTGTATGAGTAAATACAGTGATACAAGAGCAAAGCACTATGCACGATAGCAATGGATTCTTAAATGAAAACAGTTGTTCTACAGGTTTAAGCACTTGTTCTACATGAATAGAGTACAGTAAGATGCAAGCATATAGTACTTAAAATAAAATGAGCTCATAGACCTTACCACATTCTTGATTCGGGACCAGTAAAGAACAAGGCGTTCCCAGTCATCGTCCAGTAAATGTGTCTCGGGGAGAACGTAAAGGGAATTTGATGAGTTTCTTTGCTAGTGAAGTACATTTTCTTGAGTAATCCCGATCGCCACCAAGCATTCTTGAAGATAGCAGAGGTATTAGCATAGGTTACCTCATCCTGAGTTTCCAAATCGGTCCTTCTCTATAGAGAAAAATGGGAAAATTTGCTGTATTATAACCATCATGGAGGTAGAATGTATAGGATAAAGCAAAGTAATTGCCATGCATAACATTACTTACACATAACTCCTGGACAAACACCTCCAACTGGCATTTTCCTTCATCTTCAGTATAATATTTCCATGATGGGAAGATACACACATAGGATTTAACAACATCAAATGCGATAGATACTAAACTATGAATGGCTGGTTGTGCTTCCTCCACAGGAATAGGTGTACTAACTGGTGGAGTTGGGGTTCGCCGTGGTAGTACTGTCGCTTTGGGCACTGGAGCTGCCTTACTAACTACTCTTGTTTGGGAGCTCTATGGTGGAGATGGTGTTGTGTTAACAGGAACTGGGTTACTATCTACTGGGGTTGGGGTTAGATTGGGTGAAGCTGGTTCTCTGCCCATCGTAGTAGGGGTAAAATCTGCGAGAGTCTGGGTTATGTGTGGTACGGCTGGTTCTCGTGCATGTACAACCGGGGTGCTATCTCCACCAAGAGGTAGCACTATTTTATTTGAAGACCGTGTTTTTACTCCGCTAGATACTGCCATCACCCGCTCCAATTCAAATGGCTGATAAACAGGAAACATAGTTGAATGTATATACATTGTATGAGAGACAAATGTAATAGATAGTGTGGAAAAAAGAGGGCATCAAATAGTTGACATGTATATTGTTTAACTAAAACAGATAGCATGACATAATTTCACATATATGATGTCTATCTAAACTGGATAGCATAGCATAACATAATTCAAAGATATGATGACTAACTAAACAGGTCACATGACATAATTCACATACATGTTATCTAAGCAACCAGGATCGCATGATTTAATTCACACATGTGATTTGTATGCTAAGCGGAGGGCATTCGCATATATGATGTCTGAACTAAGAACATGGTGTTGAATATTGTGTATATGATGTCTAAACTATGCAATGCAAGACACCATATGCATGATATGAGAAGTAGAATCGTGCCAAGTTAGAGCATACACCTCGGTGGGGGAATATGACTGGTCATCTGTCTCTGAATCCATCTCTAAGGAGCTATCGGGACCCAGCAAGAGATCTGCTTTGACAGGTAGCACTGTCTGCTCTGGAGGCCTTGTTTTCACTCTAGATTTTTCCATCACCCACTCAAATGGCTGATTCACAGGAAGAGTAGTTTAATGTACAAACATTGTCGACAAATTGAAACTTAATGAAGAAAAGGATGGGCTAGATATCATTCAAATATATGACGCCTGGTTAAACAGGATGTCATTGCACATTTCACATATATTATGGCTGGCTAAAAGACATGAGACTGCATAATTCCCATATATGATATTGAAACTAAACAGGTGACATTACAGAACATGTCTAAACTAAGAAGATGACATATATGATGTCGAAAGTAGGCACTACAAGGTAACATATGCATGATATGACTAACATCATCATGCCAAGTTAGAGCAAACACCTTGGGGGGTAAATAGGAGTGGTCAGCTGTGTCTGAATCCGCCTCAGAACAGATATGTTCCTCTGGATTACAATCTGGAGGGGGGGGGGGAGGGTTTGCCATTGAACCCACCATGGAGCGATGTCTGCATGACATTGTATTGCCGTGCAAAACTCTTCTCTTTTTCTCTACATGTTCAGCATGGCTGTATACAATATCTGACATGCATACAAAAAAATATAGTGAGATTATGTAAGGAGAGCATGCAGAAATCTAGAGTAATGGTAACAACCAGTGGATGGGTCCAAAAATAATGATAGCAGGCTGATGATTGCTTTAGTTTAATTAAAAAATAGATGATGATTGCTTTACTATTTGTTTCCCACCCAAGATGAAGAACATAGGCATACCCTAGGTGAACCAGATATTAGACAGAGATACTATTCATTGATGCCTCGATATGTGCCCCACAACTAATTTAGAACTCAAGTTTGAACATCAATTTGGACCTGACTTGGAGTCTAAGAGGTGAACAGGAAAATAAAGTAGCAGGTAATATTAAGCAATGCATAACATAAGCAGAAACAAAAGAGTGCGATCTCTCTTGTAGACCCGTGTACTCCTCAGGTTCATCTGCTGATTCGATGATGGTGATGCAGTTGCGGTGGGTGCCGGCGGCAGGGAAGGAGATCTGAGGCGGCGAAAGATGGTCATGAGTCGTGATGTCTGGTTTGGTGGATGCTTCTATCGATGGAGCAGCTCAGATGAGGTGGACGACATCACAGCAGGAGTAGGACAAACCACACAAAGTTTTCTTTGACACCTACCTGTAACTGAAGTAATTTTGTAAGGCTCATTTGGCTTGCATGATTCAAAAAACGCAGGGATAGGAGGAAAAACACTGGAATAGGATAGGAATGCACATGGGAAACAGAGCATTGTGAACACATGATTTCTGTTGGGTGTTTGGTTCACAGGAATTGGAGGAGCAGAGGAATGCAAAGAAATATGGCCAAAATAAAGTGAAACCATATGAAAGCGTGTACAGTTAGAATGTTATTCTGCCACTAATGCACTTGGTCTTGTTTTCATGCATAGGATTTTGAAAAGTAGGTCCAGGTGGATGTTTTGCTCCATTCCTTTCAACAAAATGCATGAATAATTGAATAGTAGAGTGCCATAGGAAAATTTCCTATTTGCTATGTTTTTCCATTGAATCAAAATATCCCTAATGGATCGACATGAATGTAGGTAATAAGTGATGCGGCAAGTGTACAACCTCTTTACCGTAGCCGTGTCGACCTCAGCATCATTGGGTTGCTCGCTGAAGAAGTTGAGGCAGAGGTGGCTGTCGGAGGTGTGGAGGAAGATCTGAGGAATCAGAGGCGGCGTCCAGAACCTTTGCTCACTGTTGTGATGGATCGTTCGTCGTTGGAGCAGCTCCGGTGAGCTGTAAGACGTCAAGGCTAAAGCAGCACAAGACATACATCGTTAATCTCAAGTGGGATTCTAATAGCATCTCCAATGGATGATGTAAAATGTATTACCAAAAAGTGATAGATGTAAAATTTACATCACCAAAAACCACCTAACTACAACAGATGAGGTAAAACTGTTGACTCTGAACTTAACTGTCGAAACTGAAATTTACTATGGAATCTGAATGTTACTATCGAAACTGAACGCAATGGTAGCAGAGAGGCACTTCACATGGGATAATTTAGGGAGGGCCTGCAGTTCATCTTCAACCTACAACCCCTAAGCCGCCAGCCACCACCGACCAAACCCCACGCCGTCTAGCTGCCCCAAAACAACTCCCCACCGCCGGTCCGCCGCCGCCTCGCCGCCCCGAAACAACTCCCCACCGCCGGTCCACCGCCGCCTTGCCGCCCCGAAACAAATTCCCGCCGCCGGTCCGCCGCCGCCCCGGCCAGCCCTCTAGGCCCCCTGCGCCAAGCTTTTTCTCCGGCGATCCCCACGCCATCGCCCCACTACGACGCCCCCACCGCCGGCGAGCAGCACCCCACCCAGAACCCTAAGATACATAGTGGGGGTACCTGTCCGGCGAGCCCCCCTCCCCGCTGCGGGTGGTTCTTCCTTAACTCCGGCGAGACCCCCCACCCCTTAAAAATCGACTAACCCAAAAGTCAATTCAGTCGACTGAAGTGTAGCTAAATCGGAGCAGAGTAGTAGCACGAGCGCGGGGGAGAGCAGCAGCCCGAGCATGAGCCGGAGTAGCAGCAGCAGCGCGGGCGACCGAGCGAGAGTCGGAGCAGCAGAAGCAGATCCGGTGTGGCACACCGGCTCAGAGCGACCGGTTTACCTTGCATTGCCAGCCCAGAGACCTTGTCTTCTGGCAACACACAACAACTTGGTACAGAAAAAACAACCGCTTTGTTCATGCTAGCGGGGCATAGTTTATATTACAACAGTTAGCGAGGCCAAGTGGCACACATGGTGCGGCTGAAAAATATGTACATTATTTAGTGAACATAAAGGGGCCTCGATCATGAGAACTACTCGGTAGCGGAACAACGTTGTAGCGGGACTCCATAGCACATGGACACCGATGTGGACACGGTCTAGACTCGGACAGCACTCCTCCCCAACGAGACTTTCCTGAAATCTGGCATGACACGCCAGGTCAGTACATTGAATGTACTTGCAAGCGCACAACAAGCATAAACATAATGACAAACAATATCATGATATTTAACCATTTAATCAACAATGCAACCATATATCCAACATGCTGTGACTATGCTCAACTGGTACTTGTTCCACGGACTTGCTTACCGGACGTGATCATTTCCAGACCACAAACATGATAATCTCTAAAACACATTCGTGATCCTTACGGCGATCACAACCCGACCAACTCATGGCCCGTGATCCTTACGACAATCACAACCCGACCAACTCATGGCCAGTGATCCTTACGGCGATCACAACCCGACCAACTCATGGTCCAACTCAACATGATGGCCTCAGTACAAACTTAGTGTGCAAATTTTATTAAGTGTTGACCCATGGTGTACCCTACTTTCGAGCGTGTCTGTAACCGTGGACTCGGCTATCGATAGATTAAAACACTCTGCAGAGGTTAGTACACTGTACCCACACTACGGAACCTATGGCCTCACACTCCCATTCGGGTGGACGAATGGCATTCCGACGAAACCATTTCATTGTCATGACACTCTCCCGGCCGTTCCGACTCAGTCCCCATCGGGCTAGTCCTGGGCGGCCCCATGTCTACCTCCAGACACCTCGACCACCGTCGTGGCCATGATCCACTTTGGGACCCGGTACCAAAACTTAACTTAACAACGAGCTCACAAGGTTATGCTTGCCTACCGGGCCAGGGTACAGCACGCCCATAACCTTCCCTAAATGGAGGCACCGACTAGAGGCACGACAATGAAACACATTAAGGCCGTCCTATACCGGCAAATGTGGTTGCACTGGGAAAGACTCGTTTCAGCGGCACCATGACCCGGTCAACAACATATTCAAGTTGAGTTATTAATCAGGTTCAACTTAATGTGAAAATTACCGGTGTCATAATGCCATTCTATGCATCACTTAACACATGCACCACATAATCATGCAAATAACTGAATCAACCACGCTCCCACGGAGCCATCATCAACTCATGCTACTACTCTGGTTAATATCACACCTCACTTAAACCAGAATCATTTCTAGCAATCTCATCATTTTTCATCATGCAAATATAATAATTAAACTAATTATTAAACTCCATGACCATATCCTTTATTCATTACTTGTAACTAAGTTCTTCTTAGCTTACAAACAAGATTCACTTCGAACTTTCTATAATTCAAGCATTTTAACATCACAAGCATCTAATAGAATATACTCATTATATAACTAATTTTAAATGCATGAATATTCATAAGTTCAAGTAGGAAAATCACAAATATTGAAGTGGCACTATGAAAATGTTGCTCTAGCTTGACTTAGTGCTGATGAGGTTCACAAAGCTCCTGGTGATCCTCAAGACAAGCTGGCTCTTCTGAAAATAATCAAAATCACAAAAAGAAAACATCAAGAAACCTTCTGAAAATTACCAGAAAATCTAGACAGCAAGAAAAAATCCCATCTTTTAGGTGCTGTTAGATTTTTGGACACAGAACACAATGCAAAAAGAATCAATGCATTTGGACTTATAGATAAAAAGTTATGGCCATTTCAAGTTTCCTGGATTTTAAATGAATTTGAAATAAATAATAAACAGACAGGGGGGGGGGGGGTGACGTCGAAGGCGTAAACACCCGGGGCGCCACCACTCATACCGCTTCACGCGCGTAATGAGTTGCTGAGGGAGGGGAGAGGGAAACAGAGGGAGGTGGCGCTTTACCGGAGCACACGCCGGCGACGAGGCTTCTTGGAATCAAACAAGAGGGGGGGATCGACGGAGGAGATGTTTGCGCACCTGCCCGTACCCGTAGCATAGCTAGAGGTGAACGGACGGTGTCGGAATCGACCTCTCCAGTGGAGGCAGAGGGCCGAGGTTGCCGGAGACGAAGACGACGGCGGCTTGGGGCAGCTCCAGGGGCTCCGGCAGGGTGGGTTGGCTTTACGGAGGAGAGGCAGAGGCCCTGGCAGGGTCGCCTTGGCTTGGGAGGGGCCGGAGCTGCGGGAACGATCCGGAGGGGATCACCAGCGAGCTCGGCTTCTGGACGGCAGCCCGCGGCCTGCCTGGCCGGGCTGCGGCTTGTACTGGCTCGTGGAGGAAATGGGAGTGGCTGCGGGTGCTCCAAGAGGCCGGGGGTGGCTGCTTTTATAGGCGGGCGGCGAGGAGGGTTCGGGCTCCGCCGGAGGACACCTGTCAACGGTGCCCGGCGACGAACGACGCTAGAGAGAGAGAGGGAGAAGACAACGGAGGTCACACAGGAACTGTGCGCGGGCATGGACGAGCACAGGAGCGAGGGGAAAGCGACGAGCACAGTGCGCCGCGCACTGTGCCGTTAGACAGACCGTGCCCGTGCTTGCTGCGGCGAGCTCCGGCGTCGGCGAGCGCCAGGGGGGAGTTAAGGAGGTGGAGACGAGGATGGTGGCGAGGTGTGGCATGCTTTGGCCGGCTGGATAGTGAGCACGCGCTCAACAGAGCGCTGGCGGCATGCAGAGCGCGCGTATTGCATGCCAGCACGCTCGGACGAACGCGGTCACCGCGTGAACCGTGACATCAGGCCACCCTAAGCACTAACCAAGATGTCTGGCATGTAGTCCTTAGTAAACTGAGGTGTTACCACGGTTTTGGCTAGGATCCAGGTGCAGTAGAAATAAATTTGTACTGCTGACAAGTTACTGGACAGTAACTTTGGAGAGTTACTATGGTCAAACCACTGGGAGTTAAGGGCTGAGCTTTGGGGTTTTACTTACACTTACTAGGGTAAATAGGCACAGGGAAAACCAGCTACAATGGAGCTAGTAAAAAGGTGGTTGCTGTAGAAACTACTTCTTTCTAGAAATGACTTTATTTTCTGTAGCTGAAATATTCCAAAGAGTGGTGAAATATTTTTGCTCAGAAGGGTGCCATAGGGTCCAAAGAATAATTGGGATTTTTGTCAGGATTTTTGGGGCAAGAAAAATTAGGGTTGCTTTGGAGCTCAAAGGGTTAGCTAGGGTTTTGGAGGTCAAAATGAATATTTTTCATTTAAGAAAAATATTCCAAACAATATTTTTGGGTTGAACCAGAGGTGAAATGATGGTTTTGAGGAGGGGAGGGAACACTTGGGTGAAAATCAAGGGGTACCCAAGTGGTTAAGTCCAAATGAAATGATTCAAAACTCCAAAGTCAAAATCAACTCAACTGAAAATCAATCAAAGAAAAGAGGGCAAAAACCAGGTTGTGACATCCGGTTAGTATGGACGCCATCGCCAAAGGGGACTTGCACTGGGGGAGAGCCGCCCGTGGAGATGTCGCCCGCGGCGCCGGCTTTGAGGTAGCCGCTCCATGGGGGTGCGGGATGGAGCACCGTCGGCGCTGGGAGGTCGAGTTGAGGAGAAGGTGTGATGCGATGAGTGTACCAGCTCTTTGGTGGCGCCGAGTAGGCGTCGGCTTTGTCCGAGGAGTCGGTGAGGATGCTGTGGTTCCGGTGGAGCAGGTTAAGGTGACGCTATGGCGATGGAGCAGCCGTGATAGACGAGGCGATCGCCGGAGCAACTCCTTGGAGGTGGAGGACGGGGTGGCTGAACCGGTGGGACGATGGGATGGACGACGGATCCTCATCTGGGGAGGTGGATGAGGGACGTCGAGCTGTTGCGGTGGACAACATCGTCGGGGAAGAGGCTCCGACTGGGCAGCGGTGAGGTGGCGGACGGATGAGGGTGGGGTTTCTCGGCTGGAGTGGAGAGGTTATGGCGGCCAGATTTCGAATGGCGAAAAGGAGGCGATGGGCGGGGGGAACCATGACTTAGGGACGCGCTTGTCCAAAATGTAGGGTGTGTTACAAAAATATCCCCACCGATTTGAACTAGCGGCCCTTTCGACTCAGGGTTAGAAGGGGGATTTCGCGTGTCGGGATTTGGCAGCTGGAGGGAGTTTTCGCGCGCGTTGTAGTTTCGGGATAGCAAGGCGCTGGTTGTGAAGGCGCCCGTTTTGGGAGCACGATATCTGAATTTTCAGGATATAACAAGGCACGGGTTGAATTTTAGGGACAAGCTTAACGTGTAATATTGTATTTGTACGTACCAAATCAATTCACACTTCCCTCAACGAAAAAATGAAAAAAATAAAAACTATTAACACCACACAAAGAGAGAGTCTTGTCCCGTTTTACTATACAAATGCTATTCAAAGCTACTCCCTCCTTCCATCTATATAGGGCCTAATGCGTTTTTTGAGGCTAACTTTGACCAAATATTAGAGCAATAATATATGACATGCAACTTACACAAAGCACATCGTTAAATTCGTGTGTGAAAGGAGCTTTCAATGATATAATTTTCACATTGTGCATGTCAGGTACTATTAATTCTGTCAATAGTCATAGGCGGTCTTAAAAAACGCATTAGGCCCTATATAGATGGAAGGAGGGAGTATGAATCCATGTTATGTCCAATTAAATTTTTTCACTCGCTGTATAATGCATGTAATCTACTCATGCCAACATTTTAGTGCATTCCAACTGTCTATTCTACCGCTACAATTCAAACTGAATTTGTCGGCGTTCTGGGAACGGGGGTACCCAGACTTGCCTGCCTGCGGCCTGCGGCGTGGCTCAAGGGGTGGCCCAGCACGAGCCATCTTCATCAGCACAAGCTCAAGACCCTCGCGAGGGGCCAAGCCTCGCGGGACAGATGACAGGAAGTCTCCTCAGGCACGGCCTCGTCAGGCTGGCTCGCGAGGAGGCGGAGAGATCAAGGCGGGGTACCTCACGAGGTGCCCGTGACGCAAGCCATGACGACCGAGGGCGCCAGCCCGTGCAGTGTCCTCATTTCCTCTTTGGTGCAAGGAGGCAAGCGCAGGCGAGAGCATCAAGCAAAGGCAACCATTTCGGTCCAACAAGACCAAGACCATCACAACGGCAGGAAAGAGGTCATCGTGGAGCCCAAGCCGGCGTCACCGTCAGAGCCTTTGACAGGCGAGGACCAACTTTAGTCAGGATAAGTGTACTAGATGTTCCCCTTCAAAATGGCCAATTGCTGGCGCCCTTCCCGCTCAATATTTGGGAAGAGGCCCAGGGCCTCTGCCTATAAATAGGACTAGCCACCCACAGGGTAGAAAAGGAGGATCCAAGGACGGAATCCAGGACAGAGCTAGAGATCAAGCAATCTAGAGAGAGAGAGAGAGAGCGACCGAATTCCCCCTAGCAGTTCGTCGCACCGGCCAAGAACAGACCCTCGCAAGGCTGTTCTTCCTTGTATTGTTCATCATCAGCCCCTGAGGCAATCCACCACACCACACCTTTGGAGTAGGGTATTACACCTAGCAATTGGCCCGAACCAGTATAAAACTTGTGTCCCTTGTGTTTCTCTTTGTGTAGTTTAGATCCTTGCAAGGCGATGAGGTGCAGGTAGGTAGGGGGCAAGATCTCCGCGTGCACCCCAGAGTTCGAACTTAGAGGGTCTGCCGGAACCCGAAATCCGACATTTGGCGCGCCAGGTAGGGGTGCGCCGGAACTTTCCCTTCCGCCGACCCGCTCTCCGCCAACATCGCGGTTCGCCCTAGGATGAGAAGCGCGCCGCCCACTCCGGTTGCCATCGCAGGCACAGGGGCCAGGGGGCTCCGAGCCTTGGCCCCAGCCTTGCGGCAGGTGCGGCGGCCGAACAAGTTCAAGCCCGAGACGCCACCGCGCTATAACGACACGACAGATCCACTGGCCTTCTTGCTGGCGTACGAGGAGGCCGTCCTCGAGGCGAGGCGGCAGCGACAGGTCATGGCGGCAGCTTCCCATGGCCCTCACCGGCGCCCCGCGCATGTGGCTGCTCCACCTCGCCCAGCACGCTGCGTCGGCGCCCCCGGTCATCGCAGCTCTCCTGGGCGGCTCACAGGCGCCACCTTCAGGCTGCCACATCAAGCCATTCGTCCGCCAGATCAGCGCTGCTTCCGCGCAGCATGGGGCTTCTCCTGGTCGGTCGGTGCCCAAGGATGATCTAGCCTTCAGCTCGTAGGACCACCCCTCCAACTCAGACTGCTCGGGCGCGCTCCCAATGCTGTGCACCCCCACCATCTGCCAGGTGGCCGTCACCAGGACCCTCATCGACGGTGGCGCGGGCCTCAGCGTGCTCTCGGTTGAAGCCTTCAGCGTCCTCCACATACCGCCGGAGCGGCTTCAGCCCAGCAGGCCCTTCTTGGGCGTCGGAGGCAGTTCAGCCGGCTCTCTGGGGCAGATCCGTCTTCCGGTGACCTTCGGCACCTACGACAACTTCCGCACGGAGCTAATCGACTTCGACATTGCCCCCATCGGCCTCCCATACAACGCCATCCTCGATTACCCAGCGCTAGCCCGATTTATGGCTGCGACTCATCCCGCGTACAACCTCATGAAGATGCCCGGGAGCAGCGGCGTCCTCACCGTGTCTAGAGACGCCGGGGATCGTTTCAAGTGCTCAAGTTCGTCTTCAAGACTGCGGCGGTGGCACAGCCCGCCGACTCAGACGCCCATGAGCCAAAGGGGGCTGCGCCGGCCAAGAAGAAGCAGTTGTTCACCCAAGACAAGGCAGAAACTAAACAGATACTGGTCGACAAGGACGGATGCAGTAACGCCACCTTCACCATAAGCGCCAACCTCCAGCCCGAGCAGGAAGAGGCCCTGATCAAGTTCCTACGCACGAATAAGAAGGTATTTGCATGGGAACCTGATCAGTTGGCAAGGATCCCGAGGGGCGTAATCGAGCACCACCTCAACGTGTGCCACACCGTACGCCCCGTGAAGCAGAAAGCGAGGCGGCAGTCCACTGAAAAGCAGGCTTTCATCGTCCAAGAGACCCGCAAGCTGGAAGTGGCAGGGGTCATCCGCGAGGTCCGATACCCAGATTGGTTGGCCAACCCGATTGTCTTGCCAAAGAAAGGGGGGGGGGGAGGAATGCATGTGTGTCGACTTCACCAACCTCAACAAAGCCTGCCCGCAGGATCCATTCCCGCTCCCTTGTATCGATCAGATCGTCGATTCCACCGCCGAGTGCGACCTGTTATGTTTCCTAGATGCCTTCTCCGGCTATCACCAGATCAAGATGGCGGTAGAAGACGTCGAAAAAACGGCTTTCCTGACCCCGTGTGGAGTGTACTGCTACACATGCATGCCGTTCGGGCTGCGCAACGCAGGAGCGACCTTTCAGCGGCTGATGCACATCACCTTGGGCCCGCAGCTCGGGAGGAATGTTGAGGCTTATGTCGATGACATTGTGGTGAAGTCTTAGGAGGCCAGAACCCTGATACAAGACCTGGAGGAAACCTTCATGAGCCTCAATGCAGTCAACCTGTGGCTCAACCCTGAGAAGTGTGTGTTTGGGGTCCCCTCGGGCAAGCTCTTGGGCTTCCTCGTGTCCCATCGGGGCATCGAGGCTAACCCAGAAAAGGTCAAGGCATTCAAGGACATGAGCCCGCCCGAAGAACCTCGGAGAAATGCAGAAGCTCCTTTGGGCGGCGTGACCGCACTAGGACGCTTCATCTCCAAGTTGGGGGAACGAGCGCTACCCTTCTTCAAGCTAGTGAAGAAAAATGGCCCCTTTGAATGGACTGAAGAGGCTGACAAGGCGTTCCAAGATCTCAAAAGGTACTTAACCATCCCTCCGGTAATGGTGGCTCCGCGCCCGCAAGAGCCCTTGGTGCTCTACCTTGCAGCCACCCCCTACTCTGCTAGCGCAACCCTGGTGGCGGTTAGGGAGGAGCGTTGGACCAAGGCATGGCGGCTACACAGGTCAAAGCGAAGCAGGATCAAGGGGCCTCACGAGACCACTACCACCACAGCCAAGATGGTTCAAATTACCGTAGGAAGCGCCTCTAATGTAAGAGACCCCTCCTCCTGAAGACCAACCACTGGGGGCTCCACTGCCTCAGGAAGTGCCACGGCCTCCGGAGGACGCCAACAACACCAACACTCCCAACCTCGTCGAACACCCTGTGTACTTCGTCAGCACAGCGTTGCGGGACGCAAGGGCGCGGTACCCCATGCCCCAGAAACTCCTTCTCGCGCTCTTTGTGGCCTCGCGCAAGCTGCGGCACTATTTTCAGGGCCATCCCATCAAGGTTGTCTTGGCATACCCCTTGGAAAGGGTGCTCAGGAGCCCCAACTCGGCTGGAAGAGTCGCTGAGTGGAACATCGAGTTGCAAGCGTTTCAGCTAGAATTCAGCACCACCAGAGTCATCAAGGGAGCCGCGCTAGCGAACTTCATGGCGGAATGGACGGAGGTGCCCGGCCTCAAGGCTGATGAGGATCGATCCCTCTCCCCGGGAAGCGAGGCACCGGACGGTTGGATCATGTACTTCGACGGGGCGTTCTCCAGACACGGCGCGGGAGCTGGCGCAGTGCTTATATCTCCAACTCAAGACAAGCTCTACTACGCCGTCCAACTCTGTTTCCAGCACGGAGAAAAGGTCTCCAACAACATAGCAGAATATGAGGGCCTGATAGCAGGCGTGAAGGCCTTGATTGCCACAGGAGTGAAGCGCCTTACCATCAAGGGTGATTCAGAACTCCTCGTCAACTTCTCCAACAAAGTATACAAGCCGAGGGATGAGCACATGGAAGCCTACCTCGCGGAGGTCCGCAGGATGGAGAAACAATTCTGGGCACTGGAGTTGCAGCATGTGCCTCGTGGCACCAATCAAGAGGCTGACGACATCGCCAAGCGGGCATCCAGCGGCTACCTCGGGAGCCGGCGTCTTCGAGGCGGCTCTTCAAGCCTTGACAACGCCATCGCTGTCAAGCAGTGCAGCCCGGGAAGAGCTCCCCGACCACCTGCCTCGGGAGCGCGTGCTCCCTAACACTGGAGCCTCGGGAGGGGTCTTTGGATCACGAGCTCGAGCTACAGCGCAAGGGACCTTACCGGACAAGGAGGAGGAAGCGGAGCGTGTGGCGCGGCAAGCCACGATGTACTGCATCAGGGATGGAGAGCTCTACCGGAAGCGACCAAATGATGTGTCCCTGCATTGCATCTCCAGGGAGCAAGGGAAGGAGCTGCTGGCAGATATACACGGTGGAGACTGTGGGCATCATTCGTCATCACGGACCCTCGTTGGCAAGGCGTTCCGCAGCGGGTTCTATTAGCCCACTGCGCTCAATGATGCCGTGGAGCTAGTAAAGGCTTGCGAGGCCTGCCAATTCCATGCCAAGCAGATCCATCAGCCGGCGGGAGGTCTGCAAACTATACCCCTCTCGTGGCCATTCGCAGTCTAGGGGCTGGATATCCTGGGCCCGTTTCCTCGGGCGTCAGGAGGCTATCGTTACCTCTACGTCGCCGTGGACAAGTTCACCAAGTGGGCTGAAGTGTAAGCCGTCCGCACCATCCCTGCAGGTTATGCGGCCAAGTTCATCAAGGGCATCGTGAGCCGGTTCGAGGCGCCGAACCGCATCATCACCGACAACGGTTCGCAGTTCACCAGTAACCTCTTCAAAACATACTATGCTAACCTTTGGACGCAAGTATGCTACGCTTCGGTAGCGCACCCACGGAGCAAAGGTCAGGCCGAGCGGGCCAACGCAGAGGTCCTGAGGGGCCTCAAAACCAGCACATTCAAGAAGAAGCTGGAGGCCTGCGGCAGAGGCTGGTACGACGAGCTTCAGTCCGTGTTGTGGTCCATCTGCACAACCACGACCAAGCCGACTGGCGAGACCCCGTTCTTCCTGGTCTATGGAGCTGAAGCAGTCCTCCCTCACGAGGTCAGGCGTCATTCCGCACGGGTCCTGGCGTTCGACGAGGCGCAGCAGGACGCCATGCGGGGGACGGACCTCGTGCTGGGGGAGGAGCATCGTCGGGAAGCCGCGCTACGAGCGGCAAGGTACCAACAAGCACTACGGCGATACCACTGCCGCAACATTCGCCCCAGGACTCTTGAGGTAGGGGACCTCGTGCTCAGACGGGTTCTCTCCAGGGAAGGACTGCATAAGCTTTCTCCCATGTGGGAGGGCCCGTTCAAGGTTGTTCATGTTTCCAGGCCCGGCTCCGCGCGCTTGGAGACTCAGGAGGGGGTGCCCGTCTAGAATGCGTGGAACATCCAGCACCTCCGGAGGCTTTACCCCTAAAAAGGCCCGGTGCATGTGAAGAAGGCGCATGCCTGTGAAGATGTTGCGTTTTGGAAAAGGCCCGGTGCCTGTGAAGAACCTGAACGCCTGTGAAGCTCATCTTTCCGGGAAAGGCCCGGTGCATGTGAAGAAGGCAAACGCTTGTGAAGCTTATCTTTCTGGGAAAGGCCCGGTGCCTGTGAAGAAGGCAAACGCCTGTGAAGCTTATCTTTCTGGGAAAGGCCCGGTGTCTGTGAAGAAGGCAAATGCCTGTGAAGCTTATCTTTACGAGAAAGGCCCGGTGCCTGTGAAGAAGGCCAACGCCTGTGAAGCTCTCCGCCCGTGACAATCTCACGTAATAATGAGTTGGGGCTGTACACGCCCCGGAGTCTCGGGAGCGCCGACCTCAGGCCCTGGGGCTCCCTCCCACGCCCAGTGGCAGCACTTAGCTCCGCACTGGTGAGAAGATGTCGAAGACTAGATTAGGTGCAGACGGCTTTTTCGTCGCTTCACGCACTTGGCTTGTTCATTCCCATTTGAAGTTTTATTGAAAGTGTTGCCGTCTTTGTCTTGCGACTCTTTGCCTTCTTCACTCTCCTACCTCGATTTCTCTCGCGCGAGTCTCGCGAGGGAGCAACGCGGGCGCCCTCGCGAGTGTTTTCTGCCCCTACTATTTGAGGCTTCCCTAACCGGGTTCGCTACGGGAGCACCCCTCCAGTCCGTGCCCCACGGGCACCGCGATGCGAACACAGGACCTGGGTCAGTAGCCTCCACGACTGAGGCCGGAAGCTACCTCTCCTGGCTAATTTTTGCAGGGCATGAAGCGTTCGACAAGACCTCGGCCTCGGGAGGCGAAGACCGCGACAGGTTGCCCCCAAGCTAAGTAATTTCTATGCGCAGGTGTGTGGCATAGAGGCCTAATACAAAAATAGCAGAAACAATATGATAATTAAACAACAACAGTCCAAGCACGCCCCCGCGGGGCCCTACACTACTGTCTCCTTGCGTAGGAAAAGGAAAATAACAAGACAGGCGCGGCTCGCTTGACACCGACTCGCGGCGGAAGCTCGAACTGCCTCCGGAGTTCAAGAGGACTCCCTCTCGCGCTTCACCGAGGCGCAACGGTGGGCGG
This sequence comes from Aegilops bicornis, assembly GCA_021605145.1. NCBI lineage: Eukaryota > Viridiplantae > Streptophyta > Magnoliopsida > Poales > Poaceae > Aegilops > Aegilops bicornis. The sequence continues at coordinate 563,781,013 of CM038669.1, read as the reverse complement.
ACCCGCTACCTCCCTGTAGACGGGCGCGGCGGGGCGGAGGCTGGTCACGGCCACCGCTGGAGGAACCGCTGTCCGAAGAAGAGTCGCTGAAGCTTGACGAACCCCGAGCGCCGCCAACCACGCGCGCGCCGCCATCTTCATCCCGATCGTCGCCGGGGCTGGGCCACGCGGCCCGTCGTCCTCGGGCAGCACCCAGCCAGCGGCGACCGTCTTCCCGAACACCCTCACGTGAGGGTGGCATCACCGTCGAACTTGAAGTGCAGGGTGCACGCTGCGCTCGAGACCTTGTCTTGTGCAAGCGTTTGCCGGCCAGCGGGTCGAGGCCACGCTCCCGGCAGCGGAGACCTCCAGCGAAGCCCAGGAGGCCGGCTGCAGCAACCGTCCGCCTGGAGCCAGAGGCCGCCCAGGGCGCCGGCCGGAAGTTCACCTAAAAGGAATCGGGGAAGCCGGAGCCAGGTACTGGTCGGCTCCGCCGACCATACGACAAACTCCGGCAGCACCTCTACCGAATGGAAGCGCGGCCTAGGGGGTCGCGCGGCACATAGCGCGCCCCCCATCAATGGCCTGACGCCCGTCACTGCGTGGGAGATTGTCCCCGCGGCCGCAAGAAGCTGCTACGGGAACCACGTGGTGCTTGCGAGGACGGCCTCGACCGCGCTTGGCTGGGGGAGAGTCAGGCTCCACCTGGCGGGCCTTTCCCTCTCCGCTGCCGAGAACCTCTTCGGCGGAGCCGTGGAGAGGAAGGGGAAGCAAGAAGAGACGGACCGGAAGGGCAAGCGCCGTTCCGTACTTATAACCGGGGAAGGCCAACCGACGACCTCCACGATCACAGGTAATCATGACCCGCTTTGCATGCAGGGACTTGTCAATTCGTGCAGTCGCCGAGGCATCATGGGGAAGCAGGGATGCCCACGTCCAATCAACCACCACGCGGCGCCCGAGGTCAAGAGTCTGTTAGGGCCCGCGGCGCCGACTTGCCCCTTCGCTTCTCTGCTAAGCCAAGTCCAGGCGCGCCTTGGGCCCGGGGGCTACTGTCGGCGTTCTGGGAATGGGGGTACCCAGACTTGCCTGCCTGCGGCCTGCGGCGTGGCTCAAGGGGTGGCCTAGCACGGCCCATCTTCATCAGCACAAGCTCAAGACCCTCGCGAGGGGCCAAGCCTCGCGGGGCGGAAGACAGGAAGTCTCCTCAGGCACGGCCTCGTCAGGCTGGCTCGCGAGGAGGCGGAGAGATCAAGGCGGGGTACCTCACGAGGTGCCCGTGACGCAAGCCATGACGACCGAGGGCGCCAGGAGGGCGCCAGCCCGCGCAGTGTCCTCATTTCCTCTTTGGTGCAAGGGAGGCAAGCGCAGGCGAGAGCATCAAGCAAAGGCAACCATTTCGGTGCAACAAGACCAAGACCGTCACAACGGCAGGAAGGAGGTCATCGTGGAGCCCAAGCCGGCGTCACCGTCAGAGCCTTTGACAGGCGAGGACCAACTTTAGTCAGGATAAGTGTACTAGATGTTCCCCTTCAAAATGGCCAATTGTTGGCGCCCTTCCCGCTCAATATTTGGGAAGAGGGCCAGGGCCTCTGCCTATAAATAGGACTAGCCACCCACAGGGTAGAAAAGGAGAATCCGAGGCCGGAATCCAGGACAGAGCTAGAGATCAAGCAATCTAGAGAGAGAGAGAGAGAGAGAGAGAGAGAGCGACCGAACTTCCCCTAGCAGTTCGTCGCACCGGCCAAGAACAGACCTTCGCGAGGCTGTTCTTCGTTGTATTGTTCATCATCAGCCCCTGAGGCAATCCACCACACCACACACTGGAGTAGGGTATTACACCACAACGGTGGCCCGAACCAGTATAAACCTTGTGTCCCTTGTGTTGCTCTTTGTGTAGTTTAGATCCTTGCGAGGCGGCGAGGTGCAGGTAGGTAGGGGGCGAGATCTCCACGTGCACCCCAGAGTTCGAACCTAGAGGGTCTGCCGGAACCCGATATCCGACAGAATTTGAATTCGTTTCTCTATTTCAGTAAGAATCAACAATCATGATTGTTGCCAACTTCAACCATCATTCGTGTATTACCTTAACAACACACCGCATGATTACTATAGAGATAGATATGAACTATGTGTACTATATGAACTCGAATTCAATTTTTTGAATACACTTGATGTTGATTCCAAATAATAGTACATTTGATGTACTAACTAGATATTCATAATCTAAACCATATTCCATACGTACACCGTGTTTATCACACAAAGCATAGTGCCCCGCCCCCTACATTATGACAAGTATTTAGCCATGAGCTGCAAAAGCCACACATTAGCCCAAATTATAATCAATGTTCTACATTATGATATCTTCTTAAAGTATCCGCATCCACTTTTTTATAATGAATTATGATCTATGTTCGTCTTTAACACCTTCACGATCATCTTCTCTTTGTAGCTAGCTAGCGCTAATTTTCTATCATGCATACACATGCCCGCCCTCCTCTCACCTTCCCTCAGCGTCCCCTCCATCGCACACGTTCATTATTTCTCTTTAGGTCGTTCACCCGCGGTGTGTGTAGGCCCCTCGGCTCCTTCCCGACACACACCGATCGATATACCTCTCTAGCCAACTGTGCCTACCACAAACACATACTTCCCCTCTTCTCTTCTCACCGTCCATGCCCCCTGAGGGAGTCCGGGATTAGGGGGCCCTCGGACAGCCGGACTATATCCTTTGGCCGGACTGTTGGACTATGAAGATAGAAGATTGAAGAGTTCGTCCCGTGTTCGGATGGGACTCTCCTTGGCGTGGAAGGCTAGCTTGGCAATTTGGATATGTAGATCTCCTCCCTTGTAACTAACTCTGTGTAACCCTAGCCCCCTCCGGTGTCTATATAAACCAGAGGGTTTAGTCCATAGGACAACAACAAATCATAATCATAGGCTAGCTTCTAGGGTTTAGCCTCTACGATCTCGTGGTAGATCAACTCTTGTAATACTCATATCATTAAGATCAATCAAGCAGGAAGTAGGGTATTACCTCCATCGAGAGGGCCCGAACCTGGGTAAACATTGTGTCCCCCGCCTCCTGTTACCATCCGTCTTAGACACACAGTTCGGAACCCCCTACCCGAGATCCGCCGGTTTTGACACCGACATTGGTGCTTTCATTGTAAGTTCAACTGTGCCGTAACCATAAGGCTTGATGGCTCCTTCGATCATCGGCAACAATGCGATCCAAGGTGAGGTTTTTCTCCCCGGACAGATCTTTGTATTCGGCGGCTTCGCACTACGGGCCAACTCGCTTGGCCATCTAGAGCAAATCGAGAGTTACGCTCCTGGCCGTCAAGTCAGGTTTGTAAATTTAAACTATACTGCCAACATCCGCGGAGACTTGATGTTTGACGGATTCGAGCCTATGTCAGGTGCGCCGCACAGTCACGACGAGCATGACCTAACTCTGCCGTCAGACAGTGTTCAGGAGATCACACATGTGGCTACTCCGGCCCTAAATCCAGAGCAGTGTGCGCCGTCCGAGGACGGGTGGATGGACCCCGCCATGGAGGCCGCACACTTAGTGGCGATAGAGCTGAATACTGATTTCACCTCCTATGAGACATGTGTTGCCGGACACTTGGATTCGTCCCCGGCCACGGGCTCCGAACCGCATGCGTCCATACCTATCGAATCTGATTGGCCGCTGATCATGGAGTTTTCTTCCGCGGATATCTTTTAGCGCTCGCCCTTGGGCGACGTGCTATATTCATTAAGGTCTCTCTCCTTGTCAGGAGACCCTTGGCCGAACTATTTCCGGCTTGAGTGGGAAGCGGACGACGAAGAAATTCGTTCCCCACCCACCACCCACTTGATAGCCACTGTTGATGACTTAACCGACATACTCGATTTCGGCTCCGAAGACATTGATGGTAGGGACGACGATGCAGGAGACGAACAGGAATCACTGCCCATAGGACGGTGGACTGCCACTTCATCATATGATATATACATGGTGGACACCCCCAAAGAGAGCGATGGCAATAAGGCAACAGAGGATAATCCCCTCGAGAAGCAATCTAAGCACCGGCGTCAACGGCGCCGCTCTAAGCCCCGCCATAGCAAAAGCGGTGATACCGGCACAAGAAACAATAACACTGCGGATAGTGCCGAAGACGAAGACAATCCCCTCCAGCCAGACCTCGAGCGGGAGGATGGGCAATCTAGCCCTAAGGAACAGGCAGCAGACGGAGAATCATAGGATGACAATTACATGCCTTTCTCCGAAGACGAGGTGAGCCTCGGAGACGAAGAATTTATCGTGCCTGAGGATCCCGTCGAACAGGAGCGCTTCCAGCGCTGGCTTATAGCCACAGCAAAAAGCCTGAAGAAAAACAACAGCAGCTTAAAGCTGACCAAGATCTGCTAGCGGATAGATGGACTGAGGTCCTAGCGGCCGAGGAATACGAACTCGAGCGCCCAACCAAAAGTTACCCAAAGCACAGGTTGCTACCCCAACTCGACGAGGAAGCATTAAAGCCTACGCTTCCAGCATATGATGCGGCTAACCGGCCACCTCTTGGCCGAGACAAAGCGGCATATCAGGCCGAAGTCTAGCCCGCACCCCACCGCCAGTCAATCTAAAATACCAAGGCCCGGGGTAACACGCAGGACCTGCGAGACGTATTGGAAAACAAAGCAGGACATGCAAGATCAATCTATGGATCACGGGGGCGCGCCCCAACACGTGACGACGACCGTCACACCGGATATACTAAAAGCAAATCCGTCTGGGCCGAATACAACAGACAAGACTTGTATGAACTGCGTCGTGATATAGCCCGGCACAGAGGCGCCGCACACCCCCTATGCTACACTGATGAAGTAATGGATCATGAATTCCCGGAAGGTTTTAAACCCGTAAACATCGAATCTTATGATGGTACAACAGACCCCGCGGTATGGATTGAAGATATCCTCCTCGACATCCACATGGCCCGCGGTGACGATCTACATGCCATCAAGTACCTCCCATTGAAACTCAAAGGACCTGCTCGACATTGGCTCAATAGCCTGCCAGCAAACTCCATTGGCAGTTGGGAGAATTTGGAGGACGCATTCCTTCACAACTTCCAGGGGACTTATGTGCGACCACCAGATGCGGATGACTTGATTCATATAACTCAACAGCCAGGAGAATCAGCCAGGAAATTCTGGACTCGGTTCCTAACTAAAAAGAACCAAATTGTCGACTGTCCGGATGCTGAGGCCTTAGAGGCATTTAAGCATAACATCCGCGACGAGTGGCTCGCCCGACACCTCGGCCAAGAAAAACCGAAGTCCATGGCAGCCTTCACGACACTCATGCCATGCTTTTGTGCGGGCGAGGATAGCTGGCCGGCTCGCAGCAACAACACATCGAGAAATCCTGGCAATTCAGATGCCAAAGATAGCAATGGAGGGCCACGGCGCAACAGACACAAGCGCCGCAACAACGGCGACAACGCCGAAGACACGGCAGTTAATGCCGGATTCAGTGGCTCTAAATCCGGTAAGCGGAAAATGCCGTTCAAAAGAAGCAATCCGGGCTCCTCCAGCTTGGACCGCGTACCCGATCGCTCCTGTCAAATTCATGGCACCCCCAATAAACCAGCCAACCACACCAACAGAGAATGCTGGGTGTTCAAACAGGCAAGTTCAATACCAAAAACAAGGAAAAGGGGCTGCATAGCGACAACGAGGAGGAGCCCCGGCCGCCGAACACAGGAGGACAGAAGAAATTTCCTCCCCAAGTGAAAACGGTAAACATGATATACGCAACCCATATTCCCAAGCGGGAGCGGAAGCATGCACTGAGGGAGGTCTATGCGATGGAGCTAGTCACCCCAAAGTTCAACCCATGGTCTTCTTGTCCGGTCACCTTCGATCGCAGGGACCACCCCACTAGTATCCGTCATGGCGGTTCTGCCGCATTGGTCCTTGACCCCATCATTGATGGATTTCATCTCACTCGAGTCCTTATGGACGGTGGCAGCAGCCTTAACCTGCTCTATCAGGATACAGTGCGCAAAATGGGTATAGACCCCTCAAGGATTAAACCCACCAAAACCACCTTTAAAGGTGTCATCCCAGGTGTAGAGGCCTGTTGCACGGGCTCAATCACACTAGAAGTGGTCTTCGGATCCCCAGACAACTTCCAAAGCAAGGAGTTAATCTTCGATATTGTCCCCTTCCGCAGTGTCTATCACGCACTGCTCGGACGAACCGCATTTGCCAGATTCAATGTAGTACACATTATGCATACCTCAAGCGGAAAATGCCAAGACCTCGCGGGGTTATAACAGTTAATGGAAACACAGAATGCTCGCTCCGCACGGAGGAGCACACTGCGGCCCTCGCAGCAGAAGCGCAAAGCAGCCTTATGAGGCAAACCGCCAATTCGGCGAAAAAGACCCCAGACACCTTCAAGCGAGTCCGGAATACCCTGCAAGAGGATCGCCAGGCGCGTTTAGAGCTCGCCTAGCAATTCAGCCTCCGTCCCAGCCCCAGTGAGGGGGCGAAATTTACGCCGCGCGTACATAATTACACACTCAAAATACCATGGGCACAGGCGGAGGCACGACCATGGCACGACCCACAATGTGGCTCAACCGCTTCAGGACCTATATAACTTTAACATTTTCTTCCTTTCAGGCCCCTATTCTCTGAAGGCCCTCTCCGATCGTCTGATTGTCGAACTCATCAAGGGAAGGAAACACCCAGGAAGCTAGAAGCTTTGACGTACACGGGAATCCTTAGGTGGCCTCTAATAACGATCGATATACCCGTTTTGCATACCCACACGCAGCTTGCCCTTGGATAGGACATGTCAAATAGTCCTATTGTTCACTTATTGCACTACATGTATGCATACGATTTGACGTAGAACATTAGCTCATTGCATTCGTTTATCCTTTTTCCTTGTCCGTTTATTTACGAAAAGTTGCACACGTACATTCTGATACGACCAGTGCGCCAGGGGCTTCGGTGTACCCCATAACACGGCATGGAAAGTCCGAACACTTTCGACAGTGCGGCACCCCGAACTTATAGCATTATATGCATCAGCTCCGAATCATGTCTTGGGTCAATAGTTGGGTTTGCCTGGCTCCCATGTTTTGGTACCTTACGTTCCGCTATATCGGCTAAGGTAGCGCTGGGAGAACTACTGTGATTGTGTCCCAGTTCTTCCGGACGAACACCTCAGTAGAGAAAGCCGAAAACTGACTGTCATGATGAGGCGAGAGCTGGTCGCTATTCGAAAGGTCTCAAATCTTTAAAGATTTTTTCTCTTCGGGCGATGAGTCGGCCTTGTCCGATTTAGGAGTACATAGTGCCCCAAGTTCGGCCTTCTGAATACTAGGGGCTTTGCCAAAATTTAAAATTGTAGACTTCTATGGCTAAGTTAGAGTGATAAAGCTTTATAGTCCGATTGCCTGGTTCGTTGTGCTGAACACCTCCTTCGAAGGACCCAAAACTGGGATAAAGAGTGATCAGGTTTATCCCGAACACCTCCGTACTAGTTACATGGGGGCAGAAGCCGACGACTGGCCAACTCCCAAATTTTGTAAACGGCCGCACAGAAGGTAATATTTTAAATTAACAAGTGTTTCTTAGCACACATGAACTCGTTTCATATTACAGGATCACATGAGTACATTCATTGAAATATTACATCCTTAGCATATTCCTCTGCCACAAGGCGAGCACCCTTCAGGACACTGACATAATACTTTTCGGGGTGGCGATGCTCCTTGCCCTCCGGCGGCCCCTCACTACTAGGAAAAGGGCTATAGATGGAATTGACACTAATGGCGCACCAGACATGTGGTGCGCCATTAGTATATACTAATGGCGCACCACCATATGATGCGCCATTAGTGTTGAAAACTACTAATGGCGCACCACCTTGCAGTGCGCCATTAGTACCAATTTTTGAACTAGTGCGCTTTGTCCAAACATACTAATGGGCGCATCCGCTGGTGGTGCGCCATTACTAGTTGTAACTAGTAATGGCGCACCAGCCGGAAGGTGTGCCACTAATATTTTTTATTATTATTGTTTTATTCCTTTTTTGCAAAAGTACTAATGGCGCACCACCGAAGTGCGCCATTAGTAACCTGGATTACTAATGGCGCATTTGTTGCTGGTGCGCCATTAGTAAGTGGGCAGCAACAAGATATTTTGGACAACCTCTCCTCCCACACTCACTTTCTCCCCACTTCATTCTCTCCACCGCCTCCTCCTTGTCTCGGGTGCCTCCTCTTTTTCACCTCATTTCCACCATAGATTCATTCAAATTAAGTGGTTAAGTTACCTTGTTTTGCTAGGTAAGTAAGGGGGGAAGCTATATTTATGTTGTTCTCCCTACAACAATGTGCACAGGCACTTTTTATGGCCTAGCTAGATCTATGTATGTTCGTGGTGTTGCATATGTTTGTGGTGTTGCATATGTGTTTGTGTTTGGAGGTGTACTGGTATTTGAAATGCGATAGTTGCCAATATTTTGCCGGAATGTTGATTCATTTCCTTTTCGGCGAGAATTTTGGCATTAAGCATTCTTTTGGTCCTATTTTTAGGGAAAGTCATGCCAAATTTTTCTTGGTTCTAAAATATCGTTTTGCTCTACCCTTGACGACCATAGTCCATACGATGACCCGAAGGCATCGTGAATAGGTTTTGAGGTCCGAAGGCCAAGATGCTTTAAAAGAACGAGGCGGAGATAAGATGTCCGTGTCGAAGATGCAAGCTGAATAGCCTTATTGCGGAACCGGATTCCGAACGAGTCTTGGGACCACCTGCTCTTCTGCGTGGTTTCATGGATGGCTATCGGTGGCAAGGTGATGAAGATGACTACGAAGTCGTCCATGGGGCCGGGCAAGAAATGAGGAAGGGCAGCAAGACAACCACCGCGGCTCGGGGGCGAGAAGACGAAGAATCCCGTGAGATGATCACGACGGTGATGCTGTACACAGATCATCATGTAGAAGATGCAGGACATGATGATGATGCGGCGGAGGCGACATTTGGACCATCGATGGGCTGGGTGCGGGACCCTCATATTCAAGAGCTGCTTCTCAAGTGAGACAGATAACGCAAGAGCTGCCGCCCGAGAAAGCCAAGATGGATCAACTTGAGTTAGACGCGGTTACTCCATTGTACGAAGGATGCAGGCCGAGGATACCCGCTGAAAAGTAACGCTCATGGCTCTGGAGATGAAGGTAAAACACAAAATGACCGGCGCGTAGCTTCGACGAGAACATGTCATTCTGCACGCGAGCGTCTTCCCAAGGGGAACAAGTGCCCGACCAGTTTGGAGGAGGCGAAGAAAATCGTGTGTCCTCTGGATTTACCGCACGTGAAATACCATGTGTGCATGAACAATTGCATCATTTATCGGGACGAGCACGCGGAGTCTACCATATGTCCGGTGTGCGGTGTCACTCGATACAAGAAGAGGAAGAAAGCTCCTCGAAAAGTGGTGTGGTACTTTCCGATCACTCCTCGTCTGCAGCGGTATTTCGCGGATCCTAAGGTAGCAAAGCTCCTGCGTTGGCACGCGGATAGGGAGGAGAAGAAGCGAGAAGATGACGCAAATGATCCGGAGATAGATAAAAAAAGACAAGATGCTGAGTCACCCTAAGGATGCGAGCCAGTGGCAAGCGTTGAACTTCGAATACCCAGAATTTGGGAACGATCCAAGGAACATCGTCTTTGGTAGCGAGCACCGATGGAGTCAATCTGTTTGGCAGCAGAGGAGCACACATAGCACCTGGCCTGTGTTTGTGTGGATGTACAACCTTCCCCCTGGTTGTGCATGAAGAGGAAGTACATTCAGATGAGTATGCTAATTGAAGGGCGAAACAACCAGGAACGACATCAATCATGTCTGGGGCTGCTGAAAGAGGAGCTTGACACGCCTGTGGAAAAACGCCAGCCAATACGTGGGACGCCGCGGAGAAAGAATATTTCCCTATGAGAGTCGCACCGCTCACGACGGTGCCACGACTATCTCGATTCACGGATATCTTGCGGGGCGGGTAGTCCACGGATTTTACGGATGCGTAAGGTGCATGGATGACACAACGTATCGCCAGCTAGATAGAGATCCGGGTCTTGAAAACCGTGTTCATGGGACAGCAAAGGTGGCTTCGCGGCGATGACCCGTGGAGGAAACGCAAGGATCTGTTCGATGGTGAAACCAACCCCGAAAACGCCGTGTACGAGGAGCGGCGAGGAAATAGACAAGTTGTTGAAAAATTGGAAAGACTGCCCACTGCCGGAAAGAAGCAAAAGGCGCCAGAGCCGGGAAAGAAGCGAAAAGGCGCCAGAGCATTGCTGAAGGTATGGAAAGCGAGGTCTGTTTTACGGGACTTGCCGTCTTTGGAAGATCCACCGTGTGCCTCACAGCCTTGATGTCATGCATATCACGAAGAACGTGTGCGAGAGTCTGCTTGGTACCCTGCTCAACATGCCGAGAGGACCAAAGATGGGCGAAAGCAAGGGCGGACTTGAAATCAATGGGCATCAGGCAGGAGCTTCACGCTATATATGATGATGATGATGATGATGATGATGATGATGATGATGATGATGATGAGGCGAAGCGGGACACAGAAAGTCGTCGCAAAGGCAAAAAGGCCAAGAAGACCGGAAATGACTACCCTCCGCGTGCTTCACTCTAAGTCGAGGAGATCAAGCAGTTTTCACCTGCCTCCTAGGAGTAAAACTTCCTTCTGATTCTGTGGGAAGATAAGCGAGATACCTAGACCGAAAGTGAAGCGAAGTTCAGCGGGATGAAGTCTCACGACCGGCTCACGTCTTTGATGACTTCAGATACTTCCTGTTGCAATCCATTGGGATCATGGACGCAGCGCACGTCCGTTAAATGCTATTTGGCCTATGAAACTTCTTCGAAGTAATCTCTCGAAAGTCTATTGTCGTGAGTCAACTAAGAAGGCTACAGGAAGAGATCGTGGTGATACTATGCGAGCTTGAGATGTACTTCCGCCCGCATTCTTCGACGTTATGGTGCATCTGCTGGTCCATATAGTGGAGGATATCATCCAACTCGGGCCGACGTTCCTGCACAGCATGATGCCGTTCGAAAGGATGAATGGTGTCATCAAAGGATACGTTCGCAACATGTCACGTCCCGAAGGAAGCATAGCCAGGGGCTTTCTGACCGAAGAGTGCATCTCCTACTGAATGGGGTCACCGTGAGGGTCGCCGCGAAATGCATCTCGACTTCGAGGGTCGACTCGCCGACTTTGAAAGAGCAAACCTAGTCGCGCTACAACACATAGACGTGGTCGATCCTTGGGTGGAGAGCACAAAACCTTTATTAGGAAGACGTACAATGACCGAGGCCAACAGAGGACGGATGGAGATACACTCAAAGAGCACAACTCATGTTTCACGCGTTGGTTCAAGCAGAAGCTTCGCCATTACCCTTTACATGAGGATTCTTCCGCGGAAGAACAACTCATATTCGCCTTGTCACGAGCGCCCGAGCACAACCTGATGACCTATGAGGTGTACGATATCAACGGCTACACATTCTACACCGAGGCCAAGGACATTAAGAGCGATTGTTATCAGAACTCAGGTGAAACGAAGGAATCCTAAACAGGTAACGACAAGGACAGATACTACGGAATGATCAAGGAGATCTGGGAGCTGAGCTACGATGGAGAGAAGGTCCCGATGTTCCGTGTCAGATGGGCCAAGAACGTCATAAAAGAAGACCGGTATTTCACCACCATGGTTATACCCGAAGCCAAATCCAAGACCGCGGGCGCAAACGCGTCACCGCGAAAAAATGAGCCATGGGTACTGGCTTCCCAAGTGGACCAATGCTTCTTCATTACCGACCATGAAGCCCGGTCGTGTTGTCGTGAGGAGAGGCAAAGGAAGATCATCGGAATGGATGTAGTAGACAATGAGCAAGACTTCGACAAGTACGGCGACCCGAGGATCGAACATGACGACGATGATGAAGTAGCAGCATACACCACAAGAAGAAGCAGGACCACCCAACCTAAAGGACGTCCGTTCCACAGAAGAACTCCATTTGCGAAAAAGAAGGGCATGAAGATTGTGAACAGATAGCTAGCTAAGATCGATTGTATTTAAATCTAGCCTTCATTTCTCGATTGTATTTCATGGGTACTTTTTGAACTATCCTTCTCCATCTCGATCTCGATTGTATTTCATGATTGTACTCGATCTCGATCCCCCTCCATCTCGATCGCTATCCCACCTCGCCAGATCTGGTCCCCCTCGCCGCCGAGCACCCCCCAGTCCATCGGCCGCCGCCGCCGACCCCCCGCACCCTCCATTCCCCTACTCAACCGCCGCCGCCCACCCACCGCACCCAGCGCACCTCCCCGCTCCACCGGCATTACTGTTTGATGATATTTTTAAAAAATTATTACTGTCTTATAATAAAAATATTACTGTTATGATTTAAACAAGTTTGAACATATTTAAACACAAATAAGTATCAAACAACTTTTTAAATGCTAAAAAAATTGTGGAGCACAGGAGTCGAACCCGAGACCTCCTGGTGTGAGAACTGGCTGCTGACAGTCGAGCTAGTAGAGGGACTTGATGTGGATCAGTTCTAGTGGTAGATAACCTGTTGGCTCGGCGAGAAATAAAAAAAAGATACTAATGGCGCACTGCGGTGAGGTGCGCCATTAGTATGGATGTACTTATGGCGCCGAGGGGTGGTGCGCCATTAGTATTGTGCCTGATCCCCGCTTCCATCTCGCCCTGCGCCCGATCCCCCCGTCCCTCTCCCCCTCGCCAGTTCCCTCTCCCTCCCTCCACCGCGCCGCCGCCGCCGCTGCCCTAACCCGACGCCGTTCGCCCGCGCCCGCTCCACCGCCGCCGCCCTTCCTCTTCGCCCTCTCCTCGCCCTCGCCCTCTCCCACCCACGCCCACACCTCGCCTTCCCTCTCCCTCGCCCTCTCCCGCCTTCCCTCGCCCTCGCCACCGTCGCCCCACCCCGACACCCACCCCTTGCCGCCCTCGGCGCCACCGTCGCCCGCCCAGCCAGCGCCGCCCGCCGCCCTCGACCCCGCCCAGCCACCTCCCTCGCCCAAGCCTCGAGGGCACCAGCGTGGAACGGATCGGGCGAGGCAGCGAAGGCAGGCGAGTGGAGGAGCCGCCAGCGTGTCACCAGAGCTTCAACGCCCGGCCCAGCTGGAGCTTCAACGCCGGCGTCTTCCTCCATTCCTCCATCCCATCCCAGTGATTCCTCCTTCTCCTCCACCCATTAGTAACTACTGCTTGCAGCGACATGCAACTTGGCGACATGCTTTATTTGATGGCCATAGGAAGCGAGAGAAGAGAATATATCTAGAGATAATTGCAATGAGTTTATTAAGCGAGATACCTTTGAACATGCCAATGCAACCGACATTTCGTTCCAAAGGTCATCCAGGTCATCAACTGGATTGTCATTGTTATCATAGTGATTATAATGTCCATTTGCCGTTGAATCGCTTTGTATGATCTCACAAGATATTTCACAAGAATCTGCAACAGATATATTGTTGTTCTCCATGTGTTGTTTACTTTGGACATCCTCACCTTCTCCTTCCCTTGTTTCTCTCTCCTTGTCACGACTACGTGGAAATGCAAGATAGTGAACATGACAGGAGAAAGCGATTCCATTTACCAATCCAGATATTGAGATTAAAAAACAATAGTATCTCTCATATAGTCATATCTGAACTAAATCAATCAGTTTTCATTTTTGAACCGAGTAGGCATATCTTACGGAAAAAGTTATGAAACTAAAATCAATTTTGTTTGTAACTAAACAGAGAAAAAAGCGGGATATTCAAAAAATTAAAACATATTCCTGTAAAAAGCACATATCAGAAATTTACTTCAGGGACATCATTGTGTAACTTGAGTTGATTCAAGTGCAATATAACAATATCTTACTAGGGCGTGCAGTCCTTGGGGAAGGACTTTTGATGTTATTGGGAGTATGATCTTGATTAGCATCTAGGCATAAATATGAACATACTCGGTGATTACCGGTAGTTCTCTAATCAAACTATATAGGAAAATAGCAGCAATATTGACTAACATTTCCGGAGTTAATATCGAGCGGACCTCGGCGTAAATGTTTATGTCATTCTGTCCTTGGTTGATCGGTTGTGGCTCACGAAGTACTATGGCCATCAAATAAAGCATGTCGCCTCATTAGTACGATGGCCCATTAGTAACTACACTGCAGCTTCGAGGTATGAAAAGCATGTCGCCTCATACACGCGCGATGTAATCATCAATTATATCCTAAAAATATGGGTTTACCGATGTACGAAGTTCATCTTATTGGGATTTAAAGAAGATCATCTTAGCAGTGTTAGCCCCTAATTTATTCTCTATGGAACCCTTTCCTCAATTAAGGGATGGTATCCTTTAAAAGAAATGTATGACATGGAAGGTTGAGTTTGTGTTCTTTATGGAAGTATCATCATAAATGATAGGGAAAATTGATATTGCCAAAGACGTAGACCGTAAACCGTACCAACTAAGAGAGCCGCCCTTAGATGTCAAAAATTATTATTGTCTTTAGTGTGAATGAAAATTGCCTTCTTACCGAATCCTTCCATTCTGCAATCTCTTTCCGCTTAGGTTCATGTTACCTGCACATATATCACATTCGGGGCATCTAGAGGTGCAAGCTGCAAGGTGTTCGAGAATCTGACAATAAATAAAGGAAATTGCCATGAAACATCCCCTCTTTAGTTACAAGCATTGCTGCTCTAATCGTTTGGGTGCGCATTGAAGCCTAACACACACCATCGAAAGTGCTATAAGCATTGTGTATTTATATATAAAACAGTAACACTGCACAATATCAAATCTTGAAAGCATTTTTTAAAGTAGTTGGGCTCTAGTGTTGATTATATCTAGGAGAAATGCTCTGCGCGTCGATTATATATAGTGTTGATTATATCATTTTTTAAAGTAGTTGGATGAAAATAGTAGGTGCCATGTCGATTTGTTCGGTCCTTGGATGAAACAGTTTTTCTTGCTACAGTTAACTGAAAATGTTCGGTGTTCCAATACTGTGAGAATTATTCACACCAATAAAGTGGTGGGTGAGATACTTAGTCCGATCTCGAACAATAAATTACATGAGAATTATTCACACCAAGGAAAACAGCAGAGACCTTCCTGCTATATTATTGAGATAGAAATATACAAATATCTTACACAATGAATTGCCTTCTATTATCACCTCTAGCTATTAGTTGTCACATTAATGTAAAAGTATGTGCTGATCAAAGATACCTAGAAAAACACATGAACTGTCGCCCAATGGTGAATAGGATTTATTAAAGGGATGCACTACCAAGAGAAGATAATATTTATCTCTCCTTTTCTCTGTATGCTCTGCATCATGGAAGCTGCATATTGATATGGCAAATTTTAGCATGGCCCCTCTTACCTCCCCTTTTCACGTGTGAGGTAAGAGTACATAATAGGTCTGAGTTAATCATTTGATTAAGTAGTGGTCTGATTAATTATTACCTTCTTACCTCCCATGTGAAAAGAGGGGTTAAGAGGGAGCATGCAAAATTACTCGATTGATATATGTGATAAAAAATGACATCTCTGAAATTGTTCTTTTTGGATAACGAATATTAATCATGATTATTTACCAACCATCTTTAGTGGAAAAACTGTTTGTTTCGTGTGAAGTTTTGATTTCAGCTTGATATATTAATAATAATATTACCATGTTTGTTGTAAATGTCTATTTACAAACTTACATTTAAAATGAACCTATTCTGTTTTAGTAACTTATCTTTTAGTTTGATAGTCGAGGTTGTCCATGGCATCTTCGAAGTGCATTTTGCATCTTGGAAGTGCGGCTGTCCATGGCATTCTTTATAAAGGGGTTGTGACCAATGATCATGTGTGAGCTGGTGGAGTGATTTGTTTTCTACATAAAGCTCTTTAGTCGGCTGGTTTTAGTGAAATACACATGAAGCTTCACCAGCTCCTGGGTGTGGGATCCATGTGACATGTGACATTGCATCCATGTCCACCTGGGATAATGATTTTGCAGGTACCACGAGAGGCCCTTGAGTTTGCCGGAATGTCGATTAACTTCCGTGCCGGCAAATTCGGGTACTCCATATGTCCTATTTTCAGCAAAGGTCCTGCTGAAATTTTCCGTGAATTTTAGCATGACTTTGCTAAAAAATAGGACATATGGGGTACTTGTGACTAATGCATGGGCCGGGGTATCTTAGTAGTTAATTAAGTAGGATCAAGTGCCCCGGCGTACTTGTGACTAATGCATGGCTTTTAGGGTGCCTCGGTGTCGATAAAAACCGAAATGATGAAAGGTTAGGCTTTTAGGGTGCCTTGGCGTCGAAAAACCCTCAATGATAAAAGCTTAGATTTTAGGATGCCTCGGTGTCGACAAACCCTAAATGATGAGACCATGATATTGTTCCTTGACAATAACCAACTTTTGACCAAACTTTGTTTCTATTTAGAGAGAAACATGGCCCACAACGATGAGGCCGGGGTTGAGCGGCAAGGCATTCTGGGAGCTGTCCCAGGAGATGGAGGAACAACCTCACTTGTATGAGGCCGCCGCCTTCCCCACCGATCCTGAGACGACGGATGGTGCCGCCGAGGATGACCACACTGATGCCACCACTGATGGTGCCGCCGTGGATGCCACCACTGATGATGGCGGCGCACGCACAGATGGCAGCCAACCGAAGAGGCAACGGAAGGACCGGCGCCCGATCGTGCTCCGCACCCTCAAGGAGGAAGTTATCAAGTGGACTCCAACGGGAATCCAACAGCGCCGAACGAATAGTCAAGGGGTACTCGCTTCAGCTCGGGTGCATTGTCCGAGCACCGTCTCGATCAACACCGAGAACACGAGGCATCCTGACCGAGGGAATTTGCGAACCTCCTCTTCACGAAGCTGCACGAAGCGATACAAGTTCCCGCTGAATTTGAAAACACTATCCTCAAATGGAATAAAGTGAAAAATGCTGCCCTCACGAAGATGAGCAAGGCCCTGTCTACTTGTAAAAGCAATGTGAAAAGAATGATCGAGAAAGGTGAGAGTTATCAGAAGATCAAGGAGAAAAATCCTTCGATCACCGAAGATGACTACAACGACTTCAAGATCAATTGCTCGAGCACCGCAAGCTCCCAATCAAGTGAGTGGGGAAACAAATGCGGAGCTGAACATAGGGGAACACACACTCGGTCCGGCGGTTATAGAGTGGCGGAGCCTATATGGGACAAGGAGGAGGCGGACCGTGCGAGCAAGGCCTACCGCCTCTTCGATACATACGGTGACAAGCAGACCAGGAACTTTGTCAGGGCCCGGTACAAGAAGGACTCGAAAACAAAGGAGCTTACCACGGATCCAAAGACCAGGCAGCTTGAGCTTGTTCTGGTAAGGAATACACCCCCGCGTAATTAGCTCCATATGGTTGCATTCTAATTAATGAAGCCGAATTTCTAAATGGTTCACATTCCTTCCGCAGCGGCGAAAGCGATGGCTGAGGTCGACTAAGAGCAACCCTTGGGACACCACTCTAAATAGGGGGTTGAATGTAATGAAGAACAAGGATAAGCTCGATGGCCGACGTCGGTGGTCGTGTGGCGGCAAAAGGCTTGTCGACAAAATGGGGTCATACTATACCGCTGGTGTGCGGAAGGAGAAAAAGACCAGCTCGGAAAGCCGGTAGCGAGAGGTTCAAGAACTCAAAGCACAAGTGGCGCGGATTCGGAGATTGTCCAAGAGCAAGTGGAACAACGACTCGAGCGATCACCGCCCTTGTGCCTACCTTGATCTCGGGGTTGAGTCGTGGATTGCGGGCGGCCAATAGGGCCGCCCGATTCCTAGCTTCACGGCCAGCAACTTCGCATAATGCGATGGCGGGGCCATTGGTGCCCTCCGGCGGGCGGCATTGGTGTCTCCGACGCCGCACGGGAGCTTAATGCACCGGTGTACGCCCGGCCGGCACCTCTTCAAGAAGCGGCCCCTCCGTCAACTGCCGCCCGCCGTTGGCGGTCGCGTCGACATTAGCCGAGCTCGACGCCATCATCACGGTAACTAATTAAGCCTCTCGGCCGAGGACTTCATCTCCTTGCCTTTGATCGGGCATCCTCGACACCCTACATGTTTTTGCAGGGCGCCGCCGACGTTCCTGCACTCTCCTCCACTTCGTGAACAACGAGTTGGTCGATGTCGCCAAGGGAAAAATAGTTCAACCGGCAACCCCTTGTTCCACGGTACCGGATGCCACCCAACTTGTTTAGGGTTCAACTGGTTCGGGTGCTGCCAGGCTGCGACGAGTTGTTACCTCTGAATCGACCCGTCGGGGCCGACGATGAAGACGTGATGACCCTCAGCGCCTGCCTGAGCTGGCCCCTGCTTTGGCCGAAGAGCCAGATTCGTTTGGGGGCGGGGGACACCACCCCAAAGACAACACCGCCCGGTCTTTGGCGCCAAGTCGACCCCATGGCAAGACCGCCAGAACGGTGCGGACATCCCTATGCCATGGATCCAAACATGCATATGGCACAGGATCGTAACGACGACGCATTTACTATGATACATTTGGCAACGTCGATCAGACTTTGCCGAGCATGGGTACGATGGCGACTTCATGGGGCCTCCTTCTCAAGAACCAAACCCAACAAAAGACGTGTGCGATCTAGCTGGTACCGTGGAGAAGCCAAGTTACCGCAGTAGCCGTCTGGCGTTCAGCTCTCGGGAGGCGCCTCCGGCTGCCGACTTCACCGAGCCTCAGATAGGCGAGGTGTGAAATATTATCTGCCCCAACACACTCAAGAAGGCGGTCTGTGAGCAAAACTCGGTCCCATTACAGGAGAAGAAGAAGGCACGCAAAAGAAAGACTAAGAAGGGTGCGAGCCAGCCGGCACCGAGTACGATCCGTGCTCAGGACAGGCCACATTCACCGCAGGATTTCTCGAGGAGGGTGCATGTGGCGGGTAGGGCGATGCTATCGACAAATATGCTCAATGCTGCAACCGGTGCTATGTGGAGTCTGCATGACAGTGTTCTTTCTTTGGAGAAGCGGCGTCTCGGGGAGAAGGATGTGGCATACCGGTTTTGCGGCCAAGGTGCCGGAGGGCAAGGGCTTTGTGGATAACTCCATCGGGCGTCACGATCGTCCTGCGTTTTGATGACATCCATGCTATGTTGAACCTTCATCCGCTGCACTACACCTTCGTTCGCTATTTTCGCTGAGTATGGAGATGCGGATCATTCGCGACAAGACCCCGGGACATCGTGATAGTCGACCCATTCTACATGCGTGCCACGATCTTGGTCATCGCTGCTGACCTGCAAGTCGCGAGTTCTTACCTCGAAGGCGTCATTCTTGCAAACCAAGATAAGGATAACTTCCTCGTGCCTTACTTTCCCGAGTAAGTCCTCCCCTCAACCGGCCCGTAACATATGAATTCTTACATTTCGATATTTTTTCTTTTAACATTCCGTGTTTTCTGCAGTGACACACGTTGCACGCTCATCCTCCTAAGCCCCTAAATATTCCATGGCCACGTATTTCGACCCGGACCGTCAGTCGAACGTAGACTACACAAATGTCAAGAAGGTTCTTGATGATGTTCTCCCGGCTCGCCAAATCTGGAGGCACCTTCACCAGGCCTATTCGTAAGTACGGCAAGCACGTGTTCTCCCACAATCTGACGTTACGCTGCGTCAAGCAACCGGGCGGTCGAAGGGTGCCTACTACGCCATCCATCACATGCGAGGCGATCGTGCGGGACCATCATCAACTTCTGCTACCGAGTAAACTCAAAGATTGGGCGCGGCGTGTCGGCAATCCAGACACGGACCTCCGACAAGAATTCTTTCGCATCCGATCAGAGTTTGCGGAAATCATCCATCAAGATGTCCTTCGTACCTCGGGGCAGTTCTACCTCGAAATCAACCGTCCAACGGTGACATCGACACAATGCTACAAATGCAGGATGACAACGCCCGTTCTTTCATGACTCCCACGATAGACGGCGGCTTCATCCACGCTCCGGTCCCTTGAGTCGAGTTGTCTAGTTCTGAAACATCGATTGGCTCATGTTGTAATTAAAGTTTGATGAACTTGTAGTATGTCTCTTTGGTTTCGAGAATCATTCAACTTAGATGTAATCGATGCTATTAATGTCTTGCTTTTCTCTTCCGATTGTTCTGTTGCATACTTATATATTGCTTATGTATTGTCTGTGAATTGGTACTAACGTTTCGTTTGGCTAGTGCATAGCGATGCCGACGTATGTCGTGTACAAGGGTAAGGTTCCCGGAGTCTATGATGACTGGGAGGAGTGTCGGAGACAGGTTCACCGATTCAGCGGTAATGATTACAAAGGGTACACCACTAGGGCCGAGGCCGAATCTAGATACGCCCGCTATCTAGCGGGAGAGGGAGGAGGCGTTGGAGGAACCGGATGAAGACGAAGTTTCATCGTGATGATGCTCATCGTGATGACCGCAGCTCTCTTCTATGTAATGGTAGTTTAGATGATCGATATCGACTTTTAATGTGAAGACAAACTCGCTACTCGCGGTCTCGAGACTTGTAATATAATGTTCTATCTTTGTTCGGTCTTTTCAATTTGGAGACTAATATGATGAATTGTATTCGGAGACTAATATGATGAATTGTATTCAAAGATTAATCTTCTATTGTATTTGATGAATCTGTTGTTGATGTGTGCTGTCTATATTTTGTCAAATTATACATTTTGTAACCTGTGCAAAAACAAAAAATAAAAAAATAAAAAACCTAATACTCATACTAATGGCGCATCACATGACGATGCGCCATTAGTATGACAAAGGCATACTAATGGCGCATCACCGGGTAGTGCGCCATTAGTATGCCGCGGTTACTAATGGCGCATCCAGAGGTGGTGCGCCATTAGTATGCCAAAGCACCTGGGTATACATGGCCCCTGGGAGGTATACTAATGGCGCACCCTGGCCTATACTAATGGCGCACCCGTGGTGCGCCATTAGTATACTAGATACTAATGGCGCACCAGGTGGTGCGCCATTAGTAAAAATTACTAATGGTGTGCTATTAATGGCGCACCACAGATGCGCCATTAATAGCCATACTAGGTGCGCCATTAGTATGGGTTTTTCTAGTAGTGAGATCCTTCACCAGCTTTTCGGCGTCCATCTTCGCCCAGTGCACCTTCGCCCGGGCAAAAGCCCTGCGTGCACCCTCAATGCAGATGGACCGCTTTATGACTTCAAACCGTGGACAGGTGTTCACAAGCCGCCTTACCAGGCTGAAATAGGTGCCAGGCAGGGGCTCGCCAGGCCACATCCGGACTATAAGGCTCTTCATGGCCAGTTCGACCGCCTTGTGAAGCTCGACCAGTTGCTTCAGCTGGTCGCTCAAGGGCATCGGATGTTCGGTCCCAGTATACTGAGACCAGAACAACTCCTCCGTCGACCTCCCTTCCTCGGCCCGGTAGAACTCCGCGGCATCTGACGCACTGTTGGGTAGATCTGCGAACACTCCTGGAGAGCTCAGAACTCGGGTAAGTAAAAGGAAAGTGTCCTTCACATGCTTGCTTTGCATAATGAATGCCTTACCCGCCGCTATCTTCTTGACCGCCTGAATCTCCTAGAGGGCCTTTTGGGCTTCGGCCTTCGCTTTTTGTGCGTTCTCAAGGGCCTTCGCAAGCTCGGACCCTTGCGTCATAGAGTCACGCTCCAAGGACTCGTATTTTTTGACGAAGTCCTGGAGCTCTTGCTGAACCTCGCCGACTCGGGCCTCTTGCTTCTCGCGCTCGGCTCGCTCCTCGGCCTCTTTGTCTTCGGCCTCGGACAACGCCTTCTTCAGGGCTGCCACTTCGGTCGTGGCCCCTAGCAAAATTCATGACGATTCTATTATTTAACAACCTTCTTCTTTTTTTATCGATACATAGACGGGGTATCACTTACCTTTGTTCTCCTCGAGCTGCCTCTTGGTAAGGCCGAGCTCTTCCTTGGACCGCTCAAGGTCCCGTTTCAGTACGGAGACCTCTGGAGTACGTGCGGCAGCGGCCAGCAGCGAAGCCTGCTCATGCACATAGACATACTCTGATTAGACTCCTATGATTATTATTTGATCCTCTGTTGGGCCTTTCTTTGCAAACGCCAAACAGAGCATCAGGGGCTACTGTCTATGCTGTAACATTTTCTTATAATTTGATTATTTACCTCAAAGCCTGTTAGGAGGCTGGCACAGGCTTCAGCCAGCCCGCTTTTGGCGGACTAAACCTTCTCTACCACCGCACTCATCACAGTGCGGTGCTCTTCGTCGATGGAAGTGCCGCGAAGCGCTTCCAGCAAGTTTTCCGATGCCTCTGGATGGACAGAGGCCATCGGCACGGACGGCTTGCCCCTCTTAGCAAGGGGTCGCCTGATAGAGTCCGGAACCACTGGAGGTTCCGGCGCAGTATTCGGCTGGGGGCCAAACTTGCTGCCCCCGTCATTGGAGCCCATGGGAATCTTTCTCCCCACGCGCTCAACATCTGGAATGTCGCCTTGGGGCGCCCCCGGAATTGTCTCCCCTTGGTTCAGTGCCCTTTGAGACAACACCTCGACGCCGTCCGTGGGGTGGGGGGAGGAGGCGGTCGGGAGTGAATCGCTCTTCATCTCCGATGAGCTCAAAGACTCCTCCAAAGAGGATACGCCGATATGGGCTTTGGACGGACTGCGTGATCGTGTTTGGCATGATAAGAAGCAGTAAAATAAAACATACCAAGAACTATTATGGTATCCGAATACTTACGACTTTGCCAGGGGCTTGTCCTTGGGTAACCACTCCTCTTTGCTAAAAGCGGCCGCCGTGGAGCAGTCCGGAGGAGAGTCCTTCCCTTCTTGGACCCTTCGGCCTCCCTTGATGGGGCGGCCTTCCTATTCTTGTCTCCCCCTGCTGGGGGGGGGGGGATTTCCTCTTCCTCCTCCTCATTTTCGTGGGAGGAGGGTGCTTCGGTGTTATCGGACAATGAGCCCGATATGGCCTTGCATCGGAGACCTTTCCTGGTCCCCGTGGCCTTCTTCTTGGCCTTCTTCTCCGGTGCCTCATAGGGCGCCGGAACCAGCATCTCCGTTAAGAGAGCCCTTGCTGGATCTTCGGGCAGTGGGGCCGGACAATCGATCTGCTCCGCTGTCGCGACCCAGTCCTGTTAAATGGCGTGGAGGCTTAGATCCCTCACATGATTATACTGGGCAAAGAAACATCTTATGAGATATAAGGAGCTTACCGGACTGGCATGGCGCTTCGCGATGAGTCCGTGATCCTTGGCAAGGGGAGGAGGTACCTCGGGGATTTGAACAACATCTTCCAGATGTCTTGGTGCGTCGTGTCGAAGAGCTCTCGCAGCGTCTGGTGCTTGGGCGGGTCAAACTCCCACTAATTGAATGCTCGTCTTTGATACGG
Organism: Aegilops bicornis; assembly: GCA_021605145.1. NCBI lineage: Eukaryota > Viridiplantae > Streptophyta > Magnoliopsida > Poales > Poaceae > Aegilops > Aegilops bicornis. The sequence goes on along the minus strand of CM038669.1, from coordinate 563,757,503 downwards.
GAGGATCCGGCGGAAGAGCATGACTTTGACCACGTTGACAAGCTTGATTCTATTGCTTATCATGTTTTTGACGCAGGTCTGGAGTCCGGTCAGCTCCACCGATGAACCCCGGGATAGGCCCTTCTCTTTCCAGGAGGTGAGCCGCATGGGGATACCGGGTCGAAATTCGAGGGCCGCCACCCTGTTGGTGTCGCGCGGCTCGGTGATGTAGAACCACCCCGATTGCCACCCCTTTACGGTTTCCACATAGGAGCCTTCAAGCCAGGTGACGTTGGGCATTTTTCCCACCATGGCGCCTCCACACTCCGCTTGCTGGCCGACCACCACCTTTGGTTTAACATTGAAGGTCTTCAGCCACAGGCCGAAGTGGGGCTTGATGCGGAGGAAGGCCTCGCACACGACGATAGACGTCGAGATGTTGAGGATGAAATTGGGGGTCAGATCGTGGAAGTCCAGCCCGTAGTAGAACATGAGCCCGCGGACGAATGGGTGGAGGGGAAAGCCCAGCCCGCGGACAAAATGGGTAAGAAATACAACCCTTTCACGAGGTTCGGGGGTAGGAATGATCTGCCCCGCGTCTGGGAGCCGGTGCACGATATCTGCGGCCAGGTATCCGGTTTCCCAGAGCTTCGTAATGTTCTCCTCCGTAACGGAGGAGACCATCCACTTGCCTCCCGCTCGGGACATGTTTGGAGTGGTTTTGCGGAGAAAATGCAAACTTGGGCGCTGGAGCTCGAGTGCGCGAGAATGGATGGGCAGGGAAGAAGAAGGCGTGGGTAAAAAGGAGGAGTCCTTGTCCCTTTATAAGGGCAGGGAAAATTATGCACCTCCTCACATGCCTGGTAAACTTGCTTATTGCCCAAGCGCCGTAATTGATGGCACGGTTGGGTTACCCACACCCGTATTGATAAGAATCCCGTGATAAGGGGACACGGTCTCTGCTTTGACAAGATGTGCCAAGAAAACCGCCTCGCAATATGTGCAGTAGTTGCTTGAGAAAAACGGTTCGTATAATGACCGGGCCATGGTGTGGTGTCACATTATGAAAAGTTGTCAGCGGATTAGATTAGTGGAAATATTATACTCTCTACGATGGTATGTGGAATTTGTTTTGCAGAGCCGGACACTATCCTTGTGTTCAAAATCTTCTATGTACTATTCAGAGGACGAACCCGCCTTGCAATGCCGAAGACAATCTGCGCGCCGGACTCATCGTCATTGAAGCCTAGTTCTAGGGCTACTGAGGGAGTCCGGGATTAGGGGGCCCTCGGACAGTCGGACTATATCCTTTGGCCGGGCTGTTGGACTATGAAGATAGAAGATTGAAGACTTTGTCCCGTGTCCGAATGGGACTCTCCTTGGCGTGGAAGGCAAGCTTGGCAATTCGGATATGTAGATCTCCTCCCTTGTAACCGACTCTGTGTAACCCTAGCTGTCGGTTGCAAAACCGACGGATCTCAGGTAGGGGGTCCCAAACTGTGCGTCTAAGGTGGATGATAACAGGAGGCAAGGGACACAATGTTTACCCAGGTTCGGGCCCTCTCTATGGAGGTAATACCCTACTTCCTGCTTGATTGATCTTGATGAATATGAGTATTACAAGAGTTGATCTACCACGAGATCGTAGAGGCTAAACCCTAGAAGCTAGCCTATGGTATGATTGTTGTTGTCCTGCGGACTAAACCCTCCGGTTTATATAGACACCGGAGGGGGCTAGGGTTACACAGAGTCTGTTACAACAGAAGGAGATCTACATATCCGTATCGCCAAGCTTGCCTTCCACGCCAAGAGAGTCCCATCCGGACACGAGACGAAGTCTTCAATCTTGTATCTTCACAGTCCAACAGTCCGGCCACAGGATATAGTCCGGCTGTCCGGATACCCCCTAATCCAGGACTCCCTCAGTAGCCCCTGAACCAGGCTTCAATGACGATGAGTCCGGCGCGCAGATTGTTTTAGGCATTGCAAGGTGGGTTCCTCCTCCGAATACTTCATAGAAGATCTTGAACACAAGGATAGTGTCCGGATCTTCAAAACAAGTTCCACATACCATCGTAGAGAGAATAATATTTTCACATATCTGACCTGCTGACGTATTTGACACCATGACATCATGCCATGGCCCGGTTATTATTGAACCGTGTTTTTCGACCAGCCTTGGCGCATATCGCGAGGCGGTTTCCTTGGCATGTTTTGTCGAAGCGGAGATCGTGTCCCCTTATCACTGGATTCTCATCAATACGGGCGTTGGTAACCCAATCGTGTCCGTTGGTATGACTCCTCGATTATAGGCAAGTCCCAAACGGTCACGAGGAGGACGCCTGGTATTCACCCTCTTTATAAAGAAACCAAGGCCTATCCTCTTTATTCCTCGAACTAAATCAAATCCCACCCCCGCCTCGAGTTCCAACACCCAAAGCTCAGGTCAGGTGCTTCGGACCTTCAACCATGTCCGGATCCAACCTTCAAGGTCGGTGGATACCTTCCTCCGTCACGGAGGAAGACGTCAGAAAGTTAAGAGAGGCCAGGTTCTTGACCGGCGAGATTGCGCACCGGCTACCTGCTCAAGGGCAGGTCATACCTACTCCCAAACCCGGCGAGAGCGTAGTATTCATATCTCACTTCCTCCGAGGGCTAGGCCTGTTTTTGGATCCCTTCGTGAGGGGGCCCATGTTCTATTACGGGCTGGACTTCCATGATTTAGCTCCGGATTCTATTCTCCACATCTCGTCTTTTATCGTCGTGTGCGAAGCTTTTCTCCGCATCACCCCTCACTTGACCTGTGGCTCAAGACCTTCCAAGTGGAGCCAAGACGATCGAGGGGAGGTATGCGAGAATCTTGAGGTGCTGTAATAAGCAAAAGTGCCGATGCCCCATGGCCCAAGGGCTCTTTCCAGGAGGTGTCCAGCTTATGGCAACAAGAATGGTTTTATGTCACAGCTCCCAGGGGTACCAACTGGGTGGCTATGGAGAGAGTCAGATCCATATGCCACCAGGAGAAGGACTGCTGTTGATTACAGGTTCCACACAAAGGAGCAGCAGGACTTCTATGAGACAATCTTGTTGGACAAGAAGCCCATAGTGTGTGATATGAGGTGGGTCGACTGGACCTACATACAGGAAAATGAAGAACACTATCCTGGAGTGTATGACAGCTTCAGTGCGTGTGGAGTTGCAGACTTTGTTGGGCAGAAGCTCACAAACTGGAATGATGAGCTCATTATGCAATTCTACTCCACAGCACATTTCTATCCAGATGGCAGGATAGGTTGGATGTCTGAAGGAACGAGATACCAGTCAACCATTGAGGAATGGGAAAGTCTGATCAATGCCCCAAAGGAGAGTGAAGAGACTTGGACGTTTATGCCAAGAAGAAGATGGATCACAACTCTATGTCTCAGATGTACAAGGAGATCCCAGATGAGGCACTTGAGACTTTCAAGTTTGGGTTAGTTCATTTTCTTCTGTCAGGGCTGCCAACGATCAACTGGATCCTAAGGCACACTCTGTTGCCCAAATCATGTGACCACAACATGATCCGAGGGCATGCAATTAATTTGCTACACATATTTGATGTGCCCCTGAAATTCAAGGTCATGAGCCTCATAGTTGAGACTATCAAGAGGACAGCAGCAGACCAAAAGAGGAGCTGTGGATATGCCCCACAAATTCAGGAGTTGATTAACTCAAAGATGGGCACAGGGAAGTATCTATTGGATAAGGAACACTTTGTTCTCTATCCTAACTTTGAGGACAATCATGTTGTCATGACTGAGAATGAACCATCATTAGTACACGCTCAAGAAAAGAAGGAGAAAGAAAGGAAAGAGAAGGCTGCCAAGATGCCAACTCTAGCAGAGGCATCTGAGTACCTTTTGAAGAGCAAGCAGGACCAACTTGGTTACTTGATAGCATCAACTCTGCGGATTGAGAAGGGGTTGGCCACCCTAACTCAAAACCAGGAGAGCCTGGAAAGAATCATGGAACAAAAATTCTATGATCTTGATGTCAAAGTAACTGAGATTCAGTCAGTTGTGGAGCAGCTACAGGATGACATGCAGGAGAGGAAGGGCAGGACAACAAGCGATGCATTTTGCCAGAGTGCCTCGAGCTCAGAGATCAGCTCAGTAGAGCCAGAATGTACACCGAGTCACTTCATCTGCTCCAGCTACAGCTCCAGCAACCAGCTCCAAAGACTAACTCCTTCAGCTCCTTCCACATCAACTGAAGTCTTCGTCCAAGGAGCCATCTCTACGCCACCACCAAGATCAAGCACGAGAGACGATATAGTCCTATGCATTTTCTAGGAACTTTTTGGTAACTTGTTGCCAAAGGGGGAGAAAAATGTATAGATCATAGGCTTCGAGAGAGAGAGAGTTTGCTTTTGTTCTCTCTTGTCATCTTGGTTGAACCTTGTTTGCTCTTGATTGCTTGAGATACTATGCTATTATCTGTGAGACATTGATGATCATGTGTTTGATCATAAGCTACACTTATGCTTGTTAGATGATATTATCTTACTTACCCTTATATGATCATTCACCGTGCTTGGTGATGAGTGCATGTATTCAATCCTTATTATTTTGAGCGCTCCACCAAGATGTATGTGACATGGAAGAGTAACCCATGAGCCTAATCCCTTGTGCATTTGCAGTCCAAAGCAAATCTTAATATATGCACAAATTTAGGGGGAGCTCTTGCTTATCACATACTTCTCAAAGCGACGATGTTTTTCAATCTTATTATCATTTGTCGAAGCTTTGATCTATATGTTGTCATCAGTTACCAAAATGGGGAGATTGAAAGTGCAACTATCCCTAGGTGGTTTTGGTAATTCATAACAACATATAGCTCATTGAGCTAATGCTATTCCAAGACAAATATTTCAGGAAAGCTCAATGAATGGCATGGCATGGATGATCAAAGTGGATCCCTCAAAATATTAAGGACAAAGGATTGGCTCAAGCTCAAAAGCTCAAGACTCTACATTTTACATTTTAGTGATCCAAGATCACACTGAGTCTATAGGGAAAGCCAATACTATCAAGGAGGGATGAGGTGTTGCTTAATGAGCCTCTTGCTTCATGTGCTTAGTGATATGCTCCAAAACCCTCAACTAATTTCTCACATCATCATATGACCTAAACCTAAAGTCAAACTCGGCCCCACCGATTCTTTCTATCCGGCGCCACCGAGTTCAAATGTCATAGCCACTGCCACAAACCCTAGGAAAATCGGTTCTACCAATAGGGATCTCGGTCTCACCGAGATGGGATTGTAATCTCTCTGTTTCCCTTCGTAACGTTTCGGTCTAACCGAAGTGAGCGATCGGTCCCACCGAGATTGCAATGTAAACTCTCTGTTTCCCTTTCGTAACTTTTCGGTCTCACCGAAAGAGCAAATCGGTCCCACCGAGTTTACCTGACCAACTCTCTGGTTAGCTAATTACCAAAGTCGGCCTCACCGAGTTTGTGTGATCGGTCTCACCGAGATTACGTTATGCCCTAACCCTGACCATATCGGTCCTACCGAGTTGCATGTCAGTCCCACCGAAAACACTAACGGTCACTAGGTTTACTGAATCGGTCCGACCGAGTTTGTTGATTCGGTCCGACCAAGTTGGTAAATTGTGTGTAACGGTTAGATTTTGTGTGGAGGCTATATATACCCCTCCGCCTCCTCTTCATTTGTCAGGACCCCGATTCCAAGTCACATCGATCTAGCCGGTAACACCTCATATCACTTTGCGACCTCACGCACGGTATTCCCACGGGTGTCGCCTTACCATGGCCCGAGACCGTTTGCGCCTTTTGGCTCACATATATGATAGTGTCGCTAGCATCCATATGACAGAGAACCCGGGCCGACATGGATAGTAGTGAACCCAAAGTGGCACTAACTTATAGGGACAGGCATACATGAATCAACATCTAGCATGTCGGATTCGGCTGACGTGTATCTGTTGTAGCACTGGATTAACAAGACTCCGGGAACCCGGGCTGTAGCAGGCTAGGCAGGACTCTGGATGTCACCGCGTGACATTTCCCCGAAGGGACAGCCACTGGAACAAAGTGAATCACATGTCGGCCAGTCAAGTGTTCCGGAGTAGTAGTGCTGGGCTAGCAGGACTCCGGTGAACCGGGCTATAGCGGACTACTATGGCTCATGGAAGTACAAGACTACATTTCCCCATAAGAGAGGCTACCAAGGATAAACAACTAGGTTGTCAGATCCCACACATACCAAGCATTTCAATCATACACACAATATGCTCGATATGTGTAAATACAACATGGCATCACAACATAACTCTACGACTCAAGTATTTATTCAATAGGCTCCGAGGAGCGAGATATTACAAACATGGGTCTCTCGACCCAGCATTCAGAGCATACAAGCCAAACACATGCGGAAGGTTAACATGTCTGAGTACAGACAACTGTAAATGAAAAAGGCTGAGAAGCCTGACTATCTATAAGATCCTTCCGAGGGCACAAGATCGTAGCTGAGGTAACAAGCTAAACGTCGAAGTCCATACGGAACTACTAGTGAGACTGAAGTCTCTCTGCAAAAACATAAAATAGGCAAACGTGAGTACAAATGTACCCAGCAAGACTTACATCAGAACTAACTACATATGCATCATTATCAACAAAGGGGATGGTGGAGTTTAACTGCAGCAAGCCAGCTTTGACTCAGTGGCTATCCTAAATTACGACTACAAGTAACTCTCTTGAGGTGGCGCACACGAGTCCACATATTCACTATATCAATACACCTCTATGGATCTACTCCCGTCTCCCTACGAGAACGCCATCCATAACACTCACACTTATCTTGCGTATTTTAGGGTATCCACTTTCACTTGTCTATGAACCGCATGTGCAACCTGTAAGTCCTTTTCCATGGACACGGATATTCGAATAGATCATATTAACCCTGCAGGGGTGTACTTCTTCACACACGCTCTCGCCACTTACCACCATGTACACATCGTGTATCTCGGCAACCTTCAAGCGGAAGCCTGGCGAGGGAGTCGGCCATGACCTGACTAACCACACAAGTCTCTCATCCAGGTTTATCGCCTATTCGGGTTCCATCTGCAAGGAGATCCGGCCGGGGTGTCGCTCACGGCCCCAAACGATGTGAGCAGGGTTCCCAAGCCCACCATCCGGGTGCCACTTGGTATAGCGTGCCACTGTGCCTAGTCTATCCCAAGCCCACCTGTACCGGGTGCCACTTGGTAGACTACTAACACTACCTACAAACACCAGAAACTAGTTGCAACTCCTGGACAGATATCAAGTTGATTAATAAGTCGAGAGAGCTTGGAGCGCCCGGAGCCTAATGTGTGGTAGTAACTGTTCATGGATCACAAACACAGAACTCAGTTCCTGAGGACGGCTGCAATGAGACAACCCACCATGTACTCCTACATGGCCTCTCACCGCTACCTTTACCAAATCATGTTCACACACTTAGCTCTCAACAGTAGGACATGTTCACACACCTCCGATTCATCCCCAATGAATCAGACCTGACTCAACACTAAGCAGTAGCAGGCATGACAAACAAACAAGCATGAATCAGGGCTCAAACAACTCCTACTCATGCTAGTGGGTTTCATCTATTTACTGTGGCAATGACAGGTCATGCAGAGGAAAGGGGTTCAACTACCGCAGCATGTAACTGTCTCGATGGGCATGATCTAGCTCTGCAGCCGAACAGTGCCCTGGAGGCCGCACCCGTATCCGCTCCGACCCTTAATCCGGAGCCGGATTCCCCGATCGAGGAATAGTGGTTGGACACCGCCTCGGGGGCTACAATATCTACGGCGATCGAGCCAAACTCCATCCCTGTCCTTTGCGAAGACCTCGACTCCAGGGTGCCGGACTCCTCTCCAGACTACGAACCCTCCGTGCCCCTGCCAATCGAATCCGATTGGGCGCCGGTCATGGAGTTCACTGCCGCGGACATCTTTCAGCACTCGCCCTTTGGCGATATTCTGAATTCACTAAAGTCTCTCTCTTTATTCGGAGAGCCCTGGCCGGACTACGGACAGGAAGGTTGGGATGCGGACGACGAAGAAATTCAACGCCCACCCACCACCCACTTTGTAGCCACTGTCGATGATTTAACCGACATGCTAGACTACGACTCCGAAGACATCGACGGTATGGACGACGATGCCGGAGATGACCAAGACCCAGCGCCTACAGGAAACCGACATGCTATACATGGTGGACATCCCAAAAGATGGGAACGGCGATGGAACAACGGAGGATGACCCCTCCAAGAAACAGCCGAAGCGCCGACGTCAGTGGCGCCGCTCTAAATCCCGCCACAATAAAAACGGTGATTCCGGCACGGGAGATAATAACACCCCGGACAGTGCCGAAGAGAACCCCCTCCAGCAGGACTCAGCGCAGAAGGAGGGAGAAGCAAGTCCGCACGACAGTGCGGCAGAAAGAGAGGTCGAGGACGATAATTATGCGCCTCCCTCCGAAGATGAGGCAAGCCTCGACGACGAAGAATTTGTCGTGTGCACGAAGCGTCCCCACCGAACAGAGGCGTTTCAAACGCAGGCTTATAGCCACGGCAAGCAGCCTCAAGAAAAAGCAGCAACAGCTTAGAGCTGATCAAGACACCTTAAGTCGGCGGATGGACTGAAGTCCTTGCAGCCGAAGAGTATGAACTCGAACGCCCCTCCAAAAGCTACCACAAACGCAGGCCGTTGCCTCGACTAGAGGAGGAAGCACCCAAGTCACTAGCGCACGACATGGCAGACCGGCCACCCCGTGGCATGACAGAGAAGCCTCTCGGCCCTCCGCTCAAGCCACACCCCGGTGCCGCTCAAAAAGTACCAAGGCACGGGAAAACGCGCCGGACTTGCGAGATATACTAGAGGATAAGGCAAAACATACAAGATCGGTCTACGGATCGCGTGGGTGCCCAGCAACGCGGGATGATTACCGTCGCGCCAGATACAGCAAAACCGGCCGGGCCGAACATAGTAGACAAAGCTCATATGAGCTACATCATGATATAGCCCAATACGGAGGCGCCGCACACCCACTATGCTTCACAGATGAAGTAATGGATCATGAAATCCCCGAGGGCTTCAAGCCCGTAAACATCGAATCATACGATGGTACCACAGATCCTGATGCGGATCGAGGATTATCTCCTCCATATCCACATGGCCCGCGGTGATGATCTACATGCCATCAAATACCTCCCACTCAAGCTTAAAGGACCAGCTCGGCATTGGCTCAACAGCACGCGGCCGAGAATCAATTGGTTGTTGGGAGGACACGAAGCTGCATTCCTTGATAACTTCCGGGGCACATATGTGCGACCACCCAGACGCCGATGACCTTAGCCACATAATCCAGCAGCCCGGAAGAATCGGTCGGACAATTCTGGACACGGTTCCTAACAAATAAAAATCAAATCGTTGACTGTCCGGATGCAGAGGCCCTTGCAGCCTTCAAACATAACATCCGCGACAAGTGGCTTGCCCGGCACCTAGGACAGGAAAAGCCAAAATCCATGGCAGCCCTCACAACACTCATGACCCGCTTTTGTGCAGGAGAGGACAACTGGCTAGCTCGAAGCAACAACTTGGCCAAACATCCTGATAGTTCGGATACCAAGGACAGCAATGGCAGGTCGCGTCGCAACAAGAACAAGCGCCGCATTAACAGCAATAACACTGAAGATACGGCCATCAATGCCGGATTCGGAGGCTCTAAACCCGGTCAGCAGAAGAAGCCATTCAAAAGAAATACCCAGGGCCCGTCCAACTTGGACCGAATACTCGATCGCTTGTGCGGATACATGGCACCCCCGAAAAACCAGCCAATCACACCAACGAGACTGTTGGGTGTTCAAGCAAGCGAGCAAGTTAAGTGCGAACTCAATGACAAGGGGCTGCATAGTGATGACGAGGAAGAGCCCGGCCGCCCGAACAATAGAGGATGTAAGGGTTTTCCCACGCAAGTGCGGACGGTGAACATGATATACGCAACCCATATACCCAAAAGGGAGCGGAAGCGTGCACTAAGGGACGATATGCGATGGAACCCGCCCAGTTCAACCCTTGGTCTTCCCGCCCGATCACCTTCGATCGAAGGACCACCCCACTAGCATCCGTCCACGGCGGTTTCGCCGCATTGGTTCTTGACCCAATTATCGACGGATTTCACCTAACCGAGTCCCGATGGATTGGCGGCAGCAGTCTGAACCTGCTTTATCAGATACGGTCGCAAAATGGGCATAGACCCCTCAAGGACTAAACCTACAAAAAGCGACCTTTAAAGGCGTCATACCGGGTGTAGAGGCCAGTTATGCGGGCTCAGTTACACTCGAAGTGGTCTTCGGATCCCCGGATAACTTCCGAAGCGAAGAGTTAATCTTCGACATCGTCTCATTCCGCAACGGCTATCATGCACTGCTCGGACGAACCGCATTTGCAAAGTTCAATGCGGTACCGCACTACGCATACCTCAAGCTCAAGATGCCAGGCCCTCGAGGAGTAATCACGGTCAATGGAAACACTGGACGCTCTCTCCGAACGGAGGAGCACACGGCGGCCCTCGTGGTGGAGGTACAAAGCAGCCTCTCACAGCAATTCTTGAGTCCGGCCACTAAGCGTCCAGACATTGTCAAGCGCGCCCGGAGTAACCTACAACAAGACCGCCTGGCACGATTCAAGCACGCGTAGCAATCCGGCCCCAACCCCGCCCTCGCGAAATCGCGAAGCTAGTATTACACGTACATAATTACGCTCTGGAGATACCATGGGCATATGGGGAGGGGCAAGACAACGGCACGCCAAGAATGCGGCTCGACCGCACTGTGGGCTCCGGTTGTGTCATTCTTTTCTTTTTCCTTTTTTCTTCTTTTCTCTTACTTTCAGGACTCCGTCTTTCATCAGTCCTGTCTGGCACTAGAACCGCCGAACTCACGACGCAACAGCCAGGGAAGCAGAAAGCCACGTCAAGTGTTCAGGTGGTCTCTATTACGAGCATTATACCTGTTTTACATACCATCCCGCAGCTTACCCCTGGAGGGGGACATGTTAGATAGTCCCATCCCTTGCTTATCGCACTATTTGCATCGTTCTGCTCCCATTGCAGTACCTTTTTGAATAAACAATACATAGCTTTTGCTTATTATTGCTCTACTTCCTTTATATATACATATGTTCATTTCACGACATGTTGCAACCGTACACTTTGGTACGGCCAATACACCGAGGGCTTAAGTATCCCAAAATTATGGTGTGATAAGTCCGAACACTTTCACAAGTGCGGCACCCGAACTTATAGCATTATATGAATTGGCTCTGAATCATGTCTTGGGTCAATAGTTGGGTTTGCCGGCTCCGTGTTTTGGTACCTTACGTTCGCTATATCGGCTAAGGTAGCACCGGAGAACCATCACGATTGTGCCCAGTTGAGCTGGGTCGAGCACCTCGATGGAGAAAGCTAAAACTGACCGTCATGATAGAGGCGAGAGCGATCGCTGTTCAAGAGGTTTTTCGGTCCCTAAAGACCTATGCCGCTTAGAGCGAGGAACCGGAATTGTCCGCCAAGGCGTGGATAGCGCCCGAACTCGGTCTTTCGAATACTAGGGGCTTCACGAAATTTAAAATTATAGAATTCTATGGCTAAGTGAGAGTGTTCAAGCATTATAAGTCCGGTTGCCTTGTTCGTTGTGTTGAGCGCCTCCCTAGATGGACCCAAGAATGGGAACAAGAGTGCTCAAGTTTATCCCGAACACCCCAGCACTCGTGGCATGGGGGTTGAAGCCAACGACTTGCCATATCTCAAATTTCATAAACGGCCGCACAGAAGGTAATATTTTAAATAAATAAGCGTTGCTTAGCACACATGAACAAGTTTTCAGCGTACATGATAACAAATGCGAGTTTATTCAAAAATTACATCCTTGGAGCACTCATCCGCTATTCGGCGGGCACCCTTCAGGAGGCCCTCATAGTACATTTCGGGCGTGCGATGCTCATGGCCCTTCGGTGGCCCGTCTGTCACAAGACGCTCTGCATCCAGCTTGCCCCAGTGCACTTTAGCACGGGCAAGGGCCCGACGGACACCTTCAATGCAGACGGAGTGCTTGATGACTTCAAGCCGCGGACAGGCATCCACCAGCCGCTGCACCAAGCCGAAGTAGCTCCAGGGCATGGCCTCCAATGGCCACACCGGCGCTTATAAGGCCCTTCATGGCCTGTTCGGCGACCTTGTGGAGCTCGACCAGCTGCTTCAGCTGGTCGCTCGAAGCACCGAATGTTCGGCCTCGACATACCGGGACCGTAACACCTTTTCCGTCCAGCTCCCCTCCTTGGCGCGGTAGAATGTGGCAGCATCAGACACACTACGGGGCAAATCTGCGAATGCTACTGGAGAGCTCTGAATCCGGGTAAGTAATAGGTAATTCACTTTCACATGCTTGCTTTGCATAAAGAATGCCTTACCCGCCGCTATCTTCTTTAACGACTCAATTTCTTGGAGGGTTTTTGGGCCTCGGCCTTAGCAGCTTTGGCACTCTCAAGAGCCGAGGCGAGCTCGGACTCTCGAGTCTTCGATTCACGCTCCAAACCCTCGTGTTTTTCCACGAGAGCTTGGAGCTCTTGCCGTACCTTGGCAAGCTGCGCCTCCCCCTTCTCTCACTCGGTGCGTTCCACAGCCGCTTTGTTTTCGGCCACGGACATCGCCTCCTTCAGGGTCGCCACCTCGTTCGAAGCCCCTGTAGTACCCAAGTTATTCCTGTTATTTTTTGCAACCAAAACCTTTTCTATAAGGTATTTCTTTCATAAGGTATTACTTACCTTCCTTGTCCTCGAGCTGCTTCTTGGCTTGTCCGAGCTCGTTCTCGGACCGCTCGAGGTTCTGCTTTAATGCATTGACCTCCATGATCGGTCTTGGCAGAGGTCAACAAGCGCAATGCATTCCCATATTGACATACTTATGTTAGACTCCTGCGTATATCTTTTAGATCCTCAGTCCGGCTTTTCTTTCCGAACACAAGTAAGCATCGAGGGCTACTGTCTATGCGGTAATATTTTTAAATATTCTAAACTTACCTCAAAGCTTTGTTAGAAGGCTGGTACAGGCTGGTCGATCCGCCCTTGGCGGATCGAACCGTCCGGATCACCGCACTCATAACAGGCGGTGCTCCTCCTGATGGAGGCGCTGTTGAGCGCCTCCGATGCAATCCGGTGCCTCGGTTGGGACGGAGGACACCGGTGTCTTACCCTTCTTGTGAAGGATCCGCTGTCCGGACTTCGGAACCGCTGATGGTTTTGGCATGGAGTCCGGACGAGGGTCGGGCTTAGAGCCCCTGGGGGTCTTGCCCCCCGCGCGCCTGGAGTCCGGGAGGTTGCCTTGTGGCACCTCCTGGGCCACCTCCTCTTGACCAAGCCCCCCTTGGGGCCCCACCGCGGCGTCATCCGCACGTGAGGCGAGGAGGCGGTCGGAAGCGAAGTACTCTCCATTTCCGACGAGCCCAGGGACCCGCTCGATGAATCGGCGAACTCGCCCTTGGGCGGGCTGCACGGTTGTTCGACATTAGAGAACACTCTGCAATAATAAAAAGCCATGGGTATCCGGACACTTACGATCTACCCTTGTAGGCCAATCCTCCTCGTCGTTGTCGACATTGGTGGAGAAGTCCGGAGGAAGGGTTCTTCCCTTCTTGGACCCTCCGGCCTCCCCAGTTGGGGTGGCCTTCCTTTTCTTCTGCTCCCCCGCTGGGGGAGGAGCTTCTTCTTCTTCCTCCTCGTCCTCAGGAGAAGATTCTGCATCAGAATCTGACAGCACCTGGCGTCCGGAGCTCCTTCGAGTTCCCGTGGCGTCCTTCTTGGCCTTCTTCTCCGGCACCACATGGGGCGCCGGAGCCAGTAGCCCCGTTAATCGGGCGTCCTCCGGGTCTTCCGGCAAAGGAGCCGAACAGTTAATCTGTCCGTACGTCTTCAGCCAGTCCTGTCAAAGATTAGGGAGTTTTAGATCCCACATAGAGTCAATCTATGAAAAAAGAGTCCCGTAAAGGGTAAAGTAACTTACCTCGCCGGCTGGACACCGCGAGCTGTATCCGTGATCTTTGGTAGCGGATGCTGGGGCTTCAGCACCCTTGAACAGCACCTTCCAGGCATCTTCGTACGTAGTGTCGAAGAGCCGGCTCAAGGTTCGGTGCTGTGCCGGATCAAACTCCCACAAATTGAAGGCCCGTTGTTGGCATGGGAGAATCCGGCGGATGAGCATCGCCTGGATTACGTCGACAAGCCTGAGATTCTTGTCCACCAGGTTTCAGACGCATGTTTGGAGTCCGGATAGCTCTTCCGAATTCCCCCACGCCAGGCCCGTCTCCTTCCTTGACGATAGCCGTGTGGGGAAGCCAGATCTGAATTCGGGGGCCGCCACCCATTCGGGGTCGCGTGGCTCGGTGATGTAGAACCACCCCGATTGCCACCCCTTTATTGTCTCCACAAAGGCGCCCTCGAGCCATAGGACCTTGGCCAACTTGTCGACCATGGCGCCTCCGCACTCCGCTTGACGGCCACCCACTACCTTCGGCCGGACGTTAAAGATCTTCAGCCATAAGCCGAAGTGGGGTTGGATGCAGAGGAAAGCCTCGCACACGATGATAAACGCCGAGATGTTGAGGATGAAATTCGGGGCCAGGTCGTGGAAGTCCAGGCCGTAGTATAACATGAGCCCCCGGACAAATGTGTGAAGTGGAAAACCTAGTCTGCGGAGGAAGTGGGGGAGAAACACCACCCTCTCATGGGGCCTGGGGGTTGGAATGAGCTGCCCCGCGTTGGGCAGCTCAGTGCCACGATGTCGCGGACAGGTATCCGGCCTCCCGCGATCTTGTGATGTGGCCCTCCGTGATGAGGAGGCCATCCACCTGCCTCCCGCCTCGACATGGTTGGAGAAGGTTGAGGTGGGATGTGCGGACTTGGGCGCAAGAGCTCGAAAGTCTTGTGAAATGGAGAAGCAAAGGAGGAAGAAGGCGTGGGTGAAAAGGTGGATCCTTATCCCTTATATGGATGGGCCAGCTAGGCGTCCCCACCAGCCCGGGTAAAACTCGCTTATCTCCCAAGCGTCGTAATCAATGGCGCGGGTGGGTTACCCACGTCCGTATTGATGAGAATCCCGGAATAAGGGGGCACGATCTATGCTTTGATAAGACGTGCCAAGGAAACCGCCTCGCTAAACGCGCTAAGGTGGAACGGTAAAAAAATGATTCATATAAAGGCCTGGCCGTGGTGTGATGTCACGCCGCGGAATACGTCAGCAGATCTGTGCAAAAATTATTCTCTCTACGGTGTTATGTGGAACTTGTTTTGGAGAGCCGGACACTATCCTTGTGTTCAAAACCTTCTATGAAGTATTCGGAGGAGGAACCCGCCTTGCAATGTCGAAGACAATATGCTACTGGACTCGTCGTCATTGAAGCCTGGTTCAGGGCTACCGAGGAGTCCCGGACTAGGGGTGTCCGGATAGCCGGACTATCGCCACGGCCGGACTCCAAGACTATTAAGATAAAAGATTGAAGACTTCGTCCCGTGTCCGGATGGGACTTTCCTTGGCGTGGAAGGCAAGCTTGGCGATACTAATATGTAGATCTCCTACCATTGTAACCGACTCTGTGTAACCCTAACCTATCCGGTGTCTATATAAACCGGAGGGTTTTAGTCCGTAGGACGAACAACAATCATACCATAGGCTAGCTTCTAGGGTTTAGCCTCCTTGATCTCGTGGTAGATCTACTCTTGTACTACCCATATTATCAATATTAATCAAGCAGGAGTAGGGTATTACCTCCATCGAGAGGGCCCGAACCTGGGTAAAAACATCGTGTCTCTTGTCTCCTGTTACCATCCGCCTAGACGCATAGTTCGGGACCCCCTACCCGAGATCCGCCGGTTTTGACACCGACACTCTTCATCAGTGTCATCGAACTCATCGTCGGTACGTCGTCTACTGAGAGGGTCAAACACCGGCAACAGAGAAGGAACACAATCAATGCAATGCAACAATATGATGCATGAGTGTGACATGGCAATATGCTGTGGTTTGAGCTAATGCAACTAGAAACCAGATTAAATGAAGTTGGTTTGAACCAAGGTTTCAAATTCAAACTCCATATGTGCTTATTTAAAATACCAATTATGTAAATTGTCATATACAGCAAACTTAGCTTGTTCAAACATGCATGCAAAAGGTACAGATGGATAGATTGGATTGTTCTGATCTTTTTTCATATATAATTTATTTCATTTGGAGTTACGGTTGATTTTCTATGATTTTTAGAAGTTTTGGCTATTTTCTGGAATTTCCTGAATATAAATGAATCCAGATAATACTTTATTGCGTCAAGATTGAGCAAGCATGACGTCGAAGTCAATCATGGCTGACCAGGGTCAAACGTGACCAGTGGGGCCCACTGGTCAGTGATCCAGTGCTGTCTACGGTCACCGACAGGTGGGGTTGGGTCAACGCACACGTCAGCATAGTCAAGGCTGACACGTGGGCCCACTGCAATTAGATTAATCTTAATCTATTTTAGTTAGCCGGTTAGTTAGGCGGTGGGGCCCACCGTCGTGGGGTGGGGTGGTTAATTAGTGGGGGTTAGCCCTAATGACCAAGCCACGTCGGCGGTCACCGGAGTTCGGCCGGCGGCAACCAAAACCGCGGCGGCAACCCGCCGGACTTGAGCTACAGGCGGCGGCTGGACATGCGGAGACCACCGGGACGTAGCCCGTGCTCTCCCGCATCTAGAGAAGCAGGTGGGTGGCCGCGGGGGGTGCCAGAGCTCGCCGGAGCGGAGCTTGCGGCGGCGGCCGGAGCTCGGGTGAGCTCAGGCGGTGGCTGTAGGGCACGTGGGGAGGATCTGGTGGTGGCTACGGGCTCCTGGGGAGGCGAGGAGAATGATGACGTGTGCGGGAGCGGCTGGTTCGGGCTCTGGCCACGGCAGCGCCATGGCCGGCGGCACGGAGCTCTCGGCTCCAGTGGTTGTCATGGCTAGAGCGAGCAAAAGCGCGCGGGGAGAGAGGGGAATCAAAGAGGAGCTCACGGTGGGGTCGACGACAGTCTCAGCGGGCTCGGGGACGACCTCTAGCGCACGTATCGATGACGACCTCCGGCGGCCAGATATGGCGGTGACGAGCTCGAGGGCGACGGATCCAGGCACCCGAGGTCGTGTTCTTCGGCTTGGAGCTTCACGGCGTCGACGGGGAAGATAGAGGAAAGTGCAACGGGGCAAGGGGACGGAGGTGGGCGCGGTGCTTTGCGGCGGCGGGCACCGGCTGGTTTGGGCGGCCATGAGAGAGAGAGAGAGAGAGAGCAGAGGAGAGGAGGGCCACGGGGAGAGAGTGAGAGGGGTCAGGGGGGTTGCGTGGCGCCTGGGACGCGGCCTGCACCCTCGGCGGCAAGCAGGAGGTGGCGCCGGCGGTGCACGCTGCAGCGTCGAACGCAGCCTGCCCTCCTCTGGCAAAGGAGGAAGACGAGGGGAGGTGGCGGTGGTGGGCTGGGCTGGCTATGGCTAGACTGCCAGCTGGGCCGGCCAGGTGGGCTGCACAGTAGGTAGGTCCAGGTAACTCTCTCCCTCTCTTATATGTTTCTGTTTTCTATTTTATTTCTCTGTTTTGAATTGGTAAAAATACTAGTTCATTTTGTAACATCCTGAAAATGATTGTGGGCACTTTTGAAACTATTTCCAACAGCCCTCAAATTCTTTCAAGATTATTTGGACATTTAAAATATTTATATAGAACTTAAACGTCCAAATTCAAATACTTATGATTTAATTCAAAAAAATCCAGAATGTCCTAGAAAAGTGTGCACCATTTTTGCCAGGGGTTTTAGCCCAATCCAGAAATGATGAACATTTTGTGAAGGGCATTTTGGGTTCATTGAAACCAATTTTAGTAAACCCTAGTTGGTTTCAGGGGAGGTGCTGGGGTTCTGTCATCCCCATTTCAATTTTATTGAAAATTTAAACATGATGCAACACCAGATGCTAGCACTAGGCATGTCAGAGCTAGGGATGTGACAACTCACCCCTACTAAACAAGAATCTCGTCCCAAGATTCAAGACGTGAGGTAAGGAGACAGAGGGGGCACAAGACCAACACAATCTTCACGATCCAAGTTGCACCTCATAAGTTTGTTTGTTGATTCGTTGCATACGTTGATTTTGACATCCTTGCTTTTGAGATCTTCATCCACGTGATGACGACGGAAAGAAACTCTACTAGGATTGATCTTCTCGAAGGTCAAGCTATACCATATCAACTCGCGGAATGAGATGTTGAAACATCTCGAGTTGAGACACAAAACACATCGAGAGGGATGGAAGAACAACGACGGGGTTTGATTTGGTGGGCAACAATTCCAGGCTTAGAAAGATGGTGGATGGTGTCAAGGTGGCGAGGAAATAATTGCCATGATCCCGTAACGGGGCACCTTGGAAGAGGTGACTCATTGGGCTGTTCCCTTAAGTGGCAAAAAGAATTACTTTTGATCCATAGATCATTGAAACTCTTCATACCATCTTAAGGCAATTTATAATTGATCGTTTGGCGGAGTTCAAAGGAATGGCATATCCTGATTCGAATGGATGAGGTGGACTACCTTGTTGAAGACAACGCAATGGCTGATTTTGCATATCATCGGAAATGGATGGGACCCATGGTAGGACCACTGTTGAAGGCGATCCTGACCAGAAATTACCGAGAAGGGTAGCCCATGGTTGGATGACACAATGGCGGTGCAAGCTAGGGACAAAGTGCTAATGCTGGGAATGTTCCAACCATCATATCTGCCTGAGATTCAGATCTGGTTGGTGTCAGGATATTCCGTACTCATCAAGTCTAGAAAGAAAAATGAAGACTTGCAAGACAAATCAACAAGATGACGTTGCGAGATTCTCGGGGAGTGAACTACGATAGCAAGCTCCAAAGCATGAGCTGGTTCTGCTACATACATGTGAACACGCTGTCCTAGACAAGCATGACCACATACTAGTCTTACAACAAAACACTGCCGAGTTCTGGTTGGGGAACCATCATTGTGGAGAGCGAAGCCCTTGCATAACTCATATGATTAGCTCTTATGAAGGAACTTCTTCTCCTTGAACAAGTTAATCAGTGGCTTGGTGTGCTAGGGAATATATATGGAGTGGAGGTAATTAATCTACCGAACCATAGAATACATTCGCACATGCATAATTGACTTGGGATGGAACCAGAGGAAATAAAAACAATCTTTCTCGAACTCACGGCGGCAACTTGCACCAAATGCACATGAATTCGAGGAAGTCACTTCTTCCATCCAAGCATAGGCTTCATGAACGGAACACGAAGGCATTGCTTACAAAGTTTCCAACACTAGGTTGATGTTCAACATGAATCATGGGGGAGACAAAATGCTGCTGATGGGCTTAACAACAATTCATCGGAATTTCCAGATCACTGTACTTCCACCATCATGTGAACACGGTGATAGAATTGGTCAGACCAAAAGATGTAATGGTGTATGCTTGAGGGATCAACCACGAGTAAGACAACATTACGAACATCACTGGTTCTGATTTGACTTGCTGATAGCCCATACTCAAGTCAAAGTTTTGACAAGACAACAGATCCAACAACTGATCACGAGAACCAATTGGTGAAGATATCATCTTTCGTCAACACACACACACAAACACAAAGATATCCCTTCAGAAAGAACCAATTCGGCAAAGCTTTTATCTTCCAACTCTCCAAGTTGTTGTTTAGCTTAACCAACTAGCTCAGGGGTATCCTACACAGATTCTTGGAGAAAGGATGGTTTACAAGGAAACCAACATGATCACGAACTCAACATAGCGGTCAGGTGACGACCTGGTGATACTTCCGAGAAGATATTCGGAAAATCACAAACCACCAATATGTTACTAAGCTCGAGAACATTCTTGCTTTTCAGGGCAAGACGATATGATCAAATAAGCAAGGATTGATAAAATCCTAACTCATTCATCAAAGAGTACACCAGGAAAAATGGACTAGGTAGCACAATCAATCTTAGAATAGTGGTCCAACAACCAACACGCTAAGAATGATATTATTGTCCATTAACTACCAAGCAAAAGGGTTGCTAGGAGTATTGATTTCACACATCATAGTTCACTTGCTCAAGATTCCGGTTACAACAACACGGGACCGAGGAATGAATAATGATAGCGAGAAGTATCACTACGTCAAGAATTCATAAGGGAAGGTGCAATTCTCATGACATTCCTGACATAAAGAGGGCAATACTTCAGGGTAGAACAGAATCAAAAGCTGGATTGGCATTTTGATCTCCGGAATACAACTGCTTTGACCCAATCCTAGATATGGATGAGGTACTGGAGTTTTTTTCTCCAAGTCATTCCGGATAGAATGGCTTGATGGACCACAAGAGTAGTAGGCATCGATAAACGAATGCACGCATTCTCTTGACTATCAATTGATAGACGATGGTCGGAATACAAATGAAGAGGGACAACTCAAGGGAACATATATCTTTCTGAGTTGTGGACGCATAGATTAATATGTCAAAGCAAGTTCAACAGGTTTCTTCCAGATAACCCATGCAGAAAGGTAGAACTGGCAGAATCGCAGTATAGAATGGAGGACTCATCAAGAGCACTCTGGTTGTGATCTTTTGGTTCAACGAGGAACTTCTTCCATAAGTAGTTCATGGTATTTGAAAGAAGGATATACCACGGACCTCGAGGACTATCACAAAAGTTACTAATAACCTAAAGGTACGAGCAACACTATCAACATGAAGTAAGTAGAGTGAATCTTGGGCTTCAGAGCCCAGAAATAGAATGCCTACTAACTAAACGGCATCACGGGATGCTTTCGAGAATGACAGCCAGAATCATCACACCGGGAACACAAAAACATGGCCATATTACCAGGTGATCCTCTAAGATGCCTAGGGTCATAATACTAGTTCCAACATATATGTCAAGGCAAGGAGTACCTCAACAGACGATTAGTGTGCTTATTCTGACCAAAAGGACACCGTGAACAGGAAGGAAGAATTTGCAAATGCATCAGATAGTTTAGAAACCTGGGATGACTCGGATAGCATAACGGCTGTAGATGCTCAAAAGATTGTAGACATGCTACAAAAATGGTGTCATAACCACTCAGAAGCACAATATCAAGGGTTCGAGATCAATAGTTAACATACGGAAGTATTAGGAACTGAAATGAAGCTTAAATCCAACGGTCCTATGAGTCTATGGATTAGTAACACGTGATCCTGATAGATAGATGAGAAGGCCTAGTTCTTAATCCCCGTAGAAAAGAAGAGGTTGACTCAGATCAAAAGGGCATAAGGTAAAGGAGTAAAAAGAGCCTTACGTTCCCTTCCACAATCAATTCCCTTATATAACTAAAGCATTTCTAGACTCAACTTCGACCATTTGGCTTGGTAATCCTACAGGCGATCGGGGCTCGATACCAAAGCTGTCGGGACCCGATTCCAAGTCACATCGATCTAGCCGGTAACACCTCATATCACTTTGCGGCCTCACGCACGGTATTCCCAGGTGTCGCCTTGCCATGGCCCGGGACCGTTTATGCCTTTTGGCTCACGTATATGATAGTGTCGCTAGCATCCATATGACAGAGAACCCGGGCCGACATGACTAGTCGTGAACCCAAAGTGGCACTAACTTATAGGGACAGGCATACATGAACCAACATCGAGCATGTCGGTCAGCAGCGTGCGAATCCGGGCTGTAGCACTAGGCTAACAGGACTCCGGGAACCCGGGCTGTAGCAGGCTAGGCAGGACTCCGGATGTCATCGCGTGACATTTCCCCGAAGGGACAGAACCAGAACGGCGTGAATCACATGCCGGCTACCAAGTGTTCCGAGCAAGAGGTCTTTGGGCTAGCAGGACTCCGGTGAACCGGGCTGTAGCGGACTACTATGGCTCATGGAAGTACAAGACAACATTTCCCCATAAGAGAGGCTACCAAGGATAAACAACTAGGTTGTCGGATCCCACACATACCAAGCATTTCAATCATACACACAATATGCTCGATATTACAAACATGGGTCTCTCGACCCGGCATTCAGAGCATACAAGCCAAACACATGCGGAAGCTTAACATGTCTGAGTACAGACAACTGTAAATGAAAAAGGCTGAGAAGCCTGACTATCTATAAGATCCTGCCGAGGGCACAAGATCGTAGCTGAGGTAACAAGCTAAACGTCGAAGTCCACATGGAACTACTAGTGAGACTGAAGTCTCTCTGCAAAAACATAAAATAGGCAAATGTGAGTACAAATGTACCCAGCAAGACTTACATCAGAACTAACTACATATGGGAAAATTCGAATCTGAGCCCGAGCTCATCTGCACCTGCGGTCACGAAAAAAATGAAAATAAATACTATAAAAATTCAAAAAATTCCAAAAACAATTTGGGTGGTGGACAATTTGATGCGTGAGGTACGCTCCAATTTTCAAAACATTTGGACTTCTGTGCAGCTCTCAGCAAAAAAGACAAATCGGAGGTCCAGAAAATGTGTACTTTGTTCATATACTATTCTCGTCTGATTTGTCTTTTTTTTGACAAATTGCATGTAAGTCCAAATGTTTTGAAAATTGGAGCGTACCTCACGCATCAAATTGTCTACCACCCATTTTTTTGAATTTTTTGAATTTTTCTGAATTTTTTACGAATTTTTTTTGACCGGGTGCAGATGCACCCGGGCACCGAAACGCCGTTCTCCTACATATGCATCATTATCAACAAAGGGGGTGGTGGGGTTTAACTGCAGCAAGCCAGCTTTGACTCAGTGGCTATCCTAAACTACGACTGCAAGTAACTCTCTTGAGGTGGCGCACACGAGTCCACATATTCACCATATCAATACACCACTATGGATCTGCTCCCGTCTCCCTACGAGAACGCCATCCATAGCACTCACACTTATCTTGCGTATTTTAGGGTATCCACTTTCACTTGTCTATGAACTGTACAGGCAACCCAGAAGTCCTTTGCCGTGGACACGGCTATTCGAATAGATCATATTAACCCTGCAGGGGTGTACTTCTTCACACACGCTCTCGCCACTTACCACCATGTACACATCGTGTATCTCGGCAACCTTCAAGCGGAAGCCTGGCGAGGGAGTCGGCCACGACCTGACTAACCACACAAGTCTCTCATCCAGGTGTATCGCCTATTCGGGTTCCATCCGCAAGGAGATCCGGCCGGGGTGTTGCTCACGGCCCCAAACGAAGTGAGCAGGGTTCCCAAGCCCACCATCCGGGTGCCACTTGGTACACCGTGCCACTGTGCCTAGTCTGTCCCAAGCCCACCATCCGGGTGCCACTTGGTACACCGTGCCACTTGGTACACCGTGCCACTGTGCCTAGTCTGTCCCAAGCCCACTTGGTACTACTAACACTACCTACAAACACCAGAAACTAGTTGCAACTCCTGGACAGAGATCAAGTGGATTAATAAGTCGAGAGAGCTTGGAGCGCCCGGAGCCCAATGTGTGGTAGTAACTGTTCATGGATCACAAACACAGAACTCAGTTCCTGAGGACGACTACAATGAGACAACCCACCATGTACTCCTACATGGCCTCTCACCGCTACCTTTACCAAATCATGTTCACACACTTAGCTCTCAAAAGTAGGACATGTTCACACACCTCCGATTCATCCCCGATGAATCAGACCTGACTCAACTCTGAGCAGTAGCAGGCATGACAAACAAGCATGAATGAGTAGGCACATCAGGGCTCAAACAACTCCTACTCATGCTAGTGGGTTTCATCTATTTACTGTGGCAATGACAGGTCATGCAGAGGAAAGGGGTTCAACTACCGCAGCATGTAACAATTGAATCGTTGTTGTCCTAATGCAGTAAAAGAGAGCAGGAGCGAGAGAGTGGGATTGTATCAGAATGAACAAGGGGGTTTTGCTTGCCTAGCACTTCTGAAGATAGTATAGCTCTTCATCAGTGTCATCAAACTCATCGTCGGTACGTCGTCTTGTGAGAGGCTACAAACACCGACAACAGAGAAGGAACACAATCAATGCAATGCAACAATATGATGCATGAGTGTGACATGGCAATATGCTGTGGTTTGAGCTAATGCAACTAGAAACCAGATTAGATGAAGTTGGTTTGAACCAAGGGTTCAAATTCAAACTCCATATTCCTCCCTCATAATAATTTTCAGTAGCATCATGAATGAATTCAACAATATAACCAGCACCTAAAGCATTCCTTTCATGATCTACTTGCATAGAAAATTTACTACTCTCCACATAAGCAAATTTCTTCTCAAGAATAGTAGTGGGAGCAAAGTCAACAAAATAATTATCATGTGAGGCATAATCCAATTGAAAACTAAAATCATGATGACAAGTTTCATGGTTATAATTATTCTTAATAGCATACAAGTCATCACAATAATCATCATAGATAGCAACTTTGTTCTCATAATCAATTGGAACCTCTTCCGAAATAGTGGAATCATCACTAAATAAAGTAATGACCTCTCCAAATCCACTTTCATATTCATCACAATAAGATTCAACATCCTCCAAAATAATGGGATCACTACTTCCTAAAGTTGACACTCTTCCAAACCCACTTTCATCAATATATTCATCATAACTAGGAGGCATGCTTTCATCATAATAAATATTCTCATCAAAACTTGGGGGAAAAAAAATATCATCTTCATCAAACATAGCTTCCCCAAGCTTGTGGCTTTGCATATAATTAGCATCATGGATATTCAAGGAATTCATAATAACAACATTGCAATCATACTCATCATTCACATACTTAGTGCCAAACATTTTAAAGCATTCTTCTTCTAGCACTTGAGCACAATTTTCTTTTCCATCAAACTCACGAAAGATATTTAAAAGACGAAGCGTATGAGACAAACTTAACTCCATTTTTTGTAGTTTTCCTTTTATAGACTAACTAGTGCTAAAACAAGAAACAAAAAGATTCGATTGCAAGATCTAAAGATATACCTTCAAGCACTCACCTCCCCGGCAACGGCGCCAGAAACTGCTTGATGTCTACTACACAACCTTCTTCTTGTAGACGTTGTTGGGCCCGCAAGTGCACAGGTTTGTAGGACAATAGAAAATTTCCTCAAGTGGATGACCTAAGGTTTATCAATCCGTGGGAGGTGTAGGATGAAGATGGTCTCTCTCAAACAACCCTGCAACCAAATAACAAAGAGTCTCTTGTGTCCCCAACACACCCAATACAATGGTAAATTGTATAGGTGCACTAGTTTGGCAAAGAGATGGTGATACAAGTGCAATATGGATGGTAGATATAGGTTTTTGTAATCTGAAATAATAAAAACAGCAAGGTAACTAAAGGTAAAAGTGAGCGTAAACGGTATTGCAATGATAGGAAACAAGGCCTAGGGTTCATACTTTCACTAGTGCAAGTTCTCTCAACAATAATAACATAGATACATCATATAACAATCCCTCAACATGCAACAAAGAGTCACTCCAAAGCCACTAATAGCGGAGAACAAACGTAGAGATTATGGTAGGGTACGAAACCACCTCAAAGCTATTCTTTCGGATCAATCTATAAAAGAGTTCATACTAGAATAACACCTTAAGACACAAATCAACCAAAACCCTAATGTCACCTAGATACTCCATTGTCACCTCAAGTATCCGTGGGCATGATTATACGATATGCATCACACAATCTCAGATTCATCCAACCAACATAAAAGTACTTCAAAGAGTGCCCCAAAGTTTCTACCAGAGAGTCAAGAACGTGTGCCAACCCCTATGCATAGGTTCATGGACGGAACCCGCAAGTTGGTCACCAAAACATACATCAAGTGGCACATGATATCCCATTGTCACCACAGATAAACACTGCAAGACATACATCAAGTGTTCTCATAAAAGACTCAATCCGATAAGATAACTTCAAAGGGGAAACTCAATTCATCACAAGAGAGTAGAGGGGGAGAAACATCATAAGATCCAACTACAATAGCAAAGCTCGGGATACATCAAGATCGTGCCATAGAGGGAACACGAGAGAGAACACGGGAGAGAGAGATCAAACACATAGCTACTGGTACATACCCTCAGCCCCGAGGGTGAACTACTCCCTCCTCGTCATGGAGAGCGCCAGGATGATGAAGATGGCCTCCAGTGATGGGTTCCTCCGTGAGGTGCCTAATGGGCTCCCGAGAGGTTTTTGGTGGCTACAGAGGCTTGCGGCGGCGGAACTCCTGATCTATCTTCTGTTCTGGAAGTTTTTCGATAGGTAGGTATATATGGGTGCAGGGGGTACGTCGGTGGAGCTTCCGGGGCCCCACGAGGCAGGGGGGCGCACCCTAGGGGGTGGGCGTGCCCCCCACCCTCGTGGCCAGCTCTCGTATCTTCTGACATAGAGTCCAAGTCTATCCGGTGGGTTTCCTTCCAAAAACAACTTCTCCAGTTGATTTCATTCCGTTTCGACTCCGTCTGATATTCCTTTTCCTCGAAACACTGAAATAGGCATAAAACAGCAAATCTGGGTTGGGCCTCTGGTTAATAGGTTAGTCCCAAAAGTAATATAAAAGTGGAAAATAAAGCCCAATATTGGCCAAAACAGTAGATAATATGGCATGGAGCAATCAAAATTATAGATACATTGGAGACGTATCAAGCTCCGGCCATGGATATTCAAGGAATTCATACTAACAACATTGCAATCATGCTCATCATACAAAGATCTAGTACCAAGAATTTTAATGCATTCTTCTTCTAGCACTTGAGCACAATTTTCCTTCCCATCATACTCATGAAAGATATTGAAAAGATAAAGAGTATGAGACAAACTTAACTCCATTTTTTTAATTTTCTTTTTAAACTAAACTAGTGATAAAACAAGAAACAAAAAGATTCGATTGCAAGATCTAAAGATATACCTTCAAGTACTCACCTCCCTGGCAACGGCGCCAGAAAAGAGCTTAGTTGACGGGTGTGAGTGAGTGGTCTTTACCTAGCCTCCCCGGCAACGGCGCCAGAAAAGAGCTTGATGTATACTACAAAACCTTCTTCTTGTAGACGTTGTTGGGCCTGCAAGTGCACAGGTTTGGAGGACAGTAGCAGATTTCCCTCAAGTGGATGACCTAAGGTTTATCAATCCGTAGGAGGCGTAGGATGAAGATGGTCTCTCTCAAACAACCCTGCAACCAAATAACAAAGAGTGTCTTGTGTCCCCAACACACCCAATACAATGGTAAATTGTATAGGTGCACTAGTTCAGCGAAGAGATGGTGATACAAGTGCAATATGGTTAGTAGATAAAGGTATTTGTAATCTGAAAATATAAAAACAGCAAGGTAACAAGTGGTAAAAGTGAGCGTAAACGGTATTGCAATGATAGGAAACAATGCCTAGGGTTCATACTTTCACTAGTGCAAGTTCTCTCAACAATAATAACATAGATAGATGATATAACAATCCCTCAACATGCAACAAAGAGTCACTCCAAAGCCACTAATAGTGGAGAACAAACGTAGAGATTATGGTAGGGTACGAAACCACCTCAAAGTTATTCTTTCAGATCGATCTATTAAAGAGTTCGTACTAGAATAACACCTTAAGACACAAATCAACCAAAACCCTAATGTCACCTAGATACTCCATTGTCACCTGAAGTATCCGTGGGCATGATTATACGATATGCATCACACTATCTCAGATTCATCCAACCAACACAAAGTACTTCAAAGAGTGCCCCAAAGTTTCTACCGGAGAGTCAAGAAAACGTGCGCCAACCCCTATGCATAGGTTCATGGGCGGAACCCGCAAGTTGGTCACCAAAACATACATCAAGTGGCACGTGAAATCCCATTGTCACCACAGATAAGCACGACAAGACATACATCAAGTGTTCTCAAAGTAAAGACTCAATCCAATAAGATAACTTCAAGAGGGAAGCTCAATTCATCACAAGAGAGTAGAGGGGGAGAAACATAATAAGATCCAACTATAATAGCAAAGCTCGCGATACATCAAGATCGTGCCATAGAGAGAACACGAGAGATAGAGAGATCAAACACATAGCTACTGGTACATACCCTCAGCCCCGAGGGTGAACTACTCCCTCCTCGTCATGGAGAGCGCCAGGGTGATGAAGATGGCCACCGGTGATGGATTCCTCCTCCGGCAGGGTGCCGGAACGGGCTCCCTAGAGGTTTTTGGTGGCTACATAGGCTTGCGGCGGCGGAACTCCCGATCTACCTTCTCCCTGGATGTTTTTAGGGTACGTGGGACTGTATAGGTGAAAGAAGTCGGTCGGGAGGTGCTTGAGGGGCCCACGAGACAGGGGGCGCGCCCAGTAGGGGGGGAGCACCCCCCTATCTCCTGGCCTCCTCGAGGATCTTCTGACTTGAACTCCAAGTCTCCAGGATGATATTCTTCCAAAAAATCACGATGCCGAAGGTTTCATTCCATTTGGACTCTGTTTGATATTCCTTTTCTTTGAAATACTGAAACATGCAATAAAGCAGCAATATGGGCTGGGCCTCCGGTTAATAGGTTAGTCCCAGAAGTAATATAAAAGTGTATAATAAAGCCCATAATCATTCAAAACACATAGGAATATAGCATGAATGCTTCATAAATTATAGATATGTTGGAGACGTATCAAGGGCCCGAACCTGGGTAAACATTGTGTCCCTTGCCTCCTGTTACCATCCACCTTAGACGCACAGTTCAGGACCCCCTACCCGAGATCCACCGGTTTTGACACCGACATTGGTGCTTTCATTGAGAGTTCCACTGTGTCGTCGCTGCAAGGTTCGATGGCCCCTTCGATCATCGACTACGATGCGGTCCAGGGTGAGGTTTTCCTCCCCGGACAGATCCTCGTGTTCGGCGGCTTCGCACTGCGGGCCAACTCGTTTGGCCATCTAGAGAAGATCGAAAGCTACCCCCTGGCCATCAGGCCTGGTTTGGAAACTTGAATTACACCGCCGATGTCCGCGGAGACTTGATATCCGACGGGATCGGGCCCATGCCAGGTGTGACGCATGATCACGACGAGCACGATATAGCTCTACCGTCGGACGGTGTTCGGGAGATCACGCCAGCAACTACTCCGGCCTCTAGTCCAGAGCAGATCGTGCCATCCGAGGACAGGAGCATATACTCCACCACTGAGGTCGCGCCCTCAGTGGCGATAGAGCCGAATACTGACCTTACCCCTCACAAGAGCCGTGTCGCCGAACTGCTGGACTTGTCCTCGGCCACGGACTCCGTACCACCCGCGCCCATACCTATCAAATCCGATTGGGCGCCGATCATGGAGTTCACCTCCGCAGATATCTTTCAGCACTC
Organism: Aegilops bicornis; assembly: GCA_021605145.1. Classification (NCBI taxonomy): domain Eukaryota; kingdom Viridiplantae; phylum Streptophyta; class Magnoliopsida; order Poales; family Poaceae; genus Aegilops; species Aegilops bicornis. Next base: position 563,728,062 of record CM038669.1, on the reverse strand, counting down.
GCCCTTCGGCGACATACTGAACTCATTGAAATCTCTCTCCCTGTCCGGAGAACCTTGGCCAAACTATGTCCGGCTAGAGTGGGATGCGGACGACGAAGAAATTCAATCCCAACCCACCACCCACTTAGTAGCCACTGTCGATGACTTAACTGACATGCTCGACTTCGACGCCGAAGACACTGACGGTATGGACACCGATGCCGGAGACCAACAGGAACCACTGCCCACAGGGCACTAGACCGCCGCCTCGTCATATGACGTATATATGGTGGACACGCCCGAAAAAAATAATAACAAGGATGCAGCGAAAGATAGCTCCCACGACAAGCAATAAAACGGCGCCGTAAGCGCCGCTGTAAATCTCGCCTTGTCAAAAACAGCGACAACAGCGCAACAAGAAGCCAAATAGACCCAGCGATAGAGCAGGGTAAGCCAGCGGATGACGAACAAAGTGCAGAGTCATTGTCCGAAAGCATTGCCACGCCGAGCATCAGACAACCAACCCGTCTCCGGTCAGAGAACAGTCCGGACGACGATGAGCGCATCATCCCGGAAAGGCAGCCGGAGCAAGAAAGGCTTATGGACACCGCAAGAAGTCCAAGAAGCGAAACAAAGGCTCAAGGCCGCACAAAACACACTCAATAGTAGATGGAATAAAGTGCTCGACACGGCAGAAAAGTACGGTGGCAGTCGCCCCAGAAAGAGCTACCCAAAGCGGAAGCTGCTGCCAGAGTTCGATGATAAGGCCTTCGAATCCTCACAGCCGGAAAACAAAACCGCCGATCGGTCGGATCGACGACCTCATGGCCGCGATAGGGCGGCCAACGAGGTTGCACATAAGTCAGTACATGACCAACGCGAGGACCCGCATCAACGGGCAGGCGTAACTAGATCCATCAACGGATCAAGGAAACAAGCTCCAGCACTCCGCCAACACCAAATACCACAACCGTCCAAACGCCATGGCACAGCCAAATACAAGGGCGCCGCGCACCCCCTATGCTTCTCCGACGAGGTATTGGACCATGAATTTCCAGAAAGGTTCAAACCAGTTAACATAGAGGCATATGACGGAACCACAGACCCTGGGGTCTGGATCAAGGACTTCATCCTCCATATTCACATGGCTCGTGGAGACGATCTCAACGCCATCAAATACTTACCCCTCAAGCTCAAAGTACCAGCTCGTCACTGGCTGAAAAGCCTCCCCGAAAATTCCATTGGAAGTTGGGAAGAGCTCGAGGACGCTTTCCGGACTAACTTTCAAGGGACCCCCGGAGAGTCATATAATTAGTCCAACCCCCGGATGCTGATGACTTGATTCATATAATTCAACAGCTCGGAGAGTCAGCCCGAAAGCTTTGGAATAGGTTTCTTACTAAGAAGAACCAAATTGTCAACTGTCCGGATGCTGAAGCCCTAGCAGCTTTCAAGCACAGCGTTCGAGACGAATGGCTTGCCAGACACCTTGGCCAGGAAAAGCCGAGAACAATGGCAGCCCTAACAAGCCTCATGACCCGCTTTTTGCGCGGGTGAGGACAACTGGTTGGCATGCAGCAGCACCAGCGACACAAGCACATCCAAGGTCCGAGACGGTAATGGAAAACCGTGACGCAGTAAAACCAAGCGCCGGAATAAAGAAGACAGCCTAGACAACATGGCGGTAAACGCCGGATTTAGACGCTCTCGACCGGGTCAGCGGAAAAAGCCCTCTAAAGGCAACAAAGATGAACCGACTGGCCTAAACTAAGTTCTAGATAAACTATGTCAGATCCACAGCACCCCTGGCAAGCCTGCAAATCATACCCATAGAGATTGCTGGGTCTTCAAGAAGGCCGGCAAGCTAAACGCCGAACACAAGGGGGAGGACACTCCGAGCAAGGACAAGGATACGCCTCGCCAGCAAGACACTGGGGGGCAGATAAATTTCCCGCCAGAAGTCAAAATGGTAAATGTTGTCCACGTGATAGAGTGGAGAGGCAAATACGCACTCCGAAATACACGAGCCATAGAGCCCGTCACTCATGAGTCCCGCCACTGGTCGGCCTGCCCGGTCACTTTCGATCGCAGGGATCACCTAATAGGTATCCGGCAGAAGGATCAGCCGCCTTGGTGCTGGACCCAATAGTAAACGGATACCACCTTACACGAGTCCTTATGGACGGTGGCAGTAGTCTAAATCTGATATACCAGGACACTGTCCGCAAAATGGGGATAAACCCAACAAACATCAGACAAAGTAATACTACCTTCAAGGGAGTAATACCAGGCACAGAGGCCCACTGCACGGGCTCTCTAGCGCTAGAGGTTGTGTTCGGCTTGCCCGACAACCTCCGGAGCGAAAGGTTAACCTTCAACATTGCTCCATTCCGAAGTGGCTATCAAGCACTACTCGGACGAGAGGCTTTCGCCCGTTTCACCGCTATACCACATTATGCTTTACTCCAACTTAAAATGCCCGGTCCGCGCGGTACCATCACAGTACATGGAAATGTTGAGCGTTCCTTCCGAGCAGAAGAACGCAGGCTGCATTAATAGCTGAACACTAGACGGCCTCAACACCAGAGACGATGACCGGTCGGTAGGACCGCGGACACGGTTAGACGAGTCTGGCCAAATATTGATAGATATTGGTTCGATGGTTACACCCGTATAGACGGTACCAGGGGCTTCGCCGCAATAATGCGGCTCATCTTTACCCATCTCAAAATTTTCATGGTTTATTTATAATAACCAAATTTTTGTACCACAACTTTTCACTAAGCACCTCTCTTTTATAGATGACGATCGTGCTACACCCGTCCAAGCCACGGCACAACAGAGACATAGGCGCAGACGTGCAGCAGGGACCCGTACAAAGGTTTCTCTTTAGATTAAGACCCTACGTAAACCATTTTTACTATCTTTTGTTGTTGACATCCTCCGGATTCCTAATATAAACGAGAAGGATGCTGACGTCTTGGCATGTGGCCACGTCAGAATATTACTTGTACCTGGACACTATGGGTTCATTATCCAAGGGCATCACCTAAGCCCAGTATATGCTTCAAAGACCGAACACCTTAGGGAGTGTTCGGCATCGCGAGTTAGGCCTTATATGCATCAGCTCCGAATCATGTCTTTGGTCAAATGTTGGGTTTGCCCGGCTCCTGTGTTTTGCTACCTTACGTTCCGCTCTATTGGAGGTGGCACCAGGAGAATTACTGCGATTGTGCCCTGGCTAGCCCGGACGAGCACCTCAGTAGAGAAAGCCAAAACTGACTATCATGATAAAGCGAGAGACTGGTCAACCACTCGATGACTTATCGGAATCTTCGGGATTCCTCCGCATTAATGAAGGGCCGTTTCCTAGCTAGGCATGACCGCGCCCCGTATTTGGATGAGCGTGGAGCCAGCAGGGGCTATATAGTAGCCCCACTCTCAAACTCCTATGGCTAAGTGAAAGTATTAAAGCAATATAGTATGATTGCCTAGTTTGCTGCGCTATCACCTCCTTAATGGACCAAGACGTTGGATTAAGTGTGAATATGCGTCTTCTGCGAACACCCCCGCATTGTATGCGTAAATTTGCCAACGACTTCAAACTTTCGTGTTATATAAACATATGCATAAACGGCCGCATAGAGGCATCATAACACTTTTAGGCAAAAGTATAAAAATAGCCTTTATATAATTTCGTAAAACATTGTTTTTCAATGGGAATACATGTCATTCGAACATAATATTCTTCGAGCATTGCGCTTCTATTGAACGAGCGCCTTCAAGGACCTCATCAAAGTAGTGCTCGGCAGCTACTCGGCTAATTGCCGAACTAGGGGCTGCAATTGCGGTGGCTTCCATCTCCGCCCAGTGTGTTTTGACACAGGCAAGAGCCATCCGCGCACCCTCAATGCACCAAGCTGCACCAAGGAACCGCTGCACCAAGCTGAAGTAACTATTCGGACTTGGCCCTGCCAGCCATAGGTGATCCACAACAGACCTCACGGCGAGTTCGGACAACCTATGGAGCTCGGCCAATTCGGCCATTCTCTCATTCAGAGGAAGCGGACGCGCTGGACTATTAAATTGCGACCAGAACAGCTTCTCGACTTCACGATCTCTTTGATCCTTGAAGAACTCGACTGCATCCGCAGCACTCGCTGCCAAATCCATATAGGCGTCTGCAGAACTCCGCAGCCGGTCCAGAGGACCATACTTAGTATCTACAAACTTCATCCGCAGCATAAAGGGCTTCCCAGCCGCGATATCCCCGGCTTGACGCAGCTCCTCCTTCATCGCTCTAATTGTAGAGCGGGATTCCTTGGCTGCTACCATGGCCTTCTCCAGCTCCGCAGCCTTTGCTCGGCTTTCCTTCTCAAGAAGCCGGTATCGGTCGGCGGCATCACTTAACTCAACGGCCATCTTGGCCATCTTCTCCTTACTTTGGCAATGGGCAGCTCGTTCGGCCCTCAGCTCTTCAAATTACCTTTAGAGCGGCCGCATCACTTTTCCCGGCTTGCTTTTGGCTTGGGAAAGTTCCGCCAAGGGTCTCCACCGCCGCAGCTCCATCTGCATTCCACAACATGTTCAAGATACTGGCATTACGCTCCTCTTACCATATGTTGAAATCCGGAGAAATTACATACCCTGCGCCTTGTCAAGCCGCTTGTTGACAAGCACGATGTCGACATCTGCCGCATCAAGTCGTCGCGTTAGCTCGGCAACCTCACAAGTCCGGCTAGCCACCGGACCTCCTGCCACCTGTATATGAAAACGCCTGGATTATTACCTGCGATTATGATCCTCTGTTTACCGCCGTTTCCAACAGCAACTAGAGTCTCAGGGGCTACTATCTGCATAGGGAACATTTTAAACATGTGCAGTATACACGTCACTTTGCGTACCTCAAAACCTTTCAGCAGACTCATAAAGGCCGTGGGAATACCGTGCGTGAGGCCGCAAAGTGATATGAGGTGTTACCGGCTAGATCGATGTGACTTGGAATCGGGGTCCTGACAGCTTTGGTATCAGAGCCTGACTTCCTGTAGGATTACCAAGCCAAATGGTCAAGTTGAGTCTAGAAATGCTTTAGTTATATAAGGGAATTGATTACGGAAGGAACGTAAGGCTCTTTTACTCCTTTACCTTATGCCCTTCCGATCCGAGTCAACCTCTTCTTTTCTACGGGATTAAGAACTAGGCCTTCTCATCTATCTATCAGGATCACGTGTTACTAATCCATAGACTCATAGGACCGTTGGATTTAAGCTTCATTTCAGTTCCTAATACTTCCGTATGTTAACTATTGATCTCGAACCCTTGATATTGTGCTTCTGAGTGGTTATGCCACCATTTTTGTAGCATGTCTCAAATCTTTTGAGCATCTACAGCCGTTATGCTGTCTCGAGTCATCCTGTGTTTCTAAACTATCTCGATGCATTTGCAAATTTTTCCTTCCTGCTCACGATGTCCTTTTGGTCGTAATAAGCACACTAATCGTCTGCTGAGGTACTCCTTGCCTTGACATATATGTTGGAACTAGTATTATGACCCTAGGCATCTTAGAGGATCACTGGTAATATGGCCATGTTTTTGTGTACCCGGTGTGATGGTTCTGGCCGTCATTCTCGAAAGCATCCCGTGATGCCATTTAGTTAGTAGGCATTCTATTTCTGGGCTCTGAAGCCCAAGATTCACTCTACTTACTTCATGTAGATAGTGTTGCTCGTACCTTTAGGTTATTAGTAACTTTTGTGATAGTCCTAGAGGTCCGTGGTATATCCTTCTTTCAAATACCATGAACTACTTATGGCAGAAGTTCCTCGTTGAACCAAAAGAACACAACCAGAGTGCTCTTGATGAGTCCTCCATTCTATATTGTGATTCTGCCAGTTCTACCTTTCTGCATGGGTTATCCGGAAGAAACTCGTTGAACTTGGTTTGACATATTAATCTATGCATCCACAACTCAGAAAGATATATGTTCCCTTGAGTTGTCCCTCTTCATTTGTATTCCGACCATCGTCTATCAATTGATAGTCAAGAGTATGCATGCATTCGTTTATCGATGCCTACTACTCTTGTGGTCCGTCAATCCATTATATCCGGAATGACTTCGAGAAACAAACTCCAGTACCTCATCCATATCTAGGATTGGGTCAAAGCAGTTGTATTCCGCAGATCAAAATGCCAATCCAACTTTTGATTCTGTTCTACCCTGAAGTATTGCCCTCTTTATGTCAGGAACGTCATGAGAATTGCACCTTCCCTTATGAATTCTTGACGTAGTGATACTTCTCGCTATCATTATTCATTCCTCGGTCCCATGTTGTTGTAACCTAATGCCGACAAGTGAACTATGATGTGTGAAATCAATACTCCTAGCAACCCTTTTGCTTGGTAGTTAATGGACAATAATATCATTCTTAGTGTGTTGGTTGTTGGACCACTATTCTAAGATTGATTGTGCTACCTAGTCCATTTTTCCTGGTGTACTCTTCGATCAATGAGTTAGGATTTTATCAATCCTTGCTTATTTGATCATATCGTCTTGCCCTGAAAAGCAAGAATGTTCTCGAGCTTAGTAACATATTGGTGGTTCGTGATTTTCCGAATATCTTCTCGGAAGTATCACCAGGTCATCACCTGAAGGCTATGTTGAGTTCGTGATCATGTTGGTTTCCTTGTAAACCATCCTTTCTCCAAGAATCTGTGTAGGATACCCCGAGCTAGTTGGTTAAGCTTAAACAACAACTTGGAGAGTTGGAAGATAAAAGCTTTGCCGAATTTGGTTCTTTCTGAAGGGATATCTTTGTGTTTGTGTGTGTGTTGAAGAAACATGATATCTTCACCAATTGGTCCTCGTGATCAGTTGTTGGATCTGTTGTCTTGTCAAAACATTGACTTGAGTATGGGCTATCATCAAGTCAAATCAGAACCAACGATGTTCGTAATGTTGTCTTACTCGTGGTTGATCCCTCAAGCATACACCATTACATCTTTTGGTCTGACCAATTCTATCACCGTGTTCACATGATGGTGGAAGTCCAGTGATATGGAAATTCCGATAAATTGCTGTTAAGCCCATCAGCAGCATTTTGTCTCCCCCATGATTCATGTTGAACATCAACCTAGTGTTGGAAACTTTGTAAGCAAAGCCTTCGTGTTCCGTTCATGAAGCCTATGCTTGGATGGAAGAAGTGACTTCCTCGAATTCATGTGCATTTGGTGCAAGTTGCCGCCGTGAGTTCAAGAAAGATTGTTTTTATTTCCTCTGGTTCCATCCCAAGTCAATTATGCATGTGCGAATGTATTCTATGGTTTGGTAGATTAATTACCTCCACTCCATATGTATTCCCTAGCACACCAAGCCACTGATTGACTTGTTCAAGGAGAATAAGTTCCTTCATAAGAGCTAATCATATGACTTATGCAAGGGCTTCGCTCTCCGCAATGATGGTTCCCCAACCAGAACTCGGCAGTGTTTTGTTGTAAGACTACTATGTGGTCATGCTTGTCTGGGACAGCGTGTTCACATGTATGTAGCAGAACCAGCTCATGTTTTGGAGCTTGCTATCATAGTTCACTCCCCGAGAATCTCACAACGTCATCTCGTCGATTTGTGTTGCAAACCTTCATTTTTCTTTTCTAGACTTGATGAGTCCGAATATCCTGACACCAACCAGATCTGAATCTCAGCAGATATGATGGTTGGAACATTCCAAAGATTAGCACTTTGTCCCTAGCTTGCACCGCCATTGTGTCATCCAACCATGGGCTACCCTTCTCGGTAATTTCTGGTCAGGATCTCCTTCAACAGTGGTCCTACCATGGGTCCCATCCATTTCCGATGATAAGAAAAATCATCCATCGTGTTGTCTTCAACAAGGTAGTCCACATCATCCATTCGAATCCGGATATGCCATTCCTTTGAACTCCGCCAAACGATCAATTATAAATTGCCTTAAGATGGTATGAAGAATTTCAATGATCTATGGATCAAAAGTAATTCTTTTTGCCACTTAAGGGAACAGTCCAACGAGTCACCTCTTCCAAGGTGCCCCGTTCACGGGATCATGGCAATTATTTCCTCGCCACCTTGACACCATCCACCATCTTTCTAAGCGTGGAATTGTTGCCCACCAAATCAAACCCCGTCGTTGTTCTTCCATCCCTCTCTATGTGTTTTGTGTCTCAACTCGAGATGTTTCAACATCTCATTCCGCGAGTTGATATGGTATAGCTTGATCTTCGAGAAGATCAATCCTAGTAGAGTTTCTTTCCGTCGTCATCGCATGGATGAAGATCTCAAAAGCAAGGATGTCAAAATCAACGTATGCAACGAATCAACAACCTTATGAGGTGCAACTTGGATCGTGAAGATTGTGTTGGTCTTGTGCCCCCTATGTCTCCTTACCCCACGTCTTGAATCTCGGGACGAGATTCTTGTTTAGTAGGGGTGAGTTGTCACATCCCTAGCTCTGACATGCCTAATGCTAGCATCTGGTGTTGCATCATGTTTAAATTTTCCAGACAATTGAAATGGGGATGACAGAACCCCATCACCTCCCCTGAAACCAACTAGGGTTTACTAAAATTGGTTTCAATGAACCCAAAATGCCCTTCACAAAATGTTCATCATTTCTGGATGGGGCTAAAACCCCTGCCAAAAATGGTGCACACTTTTCTAGGACATTCTAGATTTTTTTGAATTAAATCATAAGTATTTGAATTTGGACATTTAAATGCTATAAAATATTTTAAATGTCCAAATAATCCTGAAAGCATTTGAGGGCTGTTGGAAATAGTTTCAAAAGTGCCCACAATCATTTTCAGGATTTTACAAAATGAATTAGTATTTTTTACTAATTCAAAACAGAGAAATAAAATAGAAAACGGAAACAAATAAGAGAGGGAGAGAGTTACCTGGACCTACCTACTGTGCAGCCCACCTGGCCGGCCCAGCTGGCAGCCCAGCCAACTGGCCCAGCCCACCACCGCCACCTTCCCTGTCGTCTTCCTCCTTTGCCAGGAGGATAGGCGCGTGCCCGACGCGCGCGCACCGCCGTGCGCCACCTCCCGCTTGCCGCCGAGGGTCTGGACGCGTCCCTGAGCGCCACGCAACCCCCCTGACCCCTCTCACTCTCTCCTCGTGGCCCTCCTCTCCTCTGCTCTCTCTCTCACGGGCGCCCAAACCAGCCGGTGCCCGCCGCCGCAAAGCACCGAGCCCACCGCCGTCCCCTTGCCCCGTTGCCCATTCCTCTAGCTTCCCACGACGCCGTGAAGCTCCAAGTCAAGAACACGACCTCGGGTGCTCGGATCCGCCGCCTCGAGCCTCGTCACCGCCAGATCCGGCCGCTGGAGGTCGCTGCCGATATGTGCGCTAGAGGACGCCCCGAGCTCTGAGACTGCCGTCCACCCCACCGTGAGCTCCTCTTGATTCCCCTCTCCTCAAGGCTTTTGCTTGCTCTAGCCATGACAACCACCGAGCCGAGAGCTCCGTGCCCCTGCCATGGCGCCTGCTGTGGCTGAGCCTGAACCAGCCGCCTCCCTTTTCGTCATCGTTCTCCTCGCCTCCCCAGGAGCCCGTAGCCACCACCAGATCCTCCCCACGTTCCCTACAGCCACTGCCCGAGCTCACCCGAGCTCCGGCCGCCGCCGCAAGCTCCGCTCCGGCGAGCTCCGGCGCCCCCTGCAGCCACCGACCTGCTTCTCTATATGCGGGAAAGCACGGGCTACGTCCCGGTGGTCTCTGCATGTCCAGCCGCCGCCTGTAGCTCAAGTCCGGTGGGTTGCCGCCGCGGTTTTGGTTGCCGCCGGCCGAACTCCGGTGACCGCCGACGCGGCTTGGTCATTAGGGCTAACCCCCACTAATTAACACCCCACCCCCGCTGACAGTCGGGCCCCACCGCCTAACTAACCGGCAAACTAAAATAGATTAAGATTAATCTAATTGCAGTGGGCCCACGTGTCAGCCTTGACTATGCTGACGTGTGCGTTGACCCAACCCCACCGCCGTTGATCGTAGACAACAGATCGATCACCACAAGGCCCCATCGTCAAGTTTGACCCTGGTCAGCCGCATTGACTTGTCGACGTCATTCTTGCTCAATGCTGACGCAATAAAGTATTTTCTGGATTTATTTATATTCAGGAAATTCCAGAAAATAGCCAAAACTCCTAAAAATCATCGAAAATCAACCGTAACTCCAAATGAAATAAATTATATATGAAAAATGATCAGAAAAATCCAATCTATCCATCTGTACCTTTTGCATGCATGTTTGAACAACCTAAGGTTGCTGTATATGGAAATTTGCATAATTGGCATTTAAACAAGCACATATATGCTTGTAGGAATTGCAATAATGTCAAGTTTCCCCTCTATGTGCTTAAAATTTTGAAGTTATGCTTGTTTTGTCTTCCTATGCTTGTTGATTATTGTTCCTATAAGTTGTTTGCTCACAAAATCCCTATGCATAGGAAGTGGGTTAGACTTAAATGTGCTAGTCATATTCTTCATGATGCTCTCTTTATGTTTCAATTCTTATCTCTTATGTGAGCATCATTGAAATCATCATGCCTAGCTAGGGCGTTAAACGTTAGCGCTTGTTGGGAGGCAACCCAATTTTATTTTAGTTTATTGCTTTTTGGTTCTGTTTAGGAATAAATAATCCATCTAGCTTCTGGTTAGATGTGTTTTCATGTTTTAATTAGTGTTTGTGCCAAGTAGAACCTTTGGGAAGACTTGGGCGAAGTCTTTATGATCATTCTGTAAAAAACAGAAACTTTAGCGCTCACGAGATTAGCTTCAACTTTTTACTGGAGAGTGCTATTTAGTTGATTATTTTTGCAGATGATTACTAGAAAAATTACTCAGGTCCACCAATTTATTTTAGAATTTTTGGAGTTCCAGAAGTTTGCGTTAGTTACAGATTACTACAGACTGTTCTGTTTTTGACAGATTCTGTTTTGCGTGTGTTGTTCGCTTATTTTGATGAATCTATGGCTAGTAAAATAGTTTATAAAACATAGAGAAGTTGGAATACATTAGGTTTAACACCAATATAAATAAATAATGAGTTCATTACAGTACCTTGAAGTGGTGTTTTGTTTTCTTTCGCTAACGGAGCTTACGAGTTTTCTGTTAAGTTTTGTGTTGTGAAGTTTTGGGTAAAGATTCTATGGACTATGGAATAAGGAGTGGAAAGAGCCTAAGATTGGGTATGACCAAGGCACCCCAAGGTAATATTCAAGAGTAGCCAAAAGCCCAAGCTTGGGGATGCCCCGGATGGCATCCCCTCTTTCGTCTTCGTTCATCGGTAACTTTACTTGGAGCTATATTTTTATTCACCACATGATATGTGTTTTACTTGGAGCATCATTTTATCTTGTTAGTTTTTTCATTCTGTTATTTAGAATAATGTTTTGCATATTTAGTTCCAATAAAAATGTCAAGGATAGCTTTTGCCATGCTTATTTTGCTAGTATACATGTTGCTGTTTGAAAACAGAAAGTTTACCGCTGTTGCAAAAATTCCCTAGAAAAATCAGAGAGTGGTATAATGTTGAATCTTGTTCCATATTGAGCTATTATAAATTTATTACAGTTGGAATTTTAGTTCATAATGTTTGGAGTCAGGTAAGTATTGATACTCTTGCATTCTTTACAGACTGTACTGTTTTGGCAGATTGCTGTTATGTTTACATTGTTTGCATATGTTTGCTTGTTTAATGATTCTATTTAAGGATAGGAGTATTAAATATGCAGAGGAATTTAGTATGAAATGTTGAATAATGATTTTAGTGATTTGTTATTGAAGGAAATATGCCCTAGAGGCAATAATAAAGTTATTATTTATTTCCTTATATCATGATAAATGTTTATTATTCATGCTAGAATTGTATTAACAAGGAAACATAATACATGTGTGAATACATAAACCTACAGAGTGTCACTAGTATGCCTCTACTTGACTAGCTCGTTAATCAAAGATGGTTGTGTTTCCTAACCATGAACAAGGAGTTGTTATTTGATTAACGGGATCACATCATTGGTTGAATGATCTGATTGACATGACCCATTCCATTAGCATAGCACCCGATCGTATAGTTTGTTGCTAGTGCTTTTCTTCATGACTTATACATGTTCCTATGACTATGAGATTATGCAACTCCCGTTTGCACGAGGAACACTTTGGGTGCTACCAAAGCGTCACAACGTGAATCGGGTGATTATAAAGGTACATTACAGGTGTCTCCGAAGGTACATGTTGGGTTGGCATATTTCGAGATTAGGATTTGTCACTCCGATTGCTCGGAGAGGTATCTCTGGGCCCTCTCGGTAATGCACATCACATAAGCCTTGCAAGCATTGCAACTAATGAGTTAGTTGTGAGATGATGTATTACGGAACGAGTAAAGAGACTTGCCGTAACGAGATTGAACTAGGTATTGGATACCGACGATCGAATCTCGGGCAAGTAACATACCGATGACAAAGGGAACAACGATGTTGTTATGCGGTCCGACCGATAAAGATCTTCGTAGAATATGTAGGAGCCAATATGGGCATCCAGGTCCCGCTATTGGTTATTGACGGAGAGGTGTCTCGGTCATGTCTACATAGTTCTCGAACCCGTAGGGTCCGCACGCTTAACGTTTCGATGGCAGTTACTATGAGTTGTTATGATGTTTCTGTACCGAAGGTTGTTCGAGTCCCGGATGAGATCACGGACGTGACGAGGAGTCTCGAAATGGTCGAGACATAAAGATTCATATATTGGAAGTCTATGTTTGGACATCGGAAGTGTTCCGGTGAAATTAGGAATTTTACCAAGTACCGGAGGTTACCGAACCCCGGAATACTAATGGGCCAACATGGGCCTTAGTGGAAAGGAGAGAAGGGGGCCCAAGTGCTGGTCAAGACCTTCCCCTTCCCTAGTCCTATTAGGACTAGGAGAAGGCGCCCCTCTCTCCCTTCCCACTTGGGGAAACCTAGTTGGACTAGGATTGGGGGAATCCTACTCCTAGTAGGAGTAGGACACCTGGCGCACCTCCCTTGGCCGGCCAGCCCTCCTCCTTCCCTCCTTTATATCTGAGGCGGAGGGCACCCCATGACACACAAGTTGATCCTTGAGATCGTTCCTTAGCCGTGTGCGGTGCCCCTCCACCATATTCCACCTCGGTCATATTGTAGCGGTGCTTAGGCGAAGCCTGCGACGGTGAAACATCAAGATCGTCCTGCCACGCCGTCGTCTTGTGGAACTCCCCTCCGGAGCTTTGCTTGGATCGAAGCCCGTGGAGCGTCATCGAGCTGAGCGTGTGCCAAGAACTTCGGAGGCGCCGGAGTAACGCTGGCTGTGATCGGTTGGATCGTGAGGAGAACGTCTGACTACTTCCTCTACGTCATCATCGACTCGGAGGTGCCGAATGAGCGCTGGGATCGGCGGGATCGTGAGGAGAAAGTACGACTACTTCCTCTACGTTGTGATCGCTTCGCTTACGGTCTCTGAGTGCGTAGACAACACTCTCCCCTCTCGTTGCTATGCCATCACCATGGTCTTGCGTGATCGTAGGAAAATTTTCGAAATTACTACGTTCCCCAACAGTGGCATCCGAGCCTGGTTTTATGCGTAGATGTCATATGCACGAGTAGAACACAAGTGAGTTGTGGACGATACAAGTCATACTGCCTACCAGCATGTCATACTTTGGTTCAGCGGTATTGTTGGGCCGAGACGATCCGGACCAACCTTACGCCGTGCGCTTACGCGAGACCGGTTCCTCGGCGTGCTTTGCACATAGATGGCTTGCGGAAGACTGTCTCTCCAACTTTAGTTGAACCAAGTGTGCATACGCCGGTCCTTGAGAAGGTTAAAAGCAGTCTATTTGACAAACTATCGTTGTGGTTTTGATGCGTAGGTAAGAACGGTTCTTGCTCAGCCCGTAGCAGCCACGTAAAACTTGCAACAACAAAGTAGAGGACGTCTAACTTGTTTTTGCAGGGCATGTTGTGATGTGATATGGTCAAGACGTGATGCTATATTTTATTGTATGAGATGATCATGTTTTGTAACCGAAGTTATCGGCAACTGGCAGGAGCCATATGGTTGTCGCTTTATTGTATGCAATGCAATCGCTTCTGTAATGCTTTACTTTATCACTAAGCGGTAGCGATAGTCGTAGAAGCATAAGTTTGGCGAGGCGACAACGATGCTACGATGGAGATCAAGGTGTCGCGCCCGGTGGCGATGGTGATCATGGCCGGTGCTTGGCGATGGAGATCACAAGCACAAGATGATGATGACCATATCATATCACTTATATTGATTGCATGTGATGTTTATCCTTTATGCATCTTATCTTGCTTTGATTGACGGTAGCATTATAAGATGATCTCTCACTAATTATCAAGAAGTGTTCTCCCTGAGTATGCACCGTTGCGAAAGTTCTTCGTGCTGAGACACCACGTGATGATCGGGTGTGATAGGCTCTACGTTCAAATACAACGGGTGCAAAACAGTTGCACACGCAGAATACTCGGGTTATACTTGGCGAGCTAGGCATATAAGATATGACCTCGGAACACGGAGACCGAAAGGTCGGCGTGAATCATATAGTAGATATGATCAACATATTGATGTTCACCATTAAAACTACTCCATCACACGTGATGATCGGTCATGGTGTAGTTGATATGGATCACGCAATCACTTAGAGAATTGGAGGGATATTTTTTTAAGTGGGAGTTCTTAAGTAATATGATTAATTGAACTTAAATTTATCATGAACTTAGTCCTGGTAGTATTTTGCAAATTATGTTGTAGATCAATAGCTCGCGTTGTTGCTTCCCTATGTTTTTATATGTGTTCCTAGAGAAAATTGTGTTGAAAAATGTTAGTAGCAATGATGCGGATTGGATCCATGATCTGAGGTTTATCCTCAATGCTGCATGTAAGAATTATGTCCTTAATGCACCACTAGGTGACAGACCTATTGCAGGAGGCGGATGCGGGCGTTATGAACGTTTTGCTAGCTCAATATGATGACTACTTAATAGTTTAGTGCACCATGCTTAACGGCTTAGAATCGGGACTTCAAAGACGTTTTGAACGTCATGGACCATATGAGATGTTCCAAGAGTTGAAGTTAATATTTCAAGCAAATACCGAGTTGAGAGATATGAAGTCTCCAACAAGTTCTATAGCTAAAAGATGGAGGAGAATCGCTCAACTAGTGAGCATGTGCTCAGATTGTGCAGGTACTTCAATCGCTTGAATCAAGTGGGAGTTAATCTTCCGGATAAGATAGTGATTGACAGAATTCTCTAGTCACCATCACTAAGTTACTAGAACTTCGTGATGAACTCTAGTATGCCAGGGCTGACGAAAACGAGTCCCACGCTCGTCGTGAGGCTGAAATCGTGAAGGTAGAAATCAAGAAAAGAGCATCAAGTGTTGATTGACAAGACCACTAGTCTCAAAGAAAAGGGCAAAGGGAAGAAGGGGAACTTCAAGAAGAACGGCAAGCAAGTTGCTGCTCGAGTGAAGAAGCCCAAGTCTGGACCTAAGCCTGAGACTAAGTGCTTTTTCTGCAATGGAACTGGTCACTAGAAGCGGAACTACCCCAAGTATTTGGCGGATAAGAAGGATGGCAAAGTGAACTAAGGTATATTTGATATACAGATTATTGATGTGTATTTTACTAGTGTTAAATAGCAACCCCTCGGTATTTGATACTGGTTCAGTTGCTAAGAGTAGTAACTTGAAACGGGAGTTGCAGAAGGAACAGAAACTAGTTGAAGGGGAAGTGACGATGAGTGTTGGAAGTAGTTCCAAGATTGATATGATC
Source organism: Aegilops bicornis (assembly GCA_021605145.1). Lineage (NCBI taxonomy): Eukaryota > Viridiplantae > Streptophyta > Magnoliopsida > Poales > Poaceae > Aegilops > Aegilops bicornis. The sequence goes on along the minus strand of CM038669.1, from coordinate 563,712,232 downwards.
ATCATCACACACTCCCTATATTTTCGAGATTAGTGTGGAACCTAAATAAGTGTTATTTGGTGTTGAGCATAAATATGATTTGATCATGTTTATTGCAATACGGTTATTCATTTAAGTAAGAGAATAAATTGTTGTTACATTTACATGAATAAAACCTTATATGGTTACACACCCAATGAAAATGGTTCATTGGATCTCGATCATAGTGATACACATATTCATAATATTGAAACCAAAAGATGCAAAGTTAATAATGATAGTGCAACTTATTTGTGGCACTGCCGTTTAGGTCATATTGGTGTAAAGCGCATGAAGAAAACTCCATGCCGATGGACTTTTGGAATCACTTGATTATGAATCATTTGATGCTTGCGAACCGTGCCGTTTGGGCAAGATGACTAAAACTCCGTTCTCCGGAACAATGGAACAAGCTACTGACTTATGGGAAATAATACATACCGATGTATGCGATCCAATGAGTGTTGATGCTCGTGGCAAGTATCGTTATTTTCTGACTTTCACAAGATGATTTGAGCAGATATGGGTATATCTACTTGATGAAACATAAGTCTGAAATAGTTGAAAAGTTCAAAGAATTTCAGAGTGAAGTGGAAAAATCATCGTAACAAGAAAATAAAGTTTCTGCGATCTAATCGCAAAGACGAATAATTGAGTTACGAGTTTGGTCTTCAATTAAAAAATGTGGAATAGTTTCACAGCTCACGCCACAGAACACCACAATGTTATGGTGTGTCCGAACGTCAGAATCAAGCACTTTATTTGATATGGTGCGATCTATGATGTTTCTTACCGATTTACCGTTATAGTTTTGGGGCTATGCATTAGAGACAGCTGCATTCACGTTAAAAGGGCACCATCTAAATCCGTTGAGGCGACAACATATGAACTGTGGTTTAGCAAGAAACCCAAGTTGACGTTTCTTAAAGTTTGGGGCTGCGATGCTTATGTGAAAAAGTTTCATCCTGATAAGCTCGAACCCAAATCGGAGAAGTGCGTCTTCATAGAATACCCAAAGGAAATAGTTGGGTACACCTTCTATCACAGATCCGAAGGCAAGATATTCGTTGCTAAAAATGGATCCTTTCTAGAGAAGGAGTTTCTCTCGTAAGAAGTGAGTGGGAGGAAAGTAGAAACTTGATGAGGAAATTGTACCTTCTCCCTTATTGGAAAGTAGTTCATCACAGAAATCAGTTCTAGTGATTCCTACACCAATTAGTGAGGAAGTTAATGATGATGATCATGAAACTTCAGATCAAGTTGCTACCAAACCTCGTAGGTCTTCCAGAGCAAAATCCGCACTGCAGTGGTATGGTAATCGTGTTCTGGAAGTCATGTTACTAGACCATGATGAACCTACGGACTATGAGGAAGCGATGATGAGCCCAGATTCCGCGAAATGGCTTGATGCCATGAAATCTGAGATAAGATCCATGTATGAGAACAAAGTATGGACTTTGATTGACTTGCTCTATGATCAGCAAGCCATATTAAAATAAATGGATCTTCAAGAGGAAGATGGACACTGATAGTAGTGTTACTATCTACAAAGCTAGACTTGTCGAAAAAGGTTTTAGGCAAAGTTCAAGATGTTGAATACAATGAGATTTTCTCACTTGTATCGATGCTTAAAAGTCTGTCCGAATCATGTTAGCAATTGCCACATTTTATGAAATCTGGCAAATGGATGTCAAAACTACATTCTTTAATGGATTTATTAAAGAAGAGTTGTATATGATGCAACCAGAAGGTTTTGTCAATCCTAAAAGTGCTAACAAAATATGCAAGCTCCAGTGATCCATCTATGGACTGGTGCAAGCATCTCAGAGTTGGAATAAACGCTTTGATAGTGTGATCAAAGCATATGGCTTTATCTGAGACTTTTGGAGAAGCCTGTATTTACAAGAAAGTGAGTGGGAGCATTACAACATTTCTGATAAGTATATGTGAATGACATATTGTTAATCGGAAATAATGTAGAATTATTCTGCAAAGCATAAAGGAGTATTTGAAAGGAGTTTTTCAAAGAAGGACCTCGGTGAAGCTGCTTACATATTGAGCATCAAGATCTATTGAGATAGATCAAGGCGCTTGATATGTTTTTCAATGAATACATACCTTGACAAGATTTTGAAGTAGTTCAAAATGGAGCAGATCAAAGAAAGAGTTCTTGCACGTGTTACAAGGTGTGAGATTGAGTAAGACTCAAAACCCGACCACGGCAGAAGATAGAAAGAGAATGAAAGTCATTCCCTATGCATCGACCATAGGTTCTATAAAGTATGCTATGCTATGTACCAGACCTATTGTATACCTTGCTCTGAATTTGGCAAGGGAGTATAATAGTGATCTAGGAGTAGATCACTGGACATTGGTCAAAGAACATCCTTAGTGAGGACTAAGGAAATATTTCTCGATTATGGAGGTAATAAAAGAGCCCATCGTAAAGAGTTACATCGATGCAAGCTTTTTACACAGATCCAGATGACTCTAAGTCTCAATCTGGATACATATTGTAAGTGGGAGCAATTAGCTAGAGTAGCCCCGTGCAGAGCATTGTAGACATAGAATATTTGCAAAATACATACGGCTCTGAATGTGACAGACCCGTTGACTAAACTTCTCTCACAAACAAAACATGATCACACCTTAGTACTCTTTGGGTGTTAATCACATAGCGATGTGAGCTAGATTACTGACTCTAGTAAACCCTTTGGGTGTTGGTCACATGTCGATGTGAACTATGGGTGTTAACCACATATAGATGTGAACTATTGATGTTAAATCACATGGCGATGTGAACTAGATTATTGACTCTAGTGCAAGTGGGAGACTGAAGGAAATATGCCCTAGAGGCAATAATAAAGTTATTATTTATTTCCTTATATCATGATAAATGTTTATTATTCATGCTAGAATTGTATTAACAGGAAACATAATACATGTGTGAATACATAAACCTACAGAGTGTCACTAGTATGCCTCTACTTGACTAGCTCGTTAATCAAAGATGGTTGTGTTTCCTAACCATGAACAAGGAGTTGTTATTTGATTAACGGGATCACATCATTGGTTGAATGATCTGATTGACATGACCCATTCCATTAGCATAGCACCTGATCGTATAGTTTGTTGCTAGTGCTTTTCTTCATGACTTATACATGTTCCTATGACTATGAGATTATGCAACTCCCGTTTGCACGAGGAACACTTTGGGTGCTACCAAACGTCACAACGTAATCGGGTGATTATAAAGGTACATTACAGGTGTCTCCGAAGGTACATGTTGGGTTGGCATATTTCGAGATTAGGATTTGTCACTCCGATTGTCGGAGAGGTATCTCTGGGCCCTCTCGGTAATGCACATCACATAAGCCTTGCAAGCATTGCAACTAATGAGTTAGTTGTGAGATGATGTATTACGGAGCGAGTAAAGAGACTTGCCAACGAGATTGAACTAGGTATTGGATACCGACGATCGAATCTCGGGCAAGTAACATACCGATGACAAAGGGAACAACGTATGTTGTTATGCGGTCTGACCGATAAAGATCTTCGTAGAATATGTAGGAGCCAATATGGGCATCCAGGTCCCGCTATTGGTTATTGACCGGAGAGGTGTCTCGGTCATGTCTACATAGTTCTCGAACCCGTAGGGTCCGCACGCTTAACGCTTCGATGGCCAGTTACTATGAGTTGTTATGATGTTTCTGTACCGAAGGTTGTTCGAGTCCCGGATGAGATCACGGACGTGACGAGGAGTCTCGAAATGGTCGAGACATAAAGATTCATATATTGGAAGTCTATGTTTGGACATCGGAAGTGTTCCGTGAAATTAGGAATTTTACCAAGCACCGGAGGTTACCGAACCCCCGGAATACTAATGGGCCAACATGGGCCTTAGTGGAAAGGAGAGAAGGGGCCCAAGTGCTGGTCAAGCACCTTCCCCTTCCCTAGTCCTATTAGGACTAGGAGAAGGGGCCCCTCTCTCTCCCTTCCCACTTGGGGAAACCTAGTTGGACTAGGATTGGGGGAATCCTACTCCTAGTAGGAGTAGGACACCCTGGGCGCACCTCCCTTGGCCGGCCAGCCCTCCTCCTTCCCTCCTTTATATCTGAGGCAGAGGGCACCCCATGACACACAAGTTGATCCTTGAGATCGTTCCTTAGCCGTGTCTTGGTGCCCCCTCCACCATATTCCACCTCGGTCATATTGTAGCGGTGCTTAGGCGAAGCCTGCGACGGTGAAACATCAAGATCGTCACCACGCCGTCGTCTTGTGGAACTCCCTCCCCGGAGCTTTGCTGGATCGAAGCCCGTGGAGCGTCATCGAGCTGAACGTGTGCCAAGAACTCGAGGCGCCGAGTAACGGCGCTGTGATCGGTTGGATCGTGAGGAGAACGTCTGACTACTTCCTCTACGTCATCATCGACTCGGAGGTGCCGGAGTAATGCGCTGGGATCGGCAGGATCGTGAGGAGAAAGTACGACTACTTCCTCTACGTTGTGATCGCTTAAACTTCACGGTCTCACGAGTGCGTAGACAACACTCTCCCCTCTCGTTGCTATGCCATCACCATGGTCTTGCGTGATCGTAGGAAAATTTTCGAAATTACTACGTTCCCCAACAGTTATAGTAGAAAATGATAAGGTTTTGCATTGGTTTATACTAACCTATCTCACGAGTTCTTGTTGAGTTTGTTGTGGATGAAGCTTTTGAGAAATAGAGAAACCATGATATGAGAGGAATTAAGGAGACACAAAAGTTCAAGCTTGGGGATGCCCAAGGCACTCCAAGATAATATTCCAAGAAGTCTCAAGCATCTAAGCTTGGGGATGCCCCGGTAGGCATCCCACCTTTCTTCTTCAACAACTATCGGTTAGTATCGGTTGAGCCTAAGTTTTTGCTTCTTCACATGAGTTGTGCTATCCTTGCGATGTCATTTTATTTTGTCTTGCTTGCTGTTTGAATACAATACCAAGATCTAAAATTCTTTAATGAGAGAGATTCTTCACATTAGCTATATAATTATTTAGCTACTCATTGATCTTCACTTATATCTTTTTGGAGTAGTTTGTCATTTACTCGTGTGCTTCACTTATATCTTATGAGTAAATGGTTGAATGAGTTGATTGTCATAAATCTGAAATTATATATGCCTCATTTGCTTATCCCATGGGGAGTAATGACTTCACGTCTAAGAAGTAGAGGTTGTAAATTTATTGAAGGTTAGCAAGCATTGTATTGGTCATTTGAACAATTCATGAAAGAATATTGAAGGAAGAGAGATTTCACATATAAATATACTATCGTAGACATCTTTTATGATTGGGAGCACTCATTAAGTATGACGTGCTAAAGAGTTGATGTTGGACAAGGAAGACAACGTAATGGTTTATGTTTTCCGACATCTCAGTTAAAGTATATTGTCATGGATCATTCAAACATGTTGAGCTTGCCTTTCCCCTCATGCTAGCCAAAATTCCTAGCACCAAGTAGAGATACTACTTGTGCTTCCAAATATCCTTAAACCCAGTTTTTGCCATGAGAGTCCACCATACCTACCTATGGATTGAGTAAGATCCTTCAAGTAAGTTGTCATCGGTGCAAGCAATAAAATTGCTCTCTAAATATGCATGACTTATTAGTGCGGAAAAAATAAGCTTTATGCGAACTTGTTATGGAAGCAATAAAAGCGACAGATCGCATAATAAAGGTCCATATACAAGGGGCAATATAAATTGACGTTCTTTCTTCGCATTAAGATTTTGTGTATCCAATCCTAAAAGCGCATGACAACCTCTCGCTTCCCTCTGTGAAGGGCCTATCTTTTACTTTATGTCTTTTACTTTATGCAAGAGTCAAGGTGATCTTCACCTTTCCCTTTTTCATTTTATCCTTTGGCAAGCACTTTGTGTTGGGGTGATCCTGATATATATATCCAATTGGATGTAAGTTAGCATGAACTATTATTGTTGACATCACCCAAAGGTGAATACGGTTGGAGGCAACATTATAAGCCCCAATCTTTCTCTGTGTCTGATTTAAAACTTCATAACCACAAGTATTGCATGAGTGTTAGCAATTGTAGAAGACTATATGATGGTTGAGTATGTGAAGTTTGCTAAATCAAAGCTCTGACATAGACCCTTCCTGAAAATAGGATGAATTGCAATTGTTTGATGACTAAGAATGAAGTTTGCTAGTTTTCAAGAAAGTTTATGGTCTATGCTTTAACATGTGAATTGCTTGTTACTTTATCGTGAGAAGTTTTATGAGATGAACTACTGTTATGACATATTATCATGCTAGAAAAGGTGATTGAAATTATCATTGATCAAACTTGTGCACCTTCTAGCATTCACACTTCATAAATTCTTTCTTTTATCATTTACCTACTCGAGGACGAGTAGGAATTAAGCTTGGGGATGCTGATACATCTCCAACGTATCTATAATTTATGAAGTATTCATGCTATATTACTATGTGTTTTGAATGATTATGGGCTTTATTATACACTTTTATATTACTTTTGGGACTAACCTATTAACCGGAGGCCCAGCCCATATTGTTGTTTTATTGCCTGTTTCAGTATTTCGAAGAAAAGGAATATCAAACGGAGTCCAAACATAATGAAACCTTCGGCATCATGATTTTTTGGAATAATATCATCCTGGAGACTTGGAGTTCAAGTCAGAAGATCCTCGAGGAGGCCAGGAGATAGGGGGGCTCCCCCACCCCCTACTGGGCGCGCCCCCTATCTCGTGGGCCCCTCGAGCACCTCCCGACCGACTTATTTCGCCTATATAGTCCCACGTACCCTAAAAACATCCAGGGAGAAGGTAGATCGGGAGTTCCGCCGCCGCAAGCCTCTGTAGCCACCAAAAACCTCTCGGGAGCCCGTTCGGCACCACTGTAGGGGAGGAATCCCTCACCGGTGGCCATCTTCATCTTCGCGGCGCTCTCCATGACAAGGAGGGAGTAGTTCACCCTCGGGGCTGAGGGTATGTACCAGTAGCTATGTGTTTGATCTCTCTCTCTCGTGTTCTCTCTATGGCACGATCTTGATGTATCACGAGCTTTGCTATTATAGTTGGATCTTATGATGTTTCTCCCCCTCTACTCTCTTGTGATGAATTGTGTTTCCCTCTTGAAGTTATCTTATTGGATTGAGTCTTTACTTTGAGAACACTTGATGTATGTCTTGCCGTGCTTATCTGTGGTGACAATGGGATTTCACGTGCCACTTGATGTATGTTTTGGTGACCAACTTGCGGGTTCCGCCCATGAACCTATGCATAGGGGTTGGCACACGTTTTCTTGACTATCCGGTAGAAACTTTGGGGCACTCTTTGAAGTACTTTGTGTTGGTTGGATGAATCTGAGATTGTGTGATGCATATCGTATAATCATGCCCACGGATACTTGAGGTGACAATGGAGTATCTAGGTGAGATTAGGGTTTTGGTTGATTTGTGTCTTAAGGTGTTATTCTAGTACGAACTATTTAATAGATCGATCTGAAAGAATAACTTTGAGGTGGTTTCGTACCCTACCATAATCTCTACGTTTGTTCTCCGCTATTAGTGGCTTTGGAGTGACCCTTTGTTGCATGTTGAGGGATTGTTATATGATCTATCTATGTTATTATTGTTGAGAGAACTTGCACTAGTGAAAGTATGAACCCTAGGCCTTGTTTCCTATCATTGCAATACCGTTTACGCTCACTTTTACCACTTGTTACCTTGCTGTTTTTATATTTTCAGATTACAAATACCTTTATCTACTATCCATATTGCACTTGTATCACCATCTCTTCGCCAAACTAGTGCACCTATACAATTTACCATTTTATTGGGTGTGTTGGGGACACAAGAGACTCTTTGTTATTTGGTTGCAGGGTTGTTTGAGCGAGACCATCTTCATCCTACGCCTCCTACGGATTTATAAACCTTAGGTCATCCACTTGAGGGAAATTTGCTACTGTCCTACAAACATGTGCACTTGCAGGCCCAACAACGTCTACAAGAAGAAGGTTGTGTAGTAGACATCAGCCCTCTCTATGGAGGCAATACCCTACTTCCTGCTTGATTGATCTTGATGAATATGAGTATTGCAAGAGTTGATCTACCACGAGATTGTAGAGGCTAAACCCTAGAAGCTAGCCTATGGTATGATTGTTGTTGGTCCTACAGACTAAACCCTCCGGTTTATATAGACACCGAAGGTGGCTAGGGTTACACAGAGTCGTTTACAACAGAAGGAGATCTACATATCTGTATCACCAAGCTTGCCTTCCACGCCAAGAGAGTCCCATCCGGACACGAGACGAAGTCTTCAATCTTGTATCTTCACAGTCCAACTGTCCGGCCACAGGATATAGTCCGGCTGTCCGGATACCCCCTAATCCAGGACTCCCTCACTAGCCCCCTCCGGTGTCTACATAAACCGGAGGGTTTAGTCCGTAGGACAACAACAAATCATAATCATAGGATAGCTTCTAGGGATTAGCCTCTACGATCTCGTGCTAGATCAACTCTTGTAATACTCATATCATCAAGATCAAGCAAGCAGGAAGTAGGGTATTACCTCCATCGAGAGGGCCCGAACCTGGGTAAACATTGTGTCCCCCGCTTCCTGTTACCATCCGTCTTAGACACAGAGTTCGGGACCCCCTACCCGATATCCGCCGGTTTTGACACCGACACCCCCTATGTCCAATACGGTTCCACTCATGTGCATACTCCTGCCCCTCTTTACATAGATATCATACTCGTACACTCCTCCCCCCTCAAGATGGTAGGCCTCTCACACCACCTCCTAGCCGCACCCTCTCCCCCTGTCTGTCTCTCCGGACCTTATTTGCTTCCAACACATGCATGCATGTATACGTACCGATCTCCCTACATATAGCCAGGTCGACTATAATTCGTTTTCCCCACGCATCGATAGACTTACCTCACTAGTTATGTCTCTCCCTTTCTCGGACACACGACGGTTGATCTTCCTATGTAGTTACGTATGCTTACCACAACCATATTGTCTCCCCTCATCATCCTTGAATACCTCCCGACCCGTCTCTCACACGCACGTGCATTGACAGACAGACATCCCCGGCCCTCTCTTATTGATATTGCACTCTACCCTCCGTTTGTCTAGCAGGCCTCTCCCACCATTTGTGAGACGCCACTCCACCACCAACCCTCCGACACTCTACCTTTGTATTTATCCCAACCTTATTCCTCTGCTACACATATCCATGGATGCCGATCGATCTCCCTCTATACATAGCTAGGTCTCTCTCCTTCTCCACACATATACTAGTCGATCTACCTCTCTATAGTTAGGTCTCTGCCCCCTCCCCCCCCCCACACCGATACTCCAACGTTGTAGGTAGGTATCCATGCCACAGAGAAAAACTGCACCTCTTCCCTCTCAAATTCTAGTAGGCCAGCCGCCTTGTATCTTCGACGTGGGCAAACACAAATTTGATGGCACTATTTATCGATCACAAAGCCACACACTTCATCCCTGTTTTTGATTCTATCGATATCTCACACCGATGATCCCTCCACTCTCTTCTCGTGGATCGCTCCCTCTATATATGATATATCCATAACTCTGTTTCACACACATTGCATATGTTACGTTTTTTTGTTTGAGATATCATCAACACATTGCCTCGGTTTCGCACAAACCATCTCTCTCACACCCACCCACGTACGTACCTGCACCTAAAGAAGAGGTGCACGCAGGACGCACGTACTCACGTCTCGTTCCCGGCCACACCCGCGCGGCTACACGGTGGAGTTCATTTCTGTACGAAAAGGCAGCCCACATGATAATTTGATGCGTGTAGTGGTTGTTTACTCGAAGGAGGGTTGGGTACCATGCCTAGACGGAACAAAGTTCAACTTGATGCGTTAGTATTAAATAAAGTTATATATTGCTCCTCAATGGCACGTAGTACAGAATATAAAAAGATTGTCGTGGGGAAAATGGAAAAAATCCCCTCCACTATATACAACAAAGCCTGCCTGCCGGGGTTTGTCTCTCGTCACACCATCTCACACAAGGCGGCGCTGGCCTCCCTCTCTCACTGTTGGTCAGTGATCCGGCCGCATCCCTTTCCGGTGGCGGTGGCCTCTCTCTCTCTCTTTCACCGCTGGTCAGTGATCCGGCCGCATCCCGTCCGCCGGCGGAAAGGGAGGATGTGCATCATTTCTCCGTTCGACAGCGTTGAGGCAACACGTCCCGATTTGCGGTACCCGCTGTTCTCTCTAACCAAGCTCTGGCGCGGTAGGGCCTTTGCCACTTGCTCGCTGCCGTAGTATGGGCAGATCCCGGCCACCGGCGCCCTCCTAGTAACATCCGAACGACCCTCAGGTAGAGCTTCCTCCAGCCTTGCTCAACTGCCCATCTTCCCAAGTTGATGCATGTGGATCTTCTTTAGTTGTTTTCTTAAAACGCATCTTGGCCAGCATACTTTCCATCTTGCAATCTCGTCCTCAAACCATTTTTGATAAACCACCATGCTGCTATCTTTCCCTTATTACATGGAATATGCTTCTTTTTTATCGGCATATGTGTCTTCAACTCGTGTTATTGGCCAGTAATTGTTTCCTTTCTACCTCTTTTTTGCAAACAGGGCTATCCATTTCACCTCGTTGCTATTGCGACCTTTTGGTGAACTGCACAAATCACTTTTTTCTTAAGAGTGTTTTGTGCAGTTCCGCCAAAATGTCACACGGGCAACATTTTTACATTTCTGTGGGACTGCAGAAAGGGAGATTGGTTTTGCTATCTTCCTCATCCAACTCCGTGCCTAATCTTCTCCAACAAGTAGTTAGTCCTAAAGAAAGATCACAGAGGTGATCGGCTTCTATTTGTGTGTGTTATGTTTCATCATCTAGTTCCACTCTTATTGTAATCACACTGACAGGATATCTTTTGCAAACAGGGATGGTCAGCTCGATTTTTGTGGAGCTGCACAAAATGATCGGATTGTGGTGTCCTCCGTACACCCCTTTTTTGGCTACAGAGCTGGGTGAAACTAGCTGCCAAGCAATGAACATCGTGCCTGTGAAATGGACCCATACCTACGAACAACATCGATCAATTATATAGTTTACTTTATTTGTACACCTTCTCACAACTTTTTCTTCAGTTGTGATGTGAATATTGGCGCTGATCTGCGAACCATTGAGATGCATTAGCAGCCATGGTAGTTTCATTTTTATTTGATGGAATGTTGTAACGAGATAATCTTGAGGCAAGAGGACACATGAATCCTAAGTTGAAACCTTTTTTTCCTGCGGGAACAAAAGTTGAAACCTTCATATCATCATAGTACAATTTCCTTAAAATTATGCGTACATATAAACAAATCTGAAGGATTGATAACAATGCCAGAAACAATTCAACTTCGTTTCGCCGACATGTGGGACATCCTTCATCCGGCTCCACCTGCCGTGCAGCAATATTGAGTGCACAACTTCAAGGAAAGATTCACCCTGGTCATTGCAGCGCATTAGTAATGACTAGTGAGCAGCCAAATCACAGAGCCCCACCTTCACCATAGTAAGTTGCTCGGATGAAGCAACCATCATTTCTCTGTTCCTTGAATCCGCTGGTACTCCCATATTCCCAGAGTAATAAGTTGCTCGGGCGAAGCAACCATCACTTCACCTTTCCCACAGTAAGTACTAGTACCTCCATGGGCCCACTGAAAAATCACTTTTCTCTCTCCATCAAGTGCATTTATTGTCAACCTAACCCTGTCACCGAAACACCTCTTTGGCTCCAGTTAGTTCAGGGTTAGTCATGAGTTAGTCTAACCTCAAGCTAAGTTAGATTATCTAAACAGGAGCAGTATAGGACATGCAAGTTGCTCGAAGCATACAGTCAAATTTGCACGTGAAAGGAACTTTTTTCTTTTTGAAAACGGAACGTGAAAGGATCTTCAAATGATATAATTTTCAAATTATATAAAATCTTATAAATAGTCAAAGGCATCCTCGAATAATACATTATGCCCTACTCCCTCTGTCTAGGTGTATAAGTCATCTTACGAAAACCAAATAATCCCAAAATACTTAGGCGCGGTGCATTAAGTCCCACCTCGTTTCTTGTTTCTTGACATATCCACCAACAAGAGATGTGGGGTGTGCATGTTTTCAATGACTTAGACTACCAAACACGACATGCAATGGTTAGTTCATTGCATGCAATGCTATTAATTAGCAAATAAATATTAATTTCTCTCATTTTCCCCTCTTCCTTTGTTACAGTGCACAATCTAAGATGACTTATTCACTAGACGGAGGGAGTATATAAAATCTTACCAATAGTCAAAACCAAGTGTTACTACTACACCAAACAAGTTCAAAACGAGAAACTGGACCCACTCACGGGCAGCCACGCTGTCTCGTTTGGTCCATCGGTCAAAGCGCTTCCTCTTCTTGGCATAACAATAGAGTACAGTAATTTTTTAAGAATGCTCTTGGCATATCGGTAACATGTGATGAGTTAATCGACCTCAATAGACGGCAAAAATGCCAGCCCGCCACACTTTGAGAGAAACGAGGAGCGAGAAGCGATACGGGCTGGTGGATTACTCGAGCTAGGTGTCGCACGGAGGCCAAGAAATATGGTGATAGCGTGGGTTGGCCATGTATAGTATGATGTAACTACACTGGGCTGCCATGTTTCATACTATTCCGGTCTACTGTCGAGATGATTGGTTGATTTTATATCACTAAATAATATAAAATATTATGAGTGCAGACGCTCCACCATGAGGTTCCTTGCTCCTTTTCGGTTGTCAGGAATCTATGTTCTTCCACTCTTTTTTTGACATGAGCTTTGTTCATCCTTTTGCCAACACGCGGGACATCTAGCATCAACGTGCACGTGTCATGCAATAAAATGGAGATAAGCAGTGCGTAAGTGAGTCGTGCACTACGATGGCACCTACTACTACACAATATTTTTCCTCCTCGATGGCATGTGAATAGTGCACGTACTCAATGACGGAGCACAGGATGGTAGCCATGGACATGGTCGGCCCTTTTTGGAGAGAGTACTAAATACATATTAACTTTGATGTGTCCCGTCAACTCGCAAAACGACGAGAAGCACAGACTGAATGACGGAGCACAAGATGGTAGCCATGGACATGGTCAACCCGTTTTGGAGACTAATGCACTACTTTTGATGTGTCCGGTCTACTCGCAAACGAGGAGAAGCTTTGCTTACTAGTAGTACACTATCTACTGTAGTACCATCATCATTGTTTGACTTTCGAAAGAGGCGAAGAGCCAAGCGCACGGTCACCTACTCACAGTATAACCGACCTTGTTTGCACTAATTTTTTAACGTATTACCTGAGTGTATTGCTACAGTGGTCATCACACGTGAGCCAATTGATTCGCACCCTTCCATGCTCCATTTTGTCTTGCGTTCCTTCCTCCGTCCAGCACGCTGACAAGTGGGCCCAATGCTCATGTATGCCAACGTGGTAGTTAATTATTTTGCAAGAGTCAGCTATCACACCCTTTCGATGCCACGTCAATGTACCCACTAGAAACAAGTTATACTTGTTCGGTTCAACTGCCTCCCTAGGTGTTTGGAGAGGAATTGGCCAGCGCGAGGCGGTTTTATAGGTGGGCAGGCGGCAAAAAACAGGGGAAAACGCGCGAACTAACTAGGGGAGGGAAGCTTCTACATTCGCAGGGGACGTGGAATTGGCTATTCGGCGGCACCACGCGCTCATGCAGGTATGCCATAAATGATACAAAGAGGCATCCTATATCAGCAAGGACCAACTTCCTTACCGATAGCTCATCTAACAGAACTCCCAAGTTAACTGTGCTGAAGCTGGAGTAGTCATGAGATGGGTGACCGGATGGGAAGTGGACTTGATATTAACTAGATGGTATGGGTCACCTTAAAGGTTTAAACCTTTACAGTGACCCATACCATCTAGTTAATATGAAGGTCTTTGTTTTGTATTGTTTGACATTTTTTGTTTTTTTGAACACATGTTAATCGAAGGTCTATTGTGTTACTTTTTAATAATTTTTTTGAACACATGCTAATTGACTTGAAAGAAGGTCTATCGATTTACATTACGACATGTTTCCAAAAAAGGTCATATGACCTCTGTCAACTTATAAGTCATGTCTGTCAAATCAACCTCGAGGTTCTTGTTCTCAAATTAACCTCTAGGCCTTGCCAGAGTGCTCCAATGTAGCCGGCTGTTGGCTATAAGGAGATGCCACCTCACTTAGAGTCATCATAAAAAATACTCATATAATAGATTGGCTCTTAGAATGGCTATTAGGTTGGCTCTAAGCATTTAATATTTGCATGAGCAAGGTACTCCCTCCGTCTAGGTGTATAAGTCACTTTACGAAAACCAAATAATCCCAAAACACTTAGAGCAAGTATAATAAGGTGACATAAGCAGGCTGTAAGGATTTAAATATTCTATTGTTGCTGAGTTGGAAGGGAGAGAAGAGGAGAGAGAAGAGGAGAGAGAAGAGAAGCGGGCTGTAGACTTACAGCCGGCTGCTGCACAAGCTCCAAGAAGCTTTGTGAGAGTGGAAGGTGGGCCACATGTTGAAAAAATAATACTATCTTAAAGCTAACTATTATACGTGTTGGCTATTACATTGGCTATAAATGACATGGCAACTTGTTATAGCCAACAGCTGGCTATATTATTAACCATGCTCTTAGGCGTGGTGCATTAACTCCCACCTCGTTTCTTGTTTCTTGACATATCAACCAATAAGAGATGTGGGTGTGCATGTTTTCAATGACTCGAGACTACCAAACACGACATGCATTGGTTAATTCATTGCATTCAATGCTATTAATTAGCAAATAAATATTAAGTTCTCTTGTTTTTCCCTCCTTCTTGGTCATGGTGCACAACCAAAGATGACTTACTCCCTTCGTTCGGTGAAGAGTGTACATCTACTCGCATGTTCCGCCCAATAGCCAATGACATGTCCCCTGCGAATGCAGAAGCTTCCCTCCCTCGTCTTAGCTGGTTCGCATGTTTTCCCTTGTTTTAAGCCGCATGCCCACCTATAGAACCGCCTTGCACTGGCCAATTCCTCTCCAAACACCTAGGGAGGCGGTTGAACCGAACAAGTCTAACTTGTTTCTAGTGGATACATTGATGTGGCATCGATTCCTCCGTCCTGGTTTATTGGTCTCCATTGTATATTGTGTCAAATTTTAACTATAGATTGAACTAACAAAATGTACGTGCATGTTACCAAAAATTATATCATTGAAAACTATGTTGAAATACGAATCCAACGATATAATTTTTGTTGACACGCATTAACATTTTGTTAGCTAAATATTTGGTCAAAATTTGGCACGAACTACGAAGGTGACCTATAAACCAGGACGGAGGTAGGATGTGAGAGTGGAAGGTGGGCCCTGTATTGATGAAATAACACATCTTTGTATCTTAGGTTGTGCACCGTGACCAAGGAGGAGGGGAAAACGAGAGAACTTAATGTTTATTTGCTAATTAATAGCATTGCATGCAATGAACTAACCACTGCATGTCGTGTTTGGTAGTCTCAAGTCATTAAAAGCATGCACACCCACATCTCTTATTGGTTGATATGTCAAGAAACAAGAAACGAGGTAGAAGTTAATGCACCGCGCCTAAATGTTTTGGGATTATTTGGTTTTCGTAAGTGTCGGTGTGCAACGACACCTATGGGATCACAAGAATCCCTACTACGGTTGCTGGGGCGCAGGGTTGCAAGAAGAGCAGGATTAGTAATCAGCACAAGGATCGTTTACCCAGGTTCGGGCCGCGAGGATGCGTAAAACCCTAGTCCTACTTTGGTGGATGTATTGAGTGTTCTTGATCCCTCGAACTAGCTATGGTGGCTGAGTAGTTCTAGAGAGCCGAATCCTTCTCCAGTACGCCATGGGCCTCCTTTTATAGTCGAAAGGGGCTGCCACAGTGGCACACAGGAGGTGGAAAGGCGTACAGTGCTCAGGCCAGGACGCATTTAATGCATCGCCCGTATTACAGGACAGGACGCATTTAATGCATCGCTCAGGTGTCCCCTAGCTTTATCGGGGATGGGGGTGAGGCCCATCCCGGTTGTCGTCGCTCCCCCTCGCTTCGACACGCGCCCTGGCCTGCGCTGCATGCGACGCCATGTAGGCAGGCAAGCAGCTGAGGTGGCGTGGCGGTAGGGCCTTCACGAAGATCTACATGCCGCCACGCCTGTGCTTGTTGATCTGGTCTGGGAGCTGCATGTTGCTACGCAAGTGCCTGCCCAGCTAGTTGGGTTGGCATCTGCATGCGAACAGCGGTGGAGACTTTGCCGGTGCGGGCCTGGAGGTGGCCCCGCTGGCGTCCTTGGTGTGGGCCTTGCCGGGTGGCCCGACAAGGGTCTTGCCGTGGCGCGCTGTCGTCCCCGGCAAGGATCTTGTCGGGGGTCTTGTGGCTCTCCTCGGCAAGGATCTTGCCGAGGACCGTTGTCTTTTAATCCTCATCTGATCTTGAATATTCCTTGGTCTTGACAAAGATCTGCATGTCACCATGGAGGTGCCTCTCGAGACCTAGTTCCAACATGGTTGGTTGAGTTGGAACCCGTGGGCTCGAGGGTGGCTCACTCCGTTGGTGTGGGCGAGCCGCCCCGGCAAGGGTCTTGTTGGGGCTGTCGAGGCTGCCCCGGCAAGGGCCTTGCCGGGGGAGCCTACTTTGTCCTTCTGCTTCTTTGTGTTCTTGGCCTTGGCGTTGCCTTGGATGTCTTGTACTTCGGCTTCTCTCTGGCTTCCCTCCCTTGCCTTGCTTCGTGTGGCCGCGGCGCGTGGCTCTGACTGCCCGTGCACAAGTAAAGGGGTCAAAAAGGAGAGCCCCTACTTTTGTACACCGACAGTAAGATGACACCTAGACGGAGGGAGTGTTATACTTGAAGGCTACAAGGTTGGCTATAGATGACGTGGCAATGTCATGTAGCCATCATCTGGCTATCCTATTAACCATGCTCTTATAATACTCCTATATTTAAGAACGGAGGGAGTAGTTGGCATGCATGATACTACCTATAATACTCCCATTACAACCAGCCTGGTAGAATTAAAATACCAAATATAAATGGTCGCCGCCTGATCTCTTTGTCCTCCTCCATTATCCGGCAGAAGAAGAATCAAGCAAGACACCGGTTGTATTCGCCGGCGTCGCCTCGGCGGTGGCCTTCATGGGATACAATTGGCGGCGGCCTCCCGTGTTCTACTTTTCCTCGATAATGGCGGCGGGCAGGAATGTGCTGCCCGTCACCTCGTCCACATCTGCGTAGCTGCATCACCTCGTCGATATCCCCGGCGGCTTCTTTCTCTGCCTGTATGTCGCGGCTACGTGCGCGTCTGATGACCCACAAGTATAGGGGATCTATCGTAGTCCTTTCGATAAGTAAGAGTGTCGAACCCAACATGGAGCAGAAGGAAATGATAAGCGGTTTTCAGTAAGGTTTTCTCTGCAAGCACTGAAATAGTAGGTGACAGATAGTTTTATGATGAGATAAATAGTAACAAGCAAAAAGTAAATAAAGTAAATAACATGCAGCAAGGTGGCCCAATCCTTTATGTAGCAAAGGACAAGCCTGGACAAATTCTTATAATCGGAAAAACGCTCTCGAGCACACATGGGAATATCATCAAGCTAGTTTTCATCATGTTCATATGATTCACGTTCGGTACTTTGATAATTTGATATGTGGGTGGACCGGTACTTGGGTGCTGTTCTTACTTGAACAAACATACCACTTATGATTAACCTCTATTGCAAGCATCCGCAACTACAAAAAAAGTATTAAGGTAAACCTAACCATAGCATGAAACATATGGATCCAAATCAGCCCCTTACGAAGCAACGCATAAACTAGGGTTCAAGCTTACATCACTCTAGCAACCCATCATCTACTTATTACTTCCCAATGCCTTCCTCTAGGCCCAAATAATGGTGAAGTGTTATGTAGTCGACGTTCACATAACACCACTAGAGGCTAGACAACATACATCTCATCAAAATATCGAACGAATACCAAATTCACATGACTACTAATAGCAAGACTTCTCCCTTGTCCTCAGGAACAAACGTAACTACTCACAAAGCATATTCATTTTCATAATCAGAGGGGTAATAATATGCGTAAACGATCTGAACATATGATCTTCCACCAAATAAACCAACTAGCATCAACTACAAGGAGTAATCAACACTACTAGCAACCTACTAGCACCAATCCCGGACTTGGAGACAAGAATTGGATACAAGAGATGAACTAGGGTTTGGAGATGAGATGGTGCGGGTGAAGATGGTGATGGAGATTTCCCTCTCCCGATGAGAGGAGCGTTGGTGATGATGATGACGATGATTTCCCCCTCCCGGAGGGAAGTGTCCCCGGCAGAACAGCTCCGCCAGAGCCCTAGATTGATTCCACCAAGGTTCCGCCTCGTGGCGGCGGAGTATCGTCCCGTAAAGCTTACCCATGATTTTTTCCGGTAAAAGTGATGATATAGCGAAGATGGTCACGGAGGCCACCAGGCCCAGGAGATAGGGGCGCCCTATAGAGGGGCGCCTGTCTCTGGACAGTGTGGGCCCCCGGCCTATTTCTATTGCTCATAATTTCTTATAAATTCCAAAAGTTGTTTCGTGGAGTTTCAGACTTTTGGAGATGTGCGTAATAGGTTTCTAACGTTTGCTCCTTTTCCACCAGAATTCCATTCTTGGCATCCCCCTCTTCATGGTAAACCTTGTAAAATAAGGAGAATAGCCATAAGTATTGGGATATAATGTGTAATAACAGCCCATAATGCAATAAATATTGATATAAAAGCATGATGCAAAATGGACGTATCAACTCCTCCAAGCTTAGACCTCGCTTGTCCTCAAGCGGGCTAAATTGAAAAATATGTCCACATGTTTAGAGATAGAGGTGTCGATAAAAATAAAATACTGGACATGATGGCATCATTCTCATTCTAATAACAGCAACATATATGGATTTTGTCATATGATTTCCTATGCTCAAGTAATAAGCAATTCACAATATCAAGTATGGTTCAAAAACTTCATTGGGAACTAACAAACTATAATCTCAGTCATTGAAGCAATTGCAATTTATCGTAACATCGGAAAGAGTCAATAATAGAGCTTTTCAGCAAGCTCACATACTCAACTATCTCATAGTCCCCTATAATTATTGACACTCACGCAATACTTGTGGTTATAGAGTTTCAGCCGGACACTGAGAAAGATAGGGGCTTATTGGGTTGCCTCCCAACATATTCACCTTTAGGTGATGTCAACAATAATAGACTATGCCAACTTACATCCAATTGGATATATGTATCATGATCTTTCAAACACGAGGAGCTTGCCAAAGGATAAAAATAAAAAGGGAAAGGTGAGCATCACCTCGACTCAAGCATAAAGTAAAACATAAAGTAAATGATAGGCCCTTCGCAGAGGGAAGCAAAGGTTGTCATCCGCGTTTAGGGTTGATGCATAAAATCTTAGTGCAAAAGAACGTCACTTTATATTGCGCCTTGTATGTGGACCTTTATTATCCAGTCCGTCGCTTTTATTACTTCCACAACAAGTTCGTACAAAGCTTATTTTCTCTGCACTAATAAGTCATACATATTTAGAGAGCAATTTTTATTGCTTGCACCGATGACAACTTACTTGAAGGATCGTATTCAATCCATAGGTAGGTATGGTGGACTCTCAAGGCAAAACTGGATTTAAGGATATTTGGAAGCACAAGTAGTATCTCTACTTGGTGCTAGGAATTTGGCTAACACGAGGAGAAAAGGCAAGCTCAACATGTTTGGAAGGTCAATGACAATATATTTTAACTGAGATGTTGGAAAACATAAACCATTACGTTGTCTTCCTTGTCCAACATCAACTCTTTTAGCATGTCATACTTAATGAGTGCTTCACAATTATAAAAGATGTCCAAGATAATATATTTATATGTGAACCCCTCTTTCCTTATCACTTCCTATTAATTGCAACGATGACCAAGGCTACGTCCATCAACTCTCAACAATTTTTATGCCTCATACTTTCTATATGTGAAGTTATTACTATCCATAAGATCAATATGAACTCTTTTGTTCTTTCTACTTTCTCAAGATCATAGCATCATAGCAAAGCCCTTGACTCAACACTAATCTTTATTATAGATAGCACACGGACTCGCTTACATAAAGAGATCGCAAAGCAAAGCTCAAAACTACTTGATATCAAAACTTCAATCTACTAGATCAAGATACTACTAAAAGGATCGAACTAAATAAAGCGGTAAAGATAGGAGTGTGATTGTGATACAATACCGGGGCACCTCCCCCAAGCTTGGCAGTTGCCAAGGGGAGTGCCCATACCCATGTGATTATTTCTTCGGAGGTGGTGCAGTAGGAGTTGTTGATGATGTAGGCTTGTCATCCGTCTTCCAGGGCATCTGCTCTCCATCATAAAAGGATAATCGAGTCTCCGGGATCCTTAAATCTGCAGCCAAACTCATTCGCTTGAATCTATATTCATACTCACAGTTCTGGTTTTGTAGGTCATAGATCTGGGCTTGGAGGTGCTCGGTTTTCTCTTGAAGTTTGAAGATGGTTTCCCCGATGACTTTGACATCCAGCTTGTGGTTGTTGGCGAACTCCGTGATCATCATCTGGTTGGCTTTGAGTCCACGCTCCACCATCCCTGGACACTTGAAAACTTCTTGCTCCACAGCTTCGAGCTTTGTCTCCACGCTCCCGGTATGCTTCGGTCCCTCCACATCGCGGATGTGCAGCACCCCGTCACGCACCTCAATGGTTTGAGGATGATGCAGCACCTCTGCGAGATAGGGATTGATAACTCTCTCGAAAAACTTGTCCTTGGGAGCGCTTGGAGATGACATGATGCTCTAGATCTGAAACAGAAACAGCTCGAAACGAAAACAGAGGATATTTGCGTGATACGGGAGTCAAAACCTTCGGGAGAATATATAATGAATTTTTACTGACCTAAATACGTAACATACAAGAAAACAGAGTCCGGGAGGCACACAAGGTGCCCACGAGACAGGGTAGCGCCCTACGAGCGCCCTCCTCTCGTGGGAGCCTCGTGTCCCTTTCGGACTACTTATTTCTTCCTAAAATTCTTAAATAATCCAAAACTGATAAAATTGCCATTAGAGTTGCTTTGGAGTCGGTTTACTTACCGTACTAATGCACCTATGCCTTTTGAGTCTGGAAAGTTCTGGAAAGTATCTCTTATGTATTCCTGAGGGGTTATGGTCTCAATAATATTAGTTCCACATTAATAGGATTACCTGAAATATAATGTTTAATTCTTTGACCGTTTACCACCCTCGGATTTGTGCCTTCGAAGTTATTGATTTTTATAGCGCCAGAACGATAGACCTCTTCGATAACGTAGGGACCTTCCCATTTTGAGAGAAGTTTTCCTACAAAAAATCTTAAACGAGAGTTGAATAATAACACATAATCTCCTACGTTAAACTCACGCTTTTGTATCCTCTTATCATGCCAGCGTTTGACTTTTTCTTTGAAAAGCATGTCATTCTCATATGCTTGGATTCTCCATTCATCAAGTGAGCTAATATCAAATAACCTCTTCTCACTGGCAAGTTTGAAATCATCGTTGAACTTTTTAATAGCCCAGTATGCCTTATGTTCTAGTTCGAGAGGTAAATGACATGCTTTTCCATAAACCATTTTATATGGAGACATACCCATAGGATTTTTGTATGCAGTTCTATAGGCCCATAATGCATCATCAAGTTTCTTGGACCAATTCTTTCTAGACCTATTGACAGTCTTTTGCAAAATTAATTTGAGCTCTCTATTGCTCAACTCTACTTGACCACTAGACTGCGGGTGATAAGGAGATGTGATTCTATGATTGACATCATATTTAGCAAGCATCTTACGGAAAGCACCATGAATAAAGTGTGAACCACCATCAGTCATAAGATATCTAGGGACTCCAAACCTCAGAAAAATAAGTTCTTTAAGCATTTTAATAGAAGTGTTATGATCAGCACTACTTGTTGGAATAGCTTCTACCCACTTAGTAACGTAATCAACAGCAACTAAAATATGTGTATAACCATTGGAGGCAGGAAAAGGTCCCATATAATCAAAGCCCCAAACATCAAACGATTCAATAACAAGGGAATAATTCATAGGCATTTCTTGACGTCTACTAATGTTACCTATTCTTTGACATTCATCACAAGATAAGACAAACTTACGAGCATCTTTGAAAAGAGTAGGCCAATAAAAACCAGATTGAAGTACCTTGTGTGCAGTTCTATATCCAAATAAGTGGTGTCCTCCATAGGATTCAGACTGACACTTGCGTAGGATTTGTTCCTGTTCATGCTCAGGCACACAACGTCTAATAATGCAATCTACTCCTTCTTTATAAAGGTGTGGATCATCCCAGAAGTAATGTATTAAATCATAAAAGAACTTTTTCTTTTGCTGGTATGTGAAACTAGGCGGTATATATTTAGCAACAATGTAATTAGCATAATCAACATACCAAGGAGCGATCTGAGAAGCATTGACAACCGCTAATTGTTCATCAGGAAAACTATCATTAATAGGCAGTGGGTCATCAAGAACATTCTCTAACCTAGACAAGTTGTCTGCAATGGAGTTCTCGGCTCCTTTTCTACCAGTAATATGCAAATCAAATTCTTGGATCAAGAGAACCCATCTAATGAGTCTAGGCTTAGCATCTTTCTTTTCCATAAGATATTTAATAGCAGCATGATCAGTGTGAATAGTGACTTTGGAATCAACGATATAAGGCCTAAACTTATCACATGCAAACACAACTGCTAAGAATTCTTTTTCAGTAGTAGCATAATTTCTCCGGCAGTATCAATAGTCTTACTAGCATATTGTATAATATTCAATTTATTATCGACTCTTTGCCCTAAAACATCCCCTACTGCTTAATCACTAGCATCACACATAATTTCAAAAGGTAAATTCCAATCAGGTGGCTGAACAATAGGTGCAGTGATCAAAGCTTTCTTAACTGTTTCAAATGCTTCTACACAATCATCATCAAAGACAAAAGGAATATCTTTTTGCAATAAATTAGTCAGAGGCCTAGAGATTTTAGAAAAGTCCTTAATGAACCTCCTATAAAAGACGGCATGACCAAGGAAACTTCTTATACCTTTTATGTCCTTGGGACATGGCATCTTTTCAATAGCATCAACTTTGGCTTTATCAACTTCAATACCTCTCTCGGAGATCTTGTGCCCCAAGACAATGCCTTCATTAACCATAAAGTGACACTTTTCCCAATTCAGGACGAGACTAGTGTCTTCGCATCTCTGCAAAACTCGATCAAGGTTGCTCAAACAATCATCAAAAGAGGATCCATAGACGGAAAAGTCATCCACGAATTCCTCACAAATATTTTCACAAAAATCAGAGAATATAGCCATCATGCATCTTTGAAAGGTAGCAGGTGCATTATATAAACCAAAAGGCATACGTCTATAAGCAAAAGTACCAAAAGGGTAAGTAAAAGTAGTTTTAGATTGATCCTTTGTCGACCACGGTATTTGAGAGAAGCCGAATAACCATCTAGAAAGCAAAAATGTGTGTGTTTGGATAGCCTTTCTAGCATTTGATCAATAAAAGGTAAAGGGTAATGATCTTTCTTAGTAGCTTTATTTAACTTACGAAAATCAATTACCATCCTATAACCTGTAATAATTCTTTGCGGGATTAATTCATCTTTATCATTAGAAACAACAGTAATACCTCCCTTTTTGGGGACACAATGGACAGGGCTTACCCATTCACTATCAGCAACGGGATAAATAATACCAGCCTCAAGGAGTTTTAAAATATCCTTTCTTACCACTTGCTTCATTTTGGGATTTAATCTTCTTTGAGGATCTCTAACTTGTTTGGCATCTTTCTCTACTGAAATTTTGTGTTGACATAATGTGGGACTAATGCCCTTGAGATCATCCAGAGTATATCCAATAGCATCTCGGTTCTTCTTCAGAGTTTTCAATAATCTTTCTTCTTCTTTCTCTGAAAGGTTAGCCCTAATAATAACAGGATATATTTCTTTTTCATCAAGATAAGCATACTTAAGATTATCAGGTAAAGGTTTGAGTTCAAAAACGGGATCACCCTTGGGTAGAGGGGGGTCCCCAAGAATTTCAATGGGAAGGTTATGTTTCAAAGATGTGTTCTTGTTTAAGGAACACTTCATCTATTTCTTCCCTTTCCTTCATAAACATATCGTTTTCATGGTCTAACAAATAATGTTCTAACGGATCAGTTGGAGGAACAACAATAGAAGCAAGACCAATAATTTCATCCTTACTAGGTGGTTCCCTTTCACGAGGTTGTCTATTAAACTTGGAAAAATTGAACTCATGAGACATACCATCTATGCCAATAGTGACTACCTTCCTTTTACAATTAATCTTAGCACTAGCAGTATTCAAGAAAGGTCTACCAAAAATAATGGGACAAAAATCATCTTGTCGGGAAGCAAGAACAAGAAAATCAGCAGGGTATTTAATCTTCCCACACAAGACTTCAACATCTCTAACAATCCCAATAGGTTTAATGGTGTCCCTATTAGCAATCTTAATAGTAACATCAATGTCTTCCAATTCAACAGGTGCAATATCGTGCATAATTTCTTTATATAGATCATAAGGTATCGC
The DNA here is from genome assembly GCA_021605145.1 of Aegilops bicornis. Lineage (NCBI taxonomy): Eukaryota > Viridiplantae > Streptophyta > Magnoliopsida > Poales > Poaceae > Aegilops > Aegilops bicornis. The sequence goes on along the minus strand of CM038669.1, from coordinate 563,687,428 downwards.
ACTAGCACTAGCACCCATATCGCACAAGCCATGATAACAATGATCTCCTATTTTAACAGAAAGAACAGGCATGCCTACGACAGGTCTACGTGTCTTAGTATCGAGTCTAGCAATATTAGCAGTTTCACCCACGAAAGAGATAACATGCCCATCTAAGTCCTCATCCAAGAGATCTTTAATCATAGAAATACCAGGTTCAACATTAATTTGCTCAGGAGGTGTATAAGTCCTAGTATTACTCTTACGAACAACAAATAAGCTTTAACATGATCTTTTGTCCTAACAGGAAAAGGAGATTTTTCAACATAAGTAGTAGGAACAATAGGATCACTATAAGTAATAGTCTTTTCTTCGACTGTAATAGGTCCAACTACTTTCACTTAAACAGGAGGATCGTATTTAAATCACTTCTCTTTAGGGAGATCAACGTGAGTAGCAAAAGATTCACAAAAAGTAGCTACTATCTCAGAGTCAAGTCCATACTTAGCGCTAAATCCATGAAAAGCATCGGTATCCATAAAAAATTTAACACAATCGAACTTAGGTGTCATACCTGACTACTTACCATCATCGGAACCCCAATCTTCAGAGTCGCGTTTAATTCTTTCCAATAAGTCCCATTAGAAATCAGTATTCTTCAGCATATAGGAACCAGCACAGGAAGTATTGAGCAGGTTGCGATTATTAAGAGAAAGCCGAGCATAAAAATTCTGAATAATCATTTCCCGAGAGAGCTCATGATTGGGGCGTGAATATAACATTGACTTAAGCCTCCCCCAAGCATGAGCGACGCTTTCTCCTTCGCGAGGCCAGAAATTATATATATAATTACAATCACGATGCACAAGATGCATAGGATAGAACTTCTGGTGAAATTCCAACTTCAATCGCTTATAATTCCAAGATCCCGTATCATCACATAGCATATACCATGTCAATGCATCTCCCTTCAAAGATAAAGGGAAGACCTTCCTTTTAACAACTTCATCGGGAATACATGCAAGCTTAAATAAACCACAGACTTCATCCACAAAGATAAGGTGTAAATCAGGATGCAATGTTCCATCTCCTACAAAAGGATTAGCTAGCAGTTTCTCTATCATACCCGAAGGAATCTCAAAGTGAATATTTTCATAAGGTTCAGTAGGTTGAGGAGCATCTCTTTGCTCTTCTGGTTGGGGTGAAGATACCCCAAACAAGCCCTTCAAAGGATTAGTTTCCATAGTGACAAGTGACAGAAAATTTCAGCACACTATATAAATGTTTCCTTACCAAGTTCCACTCACCAAAAGCGCTTACACTCCCAAGAACGGTAGCGGAAAAGAGTCTTGATGACCCACAAGTATAGGGGATCTATCATAGTCCTTTTGATAAGTAAGAGTGTCGAACCCAACGAGGAGCAGAAGGAAATGATAAGCGGTTTTCAGTAAGGTTTTCTATGCAAGCACTGAAATAGTAGGTGACAGATAGTTTTGTGATGAGATAAATAGTAACGAGCAAAAAGTAAATAAAGTAAATAACATGAAGCAAGGTGGCCCAATCCTTTATGTAGCAAAGGACAAGCCTGGACAAATTCTTATAATAGGAAAAACGCTCCCGAGGACACATGAGAATATCATCAAGCTAGTTTTCATCACGTTCATATGATTCGCGTTCGGTACTTTGATAATTTGATATGTGGGTGGACCGGTGCTTGGGTGCTGTTCTTACTTGAACAAACATCTCACTTATGATTAACCTCTATTGCAAGCATCCGCAACTACAACAAAAGTATTAAGGTAAACCTAACCATAGCATGAAACATATGGATCCAAATCAGCCCCTTACGAAGCAACGCGCATAAACTAGGGTTCAAGCTTCATCACTCTAGCAACCCATCATCTACTTATTACTTCCCAATGCCTTCCTCTAGGCCCAAATAATGGTGAAGTGTTATGTAGTCGACGTTCACATAACACCACTAGAGGCTAGACAACATACATCTCATCAAAATATCAAACGAATACCAAATTCACATGACTACTAATAGCAAGACTTCTCCCTTGTCCTCGGGAACAAACATAACTACTCACAAAGCATATTCATGTTCATAATCAGAGGGGTAAAAATATGCATAAACGATCTGAACATATGATCTTCCACCAAATAAACCAACTAGCATCAACTACAAGGAGTAGTCAACACTACTAGCAACCTACTAGCACCAATCCCGGACTGGGAGACAAGATTTGGATACAAGAGATGAACTAGGGTTTGGAGATGAGATGGTGCTGGTGAAGATGTTGATGGAGATTGCCCTCTCCCGATGAGAGGAGCATTGGTGACGATGATGACGATGATTTCCCCCTCCCGGAGGGAAGTGTCCCTGGCAGAACAGCTCCGCCAGAGCCCTAGATTGATTCCGCCAAGGTTCCGTCTCGTGGCGGCGGAGTTTCGTCCCGTAAGCTTGCCCACGATTTTTTCCAGGGTAAAAGTGACGATATAGGAGAAGATGGCGTCGGAGACCCACCAGGGGGCCCAGGAGATAGGGGCGCGCCCCCTGTCTCCTGGATAGGGTGTGGGCCCCTAGGCCTATTTCTTTTGCTCATAATTTCTTATAAATTCTAAAAAGTTGTTTCGTGGAGTTTCAGTATTTTTGGAGATGTGCAGAATAGGTTTCCAACGTTTGCTCCTTTTCCAGCCAGAATTCCAGCTGCCGGCATCCCCCCTCTTCATTGTAAACCTTGTAAAATAAGGGAGAATAGCCATAAGTATTGAGATATAATGTGTAATAACAGCCCATAATGCAATAAATATTGATATAAAAGCATGATGCAAAATGGACGTATCAGCGTCGACAACGGATGGCGCTGTCGCAGACACTGGAGGCGCTGTGCGACGCGGCAGCGTCAAGGGCAGCGAAGATGCCCGTGCCACCGTGCTCCCCGACAAGCTGGCGTGGAGCAAGTCGGCACTCTTCCTTGAGCTGTATTGGAGAGGCCAGCTGTGGAACCACGTGCTGGCTTAGTGCGGCAACTGCCTCCGACAGGCTAGGCGAGGTAGGTGGAGAAGCGAGCTGCCGGGCTCGGCGGGCCACCTAGACGACTTTTATGTCAGAGAACTGCTCTTCGTGCTCGTCAGATGCCGCCGAAAGAGTGGAGAAAATGGTGGAAGGAGGAGCTTGGTCGGCGTCCTACTCCTGAACGGACGTGTGTGGCCTGAGTTGGTTTCTCACATTTCACGCAGGTATCTATATCTATACTACTATATAGTGTACCAATTTTAAGTAGGACTAAGAACATCAATCATAACCATTGATCTTCTAAATCTAATGGCCAATATCTGTAGGATTCGCATGAACATTACACTGCTGCTACCTCACCTGTGTTCTAGAACAATCATGTACCCTTTCTAGAAAAAAGAAGCCCATAACTAGCCCCAATGGGTTGTGTTGCCACATGACCACCAGATGGTTTGATTGAGCCCAGTCGAGATGGTTTAGTAGGAGAATGTGGATATTTCTCAAAAAAAAAGAACACGTGGAAAAAGTGAAGCAACGTGTAGTTCTTGTTAAATGAACGTACAATTTTATGGCATGAATACTACTTCCCGCTTTTACAATATTAAACTAATATCGGCATTTATACATCACTATAATTTCCTTTGCTTTGAATCTATTAGCACATATATTACTTCTTTTCCCTTTTACCAAAATCACTCTGTTATATTAAGACGTGCCTTGCACGTGTATACATACTAGAAAATGTAGGTTTTTGAATGCGGCAAGGAGGCGGGTACAGCTGGGAGTGCTGCGGGCGGCGCCCTGGGCCGGCGTGCCGCTTCAAATGGCGGACACACTGAGAGGTGTGTTCGCCCTGACCCCCTTGACCGTGGACCTTGACGGTGTACGCCACCTTGTCTCCAGATCTGAGATGCCACGTGTACCAGATGAATGACTCCAAGCTCAACCACCGTGATGCAAGAGGTGCGAGTCGAGGAACACTGTTTTAGACACCCCCCCCATAATTTTCCTCGTCATCATCTGAGTCCTAGAAGACTCACCACCTTCATCATTAGGCATGCAGCCGCCTTCATAGACAACATGCGCATAAGGAGTAGAGACGACTGGGGATGCACCACGTCGTGGGCACTCCGTACGTGCTCGTGTGCGTGTAGCGTGCGTGCTTTTCCATCGCTGCTAGCTCTAAGGCCAAGGCTGCAGTCGTCTTCGTCTCCGGCTAGTCGTTGAGCAGCGACGGCAAAGAGGAGCTGCAAGAGATGCGTAGGCGCCGTTTTGTGCGAGCTTCGCCATAGCACGATGAACCGGAGGTCGCCACATATGGCGCACGCCTCCATGCAGCCGAGTGTGTGCACATGCATGTGTTATGCACGTGCATTCTGCGGCCGAGTGTGTGTGCATGCATGTGTTGTGTATGTGCGTTGTGTGCTCCATGTTGTGCGCGTTTGTGCATCAGTTGGATCGGCATGAGTTAGTGCGTCGGCGTGTGTACATGCGTGGCTGCATTCGTCCTGTACATGTGTGGCTTCTTGCGTGATTATCAATATAAACTAATAAAATATCTTCAACTTAGCATCTTCATGTATCGCCTCTAGTGGTTAGGAAAGGGTTCATGTTGTTTTATTTGTTTATAGGTGGGAAGGCGGCAAAAATAGGGGAGAACGCTCAAGTGTCGGTTTACGAAAGAAGGGGCACATCTTTGTACCACTTACTTGTGCACGGGCAGTCGGAGCCGCGCCCACGGCCACACCAAGCAGAACAGGGAAGGTGAACCAAGGTAAAACCGAAGCCCAAGACAATCAAGACGACGCCAAGGCCAAGAACACAAAGAAGCAGAGGGGCGGAGCAGCTTCTCCTGGCAAGACCCTTGCCGGGGCAGCACGCCCCAACCACCAACAGAGCGAGCCGCCCTTGAGCCCACGGTCTCCAACGCCATCAACCACATTGGGCCAGGGCTTGGGAGGCACCTCTGTGGTGGCATGCAGATCTTTGTCAAGACCAAGAAATATTCAAGATCAGATGAGGATTAAGAGACAACGATCCTCGACAAGATCCTTGCCGAGGAGAGCCACAAGACCCCTGGCAAGATCCTTGCCGGGGACGACAGCGCACCACGGCAAGAGCCTTGCCGGGCCGCCCATCAAGGCCCTCACCAAGGGCGTCAGCGGGGCCACTGCTAGGCCCGCACCAGCCAAATCTCCACCGCCATTCGCATCCAGCTGCCAGCCCAACCAGCTGGGCAGGCACCTGCATGCCAACATGCAGCTTCCAGGCCAACTCAGCACACGCCTGCGTGGCGGCATGCAGATCTTCGTGAAGGCTCCACCATCGCGCCACCTCAGCTGCCTGCCTGCCTACATGGTGCCGCATGCATCGTTGGCCAGGGCGCGTCTCGAAGCAAGGAGGAGCGGCGACGGACGAGGCCACGCTCCCGTCCTCGATAAAGCTAGGGCACACCTCAGTGATGCATTAAATGTTTCTTGTCCTATAATACGAGCGATAAGCTCGTAACACTGTACGCCTTTCCACCTCCTCTGTGCCACTATGGCAGCCCCTTTCGACTATAAAAGGAGGCCCATGGCATACAGGGAAAGGATTCGGCTCTTTGGAACCACACACCCACCATAGCTAGTTCGAGAGCTCAAGAACTCTCTGAAATACATCCACCAAAGCAGGACTAGGGTTTTACGCATCCTCGCGGCCCGAACCTGGGTAAACGACCCTTGTGCTGATTACTAATCCTGCTCTTCTCGCAACCCTGCGCCCCGGCAACCATAGTAGGGATTCTTGTGATCCCATAGGTGTCATTCCACACCGAAATCTTTGGCGCGCCAGGTAGGGGGTGCAATTGTGAGAATCTGGTCTAGTAGTTAGCCTAGCGTTTCTCCATCGTGATGGCTCCCAAGAAGAAGATGGTCAGGAGAAAATGGCGCCTCCCGCAAGCGCGAAGGACGCCAGCGTGGCAATAGAAAAGCTAAGTGTGCAAAGCCTTGAGCTATTCCCTTTCATATATGAAGTTATCGTCCTCAGAGATCTTGCCTATGTATGAAAAACCTGCACGCAAAGGGGCTCTCCTGCGATTGGCAACGCCTTTGTTCTGTTTCGAGTCTGCTCAACAGCTCAAGCGGCCGCGTCGAGAGTGGCGGGGTAGCCTTCCGCACCTGGCAACGCTGTCGCTTCTGACTTGAGTCAAGCTCGACAGTTCGGGCGGCCGCGCTAAGGGTGGTAAGGTGGTTCGCCTAGCAGCACGCACACCCGGCAGGCCAATGGGAACCCGTCCCCAAGACGCCGCCCTAGGTTTACGCGCCGAGAAACCTACCCAGTTAACGTAGGGTGGACATACAAAGGGAAATCAAACAGGAAAATAACATGCATAATATTAAAAGTACTCAAGAGTTATATTACATCAATTGTTGCTGCGGTTCTAACTAAAGACAACAATTGTCTTGGCCATGAACCTGCAGCGACGATAAGAAACGGGGTGCCTAATCTCGGCGTTGGCCCTCCACCCTCATAATTTCGCCGACACAGATGATGATGGGCTTGATGCGCTCCCTGAGCGGCACAAGGTCAGTATCCTCTGGCAAGCTCTCCAGCGCAGCGTCGAAGTCGAGGTCGGGGTACCAGTATGCCACCTTGGTGATAACCTTGGTCATGGCACCCTGGCAAAGCCTCCGGGTCTCGTTGGCCAGCGAGGCCGCCCGGTTGGCGTGAATCTGCTCCAGAGCCCCGAGAACACACTCGAAGAACAAGGTTAGCTTGGTGTAGGTGGTCCCGCTGCGCTCTCGGGCGTACCTTACATTTGGTATCCCCATGGTAGCCAGCTGCACGGTGATCCTGCCAGTGGCGTCCTCGAGGCGGCTGATCCAGCGGTTCATGCCCTCCTTCAAATCCCTATGCTCGGCGTCCCCGTTCCTCTGCAGCTGCTTCTCGATCTCCAGCTCCTTGGCCAGGGTCCCGTCCCGGGCTTTGGCCTCCGTGAGCATCCCCTCAAGGCCCTCCAACTTCAGCGTGAGGTCCTTGGTGGACTTGTTGCCTCGGAGAGCTCCCCGGCCTTGCTGACGGCCGCGCCCTGCGCCTCCGTCAGGGTGCCATTGAGCGTGTCCTTCTCCTAGGATAGCTTCAGGGCCTGCTCCTTCAGCCCGTCCCGCTCCACCTCCAGCTCCTTCACCTTGCCAGCGTGAACTAGAGCTTGGGCATCGAGTGCCTCCCTATGCCTCTACTCTAGCTCTTGGGTCCGCTGCCTGACGAGCCTCTCCACCTCCCTGTCCTTGGCACGGAGTTTGGCGTCGAGGTCCGCCTTGCGCTTGGCGAGGTCCTCCTCCTGGGAGTTCAGCGCGGCCTAGTGCTGGGTCCGGGCGGCCTCTGCTGCCGCGGCCAAGCCCTTCACCGTCTCCTGGGCCTTCTCGATGTCGGCCAGCTTCATGGTGAGCTCCACGTCGCGCTTCGCCAGCTTGCCCTGGGCGGTCTTCAATTCCTCGTGAGCCTGGCAGAACCAGTCCTGCGTCTCGGCGACGTGCTTCTGGAGGTCCGACTCTGCCTTCTCCGCCATCGCCATCCTGGACTTATCCTTGTCCACACGGGCGCGGTGAAGCGCCTGGAGCTTCCAGAAGCTGGCGCCCATGGCATGGAGGAGCCGCTCTTCCTGGGAGCCGTCGCCACCAGCATTCGGCTTGTCAACGATCTCAAGCCCGGCGGCGGCGAGCACCTCGTCGTCAAACACCTCCCCCTCGATGGGAGCCCTAGTGCTCGACGCGCGTGGGAGGTGGACGAAGAGATCTTCGCTCACCTTCAGGTACTTGCCGGAGCCAGAGGCCGCGGAGGAGGATGGCTGGTCATCGACCACCTCCTCCTCGGCGGTGGCCTCGCCGCTCCCTCCGGCAGGCCCCTTGTCGGCTTCCTCGGCGGTAGCCTTGCCGGGCTCCCCGCAGGCCCTTCGGCGGCGTCCTCCGCAGCACCACCAGCGTTTTCCTTGGCGGCGACCTTCTCGGCCTCCGCTGCGGCATCCTTGGCCACGTCCTCGATGACAGTGTCCATGTCCTCCCAGTCCGCCGAGAGAGGATCTGGATGTCAAGAAGAGGGTGGGTAGAGCCAAGATCAAAGATTCAAAAAGAAGAGAAAAAGCATGGACGAAGAGCGGACGACTTACCAGTGTCAGGCTAGGAAGCAGAAGTCCCCTCCCCGCCAACATCTGTCACCGAGGCGGAACCACCAGCACCCAAGTTCTCCTCCTCCTCTGTGTGCGTGGGCTCGGTGTTTGGCGCCCTTGCCAGGGACGCCCCTCGGGGCGGCGTGGTCGATGGGGCGGTGTGCTGGGATTAGCCCTCTGCAGCTCCTCCTGCTACTTCTCTCCTCCTGCAATACCTGGCAAGGTCAGCACCAAAGAGTCGTGCCCCTAACACATGTCGACGAGGGGAGAGTGATGAACTTATGCTGGGGGTTGTGCCCGGGGCTGCTGTCCGGGCTGCTCAGCACCACCAATGGCGCCCTCGAAGTACCAGCCGGGGGCTGGCCACCCGCCAAGACCTTGGCCCTCTTCACTCGCTGGGCCAGCGTCTCCACGTACCTGCAAAGATGAAGACAAGTCAAGTCAAGTGGCACAGGTTGAGTAAATAGGGATGGCGAAAAGAAGCAGGGTGCTTACTCGTCATCCACCTCCTCCTCTGTTGCCTTCTTTTTCCTTCTGGGCTAAGTGACCCGAAGTCGAAGGTGACCCCCACGTCGACGCCTGCGAAGGAGGGGAGGAGGGCGGAGTCTTGATGCGCTTGGACGAAGAGGAGGCAGATGCTTTCTTCCTCACTGTCGCGACCTTCACCACCTTCTTGGCCACCGCGGCCCTCATCTGACGGGCGGACTCCTCCAGGGACTTTGGTCGTCGCGCAGCCTTGACAGGCCGCACCGGCTCGCCAGAAGTGGCCCACCACAGGACTCGCCCTCTCCCCATAGCCGGAGGGTCAACAGCCCCGACCTCCTCCTTCGACGACTCATCGGCCACATCCTCAACCAGAGGAGCCTCGGTGCCGGCGCCGCTGGCCTCCCCAGCGGCCTCCGCCCACCTGGCGAGCTCCTCCTCCTCCGCGGCCATTGAGTCCTTATCCTCCACACCACCAGCGCTGACAGCCTCCTCTGCAAGCTTCGCCTCCGTCGCCCTGGCGGCGATGTAGTCCAGCTCCGCCTGGGTGGTGTCCTGGACGAGAAGCCGCTCGTCGTCGGTGTTGATGTATCCCTCGTGCAGAGTGTCGAAGAACTGCTGCACCTCGACGTCCTCTGGCTCGGCCCAGCTCTGGTCAGGGCCATGCGCGTTGCAGTCCGGCATCATGGCGATGATGTCGGTCCGGCGCGAATTGTTGCACAGCGGGACCACTCCCGCCGGCAACTTGAACAAGGGCCCCTTGAAGACCTTGCCGGCCTTTGCGGCGGCCATCGCGACCTTGCCGGTCCGCTCGACCTCGCCGTCGCGGCCCACATTGAGCTGGAAGATTCGCTGGCAAAAATGGGCGTGCCCCATCACTGTGAAATTGTGTTCAAGGCCGGGGCGAAGCCGCATGATGTCGGCGGGGTTCGTGAAAAGCCAGGCCGGCCTCCCCTTGTTATGCAATGGAGCGATCCGGCGGCGGACGAAGTCTGCCCCGATCATCTCGAGGGTGAGCCCGGCCTCGGTGAGCTGAAGGATCCTGGTGGTGGCGATTGTGAGCTTCTCGTCATCGGCGTCGACATCGCTCCAATCGCTTCTGCGGACCGGCGGCGCCCGGCGAACTTCGCAGAATGACGGTGGGTCCTTCTCTTCGATCCAGCACCACCGGCCCCGCCATTCTTCCCACCTCTCCTTCATGGCGCCATCTGTTACGCTCCCTTGGACCTTGGGATCCAGGTGATGCAACCAGAAATGGCGCCTCCCGTTGGGATCCGAGGGAAGAAGTAATGGCGGAAGAGCGCCGTGTTGGGGTGCACCCCGGCGAAACCTTCGCAGAGGTGCGCGAAAAGGGCCATGCACGCCAAAGCATTTGGGGTAAAATCCAAGAGGCGAAAGCCAAAGGTGTGCATGATGTCGCTAAAGAAATCGGAGAAGGGAGGACAAAGCCCACAAGAAAAATAGTCGACGAAGAAAGGGTACCGATTCGGGGATGCCTCGGGGCAGTTGGCAGGGATGACGCGCGTGGCTGGGTGCCCCGACTTCTCTCCCCCCGTCTTCACCCTCCACAGGGGCTTGAAGGCCTCCCAAAGCTCAAACACGTCAACTGTCGAGGGGAAGAAGGCGGACTGCGTCCGCTGCACCGCCAGTGCACTCTCCGGTGGCTCCGTAGCTCCGGCATCCTTGGCCACTCCCTTGCCCTTGGTGGATTTGGGCGCCATAGCGGCTGAGGGAGGGGGGCAAGAAATAGAGGAAGGCGGGGACGCGAAGGCAGAGAGTAAGAGCGAAGCTTAGGGAAGAAGAGGAAGGCGAACAGAGGCTTCCGAGATTGGGATTGCGCAGAGGGTAAAGGAACAGTGCGCTCGCGGTTATCCCTTTCTATGGGAAAGGTGCTGGTCGCGCTGCCCATTTACTGTGATGTGACGCAGGCGTGCGGGAACCGCCCCACGCATGCTGCCCACGTCACGCGCGCCCCTCCACGTCGCGCAATCAACGTGGGTCATGGGAAGCGCAGCGCACGAAAAGTTTTACCGCGGTAAAAACCGCCCCGTCTGCCCGCGCACCGTTTTGGGCCTGGCCCAACAACGTGTCGCGCTTATGTGTGGCCAAGGCCCGGGGGCTCCTGTTGGTGTACGAAACAAGGGGCGCACCTTTGTACCCCTTACTTGTGCATGGGCAGTCGGAGTCGCGCCCACGGCCACACCAAGCAGAACAGGGGAGGTGAACCAAGGTAAAACCGAAGCCCAAGACAATCAAGACGACGCCAAGGCCAAGAACGCAAAGAAGCAGAGGGGCGGAGCAGCTTCCCCCGACAAGACCCTTGCCGGGGACGGCCTCAGCAGTCCCGGCAAGACCCTTGCCGGGGCAGCACACCCCAAACACCAATAGAGCAAGCCGCCCTTGAGCCCACAGTCTCCAACGCCATCAACCACATTGGGCCAGGGCTCGGGAGGCACCTCTGTGGTGGCATGCAGATCTTTGTCAAGACCAAGGAATATTCAAGATCAGATGAGGATTAAGAGACAACGATGCTCGGCAAGATCCTTGCCGAGGAGAGCCACAAGACCCCCGGCAAGATCCTTGCCAGGGACGACAGCGCACCACGACCAGAGCCTTGCCGGGCCGCTCGGCAAGGCCCTCACCAAGGGCGTCAGAGGGGCCACTACCAGGCCCGCACCAGCCAAGTGTCCATCGCCGTTCGCATGCAGCTGCCAGCCCAACCAGCTGGGCAGGCACCTGCGCGGCAACATGCAGCTTCCAGGCCAACTCAGCACACGCCTGCATGGCGGCACGCAGATCTTCATGAAGGATCCACCACCGCGCCAGCTCAGCTGCCTGCCTGTCTACATGGCGCCGCATGCATCGCTGGCCAGGGCGCGTGTCGAAGCGAGGATGAGTGGCGATGTACGGGACGGGCCTCGCTCCCGTCCCCGATAAAGCTAGGGGACACCTCAGCGACGCATTAAATGCGTCTTGTCCTGTAATACGAGCGATAAGCTCGTAACACTGTACGCCTTTCCACCTCCTGTGTGCCACTTTGGCAGCCCCTTTCGACTATAAAAGGAGGCCCATGGCATACTTGGAAAGGATTCGGCTCTTTGGAACCACGCACCCACCAGAGCTAGTCCGAGAGCTCAATAACTCTCTGAAATACATCCACCAAAGCAGGACTAGGGTTTTACGCATCCTCGCGGCTCGAACCTGGGTAAACAACCCTTGTGCCGATTACTAATCTTGCTCTTCTCGCAACCCTGCGCCCCGGCAACCGTAGTAGGGATTCTTGTGATCCCGTAGGTGTCGTTCCACACCGACAACAAGGTTCCTTGCAGATGCTCCACCGCGAGGTTCCTTGCTCTTTCTAGGTCGTCGGGAATCTATGTTCTTCCACTCTTTTTTTCACGTGAGCTTTGTTCATCCTTTTGCCAACATGCGAGACATCTAGCATCAAGGTGCATGTGTCATGCAAGAAAATGGAGATAATCAGATAAGCAGTGCGTATTTGAGTCGTGCACTTCGATGGCACCTACTCCTACTACGCAATATTTTTTCTCCTCGATGGCATGTGAATAGTGCATGTACTCAACGAAGGAGCACGGGATGGTAGCCATGACATGGTCAGCCCTTTTTTGGAGATAGTACATACTAAATAACTTTGATGTGTCCCGTCAACTCGCAGAACGGCGAGAAGCTTGCTTACTATGCCTTCTCCCTCGCCAACGCGTGCGCGGTGGCTCGCCGCAGGAAGAGAAACTTTTGCTTACAAGCGGTGGACGTGCAGCAGTTCATTTGGTATCAGGTTGCCAAAAGTACTACTGTAGTATACCACCATTATTGTCCGACTTTCGGAAGAGGCGAAGAGACAAGCGCAAGGTCACCTACTAACCTTAGGCTAGCCATAGTGGGAGTAACATAAGTAGGAGTACCTCCTTTTTTTTATTCTAGAAACAACCACACGCGAATATTGGACGGTAGCAGCACAACAACTGAATCAACAATCAAAACCTTCCTGTCCAGCGCCAGCTGAGCCCACCGCTCCACATTGATGGCAAGTCAGGGCGACGCGATTTCTCACTGCTTCCGCCGTTGAAGCGGCACACCGATCGAGGGCACCGCCCGCTGCACGCCCGGCATTTCAGACTACAGGTACTTTGTGAGACAAAAGGTGGGACCATAATTAATGATATAGTATTATACTAAAGGGACTAACTATTGTAAGCAGGCTACATATTAGGTTGGTTCTAGATGATGTGTAAACTTCATATAGCCGGATGTTGGCTATACTATTAACCATGCTCTAAGTGTGGTGTGAGTCGGAAAATTTATTAAGTCATTAATTAATAATTAACGGACGCCTTAATTACTCAGCCATTTCTGATTCTTTTGGATAGTGGGGCTATTATTGACTTGGACGTGGGGTTTGGGCCAAAGGCGTACTATTATACTTGGTCTTACTCGCACGAATGACCTGACAGGCTCTACCCTAGCCGCCACTGTATCATATGGTTTCGCACCGTTGCAGATCTTAGCGCCGCCACGCAATTCTTCTCCATCCCTCCTTCTGGCGTGCACCACGAGAAGGGATAGAAGTCCTCCTAACCCCACCTTTTGTGAGCCTGTACGGGAGAGGGGCGATCAGGTTTTTGGGGAGCACACTCCTGTGAATGCTGCCAGCGACGACCTCCTCAACGACAGCCTTCTTCCCTGACCTCGGTAACCTCTTCATCAACGACATGAGTGACAACATCAACCACAACGTTTCTGTTCCCATTGTACAGTATGTGATTCTGTCCTCCTGGTTTAGTCCACATCATTACTTTGATCTTTGCAATTGTCGTCATGATCTATTTACTTTTGATTCAGATTACATCTCATAGTAAATTGCTCATATATTCAAAATCCAATCCAAAAACTTGATTATAGGCAATTTACTCCAAGTGGTTTTGCTGCGCTTTTGAAGTCGCCTACATTTAAGGGGGGGGGGTAATATAAAAGGTGGCGCACAAGAGCAGTATATTGGTTTCAGTGTTGGAAATATGCCCTAGAGGTAATAATAAAAGGATTATTATTATATTTCCTTGTTCGTGATAATTGTCTTTTATCCATGCTATAATTGTATTATCCGGAAATCGTAATACTGCATTAGGAATACTTAGACCACAACATGTCCCTAGTGAGCCTCTAGTTGACTAGCTCGTTGATCAACGAGATAGTCATGGTTTCTGACTATGGACATTGGATGTCGTTGATAACGGGATCACATCATTAGGAGAATGATGTGATGGACAAGACCCAATCCTAAGCATAGCACAAGATCGTGTAGTTCGTTTTGCTAGAGCTTTTCCAATGTCAAGTATCTTTTCCTTAGACCATGAGATCATGTAACTCCCGGATACCGTAGGAGTGCTTTGGGTGTACCAAACGTCACAACGTAACTGGGTGACTATAAAGGTGCACTACAGGTATCTCCGAAATTGTTTGTTGGGTTGTCGTGGACCGAGACTGGGATTTGTCACTCCGTATTACGGAGAGGTATCACTGGGCCCACTCGGTAATGCATCATCATAATGAGCTCAAAGTGACCAAGTGTTTGGTCACGGGATCATTCATTAGGTACGAGTAAAGTGACTTGCCGGTCACGAGATTGAACGAGGTATTGGGATACCGACGATCGAATCTCGGGCAAGTAACATACCGATTGACAAAGGGAATTGTATACGGGGTTGCTTGAATCCTTGACATCGTGGTTCATCCGATGAGATCATCGAGGAGCATGTGGGAGCCAACATGGGTATCCAGATCCCGCTGTTTGTTATTAACCAGAGAGCTGTCTCGGTCATGTCTGCGTGTCTCCCGAACCCGTAGAGTCTACACACTTAAGGTTCGGTGACGCTAGGGTTGTATGAATATGAGTATGCAGCAAACCGAAAGTTGTTCGGAGTCTCGGATGAGATCCCGAACGTCACGAGGAGTTCTGGAATGGTCCGGATGTAAAGAATTGTATATAGGAAGTGTTGTTTCGGCCATCGGGAAAGTTTTGGGGTCACCCGGTATTGTACCGGGACCACCGGAAGAGTCCCGGGGGTCCACCGGGTGGGGCCACCTATCCCGGAGGGCCCCGTGGGCTGAAGTGGGAGGGGAACCAGCCCCTAGTGGGCTGGTGCGCCCCCCCCCCTTGGGCCCCCCCTGCGCCTAGGGTTGAAAACCCTAGGGTGGGGGGCGCACCCCACTTGCCTTGGGGGGCACTCCACCCCCCTTGGCCGCCGCCCCCCTAGGAGATCCCATCTCCTAGGGCCGGCGCCCCCCCTGGGGATCCTATATATAGAGGGGGGGAGGGCAGCCGCACCCTTACACTTGGCGCCTCCCTTCCCCCTTGCTACACCTCCTCCTCCCGTAGTCGCTTGGCGAAGCCCTGCCGGAACCCTGCTGCATCCACCACCACGCCGTCGTGCTGCTGGATCTTCATCAACCTCTCCTTCCCCCTTGCTGGATCAAGATGGAGGAGACGTCACGCTGACCGTATGTGTGTTGAACGCGGAGGTGCCGTCCGTTCGGCGCTAGGATCTCCGGTGATTTGGATCACGACGAGAATGACTCCCTCAACCCCGTTCTCTTGAACGCTTCCGCACGCGATCTACAAGGGTATGTAGATGCATCTCGCTCTCTCGTTGCTAGATGAACTCATAGATGGATCTTGGTGAACGTAGGAAAATTTTATTTTATGCAACGTTCCCCAACAGTGGCATCATGAGCTAGGTCTATGCGTAGTTATCTATTGCACGAGTAGAACACAAATCTGTTGTGGGAGTAGATGTTTTCAACTTTCTTGCCGTTACTAGTCTTATTTTGCTTCAGCGGTATTGTGGGATGAAGCGGCCCGGACCGACCTTACACGTACGCTTACGTGAGACAGGTTCCACCGGTGACATGCACTAGTTGCATAAGGTGGCTAGCGGGTATCTGTCTCTCCCACTTTAGTTGGAGCGGATTCGACGAAAAGGGTCCTTATGAAGGGTATATAGAAGTTGACAAATCACGTTGTGGTCTTTTGTAGGTAAGAAAACGTTCTTGCTAGAACCCTATTGCAGCCACGTAAAAGATGCAACAACAATTAGAGGACGTCTAACTTGTTTTTGCAGCAATTGCCTTGTGATGTGATATGGCCAAAAGTTGTGATGAATGATGAATAATATATTGTGATGTATGAGATCATGTTCTTGTAATAGGAATAACGACTTGCATGTCGATGAGTATGACTACCGGTAGGAGCCATAGGAGTTGTCTTAATTATTGTATGACCTGCGTGTCATTGATTCAACGCCATGTAATTACTTTGCTTTATTGCTAAACCGTTAGCTATAGTAGTAGAAGTAATAGTTGGCGAGCAACTTCATGGAGACACGATGATGGAGATCATGGTGTCATGCGGTGACAAGATGATCATGGAGCCCGAAGATGGAGATCAAAGGAGCTATATGATATTGGCCATATCATGTCACTACTATATAATTGCATGTGATGTTTATTATGTTTATGCATCTTGTTTACTTAGAACGACGGTAGTAAATAAGATGATCCCTTATAATAATTTCAAGAAAGTGTTCTCCCTAAGCGTGCGCCCGTTGCTAAAGTTAAATCGCTTGAAGCACCACGTGATGGTCGGGTGTGATAGATTCCTACGTTCACATACAATGGGTGTAAGACAGTTTTACACATGCAAAACACTTAGGTTAACTTGACGAGCCTAGCATGTACAGACATGGCCTCGGAACACAAGAGACCGAAAGGTCGAACATGAGTCGTATAGAAGATACGATCAACATGGAGATGTTCACCGGCGATGACTAGTCCGTCTCACGTGATGATCGGACCACGGCCTAGTCGACTCGGATCATGTAACACTTAGATGACTAGAGGGATGTCAAATCTGAGTTGGAGTTCATTAAATAATTTGATTAGATGAACTTAATTATCATGAACATTAGTCTAAAATATTTGCAAAATGTCTTGTAGTTCGAATGGCCAACGCTCATGTCACCATGAACTTCAACGCGTTCCTAGAGAAAACCAAGCTGAAAGATGATGGCAGCAACTATTCGGACTGGGTCCGGAACCTGAGGATCATCCTCATAGCTGCGAAGAAACAATATGTCCTAGAAGCACCGCTAGGTGATGCACCCATCGAGGAAGAACCAAGGCGTTATGAACGCTTGGCGGTCTCGAGCTGATGATTACTCCCTCGTTCGGTCACGGCATGCTTTACAGCTTAGAACCGGGGCTCCAAAAGCGTTTTGAGCAACACGGAGCATATGAGATGTTCGAGGAGCTGAAAATGGTTTTCCAAGATCATGCATGGGTCGAGAGATATGAAGTCTCCGACAAGTTCTATAGTTGCAAGATGGAGGAAAATAGTTCTGTCAGTGAGCAAATACTCAAAATGTCTGGGTTGCACAACCTCCTATCCCAGCTAGACATTAACCTCCCGGACGAGGCGGTCATTGACAGAATCCTTCAGTCGCTCCCACCGAGCTACAAGAGCTTTGTGATGAACTACAATATGCAGGGCATGGTGAAAACTATTCCTGAAGTATTTTCAATGCTGAAGTCAGCAGAGGTAGAAATCAAGAAAGAACATCAAGAAGGGCAAGGGTAAGAAGAACTTCAAGAAGGACGGCAAGGATTTTTCCACGCCCGGTAAGCCAGTTGCCGGGAAGAAGTCAAAGAATGGACCCAAGCCTGAGACTGAGTGCTTTTATTGCAAAGGGAAGGGTCACTGGAAGCGGAACCGCCCCAAATACTTAGCAGACAAGAAGGCCGGCAATACTAAAGGTATATTTGATATACATGTAATTGATGTGTACCTTACCAGTAGTCGTAGTAACTCTTGGGTATTTGATACCGGTGTCGTTGCTCATATATGTAACTCACAGCAGGAGCTGCGGAATAAGCGGAGACTGGCGAAGGACGAGGTGACGATGCGCGTCGGGAATGGTTCCAAGGTCGATGTGATGCGCCGTCGACGCTACCTCTACATTTACCTCTGGGATTAGTTTTAAACCTCAATAATTGTTATTTAGTGCCAAGTTTGAGCATGAACATTGTATCAGGGTCTCGTTTAATACGAGATGGCTACTAATTTAAATCCGAGAATAATGGTTGTTCAATTTATATGAGAGATATGTTTTATGGTCATGCTCCGATGGTCAATGGTTTATTCTTAATGAATCTCGAACGTGATGTTACACATATTCATAGTGTGAATACCAAAAGATGTAAAGTTGATAACGATAGTCCCACATACTTGTGTACTTGCCGCCTTGGTCACATTGGTGTCAAGCGCATGAAGAAGCTCCATGCTGATGGACTTTTAGAGTCTCTCGATTATGAATCATTTGACACATGCGAACCATGCCTTATAGGCAAAATGACCAAGACTCTGTTCTCCGGAACAATGGGGCGAGCAACCAACTTATTGGAAATCATACATACCGATGTGTGCGGTCCAATGAGCGTTGAGCCTCGCGGAGGATATCGTTATGTTCTCACTCTCACTGATGACTTGAGTAGATATGGGTATGTCTACTTGATGAAATACAAGTCTGAGACCTTTGAAAAGTTCAAAGTATTTCAGAATGAGGTAGAGAATCAACGTGACCGAAAAATAAAGTTCTTATGATCAGATCGTGGAGGAGAATATTTAAGTCACGCAATTTGGTACACACTTAAGGAAATGTGGAATCGTTTCACAACTCACGCCGCTTTGGAACACCTCAGTAATAGCGGTGTGTCTAAACGTCGTAATCGCACTCTATTGGATATGGTGCGATCTATGATGTCTCTTACTGATTTACCGCTATCATTTTGGGGATACGCTCTAGAGACAGCTACATTCACTTTAAATAGGGCACCGCCTAAATCCTTTGAGACGACACCGTATGAATTATGGTTTGGGAAGAAACCTAAGCTGTCGTTTCTAAAAGTTTGGGAATGCGATGCTTAGGTCAAGAAACTTCAACCTGAAAAGCTCGAACCCAAGTCGGAAAAATGCGTCTTCATAGGATACCCTAAGGAAACCATTGGGTATACCTTCTACCTTAGATCCGAAGGCAAGATCTTTGTTTCCAAGAACGGATCCTTTCTGGAAAAAGAGTTTCTCTCGAAAGGAGTAAGTGGGAGGAAAGTAGAACTCGATGAAGTACTACCTCTTGAACCGGAAGTAGTGCAGCTCAGGAAAATGTTCCTGTGGTGCCTACACCGACTGAAGAGGAAATTAATGATGACGACCAAGGTACTTCAGATCAAGTTGTTCTTGAACTTGAGGTCCACAAGGACACGTTCCACACCGAATGGTATGGCAACCCTGTCACCGGAAATCATGTTGTTAGACAACGGTGAACCTTGAACTATGAAGAAGCGATGGTGGGCCCAGATTCCAACAAATGGCTTGAAGCCATGCAATCCGAGATAGGATCCATGTATGAAAACAAAGTATGGACTTTGGACAGACTTTCCTGATGATCGGCGGCGATAGAAAACAAATGGATCTTTAAGAAGAAGACGGACGCGGATGGTAATGTTACCATCTATAAAGCTCGACTTGTCGCTAAAGGTTATCGGCAAGTTCAAGGGGTTGACTACGATGAGACTTTCTCTCTCGTAGCGAAGCGAAAGTCCGTCCGAATCATGTTAGCAATTGCCGCATACTATGATTATGAGATATGGCCAATGGACGTCAAAACGGCATTCCTTAACGGCTATCTTAAGGAAGAACTGTATATGATGCAGCCGGAAGGTTTTGTCGACCCTAAGAATACTAACAAGGTATGCAAGCTCCAGCGATCCATTTATGGGCTGGTGCAAGCATCTCGGAGTTGGAACATTCGCTTTGATGAGATGATCAAAGCGTTTGGGTTATCTTGAGACTTATGGAGAAGCCTGCGTTTACAAGAAAGTGAGTGAGAGCTCTGTAGCATTTCTCATATTATATGTAGATGACATACTTTTGATGGGAAATGATATAGAACTTTTGGACAACATTAAGGCCTACTTGAATAAGAGTTTTTCAATGAAGGACCTTGGAGAAGCTGCTTATATATTAGGCATCAAGATCTATAGAGATAGATCGAGACGCCTCATAGGTCTTTCACAAAGCACATACCTTGATAAGATATTGAAGATGTTCAAAATGGATCAGTCCAAGAAAGGGTTCTTGCCTGTATTACAAGGTGTGAAATTGAGCTCGGCTCAATGTCCGACCACCGGCAGAAGATATAGAAGAGATGAGTGTCATCCCTATGCATCAGCCATAGGGTCTATTATGTATGCCATGCTGTGTACCGAGACCTGATGTAAACCTTGCCGTAAGTTTGGTAGGAAGGTACCAAAGTAATCCCGGCAAGGAGCACTGGACAGCGGTCAAGAATATCCTGAAGTACCTGAAAAGGACTAAGGACATGTTTCTCGTTTATGGAGGTGACGAAGAGCTCGTCGTAAAGGGTTACATCGATGCTAGCTTCGACACAGATCTGGATGACTCTAAGTCACAAACCGGATACGTGTATATGTTGAATGGTGGAGCAGTAAGCTGGTGCAGCTGCAAGCAGAGCGTCGTGGCGGGATCTACGTGTGAAGCGGAGTACATGGCAGCCTCGGAGGCAGCGCATGAAGCAATTTGGGTGAAGGAGTTCATCACCGACCTAGGAGTCATACCCAATGCGTCGGGCCGATCAAACTCTTCTGTGACAACAGGAGCTATTGCACTTGCCAAGGAGCCCAGGTTTCACAAGAAGACCAGCACATCAAGCGTTGCTTCAACTCCATTCGTGAAAATGTTCAAGATGGAGACATAGAAATTTGCAAAGTGCATACGGATCTGAATGTCACGCAGATCCGTTGACTAAACCTCTTCCATGAGCAAAACATGATCAACACCGTAACTCTATGGGTGTTCGATTCATCACAATGTAAATAGATTATTGACTCTAGTGCAAGTGGGAGACTGTTGGAAATATGCCCTAGAGGCAATAATAAAAGGATTATTATTATATTTCCTGTTCGTGATAATTGTCTTTTATTCATGCTATAATTGTATTATCCGCAAATCGTAATACACGTGTGAATACTTAGACCACAACATGTCCCTAGTGAGCCTCTAGTTGACTAGCTCGTTGATCAACAGATAGTCATGGTTTCCTGACTATGGACATTGGATGTCGTTGATAACGGGATCACATCATTAGGAGAATGATGTGATGGAAAAGACAATCCTAAGCATAGCACAAGATCGTGTAGTTCGTTTTGCTAGAGCTTTTCCAATGTCAAGTATCTTTTCCTTAGAGCATGAGATCGTGTAACTCCCGGATACCGTAGGAGTGCTTTGGGTGTACCAAACGTCACAATGTAACTGGGTGACTATAAAGGTGCACTACAGGTATCTTCGAAAGTGTCTATTGGGTTGTCATGGATCGAGACTGGGATTTGTCACTCCGTATTACAGAGAGGTATCACTGGGCCCACTCGGTAATGCATCATCATAATGAGCTCAAAGTGACCAAGTGTTTGGTCACGGGATCATGCATTACGGTACGAGTAAAGTGACTTGCCGTGCTTGAGATTGAGCGAGGTATTGGGATACCGACGATCGAATCTCGGGCAAGTAACATACCGATTGACAAAGGGAATTGTATACGGGGTTGCTTGAATCCTCGACATTGTGGTTCATCCGATGAGATCATCGAGGAGCATGTGGGGGCCAACATGGGTATCCAGATCCCGCTGTTGGTTATTGACCAGAGAGCCGTCTTGGTCATGTCTGCGTGTCTCCCGAACCCGTAGGGTCTACACACTTAAGGTTCGGTGACGCTAGGGTTGTATGAATATGAGTATGCAGCAAACCAAAAGTTGTTCGGAGTCCTGGATGAGATCCCGGACGTCACGAGGAGTTCCGAAATGGTCCGGAGGTAAAGAATTGTATATAGGAAGTGCGGTTCGACCATCGGGAAAGTTTCGGGGTCACCAGTGTATTGTCTGGGACCACCGGAAGAGTCCCGGGGGTCCACCGGGTGGGGCCACCTATCCCGGAGGGCCCCGTGGGCTGAAGTGGGAGGGGAACCAGCCCCTAGTGGGCTGGTGCGCCCCCGCCCTTGCCCCCCTGCGCCTAGGGTTGAAAACCCTAGGGTGGGGGGCACACCCCACTTGCCTTGGGGGGCACTCCACCCCCCTTGGCCGCCGCCCCCCTAGGAGATCCCATATTCTAGGGCTGGCGCCCCCTGGGGACCCTATATATAGAGGGGGGAGGGAGAGCAGCCGCACCCTTGCACTTGGCACCTCCCTTCCCCTTTGCTACACCTCCTCCTCTCGTAGTCGCATGGCGAAGCCCTGCCGGAACCCTGCTACATCCACCACCACGCCGTCGTGCTGCTGGATCTTCATCAACCTCTCCTTCCCCCTTGCTAGATCAACACGGAGGAGACGTCACGCTGACCGTACGTGTGTTGAACACGGAGGTGCCGTCCGTTCGGCGCTAGGATCTCCGGTGATTTAGATCACGACGAGAACGACTCCCTCAACCCCGTTCTCTTGAACGCTTCTGCATGCGATCTACAAGGGTATGTAGATGCATCTCGCTCTCTCGTTGCTAGATAAACTCATAGATGGATCTTGGTGAACTTAGGAAAATTTTATTTTATGCAACGTTCCCCAACATTCAGATCATGTACTGCTATGACGCCACTAAGGGTAAGCCCGAGGGCGATCTTAATCCTACACAACAGGAAGCTTTTGAGAACATGGATACCCTCTTTAAAGCCGCCCTGCTTAGTGTTCTTGACGATTCCATTGTGGATTCATATATGTCGTTTGGCAGCGGCAAAGACATGTGGGCTCCGCTCGAGGCCACGTTTGGGGCCTTGGGCGCTGGCAACAAGTTGTATGTCATGGAGCAATTCTGTGACTACAAGATCACTAATGAGCGCTCTGTTGTTCAGCAGACTCATGAGATACAGTCACTCGCTAAGTAACTTGAGTACTTCAAGTGTGTGTTGCCGGACAAATTTGTTGCTGGGACCATCATTGCCAATCTTCCACCTTCGTGGAACGATTTTTCTACTTCTCTGAAAAACAAGAGACATGAGTTTTCTGTTTCAGATCTCATTAGCACTCTTCATTTTGAAGAGAACGCGAGAGCAAAATACACACGTGCTCGGGTCGCTGAGCGAGCTTCTAGTGCCTACATGGTACACGAGAAGAACTTCCAGCCCAACCAGCCCCAAAACAACAAGAACAAATCTCATGGGAAAGGCAAGTTTGATGGAAAGAACAAGCCGTCACATTGTAGCAACTTCAAGAAGAATTCTCATAACAGGAAGGGATACAAACCTCAATTTTGGTAGCATCGCACAAAACTTATATGGCTGCATCTACCTGTTGTCAGCTAACCTCATGGTGCTCCAGGTATTCCTACATTAGTAACTAGGTATAAGGACCACCGCAAGACGAAATAAGCTTATTAGTACGTTGACTTGCTGATTGCAGCGTGGAACGATCCTGTTATGTGTGGAGTAGCAAACAAGAAGTGCAACTGAAGGTGGAACTCAACCAAGGAGTTATGAAATTATATATAATCTTCCTCAGTCAGGTCAGTATCCCCTTCGTCCAGATGATCATGTTTTGTCATGCCGAGCTATTGATATGTGCTACTGTTTTGCAACTCCGTTTAAGTATAGATATTGTTTTCCTATCTTTCCAGATTCAGGACAATGAAGATGATTTCAGGGTAACTGCACAATATGGACTCATGTTGAGTCATCTCTATTGCCTCATGTGTTTGCTCCAAATGTGTCAGCATCAATTGCCAGATGAGGCAGCTAGCTAGCTGTGGAGTTGCCAACATGCTCAAAGTGCTCGCAACATTGAGAAGAAACAAGCATGCCAGGAAATTAATGCGTCTTGAGGAGGCCCTTTGCTCAGAGAAGCATCGACCGATTTTCTTTATTTCCACACCTTCTCATAGCTTTGTATTGGTTATAGTATGGTCAATCATTGAGATGCATAAACATGCTAAACTTTTGTTCTTCTGAATGTTAGTATGCATACCGTATCTTCTGAAGCTTAGTTTAATGTAAATGTTGACTAGCGTGTGAACCTTCACAATCTAGTAAGTATATTGTAGGCCTGTTATTTGACACCTCACTTTGCCGCGCTATGCGACCAGTGTGAGTGTCTGCATCCAGTACCACATCCTCTAATTTGGTGGATGCCAAGTTGAAAAAGGTTACCGATGAGTAGCCATAAGCTGGAGGCGCCTATTTTTTTCTTTCAAATGGGCAATAAGTTGGAGAGTGTCTCGGGCTGCCTCTAGCACAAGGCCCTCCAGTACGAAACAAGTGCAGCGGACTGGGCTGATACAAAAGCCTATCCATCTTAAAGCCCATTTGTTTTTGTTTTTTTCAAGGAGAAGCCCATATTTCTTGAAGAGGGGGCGATCCTAGAAAAACCCTCCTCCCTCCTCGCTTCCACTTATACTACAGCTCGCTGGACTCTCCCGCTTCCGTAGCCCTTAATTCCCCCCACTCCCCATCTTCCTCACTCGTCCAGAAAACCCCCGCTCACCTTCTTCCTCACGCGTACAAATAACGTCTGCTCCTCTTCTTCCACTCCTACAAAAAACCCCAGCCCTCCTTCTTCTCCACTCGCACTGCCACTAGGCTCGTCTCTAGCTACTCTGCTCAAACCCGTGAGCTCGGCGCGACGCCCACAAGGAAAATGGAGTTGGCTGTCCCCAGCACCAAGAAGATGAGGCTCCCGCCAGTGGCGACGCCGGTTGTAGATCCCGCACCCGACATCGTGGGGAGAAGCGGCGACCCCCCACCCCCACCCGGATCTGAGGAACCAGTAGAATCTCTGGTGGACCGCATCAGCGATCTCCCGGATGTCATCCTTGACGAGATCATCTCGCTTCTCCCCACAAAGGATTGTTGCCGCACACAAGTCCTCTCAACTCGGTGGCGCCCTCTATGGTGCACCGCGCCCCTCAATCTCGATCGTTGTCAGATATTTGGCCTTCCTAATTTTGATCTCCTCAGAGCCTTCGTATCCTCTCACCAGGAGGACCCCGTTCAACGCCTCTGCATCCAGACACGCTACTTGCTGTCCATACCCGGCATGGTGAATGCTTGGCTGACATCCCCTGAATTTGGAAAACTCCAGCAGTTTGAGTTCTACCGTTACCACGAAAGTTTCATACCACGAACACACCAAGAATTCGTGCCGACACCACCGTTTTCCATCTCGCGGTTTTCGTTCTCTCTCCACACCACCACCTTCGCCCGGTGCCATCTACCACATGATCTGGTACAAATGCTTCGACTCCCACTGCTAAAAAAACTTTCGCCTGTGGTGGTTTATCTGTCGGAGGCCTCACTGCACAGCATCATCCACTCCAGTTGCCCTGCCCTGGAGCGCATGCTAATTTTTTTGGGAATAGAAATCCCTATCTATTATCTCCAAATAAATTCGCCTCACCTTAAAAGCATTGGATTTGTTTTGAAGGACAATAGCTCATCATCGAAGATGCCCCTTCACTTCAAAGGTTGCTCCTTGATCATTGTTATAAACCTTCGCAAATAAATGTCGTCTCTGCGCCCAAACTGGAGACCTTGGGTCTAATTAGTGGTCTAACTAGTGCTCCATTTGATGATCACAACAAGTTGGTGTTTGGCTCCTCACTTTTTCAGGTACCGTATCTAGACATTTGTAATCATAAGCTGCATTTTTCATTTGTGTGCATAAGTTTTATATCATCTTGGAGTACACTTTGGGTACTAATATTATGTTATATGCTCAATGACGAGTTCATCCATGGATAGCCTATCAATGCTGCTGGATTCTGTCAAGATCTTATATATCAGAATGTATAGTTATGATCTGAACATAGTTATTGGCTTGCTGCGATGCTTTCGGTCTCTGGAGAATTTATATATAAACGTGATGATTTCATGCACATTGAAAGACCGTATATATTGTATTAGAATTAAACGTTCAGCTGTTGTTCTTTCGACATACTCTTTTTTCAGACCTTAACTGTTTTCAAATCTTCATGTCTACTTAGGTACTGCAACCACATGGAGAAAAACGTATAACCAATCGGTGGCATAATAAGCACCAGGATTTTCTTAGTTCTCATGACATTCGTTTGAGAACAATACGATGGAAGGATATGCATCCAACCAGGCAAACAGAAGCTTTGTCAGATTCTTCCTGTTGAATGCGAGGTTACTATTGTCCATGAGGCCTAAATTTTACCGCAAGAGATTTCTCACGGACGGACACGTTGAACAGCAAAAAAAAAGAAGTTTCAGGTGGACAAATGGGCTTCTAAACGTGCTCGGCTTCTATTTACAACAAGTTGTAGTCATCGTGCAATAAATTTTTTTGCACATGATGTTGATTTTATGGATCAGACCGATCCATTTGTTTGTGACTGCGAAAAAGAGTAGTTGGGTTAGATGTTACTGCCATGTTCAATCTGGGTTTTGTCTAAAAATTTGATGAACAATTAATCCTTGGGATTTTTGTATCATTTGTAAGCTTGAGTTGCATCTTGTTGCGCTCGTACTCCCCTCCACCTGCCACTACACTGCCTCATCTTCCCCTGCTGCTGTTCGTTCCCGTCTGAGGCCTCGCCGTCTTCTGGCGTTGTCAACATGGTCAACAACCAAGGGGAATCAGGAGATGACTGTACGTGGAGAGGCTGACAGTAGGGACCCACCATGGTCATTGCATTACGCAAGCAGGTGCCTCGTTATTACAAGCCAAAAAAACCTCCTTCTAATTGTTTGACAACTAGGTCCCATGCCATTGTCAAAGTAGTGAATAAACGAGAAAATTATACAACGAGCGGATAACACCAAGACCCAGCAGCTCGTCCAGTTGTTTTTTTAGTTTCGGAGATGGAGCTCAACTGCGCGTTGTGCGGGGGCTGTGGCCCGTCTAGCCCACGCTCACGCTTTTATTTAAGCACATGACGAGCCAAGTTGATATCTATTTTCTTTCTGAAAATGGCTAGCCCAGTTCTTTTTTTGGAGAATACCAAAACCGAGGCCTACTTGCTTTTCTCAGCCCTACTGGGCAGCAAATCTTTCAAGACATGGAGGGAGGGATGTAAGTAGTAAGAAATGGGCTTCCCCAGAAAATGGGCTATAAGTTGTAAGAAATGGGCTGTAAATTTTTAAACCAAAGCCAACCGGCAATTACATTAAAATATCATTTTTCTGGATTTCTCTACTCTCTACTCTTATAAAGCCCAAAGCCAACTGGCAATTACATTAAAATATCGTCTTATCTCCCACAAGATAAACTACTCATACAAATGCATCTTCATGTTCCGTGCAACGCACGGGCATCTTGCTAGTTAAGATTTTAAATTTCATTCATTTTTTGCAGAGAATTGTTTTTTGAATTTTATGTTGATATAGTTTTTTAATATTATTTTTAATGCGACTCGAAATTTCATGATTAAAAGAGTTCGGACCCCACCGAAATATGCAAAATTTCGTTGAATTTTTTAGCAGTGCCCAGAATATATGGTCTGTGGTACCTCTTGAGCATTGCGTTGGTTTTCCCTTGAAGAGGAAAGGGTGATGCAGCAAAGTAGGTAAGTATTTCCCTCAATTTTTGAGAACCAAGGTATCAATCCAGTAGGAGGCTACGCGCTAGTCCCTCGCACGTACACAAAACAAATAAATCCTCGCAACCAACGCGATAAGGGGTTGTCAATCCCTACACGGTCACTTGCGAGAGTGAGATCTGATAGATATGATAGGATAATATTTTGGGTATTTTTATGATAAAGATGCAAAGTAAAATAAAAGCAAAGGAAATAACTAAGTATTGGAAGATTAATATGATGAAGATAGACCCGGGGGCCATAGATTTCACTAGTGGCTTCTCTCAAGAGCATAAGTATTTTATGGTGGGTGAACGAATTACTGTTGAGCAATTGTAAGAATTGAGCATAGTTATGAGAATATCTAGGTATGATCATGTATATAGGCATCACGTCTGAGGCAAGTAGACCAACTCCTGCCTGCATCTACTACTATTACTCCACACATCGACCGCTATCCAGCATGCATCTAGAGTATTAAGTTCATAAGAACAGAGTAACATGTAAGCAAGATGACATGATGTAGAGGATAAATTCATGCAATATGATAAAACCCCATCTTGTTATCCTTGATGGCACCAATACAATACGTGCCTTGCTGCCCCTATTGTCACTGGGAAAGGACACCGCAAGATTGAACCCAAAGCTAAGCACTTCTCCCATTGCAAGAAAGATCAATCTAGTAGGCCAAACCAAACTGATAATTCGAAGAGACTTGCAAAGATAACCAATCATACATAAAAGAATTCAGAGGATTCAAATATTGTTCATAGATAAACTTGATCATAAACCCACAATTCATCGGTCTCAACAAACACACAGCAAAATAAGATTACATCGAATAGATCTCCACGAGAGAGGGGGAGAACTTTGTATTGAGATCCAAAAAGAGAGAAGAAGCCATCTAGCTAATAACTATGGACCCAAAGGTCTGAGGTAAACTACTCACACTTCAGCGTAGAGGCTATGGTGTTGATGTAGAAGCCCTCCGTAATGGATTCCCCTTCCGGCGGAGCTCCGGAACAGGCCCCAAGATGGGATCTCGTCGGTACAGAAGTTTGCGTCGGTGGAATTAGGTTTTTGCCTCTGTATCTGATCGTTTGGGGATACGTAGGTATATATAGGAGGAAGGAGTACGTCGATGGAGCAACAGGGGGCCCACGAGGGTGGAGGACACGCCCTGGGGGGGGGGGGGGGTAGGCGCGCCCCCTACCTCGTGGCTTCCCTCTTGGTTGCTTGATGTAGGGTCCAAGTCTCCTGGATCTTGTTCGTTCCAAAAATCATGTTCCCGAAGGTTTCATTCCGTTTCGACTCCATTTGATATTCCTTTTTTGCGAAACTCTGAAACAGGCAAAAAACAGCAATTCTGGGCTGGGCCTCCGGTTAATAGGTTAGTCCCAAAAATAATATAAAAGTGAATAATAAAGCCCAATTATGTCCAAAACAGAAGATAATATAGCATGGAGCAATCAAAAATTATAGATACGTTGGAGACGTATCAAGCATCCCCAAGCTTAATTCCTGCTCGTCCTCGAGTAGGTAAATGATAAAAACAGAATTTTTGATGTGGAATGCTACTTGGCATAATTTCAATCTAATTCTTCTTATTGTGGCATGAATGTTTAGATTCGATATGATTCAAGATAAAAGTTTAATGTTGACATAAAAATAATAATACTTCAAGCATACTAACTAAGGAATTATGTCTTATCAAAATAACATAGCTAAAGCAAGTTATCCCTACAAAATCATATAGTATGGCTATGCTCCATCTTCCCCACACAAAATATTCATATCATGTACGACCCCGGTTTTAACCAAGCAATTGGTTCATACTTTTAACGCGCTTCAGCCTTTTCAACTCTTGCGCAATACATGAGCGCAAGCCATGGATATAGCACTATGGTCGAATAAGGTATAATGGTAGGGGTTATGTGGGAAGACAAAAAAAGGAGAAAGTCTCACATCAACGAGGCTATTCAACGGGCTATGGAGATGCCCATCAATTGATGTTAAGCGAGAAGTAGGGATTGCCATGCAAGGGATGCACTAGAGCTATAAGTGTATGAAAGCTCAAAAAGAAACTAAGTCGGTGTACATCCAACTTGCTTGCTCACGAAGACCTCGGGCATTTGAGGAAGCCCATCATTGGAATATACAAGCCAAGTTCTATAATGAAATTTCCCACTAGTATATGAAAGTGACAAAAATGAGAGACTCTCTATTATGAAGATCACGGTGCTACTTTGAAGCACAAGTGTGGTAAAAGGATAGTAACATTGTCCCTTCTCTCATTTTCTCTCTTTTTTTTATTTGGGCCTTTTCTCTTTTTTTATGGCCTCTTTTTTTATTTAGTCCGGAATCTCATCCTGACTTGTGGGGAATCATAGTCTCCATCGTCCTTTCCTCACTTGGGACAATGCTCTAATAATGATGATCATCAGACTTTTATTTACTTACAACTCATGAATTACAACTCAATACTTAGAACAAGATATGACTCTATATGAATGCCTCCGGCGGTGTACCGGGTTATGCAATGAATCAAGAGCGACATGTATGAAAGAATTATGAAAGGTGGCTTTGCCACAAATACAATGTCAACTACATGATCATGCAAAGCAATATGACAATGATGGAGTATGTCATGATAGATGAAACGGTGGAAAGTTGCATGGCAATATATCTCGGAATGGCTATGGAAATGCCATGATAGGTAGGTATGGTGGCTGTTTTGAGGAAGATATAAGGAGGATTATGTATGAAAGAGCGTATCATATCACGGGGTTTGGATGCACCGGCGAAGTTTGCACCAACTCTCAAGGTGAGAAAGGGCAATGCGCGGTACCGAAGAGGCTAGAAAATTGCGGAAAGGTAAGTGTGTGTATAATCCATGGACTCACATTAGTCATAAAGAACTCATATACTTATTGCAAAAATTTATTAGCCCTCGAAGCAAAGTACCACTACGCATGATCCTAGGGTAAGGGTTGGTAGGAGTGAACCATCTCGTGATCCCGACCGCCACACAAAGGAAGACAATCAACAAATACTTCATGCTCCGACTTTGTTACATAATTCACCAGACGTGCATGCTACGGGAATCACAAACTCCAACACATGTATTTTTCAATTCCACAATTACTCAACTAGCATAACTATGATATTACCACCTTTATATCTCAAAACAATTATCAAGCATCAAATTTCTCATGATATTAATTAAAGCAAATTGCCATGCTATTTTAAGACTCTCAAAATAATATAAGTGAAGCATGAGAGATCAATAGTTTCTATAAAAAAATCCACCACCGTGCTCTAAAAGATATAAGTGAAGCACTAGAGCAAAGCTATATAGCTCAAAAGATATATGTGAAGCACATAGAGTATTCTAATAAATTCCGAATCAAGTGTAACTCTCTCAAAAGGTGTGTACAGAAAGTATTATTGTGGTAAACTAACAAACAAAGACTCAAATCAAACAAGACTCTCCAAGCAAAACACATATCATGTGGTGAATAAAAATATAGCTCCAAGTAAAGTTACCGATGGAAGTAGACGAAAGAGAGGATGCCTTCCGGGGCATCCCCAAGCTTTGGCTTTTTGGTTTCCTTAGATTATCTTTGGGGGTGCTATGGGCATCCCCAAGCTTAGGCTCTTGCCACTCCTTGTTCCATAATCCATCAAATCTCTTACCCAAAACTTGAAAACTTCACAACACAAAACTTAACAGAAAATCTCGTGAGCTCCGTTAGCGAAAGAAAACAAAAGCCACTTCAAGGTACTGTAATGAACTCATTATCTATTTATATTGGTGTTAAACCTACTGTATTACAACTTCTCTATGGTTTATAAACTATTTTATTAGCCATAGATTCATCAAAATAAGCAAACAACACACGAAAAACAGAATCTGTCAAAAACATAACAGTCTGTAGTAATCTGTAACTAACGCAAACTTCTGGAACTACAAAAAATATGACAAAATAGCAAGACCTAGGCAATTTGTTTATTGATAAGCAGCAATTGTAATCAATATTTTATCACATTCTGGTGATTTTTAACAATTGTTTTCGTTAATAGAAAGTTTCTGGAAATTTCTGCAAGATCAAATAACTATCATCCAAGAAGATCCTATAGGTTTAACTGGGCACAAACACAAATTCAAACATAAAAAACACATCTAGCAAGAGTCTAGAACAAATATTTATTCCTAAACAGAAGCAAAAAGCAAAAAAGTAAA
The DNA here is from genome assembly GCA_021605145.1 of Aegilops bicornis. Taxonomy (NCBI): domain Eukaryota; kingdom Viridiplantae; phylum Streptophyta; class Magnoliopsida; order Poales; family Poaceae; genus Aegilops; species Aegilops bicornis. The sequence continues at coordinate 563,655,894 of CM038669.1, read as the reverse complement.
AATAAAATTGGGTTGCCTCCCAAAGAGCGCTATCGTTTAACGCCCCTAGCTAGGCATAAAAGCAACGATAGATCTAGGTATTGTCATCTTTGGTAGGCAATCCATAAGTGGCTCTCGTGATAGATTCATATGGTAATTTTATTTTCTTCATAGGGAAGTGTTCCGTGACTTTCTTTAATGGAAATTGGAATCTCATATTTCCTTCCTTCATATCAATAATTGCACCAATCGTTCTAAGGAAAGGTCTACCAAGAATAATAGGACATGAAGGATTGCAATCTATATCAAGAACGATAAAATCTACGGGCACATAGTTCATATTTGCAACAATAAGAACATTATTAATTATTCCCATAGGTTTCTTAATAGTGGAATCCGCAAGGTGCAAGTTTAAAGAGCAATCATCAAAATCACGGAAACCTAGCAAATCGCATAAAGTCTTTGGAATCGTGGAAACACTAGCACCCAAATCACACAAAGCATAGCATTCATGATCTTTAATCTTAATTTTAATAGTAGGTTCCCACTCATCATAAAGTTTTCTAGGGATAGAAACTTCCAACTCAAGTTTTTCTTCATAAGATTGCATCAAGGCATCTACGATATGTCTGGTAAAAGCTTTATTTTGACTATAAGCATGAGGAGAATTTAGCACGGATTGCAACAAGGAAACACAATCTATTAAAGAACAATTATCATAATTGAATTACTTGAAATCCAAGATAGTGGGTTTATTAACATCTAGAGTTTTGTTTTCTTCAATCCCACTTTTATCAAATTTAGCATCAAGATCTAAAAACTCTGAATTTTTGGTACGATTTCTAGGTAAAGGTGGATCATATTCAGTCTCATCATTATCAAGATTCATATTGAAAAAAAAAGATTTAATAGGGGACACATCAATAACTTTTAGATCTTCATCTTTATTCTCATAGATATTTGAAGAACACGCTTTCATAAAACAATCTTTTTAGCACGCATCCTAGCGGTTCTTTCTTTGCACTCATCAATGGAAATTCTCATGGCTTTGAGAGACTCATTGATATCATGCTTAGGAGGAATAGATCTAAGTTTCAAAGAATCAACATCAAGAGAAATTCTATCAATGTTCCTAGCCAATTCATCAACTTTAAGCAATTTTTCTTCAAGCAAAGCATTGAAATTCTTTTGCAAATTCATAAACTCTTTAACACTAGTCTCAAATTCAGAGGGCATCTTATTAAAATTTCCATAAGAATTGTTGTAGGAATTACCATAATTATTAGAGGAATTGCTAGGATAAGGCCTAGGATTAAAGTTCCCTCTATACGCGTTGTTACCAAAATTATTCCTACCAACAAAATTCACATCCATATATTCATTATTATTCTCAATCAAAGTAGACAAAGGCATATCATTAGGATCAGAAGAAACACTCTTAGTAGCAAATAATTTCATAAGTTCATCCATCTTCCACTCAAAACATTAATTTCTTCTATCGCATGCACTTTTTTATTAGTAGATCTTTCTGTGTACCATTGAGAATAATTAACCGTAATATTATCTAGGAGTTTAGTAGCTTCTCCTAAAGTGATTTCCATAAAAGTGCCTCCCGCGACCGAATCTAAAAGATTTCTAGAAGCAAAATTCAATCCGGCATAATTTTTTTGTATAATCATCCACAAATTCAGACCATGAGTAGGGCAATTATGTATCATTAATTTCATTCTCTCCCAAGCTTGTGCAACATGTTCATGATCAAGTTCCTTAAAATTCATAATATCGTTTCTAAGAGAGATAATTTTAGCGGGAGGAAAATACTTAGAGATAAAAGCATCTTTGCACTTGTTCCAAGAATCAATACTATTTTTAGGCAAAGACGAAAACCAAGCTTTAGCACGATCTCTAAGTGAAAAAGGAAATAGCTTCAATTTAAAAATATCATTGTCCACATCTTTCTTATTTTGCATATCACACAAATAAACGAAGATATTTAGATGAGTAGCGGCATCTTCACTAGGAAGGCCGGCGAATTGATCTTTCATGACAAGATTCAACAAAGCAGCATTGATTTCACAAGATTCAGTATTGGCAAGAGGAGAAATCGGAGTGCTAAGGAAATCCTTATTGTTGGTATTGGTCAAGTCACACAATTTGGTATTATCTTGAGCCATCGTGACAAACAAGCAATCCAACACACGAGCAAACGAAAAGCAAGCGAAAAAGAGGCGAACAAAAAAGAGAGGGCGAATAAAACGGCAAGGGTGAAGTGGGGAAGAGGAAAACAAGAGGCAAATGGTAAATAATGTAATGCGGGAGATAAGGGTTTGTGATGGGTACTTGGTATGTTGACTTTTGCGTAGACCTCCCCGGCAACGGCGCCAGAAATCCTTCTTGCTACCTCCTGAGCACTGCGTTGGTTTTCCCTTGAAGAGGAAAGGGTTATGCAGCAAAGTAGCGTAAGTATTTCCCTCAGTTTTTGAGAACCAAGGTATCAATCCAGTAGGAGGCTACGCGACAGTCCCTCGCACCTACACAAAACAAATAAATCCTCGCAACCAACACGACAAGGGGTTGTCAATCCCTACATGGTCACTTACGAGAGTGAGATTTGATAGATATGATAGGATAATATTTTTGGTATTTTTATGATAAATATTCAAAGTAAAATAAAAGCAAAGGAAATAACTAAGTATTGGAAGATTAATATGACGAAGATAGACCCGGGGGCCATAGGTTTCACTAGTGGCTTCTCTCAAAAGCATAAGTATTTTACGGTGAGTGAACGAATTAGTGTTGAGCAATTGATAGAATTGAGCATAGTTATGAGAATATCTAGGTATGATCATGTATATAGGCATCACGTCCGAGACAAGTAGACCGACTCACACTGCATCTACTACTATTACTCCACACATCGACCGCTATCCGGATGCATCTAGAGTATTAAGTTTATAAGAACAGAGTAACGCCTTAAGCAAGATGACATGATGTAGAGGGATAAATTCATGCAATATGATAAAAACCCCATCTTGTTATCCTCGATGGCAACAATACAATACATGCCTTGCTGCCCCTACTGTCCCTGGGAAAGGACACCGCAAGATTGAACCCAAAGCTAAGAACTTCTCCCATCGCAAGAAAGATCAATCTAGTAGGCCAAACCAAACTGATAATTCAAAGAGACTTGCAAATATAACCAATCATACATAAAAGAATTTAGAAGATTCAAATATTGTTCATAGATAAACTTGATCATAAACCCACAATCCATCGGTCTGAACAAACACACCGCAAAAGAAGATTACATCGAATAGATCTCCATGAGAGAGGGGGAGTGAGGGGGTCCTGGATTAGGGGCCGTCCGGATAGCCGAACTATCACCGTTGGCCGGACTCCTGGACTATGAAGATACAAGATTGAAGACTTCCTCCCGTGTCCGGATGGGACTTTCCTTGGCGTGGAAGGCAAGCTTGGCGATACGGATATGTAGATCTCCTACCATTGTAACCGACTCTGTGTAACCCTAACCCTATTCGGTGTCTATATAAACCGAAGGGTTTTAGTCCGTAGGACGAACAACAATCATACCATAGGATAGCTTCTAGGGTTTAGCCTCCTTGATCTCGTGGTAGATCTACTCTTGTACTACCCATATCATCAATATTAATCAAGTAGGAGTAGGGTATTACCTCCATCGAGAGGGCCCGAACCTGGGTAAAAACATCGTGTCCCTTGTCTCCTGTTACCATCCGCCTAGACGCACAGTTCGGGACCCCCTACCCGAGATCCGCCGGTTTTGACACCGACATTGGTGCTTTCATTGAGAGTTCCTCTGTGCCGTCGCCGTCAGGAAGGATGCCTCATACCGTTTTTAAAGACGATACTATCGCCAAAGGAGCCTTGGCCACTGGTCAGACTCTTCGGTTAGGTGGTTTTCTTATGACTGCCAGTTCGGCCGCCGCGTCGACGATGACTTCTCGGGTCATCGAAACCAATCTTCACGTTAACTCGGAACTTGCCGAGCAGTTAGATCCGATCGAGCTCTCCTCCGTAAACGAGCTCTTGGATCACATCGCCGCCCTGGGAGTCACCACAGACTACGACCAGATCGGGCCTAAAACCGATCTGAGAGAGGTCAAATCTCCCCAGGCTACCCATCATGTTGCTATGGCAGAGGAGCAATACGTCGATTCTTCTTCTATCTGAAGGACTAGCTACATCCGGATTCCCGATTCCTCCATGCCGGATTCCCGCAGAGGGATGGATGTCGATCAAGCCCTGAACTTAAAGTCAGGCAGCAGGTTGGATTCATTGGATAGCATTCAAAAATCCAAACTTCCAAGTTCGGAAACGTCTCGGCCCCTGAATCTTAAATTGGACGGGGTTCCGGATCTAGTTCCACCCGCCCACCCAAACATTAGCGATCTATCCCGAATTGGCAAGAGCCCACGAAACAAGACATCATTATCGGGCCAGATTCCTCCTTGTTATGGACAGGATAAAGGACTGCCGAGAGGAGGACGCAATCTCACTTTTCTGCAATAATTGCACGGACAAGGGAATCCTAAACGCCATAAGTCGTCGCGAAATTACACGCTTTGCTGACTTGGTGACCACAGTACAAAAGTACTATGCGATGGAGAGTGCTTGGAAAATCGAAAGTAAATTTTGGGATAATCCGGCACCGAATACAGCCCTAGTCCGAAATAAAAGGGTGCATCATCACCAAGCACCTGGGTTAAACATCAAAAAACAAAAACCCCCTAAAGGGCACGGAACCGTCTTTGGAGGGTTGGCTAAACGGACCCTGCAAAATTCATAGCGCAGAGGGCGCCACTTCAACTCATAGCCTTCGAGCATGTTGGATACTACGGCAGGTGGCCAAAAGTGGCGAAGAGCTTCTAGCCTCAGAATCCCAGCCCAGCAACACCAGTACGGTATTAACAGTCTTCGAGACTTTCGCATCAAATAACATGCGGAAACGAACACTCCGCAACCTTCCCGGAGTCTACCAAGTAGCAACAATAAATCCATGGAGTGACACGGCTATTACCTTTAATGCCAGTGACGAACCCAATGAACAGCCCGAGCACCAGCCGCATTGGTTCTCAGTCCAATAGTGGACGGCTTTCGCCTTACTAAGGTACTTATGGATGGCGGCAGCGGACTAAACCTCATCTATGAGGAAACCCTCCGAAAAATGGAAATAGACTGGAACCACATTGAGCGAAGCAGCACAACCTTTAGAGGAATAATTCCTAGCCGGGAAGCATGCTGCACAGGAAAAATCACACCGGGCGTAGTGTTCGCTCACGGACAATTACAGTCCGAGGAGGTCACATTTCAAGTGGCCCCTGCTCAAAGCCGGATATCACGCTTTATTAGGGCGAGAGGCATTCACAATTTTTCAAGCTATACTCCATTATGGGTACATGAAGCTTAAAATGCCGGACCTAACGGAATCATCACTCTCGCTAGTGATCCGAACATAGCACTCCGCGCCGAAAACAAGACAGCCGCACTAGCCCTCGAGGCACTATCCGAAGCTCTAGCGGCCGAGGAACTCACTGCGATGCGCTCCACGGTGAACCGGGACGATGTGATACTTGATAAAAGATCCAAGTCCACCTCTTTTAAACCAGCGGATGAAATAGTCAAATTCCAAGTCCACCCAACGGACCCTGCAAAGACGGCCTCCATTGGGGCACAATTAAACCCTGATGTAGACGACGCACTACGAGAATTTCTCACGAGAAATCGGGACATTTTGCTGGCACCCTTCAGACATGCCAGAATCCCACGTCGGCCGGGCTGAGCACAGCCTAAATACCCTAAAAGGATTCAAGCGATCAAACAGGCTCTTGGCGCTTTTCGAACCCAAGAGACAGGCCATGGGAGAGGAGCTAGCCAAACTTCTGGAAGCCGGATTCATCAGAGATATAAAACATCCGGACTGGCTAGCAAATCTGGTGATGGTACCAAAGAAGGATAAATCCTGGCGCCTATGTGTTGATTTCAAAGACCTTAATAAGGCTTGCCCAAAGGATCCCTTCCCCCCTCCCTCGCATTGATCAAATTATCGACGCTACAGCAGGACACGACTCATTGTGCTTCCTCGACGCGTACTCCGGCTACCACCAAATCAAGATGGTGGAGCCAGACCAAGCCGCAACAGCATTCATCACTCCATACGGCCCATTCTGCTTCAACACAATGCCCTTCGGGCTCAAAAACGCCAAGCAACATATCAGCGCATGATTCGTATATGTCCGCAAACCAGATCGGCAAAACAGTGGAAGCATATGTAGATGACGTGGTCGTCAAATCCAAGCATGTCGAAACTCTAGTAGACGACTTGAGGCTCACATTCGACAATCTCCAAAAATATGACATTAAGCTCAATCCGGAAAAATGCGTCTTCGGCGTTCCACCGGAAAGCTCTTGGGCTTCATTGTGTCCGTAGAGGAATTGAAGCAAACCCAGCCAAGATCCGAGCTCTGTCACAATTGGATATTCCAAAGACCTCAAACAAATACAAAAATTGATCGATGCGTAAGCGGCTCTAAGCCGCTTTATTTCCCGCTTGGGAGAAAAGGCGTTACCCTTTACCGCCTCCTCCAAGCACCGAACACTTCGAGTGGACGGATGCCGCCACGGCCGGACTCGAAGAAATAAAAGCCATATTCGCAAAAAATCCGGTCCTGGCCGTGCCCAACATGGGCGAACCAATGCTATTATATATCGCCGCAACACATCAAGTTGTCAGCGCGGTGCTCGTCGTCGAACGAGAAACGGACGGACACCGGTTCCCTCTTCAAAGCCGGTTTACTATGTGTCCACTGTCCTAACTCCATGCAAGTCCCGGTACCCACATTATCAAAAGATAGCATACGCGGTGTTCATGGCATCCCGGAAGCTGCAACACTACTTTCAAGAGTGTTCGATAACGGTAGCCTCCGAATTACCTCTTAACGATATTATAAACAACCGCGACGCGACGGGCCGGATTGCTAAATGGGCCATAGAGCTCCTTCCATTCGACATAACCTATAAGCCACGACGAGCTATTAAGTCGCAGGTTTTGGCCGACTTCATGGCGAATGGACCGGCGAACTCCCTAAAGAGTACGGCGCATACTCAATTGGATCATGCACTTTGACGGCTCCAAAATGTTGGCGGCCTGGGCTGGCGTCGTCCTGACGTCCCCAACCGGGACACAGTCCAATACGCCCTTCGATAATGTACACGGACTCCAACAACGCAGCCAAATACGAGGCCCTTCTGCACGGCCTCCGGATGGCAGTCTCCATGGGCATTAAACGCCTAGAGGTGGGCGGGGATTCGAACCTCGCGATATCTCAAATAAACGGAGACTTTGATGCCAAAGATCCGAAAATGGCAGCGTACCGCAATGCATCCTAAAAATGTCAGCACGGTTCGCAGGGCTCGAATTTCATCATATAGCCCGGGATAACAACCAGGCGGTGGACGTATTGGCACGCATCGGAGCAAAACGCGATGCCGCCCCGCCTAACATCTTCCCGAACGGCTGTTCAAGCCATCCGTACTATGGGAAGGGGAGTCTGGAAATAACAATCCGGACCCAACCGCACTGCCTGACACCAAACACTCTGACACAATCAGAGGCTCTGCCACCGAGATAATACCCTCCGCCCACGAAATAATGGCGGTTATCGCCCCATGGACGGAACCATTCCTAGCCTACCTAACTAGGCAGGAACTCCCCGAAGACCAAAATGAGGCTCGCTGCATAGTACGGCGATCCAAAGCCTATAAAGTCCATGAGGCAGAGCTCTATAAGAAAAGCACAACAGGAGTCCTTCAAAGGTGTATCTCCGAAGAGGAAGGGCGAAACTCCTGGCTGAAATTCATGTCGGACTGGGTGGGCACCACGCCGCAGCCCGGGCCCTTGTAGGCAAGGCCTTCCAGACAGGATTTTATTGGCCGACAGCCGGCAGATCTGTGGATTTAGTCCAACGATCGTCGATTGCCGACTTTTTGCTAACCAAAGCCACATGCCACCCACCGCCCTCAAAACTATACCCATCACCTGGCCGTTCATGGTCCGGGGCTTGACATGGTTGGACCCCTTAAGGGAGGAACCCACAAGCAAAAATACCTATTGGTCATGGTGGATAAATTCACCATATGGATAGAGGCCAAGCCTGTTAAATCGGCCGAATCCGGGACGGTGATAGACTTCATATCTGGGGTAGTGCACCGTTACGGCGTCCCCCATTTTATCATCACTGATAACGGCACCAACTTCATGGCCGATGAGGTCAAATTCTGGTGCAAAAACATGGGCATCAAGCTCGATTACGCCTCGCCTATCACCCTCAAACCAACGGTCAAGTCGAGCAAGCAAACAGTCTAATCATGAGCGGCATTAAATCCAGACTAGTGCGGTCCCTCAAGGAATCTAACACGCACTGGGTTGAGGAGCTCGACTCCGTACTCTGGGGGCTGCGGACCACGCCAAATCGTACTACCGGATTCACACCATTTTTATGGTGTACGGCGCAGAGGCAGTCTTGCCCTGCGACATAATGCATGACTCACCTCGCGTGCACATGTATGAAGAAAGAGAAGCCGAGCTCGATCAGCAGGACAGTTTGGACGCATTGGAGGAGGAGCGCGACGTGGCAAAAGCTCGTTCCGCATTCTATCAACAGCATGCTCGAAGTTATCAAAGCAGTGAGGTACGAGCCAAAGCTTACAACGTTGGCGAACTAGTTCTACGCCTGCCGGACAAGAAAAAGGACAAACTCAAGCCCAAATGGGAAGGTCCCTTCATCATCGACCAGGTCCTGACCGGCGGAGCATACCGTCTGCTAAACGCATCGGATAACCGACTCGAGCCGAACCCATGGAACGCGGCCCGTCTACGAAGATTCTACGCTAAGCGCGGACTCCGAGTTCGTCTCCTTCCTCCGTCCACATTTTCTATTTTTGCTGTCTTTTATTTCTCTCCTTCCTCCTCCTTCTTCTTCAAGCCTTTAGAGGCTTGTTTGCGCTTTGTTCGCACATACTTGACGCGCTTTCCGCGCTCATTATACCTGGGGGCTTCTTTAACAGAAGCTTATTTATACGGGCTTCATGCCCAACACATGTGTCAAACTTCCGCATGTACCTTTTATGCATCGATATGACTTAAGTTTTGGCCAAGCTGGGTTGCCTGGCTCCTGTGCTTACCCCTATGTTTCCCAACTGTTCAGCTAGGTGGTAAAGGGAGCACCTCTGCGATTGTTACTGCCGGGTCAGCCGGATGTGTACCTCAGACTGGGTGAAGCCGAAAGCTAGCGTTCTTAAGGGAATATTCGGTCGGTGAACTGAAAGATGATTTTTAACTATTTATCCATCTGCCCCGGATGTTTTCTGCTTTCTTAGCAGTTTGGACATGCACTTTAGGGCATGCCTCCCGAGAAAGGAACCCTTAACGGAACTATTCTCCCCGGAAGATGTTTCTTACTATCCATGTAATATAACATAACTAGTTGGGCACTTATCTGACATGTTAATAATGACCCCTACGCCTTGTCTCCATGCATGCCCCAGTTCTTACATAACCGCGAGGGTATTCAGACACACTCTGGACTATTGGGTCCCGAGGTCAAAGCGAAAAGGTCCGCTATGACAAACGATCTACAATCCGGCTAGAAGACATTTTTCATGTCATATTCAATTACATAGTCAACTCGACTAATTGTATTCCTCCTCAATGCCATCTAATAGGCTATCTAATTTACAATCTTGCTGGGTATACTTGGCGGCCAATTCTACTTGGCCGTACACTAAGCTTACAGGGATCTCCTTCCCATCAGGCCCCACAGGTCCGACCTCGGCCATGTGGTTTGGGTCATCCTTCGTGTACCGCGTCTTTACCATGGCCCAGGCCTCCCTGGCGCCTTGACGGCAGGCCGATATCTTCCATAGTTGGAAGCGCCGCCGTGCTCCTTGAAGCCGCTCTGCCAGCTCCCCAATGCCTTGAGCGGGGAGATAGATGGCCACAAGGCCTAGGCGACGCCTTTCATCACCTGCCGAACTCGTTCGTGTAGCTGACGCAGTTCGGGAAGAAGATCACCCGAAGAACAGGGCATCTCCTCCTCAGGACGACCTGTGAGCAAACCTACATACATGTTTATGTTAGTCGCCTTCCTCGCCGAACTCTTTCGAAGTTCGTTTAAGAAATTACTGAAAATGCCGCGACGAAGCCGTTGATTCTCCTTTACGGAGTCAGACAACTGGGCACGAACATCCTTTAGTTCCTCACCCAGTTGGGTGTTGGCATCTTGGAGGTTATTTTTCTCCTGCCGCACCCTCGTAAGCACGCTCTCGCCGGCCTTTAGTTGGCGCAGGAGCTGTTGCTTGTCCGGATCCATCCCGGCGCTATCTGAAATGTTAATATCAGATTTATACACACGCCGCACTTTGCGAAACTACTTCTACTTTGAAGGGCATATATTACCAGAGGGAGTCTTCATGGCTTCCCCGGTCATGACGCTGCCAAGGCCTCAAGTTGGGCCTTGCACTCTTCAAGCTCCTGGGACAAACGGGTATTCTTTTCGGTAAGAATCTGCGTTCCAAATGATCCTTAAATCAGTTATCCTAACTATTTTAAGTCTCGGGGGCTACTGGCATATATAACTGTCAAAATTCCTTACCCGTATGTCTTTTACATACTGCTCCGTGGCTCTGGCTAGGCCATCTTGAGCGGCACGGAGGTGCGCTTCTCCTGAACTAAAAGCGTCCAACGCCTCTTGGGAGACACATGCGTCACGTAGAATAGTCCGTGGCGCCTATGATTCATGGCGCTCTCCACCTCCGATTTGGTGACGGACAGTCTGTCGGCATCCTCCGTTGGAGGAGCATCCGACGCACGCCTCATGTTTGTACCCCCTTCCGGACTCGGCTTTTGAGCCTGGTTGGCGGGGGTCCGATTATAACTTCTCCGGACTCAGTCCGCGTGCGCTCTTTTTCCTAAAAACCACGAGCGTCGGTGTGCCTCCCATGAACCTCTCCTTAAAACACGATGGCAAGTCATACCGCTATGCGGCGACGTCTCGAGTCGCATCAGCACTTCTTTTTCCGCCCTCTTGGGCTGAGCTGCCTTGTTGGACGGCCGCGAGCTCGGCTTCCCGTTCAAGGCACCCCTGCGAAACACCATCAAATACGTGGTGATTAGAAGTAAAGCACGGTGGGTCATGGTATCCGGACTTGATCACGGTTACCTGGGAGGCCGGAAATAATCCGGGGTAGTCGGTCGTAATGGCAACCAAAGCACTATCGATGCTAAGTTGGTGGAACACCCCGTCGATCAGCTCCACCTTTATATCCGGGTCCTCTTCGGAGGCCGGATCGAGGGACCGTTCCGGATCATCGGGTTGTGGGGCCGGGCTGTGTATCTTCTCCATGGCCCGGCGCAGTTCCTGCGTAGAAACCATGAAATGAGATATTTAAGCACGGGAACATGGATCGGACAGGCCACAAAGATGTTTGCTTAACCAACTTCGAGGATTATTCGAAGAAAACCCATTCAGTGGACTGATGCGGAGAAAATCCTCCTCCTCCCCTTTATACATGGCGGACAAGGTCTTCACCAGTTCGGTGACCGATCCCGGCCCTTTGCGGCCATGGCGGGTGGCATCGTCCTCCCCGTTGAAGTCCCACATGGGTGGCCCCTATATTGGAGCGGCTACACTCCCCTCATAATGCAGATTGCCATGACTCCAATCATGGTCAATCCGGCATGAGGCAGTAATCTTATTCGGCTCATCAAGTAAAGGACGCCCTGGTCATTTTCCCTCACAGGGGGCTCCGCGAGCGCCAGCTTAGGCGCTTCTTCGGAGGCGTTGCTAAACTCCGGACGGCCGATCCGAACAGGATCCGGCAGCGGGACGTCCTCCATGTAAAACCATTCCGAAGGCCAGTCTTCGGACGCCTTCTTCGGGGTTCCGGATAGATATCCGGTCCCGTTGATGCGCCATAGTTCGGCTCCGCCCACTTGATATATTGACCCCTCATGAGAACAGGGTACAAGGCAGAATAATCTCTTCCACAGCGCAAAATGAGCCTCGACGCCCAAGAACAGTTCACAAAGGGCCACGAAGCCCGCGATGTGCAATATAGAGGCAGGCGTAAGGTGGTGCAACTGGAGGCCGTAGAACTCCAAGAGCCCCCGGAGAGACGGATGAATTGGAAATCCGAGTCCTCTTACTAGATAAGAGAAAAAGCATACCCGCTCTCCTTTAGAGGGATCGGGGACACTCTCAGCTTGCTTTCAGCCCTTGTAGGTGGCAAGTCCGCTCGAACCGGAACCATGAAGGCCGGGGAAGAAATCCCTTGGTTTGGAGTGTCACTAGATCGCTATGCGGACTGAGCATCTCTCCCAATTTCGGTGCCGAGGCTGAGCGAGAGGAGGAGCTGCGTCGATCGTCCATGATGGAATGGATTTTTGTCGGCGCCCGATGAAAGCTTCATGAGGGGTTGGTGTGACTCGGATCTAGATCCTCGTCCCTTTTATAGGCGGCTCATTTGCGCAGCTAGGGGGATAAGTGTAAAAATACCCTGGCTTTTCGCATTCATTCAAACACGTGGAAGATGGCCATTATTGGGCGTGGAAGCCAAGGAGCGCATCATTTATCAGAAGCCGGACACTATTCGACAAGTATATGGAATTTGGAGAAGAACCCGCCTCGCAATGCCGAAGACAATCTACGCGCCGGACTCGTCGCCATTGGAGCCTGGTTCGGGGCTACCGAGGGAGTCTGGATTAGGGGTGTCCGTAGCGAACTATCAATGTTGGCGGACTCCTGGACTATGAAGATACAAGATTGAAGACTTCGTCCCGTGTCCTGATGGGACTTTCCTTGGCGTGGAAGGCAAGCTTGGCGATACGGATATGTAGATCTCCTACCATTGTAACCGACTCTGTGTAACCGTAACCCTATTCGGTGTCTATATAAATCGAAGGGTTTTAGTCCGTAGGACGAACAACAATCGTACCATAGGCTAGCTTCTAGGGTTTAGCCTCCTTGATCTCGTGGTAGATCTACTCTTGTACTACCCATATCATCAATATTAATCAAGCAGGAGTAGGGTATTACCTCCATCGAGAGGGCCCGAACCTGGGTAAAAACATCGTGTCCCTTGTCACCTGTTACCATCCGCCTAGACGCACAGTTCGGGACCCCCTACCCGAGATCCGCCGGTTTGACACCGACAGGGAGAACTTTGTATTGAGATCCAAAAAGAGACAGGAAGCCATCTAGCTAATAACTATGGACCCGCAGGTCTGAGGTAAACTACTCACACTTCATCGGACAGGCTATGGTGTTGATGTAGAAGCCCTCCATGATTGATTCCCCTTCCGACGGAGCTCCGGAACAGGCCCCAAGATGGGATCTCGTGGGTACAGAAGGTTGCGGCGGTGGAATTAGGTTTTTGGCTCCATATCAGATCGTTTGGGGGTACGTAGGTATAGATAGGAGGCCCATGAGGGTGGAGGGCGTGCCCTGTGGGGTAGGCGCGCCCCCCTACCTAGTGGCTTCCCTGTTGGTTGCTTGACGTATGGTCCAAGTCTCCTGGATCTTGTTCGTTCCAAAAATCATGTTCCCGAAGGTTTCATTCCGTTTGGACTCCGTTTGATATTCCTTTTTTGCTAAACTCTGAAATAGGCAAAAAACAACAATTCTGGGCTGGGCCTTCGGTTAATAGGTTAGTCCCAAAAATAATATAAAAGTGAATAATAAAGCCCAATTATGTCCAAATCAGAAGATAATATAGCATGGAGAATTCAAAAATTATAGATACGTTGGAGACGTATCAGTCTGTAATGCTAATAAAAAGAATATGGGCTTCAAATGTCCTTAAGAATTAGCAAATCGGTTGTAAATTATTGAAAATAATGGCTAATGGGTTGTATGTTGTTTTCCACAAATTTGGAGGCTGACTTCTGGGCCTACAAGGTTGACGATGACGTTGTCCTATTTTTTTTTGACGCGTACGCAAGGCTTTGTCAACTTAGTCAACACAGAGCAGTGACTGTTGGATGTCCATCCAACGGCCGCCGTGCTTCATCAATCTCTGATCTTCCTGCTCCAGCCGACCAAACTAGCGCCTGCGGGACTACCTGCTCCCTCCTCCCGTGGCTGGTTGTGATGCCGCCAGGCCATCCCTCTACCCACCCGCACATCTTGTTATTTTCCGGCAACGTCAGCCTCACCCCGCAGCCGACCAGTCAGCGCTCGTACATCCCTCAGCACGGGCATCCACTGCGGTGGCTTCGCCGGCTCCGGGTCGTTCCCTTCCTGGGCCTCACCCTCGTCCACCGCGTTTGTGCTCTCGGCGCGGCGAGGTCAACATGGTCAACAAACAACAGCCATCGGAAGAGGTCGGTGAGGGGTCCACACAAGTAAATGCCTCCTTATTACGCGCAAAATAATGATTCCTCCACCTGATAGCTGGGACCCACTGGAAGGGCCTCTGTATTTCTTAAAAAAAACGTTCCCTCACTATCAGCTCAGACCCACCAGCTATATCTTCGCACACAAGAAAGTTCCTCCTTATTACGCAGAAAAAATGAATACTCCCCCTGCTAGTTGGGACCCACCATTGTGGGAGGCTGACTTGTGGGCCTACTAAGATGACGGGGACGGAGGGCTTTGTCTACTTAGTCAATATGAACAATTTTAACTCCAATTCCCGTACGATGTCCATCCAACGGTCGTAGTGCTTCTTCAACGTCTGGTCTTCTTGCTCCAGCCGCCCAACAAGCGTCGGCCATGCTGCCTGCTCCTGGCTCCCGTGTCTGGCTGTGCTGCCACCGCTGGCCATGCCATCCCTCTATACTCACCCACACCTCCTGTTTTTCTCCAGCGACGGAAGCCTCACATCACAGCCGAAGCAGTCAACCCACGTACTCCCCTCTGTGTGGGAATCCACTTCCGCGTCTTCCCCGGCTCCGCGTCGTCCCCTTCCTAGGCCTCACCGTCGTCCACCGACCTGTTGCTCTTGGCGCGGCGTGGTCAACTTGGTCAATGAACGACTTTGATCGGAAGAGTACTGTACATGGAGAGGCTGATAGCTGGGTCCATGGCCGCAGTAAGGAAATGACTCCTTATTACGTGCAAAATAATGATTCCTCCACTTGACAGCAGGGACCCACCGGACGGGCCACCGTATTTCACAAAAAAACCTTTCCCCCTGACTGCTGGGACCCACCAGCTACATCTTCGCACGCAAGGAAGTGCCTGACAGTCGGGACCCACCCGGTCGAAGCGTACGTAGCGTTGTCATTCTGGTCGTGAACGTGTACGTACATACGATCGGTCTGTCTGCAGGCTGCAGCGATGAACCGTGGCCGTGTAAGGAAGGGCACGTGTCGTAGTAGAGGCGCGCACGTAGCATGTACACGTACGTACGGTGGCCAGGGTGGAAGAAAGTAAATACAGCCACATACGTACATACGGGCGGGGTCTCGAACGCCTACTCGCGCATACGTATGGCCAGGGCTCGTGTACATGGCTGGTTCGGAACGGAGAAACCGCGTCGTCGTCGTGTTCATGGGGAGGCAACAGAACGCGTCGTGTTCATTGGGAGGCAACGGAATGCGTGTTGTTCATCGGGAGCCTACCGGCTTCGACGGAAGAGCTGATGGAAACGAGGCCTGGCGTAACGCAGAATGGAGGAAACGGCCTTGTGTTTGACCGGCCACGGTCGAAATGGGATCCTGTTCATCGGGAGGGGTTGGCGTACCGCAAAATGGAGGAAACGGACCTCCTACAGTAGAAACAGGGTCCTGTTGATCGGGAGGGGTGTGGCGTACCGCAAAAGGAGGAAATGGACTTGTGTTGGAGCACTAGGTCAAAACGGGGGTCCTGTTCATCAGGAGGGGTGTGGCGTACCGCAAAACGGGACTCCACGGAATACTGTTCATCTCCACCGTTGACTGCCTCCACGGGCTACTGTTCATCCACCATCGACTGCCTCCACGGGGCTACTGTTCATCCACCATCGACCTCCTCCAGCCTCCACATGTGATTGTTCATCCACGGGCTCCTGTTCATCCAGCCTCCACCGCGCTCCTCCATCGGCTACTGTTCAACCAGCCCTCTCCACGGGGTCCTGTTCAACCACCCCTCCACGGGCTACTGTTCATCCAGCCCTCCACCAGCTACTGTTCATCCAGCCCTCCACGGGGTCCTGTTCATCCACCGGCTCGATCGATCGGGTCATGTTCATCCAGCGGCAACGGACTCTACTACCACGGGGTACTGTTCATCCAACCCCCCCACCGAGAACTGTTCATCCAAACCCCCTAACAACGCTCACTGTTCATCAAGGGAAGGAGGCGGCAGTGTTCGATCGGCTTCAGTTAGAAGCAGTAGCGAAGGAATCGCTCGATCGGGTTCAGTTAACCGCCATCGATCGATCGCTTCCGGGTTCGATGTAGCGTAGCCTGCGGTCAATCGCTTCGGGCTCGATGAGCGAATGCCTCGCTCGGGTTCAGTTAGAGCCCAACGCCTCGCACCCACGCGCCTACGTGTAGAGAAACACGCATCGCTCGGCCCCCGACCACCCACCATAATCGGGAACTCCCCGATATTTTCCTCGCTCTCGCTTCTACCACGGTTTTCTCCGTCATGCACAGCCCAAAGAATGTTATGCAACTGCATCTCCGGCCCGCCCAAGACGAAAAGCCCATTTTCTGTCATGATTTTTTGTCATAGAAGTAGGAGCCCACCATATCTATGATGATACCGGGTTTTGTCACAATTATCGTCATAGAAGTGTCATAAGCATGACAGATTTTTTTTTCATTCGGCCCAAAATGTCACGGATGTGTCTTTCTTTTGTAGTGATGTAAACGATACCTGCACACAAAAGAACAAATACTTGCAACCCAACGCATAAGACGGGTTGTCAATCCCTCCTCGGTATTAAGATAGATAAAATTGTATGAGATTGGATAAATAGATCTAGCGAAACCATGAAACAAAATAAATAAAGAAAAAGTGCAGCAAGGTATTTTTGGTTCTTTTGGAATAGTAGGTCTGAAAACAATATGATAGAAAATAGACTCGGGGACCGTAGATTTCACTAGTGGATTCTCTCGAGAAAATAACATACGGTGGGTAAACAAATTACTGTTGGGAAATTAATAGAAGAACAAATAATTATGACGATATCCAAGGCAATGATCATGTATATAGGCATCATGTCCAAGATTAGCAGACCGACTCCTGCGTGCATCTACTGCTATTACTCCACACATCGACTGTTATCCAGCATGCATCTAGTGTATTAAGTTCATGGGAGAAATAGAGTAATGCAATAAGAATGATGACATGACGTAGACAAGATCCATTCATGTAGGAATAGACCCCATCTTTTTATTCTTAATATAGCAACGATACATGCGTGTCATGTCTCCTTCTGTCACCGAGATTGAGCACCGCAAGATCAAACCCATCACAAAGCACCTCTTCCCATTGCAAGAAAATCAATCTAGTTGGCCAAACCAAACCAATGTTTCGGAGAAGAAATACGGGTCTATAAAAATTATGCATATAAGAGATCAAAGAAGACTAACATAATATTCATAGATAAAACTGATCATAAACTTACAATTCATCGGATCCCAACAAACACACCGCAAAAAGTCATTACATCAAATAGATCTCCAAGAACATTGAGGAGAACATTGTATTGAGAATGAAAAAGAGAGAAGAAGCCATCTAGCTACTGCCTACGGACCCGTAGGTCTGTGATAAACTACTCACGCATCATTGGAGGAGCACCAATGAGGATGATGAAGCCCTCCGTGATCATGTTTCCCTCTGGCAAGGTGCCGAAAAGGGCCTCTAGATTGGATCTAGTGGTTCTGGAACTTGCGGCGGCTGTAATTGTTTTTCGTCGACTCCCCTAGGGTTTCTGGAATATTTGGGTATTTATAGAGCTGAGAGGTGGTGGAAAGGAGCTCCATGGGCCCCACCACCCATCAGGGCACGACTGGGGCCTCTCACGCGCCCAGCTGGGTGGTGGGCCCCATGGGCCTTCCCTCGAGCATTTCCTTCGCTCCCAACAGTTTCGCTGCGTTTGGACTCCGTTTGATATGGATACTCTGTGAAGTAAAAAACAAGCAACAAACAGTAATTGGCACTTGGCACTATGTCAATAGGTTAGTCCAAAAAAATTATATAAAGTTGCTATAAAATAAATATAAAACAGAAAAGAATGATAATATAACAACATGGAACAATAAAAAAATTACATATACGTTGGAGACGTATCACTTCCCTATTTCTAGCTACGCCGCTCATCAGAGTGGAAAAAAGGATGCTTCAGCCGGAGGGGTAGGTGCTTCTGTGAAGCTCATACGGATGTGCCTAGGATGGTCTGAGATAAAGACCTGATAGGTCATCGGTTGTCCAATATGGCGACGCGCTCGCGGTGGCCTCCATGGGATACAAGCGGCAACGGCCTCCATTGATGGCAACGGGCGTGGACGTGCTGGCCACCACCTCATCGACATCCGTGCAGCCGACGTCTTTCTCTGCGTGCATGGCGTGACTACGCGCACGTCGACATCGGTTGGCGCGGTCACAGTCACGGGACGCAATGATGCCCATGCCACCGTGCTCCCTATCGTGCCGGATGGAGCAACTCGCCACTCGTCAGTGAGCTGGCTCTGAGGGGTGATACATCTCCAACGTATCTATAATTTTTTATTGCACCATGCTGTTATATTATCATTCTTGGATGTTTTACATTCATTTTGTCTACGCACGATTGATATACACATGATTGATATACAAATTGTCTACATCGTCCTAATTTTTTAGATTTTTTGGAGTTACATAAGTATGGTTAGAGTTCATTTTCTATAGTTGTTCTGTTTTTGACAGATTCTATTTCCATTGCATTGTGTGCTTATTTTGATGATTCTATGGATCGTGTCGGGGCATATGCCATGGTAAAGTTAGAATAAAGTAGGTATAATGCAATAATAAAATATGAATGGGTTTGCAACAGTACTTAAAGTGGTGATTTGCTTTATTATACTAACGGATCTCACGAAGGTTTTGTTAAGTTTTGTGTGATTGAAGTTTTCAAACTTTGGGTGAGATCACGATGGATGAAGGAATAAGGAGTGAAAAGTGCCTAAGCTTGGGCATGACCATGTCACCCCCAGTTAATATTCAAGGAGAACCAACCAACTAAGCTTGGGGATGTCCCGGAAGGCATCCCCTCTTTCTTCTAACAACCATCAGTAATTTTACTTGGAGCTATATTTTTATTCATCACATATCATGAGTTCTGCTTGGAGCATCTTTTATTATATGAGTATTTGCTTGTTTTGCTTTTTAGTTTTCCACATCCATCCTTGTTGTACACAACTATTTAAGAGAGCCATAATTATGCTATGACTTGTTAGAATTGCTCTATGTGCTTCACTTCAATTTTTTGAGCTATGGAATTTCTCTAGTGCTTCATGTATATCTTTTTGAGCACGTTGTGCTTTAATTTTTTTGAATAAATACTCTCATGCTTTGCTTAGATTAATTTGAGAGTTAGTAAATTTTTGAAGAAATTCTCTCATGCTTCACTTATATTATTTTGAGAGACGAAAAATTTTATGCTCTTGTTCTTCACTTAAATTTGTTTGAGCTTGTCAAAAGCAATTTTAATATATGAAATTAGTCCCAATGTGATAGATATTCAAGAGGGATATAATAAAAAAATTCATGAAGATCATTGGATAAAATAAACTTGATTATTTGTAATAGTTTTGAGATATGATGATAGTAATATGTGAGTCATGTTTGTGAGTAATTATGCTTTAGTAAGAATATTGGTGTTAAGGTTTGTGATTCCCTATGCAAGCACAAAATTTTATAGTTATGCAATGAAATTACATTCTACTTGTGGTGCATGATTCGGTGTTAGTTAAGCTCAATGCTCATTTATGTGAATTTTCGTTTCTTGGTTGGTTGCTTCTTAATCTATTTGCTAGCCTTTCCTTGTACTAAGTGGGAGTGCATCCAAAATCCTTTAAACCAGTTATGTCATATGAGTCTACCATACCTACCTATATGCGGTATTTCTGTGTCGTCTAAGTAAATTTATGTGCCATCTCTAATTTTCAAAATGAATTTCCTTCTTGTGTGCCCGTACCGCTCATGATGTGCCAGGGGTGGCCAATTTTTTTCCATGCTAGATGTGTTATTCTCAGGATGAGTGTTTATTCACTTGTCATTGCACGAGAGTGTGGCGGTAATAGGGATGCCCAGTCCCGAAATGAAAAATAAATTTACTTTATGTTGTCAAATAATAAATTCCTTGGAAAGTGTTGGTATGGAAGGCACCCGTGGATACGGCTAGCCACGGATTGTGAAAGAATGGTGGAAAAAGGAATAAACTTTATTTTATGTTTGGGAACCGCCTATGATGTATCTAGCATGGAAAGTATTTGGAAATACTCGATCGTTTTAGTTGATGAGAAAAGTATGCCTCCCAGAATATCTTTTTTATCTCTCAATTTAAGCTTTGAGCTCTGGCACCTCTACAAATCTCCGTTTCCCTCTACGAAGGGCCTATCTATTTACTTTATGCAATTTTTATTTTATTTGAGTCTCCATCTTGTGCATTGGATTCAAGTGTGTTTCGTGAATGGATCAATGATTGAGCATGATGGGCTAGGGATGACTTTCTTTAGTGTTGATATTTTGAAAGACATGGTTGCTTGTTGATATGCTTGAGTATTGAAGTCTTCATGTCAATTATAGACTATTGCTTTGAACCATCTAAAAGTCCAAATGTCCATCCTACTAAAGAAAAGAATATGTGATGAACATGTTAGGCAGCATTCCACATCAAAAATTCTGTTTTTATCATTTACCTACTCGAGGACGAGCAGGAATTAAGCTTGGGGATGCTGATACGTATCCAACATATCTATAATTATTGATTGTTCCATGCTGTTATATTATCATTCTTGAATGTTTTACATTCATTTTATAGCAACTTTATATCATTTTTTGGGATTTGCCTATTCACATAGTGCCCAGTGCCAGTTGTTGTTTTTGCTTGTTTTTTACTTTGCAGAATATCCATATCAAACGGAGTCCAAATGCAGCGAAACTTTTTGGAGATTTTTTTGGACCAGAAGACAACTTGGGAGTTGAGGAAGCACCAGAGGGGAGGCCCATGGGGCCCACCACACACCTAGGCATGCCAGAGGCCCCTGGCGTGCCCTGATGGGTGGTCGGGCTCATGGAGGTCCTCTCCACTGCCTCTCAGCTCTATAAATTCTCATATATTCCAGAAACCCTTGGGTAGCGATCGAAACACAATTTTAGCCGCTGCAAGTTCTAGAACCACGAGATCCAATCTAGAGGCCCTTTCTGGCACTCTGCCGGAGGGGAACACGATCACGGAGGGTTCATCATCCTCATTGGTGCTCCTCTGATGATGCGTGAGTAGTTCACCATAGACCTACGGGTCCGTAGGCAGTAGCTAGATGGCTTCTTCTCTCTTTTTGACTCTCAATACAATGTTCTCCTCGATGTTCTTGGAGATCTATTTGATGTAATGACTTTTTGCGGTGTGTTTGTTGGGATCCGATGAAGTTCAAGTTTATGATCAGATCTATCCATGAATATTATTTGAGTTTCCTTTGATCCCTTATATGCATGATTGTTATAGCCTCATATTTATTCTCCGAATCGTTGGTTTAGGTAGGCCAACTAGATTGATTTTTCTTGCAATGGGAAGAGGTGCTTTGTGATGGGTTCGATCTTGCGGTGTCGTCACCCAGTGACAGAAGGCCTAGCAAGGCACACATGTATAGTTGCTATTAAGGATAAAAAGATGGGGTCTATTCCTACATCAATAGATCTTGTCTACATCATGTCATCGTTCTTATTGCATTACCCCATTTCTCCATGAACTTAATACACTAGATGCATGCTGGATAGCGGTCGATGTGGAGTAATAGTAGTAGATGCAGGCAGGAGTCGGTCTACTAATATTGGACATGATGCCTATATACATGATCATTGCCTTGGATATCATCATAATTATTCGTTCTTCTATCAGTTGCCCAACAGTCATTTGTTTATCCATTGTATGCTATTTTCTCGATAGAAGCCACTAGTGCAATCTACGCCCCCGGGTCTATCTTTTATCATATTATTTTCAGATCTATTATTCCAAAAACCCAAAAATACCTTGCTGCAATTTTTCCTTGCTTATTTTATTTCTTGTTTTTGCAAGATCTATTTATCCAATCTCATACAATTTTATCTATCTTTTTACCGTAGAGGGATTGACAACCCCTCTTACGCGTCGGGTTGCAAGTATTTTCTCTTTGTGTGCAGGTACCATTTACATAATGTTGCTTGGTTATCCTACTGGATTGATAACCTTGGTTTCATAACTGAGGGAAATACATACCATAGTTGTGCTGCATCATCCCTTCCTCTTTGGGGAATTAAAGACGCAGTCTAGCCACGTCAAGGGGCGAGTTGCTAAACCATGTGCAGGCTTGGGGCGGTAACTGGCTCCCTCAGGCTAGGCGAGGGAGGTGGAGCAGCAAGCTACCTCGCTCATATTCGGCGGGGTTAGCGGGCTACCCAACCGACCTTTATGCCTGAGAACTGCTCTTTTGGCTCATCGGATGCCATCGAAAGAGTGGAGAAAACGACAAGGAAGGAGATGGGGAGCGGCGGAGTGGTGCGATTCTTTCCTGGCATATGGCCTCATTTAAATAGAGGGCGGACGGGGGGAGCTCAGTCGGCGTTGCTATAATGCCGGCCCGCTCCTGCACGGACGCGTGGCCGGACTAGGTTTCTTGGCTTCCACATGGGTTTAATGAAGGCAATAATTCCGCGAGGAGGCGTGTTCACCTAGGCGTGCTGTGGTGGCCCACAATTATAGGGGGTTAGTCGTAGTCCTTTTGATAAATACGAGTGTCGAACCCAACGAGGAGCAGAAGGAAATTACAAGTGGTTTTCAGCAAGGTAATTTCTGCAAGAACTGAAATAATCGGTAGCAAGTAATTTTTAAGAAGTAACAATAGTAATAATAAGTGCAGCAAGGTAGCCTAATCCTTTTGATGGCAAAGGACAGGCCGGTGCATTCTCAGATAATAAGCAAAGCGTTCTTGAGGGCACACGGGAATTTCATCTAGTCACTTTCATCGTGTTGGTTTGATTCGCGTTCGCTACTTTGATAATTTGATATGTGTGTGGATGATGTCTACTACACAACTTTATTCTTGTAGACTCATGTTGGGCCTCCAAGCGCAGAGTTTGGTAGGACAGTAGCAATTTTCCCTCAAGTGGATGACCTAAGGTTTATCAATACGTGGGAGGCGTATGATGAAGATGGTCTCTCTCAAGCAACCCTGCAACCAAATAACAAAGAGTCTCTTGTGTCCCCAACACACCAAATACAATGGTAAATTATATAGGTGCACTAGTTCGGCGAAAAGATGGTGATACTAGTAATGATAGTAGATATTCAGGTCAAAAAAATGATAGTAGATATTGCTTTTTGTAATAGTAACAATAAAAAACAGCAAGGTAGCAAGTAACAAAAGTGAGCACAGACGGATTGCAATGCTTGAAAATGAGGCCTAGGGTCCGTACTTTCACTAGTGCAATCTCTCAACAATGCTAATATAATTGGATCATATAACCATCCCTCAACGTGCGATGAAGAATCACTCCAAATTAGTTCCTATCTAACAGAGAACATAAGAAGAAATTGTTTGTAGGGTACGAAACCACCTCAAAGTTATCCTTTCTGATCTTTCTATCCAAGAGTTCGTACTAAAATAACACCAAGTTATCCTTTCCGATCGATCTATCTAAGAGTATGTACTAAAATAACACCATATGATACACATTAACCAACTCTAATGTCACCTAGATACGCCAATGTCACCACGTGTATTCGTGAGTTGATTATATGATATGAATCAAACAATTTTAGATTCATAATACTCAATCCAACACAATGAACCTCAAAGAGTGCCCCAAGATTTCTACCGGAGAAACAAAGATGAGAACGTGCATCAACCCCTATGAATAGATTACTCCAATGTTACCTCGGGAATCCGTGAGTTGAGTGCCAAAAGACATATCAAGTGAATCAATATGATACCCCATTGTCACCACGGATATTCATAGCAAGACATACATCAAGTGTTCTCAAATCCATAAAAGTATTGAATCCGATAACAACGAGATCTCAAATGGAAAACTCAATCCATCACAACAAAATAGAGAGGGGGAAACACCATATGATCCAACTATATTAACAAAGCTCGCGATATATCAAGATCGTGCCAACTCAAGAACACGAGAGAGAGAGAGAGAGAGAGAGAGAGAGAGATTAAACACATAGCTAATGGTACAAACCCTCATCCCCGAGGGTGGACTACTCCCTCCTCATCATGGTGGCCGCCGGGATTGAAAGTGCTAGTTATCGACTAGAGGGGGGGTGAATAGGCGATTTTTATCAAAGTCTTCAAAACATGAGAGTTTCGAAGACAAACAATAGAAATGAACCTATTGATATGCAGCGGAAGGTAGACTACACTAGGCAGGCCATAGTCAAGTATTCAATGAAGTGAACGCACGAAGACTAATAGCAGCTAGGTAGTGAAGATCAAGATGGAAGATAGGATGAAGCCAAACAACAATAGAAGTCACGCAGTGAAGTCAAACAGGTAACACATGCAGGCAATGACTTCACGAAGACAAACTGAAAATAAGAGAGGGAGAAGATAGAACCAGTCGCTTGGTGAGGACAAGGATTTGTTGGATCAGTTCCAGTTGTTGTGACAACTGTACGCCTAGTTAGGGAGGCTGATATTTAACTCAGAAGACCGTGTCCTCACCTTATTCCCCTTGGGCTCAGGACACCCAGTCCTCGCCCAATCACTCTCGTAAGTCTTCGAGGTAGACTTCCAAACCTTCACAGACTTCGTTCACCGGCGATCCACAATGAATCTTGGATGCTCAGAACGCGACGCCTAACCGGCTGGAGGATTCACAGTCCTCAAGTGTAACAAGTCTTGAGGTCACGCGGACAGAAAGACTTCAGTGATCCCGAACACTCTTTGTCTTTGGGTGTTTGGGCTTTGTCCTCGCAAGGATTTCTCTCTATCAAAAGATTCGAAGGTGGGTTGCTCTCAAACGACAAAAGGCATGCACTAACTCTGAGCAGCCGCCAATTTATGGTGTAGGGGGTGGGCTATTTATAGCCACTAGGCAACCCGACCTGATTTGTTCGAAATGACCCTGGGTCACTAAGGAACTGACACGTGTTCCAACGGTCAGATTTCAAACACACGCGGCAGCTTGATTCGGGCTACAAGTAAATCTGACTCATCCAACTCTGGATAAGATTTCTCTCATTGTCTTCGCTCGAAGACATAGGATTTGGTTGAGCATCACTACAGTCACTCTGACTTTGTTCACTGGGACCCCACTTAACGGTACGGTGGTTCCTATGATTCAACAAAGAAGAAAAGGAAACAACGAAACAACTAAGTCTTGGCGCTCCATAGTCTTCACGTGATGTCTTCTCTTGTCATAGTCTTCAATGTGAATATCTTCACATACCACCATTGTCTTCAATGTCTTCATACATTTTAGGGTCATCTCCGGTAGGTAAACTGAATCAATGAGGGACTACTACCTGTGTTATCCTGCAATTCTCACAAACACATTAGTCCCTCAACCAGGTTTGTCGTCAATACTCCAAAACCAACTAGTGGTGGCACTAGATGCACTTACAATCTCCCCCTTTCTGGTGATTGATGACAAACTGGTTGAAGTTTTCAACGGGGATAAAAGTATGTGAAATTGTAGAGGTTAAAGGTATTGTCTTCATAAGTAGCAACAGGCTTCCCCTGAAGATGTGCATATAAGTAATTTGCTTTTGGAATGCAAATGCACATGGCAGGTTGTACTTGTCGAGATCCTATTCGACTTATGAAGACAATTCACCATGCATGATAAGATATAACTAAGATAATGAAATGCATGATGAAAAATGGACGTCTGCAATATGAATTCATAAGGGATTTATCATCGCACATGCGGAATTTATCATCGCATCACAGAAAAGCGAACAAGTAGCAGACTATAAAGCAACCGCCCATATGGACCCGCTTGAAGACTATCAACTCATATGCTTCTCCCCCTTTTGTCAGTAAGGACCAAAAAGGTTTGAAGACATAGAGCCTCTACTGCTCCCGTATGAGTAGGTGAAGCTGCAGGGTCGGCGTCGGGGTTTGGTGGTGCAGAAGAACTTGGTGCAGTGTCGACACGCGCTGAAGTTGGAGGTGGTGAGGTAGCATCATCTTGATCATCTATGACTCTGGGGCTGCTGAGGAGGAATAGTCAGATTCTTCAAGAGAGGGAGTCCAATGCAAGACAACATTCCTTGGAGGAGTGGAGTCAAACTTGAATCTTTCAGTGAAGCCATCGTCTTGAAGATCTTCTTCAGCACTGAGCAAGGTTAAACTCTTCCATGACCTCCGACAGGTTTCATGAGTAACAAATGCATTCTTGGTGGAAAGATTGCGAATGCGATTTATGTCCACCAAGAGGCTTTGAATCTGCCGCTTCAGCCAGTAGTGATGCTTATCCTGTTTCTGATGCAGGGCAACGAGAAGCTCTCGATCATTGAGAACACGAGATCGCTTTCGAGGCCTTTGAGCAATAGTGCTTTCAGTGGCTTCAGTATGGGCACGGTGAGGGAAGCGTGTATTGCCAGCGAAAGGATAAACACGAGTAATAGCCTGAACTCCTTCAATGGGCTGTGTGAAGCTTTGGTGATCAGCATTGTGAAGACAAATAGGCTCCTTGGCAGGCTCCGGGTATATGGCTTCAACTGACATATCAACCTTTGGCAAAAATATCAGATGGTTGCGTGCAGAAGGTTGATAGTTGACGGCAGAGTGAAGCTTGATAAGGCGCATAACCCATGGAGCATAGAACTTCAGACCAAAGAGATCAGAGCCTGTCGCAGCCAATTGTCTGATAAAAAATTCTTGAGCATTGAAGCTGATGCCATTGAAGATATAAAAGACCAATGTCTTCACCACTCCTTCAAGCTTTGCTGCATAAGAATGTCCTTTGACAGGCTAGAGAGTTCGCCTGATGATATGATAAATAGTGCGGGGCAGATACTCTAGGTCATCAACAAAGAACTCTCTTGGGTATTCAGCATCGCGTGGAAGAGGCTTCATCATGCTTAGCATTTGGCTCATGTTGGGCTCTGGCTTCTGAAAGATGCTCTTCAATGCATTGCGGTGAAGCTGACAACAAGGCTCGAAGATTTCACCTAGAGTGGGCAGGCCAGTTAGCTCAATGATATCAAGAGCTTTGGCTTCATGATGGACATTGCCTGTCATCCACTCAAGGACCCAAGTCTTTGGATCCCTGTTGTAGCCGCGGATGTGGAGGGTAGCATAAAATTGTAGCAGAAGCTCTTCATTCCAATGCTCCTTATCAGTCACAAAGTTCAGCAGACCAGCATCACGCAAGCAGTCAAGGGCTTCTTCAAGGCAGGGCAGTCCAGCAATGGCTTCAGTGTCTAGACGCATATGTGGAATAGTACGCCCTTGGTCATAGAGAACACAGGAATAGTAGTTGTGTTGCTGATGGCTCCAGAACCGATCTGATGAAATCATTGGCTTGGAATAGGGGTTCTTGGCACTATCAAAGAAAGTGGAGTGCGCAATGAAGCCATTTTCATTGAATGACCCTGGTGAAGTTGTTGAACCTGGAAACCTTGGCAACCTTGGCTTAGGCTTCTAGACTTGAGGCCTGTGCTCGATATGATAGTCAAATTGTGGACCAGCAGCAGGTGGAGGAACCAGAATGGGCCATCTAACAGTGACCAGCTGACCATGATCATATGCTTGCTCGATGGTGTGTGGCCATGGAGGCGGTACAGGAGCAGTGGCAGTGGCAGTGGTATTGACTTCAGGCTGCAGATTTGCGTCAGGTGCAGCATTGGCTTCAGGTGCAATCACTTCGTGCACCACATTAACTTCAGGCACCATATTAGCTTCAGCCATGACAACGTCATTGGTTTCAGTGTTGGTGTTGGTGGTCGCCTCAATGTTATCAACCTCCACTCGAGTAGCTAGAGGGTCAGACACGTTCTCCTTGAGAACAACTTCAGGGTTGGTTGGGGGTGTAGCAACACGTTCTTCTTCATCTCTTGGTTCTTCTTGGTCATCGGCTGATGCAGCCGAAATGTCTTCAGCCGCGTTGGCTTCAGTCTCGGAGTTGTTCATAGTTGGAGAGGCTTCAGGAAATACTTGGCGAGATACTGATTGGTGCTCTTCTCCTTTTGGAACACTCGACAGAGTGACTTGTGGCCTTGGTCCTTTACGAAGCCTGCGGAATGCTGGCGACGCTTGTGGAGATGGAGTTGTCTGAGCCACAAAGTCTTCATCTTCAAGCACCGGAGTGGTGACTTGAGTTGGGGGAGTAGTTGGTGTTTCTTCTTGTTGGGGGAAGTCTTGAGGGTGATCAGCCCATGAATCATCCTGAACAATTGGCGTCAAGGGACGACCAATGCTGATGAGTTCGCTGTTCGTGAGAACGGGCGATGATACCACATTTTTCTCGATCTGAGGAAGTACTTCATCATCTTCTACATTGTCATGTTGACCAATGTCTTCAGCTGCGGTGGGGTCAACAGCTGGAATGTCTTCAGCTTCAGGAGACTCTGTGGAAGCAGGCTCATGAACTATCATACGACGCTCTTGATGTGCTGATGCAGGACGAGCAACAGAAATTGGCTCGACGACAAGGGGCTCTGTGGGAGCAGCCCGATCCTTCTTCTTGGTTTTTCGGTTCTTGGCAGGTGGAGCCTCGTGTAACATCCCAAAATTCTAAATTTTTGGAATGTTATATTAAATAAATAACTATGCTTGTTGTCTGATTGATTGTTTGACTGATTGAGTGAAACTGAGTGGAAATTTGAAAACTTTTGAAAGTTGAATGAGAGGGAATGAAATGACTTTCCCAAACTTTCCCCTTTGCCTTTTGGATCCCAATGAATTCAAGTTCATTCCAACACCAAACCCTAGAGTGAAGATGACATGACTTCTTCCATTTTGAAATGAAAAGGGTTTTGAAAAGATTTGAATTTCATTTGAGAATAATTCAAATTCAAAGCTTTATGCAACTCAATGATATTCATGAGGGAAGATAAAATGACTTCTTCAATTATATGAAATATGAGTTGGAAGTTAAAAAGAATCAAATTGAAAGTCATTTGAAGGTATTTTGAAACTCCCTTCAAATTTGGAATTATTTGGATTTTATTCAAAATTATTTTTCTCCTAAAAATAAATAAATGGAAATATGGGTAAAATGATTCCCTTCAATGAAAAATTAGGAGAAAATAAATTTGAAGTCATTTTGGTATTTTTAAAAATGATTTTATTGGATTTTATTAGGCGTAAACACTCTTTGTTTTATTTGAATTTTTGTGTATTTTATTTGAACTTGAAAAATAGTTCATGTTGTAGGAAATCTTTTTCTGATCATTTTGATATATATATGTCCTATATAAAATATTTATATTTTAAAAGATATCTCTGTTTTTGTTTTATTTAAAAATAAAAAAAATAAAAGGAAACCCCTCCCCCTGCCCAGCCCAACCAAGACTGCCCACCAAAGGGCTGAGGGCCAGCCAGGCCAGCGAGCCGGCCTCACCTCCCTCGCCTGAAACCCTTTGGGGCCGCCCACCGCACCACCCCCTCTCTTTCTCACCGACAGCGGACCCCACCCTCCTTCAACCTCCCGCCACGCCACGCCGCGCCGCCATCGATCGCGGATCCGTGAGATCCGGATGCCGATCCTCCCGATCGCCTCCCTTGCCACGCCGAGGCCCTTCCCTATAAGAACCCCTCCCGGCACCCCATTCCCTCGCCTCGCCGAACCCCCTCTCTCTCACACGCTGCCGCCGGAGCCAGAACCCACCGCCGCCGCCATTCAAGGCCGTCGCCGCCCTAGCCCACCCCGAGCTCGCCTGACTCCACCAAGAGCCCCCCTCGTCGCCCCGCACTGAGCTCTCCACCGACCTCCCGACGACCGAGAGGCCACCACACTGCCGCCGCCGAGCTCCGGTAAGTCGCCGGAGATCCCCTCCCCCGTCCGATCTCAAATCGACGGTTAGGATTAGAACACCCCGAAGGGGTATTTTTTTTTAAATAAAACTGCCCGGTTCGACCGGTTTAGTCCGGTTTAGTTTTTAGCTAGGGTTTACTTTATTTAGCCCGGCCCGACTAGTTTAACCCTAGGGCCCGTTTAGTTTATATTACGTTCAGTGCGTAGTTTAGGCCCATTAGGCCATTTTTCTTTTATTTTCGTTTTCTGTTTTAACAGAATAGTTCCTGTTTTGAAAAATTCATATCTTTTATTCTGTTTAATATTTTTAGGTGATTCTTTTTTTTTGGTTTGCAAATTTTCTATAGTTTCTGTAGAAAATATATTTAGCTATGTTAAAAGTAAATAAAATTGCTTTATTTTAGTTTTAGTCAGAATAGTAAATCTGTTATAACTTGAGTTAGAAAAATTATTTTTGGATGATTCTTTTTGCCCCAACTTTATTTTGACATTGCCAAACCATAGGATTTAATTTGGGTATTTTAGGATTAATAAAAAATAGTTTTAAGCAGAATCTTGTTAATCCTAATTAATTAACTAGCTACTGTTTTCCTATTATTTTAATTAGTAAATAAATTTATTTTTAACATGTGATTGATTATTCTAGGATAGTTTCTGTCACTTTATAGGATGAACTTTTATTTATTATAAATAAAAGTTTTATTTTATTTTTCTTAATAGAAATTGAATTAGGCCTAATAGGAGTTTCATAATAGGTTTTAAATTAATTCTTTTGCTCCTAGTTGCTTAATGAAATCTTTTCTGTTAAGTTAACATAAAACCATGATTTGGTTATGTTGAGAAAATTTTTGTTATATAAAACTATTTTTAGTTGTTGCTTGAAGTAGGAAAAACTTGAGTTGGTTTTCTTTGAGTTTTCCCTTTGGGTTTTGATTTGTTTGTTTGGTGTGTTATGTTACTATGTGCTATGTTAAGTGATCTCATGCTATGTGCTTACTATAGTTATTGTTTGCCTCGGTAGAATTTCCGGTCTGAAGCTTGCTACTACGAATCCCTAGTTTTCAAGATCGTCAACAAGGCAAGTTCACTTTGACCATGCTTTCATACCTATGTTTTATTGCATTTAGTGACATCTTTGCAACCACCCCTCAGTAGTGTTATTGAATCCTTGTAGTTGAGTAGTATGCATGAGGTAGGAACCCATCCCCCTGTTACCAAGCCCGGGACGATATTTTATTTTAATGCTACGCTATAGTAGACGGGGTTCGGTATGAGTACTCGGGAGTGGTGTGAGAATGGAGGATTCTACGTCAATGACGACAACTCCATGATGGAATCTGCAAGGACTGCATCTTCAAGACCTCAAGACTTCAAGACTCGAGACAGAATTCAATACACACTCTTCGGGTGAAGGACGGTTGACGGGCACCTGGAGGAACCAGTGGTTGGCCGGGATGCATGGAGAAGCGCCATGACATCTTGCGGAAAGCTTCACCCAGACTCAAAGAGACGGAAGAATACTTCATGCCCGGAAGCTTACCTGTGCAACCGCAAGTCATTATTGTTGGGGAACATAGTAATTTCAAAATTTTCCTACGCACACACAGGACCATGGTGATGGCATAGCAACGAGAGGGGAGAGTGTTGTCTACGTACCCTCGTAGACCAAAGCGGAAGCGATCACAACGTAGAGGACGTAGTCGTACGTTCTCCTCGCGATCCTGCCGATCCCAAAGTGTCGTTACTCGGCACCTCCGAGTCGATGATGACGTAGAGGAAGTAGTCGACGTTCTCCTCGCGATCCAGCCGATCCGGCCAAGCGTTACTCCGGCGCCTCCGAGTTCTTGGCACACGCTCAGCTCGATGACGCTCCTCGGGCTCCGATCCAAGAAAGCTCCGGGAGAGGGAGTTCCGTCGAAGACGACGGCGTGGTGACGATCTTGATGTTTCACCGGCGCAGGCTTCGCCTAAGCACCGCCACGATATGACCGAGGTGGAATATGGTGGAGGGGGGCACCGCACACGGCTAAGGAACGATCTCAAGGATCAACTTGTGTGTCCTAGGGTGCCCCCCTACCCCCGTATATAAAGGAGGGAGGGAGGAGGTGGCCGGCCCCAAGGGGGGCGCGCCATAGGGAGGGGGAAACCTACTCCAAGTAGGTTTCCCTCTCTTTTCCTTATCTTATTTGGAGGGGGAAGGAGTACTAGTATTAGGAAGTAGTACTAGTAGTAGGAATAGGAAGAGGGGAAGGAGAAAGGAAGGGGCGGCCCCCTCCCCAATTCGGATTGGGCTTGGGCGCCCCCTCCCTTGTTCCTTCTCCTTCCTCCTACATGGGCCCAATAAGGCCCATATACCTCCCGGGGTTCCAGTAACCTCCGGAGCTCCAAACTTCTCCTAACCTTTCCTGTCCAAATATATCCGTCCAATATATCAATCTTTATGTCTCGATCATTTCGAGACTCCTCGTCATGTCCGTGATCACATCCGGGACTCCGAACTCCTTCGGTACATCAAAATACACAAACTCATAATATAACTGTCATCGAAACCTTAAGCGTGCGGACCCTACGGTTCGAGAACAATGTAGACATGACCGAGACACATCTCCGGTCAATAACCAATAGCGGGACCTGGATGCCCATATTGGCTCCTACATATTCTACGAAGATCTTTATCGGTCAGACCGCATAACAACATACGTTGTTCCCTTTGTCATCGATATGTTACTTACCCGAGATTCGATCGTCGGTATCCAATACCTAGTTCAATCTCGTTACTGGTAAGTCTCTTTACTCGTTCCATAATACATCATCTCACAACTAACTCATTAGTTGCAATGCTTGCAAGGCTTATGTGATGTGTATTCTCGAGAAGGCCCAGAGATACCTCTCCGACAATCGGAGTGACAAAACCTAATCTCGAAATACGCCAACCCAACATGTACCTTTGGAGACACCTGTAGTACTCCTTTATAATCACCCGATTACGTTGTGACGTTTGGTAGTACCCAAAGTGTTCCTCGATGGCAGGGAGTTGCATAATCTCATAGTTACAGGAACATGTATAAGTCATGAAGAAAGCAATAGCAACATACTAAACGATCAAGTGCTAGGCTAACGGAATGGGTCATGTCAATCAGATCATTCTCCTAATGATGTGATCCCGTTAATCAAATGACAACTCATGTCTATGGTTAGGAAACATAACCATCTTCGATTAACGAGCTAGTCAAGTAGAGGCATACTAGTGACTATATGTTTGTCTATGTATTCACACATGTATTATGTTTCCGGTTAATACAATTCTAGCATGAATAATAAACATTTATCATGAAATAAGGAAATAAATAATAACTTTATTATTGCCTCTAGGGCATATTTCCTTCAGTCTCCCACTTGCACTAGAGTCAATAATCTAGTTCACATCATCATGTGATCTAACACCAATATTCACATCTATATGTGATTAACACCCATAGTTCACATCGTAATGTGACCAACACCCAAAGGGTTTACTAGAGTCATTAATCTAGTTCACATCGCTATGTGATTAACACCCAAAGAGTACTAAGGTATGATCATGTTTTGCTCGTGAGAGAAGCTTAGTTAACGGGTCTGTCACATTCAGAGCCGTATGTATTTTGCAAATATTCTATGTCTACAATGCTCTGCACGGAGCTACTCTAGCTAATTGCTCCCACTTTCAATATGTATCCAGATTGAGATTCAAAGTCATCTAGATTAGTGTTAAAACTTGCATCGACGTAACCCTTTACGACGGGCCCTTTTATCACCTCCATAATCGAGAAATATTTCCTTAGTCCTCACTAAGGATGTCTTTGACCAATGTCCAAAGGATCTACTCCTAGATCACTATTGTACCTCCTTGCCAAATTCGGAGCAAGGTATACAATAGGTCTGGTACATAGCATAGCATACTTTATAGAACCTATGATCGAGGCATAGGGAATGACTTTCATTCTCTTTTCTATTTTCTCGCCGTGGTCGGGATTTGAGTCTTACTCAATCTCACACCTTGTAACACAGGCAAGAACTCTTTCTTTGATCGCTCCATTTTGAACTACTTCAAAATCTTGTCAAGGTATGTATTCATTGAAAAACATATCAAGCGTCTTGATCTATCTCTATAGATCTTGATGCTCAATATGTAAGCAGCTTCACCAGGGTCTTTCTTTGAAAAAACTCCTTTCAAACACTCCTTTATGCTTTGCGTAATAATTCTACATTATTTCCGATCAACAATATGTCATTCACATATACTTTATCGTAAAGGCTGTAGTGCTCCCACTCACTTTCTTGTAAATACAGGCCTTTCCAAAAGTCTGTATAAAATCATATGCTTTGATCAACACATCAAAGCGTATATTCCAACTCCGAGATGCTTGCACCAGTCCATTGATGGATCACCGAGCTTGCACATTTTGTTAGCTCCTTTAGGATTGACAAAACCTTCTGGTTGCATCATATACAACTCTTCTTTAATAAATCCATTAAAGAATGTAGTTTTGACATCCATTTGCCAGATTTCATAAAATGTGGCAATTGCTAACATGATTCGGACAGACTTAAGCATCGCTACGCTTGAGAAAATCTCATTGTAGTCAACACCTTGAACTTGTCGAAAACCTTTCTGCGACAAGTCTAGCTTTGTAGATAGTAATACTACTATTAGCATCTGTCTTCCTCTTGAAGATCCATTTATATAATATGGCTTGCCGATCATCAGGCAACTCCATCAAAGTCCACACTTTGTTCTCATATATGGATCCCATCTCAGATTTCATGGCCTCAAGCCATTTCATGAATCTGGGCTCATCATCGCTTCCTCATAGTTCGTAGGTTCATCATGGTCTAGTAACATGACTTCCAGAACATGATTACCGTACCACTCTGGTGCGGATCTTACTCTGGAATACCTACGAGGTTTGGTAGCAACTTTGATCTGAAGTTTCATGATTATCATCATTAACTTCCTCACTAATTGGTGTAAGAATCACTGAAACTGATTTCTGTGATGAACTACTTTCCAATAAGGGAGAAGGTACAATTTCCTCATCAAGTTCTACTTTCCTCCCACTCACTTCTTTCGAGAGAAACTTCTTCTCTAGAAAGGATCCATCTTAGCAACGAAAAACTTGCCTTCGGATCTGTGATAGAAGGTGTACCCAATAGTTACCTTTTGGGTATTCTATGAAGACGCACTTCTCCGATTCGGGTTCGAGCTTATCAGGTGAAAACTTTTTCACATAAGCATCACAACTCCAAACTTTTAAGAAACGACAGCTTAGGTTTACTGTTAAACCATAGTTCATACGGTGTCGTCTCAACGGATTTAGATGGTGCCCGTTTTAAACGTGAATGCAGCTGTCTCTAATGCATAACCTCAAAATGATAGTGGTAAACCGATAAGAGACATCATAGATCGCATCATATCCAATAAAGCGCGGTTACGACGTTCGGACACACCATAACATTGTGGTGTTCCAGGTGGCGTGAGCTGTGAAACTATTCCATATTATTTTAATTGAAGACCAAACTCGTAACTCAAATATTTGTCTCCGTGATCAGATCGCAGAAACTTTATTTTCATGTTACGATGATTTTTCCACTTCACTCTGAAATTCTTTGAACCTTTCAATTATTTCAGACTTATGTTTTATCAAGAAGATATACGCATATCTGCTCAAATCATCTATGAAGGTCAGAAAATAATGATACTTGCCACGAGCATCAACACTCATTGAATCGCATACATCGGTATGTATTATTTCCAATAAGTCAGTAGCTTGTTCCATTGTTCCGGAGAACGGAGTTTTAGTCATCTTGCCCAAAAGGCACGGTTCGCAAGCATCAAATGATTCATAATCAAGTGATTCCAAAAGTCCATCGACATGGAGTTTTCTTCATGCGCTTTACACCAATATGACCTAAACGGCAAGGCCACAAATAAGTTGCACTATCATTATTAACTTTGCATCTTTTGGTTTCAATATTATGAATATGTGTATCACTATGATCGAGATCCAATGAACCATTTTCATTGGGTGTGTAACCATATAAGGTTTTATTCATGTAAACAGAACAACAATTTATTCTCTTACTTAAATGAATAATCAGATTGCAATAAACATGATCAAATCATATTTATGCTCAACACCAAATAACACCTATTTAGGTTCCACACTAATCCCGAAAATATAGGGAGTGTGCGATGATGATCATATCAATCTTGGAACTACTTCCAACACTCATCTTCACTTCCCCTTCAACTAGTTTCTGTTCATTCTGCAACTCCCGTTTCAAGTTACTACTCTTAGCAACCGAACAAGTATCAAATACTCAGGGGCTACTATAAACACTAGTAATGCACACATCAATAATTTGTATATCAAATATACCCTTGTTCACTTTGCCATCCTTCTTATCCACCAAATATTCAGGGCATTTCCGCTTCCAGTGACCATTTCCTTTGCAGTGTAAACACTCAGTTTCAGGCTATGGTCCAGCTTTGGGCTTCTTCGCAGGAGTGACAACTTGCTTGTCTTTCCACTTGAAGTTCCCTTTCTTTCCCTTTGCCCTTCTCTTGAAACTAGTGGTCCTGTCAATCATCAACACTTGATGGTCTTTTCTTGATTTCTACCTTCGTCGATTTCAATATCACGAAGAGCTCGTATCGCTTTTCGTCATCCCTTGCATACTATAGTTCATCACGAAGTTCTAGTAACTTAGTGATGGTGACTAGAGAATTCTGTCAATCACTATCTTATCCGGAAGATTAACTCCCACTTGATTCAAGCGATTGAAGTACCAAGACAATCTGAGCACATGCTCACTAGTTGAGCGATTCTCCTCCATCTTTTAGCTTTAGAACTTGTTGGAGACTTCATATCTCTCAACTCGGGTATTTGCTGGAAATATTAACTTCAACTCCTGGAACATCTCATATGGTCCATGACGATCAAAACGTCTTTGAAGTCCCGATTCTAAGCCGTTTAAGCATGGTGCACTAAACTATCAAGTAGTCATCATATTGAGCAAGCCAAACGCTCATAACGTGCG
The DNA here is from genome assembly GCA_021605145.1 of Aegilops bicornis. Taxonomy (NCBI): domain Eukaryota; kingdom Viridiplantae; phylum Streptophyta; class Magnoliopsida; order Poales; family Poaceae; genus Aegilops; species Aegilops bicornis. The sequence continues at coordinate 563,618,638 of CM038669.1, read as the reverse complement.
CATACGCTCCTGCAATAGGTCTGTCACCTAGCGGTGCATCAAGGACATAATTCTTCTGCACAGCAATGAGGATAAACCTCAGATCACGGATCCAATCCGCATCATTGCTACTAACATTTTTCAATACAATTTTCTCTAGGAACACATATAAAAACATAGGGAAGCAACAACGCGAGCTATTGATCTACAACATAATTTGCAAAATACTACCAGGACTAAGTTCATGATAAATTAAAGTTCAATTAATCATATTACTTAAGAACTCCCACTTAGACAGACATCTCTCTAGTCATCCAAGTGATCACGTGATCCAAATCAACTAAACCATAACCGATCATCACGTGAGATGGAGTAGTTTTCAATGGTGAACATCACTATGTTGATCATATCTACTATATGATTCACGCCGACCTTTCGGTCTCCGTGCTCGAGGCCATATCTTCATATGCTAGGCTCGTCAAGTTTAACTCGAGTATTCCGGCGTGCAAAACTGGCTTGCACCCGTTGTAGATGGACGTAGAGCTTATCACACCCGATCATCACGTGGTGTCCGGGCACGACGAACTTTGGCAACGGTGCATACTCAGGAGAACACTACTTGATAATTTTAGTGAGAGATCATCTTAAAATGCTACCGTCAATCAAAGCAAAATAAGATGCATAAAGGATAAACATCACATGCAATCAATATAAGTGATATGATATGGCCATCATCATCTTGTGCTTGTGATCTCCATCTCCGAAGCACCGTCGTGATCACCATCGCCACCGCGCGACACCTTGATCTCCATCGTAGCATCGTTGTCGTTTACGCCATCTATTGCTTCTCGACTATCGCTACCGCTTAGTGATAAAGTAAAGCAATTACAGGCGCGTTGCATTTCATACAATAAAGCGACAACCATATGGCTCCAGCCAGTTGCCGATAACTTCGGTTACAAAACATGATCATCTCATACAATAAAATATAGCATCACGTCTTGACCATATCACATCACAACATGCCCTGCAAAAACAAGTTAGACGTCCTCTACTTTGTTGTTGCAAATTTTACGTGGCTGCTACGGGCTTAAGCAAGAACCAATCTCACCTACGCATCAAGACCACAACGATACTTCACAAATAGACTCCGCTTTAACCTTCTCAAGGACCGGGCGTAGCCACTCGGTTCAACTAAAGTGAGAGAGATGACACCCGCCAGCCACCTTTAAGCACGAGTGCTCGTAGCAGTGAAACCAGTCTCGCGTAAGCGTCTGGCGTAATGTCGGTCCGGCCGCTTCATCTCACAATACCGCTGAACCAAAGTATGACATGCTGGTAGGTAGTATGACTTTTATCGCCCACAACTCACTTGTGTTCTACTCGTGCATATGACATCAACGCATAAAACCTGGCTCGGATGCCACTGTTGGGTAACGTAGTAATTTCAAAATTTTCCCACGCACACAGGACCATGGTGATGGCATAGCAACGAGAGGGGAGAGTGTTGTCTACGCACTCGTGAGACCAAAGCGAAGCGATCACAACGTAGAGGAAGTAGTCGACGCTCTCCTCGCGATCCTGCCGATCCCAGTGCCGTTACTCCGGCACCTCCGAGTCGATGATGACGTAGAGGAAGTAGTCGTGACGTTCTCCTCGCGATCCAGCCGATCCCAGCGCCCGTTACTCCGGCGCCTCCGAAGTTCTTGGCACACGCTCAGCTCGATGACGCTCCTCAGTTCGATCCAGCAAAGCTCCGGGAGAGGGAGTTCACAAGACGACGGCATGGTGACGATCTTGATGTTTCACCGACGCAGGGCTTCGCCTAAGCACCGCTACGATATGACCGAGGTGGAATATGGTGGAGGGGGGCACCGCACACGGCTAAGGAACGATCTCAAGGATCAACTTGTGTGTCCTAGGGTGCCCCCCCACCCCCGGATATAAAGGAGGGAGGGAGGAGGTGGCCGGCCCCAAGGGGGGCGCCATAGGAGGGGAAACCTACTCCAAGTAGGTTTCCTCTCTTCCTTATCTTATTTGGAGGGGAAGGAAGGAGTACTAGTATTAGGAAGTAGTACTAGTAGTAGGAATAGGAAGAGGGGAAGGAGAGGAAAGGGGGCCGCCCCCTCCCCAATTCGGATTGGGCTTGGGGGGGCGCGCCCCCCTCCCTTGTTCCTTCTCCCTTCCTCCTACATGGGCCCAATAAGGCCCATATACCTCCCGGGGTTCCAGAACCTCCGAGCTCCAAACTTCTCCGAACCTTTCCGTGTCCAAATATATCCGTCCAATATATTAATCTTTATGTCTCGACCATTTCGAGACTCCTCGTCATGTCCGTGATCACATCCGGACTCCGAACTCCTTCGTACATCAAAATACACAAACTCATAATATAACCGCCATCGAAACCTTAAGCGTGCGGACCCTACGGTTCGAGAACAATGTAGACATGACCGAGACACATCTCCGGTCAATAACCAATAGCGGGACCTGGATGCCCATATTGGCTCCTACATATTCTACTGAATATCTTTATCGGTCGAACCGCATAACAACATACGTTGTTCCCTTTGTCATCGGTATGTTACTTACCCGAGATTCGATCGTCGGTATCCAATACCTAGTTCAATCTAGATTCTTGGTAAGTCTCTTTACTCGTCCGTAATACATCATCTCACAACTAACTCATTAGTTGCAATGCTTGCAAGGCTTATGTGATGTGTATTACCGAGAAGGCCCAGAGATACCTCTCCAGAGCAATCGGAGTGACAAAACCTAATCTCAAATACGCCAACCCAACATGTACCTTTGGAGACACCTGTAGTACTCCTTTATAATCACCCAGATTCGTTGTGACGCTTGGTAGTACCAAAGTGTTCCTCCGTAAACGGAGTTGCATAATCTCATAGTTACAGGAACATGTATAAGTCATGAAGAAAGCAATAGCAACATACTAAACGATCAAGTGCTAGGCTAACGGAATGGGTCATGTCAATCAGATCATTCTCCTAATGATGTGATCCCGTTAATCAAATGACAACTCATGTCTATGGTTAGGAAACATAACCATCTTCGATTAACGAGCTAGTCAAGTAGAGGCATACTAGTGACTATATGTTTGTCTATGTATTCACACATGTATTATGTTTCCGGTTAATACAATTCTAGCATGAATAATAAACATTTATCATGAAATAAGGAAATAAATAATAACTTTATTATTGCCTCTAGGGCATATTTCCTTCAATTATGGGCTCTGGCTTGGTTGACCTTAGTCGTGACTCTGGCTGGGACGGTACTAGCAGATGTAGAACTACGGTAGGATGGGATGAGTACCGGACAGTGGTCAGAGGAACTCTTCGGAAGACCATGTTTCGGTCATCTTGTTCTCAAACACCTGAAGTGCGAGAACGTAAATAGAGGATCGAATCTTGCGGGTAAAGTGTACAAACCTCTCGCAGAGGGTTTTAAACCTAATCGATTAGCCGTGTCCCCGGTTACGGACAATTTGAGCATCTGGACTTGGATCTATCTCGGAACTCTCAACACCGGATTGATAACTTAATTGTGGGCAACATATGATGAATTTTGGGCTATGAGACATCGGTTGGCGGAACCATGTCATGATAGAAAACTCCTTAGTACAGACTTCATTCTATTCCTTTGATGTAGGTAAAATAAAATCAGCTTTTACGCAAACAAAACTCAGATACAGAGCCATAAAGCCATATTGCATATAGTATAGTTTTATCATCTGTCTTCTCACATTGTGATCTTGCCGATACATTCAATGTACTGACCTACACGGCTGCAACGTATCATGTTGCAGATATTTCCTCGACGCAGTAAGAGTTACGATACAGGGTTACGGTCTACACTCAACCCGCCGATGGCGTTGATGGGACTCCACACCCGCTTGATTGTTTCCGCTGAGTATTATGAGGTATATATCAGTTTTACGTTATTTATGCATGTGATTGCACTTTGATATATACATTGATGTACTGTGTGTGCCAAAGATATCGATCCGAGGATGGCACAAAGAACACGTAGGCTTGACTGCGTGAGGTCGGGTCGCCATGTAAATGGTATCAAAGCACATGTTGACCGTAGAATGTGACCCTAGAAATCGGAAAGCCCTTGGACAGGATATCTCAAAAACTTTATTTTCAAAAGACTCTTACTCTTCATCTTTTCTGATTTTATCAAATAGACACTCTCACCTCAAATAGTTAGAATATACACCTTTCCCTTTTGACCACACGGAAGATCAATCAAGTCGCTCCAAGAATTAAAGATACCGGACAACTGATGGCCATTTCAGAGTAAAGAGGATTTCACCATGCGTTGGAAGAATTGCAGCTGCAACAATTGAAGACTCCGAAGACTTGAAGAATTTGAAGTTCTTGAAGAATTATTTGACCTTTAGAGACCAAACCCTGTTATACACCTACGTTAGATGCGACGATTTGTGAGCTGTCATTTGTTTGATGTTTTCTGACAGCCACAAAGTAAAACTTGTTTCTTCAAAAACTGTCGTTTGTATTGTGTGTAACCCTCCCCACCTCTCACATATCTAATCCCAAAACATATGGACCCCATAGATGATGAATGAAGTTGGACTGATATTCTTCGGATCAAGACTTCACCGGAGGCAGAGCTATGGATTCGGAACATGGAGAATCACTTCGGGAGCAATTTGGTTTCAAGGAAGAATGAAGTATCGTACGCTCTTCAGTACTTTGAAGGAAGTGCTGCAACATGGTGGCAGATGCATCAAGCTATACAGGGATGGAATGGAGCAAAGACTTGGGAGGAATTCAAGAAGACCCTGTTGAGATCACGTCTCATCCGGAGGCACCATGATAACCCGAAGAAGAAACCTTATGCCTGCAAGATTTATGGAGGAATAGGACACACCCAGAGGAACACAAGGATGGATGCCCTCATTGTGAGGAGAAACACCCACCGAGGAATGCCCAACTAGTCGTGTGACTTGTTTCTTGTGTGAAGGAACCGCCCACTACCCGACTCAAGGTCACATTTACCCCATGGTGCAACAAACTATTCAGAGCAGGAAGAAGGAATGAAAGAAGCGCCCGAGAAGTTACGAAAGAACCTGTGATGAAGGAATGTGTTGAAGACCCTGATGGAGAAGGCCTCAACAGATTTTACTCCAATGCACGCCATTCATGTGGAGAAGAAGGACATTTTTCACAAGATTGCACCAAGGAAAGGAAAGAGTATTTGGGATACTTCCGACGGAAGCAATAGAGTTTGATCCAAAGGGAATAGAAGGTTTGATCGTAACGAAGAAACTCAAGAAGAGAAAACAAAGACACCCTCAGAACAACCCAATTCCTGCAAAGAGGGACAAGAGTCATATTACCTGTTTTGAATGTAAGGACGTCGGGCATTATGCCAATCATTTTCTCGAAAGGAAGCAAGGAACTCAAGGAGCAGGCACCATCTCCAAGAAGCCCAAAGACTTATCGAAAGTTATGTGTTTTCATTGCAAGGAAGCAGGACATTATGCTACTAAATGTCCCGACAAGATGAAAGCAGGAGTGGAGTAGTTGGAATTTTGATATTGGAAACAAGAGTAATAGAAAGCAATTCCATTTTCATGAGTTCGATGAGTTGAGTTATGTAATGGGTGCTCATAGATTGTAATGAATGCATGAATCAATAAAGTTAAGGTGTGATGATTTCATATTTTGAATTTTATGGGTTGTTACTCCATGAACAAAGAGTTTTGACCATTTTCGAGGATATGAGAAAATATGGTCTATGGAAGAATTTGTGCATTTTAAGGGTGGTAGTACCACGTGAAGAAGACTAGACTAATGGATAAGAAAATATATATTCCACGGACTGTAGTTTGAAAAAAAAATTGGAGTTTTGCTTTTGATATGATGGTATGAAGAAACAGAGTACTACCGGGTTTTAAAGGAGGTGTAATATGGAACAAGAGAGTTACTCCAAGGATGAGTTAAAGCTGCAAGAGTGTTGAAGTGGGCCATAACCCACGTGCCCAGGATTTGAAAATGGAACGGATGTAACCTTGATAAAGGAATAAATTTGGAAGAATCGGTGATCCAATCAAAGATACGTTTCGTAGGAGGTTACGCAAAACCTCGAGAGTGGTGAAGTAACGATAGATGTTTTGTTTGGCTTTCAGAAACCATGGATTTATACGAACTCAGATCGTCAACAAGAGAAATTCTGCAATGCTAGTGAGTATGACCAAGTGTTATAATACTTGATTCGATATTTACATATGTGGTAATGATTCAAGTACGTGATGGATTGGCCCCATACCGAGACTTCTATCATGAACTATCATATGTTGATGGAAAATCGTAGAGCCTCGAAAACCTTAGAAGAGTGTCGACGAGAAAAGCCATAAAACCATATAATGGTAGTACGATGGAAACCTTTACAGCAAACCGCCAATCGTAGGTTATACGGTGAAGTTCAACCTGCACCCGTTTTCTGCAGGAGAAACCATTAATGGTAGACCACCATGAGTGTTTCGATAGTTGTCTAGAATGGACACAGAACCATCACTAAGAAGATCCGGTCTGATTTAACTTCAACTTTGACGAACCGACCCAAGATTTTGAGGAAAACTCTATGCTTCTGACAGAAGAGCTTTAATGAAGGAGCTATTGCAAGATATGTGAAGAGACATACAATGTCGGCACTCCAGAGGAAGTATGTGAGTTTATTGGAACTGTAACCTTGTTTTGAGTGTGGTACCACCCTGACCCTTCTGACCAAAACTTTTGCTAGAAGACCCCAACCCCTAACCTCTTTCTTGCTCGCCTTTTCGAATCTCGAGGACGAGATTCATTTTAAGTGTGGTAGGTTTGTAACATCCCAAAATTCTAAAATTTTGGAATGTTATATTAAATAAATAACTATGCTTGTTGTCTGATTGATTGTTTGACTGATTGAGTGAAACTGAGTGGAATTTGAAAACTTTTGAAAGTTGAATGAGAGGGAATGAAATGACTTTCCCAAACTTTCCCCTTTGCCTTTTGGATCCCAATGAATTCAAGTTCATTCCAACACCAAACCCTAGAGTGAAGATGACATGACTTCTTCCATTTTGAAATGAGAAGGGTTTTGAAAAGATTTGAATTTCATTTGAGAATATTTCAAATTCAAAGCTTTATGCAACTCAATGATATTCATGAGGGAAGATAAAATGACTTCTTCAATTATATGAAATATGAGTTGGAAGTTAAAAAGAATCAAATTGAAAGTCATTTGAAGGTATTTTGAAACTCCCCTTCAAATTTGGAATTATTTGGATTTTATTCAAAATTATTTTTCTCCTAAAAATAAATAAATGGAAATATGGGTAAAATGATTCCCTTCAATGAAAAATTAGGAGAAAATAAATTTGAAGTCATTTTGGTATTTTTAAAAATGATTTTCTTGGATTTTATTAGGCGTAAACACTCTTTGTTTTATTTGAATTTTTGTGTATTTTATTTGAACTTGAAAAATAGTTCATGTTGTAGGAAATCTTTTTCTGATCATTTTGATATATATGTCCTATATAAAATATTTATATTTTAAAAGATATCTCTGTTTTTGTTTTATTTAAAAATAAAAAAAATTAAAAAGGAACCCCCCCCCTGGCCCAGACCTTGCCCACCAGTGCCCAGGCCAGCCAATGAGGCCCGAGCCGGCCTCACCTCCCTCGCCTGAAACCCTTTGGGGCCGGTCACCGCACCACCCCTCTCTCTCTCACCGACAAAGCGGACCCCACCCCTCCTTCAACCTCCCGCCCACGCAACGCCAAGGCCACGATCACGGATCCGTGAGATCCGGATGCCGATCCTCCCGATCGCCTCCCTTGCCACGCTTAGGCCCTTCCCTATAAGAACCCTCCCCGCACCCCATTCCCCCCTCGCCGAACCCCCTCTCTCTCACACACCGTCACGGGAGTTCGAACCCACCGCCGCCGCCATTCATCTGCCGCCGCCCTAGCCCTCCCCGAGCTCGCCCGACTCCACCAAGAGCCCCCCCTCATCGCCCCGCACCCGCCGGAGCTCTCCACCGACCTCCCCGACGACCGGAGAGGCCACCACACTCGCCGCCGCCGCCGAGCTCCTGTAAGTCGCCGGAGATCCCCTCCCCCGTCCGATCTCAAATCGACGATTAGGATTAGAACACCCCGAAGGGGTATTTTTTTTTTAAATAAAACCGCCCGGTTCGACCGGTTTAGTCCGGTTTAGTTTTTAGCTAGGGTTTATTTTATTTAGCCCGGCCCACTAGTTTAACCCTAGGGCCCGTTTAGTTTATATTACGTTCATATGTAGTTTAGGCCCATTAGGCCATTTTTCTTTTATTTTCGTTTTCTGTTTTAACAGAATAGTTCCTGTTTTGAAAAAATCATATCTTTTATTCTGTTTAATATTTTTAGGTGATTCTTTTTTTGTTGGTTTGCAAATTTTCTATAGTTTCTGTAGAAAATATATTTAGCTATGTTAAAAGTAATTAAAATTGCTTTATTTTAGTTTTAGTCAGAATAGTAAATCTGTTATAACTTGAGTTAGAAAAATTATTTTTGGATGATTCTTTTGCCCCAACTTTATTTTGACATTGACAAATCATAGGATTTAATTTGGGTATTTTAGGATTAATAAAAAAATAGTTTTAAGCAGAATCTTGTTAATCCTAATTAATTAACTAGCTACTGTTTTCCTATTATTTTAATTAGTAAATAAATTTATTTTTAACATGTGATTGATTATTCTAGGATAGTTTCTGTCACTTTATAGGATGAACTTTTATTTATTATAAATAAAAGTTTTATTTTATTTTTCTTAATAGAAATTGAATTAGGCCTAATAGGAGTTTCATAATAGGTTTTAAATTAATTCTTTTTGCTCCTAGTTGCTTAATGAAATCTTTTCTGTTAAGTTAACATAAAACCATGATTAGGTTTTGTTGAGAAATTTTTTGTTATATAAAACTATTTTTAGTTGTTGCTTGAAGTAGGAAAAACTTGAGTTGGTTTTCTTTGAGTTTTCCCTTTGGGTTTTGATTTGTTTGTTTGGTGTGTTATTTTACTATGTGCTATGTTAAGTGATCTCATGCTATGTGCTTACTATAGTTATTGTTTGCCTCGGTAGGATTTCCGGAGTGCGAAGCTTGCTACTACGAATCCCTAGTTTTCGAAGATCGTCAACAAGGCAAGTTCACTTTGACCATGCTTTCATACCTATGTTTTATTGCATTTAGTGACATCTTTGCAACCACCCCTCAAGAGTGTTATTGAATCCTTGTAGTTGAGTAGTATGCATGAGGTAGGAACCCATCCCCCTGTTACCAAGCCCGGGACGATATTTTATTTTAATGCTACGCTATAGTAGACGGGGTTTGGTATGAGTACTTGGGAGTGGTGTGAGAATGGAGGATTCTACGTCAATGACGACAATTCCATGATGGAATCTGCAAGGAATACATCTTCAAGACCTCAAGACTTCAAGACTCGAGACAGGAATTCAATACACACTACTGGGTGAAGGACGGTTGACGGGCACCCTGGAGGAACCAAGTGGTTGGCAGGATGCATGGAGAAGCGCCATGACATCTTGCGGAAAGCTTCACCTGCACTCAAAGAGACGGAAGAATACTTCATGCCGGAAGCTTACCTCGTGCAACCGCAAGTCATTATGGGCTCACTTGGTTGACCTTAGTGGTGACTCTGGCTGGGACAGTACTAGCAGATGTAGAACTACGGTAGGATGGGATGAGTACCGGACGGTGGTCGAGGAACTCTTCGAAGAACATGTTTAGTTCATCTTGTTCTCAAACACCCTGAAGTGCGAGAACGTAAATAGAGGGATCGAATCTTGCGGTTAAAGTGTACAAACCTCTGCAGAGGGTTTTAAACCTAATCGATTAGCCGTGTCCCCGGTTACGGACAATTTGAGCATCTGGACTTGGATCTATCTCGGAACTCTCAACACCGGATTGATAACTTAATTGTGGGCAACATATGATGAATTTTGGGCTATGAGACATCGGTTGGCGGAACCATGTCATGATAGAAAACTCCTTAGTACAGACTTCATTCTATTCCTTTGATGTAGGTAAAATAAAATCAGCTTTTACGCAAACAAAACTCGAATCTGAGCCATAAAGCCATATTGCTTATAGTATAGTTTTATCATCTGTCTTCTCACATTGTGATCTTGCTTGCACATTCAATGTCTTGACTTACACGGTTGCAACGTATCATGTTGCAGATATTTCCTCGACGAGTAAGAGTTACGATACAGGTTACGGTCTACACTCAACCTGCCGATGGCGTTGATGGGACTCCACACCCGCTTGATTGTTTCATTGAGTATTATGAGGTATATATCAGCTTTTACGTTATTTATGCATGTGATTGCACTTTGATATATACATTGATGTCTTGTGTGTGCCAAAGATCGATCCGTGGATGGCACAAAGAACACGTAGGCTTGACCGTCTGAGGTCGGGTCACTACACCTCGTCAGTGGTGTTCTTGGTCTTGCGCTTTCTGGCTTCGGCTTTAGCTGCCCTCGTTTTCTTGAGCTACGAAGCCACTGTGGGGACCTTAGGCTTCACGCCTATCATACTGGCCGGGAAGACTATGCGAGGTTCTTCCCGCCTGGATGCTTCAGCTTGGTCCACAGCTGGCTTCTTCTTGGCATTCATCTTGGGGTCAATGCTAGGACGCCCAAGTGCCTTGCGCTTCTCAGCTTCATTGTAGGCTTGAACACATGTCGCATCCAAGAGCTTCATGCGCTCTCGAGAACCTTTGGCTTCATCACGTTTCTTGTGAAATGCCTCCTTGAGCTCATGCATCATGGTCTTGAAGTTTTGGACGTCTGTCACATAGAGCTTGGCCATATGCTTCTTCAACTGAGCCTTTTCATAGTCAATCTTGTGCTTCAGTTCAACAATTTTCTGAGCTAGAGCCAGCTCAGGAGCAATGGCTCCATGGAAGGAGACGCTGAGGCCAATGGGGAGTTGGAGATCATCAAAACTGAGGTTTGGGCTATCAAACCAGTCGTCAATGAATTTGTTCAGAATGTCCACATCGAAGAGGGGAAGACCATTGAAGATTTCCGCCTCTTGCTTGCTCTTTATTAGCAGCTCAAGAGCATGATCGCCAAGATCGTCGTCACTAGACAGATCAATGGCGTTGTTCTCATTCCTCAGAACGGCAGCAGGGGTCAGTGCTTGACCAGTAGGCTTTACAGGCTTCTTCTTCTTCTTAGACTTGGAGATGCGAGAGAGATCTTCAGAGTGCATGCTTGGTGCAGGAGGAGCAGTGGCCAGAGGCTTCGCTTACGAAGCGATTGGTGCAGCTGAGGGCTTCGAAGCCTTGGGTTTCTTCATCTTCTTAGGCTTCGGTGGTGCAGGCGCTTCGTCGGAATCAGCGTCATCTGCAGAGTGACCACAGCTGCCCCTTGAACCATGATGTGAGTGATGAGACCCTCTAGGTTGTAGAAGGGCCCAACAAGATTGGGTTCAGCTTCGCGTGTGCCATTGGCACGAGGAGCAGAGGGACCTGGGTTGAAGTGTAATCCCCGCGACTTCTTGTTCTCTTTGGCTGAGTTCTTGGCAACTAAAAGTTGCGCTTGAACAGATTGTCGTCACGACACCATAGCAGAGAGGATGGGTCGGCATCAGCAGGCTGTGGTCCATGGACCATGCAAGGGTAGAAACCCTGATCAATGGCTTCAGCTCTGGACCTGGGCGGAAGATTTTTGTACAAGATGTCTCCCTAGGGTCGCTTGATGGCATTCTTTTCAGCATATTCCTGGGTCACAAACCTGTACTTAAACCATTGTTCTGCCCAATATCTTCGAATCCACTGGATTCGACTTTTGCGTTGGCCATAGCTCTCCTCAGGATCAGTTTTGTATAGCTAATAGAGATCTTCGGGCAGATCCATTGATGTGCCCCCGCGGTGCTGTCTGCCTCCCTTCCTTGCTGATTTTTCTGTGGCCATGTAGTTAAGACTTAATGGCTTCAAAGCTGTCAAAGTCTTCCGTCTGCTGGTCAGACAGGAACTGGCTTCAGGAGAGTTGATATGATGTTGTAAGAATTCTGCAAATGAATGCAGACTATGAGAACCAAGGGATTCTCCCACGGACATGTACCTATGCCAGCATTAGAGATGCGAGGGAAGGGGAAGAGGTCATATGCATTCTCAGAAGATTTTGAAGAAAAATCAGTTTAGAAGACTTTGACCTCATAGCGTGAAGACATTCACTTATATGTTGGGAGTTGGTTCCAGATTTGTACGAATCCAAGAATAGGTACAAGTGAGGAACCTAACTACGTGTGAAGCATAAGTGAATATACTAGGCATCATATGAGATGCAAAACAGGATAGATACAAATTTGTGGAGACAGAAACCACTTTTGGTAGGAAGGATGAATCTATCGGATCAAAAAGACAGTAAAAAGATAGTTTTAATTTACCACACGATGAACTGCTAGACGGAGTAGAAGATGAGGCCAAGCAGTTCGATCTTCCGTGCCCTAACTTGGCGACGGAGGACACCTACGACGGCGGCGGAGAAGACGATGTCCGCAGCCGGCGTGAAGACGACATCGGTGAGGTCGCGGAAGCTAAGCGCTTCGTCGTCGGCGTCGTGAGAGCTTGTGTTGGTGCTACGGTTTGTCGAGGTGGAGAGGTGGAAGAAGTGTTTTGACTGTGATGTGATGTGCATTTATAGTGAGAGGGACGGCACAGCGCATTTACGCAGGTGCCCCTGGCGGTTCACATCTGAGGGACACGTGGCGAACATGCAACACATTGGAAGTTGTTCCATGTTCCCACGCATGTCTGGACTGTTGGGTGGTCGTTCCGGCTTCTCCGGGTTTCAGGCAATAAGGATTGAGCATTTAAAACAGATTTAATGTTTGTATCTGTATCTTTTGCTGACAAGGACGCAGAGAAGACATTCAACGGTTTTAATAGAATGCATATGATTTGGATAGATAGAGTTTGAGGTAGGAAGCATAGAGAGGTTAGGGTCCGATCACATTCACTTAGTCCAAAAGATTGAAACGAGAAGACATAGCTATAAGTGAATGTTGTAGAGGACAGAACACTAACATATGTATATATTAGAACAAGACCAAATGAAGTCATGTTACTGTTGAAGACAAATCAAATGCGAAGACTTAGCAAATGTAACGACAAGAGAAAAAAATTCCAAACAAAAGTTTGGTGGTGGTGTTACCCACCGTATAGGAAGTATTAGACCCAGACACAGTGCACAATTATCATGGCGCTCCGAAGTCAAATTCCGCATTAATGTATTCACACTCAGAGTGTAAGTATTCATTGGTACAAGATATACATTACTTCGTGTGTTGCACATCTAAGTCATCAACATGCATAAGTGTTAGGATGTGTGCCTGATCACATGACATTCGAGGATTCCAAGATATTTAGCTCACACCGCAACTTCCAAAACCTTTTCTCATCCAAGGGCTTTGTGAAGATATCTGCCAATTGCTCTTCAGTGTTGACGTGTATGATATCAATATCTTCCTTCATAACATGATCTCTCGAGAAAGTGATGACGAATTTTAATGTGCTTTGTCTTCGAAAGTGCTGAATCGATTGTTGGCAATCTTGATGGCGCTTTCGTTGTCGCATGAGAGTGGTACTTGTTTCAGATGGATGCCATAGTCCTTGAGAGTTTGCTTCATCCATAGAAGCTGAGCGCAGAAGATCCAAAGCAAGAATGTATTCAGATTCAAGAAGGAGAGTGATACACGCTCGCTTCTTTGAAGACCAACAGACAAGTGATCGTCCCGTAAAGTGACATGTGCCTGATGTAGACTTGCGATCCACCTTGTCACCAGCATAATCAGCATCCGAGAATCCAACTTGATCAAACTCTGAGCCCTTTGGATACCATAATCCTAGTGTTGGGGTGTAAGCCAAATATCGAACAATTTGCTTCACAGCTAAGTGATGTGATTCCTTTGGTGCCGCTTGGAATCAAGCACACATGCAAACACTAAGCATGATATCTGGCCTAGATGCACATAAATAAAGTAAAGAACCAATCATGGAGCGGTATACCTTTTGATTGAACTCTTTACCATTGGCGTCGGGACCCAGATGACTCTTGGTTGGCATTGGCGTCGTGTAACCTTTGCAGTCTTGCATTCCAAACTTCCTCAGGCAGTCTTTGAGGTATTTCTCTTGAGATATGAAGATGCCATTGCTTTGCTGGCGAATTTGAAGACCAAGGAAGAACTTCAGCTCACCCATCTGGTTGGTGCAGCCGAAGATAATGTCATCCACATATATTTGGCACACAAATAGTTCACTATCATATGTCTTCGTGAAGAGTGTGGGATCCAGGGAACCAGGTTTGAAGCCTTTGCTCTTCAGGAAGTCTTTGAGTGTGTCATACCAAGAGCGAGGGGCTTGTTTGAGGCCATACAATGCCTTGTTAAGCTTGTACACCATATCAGGATGTTTTGGATCTTCAAAGCCAGGAGGTTGTGCAACATACACTTCTTCTTCAATCTTGCCATTAAGAAATGCACTCTTCACATCCATTTGATACAGATGGATGTTGTGATGATTTGCATAGGCTACCAATATGCGAATAGATTCAAGCCTAGCCATAGGAGCATTGTTTCATCGAAGTCAATCCCTTCAACTTGAGTGTATCCTTGAGCAACGAGACGAGCCTTGTTTCTGACAACTTGACCATGCTCATCTTGCTTGTTTCGATAAATCCATTTTGTGCCTATTATGTTGTGCTTTCGAGGGTCAGGACGCTTGTCAAGTTCCCAGACATTGCTCTGTTTGAACTGTTGAAGCTATTCTTGCATGGCTTGAATCCATTCAGGTTCCATGAAGGCTTCAGCAACTTTATTGGGTTCAGATATTGAGATGAATGCAAAGTGCCCATAGAAATTTGCTAGATGTGTTGCTCTTGAACGAGTGAGTGGACCAGGCGCATTGATGCTATCAATTATCTTCTCAATTTGTACTTCATTTGGAACACAAGGATGAACTGGATGAATATTTTGCTCTTGCTGATCATTGCCATCGTTAGGAGGATTGCCTTCGGGCTGAGCATTGTCTTCAGGTTGATTGGGTGCAGAAATGATAAGTTCCTCTTCAGGCTATGCTTCAAACGGTATGATTTCTCCTGTTCCCATTAGCTTGATGGATCCACTAGGTGGAACTTCATCTAGCACATTTGGCAGGTGCTCTCTTTGCGAGCCGTTAGTCTCATCGAATCGCACATCCACAGTTTCAACCACTTTATAGTGAAAGAGGTTGAAGACTCAGAGAGTGCGAATCCTTTCCGTAACCAAGCATAAAACCTTCATGTGCTTTCGGTGCAAATTTTGAAGTGTGATGTGGATCCTTGATCCAGCACCTAGCACCTAATACTCTGAAGTAACTGACATTTGGCTTCTTACTAGTGAGGAGTTCATAGGATGTCTTATTCAGAAGCTTGTGAAGATAAACATGGTTGATGACATGGCATGCAAGATCAATAGCTTCAGCCGTAACTTTCTTGGAGTCTTGTATTCATCAAGCATCGTCCGTGCCATCTCAATGAGTGTTCTATTCTTGCGCTCCACGATGCCATTCTGCTGAGGTGTGTATGGAGCTGAGAACTCATGAGTGATGCCCAACGTATCCAGGTAAAGGTCGAGGCCGGTGTTCTTGAACTCTATGCCCTTGTCACTTCTGAGATGCTTGATCTTGACTCCATAGTTGTTCATGGCACGGTTGGTGAAGCGTCTGAAGACATCCTGCACTTCAGTCTTGTAGAGAATTATATGCACCCACGTATATCTTGAATAATCATCAACAATGACGAAGCCATAGAGACAAGCAGTAGTAGTGAGAGTAGAGTATTGAGTAGGGCCAAATAACTCCATGTGTAGCAGCTCGAAGGGTTGAGATGTCGTCATGATTGTCTTTGAGGGATGCTTGGCCCTTGTCATCTTTCCAAATTTTCGCAGTAATCCGCATGATGATCTTTCTTGAAGTTGACGCCTCGATGCCTATGACGTGCTTCTTCTTTGCGAGTGTGTAAGTTCCTCATGCCAAGATGCCCTAGCCTCCGATGCCGAGCCAAGACTCAAGCTTTTGCTAGTAGACATACGGCAAGCTGTGGTCCTGCTGAGAAATCTACCATGTATAGATCATCTTTCTGATACCCTTCAAAGACTAGAGACTTGTCAGATTCCATTAGTACAAGGCAACGATATTTTCCAAATATCACAATCATGTTCAAGTCACAAAGCATTGAGATGTATATTAAATTGAAACCCGTGGATTCAACAAGCATCACTTTATCCATGTGTCGATCCTTTGAGATTGCAACTCTACCTAGACCAATACCTTGCTTTTACCAAAGGTCAAGAAATGTTATGTGACTCTTGTCAGATGGACCTAAGGTTGAGTCCATGAGAAGACTTCAATCACCAGTCATATGATTAGTGCATCCGCTGTCCATAATCCATTCTGAAGCATGAGGTTTCATACCCTACAGTACAGTTGGGGGGATAGGCTTCACCAAGAGTATTGTGAAGCATAAACTTTTGACACACAAGAGGATTATCATAGCTCGGATCAAGATTAGGACAGATAGGATGATTGGCAAGTTTATTCAGAACAAAATACATAGTAAGACCATTTGGGCATTTGATCTTGCGCCCAACAAGATGTTTTAGGTCCCCAACATTAGCATCGATGCCTTTGATTTCCTACCGAGACCTTTCCCTGCTAAAGAATGTTAATTCTTCTTAACCACCCACATCTTCTGGGGTGGCTTAGAAGCAATGAGTCTAAGTGCAGCATCTGAGAACTTCGGCTTTGGAGCCCTAGCAAATAGCCTTGCAGGAGATGAATGATACTCATATGAATAAGCAGAAAAGTTCTTAGTTTTATGAGCATAGCGGTTTGATGAAACCCGCTCATATTCATAAGTTTGAGTATGATTTCCCTGCAAAACATTGGCGTTAGGGTGACTCAGGTGAGTCTTGTATCTGTATGAAGCCTTTGGACCATATGAAGCCTTTGGTTTGGGATTTGTCTTCTTCCCAGGCGGTGTCGTGATGACATTCACGGGAAGATTCTTAAGACAACTTTTGGGGACCCAGATCTTCTTCATAGGTGGCCCATTCCTGCAGTTAGTACCAATATACCTGGCAAACACTTCACCATTCTGATTCTTAAACAGTTTATAGTTTGCATCAAAGGATTCATCAATGATAATAGCTAGGGTTAGCACAAGTGAAGCCAGGTAAGGTGGATGGATCCACTGAAGGTCCCTTTGCAGCAACTCATGTGGTTTTGGGGTACTGCTCAGGCTTCCAGTAGGAACCATCAACATTCATTTTCCTCTCGAACCCAACACCCTCTTTCCTAGGGTTTCAGTTCAGAATCTGCTTTTTGAGGACATCGCACAGTGTCTGATGCCCTTTGAGACTTTTGTGCATCCCTGGTTCAAGCAATGTCTTCAACCTAGCATTTTCATCAGCAATAGTAGTGGTATCCTCAGCAGAGGGGTTAGTTACCACATCAACAGTTAAAGATATTGCAACAGTAGCAGCAGTAGAACATTCAGCAACAGAAGCAGTGTTATCACGCTCAAGGCATTTTAGACATGGTGGTTCAAATCCTTCCTGAGCGGGACTGACCTGTTCAGCGTGAAGTGACTCATTCTGTTTTTGAAGATCTTCATGAGCCGCTCTCAATTTCTCAAGTCTTGTTTCCTTTGAAGATAATCATAGGAAAGCTTTTCATGAGTGGTTGAGAGTGTTTCATGACGAAATTCAAGTTCCTGGTACTTAACATGAAGATTCTTTATGTCTTCAATTAAGGACTGAGATCGGGTCATTTCCGCGTCCAACAGGTCATCGCTTTTGTCTAACAGTTTTTGAGTATGTTCCATAGCTTTTTGTTGTTCAGTTGCAATTTTAGCAAGTGTTTTGTAGCTAGGTTTGGATTCACAATCAGAGTCATCTTCACTTGATGTTTGAAAGTAAGCATCGCATGATTTTACCTTGGCACCACGTGCCATGAAGCAGTAGGTGGGAGCAGAGTCGTCCTTGTCATTAGCATCAGCGTTGGTGACGGGGCCATTGTCTTCAGTGTTGAAGATGGACTTGGCAAGATAGGCTGTAGCTAGAGCCAGATGAGCTCTTCTTGTGTGATGAAGACTTGGACGAAGACTTGGAAGAAGACTTTGAGGATTTCTTCTTCTTCTTTTCATCTGAATCATATTCCTTGCTCTTCTTCTTCTTATTCTTCTTCTTCTTCTTCTTCTTCTTCTTGTTCTCATTGTCCCACTGTGGACATTCAGAGATGTAGTGTCCAGGTTTCTTGCACTTGTGACATGTTCTCTTCTTATAATCAAAAGTGGAAGCTTCATCATTTCTTGAGCTGGATCATGAAGACTTTCTGAAGCCCTTCTTCTTAGTGAACTTCTGGAACTTCTTCACAAGCATAGCAAGCTATTTTCCAATGTCTTCAGGATTACCAGAACTGCAGTCAGATTCTTCTTCAGATGAGGAAACAACTTTTGCCTTCAAAGCGCGAGTTCGGCCATAGTTGGGACCATAGATATCTCTTTTCTCAGATAGCTGGAACTCATGTGTGTTGAACCTCTCAAGTATGTCAGACAGATCGAGTGTCTTGAAGTCAGGGCGTTGTTGTATCATCAGGGCAAGGGTGTCAATTGAGCGTCAAGTGATCTCAGCAGTGTCTTGACGATTTCATGCTTGGTGATCTCAGTGGCGCCGAGAGCACAAAGCTCATTTGTGATGTCAGTGAGACGATCAAACGTGAGCTCGACATTCTCATTGTCGTTTCTGTTGAAGCGGTTGAAGAGGTTGCGAAGAACACTGATCCTTTGATCTCTCTGGGTTGAGACGCCTTCGTTGACCTTGGAGAGCCAGTCCCAGACTAGCTTCGAAGTTTCCAGAGCACTCACACGGCCATATTATCCTTTGGTCAGATGACCACAGATGATGTTCTTGGCAGTAGAATCCAGTTGAATGAACTTCTTGACATCATCAGGGGTGACACCTTCACCAGTCTTGGGAACACCATTCTTGACGACATACCAGAGGTCGACATCAATGGCTTCAAGATGCATGCGCATCTTATTCTTCCAGTAGGGATATTCAGTTCCATCGAAGACAGGGCACGCAGCGGAGACTTTGATTATCCCTGCAGTTGACATAGCTAAAACTCCAGGTGGTTAAACCGAATCACACAGAACAAGAGAGTACCTTGCTCTGATACCAATTGAAAGTGCTAGTTATCGACTAGAGGGGCGAGTTGAATAGGCGAATTTTATCAAAGTCTTCATAACATGAGAGTTTTGAAGACAACAATAGAAATGAACCTATTGATATGCAGCGGAAGGTAGACTACACTAGGCAGGCCATAGTCAAGTATTCAATGAAGTGAACGCACGAAGACTAATAGCAGCTAGGTAGTGAAGATCGGGATGGAAGATAGGATGAAGCCAAACAACAATAGAAGTCACACAGTGAAGTCAAACAGTAACACAGTGTGCAATGACTTCACGAAGACAAACTGAAAATAAAGAGAGGGAGAAGATAGAGCCAGTCGCTTGGTGAGGACAAGGATTTGTTGGACCAGTTCCAGTTGCTGCGACAACTGTACGTCTGGTTAGGGAGGCTGAGATTTAACTCAGAAGGTCGTATCTTCACCTTATTTCCCTTGAGCTAAGGACACCCAATCCTCGCCCAATCACTCTGGTAAGTCTTCAAGGTAGACTTCCAAACCTTCACAGACTTTGTTCACCGGCGACTCACAATGACTCTTGGATGCTCAGAACGCGACGCCTAACCGGCTGGAGGATTCACAGTCCTCAAGTGTAACAAGTCTTCAGGTCACGCGGAAAGAAAGACTTCAGTGATGCCTAACACTCTTTGGCTCTAGGTGTTTGGGCTTTGTCCTTGCAAGGATTTCTCTCTCTGAAAAGCTTCGGAGGTGGGTTGCTCTCAAACGACAAAAGTCGTGCACTAACTCCGAGCAGCCGCCAATTTATGGTGTAGGGGGTGGGATATTTATAGCCACTAGGCAACCCGACATGATTTGTCCGAAATGACCCTGGGTCACTAAGGAACCGACACATGTTCCAACGGTCAGATTTCAAACACACGCATCAGCTTGACTTGGGCTACAAGTAAAGCTGACTCATCCAACTCTGGATAAGATTTGCTCTCATTGTCTTCGCTCGAAGACATAGGATTTGGTTGAGCATCACTTCAGTCACTCTGACTTTGTTCACTGGGACCCCACTTAACAGTACGGTGGTTCCTATGACTCAACAAAGAAGAAAAAGAAACAACGAAACAACTAAGTCTTCGCGCTCCATAGTCTTCATGTGATGTCTTCTCTTGTCATAGTCTTCAATGTGAATATCTTCACATACCACCATTGTCTTCAATGTCTTCATACATTTTTAGGGGTCATCTCCGGTAGGTAAACCGAATCAATGAGGGACTACTACCTGTGTTATCCTGCAATTCTCACAAACACATTAGTCCCTCAACCGGGTTTGTCGTCAATACTCCAAAACCAACTAGGGATAGCAGTAGATCAATTACAGGGATGATGAAGATGGCCACCGGTGATGATTTTCCCCTCCGACAGGGTGCCGGAACGGGTCAAGATTGTTTTTTCGTGGCTACAGAGTCTTGCAACGACGGAACTTCTGATCTAGGGTTATTTCTGGGGGTTTCGTATTTATAGGATTTTTTGGCGTCGGTCTCACATCCACATGGGATTCGAGTGGAACACCACCCACCAGCACACGGGCAAGGCCCCTGGCGCGCCCTGGTAGCTGGTGGCCACCTCCCTCGCCTTCTGGTCCTCCCACGAAGCTTCTATTGAAAACAGTGTCAAAGAGTTTCGTTGCATTTGGAGAACTTTTATTTCTGTACAAAAAACAACACGACGGTAGTTCTGCTGAAAACTGTGTCAGTCCGGGTTAGTTCCATTCAAATCATACCAAAAACATAAAAATTTGTTGTAAACATGGCATGAATACTTCATAAATTATAGATACGCTGGAGACGTATCAGCGTCCCCAAGCTTAATTCCTACTCGTCCTCAAGTAGGTAAATGATAAAAGAAATAACTTATGAAGTGTGAATGCTAGTAAAGTGCATAAGTTTGATCAATGATAATTTCAGTCACTTTTCCTAGCATGATAACATCAATGTTTTCTCATAAAACCCATCATGATAAAGTAGCAATCAAATCACATGTTATGGTTCAAACAATGCCTTCTCTTGAAACTAAACAACCTATGTTCTTAGTCACCAAACAATTGCAATTCAACTTATTCAACAATGTCTAAGTAAGAGCTCCACATGCTAAATCATCATATAATCTTCTATGATTGCTAGTACTCAAAGTATATTTTTAGAACAAATGGCATCCATCGAACATAGAGAAAGATAGGGGCCTAATGTTTTGCCTCCCAACTCATTTATCATAGAGATAATTGTCAACAATAATAAATCATGATCAAATATATTTCATTGTGCATATGTGCCTAGATCTTTCCCCATCACATGATGCTTGCCAACTAGATAATAGTTGAGGTTGAAATGAGAATTCATACCGTTGACTCTTTGCATCAAAGTAAATATTGAAAAGTAAAAGATATGCCCTTCGTAGAGGGAAGCAGAGGTTGTCATGCGCTTTTAATTTTTGGATGCCCAAGCTCTTAATGCAAAGGAACATCATGTTATATTGCCCCTTATGATAGCAACCTTTATTATGCAATCTGTTGCTTTTATTACTTTGCCATCACAAGTTTGTACAATACTTATTATCCCTCACAATAAAAGATCAAACATATTTAGGAGCATTTTTATTGCTTTATGCACCGATGACAACTTACTTGAAGGATATTATTCAATTCATAGGTAGATATGATGGACACTCATGGCAAGAAACTAGGTTTAAGGGTTTTTTAATTCACAAGTATTATCTCTACTTAGTACGAGTTTTTGGCTAGCTAAAGATCCTAAATCTTAAAAACTTCATCCACACAACTCAACAAGAACTTGTGAGATAAGTTAGTATAAATCAATGCAATAACCTTATCATTCTCTACTGTACCAAATCCCTAAAATTATTATTTAACATTGTATACTAAATACCCCTACATATTTAATAGTCCTACCATCAAATAGAATCATTAAACAAGCAAACATAACAACAATCTGTCTAAACAGAACAGTCCGTAAAGAATGTAGGAGATTCATACTGATCTAGATACAAAAATTCTGAAACATTACCACATTGTAGAAACTTTATCATAGCTTATTGTGAAATTAATTTCAACATTTATCACATTATGACTTTTCTCAAGAATTCACGCACTAGCGTGCAACATTCTGTTTTCAAACAACAACATATAGACTTGCAAAATAAGCATGGCAAAGGCTATACTTGACATTTTTATTGAAGTAAAAGTTAAAAAACATTATTATAAATAACAACAAGGCAAATCCTAACAAAAAAGAAAATGATGCTCCAAGAAAACACATATCATGTGATGAATAAAAGTATAGCCCCAAGTGAGGTTGTCGATACTGTTGAAGACGAAAGAGGGGATGCGTTCCGGGGCATCCCCAAGCTTAGTTGCTGGGATCTTCCTTGGATATTACCTTGTGGTGCCTTGGACATCCCCGAGCTTAGGGTCTTGCCACTCCTTATTCTCCTCATATTGATATCTCACCTAAAACTTGAAAACTTCAATCACACAAAACTTAACGAAAGTTCGTGAGATAGGTTAGTACGATAAAGACAAATAATTCACTTTGGTACTATCAAGATAAGATTAATAATTATTCTCACACAATTCCTACTATACCCTATCATTTCTACAATTTATATTGAGTAATATAAGATATAGAAACTAGAAAACTAGCAAACTATGCATTGAAAACAGAATCTGTCAAAAACAGAACAGTCTGTAATGATCTGAACAATGGCCATACTTGTGCAACTCTATTTTTTTGAAAAATTAGGAAAACATAGGTAATTTATATATAAATTATATTTTAAAAATTCAGAGCAAAAGCACATTTCTGTGAACTTACAAAATTCTAGAACTGGGGCAAAAGTTTCTGTTTTCGCACAGAATCAAATCAACTATCATCAACACTATCCCAAAGGCTTCACTTCGCACTTTATTGAAACAAAAACTATAAAACATGATTGATTCAGTAGCTTAATCATGTGAACACGCAAAAATAGTAGGTGTATCATCTCCCAACAAACGCTTTTTTTTCAATGCCTATATAGCTAGGCATGATAATTTCAATGATGCTCACACACTACTAGGGAAAAGCCTACAGTAGCGCGGGTATTTTTCCTAGCAGTAAGGGAGCGCGGGTACTGCTTTTAACTAGGACGCGCTACTGGTAAGGGAGCGCTACTGCTAACTATATTCCCCTGGCTAGTGCTACTTTTATTAGTTTCTATTTTTTTCTGCATATTTGTTTTGTATTTGAACAGGCTTTATACAATAATCTTTCGCATATCATACACATTCAAATGTAATCATAGCATATACATAAAAATAGTCTCATAAAATCATGGCATCATCATAATCATCGTCCAACACAAAGTGGTCTCTCGTCATCATCTCGAAAATAGCGATACAAGTCTCAATTACTTGCAACTACATCGTCATCCATCTAAACAATGATATACGCGAGAAGAGCTATCACTATGAGCGAGAGCGGAACTATGAAGTACATGAGTTCGCATCCCTCTCTTGCATTAGCGTGAACCTAAACTAACTACTGGCTGTCGCTCGGAAATCGGAAACTGATACACTTGGGCCTGACACTCCGGCCACTCGTCATATACTCCTG
Organism: Aegilops bicornis; assembly: GCA_021605145.1. Classification (NCBI taxonomy): domain Eukaryota; kingdom Viridiplantae; phylum Streptophyta; class Magnoliopsida; order Poales; family Poaceae; genus Aegilops; species Aegilops bicornis. The sequence continues at coordinate 563,594,713 of CM038669.1, read as the reverse complement.
GCGTAGCACTTCTTCGTCATCGATGATCTATGCACCTGCATCGTCACATGAGTCGATGACACGCAACATATATAGTTGAGCAACAGAAAGAGATAGACTTGGCAAAAATAGAAGCAACATATCATAAGCATAAATAACAAAGTTCATCGTACCCAAAATGCCCTAACCAGAGTGATCTTCGCTAGTTGAGGAGGACGGTTTAATTACATCACAAATAATGTTTCGTCGTGCATAACTCAAAGTTGCTAGCCATATTTCCTACGATTAAATCTAGTCAATTAATTCTAGACCTAATAAAATGAATAATGACATAAAACAAGGCCTATGTTTTGCAGGAACGTTGATTCCTTCCCGGTGCGGCAAATCCCGGGCACTCGATATGTCCTAGTTTGTAGCACAAGTCATGCCAAAATTCACGGAAAATTTCGGCATGACCTTTGCTAAAAAGTGGAAAAATCGAGCACCTGAAATTTGCCGGATAGGAAATGAATCAACATTCCGGCAAAACATAGACCACTCGGCTTCATTCCCTGGAAACAACAAAAGGCCACTTGGGCACAATCGAACCACTTGAATGAAAAGATATAACATGACCACTTCAATGAAAAGATATAATAAACAATAAAATTCTAGGAAGGGATCATCTTTAAAATAAAACTTGCCTAAATTTTTTCCTACAAAAATAGTGGTCTTTTCAAAAATCAAAAACCTTTGCAAAATGACCTAACTAAACACTTCTCTGCCTAGGAAAGAACCCAAATTCTGTTCTAGCTATTCCTCTCTCTCTCTCACACACACACATGCACCCACATTTTTTCTCTAACCCTTCTCTGCCTAGGACAGAACCCAATTAAATTGCAAAGGAACTCCATTTGTCTAACCCTTCTAAACTAATGCTCTAAAATAATTTTCTGCTCTAACCTAGTTAACCTAGCTTTTTAACCTAACGAACCTAATTAACCTAGCTATTTAACCTAGTTAGTTAATGATACGTCTCCATCCTATCTACTTTTCCAAACACTTTTCCCTTGCTTTGGACTCTAACTTGCATGATTTGGATGGAACTAACCCGGATTGACGCTGTTTTCAGCAGAATTGCCATGGAGTTATTTTTGTGCAGAAATCAAAGTTCTCGGAATGACCTGAAACTTCACGGAGAATATTTTTGGAAATAATAAAAAATACTGGCGAATGAATCAATCGAAGGGGGCCCACACCCTGGCCACGAGGGTGGGGGGCCGCGCCTACCCCCTGGGTGCGCCCCCTGTCTTGTGGGCCCCCTGAGGCTCCACCGACCTCAACTCCAACTCTATATATTCACGTCCGGGGAGAAAAAATTAGAGAGAAGGATTCATCACGTTTTACGATACGGAGCCGCTGCCAAGCCCTAATCTCTCTCGGGAGGGCTAATCTGGAGTCTGTTCGGGGCTCCGGACAGGGGAATCTGTCGCCATCGTCATCATCAACCTTCGTCCATCACCAATTTCATGATGCTCACCGCTGCGTGTGAGTAATTCCATCATAGGCTTGCTGGACGGTGATGGGTTGGATGAGATCTATCATGTAATCGAGTTAGTTTTGTTAGGGTTTGATCCCTAGTATCCACTATGTTCCGAGATTGATGTTGCTATGACTTTGCTATGCTTAATGCTTGTCACTAGGGCCCGAGTGCCATGATTTCAGATCTGAACCTATTATGTTTTCATGAGTATATGTGAGTTCTTGATCCTATCTTGCAAGTCACTAGTCACCTACTATGTGTTATGATCCGGCAACCTCAAAGTGACAATAATCGGGACCACTCCCGGTGATGACCGTAGTTTGTGGAGTTCATGTATTCACTAAGTGTTAATGCTTTGGTCCGCTACTCTATTAAAAGGAGGCCTTAATATCCATTAATTTCCAATAGGACCCCGCTGCCACGGGAGGGTAGGACAAAAGATGTCATGCAAGTTCTTTTCCATAAGCACATATGACTATATTCGGAATACATGCCTACATTACATTGATGAACTAGAGCTAGTTCTGTGTCACCCTATGTTATAACTGTTGCATGAGGAATCGCATCCGACATAATTGTCCATCATTGATCCATTGCCTACAAGCTTTTCACATATCGATCATTGCTTAGTTACTTTACCGTTGCCACTATTACAATTACTACAAAACTGCCATCACACCTTTGCCATCATATCAAGTATTTCCAAACTACTTTGCTACTAAATACTTTGCTGCAAATATTAAGTTTTCCAGGTGTGGTTGAATTGACAACTCAACTGCTAATACTTGAGAATATTCTTTGGCTCCCCTTGTGTCGAATCAATAAATTTGGGTTGAATACACTACCCTCGAAAACTGTTGTCAGGACCCCGATTCCAAGTCACATCGATCTAGCCGGTAACACCTCATATCACTTTGCGGCCTCATGCACGGTATTCCCACGGGTGTCTCCAGCAGCGAGCAGGAGGTGGCAAGGCGTCGTCGGCGCGCGCCACGCCTCGCCTCTGCCTACTGGCAGAGGAAGACGATGAGCGGCGTGGGAGGTGGGCTGGGCTGGCTTTGCCCAGTCGGGCTGCTACATAGGTGGGCCGGTTGGGCGCCTGTAAGTGGCCAGGTACTATCCCTCTCTCTCTCTTTATTTCTATTTTTTCTATTTTCTGACATTTGTTTCTGATTTAGTAAAATACTAAACCACTTTATAAAATCCTGAAATAAATTGTGGGCACTGTTGAAATGTTTTTCAACAGCCCTCAACCATCTACAGAATTATTTGGGCAATTAAAATATTTATAGTAATTAAATACCCAAATGCAAATACTTTATGGATTAATTCAAAAATCCGAATGTCATGGAAAAATGTGCAACATCTCTGATTCAAGTTTCAGCATTTTTCAAAAATGGTGAACATTTTTTAAGGCCATTTGGGTTCATTGAAAAATATTTCTTAGTTGAACCTATTTGAATTGCTTTGGTACTAGGGCTTGGCCATCCCCATTTCAAATTTCATGAAAATTAAACATGATGCATTGATGCAATGCCACTAGTTACAAGCAAGCTCTAGGGCTGTGACAACTCACCCCCACTAAACAAGAATCTCGCCCCGAGATTCAAGACGTGAGGTAAGAGAAAAAGGGGAGTCACAAAACTATCACAATCTCCATGATCCAATTGTCCTTGTCGAAGATGTTGATTTATTCCATCATCTTGATCTCGACGCCTTGCTTTGAGATCTTCATCCAACACGATGGCGACAAGAAGAATACTCTATAGTAAACGATCTCCTCGGAGATCGGCGCCGAGATCAACTCGTGGAATGAGATGTTGAAACATCTCGAGTTGAGACACAAAACACATCGAGAGGGATGGAGGAACAACGACGGGTTTGATTTGGTGGGCAACAATTCCACGCTTGAAAGATGGTGGAATGGTGGATGGTGTCAAGGTGGCGAGGAAATATTTACCAAGATCCCGTAACGGGGCACCTTGGAAAAAGTGACGCAAAGAACTATTCCCTTAAGTGGCAAAAAGAATTACTTTTGATCCATAGATCATTGGAACTCTTTATACCAACCTAAGGCAATCACAATCGATCATTTGAAGGAGTTCGAAAGAATGACATACTCGGACTAGAATGGATGATGTGGACTACCTTGTTGAAAACAACGCAATGGATGATTTATTTTATCATCAGAAATGGATGGGACCCATGGTAAGCCCACTTTTGAGGATGATCCTAGACATCAATTACTGAGAGGGGAAGCCTATGGAAATTGGCACAATGGGGTACAAGCTGGGAACGAAATGCAACTGTTGGGAAGGTTCCAACCATCATATCTGCCTGAGATTCAGATCCGATTGGTGATAGGATACTTCAGACTCAGCATGTCTGAAAAGGATAGGTTGCAACACAAATCGAGATGATGTTGCAAGATTCTCGGGAGATGGACTACGATAGCAAGCTCCAAAACATGAGCTGGTTCCGCTACAAACCCATGAACACGCTGTCCAAGACAAGCATGACCACATAGTAGTCTTACAATAAAATACTATCAAATTCTGATTGGGAACCATCATCAAGGATAACGAAGTCCTTGCATAAGGCATGCTCTTAAGAAGGAACTTCTTCTCCTTGAACAAATCAGTTAGTGGCTTGGTGTGCTAGGAACACATATGGAGTGAAGGTTGCGAGCCTGTCAAACCATAGCATACTTTGCACATGCATGACTGACTTGGACGATTCCAGAGGAAACAAAACAAACCTTTCTCAAACCCACAGCGGCAACTTGCACCAAAGGCACCTGAATTAGAGAAAGTCACTTCTTCCATCCAAGCATAGGCTTCATGAACGGAGCACGAAGGCATTGCTTACAAAATTTCCAACACTAGGTTGATGTTCAACATGACTCATGGGGGAGACAAAATACTGCTGATGGGCTCAACAACAACTCATCGGAATTTCCATATCACTGGACTTCCACCATCACGTGAACATGGTGATAGCATTGGTCGCACCAAAAGATGTAATGGGGTATGCTCGAGGGATCAACCACGAGTAAGACAACATTACGAATATCGTTGGTTCTGATTTGACTTGACGATAGCCCATACTCGAGTCAAGTTTTGGACAAGACAATAGATTCACAAATGATCACAGGAACCATTCGATGAAGATATCATCTTTCTTCAACACACACTATACAAGAATATCCCTTTGGAACGTACTAAGTTGGGCAAGATTTTATCTTCCAACTCTCCAAGTTGTTGTTCAGCTTAACCAACTAGTTCAGGAATATCCAACACAGATTCTTGGAGAAAGGGTGGTTCACAAGAAACCAACTTTGATCACGAGCTCAACATAACAGTCAGGAAACAACCCGGTAACACTTCCAAGAAGATATTTGGAAAGTCACGAACCACCGGTATGTTACTAAGCTCGAGAACAATCTTGCTTTTGAGGGCAAGACGATATGATCAAATGAGTGAGGACTTGACAAGATCCTAACTCATAGATCGAAGAGTGCACCAGAACTAAGGACTAGGTAGCACAATCAACCTTAGGATGATGATTTAATAACCAACACGCTAAGAATGAGAATATTGTCCATTTACTACCAAGCAAGGGGGTTGCTAGGCGTATCGAGTTCACACATCACAATTCACTTGTCGGCATTCCGGTTGCATCAACACGGGACCGAGGAATGAATAATGATAGCGAGAAGTATCACTACGTCAAGAATTCATAAAAGAAGGTGCAATTCTCATGACGTTCCTGACATAAAGTGGGTAATGCTTTGGGATAGAACAGAATCAAAAGCGGGATGGCATTTTGATCTGCGGAATACAACCACTTTGACCCAATCCTAGATATAGATGAGGTACTGGAGTTTGTTTCTCCTAGTCATTCCGGAGTAGAATGGCTTGACGGACCACAACAATAATAGGCATCAATAAACACGATCGCACACATACTCTTGGTTATCAGCTGATAGAGGAGGGTCGGAATACAACTAAAGAGAACAACCCAAAGGAACGTATAATTTTCTGAGTTGTGGATGCACAGATTAGTATGTCGAACCAAGTTCAACAGGTTTCTTCCGGATAACCCATGCAGGAAAGTAGAACTAGCAGAGTCACAATATAGAATGGAGTACTCCTCAAGAGCACCACAGTTGTGATCTTTTGGTTCAAAAGAACTTCTGCCATAACTAGTTCATAGTATTTAGAAGAAGGAAATACCACGGACCTCGAGGATTGTCGCAAGGTTACTAATATCCTAAAGGGACTAGCAAATACTATCAACATGAAGTAGGGTGAATCTCGGGTTCAAGAACCCAGGAATAGAATGCCTACTAACTAATAACATCACGGGATGCTTTCAAGAATAATGGCCAGAATCATCACACTGGGGATACAAAAGCATTGCTAAATTGCTAGGTGACTTCCTAAACACCTAGGGTCATAATAATAACTCCAACATATATGTCGAGGCAATGGAGTACCTCAACTGACTGATTAGTGTGCTTAATCCGCGCAAAAGGACATCGTAAACGGAGGAAGGGATTTGCAAATGCATCGGATAGTTTAGAAACCTGGGATGACTCAGACAGCATAACGGCTGTAAATTCTCAAAAAGATTTGGGACATCATGCAAAATGGTGGCATAGCCACTAAACAACATCATATCAAGGTTCCGAGATCAACAATTATCATACGTAAATAGTAGGAACTGAATCGGGGCTTAAAACCAACAATCTTAAAGGTCTATGGATTAGTAACACGTCACCGATAGATAGATGAGAAGCCTAGTTCTTAAACCCGTAGAAGAGAAGAGGATGACTCAGATCGTAAGGCCATGAGGTATAAGGAGTAAAAGAGCCTTATGTTCCCTTCCACAATCAATTCCCTTACATAACTAAAGCATTTCTAGACACAACTTGACCGGTTTGGCTTGGTAAACCTCTGAGCAGTCGAGCTCGATACCAACGCTGTCAGACCCGATTCCAAGTCACATCGATCTAGCGGTAACACCTCATATCACTTTGCGGCCTCACGCACGATATTCCCACAGGTGTCTCCGGTAATGGCGAGGAGGTGGCAAGGCGTCGTCGGCCACACGCCTCGCCTCTGCCTCTTGGCAGAGGAAGGCGATGATGGCGTGGGAGGTGGGCTGGGCTGGCTTTGCCAATCGGGCTGCTACAGAGGTGGGCGGTTGGGGCGCCTGTAAGTGGCGGTACTATCCCTCTCTCTCTTTATTTCTATTTTTTCTATTTTCGACATTTGTTTCTGATTTAGTAAAATACTAAACCACTTTATAAAATCCTGAAATAAATTGTGGGCACCGTTGAAATGTTTTTCAACAGCCCTCAACCATCTTCTTCGTAATTATTTGGGCAATTAAAATATTTATAGTAATTAAATACCCAAATGCAAATACTTTATGGATTAATTCAAAAATCCAGAATGTCATGGAAAAATGTGCAACATCTCTGATTCTTATTTCCAAGATTTTCCAAAAATGGTGAACATTTTTAAGGCCATTTGGGTTCATTGAAAAATATTTCTTAGTTGAACCTATTTGAATTGCTTTGGTGCTAGGGCTTGGTCATCCCCATTTCAAATTTCATGAAAATTAAACATGATGCATGGATGCAATGCCACTAGTTACAAGCAAGCTCTAGGGCTGTGACAACTGTTGCGATCCCCTATACTTGTGGGTTATCAAGACTATTTACTGGCGCCGTTGTCGGGGAGCATAGGTCAATTCTTTGAGTCACTTGGGATTTATATGTGCTGATCACTATGAGGAACTTGAAAGACGAAAAAACCCAGATTTATCCCTCAACTACGAGGGGAGGTAATAATTTGCCATCTAGCTCTGCACTTGATTCACCTTCTGTTATGAGTAAACTTGCGACACCTAAACCTGCTTCTGCTATTGATTCTGATATGTCGCATGTTATTGATGATGTCACTTCTGTTATGCATGATACTTATGATGAAACTACTTCTATGCTTGAAAATATTGTGCCATTAGGTGAATTTCTTGATGAACAACTTGCTAGGACTAGAGAGAATGAAATTATTGACACTGATAATATTGATGAAAGTGATGATGAAGATTCTCCCCCTAGATATGAATTGCCTGTTTTGCCTGAGGGTTATGTTATGGATGAAGAAACTGATTGAGATTTTCTTGCTTGCAATTACAGATATGATCTTAAGAAACTTTTATCTAAGCTGGAATATAAGTCTTTGAATGCTAGAATGAAATATGACCCTGCTTTTGCTACTTCACCTATGTGTATTTTTATAAGGATTATGACTTCTCTATCGATCCTGAGTTAATTACTTTGGTTGAATCTAATCCTTTTTATGGCTATGAATCTGAAACTGTTGTGGCACATCTTACTAAATTAAATGATATAGCCACCCTATTACCAATGAGGAAAAAATTCGTTACTACTATATCCTTAAATTATTTCCGTTCTCATTAAAGGGTGATGGTAAAACATGGTTTAATTCTCTTGATCTTGGTTGTGTGCATAGTCCCCAGGATATGATTTATTACTTCTCTGTTAAATATTTCTCAGCTATAAGAAACAAACTGCTTTAAGGGAGATATATAATTTTGTGCAAATTGAAGAAGAAAGTCTCCCACAAGCTTGGCAGAGTCTCCCACAAGCTTGCGAAGCTCTTGGTGCAGCTAATGGCTTCGAAGCCTTGGGTTTCTTCAGCTTCTTAGGCTTCGGTGGTGCAGGTGCTTCGTCAGAATCAGCGTCATCTGCAGAGTGATCCACAGCTGCCCCTTGAACCATGATGTGAGTGATGATACCCTCTAGGTTGTAGAAGGGCCCAACAAGATTGGGTTCAGCTTCGCGTGTGCCATTGGCATGAGGAGCAGAGGGACGTGGGTTGAAGTCTAATCCCCGCGACTTCTTGTTCTCTTTGGCTAAGTTCTTGGCAAACTAAAAGTTGCGCTTGAACAGATTGTCGTCACGACACCATAGCAGAGAGGATGGGTCGGCATCAACAGGCTGCGGTCCATGGACTATGCAAGGGTAGAAACCCTGATCAATGGCTTCAGCTCTGGACCTGGGAGGAAGATTTTTGTACAAGATGTCTCCCCAGGGTCGCTTGATGGCATTCTTTTCAGCATATTCCTGGGTCACGAACCTGTACTTGAACCATTGTTCTGCCCAATATCTTTGAATCCATTGGATTCAAGTTTTGCGTTGGCCATAGCTCTCCTCAGGATCAGTTTTGTATAGCTCATAGAGATCTTTGGGCAGATCCATTGATGTGCCCCGCGGCGCTATCTGCCTCCCTTCCTTGCTGATTTTTCTGTGGCCATGTAGTTCAAACTGAATTGCTTCAAAGCTGTCAAAGTCTTCCGTCTGCTGGTCAGACAGGAACTAGCTTCGGGAGAGTTGATATGATGCTATAAGAATTCTGCAAATGAATGTAGACTATGAGAACCAAGGGATTCTCCCACGGACATGTACATGTGCCAGCATTAGAGATGCGAGGGAAGGGGAAGAGGTCATATGCATAATCACAAGATTTTGAAGAAAAATCACTTTAGAAGACTTTGACCTCATAGAGTGAAGACATTCACTTATATGTTGAGAGTTGGTTCTAGATTTGTACGAATCCAAGAATATGTACAAGTGAGGAATCTAACTATGTGTGAAGCATAAGTGAATATACTAGGCATCATATGAGATGCAAAACAGGATAGATCCAAATTTGTGGAGACAGAAACCACTTTTGGTAGGAAGGATGAATCTATCGGATCAAAAAGACAGTAAAAATAGAGTTTTAATTTACTACATGATGAACTGCTAGACGGAGTAGAAGATGAGACCGAGCAGTTCGACCTTCCGTGCCTTAACTTGGCGAAGGAGGACACCTACGGCGGCGGCGGAGAAGACGATGTCCGCGGCCGGCGTGAAGACGACGTCGGTGAGGTCGCGGTAGGTAAGTGCTTCGTCGTCGGCATCGTCGAGAGCTAGCGGTGGCGCTAGGGTTTGTCGAGGTGGAGAGGTGGAAGAAGTGTTTTGACCGTGATGTGATGTGCATTTATAGGGAGAGGGGCGGCACAGCGCAATTACGCAGGTGCCTCTGGCGGTTCACATCTGAGGGACACGTGGCAAACATGCAACACATTGGAAGTTGCTCCATGTTCCCACGCATCGCTGGACTGCCGAAAGTGGTCGCTCCGCTTCTCCGGGTTTCAGGCAATAAGGATTGAGCATTTAAAATAGATTTAATGTTTGTCTCTGTATCTTCTGCTGACAAGGACGCAGAGAAGACATTCGAAGGTTTTAATAGAATGCATATGATTTGGATAGATAGAGTTTGAGGTAGGAAGCATAGAGAGGTTAGGGTCCGATCATATTCACTTAGTCCAAAAGATTCAAACGAGAAGACATAGCTATAAGTGAATGATGTAGAGGACAGAACACTAACATATGTATATATCAGAACAAGACCAAATGAAGTCATGTTACTGTTGAACACAAGTCAAATGCGAAGACTTAGCAAATGTAACGCCAAGCGAAAAAAAATCCAAACAAAATTTGGTGCTGGCGTTACCCACCATATAGGAAGTATTAGACCCAGACACGGTGCACAATTATCGTGGCGCTCCGAAGTCAAATTCCGCATTAATGTATTCACACTCAGAGTGTAAGTCTTCATTGATTGAAGATATACATTACTTCGTGTGTTGCACATCTAAGTCATCAACATGCATAAGTGTTAGGATGTGTGCCTGATCACAGGACATTCGAGGATTCCAAGATATTTAGCTCACACCGCAACTTGCAAAACCTTTTCTCATCCAAGGGCTTTGTGAAGATATCTGCCAATTGCTCCTCAATGTTGACGTGTATGATATCAATATCTTCCTTCATAACATGATCTCTGAGAAAGTGATGACGAATTTCAATGTGCTTTGTCTTCGAGTGCTGAACTGGATTGTTGGCAATCTTGATGGCGCTTTCGTTGTCGCAGTAGAATGGTACTTGTTTCAGATGGATGCCATAGTCCTTGAGAGTTTGCTTCATCCATAGAAGCTGAGTGCAGCAAGATCCAGCTGCAATGTATTCAGATTCAGCAGTGGAGAGTGATACACAGTTCTGCTTCTTTGAAGACCAACACACAAGTGATCGTCCCAGAAAGTGACATTTGCCTGATGTAGACTTGTGATCCACCTTGTCACCAGCATAATCAGCATCTGAGAATCCAACTAGATCAAACTCTGAGCCCTTTGGATGCCATAATCCTAGTGTTGGGGTGTAAGCCAAATATCAAACAATTCGCTTCACAGCTAAGTGATGTGATTCCTTTGGTGCCACTTGGAATCGAGCACACATGCAAACACTAAGCATGATATCTGGCCTAGATGCACATAAATAAAGTAAAGAACCAATCATGGAGCAGTATACCTTTTGATCGAACTCTTTACCATTGGCGTCGGGACCCAGATGACTCTTGGTTGGCATTGGCATCGTGTAACCTTTGCAGTCTTGCATTCCAAACTTCTTCAGGCAGTCTTTGAGGTATTTCTCTTGAGTTATGAAGATGCCATTGCTTTGCTGACGAATTTGAAGACCAAGAAAGAACTTCAGCTCACCCATCATGGACATCTGATATTGCTCTTGCATCATGTGTCCAAACTCATCACTGTATTTCTGGTTGGTGCAGCCGAAGATAATGCCATCCACATATATTTGGCACACAAATAGTTCACCATCATATGTCTTCGCGAAGAGTGTGGGATCCAGGGAACCAGGTTTGAAGCCTTTGCTCTTGACGCGTCTTTGAGTGTGTCATACCAAGAGCGAGGGGCTTGTTTGAGGCCATACAATGCCTTGTTAAGCTTTTACACCATATCAGGATGTTTTGGATCTTCAAAGCCAGGAGGTTGTGCAACATACACTTCTTCTTCAATCTTGCCGTTGAGAAATGCAATCTTCACATCCATTTGATACAGAAGGATGTTGTGATGATTTGCATAGGCTACCAATATGCGAATAGCTTCAAGCCTAGCCATAGGAGCAAATGTTTCATCAAAGTCAATCCCTTCAACTTGAGTGTATCCTTGAGCAACGAGACGAGCCTTGTTTCTGACAACTTGACCATGCTCATCTTGCTTGTTTCGATAAATCCATTTTGTGCCTATTATGTTGTGCTTTCGAGGGTCAGAACGCTTGACAAGTTCCCAGACATTGTTCAATTTGAACTGTTGAAGCTCTTCTTGCATGGCTTGAATCCATTCAGGTTCCATGAAGGCTTCAGCAACTTTATTGGGTTCAGATATTGAGACGAATGCAAAGTGCCCACAGAAACTTGCTAGTTGTGTTGCTCTTGAATGAGTGAGTGGACCAGGCGCATTGATGCTATCAATTATCTCCTCAATCTGTACTTCATTTGCAACATGAGGATGAACTGGACGAATATTTTGCTCTTGCTGATCATTGCCATCGTTAGGAGGATTGTCTTCGTGCTGAGCATTGTCTTCAGGTTGATTGGGTGCAGAAATGATAAGTTCCTCTTAGGCTGTGCTTTAGACGGTATGATTTCTCCTGTTCCCATTAGCTTGATGGATTCACTACGTGGAACTTCATCTAGCACATTTGGCAGGTGCTCACTTTGCGAGCCGTTAGTCTCATTGAATCACACATCCACAGTTTCAACCACTTTATAGTGAAAGAGGTTGAAGACTGAGTGCGAATCCTTTCCGTAACCAAGTATAAACCCTTCATGTGCTTTTGGTGCAAATTTTGAAGTGTGATGTGGATCCTTGATCCAGCACCTAGCACCAAATACTCTGAAGTAACTGACATTTGGTTTCTTACCAGTGAGGAGTTCATAGGATGTGTTCTTCAGAAGCTTGTGAAGATAAACACGGTTGATGACATGGCATGCAGTATCAATTGCTTCAGGCCAGAACTTTCTTGGAGTCTTGTATTCATCAAGCATCGTCCGTGCCATCTCAATGAGTGTTCTGTTCTTGCGCTCCATGATGCCATTCTGCTGAGGTGTGTACGGAGCTGAGAACTCATGAGTGATGCCGAACGTATCCAGGTAAAGGTCGAGGCCGGTGTTCTTGAACTTTATGCCGTTGTCACTTCTGATATGCTTGATCTTGACGCCATAGTTGTTCATGGCACGGTTGGCGAAGCATCTGAAGACATCCTGCACTTCAGTCTTGTAGAGAATTATATGCACGCACGTATATCTTGAATAATCATCAACAATGACGAAGCCATAGAGATAAGCAGTAGTAGTGAGAGTAGAGTAGTGAGTATGGCCAAATAAGTCCATGTGTAGCAGCTTGAAGGCATACGGCAAGCTGTGGTCCTGCTGAGAAATCTACCATGTAGAGATCATCTTTCCGATACCCTTCAAAGACTTGAGACTTGTCAGATTCCATTAGTACAAGGCAACGATATTTTCCAAATATCACAATCATGTTCAAGTCACAAAGCATTGAGACAAACATTAAGTTGAAACCCAGGGATTCAACAAGCATCACTTTATCCATGTCGATCCTTTGAGATTGCAACTCTACCTAGACCCAATACCTTGCTTTTACCAAAGGTCGAGAAATGTGAGGTGACTCTTGTCAGATGGATGTAAGGTTGAGTCCATGAGAAGACTTCGATCACCAGTCATATGATTAGTGCATCCGTTGTCCATAATCCATTTTGAAGCATGAGGTGTCATACCCTACTGATGCAGTTAGGGGATAGGCTTCACCAAGAGTATTGTGAAGCATAAACATTTGACGCACAAGAGGATTATCAAAGCTCAGATCAAGATTAGGACAGATAGGATGATTGGCAAGCAATTCAGGAACAAAATACATAGTAAGACCATTTGGGCATTTGATCTTGCGCCCTACACGATGTTTTAGGTCCCCAGCATTAGTATCAGACGCCTTTGATTTCCGGCTGGAGACCTTTCCCTGCAAAAGAAAGTTAATTCTTCTTAACCGCCCACATCTTCAGGGGTGGCTTAGAAGCAATGAGTCTAAGTGCAGCATCTGTGAACTTCGGCTTTGGAGCCCTAGCAAATAGCCTTGCAGGAGATGAATGACACTCATATGAATAAGAAGAAAAGTTCTTAGTTTTATGAGCATAGCGGTTTGATGAAACCCACTCATATTCATAAGTTTGAGTATGATTTCCCTGCAAAACGTTGGCATTAGGGTGACTCGGGTGAGTCATGTATCTGTATGAAGCCTTTGGACCATATGAAGCCTTTGGTCTGGGATTTGTCTTCTTCCCGGGCGGTGTCGTGATAACATTCACGGAAAGATTCTTAAGACAACTTTTGGGGACCCAGATCTTCTTCATAGGTGGCCCAATCCTACAGTTAGTACCAATATACCTGGCAAACACTTTATAGTAACAATAGGTGACCATTCTGATTCTTAAACAGTTTATAGTTTGCATCAAAGGATTCATCAATGATAATAGGGTTAGCACAAGTGAAGCCAGATAAGGTGGATGGATCCACTGAAGGTCCCTTTGCAGCAACCCATGTGGTTTTGGGGTACTGCTCAGGCTTCCAGTAGGAACCATCAACATTCATTTTCCTCTCGAACCCAACACCCTCTTTCCTAGGGTTACGGTTCAATGAGCTCTTCTTGTGTGATGAAGACTTGGACGAAGACTTGGAAGAAGACTTTGAGGATTTCTTCTTCTTCTTTTCATCTGAATCATATTCCTTGCTCTTCTTCTTCTTATTCTTCTTCTTCTTCTTCTTCTTCTTCTTGTTCTCATTGTCCCACTGTGGACATTCAGAGATGTAGTGTCCAGGTTTCTTGCACTTGTGACATGTTCTCTTCTTGTAATCATGAGTGGAAGTTTCATCATTTCTTGAGCTGGATCGTGAAGACTTTCTGAAGCCCTTCTTCTTAGTGAACTTTTGGAACTTCTTCACAAGCATAGCAAGCTCCTTTCCAATGTCTTCAGGATCACCAAAACTGCAGTCAGATTCTTCTTCAGATGAGGAAACAACTTGTGCCTTCAAAGCGCGAGTTCGGCCATATTTGGGACCATATATATATATATATATATATATATATATATATATATATATATATATATATATATATATATATCTTTTCTCAGATAGCTGGAACTCATGTGTGTTGAGCCTCTCAAGTATGTCAGACGGATCGAGTGTCTTGAAGTCAGGGCATTCTTGTATCATCAGGGCAAGGGTGTCAAATGAGCTGTCAAGTGATCTCAGAAGTGTCTTGATGATTTCATGCTTGGTGATCTCAGTGGCGTCGAGAGCACGAAGCTCATTTGTGATGTCAGTGAGACGATCAAATGTGAGTTGGACATTCTCATTGTCATTTCTCTTGAAGCGGTTGAAGAGGTTGCGAAGAACACTGATCCTTTGATCTCTCTGGGTTGAGACGCCTTCATTGACCTTGGAGAGCCAGTCCCAGACTAGCTTCGACGTTTCCAGAGCACTCACATGGCCATACTGTCCTTTGGTCAGATGACCACAGATGATGTTCTTGGCAGTAGAATCCAGTTGAATGAACTTCTTGACATCAGCAGGGGTGACACCTTCACCAGTCTTGGGAACACCATGTTGGGGAACGTAGCAGAAATTCAAAATTTTCTACGCATCACCAAGATCAATCTATGGAGATTCTAGCAACAAGAGGAAGGAGAGTGCATCTACATACCCTTGTAGATCGCTAAGCGGAAGCGTTCATGAGAACGGGGTTGAAGGAGTCGTACTCGTCGTGATCCAAATCACCGGAGATCCGAGTGCCGAGCAGACGGCACCTCCGTGTTCAACACACGTACAGCCCGGTGGCGTCTCCCACGCCTTGATCCAAAGAAGGAGAGAGGGAGAGGTTGAGGAAGACTCCATCCAGCAGCAGCACAACGGCGTGGTGGTGGTGGAGGCGTGGCAATCCAGCAGGCTTCGCCAAGCACCACGGGAGAGGAGGAGGAGGAGAGGCAGGCTGCACCAATAGAGGGAGAAAACTCATGTGTTGGGCAGCCCCCAAGCCTCAAGTATTTATAGGGGAGGGAGGGCAGCGCCCCTCTAGGGTTCCCTCCCAAGGGTGGCGGCAGCCCCAGATCCCATCTGGGAGGCGGCGGAGGGGAGAGAGGGAGGCGCGCTGAGGTGGGCCTTAGGGCCCATCTGCCCTAGGGTTTGCCCCTCCCACTCTTCCTGCGCCTTGGGCCCCCTTGTGGGGCGCACCAGCCCACCTGGGCTGGTCCCCTCCACACTTGGCCCACGAGCCCTCCGGGGTTGTTGGCCCCACTTGGTGGACCCAGGACCCTCCCGGTGGTCCCAGATGCTACCGATAAAACCCGAAACTTTTCCGGTGACCAAAACAGGACTTCCCATATATAAATCTTTACCTCCGGACCATTCCGGAACTCCTCGTGACGTCCCGGGATCTCATCCGGGACTCCGAACAACATTCGTTATAACCCTAGCGTCATCGAACCTTAAGTGTGTAGACCCTACGGGTTCGGGAGATATGTAGACATGACCGAGACGTTCTCCGGTCAATAACCAACAGCGGGATCTGGATACCCATGTTGGCTTCCACATGTTCCACGATGATCTCATCGGATGAACCACGATGTCAAGGACTCAATCGATCCCGTATACAATTCCCTTTTTCTAGCAGTATTGTACTTGCCCGAGATTCGATCGTCGGCATCCCGATACCTTGTTCAATCTCGTTACCGGCAAGTCTCTTTACTCGTTCCGTAACACATCATCCCGTGATCAACCCCTTGGTCACATTGTGCACATTATGATGATGTCCTACCGAGTGGGCCCAGAGATACCTCTCCGTTTACACGGAGTGACAAATCCGATCTCGATTCGTACAACCCAATGTACACTTTTGGAGATACCTGTAGTGCACCTTTATAGTCACCCGATTACGTTGTGACGTTTGGTACACCCAAAGCATTCCTACAGATGTCCGGAGTTGCACAATCTCATGGTCTAAGGAAATGATACTTGACATTAGAAAAGCTTTAGCATACGAACTACGATCTTTGTGCTAGGCTTAGGATTGGGTCTTGTCCATCACATCATTCTCCTAATGATGTGATCCCTTATCAACGACATCCAATGTGCATGGTCAGAAACCGTAACCATCTGTTGATCAACGAGCTAGTCAACTAGAGGCTTACTAGGGACATGGTGTTGTCTATGTACCCACACATGTATCTTAGTTTCCTATCAATACAATTATAGCATGGATAATAAACGATTATCATGAACAAGGAAATATAATAATAACTAATTTATTATTGCCTCTAGGGCATATTTCCAACAGTCTCCCACTTGCACTAGAGTCAATAATCTAGTTCACATCGTCATGTGATTAACACTGATAGGTCACATCGCCATGTGACCAACATCCAAAGAGTTTACTAGTGTCCGTAAACTAGTTCACATCATCATGTGATTAAGACTCAATGAGTTATGAGGTTTGATCATGTTTCGCTTGTGAGAGAGGTTTTAGTCAACGGGTCTGAACCTTTTAGATCCGTGTGTACTTCGCAATTCTCTATGTCATATTGTAAATGTTGCTTCCACGTTCCACTTGAAGCTATTCCAAATGGTTGCTCCACTATACGTATCCGGTTTGCTACTCAGAGTCACTCGGATAGGTGTTAAAGCTTGCATCGACGTAACCCTTTACGCCGAACTCTTTATCACCTCCATAATTGAGAAACAAGTCCTTATTTACTCCAAGGACAATTTTGACCGCTGTCCAATGATCCCCATTCCTGGATCATTCTTGTACCCTTGACCGACTCATGGCAAGGCACACTTCGGTCGCGGTACACAACATAGCATACTATAGAGCCTACGTCGCAGGCGTGAGGGGACGGCCTTAAATCCTTTGTCTCTCTTCTGCCATGGTCGAGCTTTTTAGTCTTAACTTCATTCCTTACAACTCTTGCATGAACTCCTTGTTTGACTGATCCATCTTGAACACCTTCAAGATCTTGTCAAGGTATGTGCTCATTTGAAAGTATTATTAAGCATTTTGATCTATCTTATAGATCTTGATGCTTATTGTTCAAGTAGCCTAATCCAGGTTTTCTATTGAAAATCATCTTTCAAATAACCCTATATGCTTTCCAGAAATTCCACATCATTTCTGATCATCAATATGTCAACAACATATACTCATCAGAAATTCTATAGTGCTCCCACTCACTTCTTTGGAAATACAAGTTTCTTATAAACTTTGTATAAACCCAAAATCTTTGATCATCCTATCAAAGTGCTTATTCCAACTCCAAGATGCTTACTCCGGTCCTTAGAAGGATCGGGGAGCTAGCATACCTTTTAGCATCCTTAGGATCGACAAAACTTTTCTGATTGTATCACGCATTAACCTTTCCTTACGTAAATCGGTAAGGAAACTCGTCTTGACATCCATCTGCCAGATTTCATAAATGCAGCTAATGCTAACATGATTCCGACGGACTTAAGCATCGCTACGGATGAGAAAATTTCATTGTAGTCAACTCCTTGAACTTGTGAAAAAACTCTTCGCCACAAGTCGAGCTTCATAGACGGTGACATTACTGTCCACGTCCGTCTTCTTCTTAAAGATCCATTTATTTCAATGGCTTGCCGATCATCGGGCAAGTCCACCAAAGTCCATGCTTTGTTATGATACATGGATCCTATCTCGGATTTTATGGCTTCTAACCATTTGTAGTTTGGCCCACCATCGCTTCTCCATATATCGTAGGTTCATTGTTGTCTAGCAACATGACCTTCAAGACAGGATTGCGTACCATTCTGAAGTAGTACGCATCCTTGTCACCCTACGAGGTACGTTAGTGACTTGATCCAAAACTTCATGATCACTATCATAAGCTTCGAATTCAATTGGTGTAGGTGCCACAGGAACAACTTCCTGTGCCCTTGCTACACACTTGTTGAAGTGACGGTTCAATAACCTTATCAAGTCTCCACCATCCTCCGACTCAACTTTCCGAGACAAACTTTTCCTCGAGAAAGGACCCGATTCAAGAAACAATTCCTATTTCTTTCGGATCTGAATTAGGAGGTATACCCAACTGTTTTGGGTGTCCTATGAAGATGCATTTTATCCGCTTTGGGTTCGAGCTTATCAACCTGAAACTTTTTCACATAAGCGTCGCAACCCCAAACTTTTAAGAAACGACAACTTAGGTTTCTCCAAACCATAGTTCAAACAGGTCGCCTCAACGGAATTACGTGGTGCCCCATTAAAGTGAGTGCGGTTGTCTCTAATGCCTAACCCATGAACGATAGTGGTAATTCGATAAGAGATATCATGGTGCGCACCATATCCAATAGGGTGCAACTATGATGTTCGGACACACCATCACACTATGGTGTTCCAGGCTGTATTAATTGTGAAACAATTTGCACAATGTCTTAATTGTGTGCCAAAACTCGTAACTCAGATATTCATCTCTATGATCATATCATAGACATTCTCTCCTCTTGTCACGAAGATCTTAAACTTCACTCTGAAATTACTTGAACCATTCAATAATTCAGACTTGCGTTTCATCAAGTAAATATACTCAACATCTACTCGAATCATCTGTGAAGTAAGAACATAACGATATTCACTGCATGCCTCAGCACTCATTAGACTGCACACATCAAAATGTGTTACTTCCAACAAGTTGCTATCTTGTTCCATCTTCTTGAAACCGAGGCTTTTTAGTCATCTTGCCCATGTGGTATGATTTGCATATCTCAAGTGATTCAAAATCAAGTGAGTCCAAACGATCCATCTGCATGGAGTTTCTTCATGCGTATACACCAATAGACATGGTTCGCATGTCTCAAACTTTTCAAAACGAGTGAGTCCAAAGATCCATCAATATGGAGCTTCTTCATGCGTTTATACCAATATGACTCAAATGGCGATTGCCACAAGCAGGTGGTACTATCATTACTATCTTATATCTTTTGGCATGAAAATGTGTATCACTACGATCGAGATTCAATAAGCCATTCCTTTAGGTGCAAGACCATTGAAGGTATTATTCAAATAAACAGAGTAACCATTATTCTCCTTAAATGAATAATCGTATTGGGATAGACATAATCCAATCATGTCTATGCTCAACGCATAAACACCAAATGCAATTATTTAGGTTTAACACCAATCTCGTTGGTAGAGGGAGCGTCGATGCTTGATCACATCAAGCTTGGAAAAACTTCCAACACATATCGTCACTCACCTTTAGCTAGTCTCCGCTTATTCCGTAGCTTTTTATTTCGAAATTCTTGTCACTTAGCAACCGAACCGGTATCTAATACCCTGGTGCTACTAGGAGTACTAGTAAAGTACACATTAACATAATGTATATCCAATATACTTCTATCGACCTTGCCAGCCTTCTCATCTACCAAGTATCTAGGGTGGTTCCGCTTCAAAGGTCCGTTCCTCTCATTACGAAGCACTTAGTCTAGGGTTTGGGTTCAACCTTGGGTTTCTTCACTAGAGCAAGAACTGTTTTGTCGCCTCATGAAGTATCCCTTGTTGCCCTTGCCCTTCTTGAAACTAGTGGTTTTACCAACCATCAACAATTGATGCTCCTTCTTGATTTCTACTTTCATGTGTCAAACATCACGAATACCTCAAGGATCATCATATCTATCCCTGATATGTTATAGTTCAACACGAGGCTCTAGCAGCTTGGTGGCAATGACTTTGGAGAAACATCACTATCTCATCTGGAAGATTAACTCCCACTCGATTCAAGTGGTTGTTGCACTCAGACAATCTGAGCACAAGCTCAACGATTGAGCTTTTCTCCCTGAGTTTGCAGGCTAAGAAAATCGCTTGAGGTCTTATACCTCTTGACGTAAGCACGAGCCTGAAATCCCAATTTCAGCCCTTGAAACATCTCATATGTTCCGCGACATTTCAAAAACGTCTTTGGTGCCTCAACTCTAAACCGCTTAATTGAACTATCACGTAGTTATCAAAAGCGTGTATGTCCGATGTTCGCAACATCCACGCATTTACGCTTGGGGTTCAAAGACACCGAGCGGTGCATTAAGGACATAAGCTATCTACCTGCATAATCGCCATCTGCCAACTTTCAACTATATTTTCTCTAGGAACATATCTAAACAAGGAACTAAAACGCCGAGCCATTTACATAATTTGCAAAAGGTCTTTTGACTATGTTCAGGATAATTAAGTTCATCTTATGAACTCCCACTCAGATAGACATCCCTTTGGTCATCTAAGTGATTACATGCTCCGAGTCAACTAGGTTGTGTCCGATCATCACGTGAGACGGACTAGTCATCATCGGTGAACATCTTCATGTTGATCGTATCTACTATACGACTCATGCTCGACCTTTCGGTCTCTGTGTTCCGAGGCCATGTCTGTACATGCTAGGCTCGTCAAGTTAACCCTAAGTGTTTCAAGCGTGTGTAAATCTGTCTTACACCCGTTGTATGTGAACGTAAGAATCCATCACACCCGATCATCACGTGGTGCTTAGAAGCGACGAACTTTAGCAACGGTGCACAGTTAGGGGGGAACACTTCTTGAAATTGTTCTAAGGGATCATCTTACTTACTACCGTCGTTCTAAGTAAACAAGATGCATAAACATAATAAACATCACATGCAATTATATATAGTAGTGACATGATATGGCCAATATCATATAGCTCCTTTGATCTCCATCTTCGGGGCTCCATGATCATCTTGTCACCGGCATGACACCATGATCTCCATCATCATGATCTCCATCATCGTGTCTTCATGAAGTTGTCTCGCCAACTATTACTTCTACTACTATGGCTACCGTTAGCAATAAAGTAAAGTAATTACATGGCGTTGTTCAATGACACGCAGGTCATACAATAAATAAAGACAACTCCTATGGCTCTGCCGGTTGTCATACTCATCGACATGCAAGTCGTGAATCCTATTACAAGAACATGATCAATCTCATACATCACATATCATTCATCACATTCTTCTTGGCCATATCACATCACATAGCATACCCTGCAAAAACAAGTTAGACGTCCTCTAATTGTTGTTTGCATGTTTTACGTGGCTGCTATGGGTTTCTAGCAAGAACGCTTTCTTACCTACGCAAAACCACAATGTGATATGCCAATTGCTATTTACCCTTCATAAGGACCCTTTTCATCGAATCCGTTCCGACTAAAGTGGGAGAGACTGCACCCGCTAGCCACCTTATGCACCAAGTGCATGTCGATTCATGGAACACATCTCACGTGGAGTACGTGTAAGGTCGGTCCGGGCCGCTTCATCCCACAATACCGTCAAAACAAGATTGGACTAGTAACAGTAAGCATATTGAACATCATCAACGCCCACAACTACTTTGTGTTCTACTCGTGCAAAGAATCTACGCAATAGACCTAGCTCATGATGCCACCGTTGGGGAACGAAAGGTAAATTCAAAATTTTCTACGCATCACCAAGATCAATCTATGGAGATTCTAGCAACAAGAGGAAGGAGAGTGCATCTACATACCCTTGTAGATCGCTAAGTGGAAGCGTTCATGAGAACGGGGTTGAAGGAGTCGTACTCGTCGTGATCCAAATCACCGGAGATCCTAGTGTGCGAGCAGACGGCACCTCCGCGTTCAACACACGTACAGCCCGGTGGCGTCTCACGCCTTGATCCAGCAAGGAGAGAGGGAGAGGTTGAGGAATACTCCATCCAGCAGCAGCACAACGGCATGGTGGTGGTGGAGGAGTGTGGCAATCCAGCAGGGCTTCGCCAAGCACCACGGGAGAGGAGGAGGAGGAGAGGCAGGGCTGCACCAATAGAGGGAGAAAACTCATGTGTTGGGCAGCCCCCAAGCCTCAAGTATTTATAGGGGGAGGGGAGGGGGCTGCGCCCCCTCTAGGGTTCCCTCCCCAAGGGTGGCGGCAGCCCCAGATCCCATCTGGGAGGCGGCCAGAGGGGGAGAGAGGGGAGGCGCGCCTGGGGTGGGCCTTAGGGCCCATCTGCCCTAGGGTTTGCCCCCTCCCACTCTTCCTGCGCCTTGGGCCCCTTGTGGGGGGGGCGCACCAGCCCACCTGGGGCTGGTCCCCTCCCACACTTGGCCCACGCAGCCCTCCGGGGTTGGTGGCCCCACTTGGTGGACCCCCGGGACCCTCCCGGTGGTCCCGGTACGTTGCCAATAAAACCCGAAACTTTTTCGGTGACCAAAATAGGACTTCCCATATATAAATCTTTACCTCCGGACCATTCCGGAACTCCTCGTGACGTCCGGGATCTCATCCGGGACTCCGAACAACATTCGGTAACCACACACAAACTTCCTTTATAACCCTAGCGTCGCCAGACCTTATGTGTAGACCCTACGGGTTCGGGAGATATGTAGACATGACCGAGACGTTCTCCGGTCAATAACCAACAGCGGGATCTGGATACCCATGTTGGCTCCCACATGTTCCACGATGATCTCATCGGATGAACCACGATGTCAAGGACTCAATCGATCCCGTATACAATTCCCTTTGTCTAGCGGTATTGTACTTGCCCGAGATTCGATCGTCGGTATCCCGATACCTTGTTCAATCTCGTTCTTGGCAAGTCTCTTTACTCGTTCCGTAACACATCATCCCGTGATCAACCCCTTGGTCACATTGTGCACATTATGATGATGTCCTACCGAGTGGGCGGAGATACCTCTCCGTTTACGGAGTGACAAATCCGATCTCGATTCATGCCAACCCAACAGACACTTTCGGAGATACCTGTAGTGCACCTTTATAGTCACCCGATTCGTTGTGACGTTTGGTACACCCAAACATTCCTACGATGTCAGGAGTTGCACAATCTCATGGTCTAAGGAAATGATACTTGACATTAGAAAAGCTTTAGCATACGAACTACGATCTTTGTGCTAGGCTTAGGATTGGGTCTTGTCCATCACATCATTCTCCTAATGATGTGATCCCGTTATCAACGACATCCAATGTCCATGGTCAGGAAACCGTAACCATCTGTTAATCAACGAGCTAGTCAACTAGAGGCTTACTAGGGACATGGTGTTGTCTATGTACCCACACATGTATCTTAGTTTCCTATCAATACAATTATAGCATGGATAATAAACGATTATCATGAACAAGGAAATATAATAATAACTAATTTATTATTGCCTCTAGGGCATATTTCCAACGCACCATTCTTGACGACATACCAGAGGTCGACATCAATGGCTTCAAGATGCATGCGCATCTTATTCTTCCAGTAGGGATATTCAGTTCCATCGAAGATGGGGCACGCAGCGGAGACTCTGATTATCCCTGCAGTTGACATAGCTAAAACTCCAGGTGGTTAAACCAAATCACACAGAACCAAGGAGTACCTTGCTCTGATAACAATTGAAAGTGCTAGTTATCGACTAGAGGGGGGTGAATAGGCGATTTTTATGAAAGTCTTCAAAACATGAGAGTTTCGAAGACAAACAATAGAAATGAACCTATTGATATGCAGCGGAAGGTAGACTACGCTAGGCAGGCCATAGTCAAGTATTCAGTGAAGTGAACGCACGAAGACTAATAGCTGCTAGGTAGTGAAGATCTGGATGGAAGATAGGATGAAGCCAAAAAACAATAGAAGTTGCACAGTGAAGTCAAACAGGTAACACAGGCAGGCAATGACTTCACGAAGACAAACTGAAAATAAAGAGAGGGAGAAGATAGAACCAGTCGCTTGGTGAGGACAAGGATTTGTTGGACCAGTTCCAGTTGCTGTGACAACTGTACGTCTGGTTAGGGAGGCTGAGATTTAACTCAGAAGACCGTGTCTTCACCTTATTCCCCTTGAGCTAAGGACACCCAGTCCTCGCCCGATCACTCTGGTAAGTCTTCAAGGTAGACTTCCAAACCTTCACAGACTTCGTTCACCAGCGATCCACAATGACTCTTTGATGCTCAGAACGCGATGCCTAACCAGCTGGAGGATTCACAGTCCTCAAGTGTAACAAGTATTCAGGTCACACGGACAGAAAGACTTCAGTGATGCCTAACACTCTTTGGCTCTGGGTGTTTGGGCTTTGTCCTCGCAAGGATTTCTCTCTCTCAAAAGATTCGGAGGTGGGTTGCTCTCAAACGACAAAAGTCGTGCACTAATCTAAGCAGCCACCAATTTATGGTGTAGGGGGTGGGCTATTTATAACCACTAGGCAACCCGACCTGATTTGTCCGAAATGACCCTGGGTCACTAAGGAACCGACACGTGTTCCAACAGTCAGATTTCAAACACACGCGGCAGCTTGACTTGGGCTACAAGTAAAGCTGACTCATCCAACTCTGGATAAGATTTGCTCTCATTGTCTTTGCTCGAAGACATGGATTTGGTTGAGCATCACTTCAGTCACTCTGACTTTGTTCACTGGGACCCCACTTAACAGTATGGTGGTTCCTAGGACTCAACAAAGAAGAAAAGGAAACAACAAAACAACCATTGTCTTCACGTGATGTCTTCTCTTGTCATAGTCTTCAATGTGAATATCTTCACATACCACCATTGTCTTCAATGTCTTCATACATTTTTAGGGGTCATCTTCGGTAGGTAAACCGAATCAATGAGGGACTACTACATGTGTTATCCTGCAATTCTCACAAACACATTAGTCCCTCAACCAGGTTTTTCGTCAATACTCCAAAACCAACTAGGGATGGCACTAGATGCACTTATAGGGATGATGAAGATGGCCACCGGTAATGATTTTCCCCTCTGACAGGGTGCCGGAACGGGTCAAGATTGTTTTTTCATGGCTACAGAGTCTTGCAGCGGCGGAACTTCTGATCTAGGGTTATTTCTGGGGGTTTCGTATTTATAGGATTTTTTGGCGTCGGTCTCACATCCACATGGGCTTCGAGTGGCCCACCACCCACCAGCACATGGGCAAGGCCCCTGGCGCGCCCTGGTGGGTGGTGTCCACCTTCCTTGCCTTCTGGTCCTCCCACGAAGCTTCTATTGAAAAGAGTGCCAAAGAGTTTCGTTGCATTTGGAGAACTTTTATTTCTGTACAAAAAACAACACGACGGTAGTTCTCCTGAAAACAGTGTCAGTCCGGGTTAGTTCCATTCAAATCATACCAAAAACATATAAAATTGTTGTAAACATGGCATGAATACTTAATAAATTATAGATACGCTGGAGACGTATCAGCATCCCCAAGCTTAATTCCTACTCGTCCTCAAGTAGGTAAATGCTAGTAAAGTGCATAAGTTTGATCAATGATAATTTCAGTCACTTTTCCTAGCATGATAACATCAACTCTTTCTCATAAAACTCATCATGATAAAGTAGCAACCAAATCACATGTTATGGTTCAAACAATGCCTTCTCTTGAAACTTAACAACCTATGTTCTTAGTCACCAAACAATTGCAATTCAACTTATTCAACAAAGTCTAAGTAAGAGCTCCACATACTAAATCATGATATAATCTTCTATGATTGCTAGTACTCAAAGAATATTTTTAGAACAAATGGCATCCATCGAACATAGAGAAAGATAGGGGCCTAATGTTTTGCCTCCCAACTCATTTATCATAGAGATAATTGTCAACAATAATAAATCATGATCAACTATATTTCATTGTTCATATGTGCCTAGATCTTTCCCCATCACATGATGCTTGCCAACTAGATAATAGTTGAGGTTGAAATGAGAATTCATACCGTTGACTCTTTGCATAAAAGTAAATACTGAAAAGTAAAAGATATGCCCTTCGTCGAGGGAAGCAGAGGTTGTCATGCGCTTTTAATTTTTGGATGCCCAAGCTCTTAATGCAAAGGAACATCCAGTTATATTGCCTCTTATGATAGCAACCTTTATTATGCAATCCATTACTTTTATTACTTTGCCATCACAAGTTTGTACAATACTTATTATCCCTTACAATAAAAGATCAGACATATTTAGGAGCATTTTTATTGCTTTATGCACCGATGACAACTTACTTGAAGGATCTTATTCAATTCATAGGTAGATATGATGGACACTAATGGCAAGAAACTAGGTTTAAGGGTTTTTTAATTCACAAGTATTATCTGTACTTACTACCAGTTTTTGGCTAGCTAAAGATCCTAAATCTTAAAAACTTCACCCACACAACTCAACAAGAGCTTGTGAGATAAGTTAGTATAAATCAATGCAATAACCTTATCATTCTCTACTATAGTAAATCACTAAAATTATTATTTAACATTGCATACTAAATACCCCTACATATTTAATAGTCCTACCATCAAATAGAATCATTAAACAAGCAAACATATGCAAACATAACAACAATCTGTCTAAAAAGAACAGTCCGTAAAGAATGTAGAAGATTCATACTGATCTAACTACAAAAATTCTGAAACATTACCACATTGTAGAAAATTTATCATAGCTTATTATGCAAAAAAATTCAACATTTATCACATTATTACTTTTCTCAAGAATTCACGCACTAGCGTGCAACATTCTATTTTCAAACAACAACATATAGACTTGCAAAATAAGCATGGCAGAGGCTATAGTTGACATTTTTATTGAAGTAGAAGTTACGAAACATTATTATAAATAACAATAAGGCAAATCCTAAGAAAAAATAAAATGATGCTCCAAGAAAACACATATCATGTGACGAATAAAAGTATAGCCCCAAGTGAGGTTGCCGATACTGTTGAAGACGAAAGAGGGGATGCATTCTGGGGCATCCGAGGCTTAGTTGCTCGGATCTTCCTTGGATATTACCTTGTCGTGCCTTGGGCATCCCCGAGCTTAGGTTCTTGCCACTCCTTATTCTCCTTATATCGATATCTCACCTAAAACTTGAAAACTTCAATCACACAAAACTTAATGAAACTTCGTGAGATAGGTTAGTAAGATAAAGACAAATCATTCACTTTGGTACTATCAAGATAAGACTAATAATTGTTCTCACACAATTCCTACTATACCCTATCATTTCTACAATTTATATTGAGTAATATAAGCCATAGAAACTAGAAAACAAGCAAACTATGCATTGAAAACAGAATCTGTCAAAAACAGAACAGACTGTAATGATCTGAACAATGGCCATACTTGTGCAATTCTATTTTTTTGAAAAATTAGGAAAAAATAGGTAATTTATATATAAATTATATTTTAAAAATTCAGAGCAAAAGCACATTTCTGTGAATTTACAAAATTCTAGAACTGGGGCAAAAGTTTCTTTTTTCGCACAGAATCAAATCAACTATCATCCACACTATCCCAAAGGCTTCACTTCGCACTTTATTGAAACAAAAACTATAAAACATGATTGATTCAGTAGATTAATCATGTGAACACGCAAAAATAGTAGGTGTAAGTGTTGGTTTGTCTCCCAACAAGTGCTTTTCTTCAATGCCTATTTAGCTAGGCATGATAATTTCAATGATGCTCACACACTACTAGGGAAAAGCCTAGCAGTAGCGTCGGTATTTTGCCTAGCAGTAAGGGAGCGTGGGTACTGCTTTTAACTAGGACGCGCTACTGGTAAGGGAGCGCTACTGCTAACTTTATTCCCCTCGCTACTGCTAGTTTTATTAGTTTGTATTTTTTTCTGCATATTTGTTTTTTATTTGAACAGGCTTTATACAATAATCTTTCGCATATCATACACATACAAATGTAATCATAGCATATACATACAAATAGTCTCATCACATCATGGCATCATCATAATAATCATCCAACACAAAATGGTCTCTCATCATCATCTCGAAAATAGCGATACAAGTCTTGATTACTTGCAACTACATCATCATCCATCTAAACAATGATATACGCGAGAAGAGCTATCACTATGAGCGAGAGCGGAACTATGAAGTAAATGAGTTCGTATCCCTCTCTCGCATTAGCGTGAACCTAAACTAACTACTGGTTGTCGCTCGGAAATCGGAAACTGGTACACTTGGGCCTGACACTCCGGCCACTCGTCATATACTCCTGGCGTAGCACTTCTTCGTCATCGATGATCTAAGAACCTGCATCGTCACATGAGTCGATGATACGCAACATATATAGTTGAGCAATAGAAAGAGACAGACTTGGCAAAAATAGAAGCAACATATCATAAGCATAAATAACAAAGTTCATCGTACCCAAAATGCCCTAACCAGAGTGATCGCTAGTTGAGGAGGACGGTTTAATTACATCACAAATAATGTTTCGTCGTGCATAACTCAAAGTTGCTAGCCATGTTTCCTACGATTAAATCTAGTCAATTAATTCTAGACCTAATAAAATGAATAATGACAGAAAACAAGGCCTATGTTTTGCAGGAACGTTGATTCCTTCCCGGTACGGCAAATCCCGGGCACTCGATATGTCCTAGTTTGTAGCACAAGTCATGCCGAAATTCATGAAAAATTTCGGCATGACCATTGCTAAAAAGGCGACAAATCGAGCACCTGAAATTTGCCGGAACGGAAATGAATCAACATTCCGGCAAAACATAGGCCACTTGGCTTCATTCCCTGGAAACAACAAAAGGCCACTTGGGCACAATCGAACCACTTCAATGAAAAGATATAACATGACCACTTCAATGAAAAGATATAATAAACAATAAAAGTCTAGGAAGGGATCATCTTTAAAATAAAACTTGCCTAAATTATTTTCCTAAAAAAATAGTGGTCTTTTCAAAAATCAAAAACCTTTGCAAAATGACCTCACTAAACACTTCTCTGCCTAGGAAAGAACCCAAATTCTGTTCTAGCTATTCCTCTCTCTCTCTCTCTCTCTCTCTCTCTCACACACACACACACACACATTATTTTCTCTAACCCTTCTCTGCCTAGGACAGAACCCAATTAAATTGCAAAGGAACTCCATTTGTCTAACCCTTCCGAACTAATGATCTAAAATAAATTTTTGCTCTAACTTAGTTAACCTAGCTTGTTAACCTAACGAACCTAATTAACCTAGCTATTTAACCTAGTTAGTTAATGATACGTCTCCATCCTATCTACTTTTCCACACATTTGCCCTTGCTTTGGACTCTAACTTGCATGATTTGGACGGAACTAACCAGGATTGACGATGTTTTCAGCAGAATTGCCATGGAGTTATTTTTGTGCAGAAATAGAAGTTCACGGAATGACCTGAAACATCACGGAGAATATTTTTGGAAATAATAAAAAATACTGGCGAAAGAATCAACTGAAGGGGGCCCACACCCTGGCCACGAGGGTGGGGTGCACGCCTACCCCCTGGGCGCGCCCCCTGTCTTGTGGGCCTCCTGAGGCTCCACCGACTTCAACTCCAACTCTATATATTCACGTTCGGGGAGAAAAAAATCAGAGAGAAGGATTCATCACGTTTTACGATACGGAGCCGCCGCCAAGCCCTAATCTCTCTCGGGAGGGCTAATCTGGAGTCTGTTCGAGGCTCCAGAGAGGGGAATCCGTCGCCATCGTCATCATCAACCTTCCTCCATCACCAATTTCATGATGCTCACCACCATGCATGAGTAATTCCATCGTAGGCTTGCAGGACGGTGATGGGTTGGATGAGATTTATCATGTAATCGAGTTAGTTTTGTTAGGGTTTGATCCCTAGTATCCATTATGTTCTGAGATTGATGTAGTTGTGACTTTGCTATGCTTAATGCTTGTCACTAGGGCCCGAGTGCCATGATTTCAGATCTGAACCTATTATGTTTTCATGAATACATGTGAGTTCTTGATCCTATCTTGCAAGTCATTAGTCACCTACTATGTGTTATGATCCGGCAAACTCGAAGTGACAATAATCGGGACCACTTCCGGTGATGACCGTAGTTTGTGGAGTTCATGTATTCACTAAGTGTTAATGCTTTGGTCCGGTACTCTATTAAAAGGAGGCCTTAATATCCCTTAATTTCTAATAGGACCCCGCTGCCACGGGAAGGTAGGACAGATGTCATGCAAGTTCTTTTCCATAAGCACGTATGACTATATTCGGAATACATGCCTACATTACATTGATGAACTGGAGCTAGTTCTATGTCACCCTATGTTATAACTGTTGCATCAGGAATCGCATCCGACATAATTGTCCATCATTGATCCATTTCCTACGAGCTTTTCACATATTGATCTTTGCTTAGTTACTTTACCATTGCCACTGTTACAATTACTACAAAACTGCTACTGTTACCTTTGCTACCGTTACCGTTACTTCCATACTACTTTGCTACTAAATACTTTGCTGCAAATATTAAGTTTTCCAGGTGTGGTTGAATTGACAACTCAACTTCTAATACTTGAGAATATTATTTGGCTCCCCTTGTGTTGAATCAATAAATTTGGGTTGAATACACTACTTTGCTATTTTCTGGCGCCGTTGCCGGGGACCATAGCTCTATTCTTTGATTCACTTGGGATTTATATCTGTTGGTCACTATGAGGAACTTGAAAGACTTAAAAACCAAGATTTATCCCTCAACTACGAGGGGAGGTAAGAAGTTGCCATCTAGCTCTGCACTTGATTCAACTTCTGTTATGAGTAAACTTCCGACACCTAAACCTGCTTCTGCTATTGATTCTGATATGTCGCATGTTATTGATGATGCCACTTCTGTTATGCATGATACTTATGATGAAACTACCTCTATGCTTGATAATACTGCGCCATTAGGTAAATTTATTGATGAACTTGCTAGGGCTAGAGAGAATGAAATTATTGACACTAATAATATTGATGAAAGTGATGATTGTTGGTGTGCAAAAGTAGGGGCTCTCCTTTTGACCCCTTTACTTGTGCACGGGTAGTCAGAGCCTCCCACCACGGCCGCACATAACAGGGCAGGGAAAGGGAAGCCGGAGAGAAACCGAAGGCACAAGACGAAGCAAAGCAACGACAAGGACCAAGGCCACAAAGATCAGATGGACGAAGCAGGTTTCCCCGATAAGGACCCTT
Organism: Aegilops bicornis; assembly: GCA_021605145.1. NCBI lineage: Eukaryota > Viridiplantae > Streptophyta > Magnoliopsida > Poales > Poaceae > Aegilops > Aegilops bicornis. The sequence goes on along the minus strand of CM038669.1, from coordinate 563,563,224 downwards.
GCCGGGGCAGCCTCAGCGGCCCCAGCAGGACTCTTGCCGGGGCAGCTCGCCCACGCCAGCCGAGCGAGCCACCCTCGAGCCCATCAACGTTCTACAAATGCATTGGGACAGGGCTCAGGAGGCACCTCTGTGCTGGCATGCACATCTTTGTCAAGACAAAGAATAGTCTAGATCAAGTGAGGATAGGAAGGCATCCATCCTCACCGAAGAAACCCACAAGACCCCCGGCAAGACCCTTGCCGGGGACGCCTGCGCGCCGCGGCAAGACCCTTGCCGGGACACCCGGCAAGGCCCTCGCCAAGCGCACCAGCAGGGCCACCTCAGGCCCGCACTAGCCAAGTCTCCGACGCTGTTCACATGCAGCTGCCAACCCAACCAGCTGGGCAGGCACCTGCGTGGCAACATGCAGCCCTTTGTGGAGGCTCCACCACCGCGCCACCTCAGCTTCCTGCCTGCCTACATGGAACTGCATGCATCGCTGGCCAGGGCGCGTGTCGAAGCTTGGAGGAGCAGCGACGGACGTGACGGGCCTCGCCCCCATCCCCGATAAAGTGAAGGGACACCTAAGCCTCGCATTAAATGCGCTTTGTCCTGTAATGCCAGCGATAAGCTCGTGACACTGTAGCACTTTCCACCTCCATGTGCCCACTGTGGCAGCCCCTTTCGCCTATAAAAGGAGGCCCATGGCACACGGGAAAAGGATTCGGCTCTTTCGAACCTCGCAGCACCTAGAGCTAGTTCAAGAGCTCAAGAACACTAAATACATCCACCAAAGCAGGATTGTAGGGTTTTACGCGTCTTTACGGCCCGAACCTGGGTAAATCCCTTTGTGTCGTCTGCTAGTCCTGCTCTTCTCATGATCCCCGCGCCCCGCAACCGTAGAAGGGATTCCAGTGATCCCATAGGTGTCGTTTCCCACCGACATCTTTGGCGCGCCAGGTAGGGGGCGCAATTGTGAGAATCTGGTCTAACAGTTGACCTAGCTGTTCGTCATGCCATGGCTCCTAAGAAGAAGGCGGCCACGGCGGTCGGTTCGTCCGGGACCAGGTTGCCAGCACCGGTGCGGACCAGTAGTGGGCCAGTCACGGAGAGAACCCGCGGCGTGGCCCGCGAACATCCACATCACCCTGGCGGTTCAGGCCTGGCGAGTGGCGTCGTTCGCGCGCCAGGCGACGAGCCGCCGGTCGCGGGCTCCAGAGACGGAGTCGGGCCCCTCGCAGGCGGCACGGGGCCCTCCAGGGGCGCCGCCATCCCACTAGATGGCGGCACGGCGGCCTCCAAGACACCAACACCAGTGCCCATGGCGCGCTCTTCCCAGGTTGTGCGTGATGAGCAGCGTCACCTGCCGGTGACCACGCGCCGCCACAGGAAGAGTCCCGTGCGCCCATCACATGATGAGGAGGGCCAGCATGCGCGCCAAGGTGCTGACGGAGGTGGCGAATGGCTGTGGGGCCTTGACGCAGCTCCTTCTAACATGGTTAGAAGTCGAGGTGCATCGCGGTCCACCCAGCTCTCGCCGCCACCCACGCCAGCAGAGGCCCTAGCACGCACGCAGCTGCTCCTCGATTTTCCTCCCGCCACGGAGAAGCTTGACGAATGGAGGGCCATCGTCCGGAGCCTCGTCAGCATCGCCAACAACGATGAGTTGCGGCCGGCAGGACCCGTAGGCCGTCGCTCCACCGGGCTACCACGTGCCAGCGGAGGCCATGCCGCTGGCGACGCGGCCACGGTGTACTCCCCACCTCCATCCCGACCGCCCCGGGCGTCGGTTCGTCGTGACAACGCTCGAGATGACATCTCCATCGTGTCGTCCAACCCGCGCACCAACCGCGATCAGCGTCAAGTCCTTCGGGAGCAGGCTCATGAGGACCCTCGAACTATGATCAAGCGCCGACGAGACGTGTGCCACCAGTCGGACAGGCGGGCAGGGCCCGCTACGGACCACCCAGCGCCGGGAGGCTACGGTGGCCTAACTTACGAGGATACCATCAGATCTTCATGACAAAGGAAGACGAGGAAAAGACAGCATTCATCACCCCATGTGGTATGTATTGCTTTTTACGGATGCCTTTCGGGCTGAAGAGTGCTGGCTCAACCTTTGCAAGAGCAGTCCAAATTGGTTTTGAGCCCCAGCTACATAGAAATATGGAAGCTTATATGGATGACATAGTGGTCAAAACCAAGGACAAAGCAACACTTGTACAAGATCTGGAGGAAACATTTGGGAACCTGCGCAAGATCAACCTCAAATTGAACCCTGAGAAGTGTGTCTCCGGCATCCCGTCCGGCAAGCTTCTTGGGTTCTTTGTGTCCAAGCATGGGATTGAAGCAAACCCAGATAAGATCAAGGCCATCGAGCAGATTGAGGGACCCAAGCGGATCAAGGACGTGCGTCGGCTCACTGGCTACGTTGCTGGCATGAGCCGGTTCATCTCCAAGTCCGCGGAGCGTGCCCTTCCTTTTTTTCAAGATCCTGAAGAAGGCAGGGCCGGTGGAGTGGACCCTAGAGGCCGAGGAAGCGTTGCAAGATTTGAAGAAATACCTCTCCTCTACCCCAGTGCTGGTTGCGCCTAAACCACAAGAACCATTGTTGCTTTACCTAGCGGCAACAAATCAGGTGGTTAGTGCCACACTAGTGGCGCAAAGAGAGGTTAATTTGGAGATAGAGGCGGCGGTGGAATCGACGGTTGACGGGCCGGAACCTTCCCCGGCAGGGCTCAATCCCGGCAAGACTAAGTCCTCGGCAAGGCTCGGTCCCGGCAGGACTGGCGCCAGTACGACGGGACCCACGCGACCGGGTGAAGAGGCACAGAAGAAGAAAATGGTACAGCACCCAGTTTACTTCGTCAGCTCCCTCTTGCAGGGGGCTAGGTCGAGGTACTCAGGTGTGCAAAAGCTGCTCTTCGGCCTCCTTATGGCCTCGAGGAAGCTGCGCCATTACTTCCAAGCGCACGAGATCACGGTAGTCACCCGCCTCCCATTGCAACGGATACTGCATAACCCAGATGCAATGGGGAGGATCGTGGAATGGGCCCTGGAGCTGTCAAGTTTCGGTTTGAAGTTCGAAAGTACCTCGACGATTCAGAGTAGAGTCTTGGCGGAGTTTGTTGCGGAATGGACCTCACGCCCGACGAAGAGGTACAGGAGACCACTCTCCCCGGCAAGGAAACAAGCCGCAACTGGGTCATGTACTTTGATGGTGCCTTCTCACTGCAAGGTGCCGGTGCTGGTGTGCTTCTTGTCGCACCCACCGGAGAGCACCTCAAGTATGTCATCCAGATGCACTTCCCCCGGGAGATGTCAACCAACAACACCGCCAAGTACGAGGGATTGCTTGCTGGTCTCAGGATCGCGGCAGACCTCGGAGTTAAAAAGCTCATCGTCAGGGGCCACTCACAGCTCGTTGTCAGGCAGATTAACAAAGATTATCAAAGTCCGTTGATGGAAGCTTACGTAGATGAGGTGAGGAAACTGGAGGAGCGCTTTGACGGTATACAAGCGGAGCATGTCCCTCGGGCGGAGAACGACATCGCCGACTACCTGTCAAAGCGCGCTGCCCTCAAGCTACCTGTGGAACTAGGTACTTTTGTGCTTCAGTTAACCCAACCATCCATTGAGCCGTCAACCGGGCAGAACAAGCGGAGGAAGCTAGGCCCAGCAAGTACTTCCCCACCGAGCTCCCCGGAGCCGCCGGCGAAGATGTTGCCGCGGATGCCGACCCTGCCGCGGGACAGCCGATTCCGGCAGGACCTCAGGTCATGGCCATGGAGGCGGCCGCTCCCGTGGCAGAAGAGATGCCTTTGGTCCTTGTCGTCGAGCCACGGGCTCCGGCATGGGCGCAGCACACCGTCCGATTCCTTCAAAAAGGAGAGTTTCCTGAGGAGCAGGCAGAGGCAGAAAGAGTAGCCCGTCGGTCTGCTCTGTACCAATTCGTTGATAACGTATGCTGTAAGAAGACCGAATGGGGTGAAATTGATGTGCATCTCCCGGGAGGAAGGACTAAAGTTGTTGGCAGAGATACATGGAGGTATATGTGGCTCCCACATAGGGTCGAGAGCCCTTACCGGCAAGGTTTCTTCTGGCCCACCGCCCTCCAGGATGCGACGGCACTAGTAACCAAGTGTGAACCGTGCCAGTTCCATTCGAAGAAGCTCCATCAACCAGCTCAAGCCCTTCAAACTACCCCTCCCTCCTGGCCCTTCTCGGTCTGGGGGCTCGACATATTGGGCCCTTTCCCCCGTGCTGTCGGGGGCTTTGAGTACTTGTACGTCGCAGTCGACAAGTTCACAAAGTGGCCAAAGGTGGAAGCAGTGAGGAAGGTGACAGCGCAGTCAGGCATCAAGTTCTTCAAGGGACTAGTGTGCCGTTTTGGGGTGCCCAACAGGATCATCACCGACAATGGCACACAGTTCACAAGCCATGCCTTCATGCAATACATTGAGGATCTCGGCAGCAGGGTCTGTTTTGCTTCCGTGCCACACCCACGGAGCAACGGCCAAGCGGAGAGAGCAAATGCTGAAGTCCTGCGAGGCATAAGGACGAAGACTTTTGACAGGCTGCGCAAGAGTGGAAGGCGATGGATTGATGAGTTGCCGGCGGTTCTTTGGTCGATCAGAACAATGCCAAATCGAGCCACCGGCCAGACACCCTTTGCCCTGGTTTACGGGGCAGAAGCAGTTCTCCCCACGGAACTCATATACGGGTCACCTCGAGTGCTCGCTTATGATGAGCTTGAGCAAGAGAGATTGCGGCAAGATGACGCGACGCTCCTTGAGGAAGATCGTCTCCGGGCGGCTGTGAGAGCAGCACGCTACCAGCAAGCCTTGCGCCGCTACCATAGCCGCAAGGTTCATGCCCGGAGCTTTGAGGAAGGCGACCTTGTTCTTCGGCACGTTCAGTCTGCCAAGAATTCCAACAAGTTGACGCCGAAGTGGGAAGGCCCTTATCGGGTAATACGAGTCACCAGGCCTGGCGCAGTCCGCCTAGAGACCGAAGATGCCGTCCCAGTGAGCAACTCCTGGAACATCGAGCATCTTCGCAAGTTTTACCCATAAGGCGCGGCTTGCCGGGCCTCCCGGCAAGCCACCTTTTGTACAAGCTTTGCCGACAAGGCATGTGACCCTTTGTACAAAGCCAGGTGCAGACCCTAAGCATAAATAAGCGAAGCGTTGGCGCCCTAAGTTATAGCATGCATGCTAGGTTGAGTCTCTTCCTTGGTTAGGGCTGATAGTGCTTAGCGGCGGCTAACCCCTAGCTTAGAGGTCGAGTGCGCGTCTCTCTGTTCTTCTCTGTCTTATTTGGTTCGCAGGACACATGAATATCCTTGCCGAGCTGCTTTGGAAGAAAGAGGCGGGCGGCGTCGGGCCCCGGCAAGCCCGATTGCGGGGCTACAAGAGCAAAGATCCACCCGCGGCAAGCCAAGGTTGCCAGGGGCTGCAAATTCAGATAAGTTCTCTATCCCTTATCATGTGTTTCGTTATGGACTGAGGTATGTGAAACCTCATTTTATCCTTAGGCTACCGTGCTCCCCTCCTTCCAGACCAAAGGACTCGTCTCCTGGGACCGAGTTTGGTCGTAGTCGCGACAGCAAGGAAATGAAACGAGGAGCCTAAGCCCACCTCATCCCTGCCTCCGCCAAGGGCGTGAGAAAGGTCGAGCGAAGTGGGGGACGGCAAGGCCTGTTGCCGGGCGAGGAAACGTTTATCTTAAAGGTAACAAGGATTCACTCCTTGTCGTGGGTTTCACCTGCGAACGAAAAACCCAGCAAACATCCCTTTTTCATTAAAAAACATCCCATACAGGTACAGTTCATACGAAATAAAAACATGAACAAGGGGATTACAAGTTTTCAATTTAACAAAGGCCCGCAGGCTTACAAACTAAAAAAGAGATAAGATGCCCGTAATCCTTTTCTTGTCCCTCTCCTCAGGAAATGGAACAGGAAAGCAGAAGGGCAAAAGAGGCGCCTAGGCGAGCTACGAGTGGCAAAAGACACCAAGAGAACATTTTGGTGGCCGTCCAAGGGTTGGATGGTGATGGTGGCGCCGGAGGCAGAGCTCGAAGACGAGGCGGCAGGACGTCAGTACGCGACGAAGGCGTCCGTGCCTGCTCACTCCGACTTGACGGCCTTGCCGCCCGCCCTCTTCCTCTTCCGCAGCCTCCCAACGCTAGCCTCCCAAGGAGACGACCCCGAGAAGTTCAAGGAGCTGGCGACACGGATGATGGGGTCGCCGGTGCTGCTCGGAGCGGCGCCCGACGCCTAGTCGGACCCGTCATCCTGCCGCCCACTAGCCTCGTTGTCGCTGCCTTGTCTTCCTCGCCACTCTCGCTCGAGGAGGAATCTTCATCGTCAGAAGAGCTCTCCACGCAGCACCTTACAGGAGTCCTGAAGTGCCCGAAGATCTTGACGGAGAGGAGGCCACCCTCCATTAGCTTGAAATGGAGAGTGAGCCCATCCGTCAAGCTGTGAAGACGAGCGAAGGTCTTCCACCCCAATGAAGATACATGACGTGAGGGGCAGGGAACTCGACGTCGGCCCATGTGCTGCCGTTCCCGCAACCCCTCATGTGCAGCCGCAACGCCTGCGGCGGATTCAGCTCCATCTCCCACGTGAATGGAGTCGGGAGGCGAAGGCGACGGCGCGGTGGCTAGGGCGGCCTGACGAAGAATTCGCAGGGGTTGTCCCCGGCATGGCCCTCCATCGGAGGAGGGGCTACTGGCGGAGGCGAGGCTGATCTGCCGCCTCGTCCTCCTCTCCCTCGAGCACCACGACGGCCTTGACCTCGCCCCCTCCCCCTTCCTCTAGCGGCTGGCTCCGCCACTATGAGCTCTTGGGGAGGAGCGATGCGCTGTCTGGCCGAAACCCTCGCCGCCATCGATGAAGCGTCGCCACGCCCCCTCGCCATGGCAGAAGAAGAAAGGAAGCAGGAATGGGGAGAGGCAGATGGCGAAAGGCTGAGAGGCACTGTTCCTCCCGCTCCCCTCCTTATAAAGGGGCGAGGGCGGGGCTCGGCCGCCCCCTCTCGGCCAATCCAGCTTGTTGAAGTGACCACAAGCGGGGCCGTCGACCGCCCTCCCCGCTCCATTGAAGGCGTAGAATCGACCCACGACGCCGCACAACTTCCCACATCTCGCGCTGTCATTCGCTTCCGCATTATGCGAGCAGCGAGCGTGGCATCGGGGCGGCGCATGAGGCGCGTGGAGTGACGGGTTCCCAAGCGAGGGCAGTAAATGGGAAGCGGCTCTGCGGTCTCAAAGAGACACGCAAGCCACCTCTTTACTGTCCACCACAGGATGATGCCAGCATGCTTCCGTCATGCGCGCGCACAACCCCCACGTCACGCGTTCAAAGCGCGTCGTGGAGAAGCGCAACGAACAGAGCAGTTGCCGCGGTAAAAATCCGCCCCAACTGCCCGCACACCGTTTTGGGCCTGGCCCAACAATGTGCTGCGCTTATGTGTGGCCCAGGCCCGGGGGCTCCTGTCGGTGTGCAAAAGTAGGGGCTCTCCTTTTGACCCCTTTACTTGTGCACGGGCAGTCAGAGCCTCCCGCCACGGCCGCACATAACAGGGTAGGGAAAGGGAGGCCGGAGAGAAGCCGAAGGCATAAGACGAAGCAAAGCAACGACAAGGACCAAGGCCACAAAGATCAGATGGACGAAGCAGGTTTCCCCGGCAAGGACCCTTGCCGGGGGCAGGCTCAGCGGCCCCGGCAAGACCCTTGCCGGGGCAGCTCGCCCACGCCAGCCGAGCGAGCCACCCTCGAGCCCACCAACATTCAACAAATGCATTGGGACAGGGCTCGGGAGGCACCTCTGTGGTGGCATACAGATCTTTGTGAAGACAAAGAATAGTCAAGATCAAGTGAGGATAGGAAGGCAGTGTAACACCCCAAAAATTTTAACCTTATTTGTTAAATTAAAAATTTTCCAGGAAATTAAATTTTTATTTTTCTGGATTTAATCTTAATTTCAGAGCCTCTCTTTTCCCTAAGTTGTGGAGTTTTCACCCCTAGTAAAAACTTTTCAAAATATGTTATTGGACTTATTTATCCTCTCAAGAAAAATCCTTTCTTTTCATCAGAGGAATTAATTATATAATAATCTCCATGATCTTTATTTTCCTGAAAAATGGTTTCCCATGGTTTTATGGTCCTTTTTGAACTACAACCCTTTTATAATTTCTTTCAAAAATTCCACCAAAATTTGGGGATGTCCTATGATGTCACCAAACCACTTTTATGCAAAAAGATATTTCATTCCCTAGAGATTTTGAGCTCTATACCATATTTTCAAATCTGGTCCAGAGAGCATTTTTGCACTACAACCTATTTATATACTTCTTTCTAGCCTCCACCAAAATTATGGGATGTTACTAGTAGCATATGATTCAACTTTATGCAAAAAACCTAGTGTTGTTATTTGAAAATTTTGAGTGAATCTACATCATCTTCATTCTGGTCCAACGTGATGGTTTGTACAGCATCCATATTATTGCTTGCTCTTTAGCCCATGATTCTTTCCCCTGCTTGTAGACCACCCTACTAAACCCCTAAGTCCAGGAGCATGCACTTTTTGGGACACTTTTGGTCCATGTAATGATGCCATTTTCTCCCTGTCCAGAATTGTAGTTTTGCAAAACTTGCATTAGCAAGTTTCTCCCTTTGGCAATCTAACTTCACCACCCTCTCTTACACCCACAGAGACACTGATCTGGAGAATTTGGCCACCCCAAGTACTGCCTGGATGACCTTGGCATTTTGACAAACACCACAGGTGCATGGCCAGATTTGGCATGATTTCAAGTTTGCATTGTGAACTTGAGCCCCTGACCTATCCACCATGTCCCTTGATCCCTTGCCAACCCTAAACTAGCCTGTTCTTGGCCAGCCCGCTCAAGCACGCTAGGCTACCTGGCTTTTCATCGAACACGTCCGGGCGTGCTGCTGGCGCGCCAGAGCATGCGTTTGGCCCGCACGTGCGCCCTAGCCGACGCGTCGCCCCCTGGTTTGCCACCGCTCTGCAGAGCCACGCCACACGCTCCCCTCCTCGCCGCAACACGCCAAGCAGACCCTCGTCGCGTCTCCGGCAGGCCAAGGACTAGCCGCCACGGCCACCCGACAGCCCTGCTCAGGTCGGCGCCGCCTGAGCCTTCCCCGCTCGCCACCTGCCCCCTGGAGCTTCGCAAGCATATCCGCAGCCTCGTCCCCTAGCGCGCGTCGCCGCCACGTCGCCATAGCTACAGAAAGACGGTCGCCGGCGAGTTTATCCCCGGCTGCCGCGAACCGACTCGGATGTGCTACAACAGGAGCCCCCCCCCCCCCCCGAGCCCCTCCGTGCACGTGGGCAGCCTCACACCATCCTTCTCGTGCCCCCTTAGTAGTCAATCGAAGAGAGGAGGCCGTCTTCACCCTCTCCGGCCAGTTCGGCCACCGCCGCCTCCCGGCTCCGTTCGGCACAACTAGAGCCTCCCCGGCCCTCCCAACGCCACCAAACGACTCCACTCCATCTTGCGGAGCCGCCCAGACCCCCAGCTGCGATGGGAAACCACCATAGCCCCAGACTCACTTTGCCACCGAAGCCACCCTCCGCCGCAGAGCTCGCCGCCGGCGATTCTCTTTCCCCCCGGCGACCCTACAACCACCGGGAGGACCGCCTAGGAGTGGCGGATCCATCCCTGCACTCGGATGCCCTCGAGGAACCGCCGTTCGCCGGCGAGCATCGCCGGAGCCCCGCATCGGCTCGGACAGAGGAGGAAGGAGGGTGGGAGACTAGTCAAACCTGACTAGTGGGCCCCCTGGACCCACTGTCAGTGACCCACGCGCGTCCACGCTGGAGTAAGTGGAGGCGTAAACCCAAAATACGCCTTCGACGTGGTCAGTTCGAATCGTTTTTCTTTTTCTGTTTTATTTTCTTTAAAAAAACAGTTTTTGACCAAATGTTTGACCGGCTATAACTTTTTAAATATAAGTCCAAATGAATTGATTCTTTTTCCTACCTCTCTCAAATTTAATCTAGTTTATTTTAAGATTTATTTGAAAAAATTTCAAAACAACTTTTGTGCTGTTTTGAATTTGTGTGTTAATTCAAATTTATTTAAAATAGGACTTTGGAAAGAGAGAAGAAAAACTTTCAAAAGTTTTGGAGTGCACCCTGCCTCTCCACACACTAAAGGCAAGCATTCTGAGCCCTGGCATAATTTTCTGCATACATTGTTTGACACGTTTATAACACCACCTCATTTCGAAGAGCTCGTTATTCCATGTGATATGATCATTTGCATGAATGCATATTAGTGATCCCCTTGTTGTTGGAAATAAATATACTTGTGGTGGTAACCACTCTCATGTGCCTTGCATGCATGCCGGAGAGGAATCCGGGAAAGCCTCTGCCTTGGGTAGGCACGAGCTTGTCGCCGGTCCCCGTCGGGACGGTTATGTCCGGTATGGCATGGTAAGGTATAGTGAGTGGTGACTTTGTTGGTTGAAATACTTTTGTTATGCTAACTATGCAGGGAATGCCTAAACCTCCTGAGTCGACCATAGATCGAGTCTTGTTCCAATAACCCCCATACTTGTTTCGTGCTACCACTTGTCTCTACAACAAGTAGGGTACGGTTCAGTAAGTTGTCAACCCCTTTCCTAGCACACACCGTATAGAGAGGCCATGATGGAAGATACCGGAGGCATCCGTAGGCATGCCATCTGACCCGGGGGCATGGGTGTTTCGGTTGTAGTCGAAGGGGTAGCTCCCCTAGTTTGCGCGCGGTATAAATTTTGTGATCCCATGCTACGTCGAGGTTGTAGCCTCCCCACTTAGAGTTGGCTTGACAGGTGTCGTGGGTGATTCCAGACACGTGTGAGTTAAGCTGGTGTGTGCAAGTTAGGTGTGTATTCAACAAAAAGGCTGTAGACGGAATTAGTCCCGATGGACTAAAGAAATCCGTTACTTGTGGGTAAAGAGTACATCCTCTGCAGAGATTAAACCTATTCGAATAGCCGTGTCCATGGTTAAGGATTACAGTCTGGGATGGGTCAAGTGTCGGTCTTCGGAGGAGAAACTGTTAAACCAGAACTTGGTTTATGACTTGTGACTTGTGATGATGATGATGATTATTATTATTATGGATGATTATTATTATGGACTAACCCCTTTATATTATTTGAATCCTTGAGCATCCCTGGGACGGTTCTACCTCCTGGATATTCACCGTGTTCTTTTTATAAGCCCTTTATGTGGTGTCGCTGAGACGCCCGACTGTGGCATTTCTTTTAAAAGCCCTTTATGTGGTGTCGCTGAGACGCCCGACTGCTGCATTTCTTTTAAAGCCCTTTTTGTGGTGTCGCTTAGACGCCCGACTGCGGCATTCCTTATAAGCCCTTTATGTGGTGTCGCTCAGACGCCCGACTGTGGCATTACTTGTTATTTATTTCCCTTATAAGCCCTTTATGTGGTGTCGCTCAGACGCCTTATCGTGGCATTACTTGTTATTTATTGCCCTTATAAGCCCTTTATGTGGTGTCGCTCAGACGCCCGACTAAGGCATGCTTGTTATTTACCGTCACTTCGAGATGTCGCTTCAGACATCCGAAGGGTGCATTTTATTTCCTACTCTGTCTTCTCAATTTTCTTGTTACATATAAATAACCTGTTTGCATGCATCAGAGATTTTATTTTATGACTGACAGTGTGATCGTAGAATATTTCCGGGCATGATCATCATTTATATTATACCCGTGTTCATAATGTTTATGCAGTACATTCAAAGTACTCACCGGCTTGTCCACAGCTATTGTCTTGGCCAGATTTCTTGCTTGGAGAGGCGCGTCGCGACGACAACCCCGGAACCTGCGCAATGGTGATAGCAGCCTCGCGAAGATAGGAGTTAACCTGGTCAGCTGTTCCTGTGGGAAATGGAGTCCCATAGACGATGATGATTCACAACCCGCTTCCGCCATCAACCACTAGAAACCATTTGTTGTACTCACAGACAAGAATGGTCTTGTACTACATATTTTGTATTTTGCTTGGAGTTTCTGTATCAAGTTGGTGCCTCATCACCTTGATTATCCTGGGCTGATGAGCACAAGGGCCATTTTCTGGGAATTAATACCGGAAAACCGGTCGCCTGAGCAGCCATCCTCGTGAAGAAGCCCACAAGACCCCGACAAGACCCTTGCCGGGGCGCTGCGACCACTGCAAGAAGACCCTTGCCGGGCCACCCAAGAAGGCCCTCGCCACACACCAGCAGGGCCACCGTCGAGCCCGCACCAGCCAAGTCTCCGCCATTGTTCGCATGCAACCGCCGACCCAACCAGTGGCGAGCACACTGCGTGGCAACATGCAGCCCTTCGTGGAGGCTCCACCACGCGCCACCTCAGCTGCCTGCTCGCCTACATGGCACTACATGCATCGCTGGCGGTATGCGTGTCGAAGCTTGGAGGAGCGGCGACGGACAGGACGAGCCTCGCCCCCATCCCCGATAAAGTGAAGGGACACCTAAGCCTCGCATTAAATGTGCTTTGTCATGTAATGCCAGCAATAAGCTCGTGACACTGTAGCACTTTCCACCTCCTGTGTGCCACTGCGGCAGCCCCTTTCGCCTATAAAAGGAGGCCCATGGCACACGGGAAAAGGATTCGGCTCTTTCAAACCTCGCGGCACCTAGAGCTAGTTCAAGAGCTCAAGAACACTAAATACATCCACCAAAGTAGGATCGTAGGGTTTTACGCATCTTTGCGGCCCGAACCTGGGTAAATCCCTTTGTGTCATCTGCTAGTCCCGCTCTTCTCACGATTCCCGCGCCCCGCAACCGTAGAAGGGATTCCAGTGATTCCATAGGTGTCGTTTCCCATCGACAATGATGAAGATTCTCCCCCTAGATATGAATTGCCTGTTGTGCCTGAGGGTTATGTTATGGATGAAGAAACTGCTAGAGATTTTCTTGCTTGCAATGATAGATATGATCTTAAGAAACTGTTAGCTAAGCTGAAAGAAAAGTCTTTGAATGCTAGAATGAAATATGACCCTGCTTTTGCTACTTCACCTATGTGTATTTTTTATAAGGATTATGATTTATCTATCGATCCTGAGTTAATTATTTTGGTTGAATCTGATCCTTTTTATGGCTATGAATCTGAAACTGTTGTGGCACATCTTACTAAATTAAATGATATAGCCACCCTATTCACCAATGAGGAAAAAATTTGTTACTACTATATCCTTAAATTATTTATGTTCTCATTAAAGGGTGATGCTAAAATATGGTTTAATTCTCTTGATCCTGGTTGTGTGCATAGTCCCCAGGATATGATTTATTACTTGTCTGCTAAATATTTCCCAGCTCATAAGAAACAAACTGCTTTAAGGGAGATATATAATTTTGCGCAAATTGAAGAAGAGAGTCTCCCACAAGCTTGGGGGAGGCTTCTCCAATTACTTAATGCTTTGCCTGATCATCCTCTTAAGAAAAATGAAATACTTGATATCTTTTCTAATGGACTAACCGATGCTTCCAGAGACCATATGGATAGTTGTGCTGGTTGTGTTTTCACGGAAAGAACTGTTGATCAAGCTGAATTGCTATTAAATAATATGTTGAGTAATGAGAATAATTGGACACTTCCTGAACCAACTCCTAAGCCAACTCCAAAGAAAAGGGGTATTCTATTCCTCAGTCCTGAAGATATGCAAAAGGCAAAGAAATCTATGAAAGAAAAGGGTATTAAAGCTGAAGATGTTAAGAATTTACCACCTATTGAAGAAATACATGGTCTTGATAACCTGACACGGGTAGTAAAGGTAAATTCTCTCTATAGATTTGATGAAGGTGATATTCCTCGTTATAAGTCTGCTAGCCAATGCTTAGACTAGTTTGATAATTTTATTGTTAAACAAGAAAACTTCAATGCTTATGTTGGTAGACAATTGAAACGTAATGCTTATACGATTGAACACTTGAGTGATTATATGTCTAGAGTTAAGGGTGAACTTAAACTTATTAGTAAACATGCTTCTATGGTTACCACTCAAGTAGAACAAGTGCTTAAAGCTCAAAATGATTTTCTCAATGAATTAAATAATAAGAAAAATGATAATGTTGTTAGAGTTATGACTAGAGGGGGTAAAATGACTCAGAACCTTTGTATCCTGAGGGCCACCCTAAGAGAATTGAGCAAGATTCTCAGAGAACTAATGTTGATGCACCTAGTCCTTCTAAAAAGAAGAAAAAGAAAATGATAGGACTTTGCATGCTTCTAGTGAATCTGTTGTTGACACACCTGAGAATCCCAATGATATTTCTATTTATGATGCTGAAACCCAATCTGGTAATGAACATGAACCTAGTGATAATGTTAATGATGATGTTCATGTTGATGCTCAACCTAGCAATAACAATGATGTAGAGATTGAACCTGCTGTCTTGATAATCCACAATAGAAGAATCCACATTATGATAAGAGAGACTTTGTTGCTAGGAAGCATGGTAAAGAAAGAGAACCATGGGTTCAGAAACCTATGTCTTTTCCTCCTAAACCATCCAAGAAAAAGGATGATGAGGATTTTGAGCACTTTGCTGAAATGATTAGACCTATCTTTTTGCGTATGTGTTTGACTGATATGCTTAAAATGAATCCTTATGCTAAGTATATGAAAGATATTGTTACAAATAAAAGAAAGATACCAGAAGCTGAAATTTCCACCATGCTTGCTAATTATACTTTTAAAGGTGGAATACCTAAGAAACTAGGAGATCCCGGAGTACCAACTATACCATAGCTCCATTAAAAGAAACTATGTTAAAACTGCTTTATGTGATCTTGGAGCCGGTGTTAGTGTTATGCCTCTCTCTTTATATCGTAGACTTGATCTGAATAAGTTGACACCTATTGAAATATCTTTGCAAATGGCCGATAAAGCAACTGCTATACCTGTCGGTATTTGTGAGAATGTGCCTGTTGTGGTTGCAAATTTTACTATTTTAACGGACTTTGTTATTCTTGATATTCCCGAGGACGATAGTATCTCGATTATCCTTGGTAGACCCTTTTTGAATACTGCAAGGGCTGTTATTGATTGCAACAAAGGCAATATTACTTTTCATGTTAATGGTAATGAGTATACGGTACACTTTCCGAGGAAACAACCTCAAGTCCACAGTATCAATTCTATTGGAAAAATTCCATCAATTACTATTGGAGGTTTTGAATTTCCTCTTCCTACTGCCAAGAAGAAATATGATATTCTTATTATTGGGGATGTGCATATCCCCGTTGTCGGCGTTCTGGGAACAGGGGTCCCCAGACTTGCCTGCCTGCAGCCCACGGCGTGGCTTTGCTAGCAGGCCTGTACGGCCCATCTTCATCAACAAGGCATTCAAGACCCTCGCGAGGGGCCAAGCCTCGCGAGGCGGACGACGCAAGACCTCCTCAGGAGCGGCCTCACCAGGCTGCCTCGCGAGGAGCAGAGATATCAAGGCAGGGCAAACCTCGTGAGACTCTCATGACGTGGGCCATGATGATCGGGATCAGGCGGGCGCCAGCGCGCGCAGCGTCCTTATTTCCTCTTTGGTGCTATGGAGGCCAGCACAGGCGCGGAGTACCGAGGCATCAGGCAAAGGTTTCCATATCAGTGCAACGAGACCAAGTCCAGCAGGCCAGCAGGACGGAGGTCACCGTGGAGCCCAAGACGGTGTCATCACCAGAGCCCTTTCGCAGGCGAAGACCGCTTTTGTCAAGATAAACTGTACTAGTTGTCCCCTTTCAAATTGGCCGTTGTTGGCTCCCTTCCCGCTCAATATTTGGGGAGAGGACCAGGGCCTATATAAGTAGAACTAGAGCGACGCCTCGGCTGGCGTGCTGCTTCAATGGCGGAGGCAGTGAGAGGTCGCGTCCGCCCTGAGCCACCTTCGATGTGGAACGGCGGCATGAATGCAGGTAGTTGGGCGAGGGCAGGAAGCGCGCGGGAGGGGGGGTTGGTGGGCCAGGGTAATCAGAAGCGAGCGTGACAGCGGTCCGGACTCCGGCAAACCTCCCCCTCATTTGTCTCCGGTTTGTGGGAGAAAACGCGTCCGAACCACGCCGCAGACCGATACAGGACCGTGTTGGATTGCTTCCACGGTCCGAATTGCGTGGTCCGAACGCATGCGAGGTTTAAGGGTCGGTGTCAGTGTCAAAACCGACAGATCTCGGGTAGGGGTCCCGAACTGTGCGTCTAGGCGGATGGTAACAGGAGACAAGGGACACGATGTTTTTACCCAGGTTCGGGCCCTCTCGATGGAGGTAAAACCCTACTCCTGCTTGATTAATATTGATGATATGGGTAGTACAAGAGTAGATCTACCACGAGATCGTAGAGGCTAAACCCTAGAAGCTAGCCTATGATATGATTGTTCTTCGTCTCTGAGACTAAAATCCTCCGGTTTATATAGGCACCGAATAGGGTTAGGGTTACCACAGTCGGTTACAATAGAAGGATATCTACATATACGTATCGCCAAGCTTGCCTTCCACGCCAAGGAAAGTCCCATCCGGACACGGGACGAAGTCTTCAATCTTGTATCTTCATAGTCCGGGAGTCTGGCGAAAGGTCATAGTCCGCTATCCAGACACCCCTAATCCGGGACTCCTCGGTAGCCCACGAACCAGGCTTCAATGACGACGGGTCCGGCGCGCATATTGCCTTCGGCATTGCAAGGCGGGTTCCTCCTCCGAATACTTCATAGAAGATTTTGAACACAAGGATAGTGTCCGGCTCTGCAAAATAAGTTCCACATACCACTGTAGAGAGAATAATATTTACACAAGTTCAATTTGCTCACGTATTCCGCGGCGTGACATCACACTACGGCCAAGCCTTTATTCGAATCGTTTTCACCGTCCCACCTCAACGCGTTTAGCGAGGCGGTTTCCTTGGCACGTCTTGTCAAAGCAGAGATCGTGTCCCCTTATTCCGGGATTCTCATCAATACGGGCGTGGGTAACCCAACCGCGCCATTGATTACGACGCTTGGGAGATAAGCGAGTTTTATCGGGCGGTGGGGACACATAGCTTTGTCCGTCCATATAAGGGATAAGGATCCACCTTTTCACACATGCCTTCTTCCTCCTTTGCCTATCCATTTCCAAGACTTTCGAGCTCCAGCGCCCAAGTCCGCACATCCCACCTCAACCTTCTCCAACTATGTCCGGAGCGGGAGGCAAGTGGATGGCCTCCTCCGTCACGGAGGGGCACATCAAAAAGCTGCGGAAGGCCGGATACTTGTCCGGTGACATCGCGCATAGGCTCCCCAACAAGGGGCAGCTCATCCCCACCCCCAGGCCCCATGAGAGGGTGGTGTTCCTCCCCCACTTCCTCCACGGACTAGGGTTTCCACTTCACCCATTCGTCCGGGGGCTCATGTTTTACTACGGCCTAGATTTCCACGATCTGGCCCCGAATTTCATCCTCAACATCTCGGCGTTTATCGTCATGTGCGAGGCCTTCCTCTGCATCCAGCCCCACTTCGGCTTATGGCTGAAGACCTTCAATGTCAAGCCGAAGGTAGTGGGCGGCCGCCAAGTAGTCTTGGAGGTGACATGGTGGGCAAGATGGCCAACGTCCTATGGCTCGAGGCTCCTTTGTGGAGACCATAAAGGTGGCAATCGGGTGGTTCTACATCACCGAGCCGCGCGACTCTCAATGGCGGCGGCCCCAATTCGATCTGGATTCCCTACATGGCTCACCTCATGGAAAGAGACGGGCCTGGCGTGGGGTAATTCGGAAGAGCTGACGGACTCCAAACCTGCGTCCAAAACACGGTGGACAAGAATCTCAAGCTTGTCAATGTAATCCGGTGATGCTCATCCGCCGGATTCTCCCATGCCAGCAACGGGCCTTCAACTTGTGGGAGTTTGATTCGCACAGCACCGAACCTTGAGCGGCTCTTCGACACTACGTGCGAAGATGCACGGAAGGTGCTGTTCAAGGGCGCCGAAGCTCCCGCATCCGCTACCGAAGATCACGGATTCAGCTCGCAGCATCAAGCCAGCGAGGTAAGTTATTTTACCCTTTACGGGACTCTTTTTTCATAGTTTGACTCTTTGCGGGATCTAAAACTCCCTCACCTTTGACAGGACTGGCTGAAGACGTCCGGACAGGTTGACTGTCCGGCTCCCTTGCCAGAAGACCCAGCGGACGCCTGATTGACGGGGCTGCTGGTTCCGGCACCTCACGTGGTGCCGGAGAAGAAGGCCAAGAAGAAGGCCACGGGAACTCGAAGGAGTTCCCGGCGCCAGGTGCTGTCGGACTCATCGTCCGATGACTCCGAGGCGGACTCCCCCCGCGAAGACGAGGAGGAGGAAAAAGAGGCCTCTCCCCCAGCAGGGGGAGAGAAGAAAAGGAAGGCCACCCCAAATGAGGAGGCCGGAGGGTCCAAGAAGGGAAGGATCCTTCCTCCGGACTACACCGCCAATGCCGACGGCGGCGAAGAGGGGTGGGCACCAAGGACCAAGCCCCTGGCGAAATCGTAAGTGTCCGTACACCAGAATAACTCATGGCGTTCCATTTGTCGCACAGCATCTTATAATGCCAAGTATAACCGTGCAGCCCGCCCAAGGACGGGCTCGACGATTCGTCGAGCGGCTCCCTGGATTCGTCGGAGGTGAATAGCACCTCACTTCCGACTGCCTTGTCTCCTCCCGCCGCGGATGACGCCGGGGTGGAGTCCCAAAAGGGGCCCAGCCAGGAGGAGGTGGCCCTGGAGGCGCCGCAAGGCGACCTCCCGGAACCCGGGCTCAAAGGGGATAAAACCCCGAAGGGCTTCAAGTCCGGCCCTGTGCCGGACTCCGTACCGGAACCTTCAGTGGTTCCGGAGTCCGACAGGCGACCCCTTCGTAAGAAGGGCAAGACTGCAACGCCGGTGACCTCCGTCCAACCGGAGGCACCGGATGATTTGATGGAGGCGCTTAACGGCGCTTCCATCGACGAGGAGCACCGCACTGTTATGAGTGCGGTGATCCAGAAAGTTCAGTCCGCCAAAAGCGGGCTGACTGAAGCCTGTGCCAGCCTTCTAACAGGCTTTGAGGTATGTATTTAAGATATGTAAAAATATTACCGCATAGACAGTAGCCCCTGATGCTCAGTTTGGTGTTCGGAAAGAAATAGTCGAACTGAGGATCTAAAAAGATATACGCAGGAGTCTAACAGAAGTATGTCAATATGGGAATGCAGGCTGCTCTGCTGACCTCTGCCGCACTGACTGCGGAGGTTGATGCATTAAAGCAGAGCCTCGAGCGGTCCGAGAACGAGCTCGGACTTGCCAAAAAGCAGCTCGAGGACAAGGAAGGTAAGTAATACCTTAGGGGAGTATTTAAAAGATGTGTTTGCAAAAAAATGACAGGAATATCGTGAATATTGCTGGGGCCATGAACGAGGTGGCGACCTGAAGGAAGCGGTGTCCAAGGCCGAAAGCAATGCGGCCATGAGCGCACCGAGCGAGAGAAGCAGGAGGCGCGGGTGGCGGAGGTGCGGCAAGAGCTTCAGGCTCTCGTGGAAAAACATGAGAGTTTGGAGCGTGACTCAAAGACTCAACAGTCCGAGCTCGCCTCGGCCCTTGAGAGTGCCAAGGCCGCTAAGGCCGAAGCCCAAAAAGACCTCCAGGAGATTGAGGCGATGAAGAAGATAGCGGCGGGTAAGGCATTCTATATGCAAAGCAAGCATGTGAAAGTGAATTATATGTTACTTACCCGAATCCAGAGCTCTCCAGGAGCATTCGTAGATCTGCCCCGCAGTGTGGCTGATGCTGCCGCATTCTACCGAGCCGAGGAGGGAAGCTCGACGGAGAAGGTGTTCTGGTCTCAGTATGCTGAGGCCGGACACCCGGTGCCTTTAAGCTACCAGCTGAAGCAGCTGGTCGAGCTCCATAAGGTGGCTGAACAGGCCATGAAGGGCCTCATAGTTCGGCTGTGGCCTAAGGAAGCCATGCCTGGGAGCTACTTCGGGCTGGTGAGGCGGCTGGTGGACGCATGTCCATGGGTTGAAGTCATCAAGCGCTCCGTCTGCATCGAAGGTGCCCGTAGGGCCCTTGCCCTTGCTAAGGTGCACTGGGGCAAGATGGACGCTGAGAAGCTTGTGACAGACGGACCACCACCGAAGAAGGAGCATCGCAAGCCTGAAATGTATTATGAGGGCGTCCTGAAGGGTGCCTGCCTTATAGCGGATGAATGCTCCAAAGATATAATTTTTTTAGTAGACTCGCATTTGTTATCCTGCGCGCTGAAAACTTGTTCATATGCGTGGAGCAACACTTTTGAATTTAAAATATTACCTTATGTGCGGCCGTTTATTAAATTTGAGAGATGGCGAGTCGTTGGCTTCAGCCCCCATGCCACGAGTGTTGTGGTGTTCGGGATAAACTTGAGCGCTCTTGTTCCCATTCTTGGGTCCTTCGAGGGAGGCGCTCAACGCAACGAACAAGGCAACCGGACTATAATGCTTGAACACTCTCACTTAGCCATAGAATTCTATAATTTTAAATTTCGTGAAGCCCCTAGTATTCGAAGACCGAGTTCGGGCGCTATCCACGCCTTAGGCGGACAATGCCGACTCCTCGCTCTAAGCGGCATAAGTCTTTAGGGACTCGAAAACCTCTCGAACAGCGACCGGCTCTCGCCCTATCATGACGGTCAGTTTTAGCTTTTTCCACTGAGGTGCTTAACCCAGCTCAACCGGGGCACAATCACAGTGGTTCTCCCACCGCTACCTTAGCCGATATAACGGAACGTAAGGTACCAAAACATGGGAGCCGGGCAAACCCAACTATTGACCCAAGACATGATTCGGAGCCGATGCATATAATGCTATAAGATCGGGGTGCCGCACTTGTGAAAGTGTTCGGACTTATCACAGCATGTTATGGGGTACTTAAGCCCCTGGTGTATTGCCCGTACCAAAGTGTACGGTTGCACAATGTCATAAATGAACATATATATATAGAAAAAAAGGGAATTCAATAATAGGCGTAAGCTATATATTGTTTATTCAAAAGGGCTGCTGCGATGAAGCGAGCGATACAAAGCAGTCACGATAAGCAAGGGACGGGACTTTTTAACATGTCTCCCTCCAGGGGTAAGCCGCGGGATGGTGTGTAAAACAGATATATTGCTCGTAATAGAGACCACCTGGACACTCGACGATGCTTTCTGCTTCCCTGGCTGTTGCATTGTGTGTTCGGCGATTCTAATGCCGGACAGGGCTTCGTGAGAACGGAGTCCTGAAAGTAAAAAGAAAGAAGAAAAGAATGACACAATCGGGGCCCACAGTGCGGTTGAGCCGCATTACGGGCATGCCGTGGTCGTGCCCCTTCCCTATGCCCATGGTATTTCCAGAGCGTAATTATGTACGCCAGAGTAATCTGGTTTCGCAATTTTGCGAGGTTGGGGCTTGGGACGCATTGCTATGCGTGCTCGGAACGTGCAGCGGTCTTGTTGTAGGTTACTCGGTAGCGCTTGACGGTGTCCGGACGTTTAATAGCCGGACTCGAGAATTGCCTTAAAAGGCTGCTTTGTACTTCCGCCGCGAGGGCCGCCCGTATGCTCCTCCGTCCGGAGAAGGCGTTCGGTGTTTCCATTGACCGTAATGACTCCTCGAGGACCTGGCATCTTGAGCTTGAGATATGCATAGTGCAGCACCGCATTGAACTTTGCAAATGCGGTTTGTCCGAAAGCGGTGCATGATAGCCGCCATGGAGCGAGACTATGTCAAGATTAACTCCTCGCTTCGGAAGTTATCCGGGATCCGATGACCACTTCAAGTGTAACTGAGCCTGCATGTCTGATTGGCCTCTACACCTGGTATGGCGCCTTTAAAGGTCGTCTTCGTGGGTTTAATCCTTGATGGGTCTATGCCCATTTTGCGCCGTGTCCCGATAAAGCGAGTTCAGTTGCCGCCGTCCATTAGGACTCTAGTGAGATGAAATCCGTCAAAGATTGGGTCTAGAACCAATGCGGCGAATCCGCCATGGCGGATGCTTTGGTGGGTGGTCCCTTGATCAAAAGTGATCGGGCAGAAGACCATGGGTTGAACTTTGGGGCGGCTGGCTCCATCACATATCGTCCCTTAGTGCACGCTTCCGCTCCCTTTTGGGTATGTGGGTTGTGTATATCATGTTCACCGTCTGCACTTGCGGGAAGCCCTTCTGTCCTCTATTGTTCGGCGGGGCTCCTCCTCGTCATCGCTTATCCAGCCCCTTGTCATTGTTTTCGGCATTTAACTTGCATGCTCGCTTGAACACCCAACAATCCATGTTGGTGTGATTGGCTAGCTTTTGAAGTGCCATGTATCTGGCACCAGCGATCGAGTATTCGGTCCAAATTGGACGGGCCCGGAGTATTTCTTTTAAATGGCTTTTTCCGCTGACCGGGTTTAGAGCCTCTGAATCCGGCATTGACTGTCGTATCCTTCGCATTATCGCCGTTAATGCGGCACTTGTGTTTGTTGCGACGCGACCTGCCATTGCTGTCCTTGGTATCCGAATTACCAGGGCTCTTGGTCATGTTGTTACTACGAGCTAGCCAGTTGTCCTCTCCCGCGCAAAAGCGGGTCATGAGTGTTGTGAGGGCTTCCATGGATTTCGGCTTTTCCTGTCCTACGTGCGGGCAAGCCACTTTCGTCGCGGATGTTGTGTTCGAAGGCTACAAGGGCCTCGGCATCCGGACAATCGATGATTTGATTTTTTCTTGGTTAGGAACCGTGTCCAGAATTGTCCGGCCGATTCCTCGCTGCTGAATTATGTGGCTTAGATCATCGGCGTTCGTGGTCGCACATATGTGCCCTGGAAATTGTCGAGGAATGCGGCTTCCAGGTCTTCCCAACAACCAATTGACTCTGCTGGCAAGCTGTTAAGCCAATGTTGGGCTGGTCCTTTAAGCTTGAGTGGGAGGTATTTGATGGCATGTAGATCATCACCGCAGGCCATGTGGATGTGAAGGAGATAGTCATCGATCCAAACCGCAGGATCTGTTGTGCCATCGTATGATTCAATGTTTACGGGTTTGAAACCCTCAGGGATTTGATGATCCATCACTTCATCTGTGAAGCATAGTGGGTGTCTTGGCGCCTGTATTGGGCTATATCACGGCGCAGCTCAAATGAGCTTTGTCTCATCGTGTTCGCCCGGCGGAGTTGCCATATCCGCGTGGCGGTTATCGTCACATGTCGTAGGCGCGCCGCGATCCGTAGATCGATCTTGTTTGCCTTGCCTTGTCCTCCAATATATCTCGCAGGTCTGGCGCATTTCCCCGCGCCTTTGTATTTTTTGAGCGGCGACGGGGTGCGGCTTGAGTTGAGGGCCGAGAGGCCTCTGTGTCGCAGCCACGAGGTGGTCGGTTAGCCATATCATGCACTGGTGATGTAGGTTTGGGTGATTCCTCCTCTAATCGGGGTAGCAGCCTGCGTCTTGGGTAGCTCTTGGAGGGGCGCTCGAGTTCATACTCTTCGGTCGCAAGGACTTCAGTCCATCTGTCAGCTAGCAAATCTTGGTCAGCTCTAAGTTGTTGCTACTTTTTCTTGAGGCTGCTCGCCGTGGCCATGAGCCTGCGTTTGAAACGCTCTTGTTCGACGGGATCCTCGGGCACGCAGATTAAATTCGTCGTCGAGGCTTGCCTCATCTTCGGATGGGCGTGTAATTATCGTCTGTACCTCTTTTTACGCCGCTCTCTCATGAGGGCTGGCTTCTCCATCCTCCTGCGCTGAATCTTCTTTGGAGGGGTTGTCTTCGGCACCTGTCCGGGGTGTTATTGTCTCCCGTGCGGAATCACCATTTTTGCTGTGGCGGGATTTAGAGTGGCGCCGCTGACGCCGACGCTTAGGTTGTTTCTTGGAGGGGTCATCCTCCGCTGTTCCATCGCCATTCCCATCTTTTGGGATGTCCATCATGTATATGTCGTATGATGAGGTGGCCTTCCAGTGCCCAGTGGGCGCTGGTTCTTGGTCGTCTCCTGCATCGTCGTCCATACCGTCTATGTCTTCAGAGTCAAATTCGAGCATGTCGGTTAAATCAACGACAGTGGCTACGAAGTGGGTGGTGGGTGGGCTTTGATTTTCTTCGTCGTCCGCATCCCAACCTTCCTGACCATAATTCGGCCAGGCTCTCGATAAAGAGAGAGACTTTAGTGAATTCAGAATGTCGCCAAAGGGCGAGTCTTTGAAAGATGTCCGCAGAGTGAATTCCATGTTCGGCCCAATCGGATTCGATTGGCGGTATGAAGGCTCGGAGTCCGGAGAGGAGTCCGCACCTTGGAGTTCTGAGCCGCAAAGGACGGGGTAGGTGTATGGCTCAATCACCATAGAGATCGCAGCCTCCGAGGCGGTGTCCAGCCACCCGTCCTCGATCGGCGCGGTCGGCTCCGAGCTAAAGGTCGGAGCGGACTCTGGTGCGGCCTACAGGTAGTCTCGAAGTGTATGGTGAATCGTTTGCGGCCACTACTTACGGATTTAATTTCAGAAAATCAAAGTGCGTTCATTCCCGGACGGCTTATTTCTGATAATTCTATCATCGCCTTCGAATGTATTCATCATATCCAGCAAAGGAATAGTGGAGGCAATTCCTTTTGTGCATATAAGTTGGATTTATCTAAAGCTTATGATCGTGTTGACTGGGATTTCTTGGAGGGAGCTCTTATTAAGTGGGGTTTCTCTAATCTGTGGATCTCACGGGTAATGGAGTGTGTTCGCTCTGTCAAGTATTCAGTAAAGTTTAATGGAAGATTACTTCAACAGTTTTCTCCTACCCGGTCTCCGTCAAGGTGATCCTTTATCACCATTCTTATTTCTCTTTGTTCTTTGATGCTCTATCTGCTTTATTACATGATGTTGTACAAGAGAAGGGTTTACAAGCTATTAAGATTTGTCGAAGAGCTCCTCCTATTTCTCATCTTTTGTTTGCGGATGATTCACTATTATTTTTCCGTGCGGAGCGGATCAAGCGGCAATTGTCAAAGATGTTTTGAGCACTTATGCTACAGCTACGGGTCAACTTATTAACCCATCCAAGTGTTCCATCTTATTTAATGATGATTGTCCTGATATGGTTTCTGTGGAGGTCAAAAGGTTTCTTGGAGTGACTCAGGAAGTTTTTGATGCAAAATATTTGGGTCTCCCTATACCAGATGGGAGAATGCATAAAGGAGGTTTGAATTCTTACAATCACGTATGAGCAAGAGACTTGTGGATTGGAGTGAAAGATACTCATCTTGGCGTAGTAAAGAAGTTTTGATCAAATTTGTAGCCCAGGCCATCCCCACCTATGTAATGAGTGTTTTCAAACTTCCTTTCTCGGTATGTGATGATTTGTCCAAGTTGATGAGACATTACTGGTGGGGCGTGCAAAATGGTAAGAAAAAATGGCTTGGATGGCATGGGATAAATTGGTTCTACCTAAATCCAAAGGAGGGATGGGGTTCAGGGATATGAGGGCGTTTAATCAAGCTTTGCTTGCTAAACAAGCCTGGCGACTCCTTGTTGCTCCTGAATCGCTTTGTGCAAGACTACTACGGGCTAAATATTATCCAAATGGGAATCTACTGGATACAGTTTTTCCGAGTAACTCGTCAGCAGTTTGGAAGGGTATCGAACATGGATTGAACTTGGTGAAAAAAGGTATGATATGGCGAGTCGGCAATGGTAATCTTATTCGAACTTGGCGAGATCCATGGATTCCTAGGGGTATGCCTTTTACGCTTATTTCCCCTAAAAGAAATTGTCGTCTAAATAAAGTTGCAGACTTTCTGGATGCTAATGGTGCATGGAAGGTAAATTTATTGGAACAATTTTTCTGTCATGTTGATGTTGAAGCTATTTTGAAAATTAAATGCGTCGCCAAGACAGCGGGAAGATTTTATTGCTTGGCCTTTTGAGAAGTCGGGATCTTTCACTGTTAGGAGCGCATATCATTTAGCTATGGGTGACCACATGGACCGATCATCGCAAGGAGCAAGCAGCACATGTCCTGGTGGTGAACGTGGTATGTGGAATATTGTATGGCGTGCCTTGGTTCCTCCTAAGATGAAAGTTTTTGCATGGAAGGTAATTACTGGTACACTGGCAACTAACTTAGAGAGGAATCGACGTCATATTAGTACAAGGGCAACATGCGGAATGTGTGGGCGAGAAGATGAATCGTCATTTCATGCTTTACTAGTCTGTCCCAACGCGGCAAGCTTATGGGACGCAATGAAGGACCATTGGCCATTGCCGAACAGGTATGATATTGCATGTACTGGTGATGAATGGTTTCTTCACTTGCTTGCTGGTCAGCAGAGCAATGTCCGAGACATGATCATTATGGTGCTCTGGAGGGTTTGGCATTTACGTAATGAAGTCATGCATGCCAAATCTATTCCACCAACGGAGGTGTCTTGTGATTATCTATGCAGCTATCTTAACTCTTTGCTACAATTAGGCTGTATGGGTGTAGAAGAGGTGATTAAAGGTAAAGCTCCAATGTTGATGGAACCAGTGATTGAGAAAACTCGGTCATCATTGCCATGCCTTCCTTGGCCAGCTCCTCCGCCGGGCTGGGTAGCTCTCTCTGTTGATGGTTCTTATTGTGCAGAAGACGGAGCTGCAGGATCAGGTATGGTTTTACGTGATGACAAGGGTGGTGTTATTTTTGCGGCTTACCGACGCATTTATCACTGTAATGAGGCGCTGGAAGCGGAGTTACATGCGATTATGGAAGGAGTAAGTCTCGCAATTGAATGGTCGAATCGACCAGTTCAGCTACAATCTGATTGTTTGGCAGCTTTGTCAGCACTGTCTAATGATTCACTGGACAGATCAGCATATGGTCATCTCTTGGCAGAAATCAAAGGTTTACTGAAGAATAGGGTGTTTGTTCGTGTTAAAGTTTCTCGTGATCAAAACAAAGTTGCACATTGCTTAGCAAATTATGGTAGATCTGGGGATAGCACTGCGTGCTGGCTTAACCAATCCCCTCCTTTTATTTCTGAACTTGTTGCTAAGGATTGTAATTATGTGAGTTTGGAATAAAATACCCTATTTCCATCGCAAAAAAATAAAAAAAGAAGAAGAAGAAAATAAAAAATAAAAAATAGAAACCAACAAAAAGAAAAAAATTCTAAAGTCTCGCAGGGTACTAGACCTAGACAACAGGCCGGCCCTGCTCAAGCACGACAAAGCTCGACCGTAAGCGCGTCTGGCTAAGCGGGTCGTGACGTGCCGGCACGCCACGACCCGCTTATTGTGTTTTTCGAGCGACACGCCACGACCCACTTATATGCCTCGCCTTGCGGCTAGGCACGACAAATGAACTAAACGTGCCGGCTGGTCTTTCGCTGTTCAAAAATAAAAAGAAAAAAGAAAAAATAAGCCTGCAGTTCCGCACATGGGCCTCGCCATGGGCCAGGCATGGCCCGTTTAGCCTCGAGCCGGACCAGGTCACGGGACCGTCTGTCTTTGCCTCAAAAAAAAAACCGGGACCGTCTGTCTCACGGGGCCGGGGTAGTAGTTACTGGACGCTGTGCCTTTGCGTCCCGGACCTTTCTTGAAAACCCTAGGTGGTACCTTTGCTTCCTTTCCTCCTTTCCTAAACAAAAAGAGTGCGGCGGCGTGCGGCGGCGGCGGCGGCGAGAAGAAAGGACGAGGGACACTGGTGAGGACGTTGATATGGTGTCGGACCGCAAAGGCTGAGGGCACTAGTGACGCATTCGTGTTAAGCGAGGAGCTCTATGGGACCGCAAAGTTGATGCAGGAGAGCGCTAGCCAGATCGAGGTCCTGCAGGACAAGATGATTTCGACGGGATGGTGCCGGTCCGAACACATGGATCTGTTGAAGTTGAAATCCGATCTGTTCGATGTGTCGGAAAGGGTTTTACGCCTGGCCGATCCCGAGATCCAGGCCCAGAGCAAGATCGGCGAGGACGCGGTGGTTGTGCTACCCGATCCGGCCGCAAGGGAGACCCAGGAGACGATCGTTGGTCAGGCAGACAACCAGTTCCTCTGGCAGTCCAAACCCAAATTCATCATTGCCATACTGTCGAAGTTCCAAGAAGACATCGGCGACGTCGCTTCGGTGCTCGAAGCAGAAAGGACGAGGAAGGAGGCAGCGGCAGCGCTAAGCTTTGCCTTCAGGTTAGAGCTGTGCTGCAGGCGGATCGACGAGCTGTGGTGCGAGATGCGTGAAATACTGAGATCGTTCTCGGCGGAGAAGAAAGATCTAGTTAAGACCATGGCCATGTTTACTTAATTACTTCTGAGCCGTACGTGCACCGCATCGCCAAGCTGAAACGGATCTCTGAGCGTATCACCACGCTCCGGCGGTTGGACCCAGGTCTTGACTCCAAAGTAAAATCAACGCTCGTCCGGTTGAAATCGGAATCCTTCTTATCCGCCATGGAGGGCGAGAGCGAAGGTGTTGCGGGAGGAGACGGAGCCAAATCTTCCGTGGAGATGGACAAGTCATTCGCTGCTTACCGTCTCTTCTGGGAACGGACATGCACTGGTGGAAAAAAGGCCTTTGGTCGCGGTTCGCAACTGCCATTAGTCGCGGTTGGGCAACCGCGACCAAATAAGCGCGACTAATGCCCCCCACCTTTAGTCGCGGCTGCTTAAGAATCATGACTAACGGCCCGTCCACGTGGGCGCCAGCGGCCGTCAGGCGGAGGACCTTTAGTCGCGGTTCTTCGCCAACCGCGACTAAAGGCCGCCACAGGTTTAGGGTTTTACCCCCTAAACCTGTTTTCTGTTTAATTTGTATTGTTTTATTTCTTTTGTGCTTTATTTTAATTTTGAAGGAGTTTCATATATTCTACGGTACTACATACATGCATATGAATGTACAATTTCAAATAAATTTGAAATTAGAATCAAAAAGAATTCAAGAGGAATATACAATATATATTCAATATCATCGGATGACCATATACAATTTTGAACAAGTTTCCATACATGATTTAATGCATATAAAGTTCTACGTCCTCGTAATAGTGTTCTCCTTTAGGATGGAGGACTTCCTGCTGAACCATCCAGCTAGTTCCTCTTGAAGTGGTCGGAAGCGAGCTTACGGACTAAGCATCATCCGGAGGTTATTCCTCCGAGCATTGGTATCACTCGGAACCCGCTCAGAGGTGTATCTCCGGATCATCTCATGAACATAGTATTCACATAGATTGGTCTCCGGTGGCTGAATATCCCCAGCATTCTTAGGCTTTGACCTTTTGAATTCTAGCTCTTTTTGAATTCACCGACCTTTGTATCTACGAACCGTCTCCAAACCCTACGAGGCAAAGAAAATTAAATGAACAAGAGAGTTATTAGTTACTTGATATTAGGAAATGAACGAAATAGGCCGATCGATATAGAGCGCAAATGAATGAAAATAATTACTTCTGCAGCATTCTTCTCATGCCGCCCCAAAGCTTTGGATCCATATTCAGAGAGTCGTGGACGAGACATTCTGAGGTGTTAACTTTAATTACTAGCAGAATCCAGTGGAACCTGCGGACACGATACATGCACAAGATCGTCATGCATAACTCATCGATTAGCGCCACATACCATGCATGGAGTAAACAAAAGAGAATGTGCTCAAGACAGAAACACTCACCCAAAATGGTAAGGAAATAGAATATCACTTTTGAGTTCCTGCTTTGTAAGAAACTGCCACAGGTCTGCCTCCACGTCGGCGGGTGGCGGCTCCAACACATGTCCATTAACGATGTGTGGGTCAATGAACCCAACATCATGGATGTTCCTTACTCTGCATTCCTTAATCTTCATTCTGCATGTATAATAGCGGACACAACAATATAGTTAGGACATATATATAGTGCAGGCAATATGAACGAGATGGGGTAGAAATTAATAAATCACTTACAGAGCGTAGCAACTGATGATAGATTTGTCGAGCTCGCGCAGATTGAAAAGCTGGAACAATTCACTCAGTTCAATTTGTACATAGTAATGTTTGAAGTGATGCTCATGTCTAACTTCCGCATAAATATATTCTTTGGCGTTTTTATTTTTATGTAACCCTTGTACCATTTCAGCAGACCTGTCATTGGTGGAGGTAGAGCCTTTGTCTGCGCAGGCTCGACGAGAGGCCCATTCTTGACATATGTAATTACTACCTCCTTCACTGGCGCCGCATCAAGGCCTAACAGTTCACGAAGAGTAATACCTAAGTTGGCCGCTTGTTCTCTCGCACTCGTTCTGATCAATCCCTGTGCTGCCGCAGCTTGTATGATCTCGGGGGCATCCGGACAGAAGGCTTCCACTATAAGCGGGGCAATCGATTGTTTACTTTGTTCCCCGAGCTGGGCAACTTGTTTCCCGCTTATTTTACTTTCGGCCTTCTCCCGCTCTTTGTTCTCCTTGAACATGAGTGCCTGCCTGTGAAGTTCACGTGCATAGTCGTTAGGCAGATTCTTCGCGGCTTGGGACGGTGTGCTCAAAAATGACTTAGCCCACTTCTTTTGCTCATTAGAAAATACGGGCTTGGGCTCGGGCTCTCTTTTCTTCTTGCAGTCCGCCTTCCATTTCTCCAAATCAGCAGCCGCGGCCGCGTCGACTTCCTCGGCACTACGTTCCCAAGGCCTTGTGGGGAGAGGCTTGATGATGGCTCCGGTACATTTGTGGTCTTAGGTACATAAGGGTCCGGGTTAATAATCCAGGACTATACGCTTCTTTGTCGGAGGTGGATTGGGGCGGCGTCTGATCACCCGCCGAGGAGGACTGAGGCGGCGGCTGATCACCCGCCGGACGTTGTGGATCGGGGCGGCGTCGGTGACGTGGCGGAGGTGTAGGTGAACCGCCACCACCACCACCACCACCACCGCCACCGCCACCACCACCACCGTAGGGGGTGGACTTGTTGTCCTTGGCGCCTCGCCGGAAACTTGATAAACTTCTTTTGCCATAGAATGAAATGGCGCTTGACATCTCCAAGTCTTTTCTCCCCTTGGTGTAGCAATGTCAATCTCCGTGTCCTCAAACCCTTGGACTATGTCCTCCACCGTGACACGAGCATAGCCATCTTGAATGGGGTTGTTGTGGTGGAGTGCTCCGTAAACATGGTAAAGCACTGCCGATGGCTACCTTCATGGACATGTTCCCGATAGGATAATACAGATGACATTCTTTCATCTCCTTTATATCGTCCACGCACGGGTAGCGAGGAGACTCCGGTGCAGTAATTCCGACCACCAGAGGCTCGGTGCAGTAATTTCGACCACCAGAGGCTCCGGTGCAGTAATTTCGATCGTCAGCATCTGCACCAGCCGGTGGGGCCTCCGTGGAAGCCACGCTGCTTCTCCGCTGCTGGCTTCCGAGATCCATTGGATGATCTTCATGCTGCACCGAGCTGCATCTCTTCGGCTACTAGTACACTCATGGTTTTCTTCATCACATCCATTTCCGATGCCAACCGCGCCACAACATCTGATTCCCGATCCATCTTTCTCTTACGGCTTCAGAATCAGACGGGTCATCGTTACGGGGAACCCTATTTTCCACGGAATGTGCCCCATGCCTCGTACACGTCCTCCGTGTTCAGGATTCCCGAGGGCTTTTGTCAGCGCGTCGTTCTCTCTGTTGAACTTGATCTTCCCCTGTTGAGCATCCTTCGTTGCGTCAATAAGGGCTTGGGTGGGTTTAATTAATTTGCCCCAGTAAACACACTCCCCTGTCTCCGGGTTCAGCGTTCCCCCATGCCCGTACCACCAGCTTTTGGCCCTTGTGTCCCATCCCTCTGTACCTGGACGGATTCCTCGCGCCCTCAGCTCGTTCTCCATCTTCTCCAACCTAGGCACCCAAATGCGATACCCTCCTGGCCCCATAACATGATTGTACTCCTTCTTAGCCGCATTTTCCTTATTTTTTCGATATTTGAATGAACTGCTCCGATTTCTTTTGCTTCACAAATTCTGGCCAATCATGTTTCAGTTTCTCATATTGTCCTTTGAAATCCGGAGTCTTGTTACGCTTGACAAAGTCACGGGCTAGATTTTGCTTGAATTTCCGGAATGCGTCGGCCATCTTATGAAGAGCGAACTGTTTGACTAGCCTCCTCCTCTCCTTGTTTTCCTCAATCTTGTTACCCTCCTCATCGAATTTGTTGTATTCCGGAGGTAGAACGAAATGTTCCATAAGCTTCTTGAAGCAATCTTTTTGTTCTCTTATCGACAAAAGTGAAACCATCAATTCGTGCCTTCTTTGGCTCATTCCACTCCTGGACGGTGATCGAGACGTTGTCTCTAACAATGGCTCCGCATTGGCCGACAAACTTGGTGGCGTTCTTGCGGGGCTCCAGCGGCCTGCCGGTTGCACTGTCGACAACCTCGATGGTGCATGTTTCTCCTTGTTTCATCGTCTTGGTTGCGCCACGCTTTGACGACGTACTCGATTGTTTCGACGATCCGGTCGAGGGCTAAAATAAGAAAGAGAGTTGTGCGCGTTAGTACACACATATTTATTCAAATCAGTTAGTTTGTATCACCAGAGGCTCAATGTATATATATACCTCGGCGCCGGAGGTGGTTGCTACTTCCATTTGAAGATAAATGCGTTTATCGACGTTTGTTCGGCATCATCTTCTTGTGGCGCCCTTCATCTTCACCGTCAAGGTTCAGATAAGAAGAGATATCATCTTCTTCTTCTCCGGTCGGCACATATAGAATATCGCGTTTATGATGCCGAACATATGTGCTTCACCGTCCGGATCATAGTTGTCCATAATCGGGTCAGCTCTATCGTCCGCCATTATGTCAGTCCTGAAAACATATAGTAAAAACAAATTAATTAAGTGAAGAAGGGGGGCGGTGGCGGTGGCGGTGGAGAAAGTGCGGTGTCAAAAGGAGGCGAGGAAGGGGTGGGAGAGGGTGTCGCGGTGAAGCGCGAGGCAGGCGGCGAGCAGCGGTGTCACGGTGAGGGAGGCGAGGACAACACACACGGAGAGGGAGGCGAGGACAACAGACAACCACGTCTTCACGAATGTCATTTTGTGAAGAAACTTTGCAAGCAATTAAACATTTGTCAATGTTTGGTAAAAAAATACAATTTGTTTTTGGTTTTCAATTTGGAATGTTATACATTAGATCATCATGCATATCATATTTTCTCGCATTTTCCGATCCTAGGAAATTTCACGCAACTCAAGGACCCTCGGAGAGAGTTGGAAGTTTCATTATTTTCATATTTGTGATTTCTCAAATTTTGGAAATAGGATCATTGGATTTATTTAAAATTATCTTCATAAAGTTTTCCTATAAAAATCTCAAGAGAGGGAATAATATGACTTTCCCAACATTTAGGAAAATCGAAGATATTATAAATAAATCAAATTTGGTTTTCGAAAGATTTGTTTTGCTTAGGCAAAAATGAGCATTTAAGATTTTTATGCATGTTGCAGTTTTAAAAGTTCATTTTGTTCGACTCATTTTTAGGAGTCGGGAAAATTTGTTTTATTTAAATCGGAGTTCGTTTGATATTTTATTTATTTCGTTTTGTTTTAATTTAAAAAAAAAAGCGCTGCCCACTGGACCGAGGCCCAGCTGCCCAGCCAGCCAGGCCCAGGCCCGGCGCCCGCCTCCTCTCTCCTCACAAGACGCCGCCGCCGAGTCCCGCTGGGGGCGACTCACGCCGCCCGCCGCCGAGTCCGGCCTCGCCCGGCTCCTGCCCCTTCCTCGAGGCTGGCCTGCTACCCAGACGGGCGACGCTCCACACGTACCGCCCTCACCCGCTTCTCCATCTACCTCGAGCTCGTGAGTGAGCCGTCCAACGCCGTGACGGCCACCTTCGACGCCGCCACCGGCTGTGGGATCAATCGAGGCCGGAGAGAGAGGGATCGCCACCCCACGGCCGGCGGAGGCGAGCGAGGAGGGAGGCGGCGAAGAGAAAGAGAGGTCAGCGGCGTTGAGGGCGGGCGAGCGAGGCGGCAGTACCGAGGCCGGCCAAGGCGGCGCGCTGTGAGCGAGGGTGACGGCGGGCGGCGCCGAGGGCGAGGGCGACGGCGGCGCGCCGAGGGCGCGGCAGAGACGAACAAAGGGAATCGGAGAAGACGAGAATCCCGCCTTGTATTTATAGCCCCTTTAGTCGCGGTTGGCGGCGAGACCCGCGACTAAAAGGTACCCTTTAGTCATGGTCGCCTGCCCAACCGCGACTAAAGGGTTTTATGGCGAGTTTTTTATGCCTCGCCCCCCACCTTTAGTCGCGGTTGGCGGCGAGACCATGACTAAATGTACCCTTTAGTCGCGGGTCGCCTGCCCAACCGCGACTAAAGGGTTTTTGGCGAAGTTTAGTCCCACCTTGCTAGTCGAAGGGCTACCGCACTGGTTTATAAGCCCGGTCACGGTAGCTCTCTCGAGCTCCTCTCCTAAGCGAGGCCTCTTGGGCCTACCAATTCATTGTTGCCATGTGGGCCTACTCGGCCTTTGCGGGCCTGCATCCCGGCCCAACAAAAGGTTGAGTTTCTAGTCGTATGCAGGCCGCTTTGGCCCGATGGGAGGGCTTTTTATTTTCTTAATTTTTTTGCTTTTTATTTGTTTTATTTATTTTTGAGTTGTTTTTTGCTGTATTTTGAGTTGCATATAAAGTTCTACGTCCTTTGTATCTACGAACCGTCTCCAAACCCTACGAGGCAAATACAAATAATATGTCAAAAATAAAACTAATTCAATTCAATATGTTAAAAATACAAATAATATATCAAAAATTCAGAAAAATAAAACTAATTCATTTCAAAATTCTAAAAATACAAATAATATATCAAAAATTCAGAGAAGTTCTTCCGCCGCCTCTGTCTTCCCACAAGTTCTTCGGCCATCTTCCCTTGATTCTTTCCCGCCTATGTCTTCCCGCCATTTCTTCACGCCTCTATCTTCGCGCGTATCGATGCTCCTTTTATAGGCACGGCGCCGCTTCTGCTTTGTCTTGTTCCTCCGCACCCACTCTACAATCTCTCATCACTCTCTCATGGCTTCCACCGCACCCACTCTAACCTACCAGCAGGTGGAGGAGCTTTGCGCCTCGAACTACCCTTGTCCACCGGGCTACCGCGTCCCCACCGGCTGGAGCCTAAGCGCCCGTGGCGTGCAGTCCCTCCGTCCCTCGTGGTACTGCTGGCGGCGGCCATCACGAACCACTACTACCTCGACCTCACGCCGGAGCAGCGGATGAATCCCGGCTGGCATCCCGATAACCAGCATACTTGGGACGCCTTCTTCATCAATCGGCGTGAGAGGCGCCGCCAGTATGAGGAGGACGGTGCGCCTCACAGGAACTTCCACGAGGCGGCCGTCGGCTATGGTGGTATGGCGGACTCTGCAGAGCGTCATGGACTACATCACGGCGGCGATATCCCCCGCGCTTACCCTCGCTCGAGCTATTTAGCGCCGCCTGACGACATGACGACAAAGAATGACGACAAAGATAAATTTACGACGGCGGCAACTTAGAAGGCGATTTACTACCAAGAGACAACGACGACGGCGGCTATGAAGACTACGAGTATGCATATTATACGCCTAGGCAGGAGTATGACTAAATCACTCCAAATTTCATGTATCATCGGTGGTATCTCGAATCATTCGAAAATGGACACCAAACACATCACGGGTAATATAATTCACATGATCCATTCAACAAAGTTTGGTACAATAAATTATTACACATCATTTTTCTTCCCTTGTGTCCCTGCTTGCTTACGATTGTGCCGTATCCATGGAGCATCCTCATCATTTAACTTAATGCTTGGGTCGGTGTTCACTTTGAAGGGCGGAATTTCAGCAAACATATTATAATCTTCCGACATGTACATCTTGTCCTCCACTCCCACGATGTTTCTTTTCCTGAAAAGAACAATGTGGCGCTTTGAATCATCGCATGATGTCTTGATCGCTTTCTTATCTTTCCGTTTCCTCGGTTTGCTACTCATGTCCTTCACATAGAAAACCTGAGCGACATCTTTCGCTAGGACGAATGGTTCGTCAAGGTAACCAAGATTGTTGAAATTCACCATTGTCATTCCGTATTGCTGGTCCACCTTTACCCCACCTCCTGTTAGCTTGAACCATTTGCACCGGAACAAAGGGACCTTAAAGGAGGGTCCATAGTCAAGTTCCCATATCTCCTCTATGTAACCATAATATGTGACCTCTTGCCCATTCTCGGTTGCTGCATCAAAGCGGACACCACTGTTTTGGTTGGTGCTCTTTTTATCTTGGGCGATCGTGTAAAATGTATTCCCATTTATCTCGTACCCTTGGAAAGTCGTTATAGTCGAAGATGGTGTCTTGGCCAACATGTACAGCTGATCTACAACATCATTGTCATTCATTAAATGTTTTCTCAACCAACTGCCAAAAGTCTCCATGTGGGCCTTCCTAATCCAGGATTCGGGCTTCCCGGGTTGTCGAACGTAAAATATTCTTGTGTTTCTCAAAATGGAGCCACCAAGCTGGAATTGGTCAAGATGCAGGTGTGGTGTGCTTGATCGGAAGAATGGCCGTCCATACATATCGTTGATTTCATTCCGATCGTGCCTTTTCCACTTAGTCTCCCTCGTGCCGCGATCGAGGAAGACCAATCGGCTTAAGGTCAGGAACAAAGTCAACACAAAACTCAATTACCTCCTCATTTCCATAGCCCTTGGCGATGCTTCCTTCTCGCCTAGCACGGTTCTGAACATATTTCTTTAATACTCCCATGAACCTCTCGAAGGGAACATATTGTGTAGAAATACAGGACCGAGAACGAAAATCTCTTCGACTAGGTGAACCAGGAGGTGCGTCATAATATTGAAGAAGGATGGCGGGAACACCAACTCGAAACTGACAAGACATTGGATCACATCGTTCAGAACCGTGGTAGAACTTCTGGATTGATTACCTTACGAGAGATTGCATTGAGGAATGCACATAGCTTCACAATGGCTACTCGAACATTTTCCGGCAGGAGCCCCTCAAAGCAATCGGAAGCAATTGCGTCATAATCACGTGGCGATCGTGAGACTTCAGGTTTTGGAACTTTTCTCCGCCATGTTTATTATTCCCTTTATATTGGGCGAGAATCCAGACGGGACCTTCATACCGCTCGGGCATTCAAAAAGATGACCTTCTCTTCTTTGGTCGAGCGTAGCTGCACGACCTTGAAACCATTCCGGATGCGGTCATCGTGGTCTTTCAAACGTTGCTGGTCCTGCCGTGCTTCCTTTGTATCATTTGTCTTCCCATACACGCCCAAGAAGCTTAGGAGGTTCACGCAAATATTCTTCGTAACGTGCATCACGTCGATTGCAGAGCGGACATCTAGGACTTTCCAATATTCTAGCTCCCGAATATAGATTTCTTCTTCCACATGGCTGCGTGCCCGTCGGCTCCCTTCGAACTGATTGTCCGCCAGACCCTTTCCAAAGATGACTTTCAAATCCTTGACCATATCAAATACCTCGGCACCGGTCGTTCCGCGAGCTTCGCCGGTGATCTGCCTTGCCGTTGTAATGCTTGCCTTTCTTTCTTCGGATGAATTTTCGGAAGAAATCGACGTGTCCAATGGTACACGTTCTTCTTACAATTTGGCAAATGTACACTTTCAGTCTCATGTAAGCTGTGCGTGCATGCATTGTATCCCTTATTTGACAGTCCCGAAAGGTTACTAAGAGCAGGCCAATCGTTGATGGTTACGAAAAGCAACGCTCGTAGGTCAAATTCCTCTTGTTTGTGCTCATCCCACACACGGACACCACCCCACAGCTGTAAAAGTTCATCAACTAATGGCCTTAGGTACACATCGATGTCGTTGCGGGTTGCCGGACCTTGGATGAGCACCGCATCATAATGAACTTCCGCTTCATGCACAACCAAGGAGGAAGGTTGTAGATGCATAGAGTCACGGGCAGTGCTATGGCTGGAGCTACGCTTCGCCAAAAGGATTCATGCCATCCGTGCTAGAGCAAATCTTATGTTCCTTGCGTCGGCTGCAAAATCTTTGAACCATCTGTCGATCTTTCTCCATTGCGTTCCATCTGCGGTGTGTCTCAACTCCCCGTCCGACTTACGGTCCTATTTGTGCCATCGCAACAACTTTGCATGCTCTTGGTTCCTGACCAGACGTGTCAACCGTGGTATTATAGGAGCATACCACATCACCTTGGCGGGAACCCTCTTCCTGGGTTTCTGCCCTCAACATCGTCACCGTGGTCATCGCCTCTGATCTTATAACGCAATGCGGTGCATACCGGGCATTCATTCAAATTCTCGTATTCACCGCGGTAGAGGATGCGATCGTTGATGCATGCATGTATCTTCGTAACCTCTAAACCTAGAGGGCGCACAACCTTCTTTGCTTCAGACGTCTTGGCGGGCAACTCGTTATCCTTTGGAAACATATTCTTCAACATTTTCAGCAAGTTTTCAAATGCTTTGAGTCAGCTACACCTGCCTCTGCCTTCCATTTCAGCAAATCCGATTGTGCAGCCCAGCTTTTTCGGACCATCATCGCATCCGGGTACAGCGCCTTTCTGTGATCCTCTAACATGCGATCCAAATTCTCCCTCTCCTTTTCGGTTTAGCGGCGTCTCCGTGCATCAGCAATGGTCCGACCAAGATCATCAACGGATCATCACGTGCCTCTTCTTCACCTTCCCCTTCACCTTCAAAGATCCTCCATGAAAGTATCACCGAAATGAGCAAGATAGCTTTCATCGATGAAATCATCCCTTCTTCATCTTCTTCCATTATAACCCCTCTTTCTCCATGCTTGGTCCAACAATTATAGCTTGGCATGAAACCGTGCGAAGCGGATGCATGTGAACATCTCTTGAGGAAGAGTAACCCTTCCGATTCTTACAGATAACACATGGACAGATAACAAAACCCCCCGCTTGTTCGCATTAGCCACTACGAGGAAATCTTTCAAACCCGTAGTGAACTCGCCGGAGAGTCGGTTACCGTACATCCATTGCCGATTCATCTGCATTATTATAATATAAAATATATAATTAACCATCTTGCATTTGTTAAACTAATTAACTAGCTACAAATAATATAAATTAAACAATGAACTACACACATGCATATTTTATCAATGACACATCAAAGGTTCATCAAGTTGCTAACATGTTTCGAGGAGTGTGGCTCCAACACTTCATGTCATGTTTGTTTCATGCTCTTGGGGCATTTCATCAAACACCTTATGTGCATAAGAGGAACCAAAAGCAAACCTACACCCACTTGTGAAGAGAATGGCTCCAAATGGCTAAGTGTTGGCTGCTGGATGGGTATATATAGGGAGGGCTTTAGTTGCGGTTGGCACAGCAAACCGTGACTAAAGGTGCCGAAAACCTTTAGTCGCGGTTGTCCCGGCAAACCGCGACTAAAGACCTCACGTCTTGCCACTGGCCACCGAGCCACAGGCCCAGGCCTTTGGTCGCGGTTCACCTCCGAACCCATGACTAAAGGTCCCATTAGTCGCGGTTCCTACAGCTTCGCGACTTATGGGGCTGGACGGAAGCCTGTTTTTCCACCAGTGATGGGGCACTGACTACAGCTTCGAACATCAGAGTGAGTAACAATCTTACTTGGGTTTCTTCCTTATTTACTGCATGTTAAAGCAGGCTGATTCCTCCTATAAGAGTAAGAATTTACTCTTAAGTATGTTACCAGATTGTCATTGTTTTACTATTTTTCTTGAATGGATCTTTAAAGGAGTCTAGTTACTTAATGGTAGATCTCTAACGCATGCTTCGATGGGCGGTGCGCAGCGTTATTGAGCCCCATGCAATATACTCCATCAAGAAAAATAGGCGGTTCTTCTACACATTGCACACCAGGCCGCATCCCCGTTGACGCTGTTGCGGGGAGCACCTTGCAGATCAACTCCATCAAAGTCTCTGCAGTAGAAGAACTCGGGCATTCACCGGAGGTGTATGGAGTGGTAGCGGCCCGAGACGCTGCAGACCGTCATCGCAACCCCATCTTCCTTCGTACATGGAATGACCGCCAAATCCTCACAAAACAAGTACATATGTTATTTTATTGTCTTATACTCTCTTGTTTGTTGCCTGCATCATTGTTAATAATTAGTTAATGGCAAATGCTGATTCTTGCAGGATCCTTTTTTGCAATTGACTGGGCCAGTACGTGCGATTGTATCGACGGATACTATTTACATTGAAATCCAACTAAAAGTAAAGGACGAAACAAAATCTGAGGATAGAACATTGATCAGTACATTCTACCTTTATAATGCTGAGCAACATGGAAGTTTCCTTGTCAGCAGCCCCTTATGCACAGTGGAACTATGCTGTGAGAGACTTCAAGAGTCAGTCCAGGCCACTATCCTGATGCAGTAGTTAAAGCCCACGAAGGGTCATCTCCTTTTCCACACGGCGGAAGAATTGTCTGCACTTCACTACCTTGTCATGGTTATGAAGATATCACTGGGCTCCGATCTACGGTTGTGCTACTTGAGTCACAAGATGGAAGAATGCCAATGGCTAGAAATGGTCACCTTGATCTGATAAGGCGTGTGGTTTCTGTGGAATTAAGAGGAAAGTTGAAATTTATCATAAAGACCTATTCACCTTCACACCCTGCTGAGATGGCTACTTATGATGTCCTCTTCACACCGGAAAAATGCAACATAAGTAAAAAAACATGTAACCTTGGTAGTGGCTCTAAGGTGGAGATTACTGTTGCTTGGTCCTTCCTTCCCGCATCGAAGATGCTATCTTGATGAATAGATACATGGACCCTTTGTATGTGAGTCTTCTCTGTCGCTCTGTCATCTATTGTACAGTCTCTTGCCAAGCTATATCAACCTTTTGATTACTGTCAAGCTATGTGAAATGTTTAAATACCGAGGTATATGTGAACTAATTGTAAATCGTTGTGTTATGCTTGATAACCAATCATGTTAAGGAAAATGTCTTTGACATATTGCTTTCTCAAACGATTCATTTGCCAACCAAATTGGACTGTTTTCTCCTGTGAGCTACATCAACAGACTCTTGCCCTCTGCTTTTTGCTGAAACCTCACCCCCTTGTATTGTTTATTTGATTATGTCCCTCTGATCAGGGACCCAATAGTCCAACTGTTTGTGCTTTTATTTTTACTGTTAAGGTAATAAGGTGTCAATGATTATATATCTCTACGCTCAACTTGATTGGTCAGAAAGATCCGTAATCTGGGTTCCTCGCCAGGTCTGCATCCACCCGTAAGGCCTTGTTTGGCAGGTCGTCGTAAGCAGGGAATTCAAGGGATCATCCCCTCAGGGATCAAAAACACCAAAATTTCCCAATGTATCATTTGGTACACCGGGTTCTTCCTGGACCAGCCTGTATCCCCGTGGAAACCCAGCCACGACCCTAGGCTTGTGGATTCTTATCCTCGACATGAAGACTATGCCGAGGAGGCCTCCTGTCGCTGCCACTTGGCCTTTATCACTGTCGTTGTCCACATAGGAAGGAGCGATGTTCCCTTACCTACGTGCCGGTTCCGGGTGTCCCTGCCACTGCCCAGCTCATCTACCTTTCGTTGCCGCTACTGCCTAGTGCTTACTGCTGTTGTCGCTGGGCACAGTGCGGTGCATGACCAAGGAGCAGCTGGTGCAGATGACGGTGAAGCAGATCAAACGAGAGCTCGCTGACATGCTCACCCGCTACCTCCATCCCGCACGGCAGGCACCGATGCCTGACGCCTCCCTGTCTTGGTTTCGGTGACACGGCCGTGGAAGGCGCATGGACGAGGTTCTTGCAAAGGACGGAGACGCTGCCTGCGACGGCGGTGGCGGCGCTCTTCTTCCTCTGTTGTCATCCCAGGAACCCACAAACAGCATGCAAGAACAAGGTGAGAATCCAATCGACCAATGGACTAGCCACAGTTTCCAAGATGTGAGTTTACTTAATTTTTACTTTTTCTTAAGAGAAAAAGGAAAATGTTGGATTTGGCGAGCTGAATTATTTGGTGTTAGGTCGGGTGTTCTTGAAGACAAGGATCTGCAAGTGCAGGATGCTGTTGCTGCTAGTCCTCCCATAAAGAGCAGCAGCGCCAGCAACAGCAATGACAGCTCCCAATCTGTTGTTCAATCCATGCATCTAGTAAATTTGTTCAGTTTACTCCTACTCGCAAGAACTTGCCTTCTTTTTTTTGTGAGATTGTTACTCCCAATATTTGGCAGGGCCTAATCTGTCAGTGTTGTTTGATTCTGTTTCATATATTGAGTTCAGTTGCACTTTGTCAAATATCTTGGCCATCCGTTTCTTTGCTACTTGAACCTGGGAAAGAGTTTAGAAAAAGACTAGGTATTAAAACCTGTGTTGATTTTTTTCTTACTAGTGCATGATGTTCACCCTTTTGCTGGGCTACTCCTGCCTATGTCTTATGTAGTTCCTTTCTTCTACTCTGTATGCCAACAACTGACTCTTAACTCATCATGTACTACTTCAAAAATCTGCTACTGTTAGTTTTGATTAGTACATGTGCATCTATTGAAATTCTATTGTGTTCAGTCAGTAATGTAACCATGATGATTTTGACCTTTTTTCTCTTGCGACCTGTATGATGCATGATGGTATCTCACCAAGGCCCATAAGTTTGCATTGCCGTGTTAACTGTTAAGTCAGTAGTTTTAGCAACATAACATTCTGTTTTTAAGGCTAAACTTGTGAACTCCTGTACTAGTCCTTTGATATACCCTTGATAAGTCTGAAAGTGTCATTTCCTGCAATTTCCCCATCAAACCAAATCTTATTGTATTTTTGGTTTTATACAAAGTTACAAGCTGTCCTGTCCTATTAACATCATGCTTTGTGGTTAGAGTAATGGAACGTGTGGACTTACAAGGAAATCAGAGGTGCACATAAGTAATGGCTCAGTAAGGTGTATGTTGTTCTTCAACTTTTCTTAGCTATCACGTAATTGATGAATGGTTGCACCGGAAGTATCACTAGTAGTTCTAACATCACTGGTAATTCTACTGCTTTTTTGTATCAACTTTCGTCTTTTCAATTCTAGCATTGTTGCCTTCGCATGTACCATTGTCCAGCTATTTTGTTTGCAGTTCTGCAGATACACGTCCCCTTTGTGCTTCTATACAGGGAGTCTCTAGAAGTTACAGAAACGGGTTTCTATGGGTTTGAGTTTGCTCTGACGAGAGGCTGGTACCGGGAAATGTCGATGTCTCTGCTTTGACATTGCGTAAATTGAGTTTGAGTCAGCTCTAATAGAATGCAGTTTTTTCTATCAGATGTTTGGAGAGGTGATCTTGTTGTTCGGAGCCTTGCTATTTACTCCCTTCGTCCCATAACTTTTGATGTTTTTTAACACTAGTTTAGTGTCAAAAAACGTCTTACATTATGAGACGGAGGAAGTACATGCGAGTGTCAGTTTATAACTTAATATGTTGAAAGGAGAAAACTGGATCTTGTATGTTCCATGCTTATCATGAATTATTGAAGTAGAACTTGCCTACTTCAACATTGCTCTTCTGCTTGAGTACAAACTTGGAATAAGCATTATCTGCCTCTTGCTTAGTCATAGGCTTTGTAACGAAAACTTATTCTTGGCATGTTTGCCATAAACTGCAACTCCTGGAACGCTCTCTATGTACGCCACATACCACTTCACCTAATATGATGGAAGAGCAGCAGTTCAAGCAGCAAGTGAAGGAACACAACATATGAAGCAAGTGAAGGAACACCATATGAACAAAAACAACATAGCCATGCATGATGTTGTACCCAAACGCAAGTTCGTTCCAGCTATGATATGATGTCATCCTACCACCACATCCAAGAGCCCCCGCGCCGCTTTACAGGGCGGCTCGGGCGGAAAACCCTAGCCGCTA
The DNA here is from genome assembly GCA_021605145.1 of Aegilops bicornis. Taxonomy (NCBI): domain Eukaryota; kingdom Viridiplantae; phylum Streptophyta; class Magnoliopsida; order Poales; family Poaceae; genus Aegilops; species Aegilops bicornis. The sequence continues at coordinate 563,519,389 of CM038669.1, read as the reverse complement.
GCTTCGCCGCCCCTCCACCACTTCCCTCCCTTGCTACCGCGGGGCAAAGCCCTGGTGGCGGCTGGCGGGCCTTGGGTCCCCGCACGGTTGGTGCTCTCACGGCACAAATGCGGGCTTAGCGGTGGTGCATGCGCAACGGCCCTCGAACTCGACGTGGATCCCCTACGGCTGTGCGATGGCCCGACAGCGGAGGCCTCTGCACGGCGCGGGAGGAGGTCCTAGGCGACGCCGCTCCCCTGGCCTCGCCCCGATCTGTCACTGTTTGGACACGTTGTGGCATACATGACCGGATCCATCCGGGTCCGGCTCAGTTCCGTTGGGGATGCCTTTGCTGCAGATTGGGCGGTTCATCTGGCTCGGTTGGTGGGTGGAGCTAGGCCCAAGATTGCGGTCGGCTATTTGCCTCGTCGGCTCATGCGGCCTAGGGGCTAGGGCTCTGGTCAGCAGGCTTCAAGTCATGGATATTGGCAGGCAGACGGTGGCGGGCTGGATCGGGGCAACATGGGGGCCTGCTATCGTGATAATAAAGGTGGCGGTCCTCATGCTCTTCTCGCATCATGACAACGTCCTGCATGATCGGTCCTTCTCGATTTGGTCATCAACGTGTTCCGAAACTGTTGCCGGAGATCTTGCCCAGGATAGCGGATAGAATTCGGTCGTGCATGTCCATTTCAGCCTACGAGGCTCCATGAGGGCGTGCCGTGAAGCTATGTTGTTTGTTGACACCATGAGACATGTCGGCTTCTTGATTTTTATGGTGTACACAGCTGTGGAGAAGGTCATGGTGGCTGACATCGGAGGATCGGTTCAATAGACGGGGCCTTCGAGGAGATAGAGTCACCCAGACGTTTGATAACTCTTAGAAGCAGCAGTGTCAGGTGTGGGCGGCAGCACCGGAGGAATTCATATATGAGCGTCTGTACTGTGATCTCGAAAAAAAGAAAAAAAGCAAGCCCTCACGTCGCCAGGCTGGTTCGGGTGTCGCAAAGTGTTTTTACCGGAGCCGCGAGCTACCGGTGATCTTCTCACCAATGAGGTGTTGCCACATCTAAAGTGTTGCGACCATGTGCATGTGTATATGAAAGTATTCATCGTAAAAAATATCTTGTATTCCTGATTTAAGTCTAATCAATGTCGGAATGATGTAGTACCGTTTAACAGGAACGGTACGCATACATGCATGCAGAATCTCTCCTCTCTCTCACACACAAATCCATCCATTTTATCTTTGTTTAAAATTTTAGATGGACAATATCTCTAACACTAATTTTTTATTGTTGAATTTTTTTATATATTCAAATTCCTTAACATGTTATCTGTAGAACAAGACCAGTTTTGAATATATTTAAACTAGTTTAAGTTTTTCTATTTCAATCATATCAAAATTTAAATTTCACTTATTTCAAATTTACTTATTCAAAATAATTGGAATCAATTTTGAAACTAGTGATTTTTTTCTTCGAAATAAGTCAAATTAGTTTTCTGAAACTAGTTTGTTCAAACATGCCAAACTAATATATTTCAAAACATTTTGGTAATGAATGAAATAAGTTTATGAAATTAGTGAAATGGAGTAACTTTGATGTGTTTTTCTGAAACTAGCTTATGAAACTGGTTCTTCAATGGAGTAACTGTGATGTGTTTTTCTGAAACTAGTGAAATCTATCTTTTGTAGTGAGTTTAATCAGTTTTTTGGAACAAGTGAAATATAGTATTTCAATTGAGCGACTGTAATATGTGTTTCTGAAATGAGTTATTTGAAAAAAGTGAAATATATCTTTTTGGTGTGAAACGCCTTGTTCAATGTGTGAAACTGATATTTCTGCTGAGTGAAAATATGTTTCAATATTTGTTTCGAAATATGTTTTCTCAACTGAGAGAAATATGTTTTCACAACTGAGTGAATTCATTTTCTTTATTGAGTGAAATATGTTTCTTCAAATGAGTGAAATTGGTTCTTTGAACATAAAGAAATTAGTTTTTTTAATGATTGAAATCAACTTTCTGAAGTTAGTGAAAGTAGTATTTTGAAACGACTAAAATCTGTGTTTTATAATGTGTGAAAATATGTTCTCTCAACTGAGTGAGATATGTTTTCTCAACTGGGTGAAATTATTTTTCTTAAATGAGTGACATCACTTTCTTCCGATGAGTGGAAGCAGCTATATTTGAAATAGATGAAATGCGTAAAAACAATTAATTTCGAAAGGTGAAATATGTTTTCTCAAATGAGTAAAATATGTGTTTTAAAATAAGTGAAACCAATGTTTACAAAGGTGAAATTATTATTTTGAAACTTGCAAAACAGGAGCAAACACTTTTATGAAATAGCAAAACAATCTTATGTTTTACGAAAGTGATGCTAAAGAGAATTGAAATATATAAATTAAAAGTAGTTCAAATATATCCAAGATTGATCTTATTCTAGAGGTCTTGTCAACATGATTTCAAATATATAAAAAGTTTCAAAAGTAGACATTTGCTTGAAAATATATCTATCATTCAAAATCTATTGATGAAATAAAATGCATGTCATTTATGTTTTTGAAAGATAGCAGGAGAGCTGCTACAATTCATTAAGAGGAAGCGGTAAAGAAACAGATGCTCGGTTAATCAAGGAAAACCGAGCTAAAACCTTTACAAAAAGCACACCACACCTAGCAAACTAGGCTGGAACACAACGGGACATACAGGAGCGCCTAAAGGCCGACACAACACGAAACTGAAAGACCTCGCCAGAGAGCACCACTCAGTCGTCTTGGATAAGGCCGCGACAAGCATGTTTGACAACATCACCGTCACCGAAGAGAGATGCCATGTCCGACGGAAGAGGAGCGAACATGTGCCTCGCCGAATACGAGAGGGCGCCCAACATGACTCGCCTGACGCTGCAAGCATGTCAAGTGTGCTCCAAGTGCCCAACACCACCGGCCAACTGCCGGACCCCACGAACACGCCGCTGCAGACACCACCTCACCTCGCCACCGCCAGCACCCGACCAACCACTACACTGCAAACCCGGTGCTCCTGCCGAGAGGTCAACTCTCCACCAGCGATGCTTCCATCGAAGAAACGACGCCAAAGACGCCGTCATCGCCGATCCAACAAGGTAGATCTTGGTTTTCACCCGGAGAGTATAGCTCAAGGACATGAGAGGGGCCGAATCTCCTCGGTGACGCCTCCAACAAGGAAACAACACCCACAAGCATTGTCATCACCGGCCATGAGCAGGACTTTCGTCCGGAGATACTGCACACCTACGCCGGGACGTTGCCCCGCGCGCACCCCACCTTCAGATCTGGAGCCAAGCTCCTCACATCCTGGCCCGAGCATAGCCTGCAGCACCACTGGCCTGCTCAAGAGCCGCACCAGGGCACCACCACGAGGTGCACTGCATCCAGCCCACCGCAGCGCTTGGACATGTCCAGATCGGGCAGGCATTCCCACAGCTGCCCCGCACGCCGGAGACCTGGCAGCAGCCCCTGCCTGGGACTCCACCGCACAGTCCGGACGGCACAGATCCGCCGCCCCAGCCTCACGAGCCCGCGGCAGGCCTGGGTGAGCCCAGATCGAGCCGCCCGCTGCGGCCGCAGCCGTCATGCCCACCGGAGGAAGGCAGAGGCGGCGCGACCTCGATCTGCAGCACCCCACCTCGACCAAATCACCACCGCCGCCGACCTCGGATGGAGCAACTCAGATCCGCCTGCCTGCCGTCAAGCGAGGCCGCGCCTCCGAGAGTGGCCACAGAGAATGCCCCGCCGCCACCATCCCTGGAGTCGGCCGAGCTTCGCCGGCGAGCCCCTCAGGCGGCGGCGAGGGAAGGAGGAGGGTGGAGGGAGGGACGGCCGGTTAGGGTTTCTCCCCCCGAGTCGCCAAGGAGACGACGCGGGGGTTGGGAGCGTGGCTCTGCTATTATTCCGCAGTACTATGCTTGCCCGACATTTATGTGGGGAGAGAGAATCATGCATGCCCGGCGGGCTCTCTCTCTCTTCTGAAAAGCTGCATGGCATGCATGCATTTGGTCAGATGTGTAAGTGTGTGCCAGTCGTATTTAGATAGTATAAGAGGTGTAATTTATACTCTGACAGAGCACACGAATCTTGACAAAACTAAATGGACGGCGGATGGTGTGCCGGAACCTACCGCCACCTGTAAAATTATTTATTCGGTTCGGGTGTGTTGTAGGCTATATCAACAGTAGTGCATCTCTAGCAAAACCCCATATAATATCCTGACCCGCAAAATAACCGTCAAAATACGGGTCCGCGCGAAAAATGTTGCCCGATCAGACCCCGCAAACGTGTCGGACCCGTAAATTTTTTGCGGGGCGCGACATAATTCCCATCGCAACCCGCGAAAATGCGGGTTCCCCCCTCGCCCTGTCGGCGCCCTGTATATAGTGGTAGCGGTTGGCAGGGGGGAGGGGGGCATTTCAGCCCACGCTTTTCCCCACCCACTGCCGCCGCTCTCCCCCTCGCCCCGCGCTTTTCCCTACCCCCGCCGCCGGGCCGCCGTCCATGATTCCGGCCAAACTAGCTGGCGGGGTCACGTTGGAGGGCCGCCACATGCCCGAGATGCCCTCCGCCACTTTCTCCAGCGTCGACGGGCCGAAAAGTTGCAGATCGGTGGTTGTTCGTCGCGACGGCCGGATTTGGCGTTTCCGGCCACCAGTAGCTGCGTTAAGACATGGATTGGCCGGGGAGCACCCCGCGCAGCCCCGGCAAAGCCCCAGTGCCGCATGCAGGTACTGGTTCGTCCTCTAGCCGCCATCGTCGGTTTGCCGACAAGGATTCGGCCGGCCGTTGCCCGGGCTCGGCGCTCGCGCAGCAGCTTGCCGGCTTGCCGATGCCGCTGATACAGTGCGACGACTGCACGCGGACAGTGCTGCGGCTAACTTCTAGCACACCGAACCACCCCGGATGGGTATTCTTCAAATGCGAAAACGACGGGGTATGTTGTTGTTTCCATTCGGCTTTGTCAACCTATTCGGTTCAATTCCGATAACTTATGGAGATCGTCATGTGTGTAGAAAGATGGAAGCTCATTTTGATTTTGGGAAGGAGAATACATTGATTTATTAATAGAAAGAAACTTAATGGATGTTCATGCGCTCCTTAGTTGAATTGAGGCTAATGATGCGGCTGCATGTGCAATTAGAGAAAAAACTAGATGGGAAGCAACGTATACTTCTTTAAAATCAAAGAAGAAGAATGTAGAATCAAGATCAAGAATCCGTAGATCAACAATGAAGGTATGAAGAAGATATTGGTCCAACTAGTGAAAGCAGTTATGAAAGTTGGATATCTTCTAAAATACATAATTGTGACTTTTATTTTTTTGGATCTTGTTATCCTAGTAAAGATTTTGTGAATTACTATGTATCCAATGCCGTTGAAGAAAATAAAATAGTAAGGAAATGTGTTTTCATGTCTGAAATTAAAATGCAAATTACTAGCTACCTGCTCTTCCACTGGGAGAGAATTTGCCTGGGGCCGGCACGGACGGCGGCCGAGGAGACTAGAATATTCTTTTTCATGGGTCTGTTTTACGGGGGTGCGCTCGGCCGCCGTCCGCGTCAGCCGCAAATCTGATTTTTCGCGAACTGTAAAAGCATTTTACGTGTCGCTGTTATACGGGTCTGCTAGAGACGCCTCGGCAGCGAACGAACCCCGCTCACGCCCCGTCCTGCATCTTCAGCGCCCGGTTCCCGCCCAGCGGCATGCAGGCGCCAACCGAGCCCGTAGCTTTCCATCCGCTCCGATTCCCCCCCTTCTCCCGCCCCCGCGATTATAACGCATCCATTCTGCGTTCCACGCACGCACGCACGCACGACACGAACCCAATGCTATTCTAGCCCGCCCCAAAGCCGGGTGGGTTGGCGCTGCCGCAGCCCGCACCAAGCTCGGCTCTCCATCTCATGCGCGCGCGCTGCCGCCTGCCGCCTGCTCCCGCGAGGAGAGCCTCCTCCTCCTCCACCAGCCCGCGGCGGGCGCCATGGACCTGCTCGGCGTCTTCTTCCATGGCGCGACGTGCGTAGGCCGGAGGCAGCCCCGCTTATTACCTCATCCCTTCCGCCTCTGAGCTTTTCTTTTCCTCTAATTTGGTGTGTACGTTCTTCAGGCTCGCGTTCGAGCGGGACGACCTCGGGAAGGAGATCATGGGGATCGCCGTGCCGGGCGCGCTCGCGCTCATGGCCGACCCGCTCGCGTCGCTCGTCGACACCGCCTTCATCGGCCGCATAGGTGTTGCTTGCCTTCTCTTGCCCCCCTTTGCCCCCTTTCCCCTGCACTCTGCTTACCCCCATTTTCCACCTGGTTTTAATCTGCTCCAGACATGATTGTCAGATACAACAATTTTGCACGTATGGCTAATTAAGCTTTGCTTCCTCCTAGTTTTAGTCTGCTCCAGACATGATTGCAGATACAATTTTGCACGTATGAGTAATTAAGCTCTGCTTTTTTGCATTTCATCTCCTGGAAATGGTAAATACATTATATACATAAAAAGGATGGTTCCATCCTTTTTTTTCCCTTACTAAAAATGTGATTTCCATGTAGTTGAGCTATCCATGCATTGGGATGTTGTTTATGCCCTTTATACCTTAGCTTATATAGTGTACGGCTGTAGTTAAAACACCTGAGTTCAACTGAAGAATCAGGCAGTGATGTGGCAAGAAGCAGAGGACATGAAAGTTGACCCATATGTTCGACCCCACGTTGAAATCACACATCGATGTACTGTAATAGGTTATATCAGGGCATTTTAAAAAGCCGAAATTTCGTTTTTACGGCACTGCGGAACGAACAAATACTCCCTCCATCCCAAAATAAGTGTCTCGTTGAGACACTTATTTTGGGACGGAGGGAGTAGTTACCTCACTTTTTGATCTTTTCATGGAAGCTTTGTGCAAGAAGGTGCGTTACATCAAAGTTGTGTTGCTTCATTGATCTTCATATCAATTTCTCTTTGTTTAATGTGGAGATTTGAACAACAGTGCTAACATAATTGATGCTTAATCTAGAATGAGAATATTTATAACCCGGCGCAATTAATCATGTTATTTATTGCAGTTACATTACTGTTCTTCTATTTTTGACTTGTAATACATTTGTTACCAAACTATTTCTTGCTACTGTGATGCACAACTATGTTTCCATACGTCCTTTTTAGCTCATTTGTAAAATGGTAATTTGATTGCTCTGATATGTTTCGTGACAAACAGGTCCAGTAGAGATTGCAGCTGTAGGTGTATCTATTGTCGTGTTCAATCAAGTAACAAGAATTGCAGTATTCCCCCTTGTGAGCGTCACAACATCATTTGTTGCAGAGGAAGATGCTACTTCCAGTGACAGAAACAAAGATGAAATAAGTGGCGAGAATGAACACAATGTTAGCGAAATGGATGAACTGATTACTCATGAAGGTGAAACTTTGTGGTTCTTGTTGTAGAAATTTATATGGTCAAGTGAGGCATATTTATTTGGTCTTCTAATTTATCACCAGAGAATAATGCCACATCCAGCAAATCGTCTTTCGAAACTGACTCAAGTGAGATCAATACTGAGCATAAGCGGAAAAAAATACCATCAGTTTCTACAGCATTACTACTTGGTGGGGTGCTTGGTCTTGTTGAAACTCTGCTGCTTGTTTCCTGTGCAAAACCCATCTTAGACTTCATGGGTGTGAAATCGGTAAATGTTCCTTCGCCCTTTTTTGCTTTTGATGTTGTGAACTACTTTATTTCAGCACAAACGTTAGTTATGAACATCAGCTTTTCCCATGTATTTCAAAAGTAATTGATTTCCCTTCATCAAAAGCTGATAATTGAGGGCTCTTCTGTTATTAAGCTGCTTCTTTTTTTGCCAAAAGTTGTAAGTTAACTTAGTATTGATAGTTGATATGGGCATATATCCCAGATTTACTGAATTAAAATGTAACCATAGGAAAACAATTGCTCCTAATACTTCATATTTGTATGATATTATTGCTAAGATTCAGTTGGATTTGAAAGAATTTAGGTTTCCATTTGAGCTTTTTTCCGGAACTACTTCATCATGTAACCGAAATGCGCTTTTCAATAGGACACTGGAATGTTGAATCCTGCATTACAGTACTTAGTACTCAGATCTTTAGGTGCTCCTGCTGTTCTTTTATCTCTGGCAATGCAAGGGGTATTTCGTGGACTTAAAGATACAAGGACGCCTCTATATGCAACTGGTATAGTACTATTTCCTTGCTTGGATAGTATTACCTTAATTCTCTAACTTTTCACTCATTTAGGACAATAACATGGTCTTACACATCTTTAACTTTTAAAATTATGTCTGCAGAAACTTATTGAAATTATGATAATCTGGTAGTTTGTGTTTTTAAAATTCTACCGATACAACTTTCATGTGGTAGATCATCTAAATGTCTGTATGTATATTTGTCATTAAAGTTTTAAACGGTTAAATGTACAGACTTTAAAAGTTACATGTAGAATGGAGGGAGTGAGTGATGATCTGGAGGTGTATAGTTAAACCAAAATTGAAAATAAAACTCATTTTCTTTTGAGGATGAAAACCCCCGATTATTTGAGCAGTCCTGTCCAACATATGTCTAGTGATTTTTATATTCATATGTCAATCTTAGTAAAGGTAACACTTTTTTGTCTTTGGAGGTGAAATGTAATGTGGGGTTTGATTAATGTGTAGATTCCGTAGGAAGAATTTCTTTCATACGTAACACAATTTAACCCATTTTATGATCACCAGTGGCTGGAGATGCAATCAATATAGTTTTGGATCCAATATTTATGTTTGTGTTTCAGTATGGTGTCAGTGGTGCAGCAGTTGCTCATGTTATATCACAGTACGTAGTGCTATTCTTTCTCTTTGATAGATACCATCGTTCTTCTTCTCATAGGAAGATTCACACTTGATCCCAAATTATGAAATTATTTTGTATATCTGTTGTGATAGTTCATAGTGGATCTTATGCAGATATTTCATTGCTGCCATACTCCTATGTAGACTACGCCTGCAAGTTGAACTACTGCCACCCAACTTGAAACATCTGCCGATTGGTCGGTTCCTTAAAAATGGTAACACCTACTGACACTTTGTATGAATGTTTAAGTAAATAATTGCAGAAAATTGTTCTATAAAACTTTTTTTTTCATGAAAAATTCTTACTGAACTAGTTTGTTCCGGGCAGTCAATCTGGACCAAGATAAGATCTTCTAAAACACATTTAGCATTACTGAGCCATGTTCCACAAAACGAACTATTGCTCCAGTCAAAAAAAGGGACCATTTTACCATATCAATTATAATGGTAGATTTATCTTTGTATGAAATCATGTTACAACCAACGCCCAATTCAATTGTTGATTATTTTGTCTACATTTGACCTATGTTCATAGACAGCATGTTGTTAGCTTTGATACAACCAGAAATCGAGTTCAGTAATCAGTGTGATGCACAGCCTACAGCTTGATGCGAAGTTGTGGACTGCTGCTGGTAGACTGGTAGACGATGCGTCTTAGCCCTTGTCGAAAGACCCCTAGAACCAGACTGAGGGTGTGCTGTTTTCCACCCAATCGCAATGGAAGCAGTGCTACTGCGTTTCGTCCAAAAACAAACTCATTCTGGGATAGTGCTCTGTGCTTTTTCAGTGGCTATGCTTAAGCATTCTTCTTTGTTTATTATGTAAAGGTGTAAAGGTCTTTACTCTTGCACTCTTCAGGTTCTCTGTTACTTGCCAGAGTTATTGCCGCAACATGCTGTGTAACACTCTCTGCATCAATGGCTGCACGGCTAGGTTCAACTCAAATGGCTGCATTCCAGATTTGCTTGCAAATATGGTTGGCATCTTCCTTCTTGCTGATGGATTGGCTTTTGCTGGACAGGTTAGGGAACGCTTTTCTTCTTTTCTTTGATCAGTAACAGGTCTTTTTTACTTCTTTCGAAGTTAGGCCTCTTCTTTTCTCCGATCCATGACAAGCCAACTTATTATCAATGTCTTTAATAGAAATTCGTCGCCCTGGTTGTGTGCATCAGTTGATGCAGGGGGCGGGCTGACACCTCCACTTTGAACAAAATATAGTCATGCATTGCCATAACAACTTTTACTAGCTACATCAGTTAACTTTTCATATTTTTACAGTACTATATTGCTTACTTTGTGGAACTTTAGTTACCTGTAAGATGCAATCCACACCTTGAAATATTTGTGTTTCTGGGTTCTCTGTCGTTGACCATAAATCATGAGAGTTTGTTAATAACATAGAAGGATATGCTTCAAACAATGTGTTTCACACATATTATGTACTATTCGTGTGTGAAAACATTTTTCACAGGCTATACTTGCAAGTGCATTTGCTCGTAAGGACCATTCGAAGGCCAAGGCCACAGCTTCCCGCTTACTGCAGGTATGGTTCCTTTTTTCTATAAATCCTTTTTTGTCACCTTAGTGAAGGACTGTTTATTTTGCAGCTTGGATTGATCTTGGGGCTTCTCCTGGGCCTAGTTCTAGGAGTTGGCCTCCATACGGGTTCGAGATTATTTACAGAAGACCAGGGTGTACTGCATCATATCTACGTGGCAATACCGGTACAGTTACAGTATGCCGAGTCCTAAGAGTACCGCAACTCCGAGTTTTGAAATGTTATAGTTACGTTTCCATGATTTTCTTGCAGTTCATACTTGAGAGCATGACAATCTTCTCTTATACTCCTATTTAATTATCTCAAGGCAGTTTCGTGAACTAAGGAGAGTTCTTTTGTTCTATGTACAGTTTGTCGCTCTCACTCAACCGATCAACGCTTTAGCTTTTGTTTTTGACGGTGTCAATTATGGCGCATCTGATTTTGCATATGCTGCTTATTCATTGGTAAGTAAACAGACATAGTTTTTTATTTGTGCTCTACTAGTTTTCTGACTTTTTTCTTCTGACACGTTCCATTGAATTCTGTATCTTCAGATACTTGTGGCGATTGTCAGCATTGCTTGGATTGTCGCCCTCGCCAATTACAGTGGTTTCATTGGAATCTGGATAGCCTTGTCGATCTACATGTGCCTCCGCATGTTTGCAGGGTTGTGGAGGTACAGTGAGCAAAGCACTCTGAATTTCCTTTTGTTGAAGTTCATTATCACAACGAGAGCATAAACCCTTATTCACTATTGACTTTAAAAATTGAGCTTACCTGAATGCAATGCACAATGTTAAACTAAGCCGTAACTGGTAATTATGCCATATGTTGTGCACGAGGAGTAGGAGGTATATAACTCTGGACCCCTTCTAAATAAGAAGAGATAATGCAAATTTGCTTGAGTTTCCCGTTTCATCCTTGGTGCGGCTATATTTTCTATATGGGTTATAGCTTAGGTACTCTTGATTTTTTGTTTCAGGATTGGGACTGCACGAGGGCCATGGGCTTTCCTTCGCGGCTGAGCATGCATGCATGTATATTCTCGTAGACAGTCTGACTGTAGGTAGAATATTTACACTTGTAAACAACTTTGGAGTAACTGTGTTACTTGTATGCCTCGGGCCTGCCACCATGATCACCAGAGACCAGACTGATCTTTAACAATGCAACCTAGCACAAGAATGGCATATTGCACAAACGAATAAACAAAAAGAGTTGCACTTTATTTTTCGAACATGCTATGATCTGCCGTGTACTCAGCCTGCCTGAATTGGACGCATTCCCGCATCAAAATATAAAGATCAGGATCACACTCATCAGTTAGGCAGTTTGCGCTTGTACCTGACGAATGGAAGGGAACTGTAGTCCGACCCGGCCATCAACCAGAAGAGCCAATCACATGTTAGTCCAGCTGCAAACTATCGTATGCATAGCTAGTTAATTCCTGGAACCTCATACAGAATGGAGCTGTCAGCCGGCACATCCACATTGTAATCGTGCTGCAACTGCAACCTGACAAGCCCTTGTAATCGTGCTTCCTCCAGGCTTCTGGTGTCTGTAAACGTTGGCAGTAGCAAGAAATCCGAGAATTCCGCTGGCCAGTACCCCGAAGCCGAACACCCAGCCTCAGTTGTCCTGGATCCACACCATGATCGTGCTAGAGAAGAAGCCGCCGCCATTGACGGCGAAGTAGTACCAGTTGTAGTAGAGCTTCTTATTCTCCGCCACGTTGCTGTCATCGAACTGGTTGGCTCGGAATGTGGGAACACAAGGCCAGATGCCACCCAGACCCAGAGCCTAGACAAGACGGACAGGGCACCCTGGGGAGAGATTGCCATCGAATCGGACACTTTGTAGAGCCTCGGCTGAAAGTGTCAGTATAGCCATTCCATAAAAACATCGCATGAATGGTGTTCAGATAACTGCTGACTTTGAAGCACAAACAAGACATGGATTTAATCAAGGGCCATAGCTAGGTGAAGCACTGACCAAGGTGAAGACGACGATTGTCCCGTGTATTCCCTAATACGAATCTGCCAAGAATGCGCCGAGCGGACATGTCAGCTGGCAGGTGCCCTGCCAAGAGGCGACCCTGCTCGCCGCCGCGACGTTGCCTCAGTACTGCATCTTGGTCTGGTCAGGTAGCTCACCAGACACCAGGTTTGTCCCGACCGGCCGACCGCGTAGTACGCCAGAGCCCCGCAGAAAATAGATCTTGCCCAAGCCTTCGATAGCATTGTAAAAAATGGATTGAATATGTGCCATATTCTTTTAGGCTGAAATTTGGACTAATAGATCAACACCGCAAGGCGTTGTCAACTTAGTCAACAAATGATTTTGACATCCATAGCTGTTGGATTCACATCCAACGACCGACATCCATCTTTAATTTCTCGTCTTCTTCCTCCAGCACTCCCGAGACCGCCTGCTCCCGCCTCCGGCAGCTAACAGCTTGCCTAACTGCGAAGCACTACCCCACCGCCGGCCAGGCCATCGCTCCATCCATCCACACCTCGTGTTATTCTCCGCCGACTGCAGAATCACACCGGACCAGAACCAGTTAACCCTCGTACACCTCTTCGTCTGCGATTCCACTACCGCGTCTTCTCATCTTCAGCTCGTTCCCGTCCGGGGCTTCGCCGTCGTCCACCGCCTTGGTGTACTCTGCGCGGCGTGGTCAAAGTAGTCAACAAACGAGAGTCATCGGAATAGGACTGTACGTGGATAGGCTGACAGTGGAGAAGCACCAGGTCCATGGACGCACGCATTCAACCGCCTCCTTATTACGCAAAAATAAAATTGTCTCTCCCTGAAAGCTGGGACCCACTAGTTATATCTTCGCATGGAAGGAAGTGTCTCCTTATTCCTCTCCCTGACAGCTGGGACCCACCAGCTACATCTTCGCTCGTGGAAGTGCCTCCTTATTACGGGCAAAATAAATGATTCCGTCCCTGACAGCTGGGACCCACCAGCTATATCTTCGCATACAAGGAAGTGCCTCCTTATCCTCCTTGACAGCTGAGACCCACCTGGTCGAAGCATACATAGCGTTGCCTGTCTGGTCGCGGCCGTGTACGTACATACTGGTCGATCTGTGTTTCTGCAAGGATGAATGGTGGCCAAGTAAGTAGTGGCACGTGTCGTAGTAGAGCCTTCGAAGTAGCAGTTCATGCAGTCTCTAAATCGTGTACACATACGTACAACCATAGTGCAAAAACTACATTCATGTATGTACATACAGGCAGGGACTCAAATGCGTACTCGTGCATACGTATGGCCAGGGCTCGTGTACATGGGGAGGCAACGGATGGTAGCAATGACGTCCTGTTCATCGGCAACCAACCGGCTAGGTTGGAACGGAGGAAATAACGTCGTGTTCACCGGGAGCCAAGCGACTGGGTCAGGACGCGTCCTGTTCATCGGGAGCCGACTGGCTTGGACGGAACAACCGAAACAGGATCTGGCTACCGCAAAATGGAGGAAACAAACTTGTCGCCAACCGCCTATGGTCGAAACATGGTCCTGATGATCGGGAGGGGTCTGACATACCGCAAAACGTCGAAAACAGAATTCTGTTCGAGGGCCTACGGTCGTAACGGGGTCCTGTTCATCGGGAGGGGTGTGGCATACCGCAAAATGGGACTCCATGGGATACTGTTCATCCACCGTCGACTACCTCCAGCCTCCACGGGCTACTGTTCATCCTTCATCGACTTCCTCCAGCCTCCATCTGATACTGTTCATCCACAATCGACCTCCTCCAGCCTCCACCAGCCATTGTTCATCCACGGGCTACTGTTCATCTAGCCTCCACCGGCTACTATTCAACCAGCCTCCATGGGGTCATGTTCATCCACCCCAACCGGCTGGGGTGTATGGCTGCCTCCCCGGTGTCCTGTTCATCCAATGGCAACCGCCTACTACCACAGGGTCATGTTCATCCAACGGCAACCGCCTACGCACACGGTCAGGGTCATGTTCATCAAACTCCCACAAGGAACTGTTCATCCACAGCTAACCAACCGGCTAGACTCACCACGTCTCGACTCGTTGTACGTATCACGCGTCGCTGGCAAAGAACGAAAATCGCTTCATCCAGAGGCAACCCAACCGGCTAGCTACGTCTCCCACGGGGATTCGATCAGCTTTAGTAAGCAGTAGCAATGATCGATCGGGTTTAGTTAGTAGGGAAGGAGTCAGTCGGGTTTAGTTAGCAGGGAAGGGGCCGATCGATCGACTTTAGTACGTAGCAGCGCGACCGCTCGGGTTCAGTAAGCGAACGCCTCTCGCTCGGGTTCAGTTATAGCGACACACGGCTCGCATCACACGCGCGTACGAGAGAGAAACGCGCAAACCACACTGCATCACTCGGCCCTGACCACCCACCGTAACTGGGAACTCCGTGACAATTTCCTCGCCCCACTTCTACCATGATTTTTTATGTCATGGACGGCCCAAAGAATGTCATGCAGGTGCGTCCCCGGCCCGCCCAAAACAAAAAAGCCCATTTTCTGTCATGATTTTTTGTCATAAAAGTAGAAGCCCACCACATGTATGATGATACATGTTTTGTCACAATTATCGTCATAGAAGTGTCATAATCATGACAGAAAAAAATTTGTTCGGGCCATAATGCCACGGATGTTTCTTTTTTTTGTAGTGCTAGGACTCCGATCCGGGAGCGACTAGGAATCTCAGGTCGTTTGACCGACTCCGGGGCGACTAGGACTCTTAAGTCGGTTGGACCCCCCTCTCCCCCTATATATAGATGGGTAGAGGGAGAGGAAGCGCACCCTTGCTGCACCCGTCCAAACCACTGGAGTCGCCCGAATCCACTGGAGTCGCCCGAATCCACTGGAGTCGCCGGAATTCCTGCAGCCCTTCCTCCTCCACCTCTCCCCTCTCGCGTGCACGCCTTGGCAAAGCCCTGCCCGCATAGATATATTGTCTCCATCACCACCACGTCGTCATGCTGCTGGAGTTCTCGATCCCATCTACTACTTCCGCTGCCTCGCTGGATCGAGGAGAGGAGGTCGTCATCGTCCGTACAAGTGTTAACCGCGGAGGTGCTGCCGGTTGCGGTGCTGATCGTGGAGGTCATCGTCGATCTTGAGATTGATTCGTGTACGACTACATCAACCACGGTCTTAGATCATTAAGGCTTTCGGTCTTCGAGGGTGAGTTTGATCTAGTCTATCTCGTTACATGCATCTAGTAGATTAGATCTTGGTTCACTTGTTTGTTATGCGGTAGGAATTTTTTTGGTTTTCCATGCTACGAATCTCCTCCCCTCCCCTCCAGATCCCTCCTGGTCCCGTCCGCTCCCCTCCCCTTTGCCTCTCCTTCCGCCGCCGCCGGATCCCGGCTGGGCAAAGCCCGTGTAGGGGGGGTGATGGCAGCGGCGGGACGTCCCTTCGTCGCGGCTTGGAGGCGTGGCTGTGATGGTGGATCTTGAGTGGGTGCCTCGGGATGACGT
The DNA here is from genome assembly GCA_021605145.1 of Aegilops bicornis. Taxonomy (NCBI): domain Eukaryota; kingdom Viridiplantae; phylum Streptophyta; class Magnoliopsida; order Poales; family Poaceae; genus Aegilops; species Aegilops bicornis. The sequence continues at coordinate 563,503,500 of CM038669.1, read as the reverse complement.
GTGTGTGGCGATGGCGTCGGTCACGCGGCTATGTGACCACCTCTACCTTTTGTTGTCTTCATCGTTGGTCCAAAGGGATCTGGTCGGTGGGTGTTGCCTCGCGGTGGCTTCCCGGCGGCGGGTCATGTGGAGGAGGAGATGGTGGCCTAGTTGAGGAAGTGGGTGAGGATGCCACCATCGTCGGCGGCCCCCGTGGGTGTCGTTTTCCTCGTTGGAGGCGACGGTGGGGGCGTCTGTCGGCGTTCTGGGAACGGGGGTACCCAGACTTGCCTGCCTGCGGCCTGCGGCGTGGCTCAAGGGGTGGCCTAGCACGGCCCATCTTCATCAGCACGAGCTCAAGACCCTCGTGAGGGGCCAAGCCTCGCGGGGCGGACGACAAGAAGCTTCCTCAGGCACGGCCTCGTCAGGCTGGCTCGCGAGGAGGCGGAGAGATCAAGGCGGGGTACCTCACGAGGTGCCCATGACGCAAGCCATGACAACCAAAGGGCGCCGGTGGGCGCCCGGCCAGCCTTGATGTCCTCATTTCCTCTTTGGTGCAAAGGGGCAAGCGCAGGCGGGAGCATCAAGCAAAGGCATCCGTTTCAGTGCAACAAGACCAAGACCGTCGCAACGGCAGGAAGGAAGTCATCGCGGAGCCCAAGCCGGCGTCACCACCAGAGCCTTTAGCAGGCGAGGACCTACTTTAGTCAGGATAAGTGTACTAGATGTTCCCCTTCAAAATGGCCAATTATTGGTGCCCTTCCCGCTCAATATTTGGGAAGAGGCCCAGGGCCTTTGCCTATAAATAGGACTAGACACCCACAGGGTAGAGATAGATCGGAGACATCTTAGAGAGATCTAGACATCTCGCCTCATCTTAGCTTGATCCACTCCGATCGAGAGCCTAGCCACAAGAACACCTCACCCTCGCGAGGCTGTTCTTCCTTGTATTGTTCATCATCAGCCCAAGAGGCAATCCACCACGCCACACACTGGAGTAGGGTGTTACACCACAATGCTGGCCCGAACCAGTATAAACTTTGTGTCTCTTGTGTTGTTCTTTCGGTAGTTTAGATCCTAGCGAGGCGATGAGGTGCAGGTAGGTAGGGGGCGAGATCTCCGCGCGCACCCCAGTGTTCGAACCTAGAGGGTCTGCCGGAACCCGAAATCCGACATTTGGCGCGCCAGGTAGGGGTGCGTCGGAATTCGTCTTTCGCCGCCCTGTTCTTCGCTGACCATCGCATCCATGTCTGACGCTCGTCGGGCCCGCGCCGAGCGCCGAGCTGCTCTCGCTACCCGCGTCGCCCAGACGGCCCCGTCGGCGGCCGCCCCGTTCCCGTCGCCTGCCGTCAACGCCGCCACCGGCCCGGCGGGGAATGAGCAGCAAGCATCGTCCCAGCATCCCTCCGTGAGGCGAGACGGCCGTACTGCTACTCCTTCACTCGCCCCAACTGGTTCTTCGTCTCGGGCGCTCCGCGCGCCCATGGAGGCTCGAGCTGCGCTCATCACGGCAAACGAGCTCCTGCGCTACCGCCTTGTCGACGACGTCTACGAAGAGTGGCTCAACCGCGTCGCCGAGCTCGTCCGCGCCGTAGGGGGCTCCCCTGTGCCGTCCTTCTCGCTGCACCACGCCCCGCCCTGCGCGGGCGATGAAGCTCCGGGGGCGCCCCCTCAAGAAGGCGCCCTGGCCCCAAGGCGCGTGGCCCCTGGGCGGAACCCACTCCGTCCAGCGCAGCATAGCAAGAGCAGAGCTGTCAAGAGGTCCCTCGCCCCCAAGAAGCTGCCCGAGTGCTCCCTGCACCGGCTCGTCACGACCACGCTCCGCTTCCAAAGACGCTAAGCGCTGCTCCCAGCGGCAGCGCATGGGGACCCGCAAGACCAGGCTTTTCGTCACCAAAGGCCTCTCGTGGCCACTGCAGGCTGCCGCACCTTCACCACCGAGCTGCGCAGCGTCGCGTGGCCTGGCAAGTTCAAGCCAGACCTGCCTCCTCGCTACGACGGCACGGCCGACCCTGCGGAGTTCCTCCAGCTCTACGAAGCTGCGATCAAGCCGCCAATGAGGACGAGAAGGTCATGGCGAACTGGTTTCCTATGGCACAAGGACGGAGCCCGCACCTGGCTCCTGGCACGATCTCCTCCTGGGACGAGATGCGCACCCGCTTCATCGCCAACTTCCAAGGTACTTGAGATCGGCCTCCTGCCGTGAGCGACATGCGCCGCATCAAGAAGCAACCAGGGGAGACCCTGCAGAAGTACATCCAACGCTTCAACAACGCACGCCTCAAGATTCCCAAGGTGACCGAGGAGGCCATCATCTCAGCCTTCTCCGACGGTGTGCGTGACATCAAGATGAAGGAGGAGCTGGCGATGCATGAAGATCTGTGCACCTCCTTGGAGCTGTTCAACTTGGCGACCAAGTGCGCCAGGTGAGGAAGGACGCCTCTCCTCCTTGAGCTGCTAGCCACAGACCCAGAAGAGAAGAAGCCCAAGGCCAAGGACGTGAAGCGCAAGGGGGCTGCCGTGCTCGCGGCAGAACCAGACACCAAGCGAGGCAGAGATCAGCCCGAGTCTTCCAAGGGCAGCCGGTACTGTGTGTACTACGACCTCCACAACCACAACACCAACGAATGTCAAGAGCTCCGAGCCGTGCGAGAAGGGAGGATCGTTCGATGCCCCGACCGCAAAGATCGAGGCTACGGCCGAGGAGGAGGAAGAAACGCAGGACGCTGGGAAGACCGTGGCCCTCGCCAAGGGTGGCGTGACCGACCTCGCGAGGATCGCTGGCAGGATCAGCCTCGCGAGGGAGGCCGAGGGATCAGCCTCGCGAGGATCGCCCATGAGGAAACGCAGGCCTCCCTCCTCGGCGTCGCAGCCAAGGAGAAACGAGGACCATCATCGCCGAGCAGGGGCTGGGGCTTCAGAGCCGCGCACGATCGCTTGCATCCTGGGCGGAGCTCAAGCCCCAGCCTCTCAACGCATCTTCAAGAAGTTCACCCACAAAGTGAATGCAGTCCTCCCCAAGCTCGAGGCCACGCGCCCTCTCAGGTGGTCAGCGTGCATCATCACGTTTAGCTCAGCAGATCAGCTCAAGTGCGCGGCCACAGCCGGAGTCCTTCTGATGCTTTGTTCCCCAATCATCAGCAACGTGCAAGTCACGAGGACCCACACCGACGGCGGAGCAGGGCTCAATGTCCTGTCCGTAGAGACATTCAACAATCTCCAAGTGCCTTACAATCAGCTTCAGCCAACCAAGCCTTTCTCCGGAGTCACCGATGGCTCCACAGTCCCAATTGGGCAGGTCCGCCTCGCTGTCACCTTCGGGGCGCGACAACCATCAAGACCGAGCTCATCGACTTCGATGTCGCCCACATTCGCCTGCCATACAATGCCATCCTCGGGTACCCAGCTCTGGCCAAGTTCATGGCCGTGACTCATCACGGCTACAACGTCCTCAAGATGTCAGGAAGCGGCGGAGTCATCACGGTGCCTTGTGAAGAAAGAGATGCAGTGTGCTCCCTGGAGCGAGCTTTTCAAGCTGCATCACTTGAAGACCCAGATCGCAGGAGCGTGAGGCTCCCCGAGACCGCTCCCAAGAAGAAGAAGACATCGCCAGGCCCGACCCCTCAGGAGGCAGGCCCCCTGGTCCGCGCTGTTCAGGGGGCACCTCCTTCGTCAGATAGGAAGGCGCGCCTCGGCGCCCTCCTCAAGCAAGGCTCGGGGGCTCTCTCCTGGAGGGCCACCGACCTTGCTAAGGTCACGAGGGAGGCGCTTGGGCACCACTTGGAGACGTGTTTCAAAGCACGTTTCCCTTAGGAAGGAGCGAGGCAAGGAGGGCCAAACCCTCAGGAGTTCGTCGGCCAGATCATTCAGGAGCTGCAGGAGTCAAGAGTCATGAGTGGCAGCCGCCGCTTACCCGCTGTAGCTCCCCATCCAGGCGAGGATGGTGGGCTGCGTGTCTGCATCAACATACCAGGGCTCAACCGAGCCGCCTCTCAGGAGCGCTTCTGGCCCTCACGCGCGGGGCGCTGCAAAGGTCCACCCCACAGCTATGTTCGCATGCCCTACGGCGTGCCGAACGCAGCCGCCACGCGCCAACGCCTCATGAGGAGCATCCTGGAGGCTCAAGAGGCCAGGCGTTCCGCAGTCCTGGCGGAGATGGTCCGCGAGGAGCCACCAGCGCCTCCGGAGCCTCCCGAGGCTCCTGGGCCTGGGGGCTCGTGAAGGTCGGCTTCCGCAGCCCACGACATCCGCTACTTCAACATCCCTTTGTCTTCAACGTTATCAGGTGACATCCTTCAAGTTTCATTTCCGGTGGGAGCGCCCCGAGCTGCATCATTCCTGCATCGCGTGGGTCCGTCCTCGCGGCGTGTATTACTTTTACTTCATGTTCCTAGCTTACTTTATTGGGGGCGCCCCTCGGGCTGCATCATCCCCAAGTCGCTCGGGCCAGACCCAGCAACGTCTGCATTCCCTAAACCTATGTCAATGAACTTGCTCCTTCATGATTAACATGCTTGACCTAGTTGCCCGCTCAACTGACACCGACTGATGGAGTTGCTCCCCAACGGCACGACGCTTGCGCATGGGTCCGTCCCTGCAACGCTGACAAACCTGAATGGCTGAGCTCTAGCCGCGGCAGCCCCGCACAGCGCCACCTCGTCAGGCCTTCAGTGCCTCGTCACCTCTCCAAAGCAACCAACGGCTGACCGACGCTTGTCATAGCGGACTCTTGTTCTTTTTCTGGAGAGCCTGTAGGATCCCTTCAAGGAGCAGCGCCAGGCGAGGCCCTCACGGCATCTTCTTCACTCTCGCCCGCGCGAAACGCTTGCACGTTAAAGGGGGGGGGGGTACCTGAGCATCGCGACTCATGGGCTCCTACTGGCTCTCCAGCCCTCACCCTCTGGCCTTGTCCACGGCATCGCGACCTGGCATGCCAGCGAAGGCTGAGACCCGCTCGAGGGCCGGGACCCGAGGACGTAGAGCAGAAAGGGGAGCAAAGGCGAGAGGGAAGAGGCACGCGGGGACCTCGCCAGGCAGGCTCTCCTGCCGATGCGCGGACCTAGCGTCGCACCAGGAAGCGGTTCCTGACTCCCGAGATAAGTCGCCCTCCAGAAACACTGGCTATCGCAGCACCGACCCCGCACCCAATGCAATCCCGTGTTAGCAACGTCGCGCTCCTTTCTTACCAAACGATGGCTGCTTGAGCGCTACAAGGGACCTCCTCAGCATCGCGACTCAGGGGCTCTTACTGGACCCCGGGCCGCTCACCTCCTGGCCTTGACCACGGCATCGCGACCTGGCATACCAGCGACGGCGGAAGCCTACCTTGGGACCGGGACCTGTCGGCGCAGAGCACCAAGCCCTCGTGAGGCTCGAAAGGAAGAACTAAGCTAAGACGGAATGAGCATCTCGCACTACTTCATGGCAAGGATTATATTAACAGATAGAACCACATGCACCTTACAAGCCCCCATGGGGCGCGCTTTTCGATTCCTCGCAGGGAACAGATCCTAAAGAATGCTAACTACATGCGCCTCCGCGAGAGACGCCATCATCAACAGTGAAAGCCGTCAGGCACCAGCGCCAACCTCATCCAGATCAGAGGCAGCGGCGGCCTGACGAGCCCGCCGTGCTCCGAGAGCGGCGCAGGCTCGGGGGCTCGTAGCTGTCGTCGCTCGTCTCCAGAGTCGCGAGAAGCTCGGCGGAGTCGCTGGATCCTCCGACGCCTCCGCCTCGAGGAGTCTGCTGAGGGAGCGATCGGCGAGCCTGGTCCTCGCCGCGGCAGGGCCCCGACCGCCTCTCTCAGAGCAGCACTCCAGCCGGCGTCCTTCCGCGTTGAAGACCTTGAAGAGCATCATGGAAGCACCGCCGTACTCCAGGTGGATCGCGAGGGCGCCCCTCGTCCTGCAGACCCGGGCGATCTCGCCCCAGCCTCGAGTCATGAAGACCTTGCCCGGAGCGACGACCGTGACCTCCGCTTCGGTCGCGAGGGTGTTGCAGTCGGCGTGCTGCAACCGGAGCTCCAAGTATCCCCCCTGCGGCATCACGAAGGCGAAGGAGGGAGGGAGGCGAATCCAAGACTGAGGAGGCATGGCGGCGTGGAGCACAAACTCTCGGGAGGAGCCCTCGGCATGAACTCCAGGAGGGACAACGCAGCGCGCCATGACCCGCCCGGCCGGCCCGGCGGCGTCGTCCATGGCGCCGACGTCAACTTCTTCGTGGCCTCAAAGTGGGCGTACAAGGGCAGCGGGAACTCGGCGGGCCGCTCGCACTAAGGCCTCGACACCTCTGTCCGCGCCCTCATCTCGATGACATAGGGCTAGCCGCTTCTTCGGCGGAAGCGGGTCGGGACCCTCTCGGGGAGCCTTTCCCTTCTCTTCCGCGGAGAACCGGCGGATCGGAGCCATCACCGCAAAGTGGAGCAAGGACGGAGAAGAAGGAGAAGCAAGAAGAGATGGACTAGAAGGGCACGCACTGCCTGCATTTTATAGCCGGGAAGGCCAACCATCGACCTCCACGATCGCAGTAATCATGACCCGCTTTGCATGCGAGGACTTGTCAATTCGATGCGATTCTTGCCGAGGCGTCGTGGGGAAGCAGGGGCATACGCCCAATCAACCGCCACGCGGCGCCCAAAAGGCCGCAGGCTGTTAGGGGCCATGTGCCGCACTTGCCCTTCGCTTCTCGCCAGGCCAAGTCCAGCGCGCTTTGGGCGGGGCTCAAGCGCTCGGGAACGGGGGTACCCAGACTTGCCTGCCTGCGGCCTGCAGCGTGGCTCAAGGGGTGGCCCAGCACGACCCATCTTCATCAGCACGAGCTCAAGACCCTCGCGAGGGGCCAAGCCTCGTGGGGAGGACGACAAGAAGCTTCCTCAGGCACGGCCTCGTCAGGCTGGCTCGCGAGGAGGCGGAGAGATCAAGGCGGGGTACCTCACGAGATGCCCATGACGCAAGCCATGACAACCAAGGGCGCCAGGCGGGCGCCCGCCAGCAGTGTCCTCATTTCCTCTTTGGTGCAAAGGGGCAAGCGCAGCGAGAGCATCAAGCAAAGGCATCCGCTTTGATTGCAACAAGACCAAGACCGTCGCAATGGCGGGAAGGAAGTCATCATGAGCCCAAGCCGCGTCACCACGAGCCTTTAGCGTAGGACCTACTTTAGTCAGGATAAGTTTACTAGATGTTCCCCTTCAAAATGGCCAATTGTTGGTGCCCTTCCCGCTCAATATTTGGGAAGAGGCCCAGGGCCTTTGCCTATAAATAGGACTAGCCACCCACATGGTAGAGATAGATCGGAGACATCTTAGAGAGATCCAGACATCTCGCCTCATCTTAGCTTGATCCACTCCGATCGAGAGCCTAGCCACAAGAACACCTCACCCTCGCGAGGTTGTTCTTCCTTGTATTGTTCATCATCAGCCCAAGAGGCAATCCACCACGCCACACACTGGAGTAGGGTGTTACACCACAATGGTGGCCCGAACCAGTATAAACTTTGTGTCTCTTGTGTTGTTCTTTCGGTAGTTTAGATCCTAGCGAGGCGGCGAGGTGCAGGTAGGTAGGGGGCGAGATCTCCGCGCGCACCCCAGTGTTCGAACCTAGAGTGTCTGCCGGAACCCGAAATCCGACAGCGTCCCTCGCTTCATTGTTTCCGGGGGAAACCTCAGATCTGGAGGAGGCCACCATTGATGGCGGCGCCGTGGGCGTCGTAGCCCTCGTTGGAGGCGTTGAGGGGCCTCCTGGATCGGATGATGGCGACGTCTTCATCTCACCCCCGTGGGGGCATCATCTTTGGAGACATTCATCGCCCGGACAGACATGTGGACGGCTTGGTGGTTGGGCTTCGGTAGGTGGTGAAGCGGTGCTTCATCCTACACATACATGGTAGTGGATCTCAACAGCATGCTGCAGTAGAGACTCGGCGTCCGATGGGTGGCGATGGACTCTTGCAGGAGGACGACGTTATGTGGCATCGTGGTGTCGTCGATGGCAGAGAGGTCTGGCAAGGTCGACGCGTCAGTACCTGATCTGAGGATGGATCGATGGATGAAGGAGGTGACGACCCTTGCAGCGTGCGCATGTGGTGCCCACTGAAAGTGCACCGGACCGGTGTGTAACATAGTCCGGGTATTATGGTTTGATGGGGCATCCGGCATTAGATGTTAGGTGTTGGTGCGATGTATGTTTGGTATTAGGCTCGGACATTCGGCACCCCTTCATAACAGGGATAGGAGTAGCGACAGGTGTTGCCAAGATGATGACTTCAGACTTACTGATGTATTATCTTATAAAGGCTTTGCGAATAATTAATAAAATGACTGCATACATCGCCATATGCAAAGGCTGGGGTACATCCTCCTTTTAAATTCTTTTTGTTAGGAATCGCATCAGTATTTGGTCTCCAAATTAAAAGTCGTCACACTATTCCACACTAGCTTGGAGGTCAGGTGACTGCATTTTATATGTCCACATAATCTGTAGACAGATGTCGACGTTGCATGATCTTTAGTAGGTTGGGACCGTTGGGTTGCTCACATGATGCGTGACCTACAGCTTGCCAACCCTCAGCCCCCACCTTTGATGAATAGCTGCTTATGATTGAACAGTTATTAGCTAGTAGTACTACTAGTAACGTACTCCAGTAGTACTCTAGGAACATGCAAATATGCACACGAGCAAATCTAAGAGCGGTAGCTGGTGAATTATGTTATGCTTCGTGAATTTTACAGCTTTTTTAAAAAAAGATCATCATGGCTAGCTTTATTAACTTAACAAAACGTTTACATCATCGCCTAGTTTATTAAGGAGGAAACTAGGGGGGTCACCATCCCAAATACTAGAAAGTTTATTATGGAAACTAAATTGAGCTAGCTCATGAGCAACACTATTAGCCTCTCTAAAACAATGCATAAAATTGACCTTTCCTATATCCGTAGCCAAGTCCAAAATTTCCGCATATATTGTTGTTGCAGCATCCCACCAATGATCATGTCCAGAGTGCAGTGTAAAAATTGATTACCTCCAAAGATCTGATTCCGCTTCAATAGCATGACATCCCATTATGTTAGCAAAGGCTAGACCACCTATCATTGCCACAGCTTCGGATGTAACAACATTACCAGCTATAGGGTAGTATATGCATGATCCAGCAATGAAATTACCCTTGATGTCGCGTAATATAACCATTGAAGCTCCAGCTCCTTCGTCCGCATGATACGCATCATTTACATTCAGCTTCGCAAAACGTAGTTCAGGCTTGGTCCATCTCTTCTGCACATCCGGCAAAAATGAAACTTCCCGTGTTGGATATGTCTGTTCGCTAAGATTGATCGGACTGGGACCACTCCATGCAAACTTCTCCAGCAAAATATGTACTTTCCGTGGAACCTCAAGCTGCCAAATCTTGTTCCAAATCAGATTGTCAACTGATAGACCTGAACCAGTTCGATTGCCTGCGCATTTTCACGCTTCAAACATACACGCCCAATTTTTATATATTCCAAAATTACAAAAGGGCATTTTCACGCTGGAATTCATTCTTTTTTTCTTTTTCAATTTGGCAACGCCCTGAATATATGACCCATTCAACACGTACATATGCGCCCCCACGTCGGCGGTCTTCTCCTCTTTGCACATGCGCATGCACATGAAACATGCATGCATGTTCTACCTACAACATACTCCGTACGCGTCACCCAGCCGTGGCTTATATATAATCTCCAGCTAGCTGTAATTTCGAGATTAGTTTATCTAGAGCTACCTGTCATATATTCTACTTGGAGGTCGTAGATATATATATTCAACTACTCTACCAATTTTAAATTGGAGTATACATACACTAGACTGGAAAAGTCCGAACTGGTAGGTGCAATAGAGTACGCCATCGCCCCTCGTTTACGTCTTCTAGGCTCCTAGTAGCAGACATGCATGCACGTACGGCAGTGGTTGCCATGGCGTGTGGCGTGTGGCGTGTGCGAACCAGCGCAAAGTGCAGCTGAAAACGACACGGTGTGGCGTGTGCGAACCAAACTCCATCGCCGGTGGTTGCCATGGCGGCATCGATCTCGATCGGCATTGTACTTTGTAGCTTCTGCCGTTTGGTTGTTCCTAACTCGGGAAGCAAATTAGTAGTCCTAACACGGGATTAATCAATGAGATCAGCGTATATATTGTGGGACAGCAAGCTTTTGGATCGGTATGATTGGTGAGAGGAAGACAAGTCGTAGGAGAGATAGATGATCGATCAGGACAACGACGACAATTGATTAGGTTGGGGGATCGGTGTCATGTCATCCTAATCACGGCCGGGCTTAATCAGTTTCTTTTATCTCGCCAAGGAGACGACCGAGCCATGATGATGTCCAGTATACGTCGATCGGACCACATTTCAGGTCCGTGTCCACTATGTCCAGCATACGTCGATCGGACCACATTTCAGGTTCGTGTCCACTATGTCCAGCATACGTCGATCGAACCACATTTCAGATTGGCTTTAGTGAGGGGATCAGAACACTAAGTATTTCCAAAATCGAGCATCACATAGGCGAAGGAAAAATACTGTCAAGTCTTTACTCAAGGAGGATGGAACCCGGTGCTCGTCGGATGAGGAAATGCGTGGGATGGCAGCGAAGTTCTACGCTGACCTTTTGACGTCAGAAGGGTTGGAGGCGGCGGAGCTTCTCCTGCAACATATTAATAGTGTTGTTTCCGAGGAGATGAACACAAGACTGACGGCAGAGGTTACGGATGCTGAAATTGAGATGGCCTTGTTCCAAATGGGGCCAACCAAGGCTCCTGGGCCGGATGGTTCCCCGACGATGTTTTATCAACGATGTTAGAATAGTTGTATAGAGATAGGACTTGTTGTTTAAATTTGTACTTCATCTCTATCTCTTCTTCTCTCTCCCGTAGCTCTCCTCTCCGTATCTTCTGTAACGATCATCATGATTGATCTCCTCAACTTGTACGCCAAGGCTTATACTATATATATACAGATGCGGCCCGAGACAAAGGGTTTAACGCTTTCCAACCTATTTCACATGGTAGTCAGAGCCTCTTTCTCATAGATCAAAGATCGCATCTAGCTACCTCCCTAAAAGTGCATCAAGCCTTCTTCCTCGACCGAGATCATGCCCACCACCGCCGCTGCGTCGCTGTCCGGCACCTCCGGCGCGATCACCACCACCTCATCCTCCGCCTTCGCACCATCCTCATCCAGGACCACCGCGGGGTCTCTTGGATCGCCACCACAGGAGAAGCTCACGAGGGGAAACTTCCTCCTATGGAAGGCCATTGTGCTGCCTCAGATAAAAGGCGCACAGATGGAACACCACCTCGACGGGACGAGCCCGCCACCGCCGGCCACCCTCACCATTACCAAGGAAGGCAAGGAGGAACAGATCTTCAACTATGCCCGATCCCTCTGGTACGCACAACAGCAGCAGCTACAAGGGTATCTGATGGGATCCCTCTCCCGCGATATCCTCGCACAGGTCGCGACATTGCAGACGCCGGCCGAAGTCTGGAGCGCTATCCACGCCATGTTTGCCGCCCAGAGCCAAGCCCAAGCCATCAATACCCGCATCGAGCTCACTAACCTAAAAAAAGGTAACTTGACAATGGCTGAATATCTTGGCAGGATCAAAAGTCTCACCGATGAAGTTGCGTGCACTGCCGCGGCTCTCTCCGACCCGTAAATCGTCTCCAAGATCCTCGCTGGTTTGGACATGGAGTACAATCCCGTCGTTTCCGCACTTGCTGCTCGTGTGGAACCCATCACCGTCCAGGAGCTGTACAGCCAGCTACTGAGCTTCGACGCGCGCCTCACCCTTCTTCATGGCGGCGATCTACGACAGTCCTCGGCCAACTCTGCTGCTCGTGGTCGCGGCCGTGGGCGCGGTCACCAGGGGTAGAACCGTGGCGGCGGACGCGGACGCGACGCTCCTCAGGGCGACGGCGCTCGCTCTGGTGGGGGTTACGGCTACAACAACGGGGGCGGCTACAACAACTCCAACAACAGCGGTGGCGGCGGCGGCTTCAACTCCAACAACAGCCGCCGTCCTGCCGCCTCACGCCCCCGTCCTCGATGCCAGCTTTGCAAGAAATCCGGCCACGAGGTCATGGATTGCTGGCACCGCTACGATGAGAGTTTTGTCCCTGGCTCCCGTCATGTTGCTGCTGCCATGCGCGAACAAGCAGGAGAAGGCGTCTGGTACGTTGACTCTGGCGCCACCGATCATGTCACCAATGAACTAGAGCAACTTGCTCTTCGCGAGAGGTACCATGACGCTGATCAGATCCATACTGCAAGTGGAGGAGGTATGGACATTTGCCACATTGGTCAAGCTTCAATTAATTCCCCTAATCTTAAACGTGATCTCATTCTCAAGGATGTCCTTCATGTCCCACAAGCTGATAAAAATCTTGCATCCATGTCTCGTCTAGCCACCGACAATAATGTTTTCTTTGAAACTCACCCTCGTTATTTTTTCATCAAGGATCGGGCAACGAGGGAACTTCTCCATCACGGTAGATGCATTGGGGGTCTCTACCCCATCACATCCGGAGCATTTAGTCGACGGCGTCGTCAAGTCTACTCCGTCACCAAACCCTCCCTGGAAAAGTGGCATCAAAGATTAGGACATCCATCTTCAGTTATAGTGAAACAAGTAGTTAATAAAGACAAACTCCCTTTGTCACAAAATTCCATTAGTGAGTCTATTTGTGAAGCTTGTCAATGTGCCAAGAGTCACCAGCTTCTGTATCCCAAGTCTTATAGTGTTTCTCATGCTCCTTTAGAGCTTATTTTTAGTGATGTATGGGGCCATGCCCGAGATTCTTTTGGAAGAAAAAAATATTATGTGAGTTTCATTGATGACTACAACAAGTTTACTTGGATTTATTTACTAAAGTATAAATCTGAAGTTTTTTCTATCTTTCAAGAATTCCAGAAACTCGTTGAAAGGCAATTTGATAGAAAAATTCTTGCAGTCCAAAGTGACTGGGGAGGGGAGTATGAAAAACTTCACTCTTTCTTCCGGAGCATTGGCATTGCTCATCATGTGTCATGTCCTCACGCACATCAACAGAATGGCTCCGCTGAGCGCAAACATCGCCACATAGTCGAAGTTGGCCTCTCCCTTCTAGCTCATGCTTCCATTCCTCTCAAATATTGGGATGAAGCGTTTATTGCCGCCACTTATCTTATCAATAGGCTTCCTAGCAAAGTCATTGGCAACTCTACTCCATTAGAGCGCTTGTACCACCAAAAACCCGACTAAACCTCTCTTAGAATTTTTGGGTGTGCTTGCTACCCCAATCTGCGTCCTTACAACCACCATAAGCTTGAGTTTCGATCTACTCAGTGCGTTTTCCTCGGTTATAGCAATCTCCATAAAGGGTACAAGTGCCTTGAAGTCTCTACTGGACGCATTTATATTTCTCGTGATGTTGTTTTTGATGAGACAATTTTTCCTTTTGCCAAACTTCATCCCAATGCGGAAGCATTACTTCATGCTGAAATTGCACTCTTATCTGATTCTGATGCACCTTCGGATCACGGGGGAGAATTAACTGAACTTGATCATGTGCAAAAATCCACTAGAAATTCTGGTTCTGTTGCAATTTCTACTAATTCAAACTGTGATTTCATGTGTGAGGAAACAAACAAGGGCGGCGCAGAGCACAATGCAGATCTGGCTGACGACACGCGATCCCAGGAGGATCCACGCGCTCAGCCTGCCGCTGTCAGCGCGCGATCCTAGGGCGATCCTCTGGTGGGCCTAGACTCACGTGGGCAGGCGGCCGACCGTGCAGTCAGGCTGGAGCCCGCTGGCCTTGACGCATCGCCTCGCGTCACGTCTCCGCACATTGAGCCACCCGCCAGCCCATGTGCGGGAAGGGGCGAATCCCCTGTCGCCGCGTCACCGCGGGCCTCCTCAGCAGCCGACCATGGGCGCGTGCCTGGCCCCACAGTGGCCAGCCGCGGCAGGGCGCTAGATTCCGCCTGCACGCCTGGGTCCCCGATCGGCAGGGCGTCAGATTCCGCCTCGGATCATGAGCCGACAGATTTGCTCCCTGATAGAGAACCGGCTGGATCTTCTGTGGCCAATACAACTTCACTAGGATCACGTGCTCCGTCTTTCACAGCGGCTGCTCCTGTGCCTTCTACAACTTCTCTTCGGCAAACAAGATCCCGGTCAGGTATTGTCAAAGAAAAACAGTACAATGATGGTACTATAAGGTATGACAAAGTTAAACGAGCTTTTCTTACCACTACCGGTGAACCAATTCATTTGCATGATGCCCTTGCTAATAAGGATTGGAAGGAAGCTATGGACAATGAATATGATGCACTTATGAAAAATAAAACTTGGCACTTGGTACCACCAAAACATGGAGACAATGTTATTGATTGTAAGTGGGTATACAAGATAAAAAGAAAGTCTGATGGAAGCATAGACAGGTATAAGGCTCGATTAGTTGCCAAAGGTTTTAAGCAGAGATTTGGAATTGATTATGAAGATACCTTTAGCCCTGTTGTTAAATCTGCCACTATTCGACTTGTTCTGTCTATTGCTATTTCCAGAGGTTGGAGCTTAAGACAGCTAGATGTTCAGAACGCGTTTCTTCATGGTGTTTTTGAGGAAGAAGTGTTCATGAGGCAACCACCAGGCTATGAGGATCACAGCACACCACAGTATGTCTGTAAGTTGGATAAAGCATTATATGGCTTGAAACAAGCACCAAGAGCCTGGTATCACAGATTGAGCATGCAGTTGCAACACCTTGGGTTCATACCATCCAAGGCAGATACCTCATTCTTCTTCTTTAAAAAAAGGCAATGTTACTATTTGTGTGCTTGTTTATGTTGATGATATAATTGTTGCTAGTTCAAGTGCAGAAGCTACTACTTGCTTGCTTAAGGATTTGAAATTTGAGTTTGCCCTCAAAGACTTGGGTGATCTTCATTATTTTCTTGGAATAGAAATGAAGAAAATTAAAGATGGCATACTCCTCTCACAGGAAAAATATACCACTGATATTCTCAGAAGAGTGGGTTTGGAAAATTGCAAGCCAGTTAATACACCAATTTCTACCTTAGAAATGCTTACAGCAGAAAGTGGAGAAGCTCTTGCACCAGTTGATGCAACAAATTATAGGAGTGTTGTAGGAGCTTTGCAATATTTAACTCTTACTTGTCCTGATATTTCCTACTCAGTAAACAAGGTATGTCAATATTTGCATGCACCTAGAACTACTCATTGGACTGCAGTTAAGAGAATTCTAAGGTATCTTAAGTACTCAGAAGGTCTTGGACTTCAAATTACCAAGTCCTCCTATCTGCTTGTAACTGCTTATTCAGATGCACGGTAGGCGAGGATGTCGATGACAGAAGATCTACAGGTGGTTTTGCTGTTTTTCTGGGAACAAATCTTGTGTCATGGAGCGCAAGAAAACAGGCCACTGTCTCAAGATCAAGTACAGAGGCTGAATATAAAGCCTTGGCTAATGCTACAGCTGAAATAATGTGGATTCAGACACTTCTTTATGAGCTTGGCATTAAAGCACCTCAGGCTGTGAGATTATGGTGTGATAATATTGGTGCAACTTATCTCTCAGCCAATCCTGTTTTTCATGCTAGAACAAAACACATTGAGGTAGACTTTCATTTTGTCAGAGAAAGAGTGGCTCGGAAGTTGCTTGAGATCAAGTTCATCCCTACAGGAGATCAACTTGCAGATGGGTTTACAAAACCGCTTTCTTTGAGAGGATTGGAAAAGTTTACATACAATCTCAACCTTGGCAAAGCTCAGTGAGGTTTAGATTGAGGGGGAGTGTTAGAATAGTTGTATAGAGATAGGACTTGTTGTTTAAACTTGTACTTCATCTCTATCTCTTCTTCTCTCTCCCGTAGCTCTCCTCTCCGTATCTTCTGTAATGATCATCATGATCGATCTCGTCAACTTGTACGCCAAGGCTTATACCATATATATAAAGATGCGGCCCGAGACAAAGGGTTTAACGCTTTCCAACCTATTTCACAAACGACACTGGTCGCTGCTAAAGAATGATGTGTGCACAACGGTAAAGGATTTTCTGTATGGGGTAGCAGCACCGGAGAATTTTAATGATACGGTTATTGTCATGATTCCTAAGGTCAACTCACCGGAGTTGATGTCACAGTTTAGACCGATCAGTTTATGTAACGTGCTATACAAAATCGCTACGAAGGTGTTAGCGAACCGGCTAAAGGTGATCCTCCCAATCATGATTTCGGAGGAGCAAAGCGCGTTTGTACCGGGGAGGCTTATCACAGATAATGTTCTGGTTGCCTACGAGTGTGTCCATGCTATTTGAAGGAGAACTCGGAAGAAGCCACTTTGTGCTGTGAAGTTGGATATGATGAAGGCGTACGACTGGGTTGAGTAGTCATTATTGGAATGGATGATGGCTAGGTTTGGTTTTGCTGAGTCTTGGGTTCAGATGATTATGCGTTGTGTTACGTCAGCTCGGTTCTCCGTTAAGCTTAATGGCGGGATCTCACACACTTTTCTGCCGTCGAGGGGCCTCTGTCAAGGGGACCCTTTTGAAGGAAATATGCCCTAGAGGCAATAATAAAGTTATTATTTATTTCCTCATATCATGATAAATGTTTATTATTCATGCTAGAATTGTCTTAACCGGAAACATGATACATGTGTGAATACATAGACAAACATATAGTCACTAGTATGCCTCTACTTGACTAGCTCATTAATCAAAGATGGTTATGTTTCCTAACCATAGATATGTGTTGTAATTTGATTAATGGGATCACATCATTAGGAGAATGATGTGATTGACATGACCCATTCCGTTAGCCTAGCACTTGATCGTTTAGTATATTGCTATTGCTTTCTTCATGACTTATACATGTTCCTGTAACTATGAGATTATGCAACTCCGTTTACCGGAGGAACACTTTGGTGCTACCAAACGTCACAACGTGAATCGGGTGATTATAAAGGAGTACTACAGGTGTCTCCAAAGGTACATGTTGGGTTGGCGTATTTCGAGATTAGGTTTTGTCACTCCGATTATCGGAGAGGTATCTCTGGGCCCTCTCGGTAATGCACATCACTATAAGCCTTGCAAGCAATGTAGCTAATGAGTTAGTTACGGAATGATGCATTACGTAACGAGTAAAGAGAACTGCCAGTAACGAGATTGAACTAGGTATTGGATACCGACGATCGAATCTCGGGCAAGTAACATACCGATGACAAAGGGAACAACGTATGTTGTTATGCGGTTTGACCGATAACGATCTTCGTAGCATATGTAGGAGCCAATATGAGCATCCAGGTTCCGCTATTGGTTACTGACCGAGAATAGTTCTAGGTCATGTCTACATAGTTCTCGAACCCGTAGGGTCCGCACGCTTAACGTTACGATGCAGTTTTATTATGAGTTTATAAGTTTTGATGTACCGAAGATTGTTCGGAGTCCCGGATGTGAACACGGACATGACGAGGAGTCTCGAAATGGTCGAGACATAAAGATTGATATATTGGAAGCCTATATTTGGATATCGGAATGGTTCCGGGTGAAATCGGGATTTTACCGAACCACCGGGGGGGGGGGGTTACCGGAACCCTCCCGGAGGATAATGGGCCTTAGTGGGCCATGAGGGAGAAGAGGAGGGCCGGCCAGGGCAGGCCGCGTGGCCCCTCCCCCCCTAGTCCGAATAGGACAAGGAAGGGGCGCCCCTTCCTCTTTCCTCCCCCTTCCTTCTCCACCAAGGCAAGAGGGGGAGTCCTACTCCGGTGGGAGTAGGAATCCTCCAGCGCACTCCCCTTGGGGGCCAGCCGCACCTCCCCTCCCTCCTTTATATACGGGGCAGGGGCACCCTAGGACACACAAGTTGATCTTCGTGATCGCTCCTTAGCCGCAGCGGTGCCCCCTCCACCATATTCCACCTCGGTCATATCGTCGCGGAGTTTAGGCGAAGCCCTGCGCCGGTAGAACATAATCATCGCCACCACGCCGTCATGCTGACGGAACTCATCCCCGACACTTTGCTGGATCGGAGTCCGGGGGTCATCATCGAGCTGAACGTTTGCTGAACTCGGAGGTGCCGTACGTTCGGTACTTGGATCGGTCGGATCGTGAAGACGTACGACTACATCAACCGCGTTGTCATAACGCTTCCACTTAGCGATCTTCAAGGGTATGAAGATACACTCCCCTCTCGTTGCTATACATCACCATGGTCTTGCGTGTGCGTAGGAAAATTTTGAAATTACTACGTTCCCCAACAGTGGCATCCGAGCCAGTTTTTATGCGTTGATGTTATTTGCACGAGTAAAACACAAGTGAGTTGTGGGCGATACAAGTCATACTTTGGCTCAGCGGTATTGTGAGATGAAGCGGCCCGGACCGACATTACGCGTACGCTTACGCGAGACTGGTTTCACCGTTACGAGCACTCGTGCTTAAAGGTGACTGGCGGGTGTCTGTCTCTCTTACTTTAGCTGAATCGAGTGTGGCTACGCCCGGTCCTTGCGAAGGTTAAAACAGCACCAACTTGACAAACTATCATTGTGGTTTTGATGCCTAGGTAAGAACGGTTCTTGCTCAGCCGGTAGCAGCCACGTAAAATTTGCAACAACAAAGTAGAGGACGTCCAACTTGTTTTTGCAGGGCATGTTGTGATGTGATATGGTCAAGACGTGATGCTATATTTTATTGTATGAGATGATCATGTTTTGTAACCGAAGTTATCGGCAATCGGCAGGAGCCATATGGTTGTCGCTTTATTGTATGAAATGCAAAGCCTGTAATTGCTTTACTTTATCACTAAGCGGTAGCGATAGTCGTAGAAGCAATAGATGGCGTAACGACAACGATGCTACGATGGAGATCAAGGTGTCGCACCGGTGGCGATGGTGATCACGACGGTGCTTGAGATGGAGATCACAAGCACAAGATGATGATGGCCATATCATATCACTTATATTGATTGCATGTGATGTTTATCCTTTATGCATCTTATCTTGCTTTGATTGGCGGTAGCATTTTAAGATGATCTCTCACTAAAATTATCAAGAAGTGTTCTCCCGAGTATGCACCATTGCGAAAGTTCTTCGTCTTTGAGACACCACGTGATGATCGGGTGTGATAGGCTCTATGTTCAAATACAACGGTGCAAAACAGTTGCACATGCGGAATACTCGGGTTAAACTTGACGAGCCTAGCATATAACGAGATATGGCCTCGAACACGGAGACCGAAAGGTCGAGCGTGAATTATATAGTAGATATGATAAACATATTGATGTTCACCGTTGAAACTACTCCATCTCACGTGACGATCGGACATGGTGTAGTTAATATGGATCACGTAATCACTTAGAAGATTAGAGGGATGTCTATCTAACTGGGAGTTCTTAAGTAATATGATTAATTGAACTTAAATTTATCATGAACTTAGTACTGATAGTATTTTGCTTGTCTATGTTTACTATAGATAGATGGCTCGTCTTTGTTGTTCCGTTGAATTTTAATGCGTTCCTTGAGAAAGCAAAGTTGAAAGATGATGGTAGCAATTACGGATCGGGTCCGTAACTGAGGATTATCCTCATTGCGCACGGAAGAATTATGTCCTGGAAGCACCGCTGGGTGCCGAACTGCTTCTTGATACTGGCCCGACAACGTTAAGAACGTCTGGCAAACATAGCTGATGACTACTGGATAGTTCAGTGCGCCATGCTTTTCGGATTAGTACCTGGTCTTCATTGGCGTTTTGAACGTCATGGAGCATATGAGATGTTCCAGGAGTTGAAGTTAATATTTCAAGCAAATGCCCGGATTGAGAGATATGAAGTCTCCAATAAGTTCTATAGCTGCAAGATGGAGGAGAATAGTTCTGTCAATGAACACATACTCAAAATGTGTGGGTATAATAATCACTCGATTCAACTGGGAGTTAATCTTCCTGATGACAGTGTCATTGACAGAATTCTTCAATCACTACCACCAAGCTACAAGAGCTTCGTGATGAACTATAATATGCAAGGGATTCGCAATGCTAAAAGCCGCGGCGGTAGAAATCAAAAAGGAGCATCAAGTGTTGATGGTCAACAAGACCACCAGTTTCAAGAAAAAGGGCAAAGGGAAGAAGAAGGGGAACTTCAAGAAGAACAGCAAACAAGTTGCTGCTCAAGAGAAGAAACCCAAGTCTGGACCTAAGCACGAGATCGAGTGCTTCTACCGCAAGCGGACCGACACCTTTGGAAGCGGAACTGCCCCAAGTATTTGGCGGATAAGAAGGATGGCAAAGTGAACAAAGGTATATGTGATATACATGTTATTGATGTGTACCTTACTAATACTACAGTAGTACACAGGTATTTGATCTTTGGTTACATTGCTAATATTTGCAACTCGAAACAGGAACTACAGATTAAGCGAAGATTGGCTAAGGACGAGGTGACGATGCGTGTGGGAAATGGTTCCAAAGTCGATGTGATCGCGGTCGGCACGCTACCTCTACATCTACCATCGGGATTAGTTTTAGACCTAAATAATTGTTATTTGGTGCCAGCGTTAAGCATGAACATTATATCTGGATCTTGTTTGATGCGAGACGGTTATTCATTTAAGTCGAGAATAATGGTTGTTCTATTTATATGAATAATATCTTTTATGGTCATGCACCCTTGAAGAGTGGTCTATTTTTATTGAATCTCGATAGTAGTAATACACATATTCTTAGTGTTGAAACCAAAAGATACATAGTTGATAATGATAGTGCAACTTATTTGTGGCACTGTCGTTTAGGTCATATCGGTGTAAAGCGCATGAAGAAACTCCATACTGATGGGCTTTTGGAATCACTTGATTATGAATCACTTGGTACTTGCAAACCGTGCCTCATGGGCAAGATGACTAAAACGCCGTTCTCCGGAACTATGGAGCGAGCAACTGATTTGTTGGAAATCATACATACTGATGTTTGTGGTCCAATGAATGTTGAGGCTCATGGCGGATATCGTTATTTTCTCACCTTCACAGATGATTTGAGCAGATATGGGTATATCTACTTAATGAAACACAAATCTGAAACATTTGAAAAGTTCAAAGAATTTCAGAGTGAAGTGGAAAATCATCATAACAAGAAAATAAAATTTCTATGATCTGATCGTGGAGGAGAATATTTGAGTTACAAGTTTGGTTTACATTTGAAACAATGCGGAATAGTTTCGCAACTCACGCCATACCGGAACACCACAACGAAATGGTGTGTCCGAACGTCGTGTCGTACTTTACTAGATATGGTGCGATCTATGATGTCTCTTCTTGATTTACCGCTACCGTTTTGGGGTTATGCTTTAGAGACGGCCGCATTCACGTTAAATAGGGCACCATCAAAATCCGTTGAGACGACACCTCATGAAATGTGGTTTGGCAAGAAACCAAAGTTGTCGTTTCTTAAAGTTTGGGGCTGCGATGCTTATGTGAAGAAACTTCAACCAGATAAGCTCGAACCCAAATCGGAGAAATGTGTCTTCATAGGATACCCAAAGGAGACTGTTGGGTACACCTTCTATCACAGATCTGAAGGCAAGATTTTCGTTGCTAAATTCGGAGTTTCTCCCGAAAGAAGTGAGTGGGAGGAAAGTAGAACTTGATGAGATAACTTATCTGCTCCCTTATTGGAAAGTAGTTCATCACAAGAACCGGTTCCTGTGACAACTACACCAATTAATGAGGAAGCTAATGATATTGATCATGAAACTTCAGATCAAGTTTCTCTTGAACTTCAGAGGTCAACCAGAGTAAGATCCGCACTGTGAGTGGTACGGTAATCCTATTCTGGAAGTCATGTTACTTGACCATGGCGAACCTACGAACTATGAAGAAGCGATGGTGAGCCCAGATTCCGCAGAATGGCTGGAAGCCATGAAATCTGAGATGGGATCCATGTATGAGAACAAAGTATGGACTTTGGTTGACTTGCCCGATGATCGGCAAGCCATTGAGAATAAATGGATTTTTAAGAAGAAGACTGACGCTGATGGTAATGTAACTGTCTATAAAGCTCGACTTGTTGCAAAAGGTTTTCGACAAGTTCAAGGGGTTGACTACGATGAGACTTTCTCACCCATAGCGATGCTTAAGTCTGTCCGAATCATGTTCGCAATTGCTGCATTTTATGATTATGAAATTTGCAAATGTATGTCAAAACTGCATTCTTGAATGGATTTCTAGAAGAAGAGTTGTATATGATACAACCAGAAGGTTTTGTTGATCCAAAAGGTGCTAACAAAGTGTGCAAGCTCAGCGATCAATTTATGGTGCAGTGCAAGCCTCTCGGAGTTGGAATAAACGCTTTGATAGTGTGATCAAAGCATATAGTTTTATACATACTTTTGGAGAAGCCTGTATTTAGAAGAAAGTGAGTGGGAGCTCTGTACCATTTCTGATATTATATGTGGACGACATATTATTGATTGGAAATGATATAGAATTTCTGGATAGCATAAAAGGATACTTGAATAAAAGTTTTTCAATGAAAGACCTCGGTGAAGCTGCTTACATATTGGGCATCAAGATCTATAGAGATAGATCAAGGCGGCTTGATTGGACTTTCACAAAGCACATACCTTGATAAAGTTTTGAAAAAGTTCAAAATGGATCGAGGCAAAGAAAGGATTCTTATCATATTACAAGGTGTGGAATTGAGTCAAACTCAATGCCCGACCACAATGAGAAGATAGAGAGAAAATGAAAGATGTTCCCTATGCTTCAGCCATAGGCTCTATCATGTATGCAATGCTGTGTACCGGACTGACGTATGCTTAGCAATAAGCTTGGCGGGAAGGTACCACAAGAATCCAGAGTGGATCCTTTGGACAGCGGTCAAGAACATCCTGAAATACGAAAAGGACTAAGGATATGTTTCTCGTATATGGAGGTGACAAAGAGCTAGTCGTAAATGGTTACGTCGATGCAAGCTTTGACATCGATCCGGACGATTCTAAATCGCAAACCGGATACGTATTTTTATTAAGCGGTGGAGCTGTAAGTTGGTGCGATTCTAAACAAAGCGTCGTGGCGGGATCTACATGTGAAGCGGAGTACATAGCTGCTTGAGCAGCAAATGAAGGAGTCTGGATGAAAGAATTCATTTCCGATCTAGGTGTCATACCTAGTGCATCGGGACCAATGAAGATCTTTTGTGACAATCTTGGTGCAATTGCCTTGGCAAAGGAATCCAGATTTCACAAGAGGACCAAGCACATCAAGAGGCGCTTCAATTCCATCCGGGACCAAGTCCAGTGGGAGACATAGAGATTTGCAAGATACATACGGATCTGAATGTTGCAGACCCGTTGACTAAGCCTCTTCCACGAGCAAAACATGATCAGCACCAAGACTCCATGGGTGTTAGAATCGTTACTGTGTAATCCAGATTATTGACTCTAGTGCAAGTGGGAGACTGAAGGAAATATGCCCTAGAGGCAATAATAAAGTTATTATTTATTTCCTCATATCATGATAAATGTTTATTATTCATGCTAAAATTGTATTAACCGGAAACATGATACATGTGTGAATACATAGACAAACATATAGTCACTAGTATGCCTCTACTTGACTAGCTCATTAATCAAAGATGGTTATGTTTCCTAACCATAGACATGTGTTGTTATTTGATTAATGGGATCACATCATTAGGAGAATGATGTGATTGACATGACCCATTCCGTTAGCCTAGCACTTGATCGTTTAGTATATTACTATTGCTTTCTTCATGACTTATACATGTTCCTGTAACTATGAGATTATGCAACTCCGTTTCTTTGGAGGAACACTTTGGGTGCTACCAAAGCGTCACAACGTAATCGGGTGATTATAAAGGAGTACTACAGGTGTCTCCAAAGGTACATGTTGGGTTGGCGTATTTGAGATTAGGTTTTGTCACTCCGATTGTCGGAGAGGTATCTCTGGTCCCTCTCAAGAATGCACATCACTATAAGCCTTGCAAGCAATGTAGCTAATGAGTTAGTTACGGAATGATGCATTACGTAACGAGTAAAGAGAATTGCCGATGCTTGAGATTGAACTAGGTATTGGATACCGGCGATCGAATCTCGGGCAAGTAACATACCGATGACAAAGGGAACAACGTATGTTGTTATGCGGTTTGACCGATAAAGATCTTCGTAGAATATGTAGGAGCCAATATGAGCATCCAGGTTCCGCTATTGGTTATTGACCAAGAATAGTTCTAGGTCATGTCTACATAGTTCTCGAACCCGTAGGGTCCGCACGCAACAATGTTACGATGACAGTTTTATTATGAGTTTATAAGTTTTGATGTACCGAAGATTGTTGGTCTCGGATGTGATCACGGACATGACGAGGAGTCTCGAAATGGTCGAGACATAAAGATTGATATATTGGAAGCCTATATTTGGATATCGGAATGGTTCCGGTGAAATCGGGATTTCTGGAACACCGAGGTTACCGGAACCCTCCGGGGATAATGGGCCTTAGTGGGCCATGAGGGAGAAGAGGAGGGCGGCCGGGTCAGGCGCGCCCCTCCCCTAGTCCGAATAGGACAAGGAAGGCGGCGCCCCTTTCCTCTTTCCTCCCCCTTTCCTTATCCACCAAGGCAAGAGGGGAGTCCTACTCCGGTGGGAGTAGGACTCCTCAGCGCACTTGCCAGGGGCCGCACCTCCCCCCTCCCTCCTTTATATACGGGGGCAGCGGGGCACCCTAGGACACACAAGTTGATCTTCGTGATCGTTCCTTAGCCATGTGCGGTGCCCCCCTCCACCATATTCCACCTCGGTCTTATCGTCGCGGAGTTTAGACGAAGCCCTGCGCCGGTAGAACATCATCATCGTCACCACGCCCGTCGTCTTGTGGAACTCATCCCCGACACTTTGCTGGATCGGAGTCCGGGGGTCATCATCGAGCTGAACGTGTGCTGAACTTGGATGTGTCGTACGTTCGGTACTTGGATCGGTCGGATCGTGAAGACGTACGACTACATGAACCGCGTTGTCATAACGCTTCCGCTTAGCGATCTTCAAGGGTATGAAGATACACTCCCCTCTCGTTGCTATACATCACCATGATATTGCGTGTGCGTAGGAAAATTTTGAAATTACTACGTTCCCCAACACCTTTGTCATCGTATCTGTTTCTTTGTTGTGTGGAGGGGTTTTTGGCTTTATTAAAGCAGTATGGCGGGCTCTTTGAGCTCAAGGGGTATCGTTAAGAGCACTGGCCCCACGGTAACCCACCTCCTTTTCGTGGACGATAGCATTGTGTTTCTTGAGGGCTCTCGAGGTAATCTTGAGACGCTCAAGATCATATTGCATGCTTATGAAGTGGCTTCTGGATAGAAAGTGAACATGCAAAAATCTTCTATCTTCTTTGGGAAAGGTAGCTCCGACACGCATAAGGAACATCTTAAGGAGGTCATTGGAATTCGGTCAGAAGCGTTAAGTGAAAAATATTTAGGGCTAGCTACTGTTGTGGGAAACTCAAAGGAGGGAACTTTCAAATATGTTAAAGAAAGTGCTAAGGGAAAGGTTACTGGATGGAAGGGACAGGGTTTGTCGAAGAAGGCTCGAGAGGTGCTGGTAAAATCCGGCCTCCAATCTACCCCAACCTTTACCATGAGCTGCTTCCAACTCACCAAAAAATTGTGCGGGAACCTGACATCTATCTCTTCTAACTTTTGGTGGGGTGAAGCAAATGGTGAAAAGAAGGTTCATTTGATAGCCTGGAAGAAGATGTGCATGAGTAAGAAAGATGGAGGAATGGGTTTTAGGGATATGGAGGCTTTCAACCAAGCTCTTTTAGCTAAGAAAGCGTGGAGGTTGTTGCACTCCCTGTCCTCTCTCTATGCCAGTGTTTTGAAGGCTACATACTACCCGGATGGCTCAATCCTAAATGCCACTTGTCCGAATGGAGGATCGTACACATTCCGGAGTATTCTACATGGCTGAGATCTTTTGCTGGATGGATTGGTATGGAGAGTGGGTGATGGCACTAGCATAAGAATCCATCATGATAACTGGATACCACGTAAGGGATACCTTCAGCCACTGGGCCATGTTTACGTCCATGGAATATCGCGAGTGTGTGATCTGCTGAATGTAGAAGGCGATGCCTGGGACCGAGCCAAGCTGGATGTCATGTTCACTCCGGACGATGTGCAAGACATACTTCAGATTACTATAGGTGGTCATGGGTGTTGGGGAACGTTGCAGAAAAATTAAATTTTTCCTACGGTTTCACCAAGATCCATCTATGAGTTCATCTAAGCAACGAGTCATGGGAGAGAGATTGCATCTACATACCACTTGTAGATCGCGTGCGGAAGCGTTCACTAGAACGTGCATGATGGAGTCGTACTCGCCGTGATCCAAATCACCGATGACCGAGTGCGAGCGGACGGCACCTCCGCGTTCAACACGTGCGTGGAGCGGATGGCGTCTCCTCCTTCTTGATCCAGCAAGGGGAAGGAGAGGTTGAGGAAGATGGCTCCAGCAACGGCCACGGCGTGGTGTTGGTGGAGAAGCACACTCCGGCAGGGCTTCGCCAAGCACGTGACGGAGGAGGAGAATGTAGCAGGGGAGGGAGGCGCGGAACTTGGTGCGGCTGCCTCCCCTCCCTTTATATAGGCCCCAGGCGCCCGGCCCTGGGGATCCCATCTCCCAAGGGGGCGGCGGCCAAGGGGGTGGAGTGCCCCCCAAGGCAAGTGGGCGCCCCCCACCCTAGGGTTTCAACCCTAGGCGCAGGGGGTGGGCCAAGGGGGGTGCACCAGCCCACTATGGGCTGGTTCCCCTCCCCACTTCAGCCCATGGGGCCCTCCGGGATGGGTGGCCCCACCCGATGGACCCCCGGGACCCTTCCGGTGGTCCCGGTACAATACCGGGTGACCCCGAAACTTTCCCGATGGCCGAAACAATACTTCCTATATATAATTCTTTACCTCCGGACCATTCCGAAACTCCTCGTGACGTCCGGGATCTCATCCGGGACTCGAACAACATTCGGTTTACTGCATACTCATATTCATACAACCTAAGCGTCACCGAACCTTAAGTATGTAGACCCTACGGGTTCGGAGACACGTGAACATGACCGAGGCGGCTCTCGGGCAATAACCAACAGCGGGATCTGGATACCCATGTTGGCTCCCACATGCTCCTCGATGATCTCATCGGATGAACCACGATGTCGAGGATTCAAACAATCCCGTATGCAATTCCCTTTGCCAACCGGTATGTTACTTGCCCGAGATTCGATCGTCGGTATCCCAATACCTCGTTCAATCTCGTTACCGGCAAGTCACTTTACTCGTACCATAATGCATGATCCCGTGACCAGACACTTGGTCACTTTGAGCTCATTATGATGATGCACTACCGAGTGGGCCCAGTGATACCTCTCCGTAACACGGAGTGACAAATCCCAGTCTCGATCCGTGTCAACCCAATGTAGACACTTCGGAGATACATGGTGCACCTTTATAGTCACCCGATTCGTTGTGACGTTTGGTACACCAAAGCACTCCTACGGTATCCGGGAGATACACGATCTCATGGTCTAAGGAAGAGATACTTGACATTGGAAAAGCTCTAGCAAAAGCGAACTACGATCTTGTGCTATGCTTAGGATTGGGTCTTGTCCATCACATCATTCTCCTAATGATGTGATCCCGTTATCATTGACATCCAATGTCCATAGTCGAGGAAACCATGACTATCTATTGATCAACGAGCTAGTCAACTAGAGGCTCACTAGGGACATATTGTGGTCTATTTATTCACACGTGTATTACGATTTCCGGATAATACAATTATAGCATGAATAAAAGACAATTATCATGAACAAGGAAATATAATAATAACCCTTTTATTATTGCCTCTAGGGCATATTTCCAACAGTCTCCCACTTGCACTAGAGTCAGTAATCTAGTTACATTGTGATGAATCGAACACCCATAGAGTTACGGTGTTGATCATGTTTTGCCCATGGAAGAGGTTTAGTCAACGGATCTGCGACATTCGGATCCGTATGCACTTTGCAAATTTCTATGTCTCCATCTTGAACATTTTCACGGATGGAGTTGAAGCGGCAACTTGATGTGCCTGGTCTTCTTGTGAAACACAGGCTCCTTGGCAAGTGCAATAACTCCGGTGTTGTCACAGAAGAGTTTGATCGGCCCCGACGCATTGGGTATGACTCCTAGGTCGGTGATGAACTCCTTCACCCAAATTGCTTCATGCGCTGCCTCCGAGGCTGCCATGTACTCCGCTTCACATGTAGATCCCGCCATACGGCCTCTTGCATTTGCACCATCTTGCTCCACCATTCAACATATACACGTATCCGGTTTGTGACTTAGAGTCATCCAAATCTATGTCGAAGCTAAGCGTCGGCGTAACCCTTCTGACGAGCTCTTCGTCACCTCCATAAACGAGAAACATGTCCTTTGTCCTTTTCGTACTTCAGGATATTCTTGACGCTGTCCGGTGTTCCTTGCCGGGATTCCTTTGGTACCTTCCTACCAAACTTACGGCAAGGTTTACATCAGGTCAGTACACAGCATGGCATACATAATAGATCCTATGGCTGAGGCATAGGGGATGACGCTCATCTCTTCTTTATCTTTTGCCGTGGTCGGGCATTGAGCTGAGCTCAATCTCACACCTTGCGATCTGAGCAAGAACCCTTTCTGGACTGATCCATTTTGAACTTCTTCAAAATCTTATCAAGGTATGTGCTTTGTGAAAGACCTATGAGGCGTCTCGATCTATCTCTATAGATCTTGATGCCTAATATATAAGCAGCTTCTCCAAGGTCCTTCATTGAAAAACTTTTATTCAAGTAGGCCTTAATGCTGTCCAAGAGTTCTATATCATTTCCCATCAAAAGTATGTCATCTACATATAATATGAGAAATGCTACTGA
Organism: Aegilops bicornis; assembly: GCA_021605145.1. Taxonomy (NCBI): domain Eukaryota; kingdom Viridiplantae; phylum Streptophyta; class Magnoliopsida; order Poales; family Poaceae; genus Aegilops; species Aegilops bicornis. The sequence goes on along the minus strand of CM038669.1, from coordinate 563,474,540 downwards.
GCTCCCACTCACTTTCTTATGTATGAAGGCTTCTCCATAAGTCTGCATAAACCCAAACGCTTTGATCATCTCATCAAAGCGAATGTTCCAACTCCGAGATGCTTGCACCAGCCCATAAATGGATCGCTGGAGCTTGCATACTTTGTTAGCATTCTTAGGATCGACAAAACCTTCTGGCTGCATCATATACAGCTCTTCCTTAAGATAACCGTTAAGGAACGTTGTTTTGACGTCCATCTGCCATATCTCATAATCATAGTATGCGGCAATTGCTAACATGATTCGGACGGACTTAAGCTTCGCTTCTGGAGAGGAAGTCTCATCGTAGTCAATCCCTTGAACTTGCCGATAACCCTTAGCGACAAGTGGAGCTTTATAGATGGTGACATTACCATCCGCGTCCGTCTTCTTCTTAAAGATCCATTTATTTTCTATCGCTCGCCGATCATCGGGCAAGTCTGTCAAAGTCCATACTTTGTTTTCATACATGGATCCTATCTCGGATTGCATGGCTTCAAGCCATTTGTTGGAATCTGGGCCGCCATCGCTTCTTCATAGTTCGAAGGTTCACCGTTGTCTAACAACATGATTTCCGGGACAGGGTTGCCATACCACTCAGTGCGAACGTGTCCTAGTGGACCCTCTGAAGTTCAGTAGCAACTTGATCTGAAGTACCTTGATCATCATCATTAATTTCCTCTCCAGTCGGTGTAGGCATCACAGGAACATTTTCTGAGCTGCACTACTTTCCGGTTCAAGAGGTAGTACTTCATCGAGTTCTACTTTCCTCCCACTTATTCCTTTCGAGAGAAACTCTTTTCCCAGAAAGGATCCGTTCTTGGCAACAAAGATCTTGCCTTCGGATCTAAGGTAGAAAGTATACCGAATGGTTTCCTTAGGGTATCCTATGAAGACACATTTTTCCGATTTGGGTTCGAGCTTTTAAGGTTGAAGTTTCTTGACATAAGCATCGCATCCCCAAACTTTTAGAAACGACAGCTTAGGTTTCTTCCCAAACCATAATTCATACGGTGTCGTCTCAACGGATTTAGACGGTGCCCTATTTAAAGTAAATGTAGCTGTCTCTAGAGCGTATCCCCAAAATGATAGCGGTAAATCTGTAAGAGACATCATAGATCGCACCATATCCAATAGAGTGTGATTACGACGTTCGGACACACCATTACGCTGAGGTGTTCTAGGTGGCATGAGTTGTGAAACGATTCCACATTTCCATAAGTGTGTACCAAATTCGTGACTTAAATATTCTCCTCCACGATCTGATCGTAAGAACTTTATTTTTCGGTCACGTTGATTCTCTACCTCATTCTGAAATTCCTTGAACTTTTCAAAGGTCTCAGACTTGTGTTTCATCAAGTAGACATACCCATATCTACTCAAGTCATCAGTGAGAGTGAGAACATAACGATATCCTCCGTGAGCCTCAACGCTCATTGGACCGCACACATCGGTATGTATGATTTCCAATAAGTTGGTTGCTCGCTCCATTGTCCCGGAGAATGGAGTCTTGGTCATTTTGCCTATGAGGCATGGTTCGCATGTGTCAAATGATTCATAATCGAGAGACTCTAAAAGTCCATCGAATGGAGCTTCTTCATGCGCTTGACACCAATGTGACCAAAGGCGGCGATTACACAAGTATGTGGGACTATCGTTATCAACTTTACATCTTTTGGTATTCACACTATGAATATGTGTAATATTACGTTCGAGATTCATTAAGAATAAACCATTGACCATCGGAGCATGACCATAAAACATATCTCTCATATAAATAGAACAACCATTATTCTCGGATTTAAATGAGTAGCCATCTCGCATTAAGCGAGATCACGATACAATGTTCATGCTCAAACTTGGCACTAAATAACAATTGTTGAGGTTTAAAACTAATCCCGTAGGTAAATGTAGAGGTAGCGTGCCGACGGCGATCACATCGACCTTGGAACCATTCCTGGCGCGCATCGTCACCTCGTCCTTCGCCAGTCTCCGTTTATTCCGCAGCTCCTGCTGTGAGTTACAAATGTGAGCAACGGCACCGGTATCAAATACCCAGGAGTTACTACGAGTACTGGTGAGGTACACATCAATTACATGTATATCAAATATACCTTTAGTGTTGCCGGCCTTCTTGTCCGCTAAGTATTTGGGGCAGTTCCGCTTCCAGTGGCCCTTCCCTTTGCAATAAAAGCACTCTGTCTCGTGCTTGGGTCCATTCTTTGACTTCTTCCCGGCAATTTGCTTACGGTAGCGGCAACATCTTTGCCGTCCTTCTTGAAGTTCTTCTTACCCTTGCCCTTTTTGAACTTAGTGGTTTTATTGACCATCAAGACTTGATGTTCTTTCTTGATTTCAACCTCTGCTGACTTCAGCATTGAGAATACTTCGGGAATGGTCTTCACCATCCCCTGCATATTGTAGTTCATCACAAAGCTCTTGTAGCTTGGTGGGAGCGAGTCAATGACCGCCTCGTCCGGGAGGTTTATGTCCAACCGACAAAGCGGTTGTGCAACCCAGACATTTTGAGTATGTGCTCACTGACATAACTGTTTTCCTCCATCTTACAACTATAGAACTTGTCAGAGACTTCATATCTCTCGACCCGGGCATGAGCTTAGAAAACTAGTTTCAGCTCCTCGAACATCTCATATGCTCCGTGTTGCTCAAAACGCTTTTGGAGCCCCGGTTCTAAGCTGTAAAGCATGCCGCACTGAACGATTGGAGTAATCATCAGCACGAGACTGCCAAGCATTCATAATGTCTTGGTTCTCTGGGACGGGTGCATGACCTAGCCCGTGTTACACGATCCCTCTAGTCATCTAAGTGTTACACGATCCGAGTCGACTAGGCCGTGTCCGATCATCACGTGAGACGGACTAGTCATCGTCGGTGAACATCTTCATGTTGATCGTATCTTCCATACGACTCGTGTTTGACCTTTCGGTCTCCGTGTTCCGAGGCCATGTCTGTACATGCTAGGCTCGTCAAGTTAACCCTAAGTGTTTTGCACGTGTAAAACTGTCTTACACCCGTTGTATGTGAACGTAAGGATCTATCACACCCGATCATCACGTGGTGCTTCGAAACGACGAACTTTAGCAACGGCGCAGTTAGGGAGAACACTTCTTGATATTGTTGTAAGGGATCATCTTATTTACTACCGTCGTTCTAAGTAAACAAGATGCATAAACATAATAAACATCACATGCAATTATATAGTAGTGACATGATATGGCCAATATCATATAGCTCCATTGATCTCCATCTTGAGGCTCCATGATCATCTTGTCACCGGCATGACACCATGATCTCCATCATCATGATCTCCATCATCGTGTCTTCATGAAGTTGTCACGCCATAGCGACTACTTCTACTTCTATGGCTAACGCGTTTAGCAATAAAGTAAAGTAATTTACATGGCGTTCTTCAATGACACGCAGGTCATACAAAAATAAAGACAACTCCTATGGCTCATGCCGGTTGTCATACTCATCGACATGCAAGTTGTGATTCCTATTACAAGAACATGATCTCATACATCACAATATGTCATTCATCATTCATCACAACTTCTGGCCATATCACATCACAAAACACTTGCTGCAAAAACAAGTTAGACATCCTCTAATTGTTGTTGCAAGTTTTACGTGGCTGCAATTGGGTTCTAGCAAGAACGTTTTCTTACCTACGAATAACCACAACGTGATTTTGTCAACTTCTATTTACCCTTCATAAGGACCCTTCTCATCAAATCCGCTCCAACTAAAGTGGGAGAGACAGACACCCGCCAAATGCAACTAGTGCATGTCAGTCGGTGGAACCGGTCTCACGTAAGCGTACGTGTAAGGTTGGTCCGGGCCGCTTCATCCCACAATACCGCTGAAGCAAGATAAGACTAGTAGCGGCAAGCAAGTTGACAAGATCTACGCCCACAACAAAATTGTGTTCTACTCGTGCAATAGAGAACTACGCATAGACCTAGCTCATGATGCCACCGTTGAGAACGTTGCGAGAAAATTAAAAATTTTCCTACGGTTTCACCAAGATCCATCTATGAGTTCATCTAAGCAACGAGTCATGGGAGAGATTGCATCTACATACCACTTGTAGATCGCGTGCGGAAGCATTCACTAGAACGTGGATGATGGAGTCGTACTCGCCGTGATCCAAATCACCGATGACCGAGTGCCGAGCAGACGGCACCTTCGCGTTCAACACACGTCTGGAGCGGATGGCGTCTCCTCCTTCTTGATCCAGCAAGGGGAAGGAGAGGTTGAGGAAGATGGCTCCAGCAGCACGACGGCGTGGTGTTGGTGGAGAAGCGACACTCGGCAGGCTTCGCCAAGCACGTGACGGAGGAGGAGAGGTGGCAGGGAGAGGGAGGCGCCAGAACTTCAGGTGCGGCTGCCCTCCCTCCATTTATATAGGCCCTCAGGCGCCGCCCTTGGGGATCCTATCTCCCAAGGGCGGCGGCAAGGGGTGGAGTGCCCCCAAGGCAAGTGGGCGCCCCCCCTAGGGTTTCAACCCTAGGCGCGGGGGTGGGCCAAGGGCGCACCAGCCCACTATGGGCTGGTTCCTCCCCACTTCAGCCCATGGGGCCCTCCGGGATGGGTGGCCCCACCGGTGGACCCCGGACCCTTCCGGTGGTCCCGGTACAATACCGGGTGACCCAGAAACTTTCCCGATGGCCGAAACAACACTTCCTATATATAATTCTTTACCTACGGACCATTCCGGAACTCCTCGTGACGTCCGGGATCTCATCCGGGACTCCGAACAACATTCGGTTTACTGCATACTCATATTCATACAACCCTAGCGTCACCGAACCTTAAGTATGTAGACTCTACAGGTTCGGGAGACACGTAGACATGACCGAGACGGCTCTCGGGCAATAACCAACAGCGGGATCTGGATACCCATGTTGGCTCCCACATGTTCCTCGATGACCTCATCGGATGAACCACGATGTCGAGGATTCAAACAATCCCGTATACAATTCCCTTTGTCAATCGGTATGTTACTTGCCCGAGATTCGATCGTCGGTATCCCAATACCTCGTTCAATCTCGTTACGGCAAGTCACTTTACTGCATCAGTAATGCATGATCCCGTGACCGGACACTTGGTCACTTTGAGCTCATTATGATGATGCACTACCGAGTGGGCCCGGTGATACCTCTCCGTAATACGGAGTGACAAATTCCTGTCTCGATCCGTGTCAACCCAACAGACACTTTCGGAGATACCTGTAGTGCACCTTTATAGTCACCCGATTCGTTGTGACGTTTGGTACACCCAAAGCACTCCTACGGTATCCGGGAGTTACACGATCTCATGGTCTAAGGAAGAGATACTTGACATTGGAAAAGCTCTAGCAAAGCGAACTACACGATCTTGTGCTATGCTTAGGATTGGGTCTTGTCCATCACATCATTCTCCTAATGATGTGATCCCGTTATCATTGACATCCAATGTCCATAGTCGAAACCATGACTATCTATTGATCAACGAGCTAGTCAACTAGAGGCTCACTAGGGACATATTGTGGTCTATTTATTCACACGTGTATTACGATTTCCGGATAATACAATTATAGCATGAATAAAAGACAATTATCACGAATAAGGAAATATAATAATAACTCTTTTATTATTGCCTTTAGAGCATATTTCCAACAATGGGATGGATGACGTCCCAGCTTGGAATTTTACTAACAATGGGAAGTTTACGGTCAGGTCGGCCTATCACTTATGCATGGAGAAGAGGAGAGCAAGAACCGGACAGCCGGGCTCCTCGTCGTCAGTAGCGATGCACCAAGTTTGGCTGGCACTTTGGGGAACCAGTGCACCGGGCAACGCAATCATACATGTTTGGAGACTGATAAAAAATGGGCTAGCTGTAGGAACTGAGCTTCTTCGCCGGCATATCAAGGAAGGAGTGTTCTGTCCAGCATGTGGGCGTGAGGAGACTTTACATCATCATTTCTGGTCGTGCTATCACTCGACTAGATTTTGGAAAGAGTTGGACTCGGTGTTGGGGGCGAAGGTGGCAAACCCACCTATCTCGGCGTGCTCCCAGAGTCGACTCGCGGCATGGATGCTGCAGTGGCTGACGGAGGCGAATGACGAAGTGAAGTCTATGATGATCCGAGGCCTCTATGCGCTGTGGCTGGCTAGAAACGACGCGCGTGATGGAAGGAGGATTGAGGATCCTATGCGGATTGCGAGAAGGGTAGCGACGCTTATGGAAGAATGGAAGGAAGTTCACGGGGTCCGGGCTCCAACTGAAAAGCATACCCTTCAGGAACGATGGAAACCTCCGGAGCGAGGGTGGGTGAAAGCCAACGTGGATGGGGCCATGGCTAGGGCAGGGATGGGCGGTGGTGCTGGCGTTATATTCCGAGATGAAGACGGCGCCTTCAGAGGGGCGGCAACCCACTTTTTCCCGGACTGTTTCAAGCCGGAGACTGTAGAGATACTAGCAGCGCAGTTGGCAATCCAGCGGGGTATACAGAAGCTGCACTTGGAAACGGACTCTCAGGTGGTCGCCAGGATGCTGGCTGAGAAGGAGCGTAATTTATCGCCTGTGGGACAAGTGATTGAAGAGGTGAAAGTTGTGATTAGGACTAGAGAGGATTTCAAGATCACATGGGTCAGGAGGACGGCTAATGGGGCTGCCTATTTGCTAGCTAAATTAGGAGTTAGCTCTCGTGTTTCGGTTTTTTGGGACTTAGTTCCCCTCGATTGTGTCCTCAGTACCGTCTCAGATGAGATTCCTACAATAGATTAATAAAGTGGGTTGTGATTTAAAAAAATTCCAAGCACCGGAACTGAACAAGCACGCCCGCGTCCGTCCCGTCAGTTTCCATCCAAGGATGCTGGGGCAGTGACCTGACAAGAGTAGGTAGCGCCCTTCCTGGTTATTTTTTTTAAATAATACTCTTTTTTATTAATTTCCAGAAATAATATTATGTATGTTTGGGAAATTGCTAAAATAATACGGGCTCGGTGTTGCCGACGCCGATAGAAACATGTCGGCTACAGCGAAGCCGACCAGGTCTCGCCAGGTCTCTCCTGGTCTCTCCGGGTCTATTTTCAGAGAAGGAGACACAACAAGTCGGTGGCCAGATGATGAAGCTCCATGCCACGGCCACGACAGGACAGCAGCAGACGCCGGTGATCATCGAGCAGATGCCGCTGCCCCCGCTGTGCGCAGGGGCGGATCTAGTGGGGGTGCTGTGGGTGCCATGGCACCCCTCCAAAATTATAAAATAAATTTTACTATATATTAGTTAAGTTATTGCTAGTTTAAGACTATTGTTGAGATTATAATGATGTTTAGTGTAAACTTTGAACTATGGCGCCCCCAAAAGGTTCGCCAGCCACTGGCCATGCGACTTCTCCGACCACCGCGCCGACATCTATTTGCGGCTTCACTGGCAATATCCGCTTGGACGCCAACACATCCTCTTAGGGCATCTCCAGCCGTTGAGCCCCCCAGGAGGGATTTTTTTGCCCCTTGGGGGGCTACCGGCGATAATTTTTAGGCTGGGGGTCGAATGACATCCAGTCGTTGCCCCCCCCCCCCCCCACACCGCCCAAGCCTGCTCTGCTCATCTCGCCACCGACCGGCTCTGCTCGCCACCGCCCGCCCCTCTCTGCAGCCCCGGCGCCGCTCTCCCTCCCTCCCAAGCCCCACGCCATGCGCACCACGACGCGCGGGAAGGAGTCGTCAGTCCGCGAGGAGCAAGACCAGCCTCCGCACCTCCGCCGCCCGTCTGCGTGCCGCTCCTCGCCTGTGCTCGTCCCCTGCTGCCCCGCCAGCACGCCGCCGCCACAGGACTCGCGAGCGCCCAGCCCCCGCCCGCCACTGGGCGGAGGGAGGGCCGAGCGGCGTCGCCGGGAGGAGGCCGAGAGCGCGGATGGCCGCCACGCCGCCCACCTCGCCGGGCCTCGCAGCCCGCCAGCCGCCGCCCCGCTGCCTCCGCCAAAGACCGATCGTGCCACCACGGCCTCCACCTCCTCGACGCGGTAGTGCGCGCGCACAACGTGGAATAGCGGCGCCGGCCGGCGGTGGCTTCGCGGTGGAGATGGCCATTGATCGCCACACTTGGGGCCGGTCGCCGGTGCCGGGCCGCCTCCGCCGGTCCGCCCGCCGTGGCGAGCCTCAATGGCCGCTGGACCACGGGCCGCACTCGTCGACGCTTCCCGGCGTGGCCTTCGTGGCGACACGAACGAGGGCGACGGGTTCCCGGCGTGGGGAGTCGCAGGAGAGAGGCCATGCACGTGGTGGGCCTAGGAGGAAAAGAGGAGAGAGAGGGAGGAGAGAGGCTGGCTTATGGGGCTTTTGCATGCAAAAGAGAGCGCTGGCGCCCCCAGCTGCCCCCCGGTTCTCTGGGTTTGGGTTGGGACCGCCGGTCGTAACTTTAGCTAAATCCGGCGCTATTTGAGGGTTTGGAAGCGTGACTGGGCGAAAAAATCCGTACCGGCGATAAAAAAGGCCTCTTGGGGGGCTCTCGGGGGGCCGGCTGGAGATGCCCTTACATTGTCTTCCTCGACCCGGCGGTAGCCGGGCAGCCGCCGACGTGCTGGTGGGCGCGCACGGCGCCGGGCTGACGAACATTGATGTTCCTGCCACCGGGGGCGACCTGGTGCAGGTTGGTGCCGTGGGGCGGGCTCCAGTGGATCGCGCACAGAGACCGGCTTGGAGGAGAGCTCGCTCAAGGACAAGTAGCCCAGGGACCACGAGATCTTCACCAACCCGACGGCGCTCCACCGTACCAGAAAGGGTTCGGGTTCATGCGGCAGACGCTCATGGACGGCCAGAATTAACATCACCATCGACCTCGGCCGCTTCCGATCGAGCCGTGCTCCAGGAGGCCATCGGCAACTGCCTCGCGCAGTATAGTAGATCGATAGAGATACTAGTATTCTTTGCAAAAAAAAAAGATAGAGATACTAGTATGAACATACTGTCCAGTATAATGTATGTATCCACAGTTGTACACATGCATACTTCAATTTTTTTGTTCGTTTGTTTCTCTCAGGAACATTGATTGTTGAGATCTTCGATCATCTTCTAGCTAGAGCAGTTCAAGCACCGATTTCTAATTGAGACATTGGTCACCAATGTATTTTTGTTTTTGCGAGATAGTACTTCCTCCGTAAACTAATACTCCCTTTGTCCTAAAATAAGTGTCTTAATTTTATACTAATTTTATTATAAATTTATACTAAGCTTAAGACGCTTATTTTAAGACGAAGGGAGTAATATAATAAGAGTGTTTAGTGTATGCTCGATCGCTGCAGAGCTTCAACATGTTTGCGCCACCCCTGTCGACTGCAACAAACTAAAACTAGTCCCTGATAGATACTCTTTGCCGTCCTAGCTAGTGCTTGACTTTTCCCCTGCGGTTGGCTCACACGTTCCGATCTCGATCGCACATTATACCACGCTATCATCTCCTTAATTAATTTCAGACGGTAGCTAGCCCGTTGCTCCTCCATAAAAAATAGTGTCAGCATAGTACGTACTCGCTGGACTGTCACGAGTATTTTTGCACCTACAGAACAAGTGCTATAGATCATAACACAGGTGTCTCGAGAGCTGATCGATGCTGAAAGGTCTTAGGTCATATACAGTGACACGCACCAACCCAACAGTGAAAGATTTGGGAGTTAGCTGGAAAAACGAAACTGCTTCACACACGATAAACTTTTGGACGATCTATGCACGATTAAAGAATCCACCGGCCGCTGCTCTGCCGTGAACAAGATTGCACGGCTGGATTCAATCGTTGGCTGCAAATCGTTCAAATATTGTCGTCTGGATAGCACTGCTCCTGGAAAAATACACTCCGTAGCTTTCTAGCTGAACTTTCGGGTATTTTCAAGACAGATGGATCAAACTCGTGCGGACAAGTAATCTCCAGTAGTTGCCCGCAAAAAAAAAAGTAATCTGCAGTAGTTTACATGGACATATATGGATCAAACTCGTGCGGACCTATTTCTGTCTGGCCATCCTCAAGCAAGTCGTACTTCCAGCTATCGTATCCGTCGACGCTGTCCCGGCACTCCCGACCCTCGGCCGCGGCGCGTCGGCGCTTGGCCACCCGGTCGACGACCCGTTCCACGGCGACGTCGAACGCGTCCTTGAACTCGACGCCCTTTGCCGCCGGCTCCTGTACATCACGGCCGGTATGAGCCGGATGACCTCCTCCCGCATCCGCGCCACCTTCGCCGGCGGTATCTTCCTCAGCACCTCCTCGATGCTCGCGTTCCGGCCGATCACGTCGCGCTGGGGATGAACACCGAGTAGGTCCTGTAGTCCCTGGGCAGGTACCACGTGTACTGGACGTACGCCGAGATCGGGTGGAGGAAGACCGGGATGCAGCCAGCGAGGATGGTGTCGAAGATGGACTTGCGCGTGTACGAGTCCCCGCGCGGCTGTACGCAGAACTCGGCGCTCTCCAGCAGCCGCATGGCATGGCTCGGCGAGTACTCCCCCTGGGTGTACTCCCCCGGGCTCTTCGTCACCGCTGCTTTGCCGAGCAAGGCGCAGCGGCTCGACCTGCCGCACTGCTCGATGATCTGGTTGCGCCCGGTCTTCCTGCTCTCATGGCGGGACCCGCCGGCGAAGCACCATAGCCGCCGGCGCTCCAGCCCGCGCATGCGGCTCTGCCAGGCCACGACCTGGGCGTCGGAGGAAGGGTGGAAGTGCGACGGGTACGGCACGGCGAAGTCGTTGCCCTGCCACGGGCTGGCCTCGAAGGCGAGCACCGTCATGTTGCGGATGGCCGGGTAGGTCATGAGGGAGTTGCCATATCCGCCATGGTTGGGGTCGCAGAGCAAGTCCCATGTGGGCCGGCTGGCTACCATGAAGTGGTCGCGGCCCCCCATGGCGCGCCACTCGGGCCGCCGCACCAGCCAGTCCGCCATGTCCCGCGGCAGCGCGTTCCGCGCCGACATGTTGCTGTTGTCGATGCGCATCGCCAGGTCGAACTCGGCGTAGAACGGGACGTAGACCGCGGCGGCGGCGGCGGGGTCGGCCGTGAGGCACTCGTACTGCCTCATCCGGGCGTGGAAGATCAACTCCAGCATGTACTGGTCGGTGGCGTAGGCTCCGCTCTCGGGGAGCGAGCCGCCGGCGCCGTCGGTGAACGACGCGCCGAACCCGTCGTTGACCAAGTGCCTGCACATGTCGGTGGACGCCGAGAGCCTGCGGCAGTCGCGGGCGAGGTCGGCGTTGAACCGGGGCGGCAGGTCGTACATGTACACGTACCGGCCGGCGCACGACGGGTCCGGACGGCCAGAGCGGGGCGAGAAGAAGGCCGGCGGCTTGCTGAGAGCATCGCCGGATTGCAGCAAGTTGGTGGAGTAGAATATGAGGGCCCAAAGGACGACGGAGAGGAGCGCCGCGACGTAGAATGTCCGGACGCATCTCTCCGTGCTCCCCGAGAAGGGCTTCATCGCTGGCTACTGCTGGTGCTGCTGAGGCGATGTGGAAGCTAACGAGAAGGAAAGCGGGGCAGCTAATTTGTATTGAACAAAGTCAAACAAACCGAGGAGTATTAGAGCATCTCTCTCCTATATAGAGTACTCGGCCACCACCACCAGGACATCAGTTGGACAGATCATCAAAGCATATAAGTAATCAAAAGCTTAAATATATACTAGGCCATCTAGGGAATCTCTTTTATTGGGTTGAGATGCTTCCGGCTGTGATTAGGTTAATTAGGTTGATTAAGTTAGTGGCATCCTGTCTAAGTAGTGCTAGTCCATGTTGAAGTTGCAAATTATATTTACTCCCTCTATCCTGTCCTGATCAGTATAAATCATTCACGTAGTTCTAGGTCATCGATTTGAGAAATTAAATATATGTTATATGTCATGAAAAGGATATCACTAGGTTTTTACAAGGATGTAGTTTTTAAATTTTTTTGTCACATATAATACATATTTAGATAGTTAAATCATCAACCTAGAACTAGACGAATGACTTATACACCGGGGCGGAGGTACTAGTTTTTTGACAAACCAGTCACCGCATCTCCATTAGGCAAAGCTAAAGTACAAAAGCCGGAACACTAGAACATATTTACTATTAAATGGGAGTTGGTGTCGGTTGCACTTTGACATCAAACACTGCTATGTGGGGATAGTGAAGGAGAGGAGGGGGTGCACATGGTGGTCGAGGGGGGAGGGAGCAAAAGATCGTAAAGGAACACTTGTTGCACTTGATGCATTTGAGAAAATAGAATAAGTGAATAATTGATCTATACAATTCGCAAAAAAAAAAATCTATACTATGATAAAAAAGAGAGCATGTTTCATCTTTGAGCTTTGGAAATGAGAAACTATGACCGGTTCTAACTTTTAACAGATATGATATCCAATTGACTCCTGAGGCTTGTATGTTATTGGAATATGCTCACATACCGCACATTTTTTATTGGAGATGTTACTCTTTATTGTTTGGTAAATATGTATACACGAGTGAAATATTCAAAGTGTTGTGTCCTATTGTAGCTTTTGACTTTATGTGGGCTCTCAAAATTCATGTATATTCTTCGGATGCGTTAAACGGCGTAGAGGTGGAAACTAACATGTTCTCTTATTGCCGTAAAAAGGAGGCGTGAGATGAAAAATGAATCCATTGATGAAATAAGACAATGAGCAATATATTTTAATGAAATAAGCCACAGGCCCAGCACCGGCAACGCAGCCAGCGCCACCATGGACGTACGGCACCCGCGTGAAGATCGAGCTACACTTACTGTGCGTTGACCGCCGCCGTCCACGCCACGTTCGTCGTGCGACACGGACCAGAGCCCGCCATCCGCGCCCGCCGTGGCTTCCCGGCACCCAGCTCCTTGCCCACGTGCATGTACGCATACATGATACATCCAGGAACCACTCCGTTTCAAAAAAAGTAAAAAATACATCAGGAACCAGGATGCATGCATGCGTGCTCTTATTGATCAACGTGGCAGTTATTAATTTGGTCAAAGTCAGGTATTCCGGTCACGTCGCCAATTCCCCTCCTAAAAACGTCTAAAAGGTTGAAAACGACCGGAATGAGCGAGGTTAGGGTGTTAAAATGTGAGATGGGCCTAGAGCCCATATGACAATTTCAGATTTAATCTCTAAGGGCCAATGTAGGTGGCATGACAAGGTGGTGGAAAGTTTAGTCCCACCATGCTAGTGGAAGGAAAGTTGGAGTGCTTTGTAAGGGTGGCTCTTCTACATGCTATTGGAGCTTGAGAAGAGAAGAGGCCCTCGCGCGCTCCTCTTCGCCCGCCGAGCCGAGCCGAGCCGAGCTCACACCTATGCGCTTATTTTTGCCAGTCACTAACGGAGAGTTTCTGACAGCAGGGCCACGATCTGAGACGTCGGATCGTGGGCTCGCCACGATCAGATCACATCTGCTCCACGTGCACCGCCCACCGTCGTTCCTTTGCTACTACTGCCGCCGGTGACTCCATCTCGTCCGCCGCGTACACGGTCGACGGGAAAGCGGGTCTCCGAAACTCCGTCTCTCTGGTTCCTGTACGGGAGAGTGTCGGTGTCAAAACCGGCGGATCTCGGGTAGGGGGTCCCGAACTGTGCGTCTAGGCGGATGGTAACAGGAGACAAGGGATACAATGTTTTACCCAGGTTCGGGCCCTCTTGATGGAGGTAAAACCCTACGTCCTGCTTGATTAATATTGATGATATGTGTTACAAGAGTAGATCTACCACGAGATCAAAGAGGCTAAACCCTAGAAGCTAGCCTATGGTATAATTGTTGTTCGTTCTACGGACTAAAACCCTCCGGTTTATATAAACACCGGATAGGGTTAGGGTTACACAGAGTCGGTTACAATGGTAGGAGATCTACATATCCGTATCGCCAAGCTTGCCTTCCACGCCAAGGAAAGTCCCATCCGGACACGGGACGAAGTCTTCAATCTTCTATCTTCATAGTCTTGGAGTCCAGCCGATGATGATAGTTCAGCTATCCGGACACCCCTAGTCCGAACTCCCTCGATAGCCCACGAACCAGGCTTCAATGACGACGAGTCCGGTGCGCATATTGTCTTCGGCATTGCAAGGCGGGTTATTCCTCCGAATAATTTATAGAAGATTGTGAACACCAGGATAGTGTCCGGCTCTGCAAAACAAGTTCCACATAACACCGTAGAGAGAATAATTTTTGCACAGATCTGCTGACGTATTCCGACGCGTGACATCTCACCACGGCCAGGCCTTTATATGAATCGTTTTTTTATTGTTCCACCTCAGCGTGTTTAGCGAGGCGGTTTCCTTGGCACGTCTTATCAAAGCGTAGATCGTGCTCCCTTATTCCGGGATTCTCATCAATACGGACGTAGGTAACCCAACCGTGCCCGTTGGCCTGCCTTCTTTATCAAAGGCGAGTCCTAGTCGACCACGGGGTGGGCTCTTGGTATTCAACCTCTTTATAAGGAGACCAAGGCCCTCTCCTTTTTACACCCTCTATCGAGTTCGCCTCGCGCCGAGTTCCAACACCCAAAGCTTCAGATTCAGCGCCGGACTTTCGGCGATGTCCGGCTCCGACCAGACGGCCGATGGATATCTTCCTCCGTCACGAGAAGAAGATGTGCTAAAGCTGCGAGACGCCAGTATCTAATCTGGCGAGATCTACTCGCAGGCTGCCTACTCCAGGGCAGGTCATTCCCACTCCCGAGCCCGGCGAGAACGTGGTGTTCGTGTCTCACTTCCGTCGGGGTTTAGGCTTCCCGGCGGACCCCTTTGTGCGGGGCTCATGTTTTATTACGGGCTTGATTTCCATGACTTGAATCCGGAGTCCATCCTCCATATCTCGTCATTCATTGTTGTATGCGAGGCCTTCCTCCATATTACCCCTCACTTTGGATTGTGGCTCAAAACCTTCAAGGTGGAGCCAAAGACGATCAAGGGGCAGCAAGCAGAGTGCGGAGGGGCGGTCATAAGCAAATGTGTTGATGCTCCGTGGCCCGAGGGCTCTTTTCAAGAGGAGCTTGGTTTGTGGCAACGGGAGTGGTTTTATATCACCGCTCCCAGGGGCACAAAATGGGCGGCACTCCCTGCCTTCCGCTCAGGTGCACCACAATTTGGCGTCATGGGTCAACAAGGGGCTCGGGGGGCCATCCAAGGATGTTCCCCTGCTGCAGGCCGTATTCGAGATCTCCAGAAAGAGGGATCAATCTGGTTGCGATGGCGCGGAGTTATGGTGATCCGGCACCTTCAGCCTGCAAGCGTCGCCCCCCCTCACTTTGTGGGAATTCAATCCGGAGGGACCACGAGCTCTCCAAAATTTTATGGGCACGACGCCGTGGAGATGTATAAAATGTTCTTCGGATCACAAGAGAAGTGTCCGGACTTGACCGAGGACGCATGACTAAGCTGCAATCGCCCAGATACTCAAGTAAGTAGTCCTGTAACCGGACAAGTTGTTCATTCATTTATTTTATATATATGCCCTTTAAAGGAGCCGTTTCTTGAACAGGAGTGGATAGCCAAGGCAAAGTTGATAAGGTGTCCGACTCCCCTCCCAGAGACCACGCCGGATCCCATGTTGACCAAGATGTTGAAGGTCGTGCCTTTTGAAGAAAGGCGAAGGGAGGAGCGGGGAGCAACTGCCTCTGCGAAGGAGGCTATCAAGGAAGGAGGGATTAAGAGTCCCACCTTCCGAGGAGAGAAGAGGACCGCTTGTAAGATCCGAAGGTCAAGGCCTCAAAGAAAGGAAGGGAATCTTCGGCAGAGAGTCCGGCGCTGGGAAGTAACCCAGCCGCATTATTTCCCCAAGGGGAACAGCCCTCCAGCGAGCCGTAAGTAGAAAGAAGGGGTCTTGTAAATAAGGAGCATCCCTGTATTTATTTATGAAGATAACCGAAATTGTACCTTGTAGTTCGGACCTCAGCCCTTCTCAGCAGAGCTCGTCTTCGGGGATCTTCTTCCGGAGATGATGGAGAGCGAAACGCCTCCACCTGTCGCACCCTCATGTGAAGCGGAGGACCCGGAGGTGTCGTCGCAGAGGGTTCCCCCAAGTCCGGCGGGGGCGGAAGGTCCGGCGCCGAGTGGTGTGCGGTCGGAGGAGCTGAAGGATTTGCTCGGGCGAGCGGCTATCTCAGAAGATCACCATGCTCTAATGGGTACGGTGATTGAAAGAATTGCATCCGCAGAGAGCGGATTACCGAAGCCGTCGAAGCTTCTTGTGACGGGGTTTGAGGTACGCAAAAAATAATGTACCTTCTGACAATTGTGCATATAAAATGCGCCATGTATAGATAGTAGCCCCTGAGACTCGGCATGTTGTCAAAATTGACGACGTGTCGAGGATCAAATTCTCAGTTTTAACATATCGCCACTCCTAAACAGGTGGCGGGGCGTCCGGAGGCCAGCCGGACTGATGAATATGCCGAACTAAAGCGGCAGCTTGATGAGGCGGATGCGGACATCGCGCTGGTCAATAAACGGTTTGACTAGTCACAAGGTATGCGACTTCTATGCGGACACCTAGCAAGGCAGCTTGACGCCCATGTCTTACTGTTTGTATGCTTAATGCAGATGGTGCCGCTGCCGTGGAAGATCTACGGGCAGAACTTGCCCGAGCGAAAGAGCAAGCCAGAATTAGTAGTGCGGCCGCTTTAAAGGCGGAGCTAGAAGCTGAACGGGCTGCTCACTGCCGAAGCAAAGAGGAGATGGCCGATATGGCCAAAAAGTTAAGGAGTACTACCGATTGCTGCGAGGTTCTTGAAAAAGAGCGTCAAGCGGAACAAGAGGGCCTAAAGAAGGCCACCGCCGAATCCAAGAATGCCCAATCGGCTTTGAGAGCTGCCAAGGAGGAGCTGAGTCAGGCCAGGGCAATTGCGGCCGGAAAACCGTTTCTTTCAAGGAGGAAATATACAGATCCAAAGTATGCTCGGTTGGATAAATTGCTGAGTTCAGAGGATGCTTATCTGGTTTTGGCGGAGTGAGCTGTGGTCTAGGTTGAGCTCTTCCGGGGCGAGATGGGGATTAGAAGGGAAGAGCTATATTGGTCGCATTTCCATAGTCCGGAGCGTCCCTTCCGCCATTGATCGGTTGGCGAATGGGCCGAGCTGAATCAATTGTCCGGATTCGCCATGAAGCATGTCTTGACTCACTTGTGGCGACGGACCCCACCAAGAGCTATTTTGGTTTAGTGCAGCGATTTCTTGGAAGCGATGCAGCGTGTCGACGCGATGAAGCGATCGGCATGTATTGAGGGAGCGCGGATGGCTCTTGCCGTGTCAAGACATACTCGGCAGAGATGAAGGCCAGCGACGTTGCATCCCGTGATTCGGACAGAGGCCGAGTACCCGCGAGCACTACTTTGAAGAAGTCTGCCGGGCGCTCGTTTAATAGAGACGATGCTCGAAGGATATTATGTTTAAATGACATGTATGATTTGTGAAAACGATGTTTCAATGTAATATAAGTGCTTTTTATACTTGTGCGTTCAAGTAGTAAACTACTCCCTGTGCGGTCGTTTATGTATATTTGTATATAACCTGAAAGATGACAGTCCTTGGCTTCAGCCCCCACGCACATAGTGCGGGGGTGTTTGCAAAAAAGCGCTTTTTCACACTTAATCCAACGTCTTGGTCCTGTTAAGGAGGTGATAGCGTAGCAAACCAGGCAACCGGACTATAATGCTTTATCACTTTCACTTAGCCATAGGAGTTCGAGGGTGGGGCTACTATATAGCCCATGGGGGCAGCGCACTCTCCCGAATTTGGGGTGCGTATGTGCCTGACCGAAAACCGGTCCCTCGTTAATCGAGGAATTCTAAACATTCATGTGAGTCATCGAGTGGTTGACCCGGTCTCTCGCTATATCATGACAGTCAGTTTTCGGCTTTCTCTCGAGGTGCTCGCCCGGCCCGAACCGGGCACAATCGCAGAGTTCTCCCTGGTGCCGCGTTAGCCGTGAAAAGCGGGAACGTAAGGCAGCAAAACACGAGCAGGTAACCCAACATTTGACCAAAGACATGATTCGGAGCTGATGCATATAAGGCCTAACTCGAGACGCCAAATACTCCCTAAGGTATTCGGTCTTTATGAAAATGGGCAAAATAATGCCCGAAGCCCCTTGTGTCCAGGTACGCGCAAAAATTCTGGTGCGGCCAATGCCAAAGCACCAGCCTCCTCCTCAGTTATATTAAGGAACTGGGGGAATGTATATCAACAAGAGACAGTGAAAAAAGGTTTACGCAAGGTCTTAATCTGAAAAGAATCCTTGCAACGGGTCCCTGCTGCACGTCTGCGCCTGTGTCTCCGTTGTGCCGTATCCTGGACGGGTGTAGCACGTTGTTCATCTGTAAAAGAGAGGAACTTAGTTTGAAAGAAAAAGGATCGTGCGAAAGGTGTACTTAATATTAAATAAACAGAGTACGGTTTGAAGAATGAAATAAAATTGAGCTTTATTGTCTCTTGATGTACATGCATGCGGCCCCTCGTATGGGGGTATGCCGCTAGTAGGCGCCGGACTCGTCTAGCCGTGTCCGGGGTTTGAATGACCAATTCAGGTTCTTTGCCTAGCAGAGCCGGATAGCTGTGGGGCTGTCAAGGCAGTCTCCCTTCCTTCCGTGCTCGAGTAACACTTAATAGTTCCTTTTAACGAGATGATGCCGCGTGGACCGGGCATTTTAAGTGTTAGAGATGCATAATGTGGTATTGCGTTAAAGCGGGCGAAAGCTTCACGTCCCAATAGTGCTTGATGGCTACTTTTAAACGGGGCGACATGGAAGAGTAACCTTTCGCGACGGAAGTTGTCGATGAACCAAACACAACTTCGAAGCGGTATGGAGCCCGTCAGAGGGCGTATGGGCGGGCAGTACTCCTTTAAAGGAGGTGTTGCTACGGCGAATTTTGGTTGGGTTTATCCCCATCCATGGATTGTGTCCTGATATATCGAGGTTTATGTCACCGCCGCCATCCATGAGGACATGTGTAAATTGGAATCCGTCGATTATAGGATCCAATATCAAGGCAGTCCATCCTGCGTTCCGGATATTATCGGAATAGTCCTGATGGTCGAAGGTGATTGGTTTTGACAACCAGTGTGCGGCGCGCCTTTTAGGGGGCGCCGCTTTGTTTTTCCCTTTGATCACGTGAAGTGAGTTTACTGTTTTAACCTTTTGTGGGAAATTCTTTTGTTTTCCGGGGCTCTGCTTGTGGTGCTCGACATCATCTTTACTTGGTGTGTCGAGCCCCTTGTGTTCGGCGTTCGATCTGCCGGACTGTTTGAAAGACCCAACAATCTACGTGGGTATGGTTTGCGTGCTTCCCGGAGGTACCATGTATTTGACACAGTCTATCCAGAATCTTGTTTAGGTTGGATAGCTCGTCATTGTTATCCTTTAGGGGCAGTGTTTTGTTGTTCGGCCGAGAGCTTTTGAATCCGGCGTTGACCGCCGTACTATTTGGGCCATTTTCCTTATTCCGGCGCTGATCTTTTCTGCGTCGTGATTTCCCATTTCCATCCCTGATCTCGGATGTACTCGGGTCGCTGGTGCTGCATCTAGCCAGCCAGTTGTCCTCTCCCGCGCAAAAGCGGGTCATGAGGCTTGTCAATGCGGCCATTGTTCTTGGCTTTTCTTGGCCGAGGTGTCTGGCGAGCCATTCGTCTCGGACGTTGTGTTTGAAAGCTGCTAAGGCTTGGCGTCCAGACAATCGACTATTTGGTTCTTTTAGTAAGGAACCTGTTCGAAATTTCTGGGCTGACTCTCCGAGCTGTTGAGTTATGTGACTTAGATCGTACGCATCCGGAGGGCGGACATAAGTCCCCGAAAATTTGCCGAAATGCATCCTCGAGCTCTCCCAGCTTCCAATGGTATTTTCGGGAGGCTTTTAAGCCAATGCCGAGCTGGCCCTTTGAGTTTAAGGGTAAGTATTTTATGGCGTGGAGATCGTCTCCTCTAGCCATGTGTATGTGGAGGATGTAATCCTCGATCCGAACTCCAGTGGCTGTTGTTCCGTCATATGCCTCTATGTTTACGGGTTTGAATCCCGCTGAAATTCATGATCCGGCACCTCATCGGTGAAACATAGGGATGTGTAAGCGCCCTATATTTGGGTGTGCCGTGATCTTGAATTTTGGCGTATTGCATTGCTTTGTGAGCCTGCTTTCTTGGCCCATAGATGGACCTAACTGGGCCATCCTCTTGATGTGAATCCTTATGCGGATCGCATATTGGCTTGTGTGCGGCGCCATTCGCCGCTCTCTTTTTGCCGTGAGGTCGTCCATCCGACCGGGTGGCCTTCTTGCTTTTTAATTGTGGGGGCTCTAAGGCCTCCTCGTCGAATTCAGGCAGTAGCTTTCTTTTCGGGTAGCTCTTTGTTCGGCGACTGTCGCCGTACTTATCTGCGGTGCTGAATACTTTGCTCCATCTAATCCTGAGTGCATCTTCCGCTGTTTTGAGCTTCCGCTTCTGCTTTTTCAGGCTACGCGCAGTGGCGACGAGCCTTTTCTGGAGGTCATTTTGCTCCAATGGTTTGTCCGGTGTGAGATCGTCCGGACTGTTGTCTTTGCCGGGGACAGATTGTTTATCCAAGTTGTCTTGTTGGACGATTGCTCGATAGCTTGTTCGTTGTCCACCGGTTCGCTCTGCTCTATGGCTGGGTCTTTGTTGAGGCGGGACTTTGTTCGGCGTTTACGTTGCCGTTTTGACTGCTTTTCGAGGGATTTGTCCTTCGTAGCGTCCCGTTGCTCCTCGTCTTCATTTCCTTTAGGTGTATCCACCATGTATACGTCATGGGATGAGGTTGTCCAGCATCCTATAGGTGCTGGTTCATTGTTGTCTCCTACATCGTCGTCCATACCGTCGATGTCTTCGGAGTCGAAATCGAGCACGTCGTGTAATATTTCGACTTTGGCTATGAAGTGGGTGGTGGGTGGGCATTGAATTTCTTCGTCGTCCGTATCCCAACCTTCGACCGTAATCCGGCCAGGGCTCTCCGGATAAAGAGAGAGACTTTAGTGAATTCAGGATGTCGCCAAAGGGCGAGTCTTTGAAAGATGTCATGACCGTGAACTCCATAACGGGCGCCCAATCGGATTCGATTGGCAAGGGCGAAAGGGTTCGGAATCCGGATAGGAGTCCGGCTTCCTGAGTCAAGGTCTTTGCAAAGGACAGGATGGAGTTCGCTCGATCGCCGTAGAGATTGAAGCCCCGAGGTGGTGTCCAACCACTCGTCCTCGATCGGGAAATCCGGCTCCGGATTAAGGGTCGGAGCGGATTACGAGTGCGGCCTCGAGCAATCGTTAATTTGCAGAGCTAGATCGTTCCCATCGAGACAGCGGCGCGCTTGGCTGCGGCTCGAATCCGTTGAAGATCCAGTCTCCACGGATATCGGCCGTATAGTTTAAACTTCCAAATCTGACCTGACGGCCAGGGGCGTAGCTTTCGATCTGCTCCAGATGGCCAAGCGAATTGGCCCGCCGTGCAAAGCCGCCGAACACGAAGATCCGTCCGGGGAGAAAAGTCTCACCCTGGACCGCGTCGTTGTTGATGATCGAAGGAGCCATCGAGCCTATCGGTGACGACACAGAGGAACTCTCAATGAAAGCACCAATGTCGGTGTCAAAACCGGCGGATCTCGTGTAGGGGTCCCGAATCGTGCGTCTAGGCGGATGGTAACAGGAGACAAGGGACACGATGTTTTACCTGTGTTCGGGCCCTCTTGATGGAGGTAAAACCCTACGTCTGCTTGATTAATATTGATGATATGTGTTACAAGAGTAGATCTACCACGAGATCAAAGAGGCTAAACCCTAGAAGCTAGCCTATGGTATGATTGTTGTTCGTCCTACGGACTAAAACCCTCCGGTTTGTATAGACACCAGATAGGGTTAGGGTTACACAGTCGGTTACAATGGTAGGAGATCTACATATCCGTATCACCAAGCTTGCCTTCCACGCCAAGGAAAGTCCCATCCGGACACGGGACGAAGTCTTCAATCTTCTATCTTCATAGTCTTGGAGTCCGGCCGATGATGATAGTTCGGCTATCCGGACACCCCCTAGTCCGGAACTCCCTCAGAGAGAGACGAATAGGTTTTTGGGAAGCGACTACGCGATTGCTCGCCTCCGATGCACTACTTCCTCTACGTCCATGTTGTCTCCGTCATCACCATGTCCAGCAACGCCGAACGTGCCGCCGCTGAGAAGACCGAGGCCGACAAGAAGGCCACCGAGGACGCTACTGCTGCTGCTTCCACCGTGGCGGCTTCTGATGGCCCTCTTTGGAGGGTATACCGCGTTTATCCCTCTCCACGATAATTTCTGTATTAGCAGTGCTAGCATCATGTGTAGATTTATCTACTATTTGGCGTAGTACGTGCTTGTTTAGATCGATACCGATTATGTTGTTAGTTCTGTCAATGCCATGCTAGTTATCTACTTATGGATTAAATTAGTCGAAAAATTGCCTGTTTTCTTAGCAATCCAAAAACCTATTATGTGTAGGAATTTTTCGGCAAGTGGCTTTGTCAAGAAGACCGAAACCGGATAAGTTTACCGGTACGTATTTTAAGCGTTGGCAGACAAAGACCACTTTGTGGCTCACGGATATGAACGTGTTCTGGGTCATCGGTGTGTCCACGGGAACGATTGCTCCTGAACAGGAGAAGGCGTTCAGGGAGGCAACCACTGTGTTTCTCGGAGCAGTTCTTAGCGTGATCGGAGATAAACTGGTTGACGCATATTTACATGTGCATGTCGCCAAGGACTTGTAGGAGGCGCTCGAATCTAAGTTCGGGGCCACCGATGCAGGGAGCGAGATGTATATTATAGAGCAGTTCCACGATTACAAGATGGTTGAGAACCGTCCTGTACTGGAGCAGGCTCATGCGATAATATGCATTGATAAGGAGCTTGAGCTTCTGAAGTGCGAGTTACCGGGCAAGTTTGTCGCGGGCTGCATAATCGCTAAGCTCCCCAATTCCTGGAGGAACTTTGCCACCATTCTGAAACATCAGAGGCGTGAATTCTCTGTGGAGGATGTCATTGGCCATCTGAGTGTTGAGCAGAATTCGAGGGCAAAGGACTCGCCTGAAAAAGGGGCGAAGGGACTTCATTGCCAACATGGTGAACCAGAGGAACTTCAACTCCCACAATTTCAAGGGAAAGAACGGTGTCCAACAGAATACCGACTTCAAGAAGAAGGGTAAGAAGACCTTCAAGAAGAACAAGAAGGATGAGGGCTGCTTTACTTGTGGTTCGGCTGAACATTGGGCCAACAAGTACCCAAACAAGTTTAAGAAGTCAGGACAAGACTCCAAGTCTGTCAACATGATTGTGGGCAACAATGAGAATGGTGCATCTGGGTACGGTAATTTATTTACTGTTTTTTCAGTGTTTCAGCCTACCGATTGGTGGGTGCACACAGGTGCAGGTGTTCATGTGTGTGCTGACATTTCATTGTTCTCTTCTTACCAGGTCACAGGCCACGGGTCCGTATGGATGGGGAATGGCGCGAGTGCTTCTGTTCATGGTGTTGGCACGGTCGATCTGAAGTTTACTTCGGGAAGGATCGTGCAGCTGAAGAACGTGCATCATGTCCCTGCCATCAAGAAGAACCTCGTTAGTGACTCCCTTCTATGTAGAGAAGGGTTTAAGTTGGTATTCGAGTCTAATGAATTAGTTGTTACTAAGTATGGACTATTTGTTGGAAAAGGTTATGAGAGCGGAGGGATGTTCCGCCTTTCCCTCGCAGATTTCTGTAATAAAGTCGTGAACCATATTCATTCGAGTGTTAATGAATCTGAAGTTTGGCATTCACGTCTTTGTCACATAAGTTTCGGTGTTATGACGCGGCTAGCTAAGTTGGATTTAATCCCGAGTTTCACTTTAGCCAAAGGTTCTAAGTGCCTGTCATGTGTGCAAGCTAAGCAACCTCGCCAAATTTCACAAGGCTGCGGAGGAGAGACACTTGGCACCGTTAGAACTCATACATTCTGATCTTTGTGAGATGAATGGCGTGTTGACTAAAGGTGGAAAGAAGTACTTCATAAAATTGATAGATGATTCCACTAGATATTGCTATGTATATCTGTTAAATACTAAAGATGAGGCTCTACACTACTTTAAAATCTATAAGGCAGAAGTTGAGAATCAACTTGAAAAGAAAATTAAACGAGTCCGGTCAGATCGTGGTGGAGAGTACTTCTCGAGTGAGTTTGATTCCTTCTGTGCGGAACACGACATTATTCATGAGAGGATGCCTCCCTATTCTCCCCAGTCAAACGGGGTTGCCGAGCGAAAAAACTTACTCTAACTGATCTGGTTAACGCCATGTTAGATACGTCGGGTTTATCCAAGGCATGGTGGGGGAGGCTATCTTGACGGCATGTCATGTCCTGAACAAAGTTCCGACAAAGGATAATGAGATCACTCCCTATGAGAAATGGGCAAAGAGAAGGACAACACTCTCGTACTTGCGTACTTGGGGCTGTTTGGCGAAAGTCAACGTGCCGATCCCCAAAAAGCGTAAGCTTGGACCCAAGACTGTGGACTGCGTTAATTTGGGCTACGCTAAGAACAACGTTGGCTATAGATTTCTAGTAGTGAAATCTGAGGTACCTGACCAGAAGGTCGGTACAATTATGGAGTCTAAGGATGCTACATTCTTTGAGGATATTTTTCCTATGAGAGATATGCAAAGCACTTCTAGACAGGAATCTGAGGAGACTCCTGAGCCTGCCATTCCTATGGAATATTATGAACGAACACATGATGAAAATCCTGAGGAGGATGACGAGGAAGCCCTTGGTAGGGGCAAGATACAAAGGACTGCAAAGACCTTTGGTGATGATTTCTTCGTGTACCTCGTGGATGATACTCCCACTTCTATCTCAGAAGCGTATGCCTCTCCAGAAGCTGACTACTGGAAGGATGCGGTCCGTAGCGAGATGGATTCCATCATGGCTAACGGGACATGGGAGATCACTGAGCGTCCCTATGGCTGCAAATCATTGGGATGTAAGTGGGTGTTCAAGAAAAAGCTTAGGCCCGATGGTACGATTGAAAAGTACAAGGCTAGGCTTGTGGCCAAGGGCTATGACCAGAAAGAAGAGGAAGATTTCTTCGATACTTATTCACCTGTGGCTAGATTGATAACCATTCGAGTATTACTCTCATTGGCGGCCTCACATGGTCTTCTCGTCCATCAAATGAATGTTAAGACAGCTTTTCTGAATGGAGAGCTAAACGAGGAAATCTACATGCAACAGCCAAATGGCTTTGTGATAGATGGTCAGGAAAGAAAGGTGTGTAGGTTGCTGAAATCTTTATATGGCCTGAAACAAGCACCTAAGCAATGGCATGATAAGTTTAATACAACTCTGACATCTGTTGGCTTCGTTGTTAATGAAGCTGACAAATGTGTATACTATCGCCATGATGGGGGCGAAGGAGTTATACTGTGCTTGTATGTAGATGACATACTGATATTTGAAATGTTGGAAATATGCCCTAGAGGCAATAATAAAAGCATTATTATTATATTTCCTTGTTCATGATAATTGTCTTTTACTCATGCTATAATTGTATTATCCGGAAATCGTAATACATGTGTGAATACATAGACCACAATACGTCCCTAGTGAGCCTCTAGTTGACTAGCTCGTTGGTCAACAGATAGTCATGGTTTCCTGACTATGGACATCGATGTCATTGACAACGGGATCACGTCATTAGGAGAATGACGTGATGGACAAGACCCAATCCTAAGCATAGCACAAGATCGTGTAGTTCGTTTTGCTAGAGCTTTCTCAATGTCAAGTATCTATTCCTTAGACCATGAGATCGTGTAACTCCCGGATACCGTAGGAGTGCTTTGGGTGTACCAAACGTCACAACATAACTGGGTGACTATAAAGGTGCATTACGTATCTCCGAAAGTGTCATTCGGGTTGACACGGATCGAGACAGGATTTGTCACTCCGTATTACGGAGAGGTATCACTGGGCCCACTCGGTAGTGCATCATCATAATGAGCTCAAAGTGACCAAGTGTCTGGTCACGGGATCATGCATTACGGATGCGAGTAAAGTGACTTGCCGTGCTTGAGACCGAACGAGGTATTGGGATACCGACGATCGAAGTCTCGGGCAAGTAACATACCGTCGACAAAGGGAATGGTATCTGGGGTTGCTTGAATCCTTGACATCGTGGTTCATCCGATGACATCATCGAGGAGCATGTGGGAGCCAACATGGGTATCCAGATCCCGCTGTTGGTTATTGACCCGAGAGCGTCTCGGTCATGTCTGCGTGTCTCCCGAACCCGTGAGGGTCTACACACTTAAGGTTCGGTGGCGCTAGGGTTATTAGGAAGACTTGTATGTGATTACCGAATGTTGTTGAGTCCGGATGAGATCCCGGACGTCACGAGGAGTTCGGAATAGTCCGGAGGTAAAGACTTATATATGGGAAGTTGTCAAACGGACACCGGAAAGTTTGGGGCATACCGGTATTGTACGGGCCACCGGCAGGTTCCGGGGTCCACTGGAGGGGCCACCCCTCCGGGGGCCACTTGGGCTGCGTGGGAAGGGGCCAGCCTGGTGGGCTGGGCGCACCCTCCCTTGGGCCCTTGCGCCTAGGGTTGAGGGGAACCCTAGAGGCGCCCCTTGCTTGGGGGCAAGCCCCTCCCTTGGCCGCCGCCCCCCCTCTAGATGCATCTAGAGGGGCCGGCCCCCCTCTCCCTTCCCCCTATAAATAGAGGGGTGAGGGGAGGGCTGCTTACACAAGCCAAGGCGCAGCCCCCTCCCCTCCCCAACACCTCTCCTCCTCCGTACGTGCTTGGCGAAGCCCTGCCGAGATCTTCTTTGCACCAACAACACCACGCCGTCGTGCTGCCGTTGGAGTTGTCTTCCTCAACCTCTCCTTCCTCCTTGCTGGATCAAGACGGAGGAGACGTCCGTCTGCACTGCACGTGTGTTGAACGCGGAGGTGCTGTCCGTTCGGCACTTGGTCATCGGTGATCCGAATCACGGCGAAATCGACTCCATCATCACCATCCCCTTGAACGCTTCCGCTTTTCGATCTACAAGTGGTATGTAGATGAAAACTCTCTCCCTTGACTCGTTGCTTAGATGAACTCATAGATGGATCTTGGTGAAACCGTAGGAAAAATTTTAATTTTCTGCAACGTTCTCCAACATGGAACCAACCTCAAAGTCATTGAGGAGGTTAAGTCGTTTCTGTCTCAGAACTTTGAGATGAAGGACCTTGGTGTGGCTGATGTTATCTTGAACATCAAGCTACTGAGAGATAATGAGGGTGGGATCACACTTCTGCAATCCCATTATGTTGAGAAGGTGTTGAGCCGTTTTGGATATTCGGACTGCACACCATCTCAAATACCATATGATCCTAGCGTGTTGATTCGAAAGTCCAAAGGCATGGATAAAGATCAATTGAGATACTCTCAAATCATTGGTTCACTGATGTACCTAGCGAGCGCAACGAGGCCTGACATCGTGTTTGCCGTGAAACAAGCGAGCCGGTTTGTTTCCAAACCGGTGATGTACATTGGCATGCCGTTGAAAGAGTTATGCGCTATCCTGAAAGGTACTATGAACTATGGACTTCACTATACCGAGACCCGTCGGTACTTGAAGGGTATAGTGATGCGAATTGGATCTCGATGCGTGATGAGATGAAGGCCACAACTGGGTATATGTTTACTCTTGGAGGTGGCGCTGTTTCCTGGAAGTCTTGCAAGCAAAGCGATCTTAACGAGATCGACAATGGAAGCAGAATTAACAGCATTAGACACTTCGGTGTTGAAGCGGGATGGCTTTAGATCTTTTGATGGAGTTGCCATTGGTTGATAAACCGGTTCCGGCTATCCTTATGAACTGTGATAATCAATTTGTCATCACCAAGGTGAAGAGTTCAAAGGACAACATGAAGTCCAACAAACACATAAGAATGAGATTAAAAGCTATCAGAAAATTAAGAAACTCCGGAGTGATAGCGTTGGACTATGTCCATACGTCTAAGAATCTGGCAGATCCCTTTACGAAAGGGCTATCGCGTGTAGTGATAGATAGTGCATCGAGGGAGATGGGTATGAGACCCACATGAGTTGCCATGGTGGTAACCCAACCTATGTGATCGGAGATCCCGTGAAGTAGGACCTGGGAAAACAAGCCAGTGGTGAATTGAGGAGAGTAACCTTACTAACCCACTCCGTTGGAGATGCAATACTCTCGAAAACTCTATGGAAGGATGACTACTGTCTTAATGTGTTCCAAGGCTTATATATATAAGCAAGATGCTATCCTATAGAGCGATCTTTGGAGGAACACACCTATGTGAGCCCGACTGCTAGTCACAGTCTATGAGATTGGGGTGATCTCTAGTAAGCTCATGAATAGACCAGGAGTGTGACTGTTGGAAATATGCCCTAGAGGCAATAATAAAAGCATTATTATTATATTTCCTTGTTCATGATAATTGTCTTTTATTCATGCTATAATTGTATTATCCGGAAATCGTAATACATGTGTGAATACATAGACCACAATACGTCCCTAGTGAGCCTCTAGTTGACTAGCTCGTTGGTCAACAGATAGTCATGGTTTCGACTATGGACATCGATGTCATTGACAACGGGATCACGTCATTAGGAGAATGACGTGATGGACAAGACCCAATCCTAAGCATAGCACAAGATCGTGTAGTTCGTTTTGCTAGAGCTTTCTCAATGTCAAGTATCTATTCCTTAGACCATGAGATCGTGTAACTCCCGGATACCGTAGGAGTGCTTTGGGTGTACCAAACGTCACAATGTAAATGGGTGACTATAAAGGTGCATTACAGGTATCTCCGAAAGTGTCTGTTGGTTGACACGGATCGAGACAGGGATTTGTCACTCCGTATTACGGAGAGGTATCACTGGGCCCACTCGGTAGTGCATCATCATAATGAGCTCAAAGTGACCAAGTGTTTGGTCACGGGATCATGCATTACGGTACGAGTAAAGTGACTTGCCGGTAACAAGACTGAACAGGTATTGGGATACCGACGATCGAGTCTCGGGCAAGTAACATACCGTCTGACAAAGGGAATGGTATACGGGGTTGCTTGAATCCTCGACATCGTGGTTCATCCGATGACATCATCGAGGAGCATGTAGGAGCCAACATGGGTATCCAGATCCCGCTGTTGGTTATTGACCTGAGAGCGTCCCGGTCATGTCTGCATGTCTCCCGAACCCGTAGGGTCTACACACTTAAGGTTCGGTGGCCTTGAGGTTATTAGGAAGACTTGTATGTGATTACAGAATGTTGTTCGGAGTCCCGGATGAGATCCCGGACGTCACGAGGAGTTCCTGAATAGTCCGGAGGTAAAGATTTATATATGGGAAGTTGTCAAACGGACACCGGAAAGTTTTGGGGGCATATCGGTATTGTACCGAGGCCACCGGAAGGGTTCCGGGGGTCCACCGGGAGGGGCCACCCCTCCCGGGGGGCCACATGGGCTGCGTGGGAAGGGGCCAGCCCCTGGTGGGCTGGGCGCACCCCCTCCCTTGGGCCCTTGCGCCTAGGGTTGAGGGGAACCCCAGAGGGGCGCCCTTGCTTGGGGGCAAGCCCTCCCTTGGCCGCCCCCTCTAGATGCCATCTAGAGGGGCCGCCCCTTGCTTGGGGGGCAAGCCCCCTCCCTTGGCCGCCGCCTCTAGATGCCATCTAGAGGGGCCGGCCCCTCTCCTTCCCCTATAAATAGAGGGGTGAGGGAGGGCTGCACACAAGCCAAGGCGCAGCCCTCCCTCCCCAACACCTCTCCTCCTCCGTACGTGCTTGGCGAAGCCCTGTCGGAGTACTGCTGCACCAACAACACCACGCCGTCGTGCTGCCGTTGGAGCTGTCTTCCTCAACCTCTCCTTCCTCCTTGCTGGATCAAGATGGAGGAGACGTCGTCCGTACCGTACGTGTGTTGAACGCGGAGGTGCTGTCCGTTCAAAGACTTGGTCATCGGTGATCCGAATCACGTCGAGTACGACTCCATCATCACCATCCCCTTGAACGCCTTCACTCGATCTACAAGTGGTATGTAGATGCAAACTCTCTCCCTTGACTCGTTGCTTAGATGAACTCATAGATGGATCTTGGTGAAACCGTAGGAAAAATTTTAATTTTACGCAACGTTCTAACAAAGGGCATCATGAGCTAGGTCTATGCGTAGTTCTCTTTTGCACGAGTAGAACACAATTATGTTGTGGGCGTAGATCTTGTCAACTTACTTGCCGCTACTAGTCTTATCTTGCTTCAGCGGTATTATGGGATGAAGCGGCCCGGACCAACCTTACACGTACGCTTACGTGAGACCGGTTCCACCGACTAACATGCACTAGTTGCATAAGGTGGCTGGCGGGTGTCTGTCTCTCCCACTTTAGTTGAAGTGGATTCGATGAAAAGGGTCCTTATGATGGGTAAATAGAAGTTGACAAAATCACGTTGTGGTTATTCGTAGGTAAGAAAACGTTCTTGCTAGAACCCAATTGCAGCCACGTAAAAGATGCGACAACAATTAGATGACGTCTAACTTGTTTTTGCAGCAATCGTCATGTGATGTGATATGGCCAGAAGTTGTGATGAATGATGAATGATATATTGTGATGTATGAGATCATGTTCTTGTAATAGGAATCACGACTTGCATGTCGATGAGTATGACAACCGGGCAGGAGCCATAGGAGTTGTCTTTATTTTTGTATGACCTGCATGTCATTGAAAAACGCCATGTAAACTACTTTACTTTATTACTAAACACGTTAGTCATAGAAGTAGAAGTAGTCGTTGGCGTGACAACTTCATGAAGACACAATGATGGAGATCATGATGATGGAGATCATGGTGTCATGCCGGTGACAAGATGATCATGGAGCCCCGAAGATGAAGATCAAAGGAGCTATATGATATTGGCCATATCATGTCACTACTTTATATAATTGCATGTGATGTTTATTATGTTTTATGCATCTTGTTTACTTAGAACGACGGTAGTAAATAAGATGATCCTTACAACAATTTCAAGAAGTGTTCTCCCCTAAGCGTGCACCGTTGCTAAAGTTAAATCGTTTGAAGCACCACGTGATGATCGGGTGTGATAGATCCTCACGTTCACATACAACGGGTGTAAGACAGTTTTACACATGCAAAACACTTAGGGTTAACTTGACGAGCCTAGCATGTACGGACATGGCCTCGGAACACGGAGACCGAAAGGTCGAACACGAGTCGATAGAAGATACGATCAACATGAGAATGTTCACCGACGATGACTAGTC
Source organism: Aegilops bicornis (assembly GCA_021605145.1). NCBI lineage: Eukaryota > Viridiplantae > Streptophyta > Magnoliopsida > Poales > Poaceae > Aegilops > Aegilops bicornis. The sequence goes on along the minus strand of CM038669.1, from coordinate 563,443,197 downwards.
CGTCTCACGTGATGATCGGACACGGCCTAGTCGACTCGGATCGTGTAACACTTAGATGACTAGAGGGATGTCAAATCTGAGTGGGAATTCATTCAATAATTTGATTAAAATGAACTTAATTATCATGAACTTAGTCTAAAACTTTTGAAAATATGACTTGTAGATCAAATGGTCAACGCTCATGTCAACATGAACTTCAACGCGTTCCTAGAGAAAACCAAGCTGAAAGATGATGGCAGCAACTATACGGACTGGGTCCGGAACCTGAGGATCATCCTCATAGCTGCCAAGAAGGCATATGTCCTAGAAGCACCGCTAGGTGACCCACCTGCTCTCCCAGCACTGCAAGGCAGGCACGTACTGATGATTACTCCCTCGTTCAGTGCGGCATGCTATACAACTTAGAACCGGGGCTCCAAAAGCGTTTTGAGCATCACGGAGCATATGAGATGTTCGAGGAGCTGAAACTAGTTTTCCAAGCTCACGCCCGGGTCGAGAGATATGACGTCTCGGACAAGTTCTATAGTTGTAAGATGGAGGAAAATAGTTCTGTCAGTGAGCACATACTCAGAATGTCTAGGTTGCACAACCGCATGACCCAGCTGAATTAACCTCCCTGATGAGGCGGTCATTGACAGAATCCTTCAGTCGCTCCCACCAAGCTACAAGAGCTTCGTGATGAACTACAATATGCAGGGGATGGTGAAGACCATTCCTGAAGTATTTTCAATCTTTGAAGCGGCGGTTGAGATCAAGAAAGAACATCAAGTGTTGATGATCAATAAGACCACTAAGTTCAAGAAGGGCAAGGGCAAAAGAACTTCAAGAAGGACGGCAAGGATGTTGCGGCGCCCGGTAAGCCGCCATCGAAGAAGTCAAAAATGGACCCAAGCCTCGAGACCGAGTGCTTTTATTGCAAGGGAAGGGTCACCGAAGCGGAACTGCCCCAAATACTTAACGGATAAGAAGGCCGGCAACACCAAAGGTATATTTGATATACATGTAATTGATGTGTTCCTTACCAAGACTCGTAGTAACTCCCCGGTATTTGATACGGTGTCGTTGCTCATCTCTGTAACTAACATCAGGAGCTGCGGAATAAGCGGAGACTGGCGAAGGACGAGGTGACGATGCGCGTCGTGAATGGTTCCAGAGTCGATGTGATCGCCGTCGGCACGCTACCTATACATTTACCTACGGGATTAGTTTTGAACCTTAATAATTGTTATTTGGTGCCAAGTTTGAGCATGAACATTGTATCTGGATCTCGTTTAATGCGAGATGGCTACTCATTTAAATCCGAGAATAATGGTTGTTCTATTTATATGAGAGATATGTTTTATGGTCATGCTCCGTTGGTCAATGGTTTATTCTTAATGAATCTCGGCGTAATGTTACACATATTCATAGCGTGAATACCAAAAGATGTAAAGTTGATAACGATAGTCCCACATACTTGTGGTAATCGCCGCCTTGGTCACATTGGTGTCAAGCGCATGAAGAAGCTCCATGCTGATGGAATTTTGGAGTCTCTAGATTATGAATTATTTGACACATGCGAACCATGCCTCATGGGCAAGATGACCAAGACTCCGTTCTCCGGAACAATGGAGCGAGCAACCAACTTATTGGAAATCATACATACCGATGTGTGCGGTCCAATGAGTGTTGAGGCTCATGGAGGATATCGTTATGTTCTCACTCTCACAGATGACTTGAGTAGATATGGGTATGTCTACTTGATGAAACACAAGTCTGAGACCTTTGAAAAGTTCAAGGAATTTCAGAATGAAGTAGAGAATCAACGTGACCGAAAGATAAAATTCTTACGATCGGATCATGGAGGAGAATATTTGAGTCACGAATTTGGTACACACTTAAGAAAATGTGGAATCGTTTCACAACTCACGCGCGTGGAACACCTCAACAGTAATGGTGTGTCCGAACGTCGTAATCGCACTCTATTGGATATGGTGCGATCTATGATGTCTCTTACAGATTTACCGCTATCATTTTGGGGATACGCTCTAGAGACAGCTACATTCACTTTAAATAGGGCACCGCCTAAATCCGTTGAGACGACACCATATGAATTATGGTTTGGGAAGAAACCTAAGTCATCGTTTCTAAAAGTTTGGGGATGCGATGCTTATGTCAAGAAACTTCAACCTGAAAAGCTCGAACCCAAGTCGGAAAAATGCGTCTTCATAGGATACCCTAAGGAAACCATAGGGTATACCTTCTACTTAAGATCCGAGGGCAAGATCTTTGTTGCCAAGAACGGATCCTTTCTGGAAAAAGAGTTTCCCTCGAAAGAAGTAAGTGGGAGGAAAGTAGAACTCGATGAAGTACTACCTCTTTAACCGGAAAGTAGTGCAGCTCAGGAAAATGTTCCTGTGGTGCCTACACCAATTGGAGAGGAAATTAATGATGATGATCAAGGTACTTCGGATCAAGTTGCTCTTGAACTTCAGTGGGTCCACTAGGACACGTTCCGCACTGCAGTGGTACGGCAACCCTGTCACGGAAATCATGTTGTTAGACAACGGTGAACCTTCTAACTATGAAGAAGCGATGGCGGGCCCAGATTCCAACAAATGGCTAGAAGCCATGAAATCCGAGATAGAATCTATGTATGAAAACAAAGTATGGACTTTGACCGACTTGCCCGATGATCGGCGAGCGATAGAAAACAAATGGATCTTTAAGAAGAAGACGGACGCGGATGGTAATGTCACCATCTATAAGCTCGACTTGTCGCTAAGGGTTATCGGCAAGTTCAAGGGATTGACTACGATGAGACTTTCTCTCCCGTGGCGAAGCTTAAGTCCGTCCGAATCATGTTAGCAATTGCCGCATACTATGATTATGAGATATGGCAGATGGACGTCAAAACAGCGTTCCTTAACGGTTATCTTAAGGAAGAGCTGTATATGATGCAGCCGGAAGGTTTTGTGCTAACAAAGTATGCAAGCTCCAGCGATCCATTTATGGGCTGGTGCAAGCATCTCGGAGTTGGAACATTCGCTTTGATGAGATGATCAAAGCGTTTGGGTTTATGAAGACTTATGGAGAAGCCTGCGTTTACAAGAAAGTGAGTGGGAGCTCAGAGCATTTCTCATATTATATGTAGATGACATACTTTTGATGGGAAATGATATAGAATTCTTGGACAGCATTAAGGCCTACTTGAATAAGTGTTTTTCAATGAAGGACCTTGGAGAAGCTGCTTATATATTAGGCATCAAGATCTATAGAGATAGATCGAGACGCCTCATAGGTCTTTCACAAAGCACATACCTTGATAAGATTTTGAAGAAGTTCAAAATGGATCAGTCAAGAAAGGGTTCTTGCCTCTTTGCAAGGTGTGAGATTGAGCTCAGCTCAATGCCGAAACACGGCAAAAGATAAAGAAGAGATGAGCGTCATCCCTATGCCTCAGCCATAGGATTTATTATGTATACCATGCTGTGTACTGCACTGATGTAAACCTTGCCGTAAGTTTGGTAGGAAGGTACCAAAGTAATCCCGGCAAGGAACACCGGACAGCGGTCAAGAATATCCTAAAGTACACGAAAAGGACGAAGGACATGTTTCTCATTTATGGAGGTGACGAAGAGCTCGTCAGAAGGGTTACGTTGGACGCTTAGCTTCGACACAGATCTGGATGACTCTAAGTCACAAACCGGATACGTGTATATGTTGAATGGTGGAGCAAGATGGCTAGTGCACCAAGCGAAGCGTCGTGGCGGGATCTACATGTGAAGCGGAGTACATGGCAGCCTCGGAGGCAGCGCATGAAGCAATTTGGGTGAAGGAGTTCATCACCGACCTAGGAGTCATACCCAATGCGTCGGGGCCGATCAAACTCTTCTGTGACAACACTGGAGCTATTGCACTTGCCAAGGAGCCCAGGTTTCACAAGAAGACCGAGCACATCAAGCGTCGCTTCAACTCCATCCATGAAAATGTTCAAGATGGAGACATAGAAATTTGTAAAGTGCATACGGATCTGAATGTCGCAGATCCGTTGACTAAACCTCTTCCATGGGCAAAACATGATCAACACCGTAACTCTATGGGTGTTCGATTCATCACAATGTAACTAGATTATTGACTCTAGTGCAAGTGGGAGACTATTGGAAATATGCCCTAGAGGCAATAATAAAAGCATTATTATTATATTTCCTTGTTCATGATAATTGTCTTTTATTCATGCTATAATTGTATTATCCGGAAATCGTAATACATGTGTGAATACATAGACCACAATACGTCCCTAGTGAGCCTCTAGTTGACTAGCTCGTTGGTCAACAGATAGTCATGGTTTGCTGACTATGGACATTGGATGACATTGACAAGCGGGATCACGCCATTAGGAGAATGACGTGATGGACAAGACCCAATCCTAAGCATAGCACAAGATCGTGTAGTTCGTTTTGCTAGAGCTTTCTCAATGTCAAGTATCTATTCCTTAGACCATGAGATCGTGTAACTCCCGGATACCGTAGGAGTGCTTTGGGTGTACCAAACGTCACAACGTAAATGGGTGACTATAAAGGTGCATTACGTATCTCCGAAAGTGTCTGCATTGGGTTGACACGGATCGAGACAGGATTTGTCACTCCGTATTATGTAGAGGTATCACCGGGCCCACTCGGTAGTGCATCATCATAATGAGCTCAAAGTGACCAAGTGTTTGGTCACGGGATCATGCATTACGGCACGAGTAAAGTGACTTGCCGTAACGAGACCGAACAGGTATTGGGATACCGACGATCGAAGTCTCTGCAAGTAACATACCGTCGACAAAGGGAATGGTATACGGGTTGCTTGAATCCTCGACATCGTGGTTCATCCGATGACATCATCGAGGAGCATGTGGGAGCCAACATGGGTATCCAGATCCGCTGTTGGTTATTGACCGAGAGCGTCTCGGTCATGTCTCAGATGTCTCCCGAACCCGTAGGGTCTACACACTTAAGGTTCGGTGACGCTGTGGTTATTAGGAAGACTTGTATGTGATTACCGAATGTTGTTCGAGTCCCGGATGAGATCCCGGACGTCACGAGGAGTTCTGAATAGTCCGGAGGTAAAGATTTATATATGGGAAGTTGTCAAACGGAGACCGGAAAGTTTCGGGGCATATCGGTATTGTACTGGGCCACCGGAAGGGTTCCGGGTCCACCGGAGGGGCCACCTCCCGGGGCCACATGGGCTGCGTGGGAAGGGGCCAGCCTCGGTGGGCTGGGCGCACCCTCCCTTGGGCCCTTGCGCCTAGGGTTGAGGGAACCCTAGAGGGGCGCCTTGCTTGGGGGCAAGCCCTCCCTTGGTCGCCGCGCCTCTCTAGATGCCATCTAGAGGGGCCGGCCCCCCTCTCCCTTCCCCTTATAATTAGAGGGGTGAGGGGAGGGCTGCACACACAAGCCAAGGCGCAGCCCCCTCCCCTCCCCAACACCTCTCCTCCTCCGTACGTGCTTGGCGAAGCCCTGCCGAGTATCTTGTTGCACCAACAACACCACGCCGTGCTGCCGCTTGAGCTGTCTTCCTCAACCTCTCCTTCCTCCTTGCCGGATCAAGACGGAGGAGACGCCGTCTGCACTGCACGTGTGTTGAACGCGGAGGTGCCGCCTGCTCAAAGACTTGGTCATCGGTGATCCGAATCACGCCGAGTACGACTCCATCATCACCATCCCTTGAACGCTTCCGCACTCGATCTACAAGTGGTATGTAGATGCAAACTCTCTCCCTTGACTCGTTGCTTAGATGAACTCATAGATGGATCTTGGTGAAACCGTAGGAAAAATTTTAATTTTCTCGCAACGCTCCCCAACAAAGGACTTATATGCTCCACCGAGGGGTCAGCCTTCGCAGCCAAAGATTAGTAAGACATGTGGTGAAACTTATTTACGCCTAAACCGACAATTCAAGACATAGTCCATTGTTCGATTGTGAAGAAGGAGTGTAGCTACTTGCTCTAGGTGAAGCTCAACCTTAATGTGTCTTCACCAAACACTAGTATATCAAAACAGCGTTTGGAACAAAGGACAAAGTGGGCCCCTGAGATCTGGTGGGGATTGTTGAAATGTGAGATGGGCCTAGAGCCCATATGACAATTTCAGATTTAATCTCTAAGGCCCATGTAGGTGGCATGACAAGGTGGTGGGAAGTTTAGTCCCACCATGCTAGTGGAAGGAAAGTTGGAGTGGTTTATAAGGGTGGCTCTTCTACATGCTATTGGAGCTTGAGAAGAGAAGAGGCCCTCGCGCGCTCCTCCTCCGCCGCCCGCCTCGCCTCGCCTCGCCACGCCACGCCACGCCTCGTCACGACGCGCCACGCCGCGCCGCGGGTTGCGGGTTGCGGGAATGAGCCGAGCCGAGCTCACACCTATGCGCTTATTTTTGCCAGTCCCTAACCCTAGCCGCCATGATCAGATCACATCTGCTCCACGCGCACCGTCCACCGTCGTTCCTTTGCTGCTGTTGCCGCCGGTGACTCCATCCCGTCCGCCGCGCATACCTGGCCGACGGGAGAGCAGTATTCAAACTCCGCTCTCTCGGTTCCCTGTGCGGGAGAGACGAATAGGTTTTTGGGAAGCGACTACGCCGCTCGCCTCCGATCCACTACTTCCTCTATGTCCGTGTCGTCTCCGTCATCACCATGTCCAATGACGCCGAACGTGCCGCCGAGAAGACCGAGGCCGACAAGAAGGCCGCCGAGGACGCCATCGCTGCTGCTTCCACCGCAGCGCGGCTTCAGCATGGCCTACCGAGGGTATACCGCGTTTATCCCTCTCCCGATAATTTCAGATTAGCGATTGCTAGCATCATGTGTAGATTTATCTACTATTTGCGTAGTACGTGCTTGTTTAGATAAGTACCAGTATGTTGTTAGTTCTGTCAATGCCATGCTAGTTATCTACTTATGGATTAAATTAGTCGAAAAATTGCCTGTTTTCTTAGCATAGGGTACAGACTTCAAGTATTTGGATGTCGAGTTCATCTCCGTCAAGCTCTACAACTTGAGGGTTTAAATTAGACTTCACTCATTAATATTTTGGAGGCGACCTTGGACTCGTCTCCTCCCCTGCTACAATGCCGGAGGGCGAATTCTTGAAACCACCTAGTCAATCCACCTCGTCGGCGGCGATTCGTTGGTTCCCCTTCCCTCCGTCGGCCGCTCAAGCGGCGGGAGGGTGGGGGAACCCCGGATCTCGTCGTGTACATAGCGTAGACTTGAGTAGGTTGCTTATCGGCGGCGTCTTGGAGGCGGAGGCGTCGGTGGTCGGTATTTTGGGGTCGTCTTCTTCCTCTCCGGTGTCGGCGTTCTTTGGAGCTTCGGCATCAAGCAGGCGACTTCCCCCATGCTCGCAGTCCTGGGTGACCGCCGTGCGTGTTTCTTCCCCGGCGGGATCTCGGAGCGGCGGATCCAGATCAAGAAATCGAAGCTACTGATGTTGAAGACCGGCGGTGCTGCTGGCTTGGCAAAGGATGGAGGCTCTCTGGAGTTCGAGGTTCGACAACTTTCCGTCCGTAGGGGATCATCTTCGTTCCAAGGTTTGAAAGATGCAGGCGGCGCGTCGTCGGCACGTCTGGCTCCTCGCCGGTGTCATTGTGTTACAGAAGGACCTGTGTGTTATTTCTTTCTTTGTGGGGTGTCTTTCTGTAATGTCTGGGCTTTAATATAATCAGTGGTTTTCTCGCAAAAAAAAAATCAGACTTCACTCTTCACTTTGCCCATCAAACATTGGGAGCATCTTGTCCATCCAAAAACAACGACGCATCCAGACCGCCCACTAAACAACAGTTTAGGAAGTTAAAGAAAACAATCACAGTCATTAATCAATACACGTGAAGGGAATCGTCAATCAATACGCAGCACGGTCATCAATCAATACACGGGAAGGGAGTCAATCAATACACGGCACGGTCATCAACCAAACTTGCCGTCTTCATCACTGTTGGTCAGCAACCTTGGCCGCGCCGCCGCCGGACCAACGTCGACTGCTGCCAGCAGACGTTTCCCTGTCGCCGTCTGCCACCGACTCTTGGACACCCAAACCAGAATTATCTTTTTTGGATTTTTTTAACAAATTCGTTAAAATAAGATCAGAAAATCAGAAATAGCAGAACTAGCACACCGTCGTTGTTACGCGGCAACGAAACGTTGTAGTGGGCTGCGAAAGGCCCAGTTTCGCTGCGGTGCCGACGGGCCCAGACCGTTTCGTCCTACGGTCCAACGAAACGATCGGGATAAAGGCCGCCCGGCGTCTTCTTCCTCCTGCCTCTCCCTTTCTCTCGCCCCTCTCTTTCTGTTCTTCGGTTTTCTCACACATTTCTTCCGATTCCAGTCCATTTAACCATCAAATCCAGTAGTTGAAGGTAGAAAACGGTTGCAATGGGGTAGAGGAGGGAAGCCGGTAGCCGCGTGTGGAGGAGAGGGTAGGGGAGGGAGACCGGCCGTGGAGGCAGCCATTGGAGCTTGGTCCCGGCCGTGGTGGAGCTTGGCAGGGCCGGCCATTGGAGGAGCTCGCGGGAGAAGCACGCGTCAAAGGTATAACCTCACCTTTTTGTTTAGTGAATTTTTATTTTAGTTTTAATGAGCTTCACATTTCGGTTAGTGCAGAAATACTGTAATTGCAATGAACGTGCATAATATAAATGATGATCTTTTAGTTCGTTAGATCGGTTATTTATTTAGTGCTAGTCATGTATATGTGGTAGACATTTCAGTTAGCGTAAAATATATTATGTGGAACGTAGCGGTTGACGGGAATATGAATTTTAATTGCAGGAGACATGTCTAAAATTTTAGTTTGTTTGATCGGTTGTTTGCTTAGTGGTAGTCATGTATATGGGGTAGACATTCCAGTTAGTGTATAAAAAATTATGTGGTACTTAGTGGTTGATGGGAATATGAATTTTTATGGCAGGAGACATGTCTGAATCAGTCAAATTTGTTGTTTACTATGGTCCTGGTAATGTCCGATCAAACGAGAGTGGGGTTGATCTGACAGCGTTTGCATATGTGGAGTTGCAACTGACCGACCCAGAAAAAGTGAACATTAGTCAGTTGAAACATTGGTTGACAACAAATTTCTCGCTTGATCCCAATGTGTGCACCGTCAGTATTCAGTCCATGTGGACAAAATCCCGTACAAAAAAATTCTGGGAGTTGGTTCCGATAGATAGGACACATAAGTGGGTGAGCTGGTTAGAATCCTGCAACGCCGGAGGACTCACCCGTTGCCTTAGTGGTCCCCATCCCCATGTGGAGGATCCTCTGGTACAAGGCGGCGGTGGTTACGAAGCTCGGCTGCCGGGCCACCGATCGATGAGATGGATGTAGCCGGGTCGTAACATATGAATGGTACCGAACTTGAGGGTCGGTTGGATTATGTGTCACACGTTGGAGGGGACTAGGATGCAGGGAGAGTAGTCAGAACATAGGAGATCCTGATAGTGGCGAGGCTGATGGGGATGAGGAAGGATCGGAAATGCAAAACCTGATGAAAGAGGAAGACGAGGATGAACTGGTGGAGGATCTTGATTCCGAGAACTCAAATGAAGAAGATGGTGACACTGGTGGAAAAAAGGCCTTCGGTCGCGGTTCGCAACAGCCATTAGTCGCGGTTGCGCAACCGCGACCAAATAAGCGACTAAAGCCCCCCCTTTAGTCGCGGCCGCTTAAGGACCGCGACTAAAGGCCCGTCACGTGGGCGCCAAAGCGGGCCGTCGGGCGGAGGACCTTTAGTCGCGGGTCGCCTGCCCACCGCGACTAAAGACCTTGTCTGCCCGCCACCACGCCCAAATGTTTAGTCCCACTCGCTAGTTGAGAGAGCTCGAGAGTGGTTTATAAGCTGCTGCGCCACCCTCTCGAGCTCCTCTCAACTGCAGCTTCGGCCTACTGTTACTAGCTATGTGCTGTGGGCCTACTTGGCCTCAAGGGCCTGAATCTGGCCCATGTAGGGTTTCTAGTCGTATTCAGGCCGTGGGGGTCCTAGAGGGGCACTATTTTTTTCCAGTTTTTTGTTTTGTTTTCTGCATTATTATTTATTTTTGTTGTTTTTGCTTTATTTTTAATTCTTTTTGCTTTTAGTTTTAGAAAAATTATAAACTTTCTGTTAGTGCCATTAGTTTTCAAATTTGAAAACACTTTTTTGTTTTCTTTGTTGCTTTATTTATTTTATTTTGTTTCTACTTACATATATATTCAATATCAAATAAATTTGCATATGAATGTACAATCTCAAATAAATTTGAAATTAGAACCAAAAAGAATTCAAGAGGAATATACAATATATATTCAATATCATCGGATGACCATATACAATTTTGAACAAGTTTCCATACATGATTTAATCCATATAAAGTTCTACGTCCTCGTCATAGTGTTCTCCTTTAGGATGGAGGACTTCCTGCTCAACCATCCAGCTAGTTCCTCTTGAAGTGGTCGAAGCGAGCTTCTACACTAAGCATCATCCGGAGGTTATTCCTCCGAGCATTGGTATCACTCGGAACGGCCCGCTCGGAGGTGTATCTCCGGATCCTCTCTGAACATAGTATCCACATAGATTGGTCTTCGGTGGCTGAATATCCCCAAAGATTCTTAGGCTTTACCATTTTGAATTCTAGCTCTTTTTGAATTCACCGACCTTTGTATCTACGAACCGTCTCCAAACCCTACGAGGCAAAGAAAATTAAGTGAACAAGAGAGTTATTAGTTACTTGATATTAGGAAATGAACGAAATAGGCCGATCGATATAGAGCGCAAATGAATGAAAATAATTACTTCTGCAGCATTCTTCTCATGTCGGCCCAAAGCTTTGGATCCATATTCAGAGAGTCGTGGACGAGACATTCTGAGGTGTTAACTTTAATTACTAGCAGTAATCCGGTGGAACCTGCGGACACGATACATGCACAAGACGTCATGCATAACTCATCGATTAGCCGGCCACATACCATGCATGGAGTAAACAAAAGAGAATTAATGTGCTCAAGACAGAAACACTCACCCAAAATGGTAAGGAAATAGAATATCACTTTTGAGTTCCTGCTTTGTAAGAAACTGCCACAGGTCTGCCTCCACGTCGGTGGGGTGACGCTCCAACACATATCCATTAACGATGTGTGGGTCAATGAACCCAACATCATGGATGTTCCTTACTCGCATTCCTTAATCTTCATTCTGCATGTATAATAGCGGACACAACAATATAGTTAGGACATATATATAGTGCAGGCAATATGAACGAGATGGGGTAGAAATTAATAAATCACTTACGTAACGCGTAACCGATGATAGATTTGTCGAGCTCGCGCAGATTGAAAAGCTGGAACAATTCACTCAAAGTGCAATTGTTACATAGTAATGTTTGAAGTGATGCTCATGTCTAACTTCCGCATAAATATATTCTTTGGCGTTTTATTTTTATGTAACCCTTGTACCAATTCAGCGGACCTTTCATTTGGTCGTAGATCATTTTCCTCAGCAGCTCGACTAGAGGCCCTTTCTTGACATATGTAATTACTACATCCTGCACCGGGCGCCTCATCAAGGCCTAACAGTTCACGAAGAGTAATACCTAAGCTGGCCGCTTGTTCTCTCGGCACTCGTTACAGTCAATCCATGTGCTGTCGCAGCTTGTATGATCTCGGGGCATCCGGGCTTCCACTATAAGCGGGCAATCGATTGTTTACTTTGTTCCCCAAGCTGGGCAACTTGTTTCCGCTTTTTTACTTTCGGCCTTCTCCGCTCTTTGTTCTCCTTGAACATGAGTGCCTGCCTGCAGTTCACGTGCATAGTCGTCAGGCAGATTCTTCATGACTTGGGACGGTGTGCTCAAAAATGACTTAGCCCACTTCTTTTGCTCATCGAATATCTTGGCTTGGGCTCGGGCTCTCTTTTCTTCTTGCAGTCCGCCTTCCATTTCTCATAATGAGCAGCCGCGTCAGCCGACTTCCTCGGCACCACGTTCCCAAGGCCTTGTGGGAGAGGCTTCAGTGATGGCTCCGGTACCTTTGTGGTCTTAGGTACATAAGGGTCCGGGTTAATAATCCAGACTGCTTCGCTTTTGTCGGAGGTGGATTGGGGGCGGCGTCGATCACCCGCCGGACGAGGATCGGGGCGGCGGCTGATCACCACGCCGGACGTTGTGGATCGGGGCGGCGTCGGGTGGCGTGGCGGAGGTGTAGGTGAACCGCCACCACCACCACCGCCACCACCACCACCGTGGGGGTGGACTTGTTGTCCTTGGCGCCTCGCTGAAACTTGATAAACTTCTTTTGCCATAGAATGAAATGGCGCTTGACATCTCCAAGTCTTTTCTCCCCTTCGTGTGTAGCAATGTCAATCTCCGTGTCCTCAAACCCTTGGACTATGTCCTCCACCGTGACACGAGCATAGCCATCTTGAATGGGGTTGTTGTGGTGGAGTGCTCCGTAAACATGGTAAAGCACTGCCGATGGCTACCTTCATGGACATGTTCCCGATAGGATAATACAGATGACATTCTTTCATCTCCTTTATATCGTCCACGGGGTATCGTCCACGTTGTTGGTGCTCTTTTTATCTTGGGCGATCGTGTAAAATGTATTCCCATTTATCTCGTACCCTTGGAAAGTCGTTATAGTCGAAGATGGTGTCTTGGCCAACATGTACAGCTGATCTACAACATCATTGTCATTCATTAAATGTTTTCTCAACCAACTGCCGAAAGTCTCCATGTGGGCCTTCCTAATCCAGGATTCAGGCTTCCCGGGTTGTCGTAACGTAAAATAGTCTTGTGTTTCTCAAAGTACGGAGCCACCAAGCTGGAATTGGTCAAGACAAGGTGGTGTGCTTCACCAGAGAATGGCCGTCCATACATATCGTTGATTTCATTCCGATCGTGCCTTTTCCACTTAGTCTCCCCTCGTGCGCGATCGAGGAAGACCAATCGGCTTAAGGTCAGGAACAAAGTCAACACAAAACTCAATTACCTCCTCATTTCCATAGCCCTTGGCGATGCTTCCTTCTGGCCTAGCACGGTTCTGAACATATTTCTTTAATACTCCCATGAACCTCTCAAGGGGAACATATTGTGTAGAAATACAGGACCGAGAACGAAAATCTCTTCGACTAGGTGAACCAGGAGGTGCGTCATAATATTGAAGAAGGATGGCGGGAACACCAACTCGAAATCGACAAGACATTGGATCACATCGCTCAGAACCGTGGTAGAACTTCCGGATTGATTACCTTCGAGAGATTGCATTGAGGAATGCACATAGCTTCACAATGGCTACTCGAACATTTTCCGCAGGAGCCCTCAAAGCAATCGGAAGCAATTGCGTCATAATCACGCAAGGCGCCGTGGAGACTTCGTGTTTTGGAACTTTTTCTCCGCCATGTTTATTATTCCCTTTATATTGGACGAGAATCGAGACGGAACCTTCATACTGCTCGGGCATTCAAAAAGATGACCTTCTCTTCTTTGGTCGAGCGTAGCTGGCACGACCTTGAAACCATTCCGGATGCCGGTCATCGTGGTCTTTCAAACGTTGCTTTGGTCTGGCGTGCTTCCTTTGTATCATTTGTCTTCCCATACACGCCCAAGAAGCTTAGGAGGTTCACGCAAATATTCTTCGTAACGCGTGCATCACGTCGATTGCAGAGCGGACATCTAGGACTTTCCAATATTCTAGCTCCTGCAATATAGATTTCTTCTTCCACATGGCTGCGTGCCCGTCGGCTCCCTTCGAACTGATTGTCCGCCAGACCCTTTCCAAAGATGACTTTCAAATCCTTGACCATATCAAATACCTCAGCACCGGTCGTTCCGCAGGCTTCGCCGGTGATCTGCCTTGCCGTTGTAATGCTTGCCTTTCTTTCTTCCTGGATGAATTTTCGGAAGAAATCGACGATGCCCAAGGTACACGTTCTTCTTACAATTTGGCAAATGTACACTTTCAGTCTCATGTAAGCAGTGCGTGCATGCATTGTATCCCTTATTTGACAGTCCGAAAGGTTACTAAGAGCAGGCCAATCGTTGATGGTTACGAAAAGCAACGCTCAGAGGTCAAATTCCTCTTGTTTGTGCTCATCCCACACGGACACCACCCCACAGCTGTAAAAGTTCATCAACTAATGGCCTTAGGTACACATCGATGTCGTTGCCGGGTTGCTTCGGACCTTGGATGAGCACCGGCATCATAATGAACTTCCGCTTCATGCACAACCAAGGAGGAAGGTTGTAGATGCATAGAGTCACGGGCAGTGCTATGGCTGGAGCTCTGCTCGCCAAAAGGATTCATGCCATCCGTACTTAGAGCAAATCTTTGAACCATCTGTCGATCTTTCTCCATTGCGTTCCATCTGCGGTGTGTCTCAACTCCCCGTCCGACTTACGGTCCTCTTTGTGCCATCGCAACAACTTGGCATGCTCTTTGTTCCTGAGCAGACGTTTCAACCGTGGTATTATAGGAGCATACCACATCACCTTGGCGGGAACCCTCTTCACGGGTTTCGGCCCTCAACATCGCCACCGTGGTCATCGCCTCGATCTTATAACGCAATGCGTGCATATCGGGCTTTCATTCAAATTCTCGTATTAACCTCGGTAGAGGTTGCAGTAGTTGATGCATGCATGTATCTTCTGAACCTCTCATCCTAGATGGCTGACAACCTTCTTTGCTTCGTATTTACTGGCGGGCATCTCGTTATCCTTTGGGAACATATTCTTCAACATTTTCAGCAATATTTCAAATGCCGAGTCAGCTACACCTGCCTCGCCTTCCATTTCAGCAAATCCAAGCAGCAGCCCAGCTTTTTCAGACCATCATCGCATCCGGTACAAGCGCCTTTCTGTGATCCTCTAACATGCGATCCAAATTCTCCCTCTCCTTTTCGGTTTCGCGGCGTCTCCTGCATCAAGAATGGTCCCACCAAGATCATCAACGGATCATCACGTGCCTCTTCTTCACCTTCCCTTCACCTTCAAAGATCCTCCATGAAAGTATCACCGAAATGAGCAAGATAGCTTTCATCGATGAAATCATCCCCTTCTTCATCTTCTTCCATTATAACCCCTCTTTCTCCATGCTTGGTCCAACAATTATAGCTTGGCATGAAACCCTTCCAAGCAGATGCATGTGAACAACTCTTGAGGAAGAGTAACCCTTCTCATTCTTACAGATAACACATGGACAGATAACAAAACCCCCGCTTGTTCGCATTAGCCACTACGAGGAAATCTTTCAAACCCGTAGTGAACTCGCGGAGAGTCGGTTACCGTACATCCATTGCCGATTCATCTGCATTATTATAATATAAAATATATAATTAACCATCATGCATTTGTTAAACTAACTAGCTACAAACAATATAAATTAAACAATGAACTACACACATGCATATTGACACATCAAAGGTTCATCAAGTTGCTAACCATGATCAAGAGTGTGGCTCCAACACTTCATGTCATGTTTGTTTCATGCTCTTGGGGCATTTCATCAAACACCTTATGTGCATAAGAGGAACCAAAAGCAAACCTACACCCACTTGTGAAGAGAATGGCTCCAAATGGCTAAGTGTTGGCTGCTGGATGGGTATATATAGGGAGGGCTTTAGTTGCGGTTGGCACAGCAAATCGGGACTAAAGGTTGAAGCCTTTAGTCGCGGTCCTGGCCAACCGCGACTAAAGCCCCTCACGCACCAGCTGGCCACCGAGCGCCACAGGCCCAGCCTTTGGTCGCGGTTCACCTCCAGAACCGCGACTAAAGGTCCCATTAGTCGCGGTTCCTACAGCTTCGCGACTTATGGGGCTGGACGGAAGCCTGTTTTTCCACCAGTGTGAAGAGAACGACGAGGAGGTACCGATTCCTGCTTCATGGAATCAGAACCTCTCGACCGGCATGACGGTGAACGATGGTCATGCATCTTCCTGGCCAGATGCAGCCCCCTGGCACGTCGGAGATGTACCCAATTGAGTCTATGGCGGGGATCCGTGATGACCACATGTTTCGCCTCAGATTCCTTCCAGGCCACCACCTCCTGGTAAGGGAAAGATAAAACAATCGGTAAGAATGTACTTGTTTGATTAGTCATTCTTGCCACTTGTATATGCTGCTTATATTGTTCTGCTTATTTGAGTTTAATTAATGGGGTAGTTCTAAAGCATTGTCTTCATACTCTAAATGAACTCTCTTCTCAAGTGCATCTGGTCTGATGTTGCATCCTTCATACCGCATTTGTAGTCTTGTGGCCATATGATTCAGTAAAGTAGAATATTGTTGTGTAGCTCCAGTTGGTATTTGTAATGCTGATATTCTTTCCCTCAAAAAAGAGAAATTGCTGATAGTTTCCTAACACTTTACCCAGTTAATAATAATATGTTCATAACCTGATTTCACATGCCATGCTTTTGAATGCTATTATATTGCATGTAACAGGTTATCAAGCTTGTGGAGAAGGAAGGGCATTGAATGGCACGAAGGAAATTCCGGAACAACAGTACTACGACGATTGGGCGGGCCAAGCGAGCATGACAGCGATCTTGACCAAGTAGCCTTGGGTTCCCTGTTTTGGAGGAGCCTGACATAGATTAACAGCCATTCTGATATATGTATCTATCTGTATTTACATGTCCTGTAATTATGGATAGATGACCTAGGTTCTGGTGTAGTACGTAGTTGCTGACACAGAGCTGGGCTAGTCTCGAAGCTATGTACCTGATTAATTGTTTTATGTGCTGCTCGAAACCATGATGATGCTTAGGCGTTAAGCCTTGCTAACAAAGCCTTGATTGGGAAATACAAGTTCCCCAAAGACCTCGAAGCAACACAAAGGTGGTTTAGTTTTCTGACGCGGCATGTTTTCAGGCCTGTTGCCATTCCTAGTGGGAGTGGCCACAATCAAATCATCGCTAGAGTCACTGGGAAGTCCCACCACTGGATCCACTTCCTTCACCACTTCGTACTTCAGCCCCTTCTTGTCGACCGTAGCATCAACAAATATTGTTGAGCCTGAACCAGCCTCTCCTTTGACAAGCATCTCCGAGATCATTGTCGTCACATTCTCCTGCACCCACCTACTTATAGGCCTTGCACCGTACATCTGTAATGTGAGAGATTAAGCATGACTACTAAAACATACCAACGGGTAACCTGGTTATCTGAAAATATGACGTACTGGGTTGTATGATTCCGACAAAATGACGTCCAATGCCTCATCGCTTGCACATAGACGGATGCCCTTGTCAGCTACTCTGGCGATGACGCTCTTCATTTGGATTGTCACAACCTCCTTCAGTTTGTCTCGTGAAAGTGGCTCAAAGACAACAATCGCACTGAGTCTGTTGAGAAGCTCGGGCCTGTAGTGTTTCTGAACCTGCATAAACAAATATAGTTGAGTAACAACCAGCAGAGAGGCAACTACTGCATGCAGCCTTTATAGGCAAACTTTTGGATCAAGAAATAAAACCTGTTTCATGAGAAGACTCCGTGCAGTTTCCATTGTGGTTTCCCCAGACATTCCTGCCATTAGGTGCTCTGACCCCACATTTGAGGTCATGATGACAATTGCATTCTTGAAGTCCACAATCCGTCCTTTGCCATCAGTCAACATACCATCATCAAGGAGCTGAAGAAAAACATTCAACACCAAGGGGTCTGCCTTCTCCACCTCATCGACTAGGATGACACTGTATGGGCGCCTCCGCACCTTCTCAGTCAGTTGTCCACCATCTTGATGTTCATGGCAGCTTTAATATGTCACGATATAAAAGAAACATTAAGACCAATTAAACCAGTTAAAGGTTAAGTATGATATGTAATGTAGGTCTGTTAAAATAAAGAAGACAAACCCTAGAGGTGCTCCAATGAGACGCCACACAGACCCAGCCCCAACATATTCGGACATGTCAAGGCGAACTAACATCTTTTCGCTATCAAATAGCTGCTCAGCAAGAGCTTTTGCAAGCTCCGTCTTTCCAACACCAGTCGAGCCTAAAAAGAGAAAAGAGCCTATCGGTTGGCCAGGCTGATCAAGGCCAGTACTTGAGCGCAACACTGCTCGCGCAACCTTATTGACCGCTTCATCCTGGCCAACAACTCGTTCATGCAATCTAGCTGCTAGGTGAATCAACTTATCCTTCTCCCCTTGATTAAGTGTGGTGACAGGAAGTCCATCGGCTCACAACCTTCAAATCACAACATTGGACATGCATGACAAGCATATCACAATTAATGAACAATGGACACAAATATAATTAGGAAGAGAATGCCTACTTGTGCAACTTGATCTGGGCCAACAATTGCTTCCTTCGCTGCAGAGGTAGTTAGTGCAGTGCTAAATTGCTGTTCTTGTTTGTCAATTTGCATCATCTTTTTGGCTGCAGTGGCGCATGCCTCATCAATCAGATCAATTGTCTTATCAGGAAATTGACGACCTACAGTAGATATAGCAACAAATTCATCAATTTTTTTCAACATACATAAATGCTTGTCACTTACAAATGCTACTCATTAGAAAAGAAACATTGCAGTGCAGGTTGCTTCACTGATTTATACATACAGTGTTGACATGAATTTACTCCATCCTTAAACGTTATTTACGAAGTATATCAAACTTAATGTAAGGGCACTCTGCCACGCTCTAAACACAATTTATAAATTATTTCAAATTACTCTATCCAACGCTGCAAGGATACACACCAGTACACCACAGCCCTCTAACACAAAAATTTATAATTTCAACTTATTGTACCCCACAGCATCCTAAACACAAATTGTAAATTATCTCAACTTATCCAATGGAACATGGGTACTTCACTGCAAATAGTTTAAATTAGCCAGTGATACTTAAACGATGGGCATCTGACCATAACCAACTGCGATATATATACTCATTTTTCTTCCCTTTCCTTTCCTTATACATCCTCTGTTCCTAAATATAAGACGTTTTGGCAGTTCAATTTAAACTAAATATAAAACGCTTTGGCAGTTCAATTTAAACTAAACATAAGACTTTTTGGCAGTTCAATTTAAGCAGTGAGGAATTAACGTCGTATATATAGAAACAGAGGTAGTACTTTGTAAGTGACTAGGTGAGTATGTGCATCAACTAATGGCATCTCAACACAATGAGTGAAGTTAATTCCTCACCAGTGATATAGCGGGCAGCAAGTGTTGTGGCAGCAACAAGAGCAGCATCCTGGATTTCCAAGCCATGGTGCTGCTCATACCTTTCCTTCAGCCCTCGCAGAATGGCAATGGTGGACTGTGTGCTCGGTTCCTCGACATGCACCTTTTGGAATCGCCGCTCCAATGCAGCATCCTTCTCGATGTACTTGTTGTAATCATCCAAAGTCGTCGCAGCCACGCAGCGGATACGACCACGGGCCAATGCCGGCTTCAGCAAGTTGGAGGCGTCCGTTGTGCGGTCCTGCAGACTGCCTCCGGCGCCAAGAAGCATATGCATCTCATCGATGAAGATAATTACCTTGCCGTCTGCATCCTCTGCATGCTTTATCACATTCTTAATGCGCTGCTCAAACATGCCACGTAAAATAGTTCCAGCCACCATGGCCCCGAGATCAACTTCCACAATGCGTGCTCCAGCGAGGGCGGCAGGGACTGTCCCAGCGGCAATGCGTTGAGCGAGGCCCTCGGCAATGGCCGTCTTGCCGACCCCTGCGGCACCGACTAGCGCCGCACAGTTCTTGGTCCGGCGGCTGAGGATGCAGATAACACGATCAATCTCGTCGTCGCGGCCAATCACCGGGTCTGCCTTGCCGGCCAAGGCCGTCATGTCCCGGTCGTACTTGCGCAGAGACACACTACGTTGATAGTACCTCCACGCTGCCCAGCACATAGCAGCAGCCGCTCCGGTACAGACTACACTGGCGACATCATCGAGCAACGTGTTGGGATTCTGGAAGGTGCGTGTTACATAGGTCCCAGAGGCTCGGTCGTAGACCTGATAAGTAATTGTTTCCACAATTCCTCCTACGACCCCATCAAGCCATGTGCTGAAGGTCATCCTGAACACCGTCGACGTCCTTGCAAGCAAAAAGGTTCAGATTACTCCTGACATTTACTTTGATTTGAAGGCAGAATTTCAAGATAAAACAGCGAACTTTTAACTTGGAGAGTATACAGATGCACGAACATGAGAGGCTATCAGGTTGGGCCCGGGGCCACTGTCATTGAGACAATTAAAGGGCAAGTCATCCATTCTCCCCCGCCCCCACTCGGGTAATTAATCTCTCATGTCTCCTTTGTTTTTTTCCTATAAAAAGGAAGAGGTGAACTTTTGTTCCTCAATGTCAAGCCCCAATCTCCTGCCAATGTTGCTAGCTTCCTCAGTATCGGTTTGTCGATGGGCACTTAAATCGGGGGTTGGATGATTTGCCCTTTGATTGTCTCAATGACAGTGATCCCGGGCCCCACCTGAGAGCCTCTCGGGGAGGTGCTCGGCGGCTCCGCGCCGCCGCTCCGCTCCGTCGCTCGCTACGACGCAGCCGCACTGGGGCGAGCGAACCCTTGTCCCCTCACCGGCGTCGCTGGAGCCCGCACTCGAGGTTCAGTGGTTCAGATTTCGGAGGGTTTCGGTGGGTCGCTCAAGCATTTTGGGCCCACTCAGCCCCTGTGTGAAATGAATCCAAAACGACTGGGCCGCACCGTTTTCACCGGTTCAAACGGCTTTGACGCTGGGAGCCCCTATTTGAAGGCGCCACCCATTCTTCTCAAAAATAAAATAAAATTGAGGCGCCCCCATTCGCGACAGTGCGGACCCTCCAGCCCCGCGCGCCCTGTTGGGCCGCCCATGCGCGGCCGGGGCGCTCCCTTTTTTTTCGTTTTTCGTTTTCCTTTTTACTTTTTTTTCCTGTTTTTGTTTTATTCTATGTTAAAATAATTCTGGATTACAAAAAATTCAAAAAAATTCGAAGTGTTAAAAACAGTTCTTGAATTCAAAAAACGTTCACGATTTTGAAAAGAATGAACATTTTTAAATGTTAATAAACATATTTTATTTTGATGATCAATTTTTATGAGCATTTTTAATAATTATGAACATTTCTTTGTACTTAATGAACAAAAATTGTATTCCAAAATATTTTTTTGAAAATAATGATGAAAAAAATTTAAATTCAATGAAATAGAAAATAAAAAACAAAAAAGAAAAAGAAAAATACGAAAGAAAAATCGGCAGAGAAAACAAAAAAAAGGTTTTGGGAAGGCTCTAGAACCTTCGCAATACCGGTGGGGCATAAACCACAAATGGGCCGGCCCATACGCTGGATCCAGGGCTCGGGGGGTGCGCTGCCTTTGACCCTATTTTTCCTTCTAAAAGGCCCCTAAAAATGTCTAAAAAAAGGCCCCTAAGAGCAAGTTGCCGTATTGGTGGGCCATTAACCCACATCCGCACACCACCTTGTTTCACGGAGGCGGCCCAGTACATGGAGGCAATGACGGCCCAACAAGACGAATGAGCACTAGGGCCAAGTGGAAAGATTATGACCAGTGTGTGTAGCTGGTTATGTAAGCTTTCCTCAAAAAACAAAAGTTGGTTATGTAAGCGTGAGTGTGTTAGGTAGAGAGGGCATTGAAGATGAACTGAAATCCCCTTTGACATGTGTTCTTCCTCTCCTCCTACCTCTTCTTAGATATTATTGTTGGGGATTGTAGCATGCAATTTCAAAAAAAAAATCCTACGATCACGCAAGATCTATCTAGGAGATGCATAGCAATGAGAGGGGGAGAGTGTGTCCACGTACCCTCGTAGACCGAAAGCGGAAGCGTTAGGTTAATGCGGTTAATGTAGTCGAACGTCTTTGCTATCCAACCGATCAAGTACCGAACGTACGTCACCTCCGAGTTCAACACACGTTCAGCTCGATGACGTCCCTCGAACTCTTGATCCAGCAAAGTGTCGAGGGAGAGTTTCGTCAGCACGATGGTGTGGTGACGGTGATGGTGATGTGATCCGCGCAGGGCTTCGGCTAAGCACTGCGTGAATATGACCGGAGGAGTAAACCGTGGAGAGAGACGTCGCACACGGCTTGGAACAATTGGTGTGTCTCCAAGGGGTGCCCTGCCCACGTATATAAAGGAGGGAGAGGGAGGAGGGCGGCCCTAGGGGGCGCGCCAAGAGGGGGGAGTCCTACTAGGACTCCTAGTCCTAGTAGGATTCGCCCCCCTCTTTTCCTTCTCATGGAGGTGGAATGGGGAAGGAGAGGGAGAG
Source organism: Aegilops bicornis (assembly GCA_021605145.1). Taxonomy (NCBI): domain Eukaryota; kingdom Viridiplantae; phylum Streptophyta; class Magnoliopsida; order Poales; family Poaceae; genus Aegilops; species Aegilops bicornis. The sequence continues at coordinate 563,420,969 of CM038669.1, read as the reverse complement.
GGGAAGGAAAGGGGGGCCGCACCCCCTTCCCCTTGTCCAATTCGGAGAGCCCATGGGGGGGGGGGGGCGCCACCCCTTGCGGGCTCCCCTCTCTCCCCTATGGCCCATGTAGGCCCATTATTTCCTTGGGGGGTTCCGGTAACCCCTTGGTTCTCCGATGAATATCCGAAACGTCCCGAAACCATTCCGGTGTTCGAATACTATCGTCCAATATATCAATCTTTACCTCTCGACCATTTCAAGACTCCTCGTCATGTGCGTGATCTCACCTAGGACTCCGAACAAACTTCGGTCACCAAAACACATAACTCATAATACAAAACGTCATCGAATGTTAAGCGTGCGGACCCTACGGGTTCGAGAACTATGTACACATGACCGGGACACATCTCCGGTCAATAACCAACAACGGAACCTGGATGCTCATATTGGTTCTTACATATTCTATGAAGATCTTTATCGGTCAAACCGCAATGACAACATACCTCATTCCCTTTGCCATCGGTATGTTACTTGCCCGGGATTCGATCGTCGGTATCCTCATACCTAGTTCAATCTCGTTACCGGCAAGTCTCTTTACTCGTTCCGTAATGCATCATCTCATAACTAACTCATTAGTCACATTTCTTGCAAGGCTTATTGTGATGTGCATTACCGAGAGGGCCCAGAGATACCTCTCCGATACTCGGAGTGAGAAATCCTAATCTCGATCTATGCCAACCCAACAAACTCCTTTGGAGACACCTGTAGAGCATCTTTATAATCACCCAGTTACGTTATGACATTTGATAACACACAAGGTGTTCCTCCGGTATTCGGGAGTTACATAATCTCATAGTTAAAGGAATATGTATAAGTCATGAAGAAAGCAATAGCGATAAAACTTGACGATCATTATGCTAAGCTAACGGATGGGTCTTGTCCATCACATCATTCTCTCAATGATGTGATCCCGTTCATCAAATGACAACACATGTCTATGGTCAGGAAACTTAAACATCTTTGATAAACGAGCTAGTCAAGTAGAGGCATACTAGGGATACTCTGTTTTGTCTATGTATTCACACATGTATCAAGTTTCCAATTAATACAATTCTAGCATGAATAATAAACATTTATCATGATATAAGAAAATATGAAATAACAACTTTATTATTGCCTCTCGGGCATATTTCTTTCAATTGTACCTTGAATCTCATCGATGTGAGCGTAATTGATCCCCAATTCCTATTTGGTGAACTTCCATTAGGTTAGGTTTCGTTATAATTTGTATCCAGAGCCTCTCGATCCTTGAATCTTATCCTATGCACTTAGAAAATCCCAAAGAAAGCTAGAAATTTTGTTTCGAGTTTGGTGGCGATTTCGATCAGTAGTGAGATTCAGGTTGGGTTCTCGTGTAAAATCCTTGTGTTCTTTTGCTGATCGCGGCGACGGTGCGGCTGCTGCTTCCTCTTTCATCAAGCAGCATGAGTGGAGGATTTTGGTTGGCGAGGATCTTGTTCGGCTGTGAATTCGACAACACGGGACGGTTTCTGCTGTTTCCTCGTAGCAGAGGTAAAATCCCTGACTCGTGGTTGAATTGGTGCAGTTGGTGGTGTATGAGTCGGTTGTAGAGGAAAGGACTCTCCCAAGTACTGTTGATTCCGGTGGCGGTAGATCAAGGAGTACAAGCTTACGTGTGGGGTTCCCACTCTCGCGACGAGGATGACAGCGGTTGAAGGCCAACAAGGGGCTAATCAGGCTATGGTGGCTGACAGCAGTTCTGCCTCACATCATGCCAACGACGCGACCGTGACAAGGGAGCTATTCGCCACCGGAGGAAAGCCATGCTTAATCAACTCAAACCCTATTACCCGACATTCCGCCGCTACCTCCGACGTGGCCCCTGCCCTCTCGTCCTGGATCAAAGGACGTCGTCCTATCAGGAGGCAGAAACGCTCACCCCTGAGCACGGATTGACTGGCCAACATGTTGTAGGGGAGAGGACGACAACCCTGGTGTGTGCTACCTCTTGAGCACTGCGTTGGTTTTCCCTTGAAGAGGAAAGGGTGATGCAGTAAAGTAGCGTAAGTATTTCCCTCGCTTTTGAGAACCAAGGTATCAATCCAAGAGGAGGTCACGCTCAAGTACCTTGCACCTAAACAAACAAATAAGAACCTCGCAACCAATGTGATAAAGGGGTTGTCAATCCCTTCATGGTCACTTACGAGAGTGAGATCTGATAGAAATGATAAGATAATATTTTTGGTATTTTTATGATAAAGGGTAAAAGTAAAGAAATCAAGAAAACAATAATGGAAATAAGGGGAGATTAATATGATGGAAAATAGACCCGGGGGCCATAGGTTTCACTAGTGGCTTCTCTCAAGAGCATAAGTATTACGGTGGGTGAACGAATTCATCGTCGAGCAATTGATAGAATTGAGCATACTTATGAGAATATCTAGGTATGATCATGTATATAGGCATCATGTCCGTGACAAGTAGATCGACTCCCTTTGCATCTACTACTATTACTCCACACATCGACCGCTATCCAAAGCATGCATCTAGAGTATTAAGTTCATAAGAACGAGTAACGCTTTAAGCAAGATGACATGACGTAGAGGATAAACTCATGCAATATGATATAAACCCCATCTTGTATCCTCGATGGCAACAATACAATACGTGCCGCTTCCCCTACTGTCACTGGGATCGAGCACCACAAGATTGAACCCAAAGCTAAGCACTTCTCCCATTGCAAGAAAGATCAATCTAGTAGGCCAAACCAAACTGATAAGTCGAAGAGACTTGCAAAGATAACCAATCATACATAAAAGAATTCAGAGAAGATTCAAATATTGTTCATAGATAATCTTGATCATAAACCCACAATTCATCGGTCTCGACAAACACACCGCAAAAGAAGATTACATCGAATAGATCTCCAAGAGAATCAAGGAGAACTGTGTATTGAGATCCAAAGAGAGAGAAGAAGCCATATAGCTAATAACTATGGACCCGAAGGTCTGAGGTAAACTACTCACACATCATCGGAGAGGCTATGGTGTTGATGTAGAAGCTCTCCGTGATCAATGCCCCCTCCGGCAGGACGTCGGAAAAGGCCCCAAGATGGGATCTCACAGGTACAGAAGGTTGCGGCGGTGGAATTAGGTTTTCATGGCTCTCTCTGATGGTTTGGGGGTACGTAGGTATATATAGGAGGAACAAGTAGGTCGGTGGAGCCACAAGGGGCCCACGAGGGTGGAGGGCGCGCCTGGGGGGGGGGGGGGGGTAGGCGCGCCCCCTACCTCGTGGCCGCCTCGTTGGTTGCTTGACGTCCACTCCAAGTCTTCTGGATCACGTTTGCTCCAAAGATCACGTTCCCGAAGGTTTCATTTCGTTTAGACTCCGTTTGATATCCTTTTTCTGCGAAACACTGAAATAGGCAAAAAACAGCAATTTGGGCTGGGCCTCCGGTTAATAGGTTAGTCCCAAAAATAATATAAAAGTGTGAAAATAAGCCCATTAAAAATCCAATTAAAACAAAATATATAATAGCATGGAAAAATAAAAAATATAGATACGTTGGAGACGTATCAGTGTGACGCCCCCGATTCAATCGTACACTAATCATGCATGCAAACGTGTACGATCAAGATCAGGGACTCACGGGAAGATATCACAACACAACTCTAAAAACATAAATAATTCATATAAGCATCATAATACAAGCCAGGGGCCTCGAGGGCTCGAATACAAGTGCTCGATCATAGACGAGTCAGCAGAAGCAACAATATCTAAGTACAGACATAAGTTAAACAAGTTTGCCTTAGGCTAGCACAAACTAGGATACAGATTGAAAGAGGCGCAGGCCTCCTGTCTGGGATCCTCCTAAACTACTCCTGGTCGTCGTCAGCGGCCTGCACGTAGTAGTAGGCACCTCTGGTGTAGTAGGAGTCGTCATTGACGGTGGCGTCTGGCTCCTGGGCTCCAGCATTTGGTTGCGACAACCAGGTAGAAAGGAAAGGGGGGAAAGGGGGAGGAAAGCAACCGTGAGTACTCATCCAAAGTACTCGCAAGCAAGGATGTACACTACATATGCATGGGTATATGTATAAAGGGGCAATATCGGTGGACTCAACTGCAGAATGCCAGAATAAGAGGTGGGTAGCTAATCCTATCGAAGACTACGCTTCTGGCAGCCTCCATCTTGTAGCATGTAGAAGAGAGTAGATGGTAAGTTCACCAAGTAGCATCGTATAGCATAATCGTACCCGGCGATCCTCTCCTCGTCGCCCTGTTAGAGAGTGGTCACCGAGTTGTATCTGGGACTTGGAAGGGTGTGTTTTATTAAGTATCCGGTTCTAGTTGCCATAAGGTCAAGGTACAACTCCGGGTCGCCTGTTACCGTGGACATGGCTATTCGAATATATCAACTTCCCTGCAGGGGTGTACTACATTACCTGACACGCTCGATCCCTCTGGCCGGGCACACTTTCCTGGATCATGTCCGGCCTCGGGAGATCAACACGTCGCATCCCTACCTAGGCTCAACAGAGAGGTCAGCACGCCGGTCTAAATCCTATGCGCGCAGGGGTCTGGGCCCATCTCCCATTGCACACCTGCATGTTGCGTACGCGGCCGGAAGCAGACCTAGCCCCCTTAATACAAGCACAGGCTTACGGTCCAATCCGGCGTGTGCCGCTCAGTCGCTAACGTCAAAAGAGCTTCGGCTGATACCACGACGCCGGTTGCCCATATCTTGTCCCACGTGGCGGTTAGTGCGTATAAGGTCACCGACCCAACTCAGATCAAATACCAAGATCTCGTTAAGCGTGTTATTATGAAGTAACCACGGACGCCGACCAGGGCCAGGCCCACCTCTCACCTAGGTAGTCTCAACCTGCCCTGTCGCTCCGCCACAAAGATCCACCCAAAGGGCCGTCGGGACAAAGGTCCTTTCAACCCCCAATCCGTGAATTACTCGCGGGTACTCTACGAGCCGACCCGACTTTAGTCACCACATGTATCATATATTACGTATATAAGTATATACCCGTGATCAACTCCCAAGTGATCACGACCCGATAGTAGTTGATTAGGAGCACGCGGTAACAAGCAGATACTCACGAAAGATGTGACCCCGTTGCCCCGTCTCGAGGACTTGCGGCAAGGGCTAAGAATGCCCGACCACGCCTCATAAGTATCTCGCGGGCATCTTTCAAGTCAAGCCGACTCCACATCACTCGCGGGTGCCCCTCAGGGTCGACCCACCTTTCCAAGTAACAGTGGTAAAGTCCAAGTATCCGTGTGTCCAAACATCAAGGGGAAAACCTGAGGAATCACCCCCGGTGAATTCCACTCGATGTAATCATCAAGGTGAACGTAAGAAGAACCACCCCCGAGGTTCACACTTGAGGGGTTGCACGACAAAGTCGTATAGGAAGTGGTTAAGGAGGAAATCACCCTCGATGACCACGATCGAATAGGGTTAACATTAGAAGTGCTGAAGAGGTCTCACCCTCGACACTCGATAATAACCGTGTAGTGTCGAGCAACTAAGGGGAAAGTGATGTGCGGTGCCGGGGCCTGGTCTTCGATCCCGTTGATTGGGTCTTCAATGACAAAGCAAGGGCAACAAGGACAAGGTGGGGGTCATTGATGGATCACTAACCAACCTATACTAAGCAGTTTAGGATAAGCAGGTAGGTAACAATAAGCAAGTTACAAAAGCAGGCTATGCATCAGAATAGGAGCAAACAATAACAGTAGCAAAATCTAATGCAAGCATGAGAGAATGGAATGGGCGATATCGAGATGATCAAAGAGGGGCTTGCTGGTTGCTCACGGCAAGGAGGGTGCGTCGTCGATGTAGTCGATCACAGGGCAGCATCGGTCTCGGGGTCTACCGGAGAGAAGAGGGGGAAGAAACAGTAAATATAAAGCAAACATAGCATCACAAAGCATAACGTGGCAATATGCTGTGCCGGGTGTGACCTAACGTATGGCTACACGATATAGGTGAAGGGGGAATTCAACCGGGAATGTATTCCCGGTTCCGGACCTGTGTCAGACAGATGACCGGAGGGGAATGTTCCATGTTCAGATAGTTAGAGGCATCTGACAGGTAAATGAACTGCGTGTTCGGATTCGACTCGTCGTTCTGAGCAACTTTCATGTATAAAACTTTTTCATCCAAGTTACGGATTATTTTAAATGAATTTCTAAGGTTTTATTAATTTTCTAGAATTTCTGGAATTATTTAATTTGAAAAAGCAGAATATACTTCTTATACCCCCTGTGGGCTAGCCACAGTGGATGACAGATGGGTCTAGGGGTTCCAGTTGACCCAGTCAACATCGAGTCAGCAATCAACTAGTTTGACTGTTGACTGGGTCAAACTGGCAGGAGGTGTTGGGGAACGTAGCAATAATTCAAAATTTTCCTACGTGTCACCAAGATCAATCTAGGAGATGCTAGCAACGAGAGAGAGGGAGTGCATCTTCATACCCTTGAAGATCGCTAAGCGGAAGCGTTACAAGAACGCGGTTGATGGAGTCGTACTCGCGGCGATTCAAATCGCGGAAGATCCGATCTAGCGCTGAACGGACGACGCCTCCGCGTTCAACACACGTACAACCCGGGGACGTCTCCTCCTTCTTGATCCAGCAAGGGGAGATGAGAAGTTGAGGGAAAGCTCCGGCAGCACGACGGCGTGGTGGTGGAGATTGTGGTATTTCTGCAGGGCTTCGCCAAGCACTACGAAGGAGAAGGAAGAGTTGGAGGAGGGAGGAGCTGCGCCGGGAGAAGGGGTGCGGCTGCCCTCTCTCTCCCTCACTATATATAGGGGGAAGGGGGGTGGAGGAGGCGCCCTAGGTTTCCCTAGGGGAGGGGTGGCGGCCACAGGGGAAACCCTAGATGGGTTTGGGCGCCCCCACCCCTAGGAAACTTGCCCCCTGCCGGGAGGGTGGCTGCCCTAGGGGAGGCGCCCCACCGCCCACGTTACGTGAGATGGGGTGGGAGGGGCGCTCAGCCCCTTAGTGGGCTGATGTGCCCCCTCCCCTTGGCCCATAAGGCCCCCCAACGCTTGTCGGGCCTCCGAAACTCCTTTCAGTCACGCTGGTCGTCAACCAGTACTCCCAGAACAATTCCGGACTCCAATACCCTTCGTCCAATATATTGATCTTCACCTCTGGACCATTCCGGAGTTCCTCGTCACGTCCGGGATCTCATCCGGACTCGAACAACCTTCGGTAACCACATACTATTTCCCATAACAACTCTAGCGTCACCGAACCTTAATTGTGTAGACCCTACGGGTTCGGGAACCATGCAGACATGACCGAGACACCTCTCCGGTCAATAACCAATAGCGGGATCTGGATACCCATATTGGCTCCCACATGTTCCACGATGATCTCATCGGATGAACCACAATGTCGGGGATTCAATCAATCCTGTATACAATTCCCTTTGTCTATCAGTATGTTACTTGCTCGAGATTCGATAGTCGGTATCCCTATACCTTGTTCAATCTCGTTACTGGCAAGTCTCTTTACTCGTTCCATAACGCATGATCCTGTGACTAACTCCTTAGTCACACTGAGCTCATTATGATGATGCATTACCGAGTGGGCCCAGAGATACCTCTTCGTCATACGGAGTGACAAATCCCAGTCTCGATTCGTGCCAACCCAACATGCACTTTTGGAGATACCTGTAGTGCACCTTTATAGCCACCCAGTTACGTTGTGACGTTTGGTACACCCAAAGCATTCCTACGGTATCCAGGATTTGCACAATCTCATGGTCTAAGAAATGATACTTGACATTAGAAAAGCTCTTAGCAAACGAACTACACGATCTTGTGCTATGCTTAGGATTGGGTCTTGTCCATCACATTATTCTCCTAATGATGTGATCCCGTTATCAATGACATCCAATGTCCATGGTCAGGAAACCATAACCATCTATTGATCAACGAGCTAGTCAACTAGAGGCTTACTAGGGACATGTCGTGGTCTATGTATTTACACATGTATTACGGTTTCCAGTTAATACAATTATAGCATGAACAATAGTCAATTATCATGAACAAGGAAATATAATAATAACCATTTTATTATTGCCTCTAGGGCATATTTCCAACAGTCTCCCACTTGCACTAGAGTCAATAATCTAGTTCACATCACTATGTGATTGTAATGAATTTAACACCCATGGGGTTTGTTCATATCTCGCTTGTGAGAGAGGTTGTTAGTCAACGGTTCTAAACCTTTCAGATCTATGTGTGCTTTACAAATCTCTATGTCATCTTGTAGATGCAGCTACCACGCGCTACTTGGAGCTATTCCAAATAACTTCACTACTATACGAATCCAGTTTACTACTCAGAGTCATCCGGATTAGTGTCAAAGTTTGCATCAACGTAACCCTTTACGACGAACTCTTTTACCACCTCCATAATCGAGAAACTTCCTTAGTCCACTAGTTACTAAGGATAAGTTCGACCGCTGTCATGTGATCCATTCCTGGATCACTCTTGTACCTCTTGACTAACTCATGGCAAGGCACACTTCAGGTGCGGTACACAACATAGCATACTGTAGAGCCTACGTCTAAAGCATAGGGGACAACCTTCTTCCTTTCTCTCTCTTCTGCCGTGGTCAGGTCTTGAGTCTTACTCAATACTCACACCTTGTAACATAGCCAAGAACTCCTTCTTTGCTGATATATATTTTGAAATCCTTCAAAATCTTGTCACAGTATGTATTCATTTGAAAGTACGTACTATTAAGCGTTTTTATCTATCCTTATAGATCTTGATGCTCCATGTTCAAGTAGCTTAATCTAGGTTTTCCATTGAAAAACACTTTTCAAATAACCTTGTATGCACTACAAAAAAATACACTCCCGTGATGATACATGTTTGTCACAGTAGGTCGAGTTTTTTGTCATGCATGTACATCCATGAAAAATTTATGACAGAATCAAGATAGTCATACCTGTGTTGTCGTAAAAGTGTTCCATGACATTAACAAAATTATCGGCCGGGGTTCATTTCGGGCTGCTGTTGGCCCGTGAGATGTTCGGCACGTTTCAGGCCCAACCTACATCGTGATTGCATGACGGCCTGATTATGTACCGTAATTTTACGGTTTGGCCGGTTTACTGCGAAGACATGATATATATACAGTTAAATAACTGTAGCATCGTGAATAAGAAAAAACCTAGACTATACAATAAAGAAATTACGACATATTACATCCATTGGGCATCAAAGTTCGCCACTATGATAATAAAGCACAAGCAGACAGCAGATTACATACACTGGGCATCAAAGATCGCCACCAGTTCAAATAAACACGCCGACAAAATAATATACAAAACCGACAGCACTTCAATAGAGTTCAAGAAAGGTTAGCCCTGCTGGGGAGCTGCAGCGCAAGCAGCTGAGCAAGATCATGAGACCGTGCTTGTTCAACACCTATATCTTCCTCACTCTGAAAGATAAACAAGCGAATGATGTGACAGGTTTTGCACGTAAAAGTATCAGTCTTGACAATTCATCACATTTCTTCTTGTGAATAAAGTGACCACAGTTTAAAATTGCATTAACACAATATGGTATTGTTCTGGTCAAGACATGGCAGGAAATGACATTGTGAAGGAGTTGGCAGCTTCACGACAACACTGGATTACAGATCAAGAACTCATAAGTATCAATGGTAAGTGTGCTGTCAATTTATACATTTCAGATTGGCAAATAAAGAGACGGTTTAAATAATAGTAGAATGATATGACATTGTTCATAGTTAAGACATTGCAGAATATGACATTGTGCTGTAGTGGGTAGGTTCACCACACCACTGGATTACGGATGAAGAATGAAGCATACATGCAAAGGTAAAAGAAGATCACTTGCTCAGATAGTTTAATTTACATGGTATGAAGAAGGAACTTGGTTGTACAACTGAAAACTTAAATTGAGAAAGGACAAACTTTTGTTTATGAACTATATAATAAACTTTAAATAAGCAATTTGATGCAAACACCAAAAATAAACAGCTGTTGCAGTCATGCCTAACCAAATATATACAACAAAGTTTGAAGGCTTGAGATGGACAAACTTACATTATTGGTGAAGATAGGCTCTATAAAGGCCTTGTCCATGATGATGGGGGGGGGGGGCAATTCAAGAAGTTTACCACAGAATCTTCTTCAAAAGCATTGCCTTTATTCTACATTTTGTTAAGAGTAAATATAGATGTGATAATATACGAAAAATGGAGAATATTTAAGATAAGATGAAGAGTGATGCTACATAACCAAGTAGCTATAAATGTAAGTGCAATGATACAGGCAAAAGGTACATCCAAGAGTAATGCACAGCTAAACTTCTTCAGTACCAACCTTATGGTAAGAGTAAATATAGATCTGATGTGTAGAAAATGGAGGGCAAAGGAAAATAAGCTGCAGAGTGATGGTACATGAACAACTACCTGTCATTATAAGTAATAATCGATAAAGGACAACATGTACTTACAAGAACAATGCAGAGCTAAAAAAACATTGGCATTGGATATATTCTACACTAATGTAACCATTCATACATATCAGATAATTTGGAGCGAACAATTGATAAGCAAGCTATCATGCATACTGCTGTCGCATAATGAACCAGGTATGTATGCAAGTACAGTGATACAGGACAATAGGTACTAACAAGAGCAAAGCTGCGGACAACATATTTGATATCCTGTCGTTCTTTTCAAACCGGAATTCTTCTTCGAGCAGATTTCCTGCAAAAAAGATCCGTAAGGCACATGCGGAAAAGTAGAAGTTCAAATTGTCATGTGATTTCATAGACAGTACCTTATCCTGGGAACGAGACCAGTGCATAACAAGGTTTTTACATTCAATGTCTTCTAAATTTAGCACAGGAGACTTCACCGGAAATTCATTTATAGACTTGCATCAAAGTGTGATTTCCTCAGGTAACACCGATACTGCTGCAATGCTTCCTTGAAAAGCACAAGCAAGCTTTGCTCGTCATGACTATCCAGATTGACCCTCGCGTAGTTACAACAATGTAATGTAAATCATTGATGTGTTCAATCAGCAGAAAACAGGAAAATAATAACCATGAATAATAGCACTTAAACGTAAGTTGGACAGGAAGATGTGAAAATGGTGTTTGTCTTCACTATAATCTTCCCATGATGGGAATATATGCACATAGTCCCTAACAACATTGAAAGAATTGCCTTTTAAATTGGGAATAAATGGAATGGGGTTCCAATCTGCAGGAATTGGCTGTCTCTGCAGTTGGGATAGGTCTTCGGCCGGTGGACTTGCTGTACTTTTTGCTGGAGTGGGATTTTTCTGTGTTACAGCTGGTGCTATGGCAAATGAAATCGGTATACCTTTTGCTGGAGTGCAGGTCTTGTGTGGTGGGGCTAGTGGTGTGGCCAGTGAAGTATGGGTACAGTCTGCTGGAGTCGGTCCTACGTTTTGTGTCACTGGTTGTACAACCAATATAAGTGGGGTGTTGTCTGATTTCTCCGGCACCACCACGTTTTTCAAGGACTTTGCTGGTGCTCCTTCAGGTTCGGCAATCACCCTCTTTCTTTTTGATGTCTGATGCACAAGAACAACATTTGAGTGGAAAAACATGGTATGATGACAGATGGAATATGTATTGATAATGGATGGGCATGGCATCTCGACATATATGATGAGTAAACTAAGCAGATGGGGGTGCAACAAAGTAGAAGAAATGCAAGACAACATATGCAAGATACCCGCAATCAATAAAACATTGCCAAATTAGAACAGGCACCTTGATGGGTGAACAGGATGTGCCATCTGCCTTTGACTCCTCGAGGTTAGAATAGTCATTAGGATCATATTGTGAACAAGAATCAACAGGTGGGGAGCGTATGAGTTTCATTGGATCCAGAATGGCACTCAATGCCTTGGTGCCAATTTTGTAAGTCATTGCAGTGTTTAGCTTCAAGAGGGGCTGCGGCTAGTGCGACACAAAGCAGCTACACAGATCATAGTGTAGATATAACGGGAAAACCTTAAGCATCAGAGTAAAATCAGCAAAGTGGAACTTGCTGGAATATATGTGCTAGTATTGCCGGTACGGCTAGAAAGGCTTCGGATACCAGCTCTATTCAAGCGAAGGTGCGGTACTGTTAATATCAGTGTAACTCTCAAAGGCGACATAGTTCCCCACATTTCCTTGCTATTCTTATAGGATTCAAGTGGGCAGGCCACTACAAATCCTATTCCTATGTTTACAAGATCCTACGAATCAAAGAGGCTCAAAGTGTCCATCACAATCGACCGTATAGACCTCTACACTGCAAATGTCCCTGCTCATCTTCAGTACAAGGAACATACTGTACTACTAGCATACTCCCTCCGTTCCAAAATATAAGTCTTGGTAGAGATTTCCACTATGGATCACATACAAATGTATCCAGATACATTTTAGAGTGTAGATTCACTCATTTTGCTCCATATGTAGTCCATGGTGAATCTATACAAAGACTTGTATTTAGGAACAGAGAGAGTACATATTAAAGAAGAACGGAAGGGGAACATGGTAAAGAAGAGCAAGCAGATTTTGGATAATAAAATGTTGGTTGCGCAGTGCCCACACATGATGAACCAAAGCGCATTAAGAATGCAACTCCCAGCTGTCTCTCGACCATTTCAGGCGATTGGATGAAGATCCTACGTCTCCTAACCCTTCTTCTTTCTCGTCTCTGATTCTTCCCATACAGAACACCGCACGGGCCGCCGGCCGGACTACCGACCCCCACCGCATGTGTTCCTCCGCCACCCCCACCCCCAACCCGCGCCCTAACCCCCACCCGCGTCGAGTTTTCTTCATTCGGTGAGGCCCCACAACCACCCGAGCCCCTTCGATCGCACCGGCGAACTCCGGCGAGCTCCGAAAAATCGACTGACCCAATTTTGAAATTTAGTCTACTGTGATTTAACTAGTGTGGTATATAAAAGGGGAAAACCATAAGCATTGGGAGTATAGTGTTGAGCGTGCCATGGCGGACCTGAAGGTGCAAACCGGACAAAGGCAACTTCGCAACCAAGACAAGAAATCTTAGTAAAGCAGTGGCGATGTATTTTCTTGCTGCGTAAATAAGTTGAGCAGAATCTGAAAAGTACCGCCTCAAAGTGCGGCACCGTGTCTGTCGATGAGAATTTGACGGTGCTGCGGTAGCGATGGCTGTCGGCAGCGTGGAAGCAGATCTAGGAGGGTAGATGGTGGCGGCGGGGCACGGTGGACGAGACGGTCGTAGGAGCGGCGCCGGCAAGGTGGACGACGGCGGGGATGAAGCGAGAGGACGGGATGCAAGGATCCCGGTCCGAAGGCGTGGATGAGAGAGGTCGATCTCTTGTAATGGACGGCGGCATCGGGGTATCAGCTCTGGCATGGTGGAGGAGGACGGCGGTGGATGGGGTGGCGGACGGCGGCAGACGGAGGAGGGTGGGGTGGAGAGGGTGTTTTGGCGCCACGGAGTACTTAATGTGGAAAATGGAGGTAGAGAGGAATGGGGAACCATGTATTCAGGGCGCTTGTCTCAAATGCGAGGAAATTTACAAACTTAGCCCCTGCTTCAAATTTCTACTACATCACAAAGAACATTAGTCGGTTGGGGATAGGACGGTAATCTCGCATACACCGAATATTTGCCGATTGAGAGTTTGTTTTTGGCGCCCACCGTGTATGAATATGAATCGGGGAGGGAGTCGATTTCGGCCGAGGACACACTATGATTTGGCGCCCACCGTGTATGAATCCGGGTGAGAGGCGGTTACGTCACGTTTGGGTGAAATTACAAACCTACCCCTATCGAAACCTATAGAAATCCAGAGGATAGGCTTTGCGTGGCATGGATAGGCAGTAGTGATTTCCATCTCGCAGATTTTGGTTTCGGGCGGTTACTGCGACTTTACCCGCTTCGTCCAAATTTTGCAGAGTGGACGTTTACCGTGCCAACTCAATTCGAATCCCGTTTGTATTCAATTTTTTTTCCGGGCGGGATCCATTTTCAATTGGAATTACATTCTATATACATCTTTTTTTATATATACTTTCGAAAGCACAACAAAGAATTCTGCTCCTTTATATGTATAATATGATTTACAAATACAACGATCTCGAAATCTTAAGGTTGAATTCGAAAAAAATTAACCAAATTATGTTCTACTATAATGTATGGATCAGTAATACCTACATATTAAATAACATAGATGTGCGTGAATTCATATGAGTATGCATGTTTGATAGATCAATTTTGGTTCGAGTATGGATTACATGTATCATCATCTCGAATTCAAATATTTGAATCCCTTTTTTGTTCACTCCTTTCACGCCCATCTCTCTCGCATGCATGCTCCTTCAGGTAGCTATCACTCTCTTTTCTCCAGCTCACCCGCACGCTCACCTCATGTTTCTCCTATCCTCGCAAACATGGTCTCTCGACGTCTCCCTTGAGAAGTGTCACACTCTCCCTATCATTATGCATTACACAGTTTTCATTATCTCTCACGTCTCTACTGTTCTCTGGTACTCGGTACCTAAGCTTTCTTTTTCACCGCCACACACACAGTCTCCACTCGTCTTTCACTTTTTCTTTCTCTCTATGGGATTCTCTCACACACCCTATATGTCTCTACATATGACTCATACCACTAAAATTACTCTCTCTCTCTCCCGTAGACACAACATTTGTTGCGGTCTCCTTTTCGTCTCCATCCTGCATCGACATTATTCATTTGTTTACCGATCAAACAACCCCGACTACCGTCTCCTCTCTCTCTCTCACAGACACACACACACACACAACTCCTGCTTCCACTCCCCTTCCCGACTACCGTCTCTCTCTCACACACGCAAAACTCTCGCTTTCACACCCGACTCGTACTTCTCTCACAAACATTTATCGACTAGCTAGCCTATAGATAGGTTTATACACCCGCACACTCGTGCTTCCACCATCACATACATGTCTCTCTCCTGCTCCTTGTATCTATGTATATTTTTCTTCCCTTCTCGAGACACGCCCTCTCGATCGTGCACACACGCACTATCGCCTCATTTTAAGCTGATACCTATCACACACATACTCCTTGTGTCTTTGTCACACATGCACACACACATGGGCTTTTTGCAACAACTAGCAAGATGCCCATGCGTTGTATGGAACATCAAGATGCATTTGTATGAGTAGTTTATCTTGTGGGGGAAAAGGATGAACGAGGGAAGGCCTTATTTGCAAATGTGGAGAGAGGTGTGGGTATCTTTTGCAAAATTGCCATAGTTTCCTTCATATCCGTCAGATATAGATCAGACAGCTTATATTGTAGGATGGTAGGCACATGATCATCACCGACAATGCTTTTTATAAGAGTAGGGATAAAAATAGAGTTGGTGATGATGGTGGGCCTGCCATCCTAATGTAGGTCGTCCGATTTATATCGGAAGGAAAATATGGCAATTTACCCGCACTCTTCACCACATTTGCAGATAAGGCCTTCCCTCGTTCATCCTTTTCTCCCACAAGATCTTGATGTTCCGTGCAACGCACGGGCATCTTGCTAGTAAGAGTAGAAATTAGACATATACCACTTCTTGAATCTTGAAACCAACAACATTCCTCCCTTATCTCATCAAAAACGCCAAAGGAATATATTTTGAGTGAAACATAACATATTTTTAGTGATATACGTATTTCAAAACTAGACTTTTTTCTATCAAATCGGTGAATATGTAATAATCTACTTTGATCATGTGGCAACGCATTGGCACATTGCTAGTAGTTATTATAATTTTTGGACACCGCATAAACGGTGGAGTACATATACGAAGAGAAGAGGCGCACGCATGCAGTCGGCCTCTCGCTATCTGGCACACATGAGTGTTACGTAAAGGCGACGTTAACAAATAAACCCTAAAACCCTAGGTGCACGATTGCCGCATTCGCGGGTACAGGGTACGTGGTGGAGCACCTTTGCAGGAATAGTCAGCTCGCGTGATAATTTGATCCGTAGGAGTTGATGGTCGGGACCACAGGTGAACGACTTGGAGCGCGGTGGCTCGCTGGTAGCCACATATCGAGTAGCGACGTTTAAAATATCCTTTTTCTAGCGGGGTTAAGAGTTCCGATTTTCAATGGCGTGTTATAAGAAGTAAGTAGTTTTCAGAACGATTGGTATGGAGCGAAAATGGAATTCATAGTACTACGTACCTCCTTGGCGTATGGTTGTATGTTTTTTTGGGCGATGGAGGTTGTATGGGTTTATGTTGCGAGATGTTGAACTTGGTAGTTCTAGGGCAAATACTATGGTTTATATTTAGATGCTGGTTTTCAGTAATGAAAATCGGAAGGGGAAACCCTTCTTTGATTAAAAAAACTACTACCTCCATTCTGGTTTACCAGTCCCCATCGTACTCTGGTTTAAAGTTTGTCCACGAATTTTACTTGTAAAATGTGAATGGAAAACGAGATTTTGGTATACCTACCCAAAAAAGGACTGGAGGGAGTGATTGCTCTGACACGGACGTGACCTCTCACAGCGCAGGCATTGAACCGGCGCGCCGGCCAAGAGGTCCGCACTCACTGCAGGCCCGGCTGAGCACGCCTCCTCGCCGCGTGCAACCAGCTTAAGACTGCCCCGCCTGCCTTCATTGAATCTGCGCATGTGCCGGCAACATGTCCTTCCGCGAGCCGACAGGCATTTTAGAACACAAAAAATGACTAAAATATAATTAATTTACGCATGGTCTTGACTTGTTGTGCTCGCACTGGTAGCAGGAACTAGTAGAGGTTTTTCTTTATTTATAACTCTCCTCGCATTTTTTTTGGCTTTGAAATGAATCATGGCTGTGGACATTATGTATGAAATGTGCAGATATCTGTGAACATGAGTTTGATGTGGAAGTTGAACTTGGAATGTTGGGCTTGCGCGTGAACTATACCATGTCCAGTGCTTCGTCTGTTATTGTTTGGAAAGTATTTGCTGTTATTACATGACCAAAAAAACATTTTGTGCCACATCAGTAGATGCACGGACATCACAATAGGCATGCTGACTGGATAAACATTTGAACCTAGCTATTATGAAGGAAATTTTGTATTGACAACAGTTTTAGATAGCAGGAGACGCCTAGCCTGCTCTGCCTCTGCTAGCTTATTTCTGGCTTCTTCCATCTCTTCTTTGGCTTGGGTGAAGAGAGCATCTCATTGCTCTTTTCGCTTCTTCAGGAACTCAGCTGCATTCTCAAGGGCTGCTGCACGCTTTCTTTCAGCCTTTACTAATGCCACGAGGACACGAACAACTGACGGCTCCACCTGGCTTGTGTGTAATCCAACATCATCTGGGAATTTGCACCTTGTGTCTAATCCAGCATCATTAGGGAACTGGAACCTTGTGTGTAATCCAGCCTCATTTTGGAAACATGATCTCGAGGTTGACCATACTTCCCTCCTCGCAGGAACTGCACCCTGACATGAAGTTACTTCTTTTTTAGATCAATACTCAGAGCAACCTAGATCCATTTAGTAGAAGCCGGATAAAATGTAACTCGGAGAAGTGAATTCAAAAGGAAAAAAATATATAAAAACAGACTACAAGGTGAGAACACCCACTTCCTACATCAAGCTAAAAATGAAAGCATTAGGACGATTAAGACTCTTCTTATTACACATCGAAGAACACCATGCTTAAGAGAAACAGAAACTACAACATATACACATCGAAGAACACGAGGCTACACAAAAGTAATTGAAAGGGTGTTACTTACCAAAGCTCGTTTTACAGGTTCGGTGCAGCTCCTCTTTAACTTGCCACGCTCCTTGAAGATGTCCTGAATATCCTGTGTTTGGTCTTCATTGCTCCTCTGCATGTTACTTTTCGTGGTTTTAAAATATCAACATGGCAAGAAAAATATACTACTAGTAATACTCGCGCATCTTGTGGGCAACATTAAAGCACTAAATGCGCCATGTTAGAGCATCTCCAACAGAATCGCAATGCGCGCTTTAAAAAAGCGTTCTGATCTGGAGATCGAGAAGTAGATAGAGTAGAGGATAGTTCTTAGCATAGATAGATAAAAAAGATAATTCAACTACTCCTCGTCGTCTGACTCCTCGGTGGTGTCCTCCTCCGACGTCTGACTGTAGGCGTGAAGATACCGATAGTTGTCGGATTCCCAGGGCGACACTGCTCCTAGCCTCATGTTGAATTGAGCGTCCGCTTTTCTCCTACGCTAGTCCTCGCGATAGGCGGCTCGCTCCGCCTTCCTCTTATCCCTCTCCGCCCTCTTTTGCGGGTAGAACTCGCGCTCGTTGATGATGTCCTGCGGGAAGTGTTGGCGCCACAGCGCCATGGCTTCCTCGTCCATCTCGGCGATGCCGAGACGGTGCTCCCGCCTCCGGTTGTCGCGACGATCTTCGTCGGTGCTAAGCCGCGGTAGAGGTGCGAGCTCCTGCGCCCGCTCCCGCGTCGGCACGTTGGGGAAGTTCAATGTTCTATGAGGCCACCGGAGTCGCCACGCCGTCGCGTAGTACGCGCAGGAGGCCTCGTTGGCGGTGTCTAAATTGCCGAGGCCAAGGCGCATCCCGCAGAACAGGATCTTGGTGGAGAAGCCGCCGGAGGGGTGCGCGCGGACGCCGCGGTATCCCCAAGTTTCCCGACGACGCGACGGCATGGTGGCGCGGCGGCGGCGAGGAAAAAATGAGCGGGGAGAGAGAGCGATGGCAAGGCACAGAGCGGTGGGAGGGCGTTGGATTTTATAAAGCGCGCCGGACGCCGCGCGCAAAAACTAGCGCACACCCGGCCGCTTTTCCCCCCGCGCGCACGATCCTTTCCCGACGTCTCTGCTATCTCTACTCTCTTCTCTACTGTTATATTTATTTAATATTTAATATTTAATATTTATCTCTACTTCCTTTACTGTCTACTTTTTATCTCTATACTTTTTTTCTTGCAATATAGGCCATCCGACTTATATCTAACAGATAGGAAGGAAACAAATGGGAATTTTGCAAAAAGATACCCATACCCCTCTCCAGATTTGCAAATAAGGCCTTTCCTCGTTCATCCTTTTCTCCCACAAGATGAACTACTCATACAAATGCATCTTGATGCGTGCAACACATGGGCATCTTTCTAGTTCTAAAAACCTTTCCATCATTTGCCACACTACTGGTTGGAGATGAAAAACCTACCCAAGCACAACGCGATACAGGAGCGACGCACAATTACAAGCTGATATTCTGTTGGACAATGGAGGCTATAACCAATTACTTTTACGGGAACAATAGCACCTGTGAAATTTGAAGGGTAGGTATGAACAAAATTGGAACTGCACATGTACTGCTAAGTGATTCAATACACACATTACCAATCGAGGAGGAGAACGATGGTCGCGGCGGCCTCTATGAGTCATGGTCGGCAACGAGAGTCAGTTCATTGTCCACGACGGTGGTACTTCTGCGCTTGGCGTCGGCTTCCGGGAAGCAGATCCGAGACCGTGGAAGACGATGCCGGGGAAGAGGCTCCGTGTACGACGACAACGGTGGACTGGCTCCGGTCTGGCGTCTGGTCGTCGATGATGAGGCGGATCTTACTGCGGTGGGACGAAGTCTTGCTGATGTAAAGGGAGGAGCACGAAGGCTGCGGTGCCGTGGAGAAGTCTATTTTGTGGTGGGGATAGAAAATGGGGAGTATTCAGGTGTACTACTCTGGTCTTTGGGGTGGGGTTGGCTGGGTAGGGTGAACCTGAAGTTACTAAAACAACCCCTACCAAGCGTCATCCGTAGGCCTGTTCCGAAGGCTATGATGGTAACTTCCCACTGCTCGAATCAGGGTCGCGGGAGATTTTCCCACCGACCTCAAAATTTTGTGACACTGGACTCCCCGTGTGGCGTGTTGAGTGATTCGGCTAAGCAACTAGCGAGTAGTAGTAGTAAACTCTGCATATTAGGTTTGACAGAAGTCAAACTTCCTAAAGTTTGACCAAGTTTATAGAAAAATATAAACATTTACCATAACAAATATGTATGATATGAAAGTACATTCAATAATGAAACTAATGGTATTTATTTGTTATTGTATATGTTAATATTTTTTTATAAGCTTTCTGAGAGTTTGCAAAACTTGACTTTGACCAATGCTAATACGCGGACTTAAATAAAAATGGAGGGAGTAAACATTTGTTTTCTTAGTTTGTAGTGAACTAATCATTTGTTGAAATTGTGAAATAAATATATTAGGCTATTGACTTGGAATGTAATGGTCTATACAATTCAATAGTTACAATCATTGTCGAATCCCAAGATGTATACAAGGTCTATAGTACTTCACAACATGCTCAAACTCACATAATCCCAGTCAAATGAGAATCTAAATGCATTTCATAGTTATTACTTTGTAGGATGCAACAAAAACAACCATAACTCTACATCAACCATTGACCCTGTTTGGATACTCTAACAAGTTAGAGTTAGAGTTATTTTCTAACCCACTCTAACCCAAATAAGCACCTCTCCACCGGGATAGTTGGGTTAGATGGAACTAGCCCACTCTAACCCTCCCTGTTTGGATACTTTTGGGTTATTTGATCCCCCAACTAACCCAAACTAGCTCTAACCCCATGATCCAAACAGGGCCATTATAGAAGCAACATTTTGACATATCCCAATGTGTGAATGAAATGTGCAGAGAGAGCTTTTGAAGATGGAGC
Organism: Aegilops bicornis; assembly: GCA_021605145.1. Classification (NCBI taxonomy): domain Eukaryota; kingdom Viridiplantae; phylum Streptophyta; class Magnoliopsida; order Poales; family Poaceae; genus Aegilops; species Aegilops bicornis. The sequence goes on along the minus strand of CM038669.1, from coordinate 563,400,199 downwards.
AGATAGGGCGGGAAAGATTGTATGTATGTGGACGAGAGAGTAGGAGACAAACCTAACGAGACAGAGGGAGAGAGATAGAGAGAGAAAGAGAGAGGAAGAAGTTAGGTCTGTGAGAAAGATGGAGACATGTAATATACGTGAGATGCGTGTGCATCCAGATTCTGTATACGTGGAAGGAGAAGAGACAACATTTTTGATGAGAGAGCTGGAAAAACATGGATGAGAGGGGAAGGATCTCGTGGGTTGAGGGATTGAAAATTTTGTGCGGGGGAGAGAGGGATTGGTAATTTTGTGCAAGAGAGAGAGAGAGAGAGAGAGAGAGAGGGTGGGGGGAGGAGTCAGTCAGCCGTCGTCACATCACCCTGCTTCCAAATGACCCCGCATTCTCTAGCGCGGTGTGGTCGCCGTCTTCGATCTGCTCGATGCCCTCTTTGAAGATTGAGGTTTTGTGCATGTTGGGGGTGCGAAGAAGCACAAGCGAGAGTGGTCGCCGTATAACCTTGGATGGGGATGAATTGTGTGCTCGGGGGAGTGTGTGTGTGTGTTGTGCTGCGTGTGTCTGTGTGTGTGTGTGTGTGAGAGAGAGAGAGATATTGAGAGAAACAAACCTAAGGAGAGAAATGGGTATTTACAAAGATATTGTGCGGGCCTTGAGGTGGGCAGGGGCCGGGTGAGGGTGTCAAAATGTGCGCGTTGATGCATGTGTTGCATGCGACCGTGCGAGATGAAACGAATCGAGAGAGATGGTTGTTGTGTTACGGATGCTCCTCTCTGTCTGTCTCTCTCTGGCTCGCCCCCGCTCTCTCTCTCACACACACACGCAAGTAAACTAGAAGACCGTTCTCTCATCTATACACAACGTATCGGCATATCTGTCTATGTCTCACTCATGCATGATCATTTGCACATTCACACCTCTCTATGTCTGTATCACACGCACACCGTCTCCACATTGACTTTCCGCCACAACACACATATGGACACATACACACGTTCTCTCTCAGTCACCCACACAAAATCAGTATTAAAAAAACTAGGGCGCACCTAAAACGTCCAAATCCAAATAAACACGAACTGGAGCTAAATTCAAATATATGGAAATATTGCAGCGTCAAGAACTTTCCCAGGAAAAAAAAGTTGAGTAATATTCGAGGATTGTTTTCACACACACAAAAGGTTCGGTATGTCCTTCGAAGCGACACGGTGGCGCACCGTTCGATCGATCATGTGACAGCGGTTCACGCGCTTGCACAGGATTCCGTATCGTGGTTGTGGTACTAACTAATAAAAGCGCTGCCTAAGTCTAATGTTTACGTGTACTAGTACAGTTTTTTTTTAAGTTTGACCAACCTTATATAAAACTAAAGTAAGCTCCCACACGCGCACTCATCAATATGCCGCCATCGCCGTTGCGCATGCCGGCGCCCGCCTGCTCCGGCCAACAATTTCTCGCCCATCACCGCCGTGTCGCCGCCATCCCTGTGACATGAAGCTGAAGGCTCGCCCTCTCACGTCGTCTACAGTCCCTCCTCGCGATGCCGCCGCGCTGCCAAGCATGCAAGCAGCTGGTGGAGCCGCGTCTATGCACGCAGCGTAGGAAGAGGAGGACGAGCGCGTGCTCCAGCACGCCAGCGAGGAGGAACTAGCGTGTCATTGTCGTCTCCGCCCGCGCGGAGGAGGCGCGCATGGTGGCTGTCGCGGCGGAAGCGATCGCCAGCGTCGCGTCGAGCCCGCAAACCGGGTGCGGACGCGGAATCTACCTTCGAGACCTTGAATGCCACATGGATCCTGCAATCTGATGGAGCAGTTTGGGTCAGTCGACTCATGTGAGCCATTTGATGTAGCATGGATGGCTAGAAGGGCTTCTTCCACCTCTTCCGCCGTCTTATTCCTTTGCTCCGTCGAACTTCTTTCACAAATCGACTGTCCCAAATTATACTACTAGTACGTACGTATTAAGTACAGTAAGAACACGAAAATACGAGCAGTAGTACCAACTGCAAGAAGAACAGTAGTAAGACATAGTACTAGGACTACTGTACGTACTAAAGAGTTCAAGTAACAAGAAAGAACATACTAAACATAGTTCTGCTGGGGCCTCAGCACAACACACCCTTGAAAATAAACTAAGCAAATAGTCCGCTTGACACTGCAGTAGAACCAGCATGAGCGACGGCACTGCCACCTACTCGGAGTCCGAGTCCACGTCCTTGACTTCGTCCTCGTCCCTCTTCCTCTTCCTCGTCGCCGACGCTTCTTTGCTTGAACTGGACACTGGGCTCTGCTTCTTCATCCAACCCTTGTAGATATTTAAACAAAGGTAGGCATCCATTGCTGCGTACATGATGTGATCTTCATCTATGTCTTCGACTCCCATGCATGATGAAACTCGTGATGAGGTTTCTTCAGTTTACCGTACAAAGGATCAATCATGGCTGCTGCTAGGGTCAGCATTGAAGGTTGAGAGGATGACACCAGGCTTGCCTTCTGGAGATCGAAGGGCTGGCCTACAACGAGACCTATCCGACGTAGGACATCCCTGTCGTTCTTAAAGCCTACAGTAACGAATTTCACTCTTTTGTCCTTGAGGAAGTTCTTAAAATCCTGGCACTCAACGTCGGCATGGCATATGTGGTAGACCAAGCAAACGTTATGTACGCAAACCTGGATCACGGCGGGCTTCTTCCTCTCTTCGTCCTTTAGATCCTTCTCTCGTCCCAGGACTGTGGTGTACTCAACATCTAGCCCAGCGACCCACTCATCCGTTGAACAGTTAAACATGCGTAGGAAGCGAGCAAGCCATGCTTTCACCGTTGCGGATCCACGTGTGTAGATGATAATGAACTGATCACCGGTGATGGCTCTAACCTGGTACTCAGTAGTGACCATGGAGATTTGGGAGGCCATGGATTTTGGAGGAAGGTTAGGAGAAGTTGAACTGTTGTACCCATAAAAGCGGGAGCGAACTAATGTGAAAGGACGGGACGATCGGGAGCGAACTATTGTAAGGTAGTGGAAGGCGGGGCGAGTAGAGGCGTCTGAACGGCGTGGGGTTGCTGGCTTGCCCGGTGGATAAACGGATGCAAGCCCCCAAAGAGTTCTCGAGAACTATGCGGGACCCACTAGATGTCATGTATACTAGACCCATATCGTATGCCTGACGGTATAGCTTCTGCCTGTTTGCACGCCATGCCGGCGCGTGGATGTAACCTCACTTAATTCCGTCAACCGCCTCCCGACCTTAATTTTCGCCTCCCTCGCGCGGTCGCGACCTTTGAGATTTCGACCAGCTATAAATGAGCAATTTTTTTCCTACTGTGCATGCATGATACTCCCTCTGGTCCTTTTACTCCTGTCAACCGTTTGCAAAGTGTTTGACCAAATATATACTTTTTTGAACACCACCTTATATTAATTAACCAGCCACACCAGTACACTCATTCGATACAATATTCACCACACAGGGCGTTACGTTATTTACAAGAATACCATCTAATCTATTGTCAAAGCTATACTTAGCGATTAAGTGTGCCACCTTATTGGACGAACAGCTAATCTTTGACAATTGAAGATTGTTGATCAACTTCGAGATGCTCAAATCTTCAGGTCACGCATAACAGACCTGTCATGCAAGAGACGCTACCACAAAAGCGCAACCAGTCTCTAAAATTACATGATTATGAACATAAATACCTATGTAGAGACCGGCAATGCAAGCCCTAAGCTCCGCTTCCTCCACGCTTTGACAGGCATCAATGAAATCCCACGACCAAATTTATACTAAAAATATCAATATCTACAATACTGATTATAATGAGTATAAGAACTACGTTTTATAATGAGTAAAAATATTGATTTGACATTGTGAATGTTGATACATTTTTCTATAAGTCTGGTGAAAGTAGAGGTACATTGACTTCAGACAAAACTTAAATGCACAATGCAGACTAGTTCCTCCGTCCAGGTGCGTGCCATGTCCTATCTTGTCATCACAACAAGGTTAGCTATTAGAGTACCACTACCTCCCTTCTAGTTTAAAGGGCTTGATTAAAAAAATTCACCTACTCTTAGCAAGATAGTAGAGGCGGTGGCATAGCTTTTTAAGTCTGCAAAAGTACTCAACTAGTGTTGTCGTTCTTCACACAAAAATGTGTTTACCAATGCATGCATGAACACTAGTTACTCTAACCCCCCTCTCTTCTTTAATTCTTTGCCACATCAGCATGTTTGCTAGTATTCCCGTGTGCATGATACCAGCTAAGATACCACCATTATGGCCAGCCTTACTCATCGCATGCAATAATTTAGTGCACCTTGAAATATGAACATGTGTGGGCGTGTATGTTTTAATGACTTGAGACTATACCTAGCCCTGCATGCAAGATGACTTATTATGCACCGTTCCCCATACCTGCAGGAAGCCCGTTCGTCTCCAAATCTTTTCTTCTCCATGTGTGGAAACAATATGCCTGCCAAACTCTCCTTCTCCCTCCGGCGGTCCCACCACTCCACCCCGTGTGAAAAAATATGCATGCATGACTCTCCTCCCCCCACGCTCGTCCAATCCGTTGTGACCAGCAATATTTCCACCCCTTCGCTCCCCCGTAATTTACTCCAACAAATATGCCCACGTAGCTGTTAATTAACTGCAGGTGCATTGGGTCACTGACATATGGGCCCAACAGGTGTTCAGCCCACATGTCAGTGACGCAACTGAACTGCGATTAAAGTCGATGCAACTCGATCCATATCTTACGTAGGTGTGCCATTGCTCGCTATAAATACTGCGCCTCCCACGACATTGCTATCTCCTCCCCCTCACGTTCACGTTCATCACTATCTCCTCCCCCTCCCTCTCACGTCGACCACCATGGCATCGCCCCTCCCAAGCCCTAGGAGCCCCTCGCTGCACCACACGGACGGTCACGCGTCGCCGTTCCGTTCCTCGCCGCCACTAGTCGAGGAGGACGAGTGGGTGTTCCGCTCCTCGCCACTACGTGATGCGTTGCTGTTCCGTTCCTCGCCGCTACGTGACGCGTCGCCGTTCCGTTCCTCGCCGCTACGCGACGCGTCACCATTCCGTTCCTCGCCGCCACTAGTCGAGGAGGACGCGTCGCCGTTCCGCTCCTCGCCGCGATGCGACGCGTCGCAGTTCCGTTCCTCGCCGCTACTAGTCAAGGAGGACGCGTCGGCGTTCCGCTCCTCGCCGCGACGCGTCGAGGTGGACGCGTCGGCGTTCCCAATCTCGCCAGCACGCGCGTCGGAGGACGCGTCGGCTCCCCACTACGAGGAGAATGCCGCGCCGCCCGCGGAGCCCCCCATCCTTGAGGAGCTTTGGAAAGAAATGGATGTCGCCTTGTGGGAGGCTTTGCCTCCAGCAGAGCGCGCCAAATAGAGGTGGAGAAGAAGGCCGAGGAAGAGAAGCGCACCGCGGAACAAGCTGCCTGGGAGGCCTATGTCACGTCTGAGAGAGTCGGGCTATTGGCTCTTTGGCAGAAGGCTCGTGCGAGGGCCGTGAGGGTGGAGGAGGACGCCCGTGCCGACGCCCTGAGTGCAGTCGGGCCCAAGCGCCTCATCTACGCTTGGCGGTACATGGACTGGGTGCACGCTTCCAGCAAGGCGGAGTACCTGTTGGCGCCGGATCACCAGACCGGTGAGATCGCGCTCGCCTGCCGGCAAGCCGCCAATCAGCACCTCGTGAGTTGCGAGGATGAGGAAGAGGCGTTGTGTCAGCGCGCTGGGAAACGGCCGCGCACCAGAGCACTCATGGCGCGCCGCAAGCGCTCCTGCGAGCGCCGTGGCTTTTAGAAGGAGTATAATTTTTGCTTCATAAGGCGATCTCATTAGTTTTGGGACGCTAATGATAAATTCCGTACGTTCAGGAATTTTTAGCGTCCTTAATTAAGTATGTAAAAGGGAAAGTTTGGAAACCTTGTGTATTCGTACGCATTTTGCAAGTACGTGCATATAGCACAAACTTTACTATATATTATCGCACTACACGTCTCTCTCGATATATTCTTGCAGACTGTGCTACTCCCTCCGTCCAGGTCAATAAGTCATCTTTAGTTGTGCACTTTGACCAAGGAGGGAAGACTTGTACACCTAGACGGAGGGAGTACTACTATTACTTATGTACATGCAAATGCACGTTTTAACATTACGATGCGGTTTTTGTAAAAGTAGAAAAACAACACTAGTCAAGCTTGTGAAACGATTCAATGCAAAAGCGAATGCAAAAATGCTCGTTTGATTGTTTACTTTAGCTTCCTTCTCATCGTTATTTCTCTGTCAGACTTTGTATGGAGTATCTAACTGGTTGGAAAGGCATGCAAATTCCCAAACCGCTTCCTACACCCTCAGATCGATTTTTTTGCCTAACAAGTTGTGCCGTGCAATTGGAATTCCAACTTGAGTACTACTACTAGTAGGAGTACCAGGGCGATTCTTTTAGGCTTCTAGATTAGTAATCCCAAAACTACTACCTCCGTCTGGTTTATTGGTCCCCATTGTAATCAGGTCAAATTTTGATCATAAATTTAACTAATGAAATGTTAGTGCATGTCACATGCACTACTCCATCCGTCTAGGTGAGTAAGTCATCTTAGAGCAAGATTAATAGTAAAGCCTGCTGCCGGCTCTATAGTAGAGCCATGTCATCTGCAGCCCGTATTTGAAAGACCTCACATAGTAGAATGCCTGTAGTACTAGCTATACATTTAATGCATGCATGCAGTGCGAGGCAAGGGAAAGCCACAAGATTGGCTGGGAGGAGCTGAATGCCGGCCATCGCGCTCACATTGGTTGCATGCAGGCTCTTTTTTCTCGTTACCTGTGCTATCGCTCGGCGACTCGCAAAGCGATGGTTTGGTTCTCTCTCCTCACTTCTCTCTCCTCCAGCTATGATTTTGCTGATGTGGAAGATGTTATAGCCTGCTGAGTAGTCTCTATTATACTTGCTCTTAGGCTGTGCACCGTGACCAATGAGGAGGAGAAAACGAGAAACATTAATGTTTATTTGCTAAATCTTTGGTCAAAATTTAGCACAAATTACAATGGTGAGGAATAAACCAGGACGGAGTAGTAGTTTAGAAGCCCAAATAAATGAGTGAGGCGCCTTATTGTTACTCTCCACTGTGACTAGTCTTGTGGGAAAAATTTGGGGAAGCTGCCAAAAGAACTGGCCCTAGGAGTAGTAGCTAGGGATCGAGTGTGCGAGATGAACCGGAGAAAGTAAATGCAGAGAGATGAAATGCAAAAAAGACGGACGGATGTGATGGTTGCTTGTCCGTTTATTTTACCGAGCCACTTATTACTGGAAGTGGTTGGGTTTTGTGATATATGACGGCTTCTTGCCGTGCCACGAATGAGGTGAGAGGTGAGACTCCCGTGCAGCGCCACCCTCTACACTTGTACTACATCGGTCGTGGTTTATTAGTCCCCATCGCATTTGTTGAAGATTTAACTGACAAAATGTTAGTGCATGTCAACAAAAACTATATCGTTGGATTCGTATTTGAACATAGTTTTGAATGACATAATTTTAGGTGACATGCATCAATATTTATCGTACTATATATAATGTTAGTTCAATTTTTGGTCGTACTAATCTATAGTAGTAAGGTGCACGTGCGTTGCACGGAAGAGTGAAGTGCATTGATCGGGGAGTTGTTTATTTTGACAAAGGATGTGGGGGGTCATCTCATGTGTAATGGGTATCGATAGGTTTCTTTGGATATTATCTCATCTCTAGAGCTCACAAACATCCGGGTGAAATAGATAAAAAGGTATCTTTTGCAAACAAAAGCGTTCAACTGTTCAACCTGCATCCAAAACTTGTGAAGAAATAACACTTATTGTGCTTTGCAAGAAATGATCTTTAAGAATTAGTTTTTGAGTATCGATTGTTATACATGTTGGCTCTGAGATGACATGGCACTTTCTTATAGTCAACAGTTGGCTATACTATTAAGTAATATTAACCATGCCCTTATACACCTAGACGGAGGGATTAAATCAGGATGACTTGCAAGGGGGCAGAGGAGATGTAAGAAATGGTTCATTATAAGTCTTCACCAGTACTGTAGTAAAAATTCATACATGGAAGATTCTAGACTAAACCATAAACGAATACACTTTTATTCATGCGTGATACTCCAATAGAGCAAGATCCTGCATGGAAGTCTCCACATGCTTAGACAGCGGATTACATTGAGCGAAGACTAATGATCAACATTTAACTTGATAATGCGTATTTTTTAGAAGAACAGAGAGGCTCCTCCCTGGTTCCATTATCAAATGAAACCCAAAGTGTCTTACATCAGCCCACCGAGAGGAGCAGTTCAAAGGAAGGACTGCGTAAAGCCACTCAAGTTTAACGACAAGCTTACAGAATCAAAAGCGGCAAAGACACGGGCCATAAGCGCCCACACACACTACATGTTTTCTAAGTGCACTTGATAATGCGTATGTCCAGGTGAACCTCCTTGGAGTCCCCGTGCACCGCGTCGGCGGGTAAAGGATGGAATGGATGCCATGGGTTTTCCAAGTCCACATTGGCGGGATAGTCCCAGCTCCCCAGAGTCCAAGTCTGTCCGATGAGGCCGGTGTCGCCGCCCACGTGACCCGGAGGGGTAGTAACAGTGACCACGCACCCGTACACCTGCCTCGTGTCAGTGTCGTCGAGCGATGCCCCGACGCACATTACGAAGATGGGGCGGTGGCCTGCGCGAACCTCGCCCGGTGCCCACGATCAAGAGGAAGACGCTGCCGTCCTCCTCCGAGACTAGCGGTGGCGGTGATCCGCCGCCAGCGACTCCGACATGGTGAAGCGGTAGCACGTGCCCACTTGATGTTCTTCGCCAAGGGCCAGCAGTGACCGCTGCACGCATCCGTGAGGTGATGCACCATGTCCGTCGGCGAGCCACCAAACGGCATCGGGCACTCATAGCAGTGGACGAAGGGCTCCTAGGAGGCATCGACCAGGCCGTCCATGAAACGGGAGTGGCTGTAGGGGACATTGCGCCAGTTCAATATATGAGCAAGTTACTACGAGATATAATCCGAATAAGCACAAAATAAATCATGACGGCTATAACAAAGATGAAACTAATCATGTGGACTAGCATAGTAGTAGGATACAGAGTAGAAACATGAATTCTACCACGATTTTGAACAGGAAGGACAGAAACACATACGGTGCAACGGGAGCAGCACCGTTGGCGTTGAGGTTGTCGGCCATGTCGTTGAGGAAGAGGTTGCCGAGGTCGGGGAAGAAGTCGTCGCCGGTAAAGTCGTGGCTGCCAGCAGTCGCGAGAGCGCGCTCCCCAGATTTCAACAGCGCCCGCCGAATGGAGCGCAGGAGGGGTGGTTGTAGGGGACGTTGCGGCCGCTGAATGGAGCGCAGGAGTAGCACACGAAGCAGTACATGGTGTCCTTACTAGTACTCCCTAGTCTCTATCTATATATATCTACTCTTATAGAAAACCGAGTTGGTGATGATGGTATGCCTGCCATCTTGTAATATAGACCGTCCGATCTATATCTGACGGATAGAAATCCAACTATGAAAATTTTACAAAAGATACCCGCACCTCTCTCCACATTTACAGATAAGGCCTTGCCTCGTTCATCCTTATCTCCCACAACCTCGTGCTCCTCCCTATGTCTCTATCTCTACTACTCTTCTTTGTTTTTTATAACAAATCGAATAGTGTTGCGCCGTCCGCTGCACGCCCGGCTGAACACGCCTCCTCACCTCCATCATCACCAACTGAGTCTTTTATAGGAGTAGGAGTAGAGAAAAAACCGAGTTGGTGATGATGGTGTGCCGTGCAATGCACGAGCATCTTGCTATTTTTTTTGCATATAAGTCCAAACACCACGTAGACATAGCTTTGAGCACGGTTCGTGGTCGTTCCACGCTCGGGCATTGAAGTTTGTAACTATTTTAGATTAGAATATACTACTCCTCCGGTCCTAGTAGTAGAGCAGAGTCCTACTCTACTACTCTACTCTAGCAAGCTAGGGCATAGTACTGTAGTAGGTACTGTAGGGAGTACCAGTTCCGTGATCTGTCCACTTCCCGCAGCACATATTCACTTCTCCATCTTTGTCCGCACATAATCTCGTCCAAGCTTCCATCCCCGCTGGAAGCTAAGGCGCCTCCCCCCTCGTCCAAAACCCAAGCACTAACAATGGCAGAACCGAGCAACATCCGCTGAAAGAGTGGGTGGAATTCACTCCCCACAGAGGTAATCAAGCTCATTGTTTCACGTGTGGACAATCTCAGTACCATGCCGCTCACCGCGTGCTCGTCGGGGCTGTATCATTTACTCATAGACCTCAGGCCGGAGCTTTTTAAGCCAGCTCCTTGCTTGCTGATGCCTCCTGATCTTCAGAAACGGCGTGTCACGCAGCATAAGGATCATAGGGTGGCGAGCATCAACCCACTTCACTGCGATCCGATCCCGTCGACCTCGGCTATGTTAACGGTATGTCTTTGGGTCGGCATGAATACGTCTTGGATGGTGCTCGTCGGCGGTCGCGGCATTGGATGCTCGTGGAGGTCTACACCCGACGATTGATCCCCTTCCTTCGATTAACACTGCCTTTGCTTTGGCACCGCGCCCGTAATACTCTGAATCTTACAGTAGCCAACATGATACCAAGTTTGATTTTCTCAAGGTTGTAATCTGCCAAGTGCCCACAGGATCTGCGAATTATAAAGACGTCAGGCTAATTGCGTTCTTCAACCGTGGTCTCGCCTATCTGACAGTTCACTGCGGTAAGTGGATAAATCTGCACGTCCATCGCAGGATCATACATCCTCCATGGTTCTCTGATGCCATTGAACACAAGGGCTTCATTTACGCTGTCGACTCCTTCTATGGCTGGACGTATTGCTGGCCTACTCCGGTCATCGCTAAAAGCAGCTGTTACATCGGTATGTTACTTTCCTATGATATCATGATGGCTTGCTTATATTCATCAACATTTACTAAAAATATTCATGCTCATAACATGCTGTTCTTAAGATTGACTAAATCAAGAGCCTTTTTATTTGACTCAACTTGATATGATGTATTAGGCGCTGGTGTCCCTACCCTTCCTAATCCCGAACCTTTCAAAGAAAAGCGGCATGGCGATTGCAGGTGGTTCTGGCTCGATCGAACTGACGGTGAAAGATTGATGATCGTTACACATACCGGACGTGTTGTTTCACGGAATACAATCACAGTCCTTTGCCAAGGTCTTTGAGCTGGATCCCAGCTTCTCTGGGCCTTCAGGAATTTTTGACTGGAGGCTGGTAAGTAACCTTGGTGCACCCTCTCTGCTTGTCGACTGAATTATCCAATTAACCGTGAGATAACCGACGGCAAGGATCATGATGGCAGCACGGTTTTCGTTCATCGAGCAAAACTGTGTATGCAGAGCGTACCATGCGTCTCTGCATGCACCATACCCTGATATGTGCCGCCACGCTCTGCAGCCCAAAGTAGGAGAGAGGGTCGCACGTATCAGACTTCGACCTGCTGGCTGGAGTTTCCCCCGTCAGTCACCCATCTGGTTCAAGCCGTCAGCCAATCTCCACAGCTTAATAAATAGTAATGTCTAACCGAGCCAGTTAGTTAGATGCGTACACTTGGTGTAGTAGGATCTTTATTTAGTTTGATGCATACACTTGTTCTTTTCTGGTAGCCCTTTTGTAATGATGGATGATGTTTGGTTTGGAAGAGAGAGCTGCGTCTTTACTCTTACGGCACCTTCTTTATACATTGCACCCCAGCCCTGGTTCTTCTGCTGCTGTTTTCAATGTACAATCAGTAGTATATTTAAATACATTGGTTGAATAAATGTGTTGTTAGAACGACAAACACAATGTTTTGGAAGTCGTTGCAGTTCGATCCTTTAGTGCCCGTGCAAGTATGTAGCTCATACTATTTTTAAATGGAACACATTTTCCACTTGTTGATAAGATGCAGCCTTGATGAAGGCCCAATAGAGAAGCCCATAATTAACTAGAAGGAGGCCCTCACATGTATCCGGGCCTGGTTCATGCTCATGGTCCGCTTATCTTAAATAATTAAATAATTAAATAAAGCTAAATGCTCATGCACCAGTTCTTTGGGAAAATAGGTAGCCCAGTATTTCTTTTTGAAGAATACCCAAGCTAGGCCTATTTGTTTTCTCCGAATTATTGGGCTCCAAATCTTTCAAGACGAGGAGGGATGCATTCCGTCCTGGCCAAAGAGTAGGTCAATGTCTGTTAAAAGTAATATCAAAAGGGGTTGAAGATTCCAAATTTTTTATAGAAATGGGATATTAGTTTTTTTTGTTTTTGTTCTTCTCTGATATCTTATTCGTATTTCCTTGTATTTAACATGACATAGTACTAATTTTTTTTTAAATTATGGTTATTACTTTTTGGATTAAGAATATTTCGTTCCCGACAAAAGTTTGCGAATTTTCAAAATTTCCCACACATTTAGTTAATTTTTGACCACAGTCTTGACGACGAGAAAATGGCCAGCAATTCTAAAAATGGAAACGGGCTGCAATAAATTCCATATGAATTAGAAAATGAGTAAAAAATTATAAAAATAATAGCAAATGGCTGACTTGTTTATGCAAGGCTTTGTCAGTGAACACATGATTCTAGCAGCAGTGACTGTTGGATGTCCATCCAACGGCCGACGTGCTTCTTCAATCTCTGATCTTCCTGCTCCAGCCGCCTAAACTAGCGCCGGCGGTACTGCCTGCTCCTTCCTCTTGTGGCCCGCTGTGATGCCGCGCAGGCTTCCCCCGCCAACCCTACTCCCTCCGCTGGCCTGGCCGCACGCAATCAACTGCCTCCTTATTACGCGAAAAAATGATTCCTCCCACTGACATCCGGGCGCACAGGTTGGGAGGCTGACAATGGGCCTACTACGTTGGCGCTGCACGCAGGGCTTGTCAACTTAGTCAACAAGCGATTCTAGCAGCGATAACCGTTGGATTTGAATCGAGCGGTCCTGCTGCTTCTTCAATCGCTGCTCTTCTTGCACCAGCCGCCCAAACCAGCGCCCGAGAGACCACCAGCTCCGCCTCCGGTGGCGGTTGTCTTTGCCGTTGAGGCCTCATCGCCCCCTACTACTCCCACCGCTAGCCAGGCCCTGCGGCGATGGCAGCCTCACACCGCAGCCGAACTAGTGAACCCTCGTACTCCTCTCCGCGTGGGCATCCACTACTGTGTCTTCCCCGGCTCCGCGTCGTCCCCTTCCTAGGCCTCGCCGTCGTCCGCGCGCCTTGGTGCTCGCAGCGCGGCGTGGTCAATGTGGTCAACAACATTCCATCGGAAGAGTACTGTACGTGGAGAGGCTGACAGCTGGGTCCACGGCCACAACCCAGTTTTTTGTGATTTGCCAAGTAAGTCGCTTTGTCGGGCTGTTGGGCTGCAAATCTTTCAAGACAAGGAGAGCTTTCATTCGGTGGCCGAGAAAATGGCCCATCGAGAATGAGAAATGGGCTGTACATTTTTAAAACACATCAAACCGGCAATTAGTTTCAAATATCTTTTTTTTTCATTTCGAGATTTTAAATTACATTAATTTTTATGCATGGATAATTTGTTGGATTTTATATTGATATACATTTATTTTTAAAATCAGTTTAAATGTGAGTCGAAATTTTGGGATTAAAAACAGTTCGGACCGCACCGAAATATGCAAAATTTCGTATAATTTTTTAACCATGGCCACAATATGGGCTGTAATGCTAAGAAAAAGAATATGGGATCCAAAAAAAACCTTAAGAATTAGCAAATGGGCTGTAAATTATTAGAAATAATGGCAGATGGGCTGTATGCTGTTTTCCACAGATTTGAGGCTTTCCTAAAGAAAGGTTGGCGCTGGCAAATGATCGTTGGATGGACATCCAACGGCCGTCGTCTTCTTCAATCTCTGCTCTTCTGCTCCGGCCGCTCAAACAAGCGCCCGGCGGACTGCTGCTCCCTCCTCCCAGCCGGGTCAGGCTGCCTTGTGAGCCGCACCATCCCACCGTACTCTCATCGCTGGCCTAGCCATCCCTCTACTCACCCACACCTGTTGTTATTCTCCGGCGACGACATACGAACTAGTAAACCCTCGTACAGTCATACTCCCCTCCGCGTGGAAAAAAACTAACGAGTCTTCCCTGCCTCCGTGTCATCCCCTTCCTAGGCCTCGCCGTCGTCCACCGCCGTGATGCTCTTGGCGCGGCGTGGTCAATGTGGTCAACGACCGACTTCCATCGGAAGAGTACTGTGCGTGGAGACTCTGACAGCTGGGTCCACGGCCGCAACAAGGAAGTGCATCCTTATTACGCGTAAAATAATTATTCCTCCACCTAACAGCGGGGACCCACTAGACAGTCCATCGTATTTCATGAAAAAATGTTTCCCCCTGACTGCTGGGACCCAAGGAAGTGCGTCCGGGCAAAAAAAAAAAAACAAAACGATTCGCCCCCCTGACTGCTGGGACCCACCGGCTACATCTTTGCACGCAAGGAAGTGCGTCCGGGCAAAAAAAAACGATTCGCTCCCCTGACTCCTGGGACCCACCAGCTACATCTTCGCACGCAAGGAAGTGCCTGACAGTCGGGACCCACCTGGTCGAAACATACGTAGCATTGTCATTCTAGTCGCGAACGTGTACGTACATACTGGTCATTGTAGAGGCGCGCACGTGTCATAGTAGAGGCGCGCACGCAGCATATACACATACGTACAGCGGCCAGGGTGCATGAAAGAAAATACGGCCACGTATGTGTACATACGGGCGGGGTCTCGAACGCCTACTCGCGCATACGTACGGCAAGGCCTCGTGTACATGGCTGGGTCGGAACGGAGAAACAACGTCGTCGTCGTGTTCATGGGGAGGCAACGGAGTGCGTCGTGTTCATGGGGAGGCAACGGAATGCGTCGTGTTCATCGGGAGGCAACGGAACGCGTGGGAGCCAATCGGCTGGGTCGGAACGGAATGCGTGGTCGTGTTCATCGGGAGAGCTTGGACGGAACAGGCGATGGAAACGAGGCCTGGCGTACCGCTGGCGGAGGAAAGCGGGCGTCCTATGTTGAGCAGGGTCCTGTTGATCGGGAGGGTGTGGCGTCTGCAAAAGCGGAGAAAGCGGACCTCCTACGGTCGACGGGAGTCCTGTTGATCGGGAGGGTGTGGCGTGCCGCAAAAGCAGAGGAAGCGGACCTCCTACGGTGAAAGCGGAGGTGGAGGGTGTGGCGTGCCGCAAAAGCAGACGAAAGCGGACTTGTGTTGGGCGCTAAGGTCAAAACAGGGTCCTGTTCATCGGGAGGGTGTGGCGTGCCATAAACGGGACTCCACGGGATACTGTTCATCTCCACCGTCGACCTCCTCCAGCCTCCACGGGCTACCATCGACCTCCTCCAGCCTCCACGGGCTCGTGTTCATGCAGCCTCGTGGCCAGGTGGCAGCTCCCCCCGCGGTAATTTTTGCACTAAAAATCCTCAAATATTCCCAAAAAAATCATATTAAATTGGCATGGCATTCTGAGGACTTTTATTTTTGGGATATTTTTATATTGCACGGATAAGTCAGGAGACAGACAGAAAAATACTATTTTTACTTTATTTCTACTAAATAGCAGAAAATATAAAGAGGGTACCGAAGGTTGTGCTTCTAGTTTCATCCATCTCATGCTCATCAAAAGGAATCCACTAACAAGGTTGATCAAGTCTTGTTAACAAACTCATTCCGAATAACATGAAACCGGAGAAATTTCGAATAACACTATGTTACCTCAACGGGATATGGACATCCCCAATAATAAGTATATCATATTTCTTCTTGACAGTAGGGAGAGGAAATTCAAAACCTCCAAATATAATCGATGGAATTTTTCCAATAGAGTTGATTCTATGAACTTGAGGTTGTTTCCTCGGAAAGTGTACCGTATGCTCATTACCATTAACATGAAAAGTGACGTTGCCTTTGTTGCAATCAATAACAGCCCCTGTAGTATTAAGGAAAGGTCTTCCAAGAATAATAGACATACTATCGCCCTCGGGAATATCAAGAGTAACAAAGTCCGTTAAAATAGTAACGTTTGCAACCACAACAGTACATCCTCACAAATACCGACATGTATAGCAGTTGATTTATCAGCCATTTGCAAAGATATTTCAGTAGGTGTCAACTTATTCAAGTCAAGTCTACGATATAAAGAGAGAGGCATAACACTAACACCGGCCCCAAGATCACATAAAGCAGTTTTAACATAATTTCTCTTAATGGAGCATGGCATAGTAGGTACTCCTGGATCTCCAAGTTTCTTTGGTATTCCACCCTTAAAAGTATAATTAGCAAGCATGGTGGAAATTTCAGCTTCCGGTATCTTTCTTTTATTTGTAACAATATCTTTCATATATTTAGCATAAAGATTCATTTTGAGCATATTAGTCAATCGACATCGCAAAAGATGGGTCTAATCATTTCAGCAAAGCGCTCAAAATCCTCATCATCCTTTTTCTTGGATGGTTTCGGAGGAAAAGGCATGGGTTTCTGAACACATGGTTCTCTTTCTTTACCATGTTTCCTAGCAACGAAGTCTCTTTTATCATAACGTTGATTCTTTGATTGTGGGTTATCAAGATCAACAGCAGGTTCAACTTCTACATCGTTATCATTACTAGGTTGAGCATCATCATGAACATCATCATTAAAATTTTCACTATGTTCATGTTCATTACCAGATTGTGTTTCAGCATCAGACATAGAGATATCATTTGGATTATCAGGTGATTCAGCAATAGGTTCACTAGAAGTTTGCAAAGTCCTATCATTTTTCTTTTTCCTCCTTTTAGAAGAACTAGGTACATCAATATTATTTCTCTGAGAATCTTGCTCGATTCTCTTAGGGTGGCCTTCAGGATACAAAGGTTCTGAGTCATTCTACCAGTTCTAGTAGCCACTCTAACAGCATAATCATTTTTCTTACTATTCATTTCATCAAACACTTCTTTCCGAGCTTTAAGTACTTGTTCTACTTGAGTGGTAACCATAGAAGCATGTTTGCTAACAAGTTTAAGTTCACCTCTAATATTAGCCATATAATCACTCAAGCGTTTAATCACAAAGGTATTCTGTTTCAATTGTCTACTAAAATAAGCATTAAATTCATCTTGCTTAAACATAAAGTTATCAAACTCATCCAAGCACTG
The DNA here is from genome assembly GCA_021605145.1 of Aegilops bicornis. Classification (NCBI taxonomy): domain Eukaryota; kingdom Viridiplantae; phylum Streptophyta; class Magnoliopsida; order Poales; family Poaceae; genus Aegilops; species Aegilops bicornis. The sequence goes on along the minus strand of CM038669.1, from coordinate 563,382,990 downwards.
ACTAGCAATTTTAGTAGGAGGGACTTCAGCTTTATCATATCTGTAGAGAGAATTTACCTTTACTACCTGTATAGATATCGGGATCAGGAGGTTCTTCAGTGAATAAAGAATTGAGATCATACACTTCTTCAACAAAGGCGGTAGATTAAGACCATGTATTTCTTCAATAGGAGGTAAATTCTTAACATCTTCAGCTTTAATAACTTTTTCTTTCATAGATTTCTTTGCCTCTTGCATATCTTCAGGACTGAGAAATAGAACACCTCTCTTCTTCGGAGTTGGTTTAGGAGGTGCCCAATTATTTTCATTTGTCAACATATTATTCAATAGAATTTCAGCTTCATCCGGTGTTTTTTCCCTAAAAAGAGAACCAACACAACTATCCAGGTAATCTCTGGAAGCATCGGTTAGTCCATTATAAAAGATATCAAGTATTTCAGGTTTCTTAAGAGGATGATCAGGCAAAGCATTAAGTAACTTGAGAAGCCTCCCCCAAGCTTGTGGGAGACTCTCTTCTTCAATTTGCATGAAGTTGTATATTTCCGTCAAAGTAGCTTGTTTCTTATGAGCAGGGAAATATTTAGCAGAGAAGTAATAAATCATATCCTGGGGACTACATACACAACCAGGATCAAGAGAATTAAACCATATCTTAGCATCACCCTTTAATGAGAACGGAAATATTTTGAGTATATAAAAGTAGCGCGATCTCTCATCATTAGTAAACAGGGTAGCTATGTCTTTTAACTTAGTAAGATGTGCCACAACAGTTTCAGATTCATAGCCATAGAAAGGATCAGATTCAACCAAAGTAATTATATCAGGATCAACAGAGAATTCATAATCCTTATCAGGAACACAAATAGGTGAAGTAGCAAAAGCAGGATCAGGTCTCATCCTATCTCTAAGAGATTCTTTACTCCATTTAACTAGCAGCCTCTTAAGTTCATATCTATCCTGGCAAGCAAAAATAGCTGCAGAAGATTCAGCATAAAAAAAATAACCCTCAGGAATAGCAAGCATATTTTCATCATCACTTTCATCATTGTATTCAGTTTCAATAATTTCTCTTTCTCTAGACCTAGAAATTTGTTCATCTAGAAATTCACCAAGGGGCACAGTAGTATCAAGCATATAAGTAGTTTCATCATAAGTATCATGCATAGCAGAAGTGGCATCATCAATAACATGCGACATATCGGAACGAATAGCAGAAGCAGGTTTAGGTGTCGCTAGCTTACTCATAACAGAAGGTGAATCAAATGCAGAGCTAGATGGCAGTTCCTTACCTCCCCTCGTAGTTGAGGGATAAATTTTTGTCTTAGCGAATTTCAAGTTCTTCATAGTGTCCGGCAGATATAAATCCCAAGTGACTCAAAGAATAGAGCTATGCTCCCCGCAACAGCGGCGCTTTAAAAGGGTCTTGATAACCCACAAGTATAGGGTATCGCAACAGTTTTCGAGGGTAGAGTATTCAACCCAAATTTATTGATTCGACACAAGGGGAGCCAAAGAATATTCTCAAGTATTAGCAGCTGAGTTGTCAATTCAACCACACCTGGAAACTTAATATCTGCAGCAAAGTATTTAGTAGCAAAGTAATATGATAGTGGTGGTAAAGACAACAAAATTAATGTTTTTGGTATTTTTGTAGTGATTGTAACAGTAGCAGCGGAAAAGTAAATAAGCGAGAACCAGTATATGGAAAGCTCGTAGGCACCGGATCAGTGATGGATAATTATGCCGGATGCGGTTCGTCATGTAACATTTATAACATAGGGTGACACAAAACTAGCTCCAATTCATCAATGTAATGTAGGCATGTATTCCGTATATAGTCATACGTGCTTATGGAAAAGAACTTGCATGACATCTTTTGTCCTACCCTCCCGTGGCAGCGGGGTCCTATTGGGAACTAAGGGATATTAAGGCCTCCTTTTAATAGAGAACTGGAACAAAGCATTAGCACATAGTGAATACATGCACTCCTCAAACTATGGTCATCACCGGGAGTGGTCCCGATTATTGTCACTTCGGGGTTGCCGGATCATAACACATAGTAGGTGACTATAGACTTGCAAGATAGGATCAAGTACACACATATATTCATGAGAACATAATAGGTTCAGATCTGAAATCATGGCACTCGGGCCCTAGTGACAAGCATTAAGCATAGCAAAGTCATAGCAACATCAATCTCAGAACATAGTGGATACTAGGGATCAAACCCTAACAAAACTAACTCGATTACATGATAAATCTCATCCAACCCATCACCGTCCAGCAAGCCTACGATGGAATTACTCACGCACGGCGGTGAGCATCATGAAATTGGTGATGGAGGATGGTTGATGATGATGACGGCGACGAATCCCCCTCTCCGGAGCCCCGAACGGACTCCAGATCAGCCCTCCCGAGAGAGATTAGGGCTTGGCGGCGGCTCCGTATCGTAAAACGCGATGATTTCTTCTCTCTGATTTTTCTCCCCGAAAGCCAATATATGGAGTTGGAGTTGGCGTCGGAGGGTCTCCAGGGGGCCCACGAGGTAGGGGGGCGCGCCCAGGAGGGGGGGCGCCCCCCACCCTCGTGGACAGGGTGTGGGCCCCCTGGTCTTCATCTTTGGCGAGGATTTTTTATTATTTTTTATAAGACATCCCGTGGAGTTTCAGGTCATTCCGAGAACTTTTGTTTTCTGCACATAAAACAACATCATGGCAATTCTCATGAAAACAAATCGATCCGGGTTAGTTCCATTCAAATCATACAAGTTAGAGTCCAAAACAAGGGCAAAAGTGTTTGGAAAAGTAGATACGACGGAGACGTATCACTCCACCGGCTACTGTTCAACCACCCCTCCACCGTCTACTATTCATCCAGCCCTCCACACCATGGGGTCCTGTTCAACCACCCCTCCACGGGCACCCCTCCACCGTCTACTGTTCATCCAGCCCTCCACCACACCACGGGGTCTTGTTCATCCAGAGGCAACGCCACCGCTCACTGTTCATCCAAACCCCCCCGCAACGCTCACTGTTCATCCTAGAGGCAGCATCGATCAGCTTTAGTTAGCAGCAGTAGCGAAGGAATCGCTCGATCGGGTTCGATTAACGACCATAGATCGCTCGGGTTCGATGTCGTAACTGCGGTCTGTCGCCGGGTTCGATTACAGCCCAACGCCTCGCTCGGAGTTCGATTAGAGGCAACGCCTTGCACACACGCCAACGCATACGTGTATGAGAGAAAGCAGCGCATCGCTTCGCCCCGACCTCCCACCGTAACTGCAACTCCCGAAATTTTCCTCCTCCTCGCTTCTACCGGGTTTTTCCGTCATGGACGGCCCAAAGAATGTCATGCAGCTGCTTCTCCGGCCCGCCAGTGAAAAAGCCAATTTTCTGTCATGATTTTTTGTCATAGAAGTACGAGCCCACCACATCTATGATGATACCGGGTTCTGTCACAATTATCGTCATAGAAGTGTCATATGTATGACAGAAAAAAAATTCGTTCGGCCCAAAATGTCACGGATGTGTCTTTTTTTTGTAGTGATGCTTTCCAGAAATTCTACATCATTTCTGATCAACAATATGTTAACAACATATACTCATCAAAAATTCTAAAGTGCTCCCACTCACTTCTTTGGAATTACAAGTTTCTCATAAACTTTGTATAAACCCAAAATCTTTAATCATCTCATCAAAGCGTACATTCCAACTCCGAGATGCTTACTCCAGTCCTTAGAAGGATTCTTGGAGCTTTGCATACTTGTTAGCATCTTTCAGATTGACAAAACCTTCCGTTGTATCACATACAACCTTTCCTCAAGAAAATCGTCGAGGAAACAATGTTTTTACATCCTATCTGCAAGATTTCATAAATAATGCAAGAATCGCTAATATAATTCCAACAGACTCTTAGCATCGCTACGAGTGAGAAAGTCTCATCGTAGTCAACTCCTTGAACTTGTCGGAAAACATCTTAACGACAAGTCGAGCTTTCTTAATGGTGACACTTACCATCATTGTCCGTCTTCCTTTTAAAATCCATCTGCACCCAACAGCCTTACGACCATCAAGTAGTTCTTCCAAAGTCTATACTTTGTTTTTATACATGGATCCTCTCTCGGATTTTATGGCCTCGAGCCATTCGGCCGGAATCCGGGCCCACCATCGCTTCTCCATAGCTCGTAGGTTCATTGTTGTCTAGCAACATGACTTCCAAGACAGGATTATGTACCACTCAAGTAGTACGCATCCTTGTCGCCCCACGAGGTTTGGTAGTGACTTGATCCAAGTTTCATGATCACTATCATAAGCTTCCACTTCAATTGGTGTAGGTGCCACAGGAACAACTTCACGTGCCTGCTACACACTAGTTGAAGTGACGGTTCAATAACCTCATCAAGTCTGCACCATCCTCCCACTCAATTCTTTCGAGAGAAACTTTTCCTCAAGAAAGGACCCGTTTCTAGAAAAAATCACTTTTGCTTCCGGATCTAATATAGGAGGTATACCCAACTGTTTTGGGTATTCTATGAAGATGCATTTATCCTCTTTGGGTTCGAGCTTATCAGCCTAAAACTTTTTTGCACAAGCGTCGCAGCCCCAAACTTTTAAGAAACGACAACTTAGGTTTCTCTAAACCACAGTTCATACGGTGTCGTCTCAACGGAATTGTGTGGTGCCCTGTTTAAAGTGAATGCGGTTGTCTCTAATGCCTAGCCCATAAACGATAGTGGTAATTCAATAAGAGACATCATGGTATGCACCATATCCAATAGGGTGCAGTTATGATGTTCGGACACACCATCACACTATGGTGTTCCAGGCGGTATTAGTTGTGAAACAATTTACACAATGTCTTAATTGTGTGCCAAACTCGTAACTCAGATATTCATCTATATGATCATATCATAGACATTTTATCCTCTTGTCACGATGATTTTCAACTTCACTTTGAAATTACTTGAACCTTTCAATAATTCAGACTTGTGTTTCATCAAGTAAATATACTCAGCATCTACTCAAATCATCTGTGATGTAAGAACATAACGATATCCACTGCGTGCCTCGGCACTTATTGGACTGCACGCATCAAAATGTATTACTTCCAACAAGTTGCTTTCTTGTTCCATCTTACTGAAAACGAGGCCTTTCAGTCATCTTGCCCATGTGGTATGGTTTGCATGTCTCAAGTGATTCAAAATCAAGTGAGTCCAAATGATCCATTTGTATGGAGTTTCTTCATGCATATATACCAATAGATATGGTTCGCATGTCTCAATCTTTTCAAAAACGAGTGAGTCCAAAGATCCATCAACATGGAGCTTCTTCATGCGTTTTATATCAATATGACTCAAATGGCAGTGCCACAAGTATGTGGTACTATCATTACTATCTTATATCTTTTGGCATGAACATGTGTATCACTATGGTCGAGATTCAATAAACCATTCATTTTAGGTGCAAGACCATTGAAGGTTGTAGGATTTCGGGTTCCGGCAGACCCTTGAGGTTCGAACACTGGGGTGCGCGCGGAGATCTTTCCCCTATCAGCACAAGCATGAATGGATTGCAAGGGATCTAAACTACGAACGAAGAACACACAAGGGACACGAGGTTTATACTAGTTCGGGCCACCATTGTGGTGTAATACCCTACTCTAGTTAGTGGTGTGGTGGATTGCCTCAGGGGGCTGATGACGAACAGTACAAAGGAGGAACAACCTCGCGAGGGGCTGTTCCTGAGCTAGTTCGATGAACTTCTTGGGTGAGTTCAGTCGCTTCTCTCTCTCTATCTATCAGATGGTCTCTGTCTGTTCCTCTCTTCGTTCGTCTCCCCGTCCGTCCTTCTTCTACTCAGTGGGTGGCTAGTTCTATTTATAGAGCGAGGCCCCGGGCCTCTTCCCAAATAATGAGCAGGAAGGGCGCCAACAATTGGCCATTTTGAAGGGGAATATCTAGTACACTTATCCTGACTAAAGTTGGTCTTCGACTGCCAAAGGCTCTGGTGGTGACGCCGTCTTGGGCTCCATGATGACCTCCTTCCTGCCGCTCTGCTGGTCTTGGTCTCGTTGAACCGAAACGGTAACCTTTGCCTGAGGTCTTGGCCTGTGCTTGCCCCCTTTGCACCGAAAGGGAAACAAGGACCTTCTGGGCTGGCGCCTTTGGTCTCTTGGCCATGGCTTGCGTCACGGGCACCCTCGTGAGGTAGCCTGCCTTGATCTCTCCGCCTCCTTGTGAGCACACTTTGGACGAGGCTGCTCCCCGAGGAAGGCTCTGCCGTCAAGGCCATGAGGCTTGGCCCCTCGCGAGGGTCTTGAGCTTGAGCCGATGAAGCTGGCATGCTACTGGCCCCCACTTGAGCCATGCTGCAGCCGCAGTGTGCAAGTCTGGGTACCCCCGTTCCCAGAACGCCGACAGTAGCCCCCGGGCCCAAGGCGCGCCCGGACTTGGCTTAGTAGAGAAGTGAAGGGGCAAGTGCGAAGCGCCGCGGGCCCCAACAGCCTGCGGCCTTGGGCGCCGCGTGGTGATTGATGGGTCGTGGGCGTCTCCGCTTCCCCATGATGCCTCGGCAACCGCACGACTTGACAAGTCCCTGCATGCAGAAATGGGTCATGATTACCTGTGATCGTGGAGGCCGACGGTTGGCCTCCTCCGGCTATAAGTACGGAACAGCGCGAGCCCTTCCAGTCCATCTCTTCTTGCTGCTCCTTCCTCTCCATCCTTGCCCTTGCTCCTCATTGCAACAATGGCTCCGATCCGCTGCAAAAGAGAAGGGAAAGGCCCCCCGAGAGGGTCCCGATCCGCTTCCGCCGAAGAAACGGCTAGTCCTCGGCCGTCGAGATGAAGGCGCCCGGCAGGAGGTGTCGAGGCCCTGGTATGAGCGGCCACCGCCAGGGTTCCCGCTGCCCTTGTACGCCCGCATTGAGGGCCCTGGAGGAGTAGACGCCGAGCGCCATGGACGATGCCGCCGTCGGCGCCGGCGGGTCACGGCGGTGCGCGTTGTTCCTCCTGGAGTCCATGCCGAGGGCTCCTCCCGAGAGCTTGTGGTTCACGCTGCCATGCCTCCTCAATCTTGGATTCACCTTCCTCCCTCCTTCGTCTTCGAGATTCCGCAGAGGGGCTCTCTGGAGCTCTGGTTGCAGCATGCTGGCTGCAGCACCCCTGCAACCGGAGCGGAGGTTGCGTCGCCTCCGGCAAGGTCTACATGACCCGAGGCTGGGGCGAGATCGTCCGGGTCTGCCGGACGAGGGGCGCCCTCGAGATCCACCTGGAATACGATGGCGCTTCCTTGATGTTCTTCAAGGTCTTCGACGCGGAAGGACGCCGGCTGGAATGCTGCCCCGAGAAGGGCGGTCGGGGCGTCGTCGTCGCGAGGACTAGGCCCGCCGGTCGGCCCCTCGGCAGCTCCTCGAGCGGCAGCGAAGGGGACGGAGGGTCCAGCGCCTCCGCCGAGCTTCTGGCGACTCCGGAGACAAGCGACGACAGCTACGAGTCCCCGAGCTCGCGCCGCGCTCCGAGCCGGGCGGGCGCTTCAGGCTACCGGCGCCGGTGATCTGGATGGGGTTGACGCCGGCACCTGGCGGCCCACTGTTGATGATGGCGTCTCCTGTGGAGGCACGCGTAGTCGCGTTCCTTAGGATTAGCACCCTTTATCTCCTGCAAAGAATCGATGTAGCACCCCGCGGGGGTATGTAAGGCACTGGCCATGTTTTTGTGAATATTATGTCCCTATGATGAATCGGTGCGAGATGCTCATTCTGGCCCAGCTCAGCTCCTCCTTTCTTCCCTCACGAGGCTTGGTGCTCTGCGCTGACAGGTCCCGGTCCCCAGGTAGGATTCAGCCGTCGCTAGTATGACAGGTCGCGATGCCGTGGGTCAAAGGCCAGGAGGTGATCGGCCCGAGGTCCAGTAAGAGCCCCTGAGTCGCGATGCTCAGGAGGTCCCCTTTAGCGCTCAAGCAGCCTTCGTTGGGCAAGAAAGGTAGGCAGCGTCGCCGCTACAGAGCAGCAGTAGGCAAGGGTTTTAGCGCTGAGGCGGATCATTTTTCGCATGACTTATCTTGCAGGTTTGGAGCGGCGTTCGATGAGGTGCCGTGTCTGCGCGACAGCAACTGCGGTGTTGCTGGGTCGGGACCTCGCGAGCTTCTTCCCTCTCCCTCGTGATTTCCTTAGTGCTCTACGTCCTCAGGTCCCGGCCCTCGAGCGAGCTCAGCCACCGCTGGTATGACAGGTCACGATGCCGTGAGTCAAGGCCAGGGGGTGAGGGCTGGAGAGCCAGTAGGAGCCCATGAGTCGCGATGCTCAGGTACCCCCCCCTTTTAACGTGCAAGCGGATCGCACGAGAGAGGATGAGAGAAGGCTCGTGATGCCGCCAGCATTACTCCTGGAGCAGGTCATGTGTACCAATCACGAGGGGAAACAAGGTTCATCGTTACGGTTGCCGGCCAACCATTGGTCGCTCCGAGGGAGTGATCGGGGGCACTGAGGGCTTGGTGAGGTGGCGCCTTGCGAGGCTGCCGCGGCCAGAGCTCAGCCACTCAGATTTATCGGTGTTGCAGGGACGGACCCGTGTGCAAGTGCCATGCCCGAGCGCGTGGCTCTAGAGGTAGGCGTCAATCGAGCAGGCGATTAGGTCAAGCATGTTATGTATGAATAAGCAAATCCATCTAGATAGGTGCGGAGAAAGCATACGCCACTGGGTCTGGCCCGAGCAGCTTGGGGATAATGCAGCCCGAGGGGCGCCCCCAACAAGGTAAGTAAAGAACATAAGCAAAACGGATACATGCCGCAGGGGCGGGCCCATGCGGCCTGGGAATGATGCGGCCCGAGGGGCGCTCCCAGCTGAAAACGGAACTTGGAAAGGTGTCACGTGATATGGTCGGAGATGGCGGGATGTTGAGGTAGCGGGTGACGCGTGATGAGGAAGCCGGCCCTCACGAGCCCTCCGGACCCGGAGCCTCGGGTGGCTCCAGGGGCACGGGGGGTTCCTCGAGAGCCATCTCCATCTCTGCCCGGACCGCGTGTTGCTTGACCTCCTGAGCCTCCAGAGTGCACCTCAGCAGGCACTGATGGGCAGCGATCGTGTTTGGCAGGCCGAAAGGCATGCGAACGTAGCTGTGAGGTGGACCCTCGCAACGTCCCACGCGTGAGGGCCAGAGGCGCTCCTGAGACGCGGCCCGGTTGAGTTCTGGTATGTCGATGCAGATCTGCAGCCCGGCATCCTCGCCTGGATGTGGGGCCACGGTGGGCAGGCGGCGACAACCGCGCATGACTATTGACTCCTGTAGCTCCTGGGTGTTCCTCGCGATGAACTCCTGAGGGTTTGGCCCTCTTTGTCTCATACCTTCATGAGGGAAACGTGCCTTGAAGGACGCCTCCAAGTGGTGCCCGAGCGCCTCCCTCGTGACCTCGGCTAGGTCGGTGGCTCGCCATGAAAGAGCCCCCGAGCCTCGCCTGAGGAGGGCGCCGGGCGCGCCTTCCTATGCGATAGAGGGGGGCGCCCCTTGAACGGGCGTGGGTCCTGATGCCACACCTCCGGAGGTGCCTCCCTCGCGAGGGCCTGGACCAGGCGAAGCTTTCTTCTTCTTAGGGATCGCCTCGGGAAGTCTCCCGCTCCTGTGATCTGGGTCTTCGATTGTTGCGGCTTGGAAGGCGGGCTCAAGAGAGCACACTGCATCCCTTTCCTCACAAGGTACTGTGATGACTCCTCCACTTCTTGGCATCTTGAGGACATTGTAGCCATGGTGAGTCACTGCCATGAACTTGGCTAAAGCTGGGTACCCAAGGATGGCATTGCATGGCAGGCGAATGTGGGTGACGTCGAAGTCGATGAGCTCGGTGCGGTAGTTGTCGTGCCGTCCGAAGGTGACGGGAAGGCGAACTTGCCCTATCGGGACGGTGGAGCCATCGGTGACTCCTGAGAAAGGCTTGGTCGACTGGAGCTGATCGTATGGAACTTGGAGATCGTTGAATGTCTCGACAGATAGGACGTTGAGTCCTGCTCCGCCGTCGATGAGGGTCCTGGTGACTTGCACGTCGCTGATGACTGGTGAGCAAAGCATGGGGAGGACTCCGGCCGATGCCGCGCACTTGAGCTGATCCGCTGAGCTGAACGTGATAACGCACGACGACCACCTGAGAGGGCGTGTGGCCTCCGGCTTGGGGAGGACTGCATTCACCTCGCGAGCAAACTGCTTGAAGATGCGCTGAGAGGCTGGGGCCTGAGCACCACCCAGGATGCGAGCAATCACGCGCGGCTCCTGGAAGCCCCCAGCCCCCTCGTCCTGATGATTTTCTTCGTACCTCCTTGGCGGCTGTGGCAAAGGTGCGAGCCCCGCGTTGCCTTGAGGGAGATCCTCACGAGGCTGGTCCCTCCAACCTCCCTCGCGAGGCTGGTCCTGCCAGCGGTCCTCGCGAGGTCTGTCACGCCATCCTTGGCAAGGGCCACGGTCTTCCCAGCGTCCTGCGCCTCTTCCTCCTCCTCAGTCGTAGCCCCGATCATTGCGCTCAGGCGTCGGCCACGCGCCTTCTCGCACGGCCACGGCTCTTGGCACTTTCGTTGGTGTTGTGGGTGTGGAGGTCATGGTACACGCAGTACCGGCTGCCCTTGGACGACTCGGGCTGATCCCTGCCTCGCTTGGTGTCTGGTTCTGCCGCCAGCACGACAGCCCCCTTGCTCTTCACGTACTTGGCCTTGGGCTTCTTCTCTTCCGGATCGGCAGCCGAAGCTCGAGGAGGAGAGGCGCCCTTCCTCAGCCACGCGCATTTGGTTGCCAAGTTGAACAGCTCGAGGATGTGCACAGGTCTTCATGCATTGCCAGTTCCTCCTTCATCTTGACGTCACGCACGCCATCGGAGAAGGCTGAGATGATGGCTTCCTCGATCACCTTGGGAATCTTGAGGCGGGCGTTGTTGAAGCGCTGAATGTACTTCGGCAGGGTCTTTCCCGGTTGTTGCTTGATGCGGCGCATGTCGCTCACGGCCGGAGGCCGGTCGCAAGTGCCTTGGAAGTTGGCGATGAAGCGGGTGCGCATCTCGTCCCACGAGGAGATCGTGCCGGGAGCCAGGTTCGGGCTCCGTCCTTGAGTGCCATGGGGAACCAATTTGCCATGACCTTTTCGTCCCCGTTGGCGGCATCGATGCCTAGCTCGTAGAACTGAAGGAACTCTGCGGGGTCGGCGGTGCCGTCGTAGCGAGGTGGCAAGTCTGGCTTGAACTTGCCGGGGAGCGTGGTCGTGGTGCTCTGGTGCTGGGAGCACGCGAGCACCTTCTTGGGGACGAGGGATCTCCTGGCAGCTCCTTTCTTGCTGCGCGGGCGCCGGACGCGGAGGGTCTCGGCCCGGGGCCACGCGCCTTGGAGCCAGGACGCCTTCTTCGGAAGGAGGTGGCGGGGGCACCTCCGGCTCCCTGCCTCCCGCGTGGGGTGAAGGGCGAGACAACGAGAGGGATGGCGCGGGGGAGCACCCTGCGACGCGGACGAGCTTGGCGATGCGGTCGAGCCACTCCTCCTAGACGTCATCGACATGGCGGTAGCGCAGTAGCTCGTTCGCCGCGATGAGCGCGGCTCGAGCCTCCATGGGAGCATGGTGTGCGCGGGACGAAGAACCAGCAGGGGTGAGCGAGGGAGTAGCGGTGCGGCCTTCTCGCCTCATCGATGGGTGCAGGGATGAGGCCTGCTGCTCGTTCCCCGCCGGGTCAGTGGCAGCGTTGGTGGAAAGCGACGGGAAATGACGGGGGTGCCCGCCGATGGGATCCGTCTGGGCGACTCGAGTGGCGCGAGCAGCCCGACGCTCGGCGCGGGCTCGGCGAGCGTCAGCCATGGGCACGACGGAAGATCACACGTGACCAGCGGAAGAAAGATTTCGGCGCACCCCTACCTGGCGCGTCAAATGTCGGATTTCGGGTTCCGGCAGACCCTTGAGGTTCGAACACTGGGGTGCGCGCGGAGATCTTTCCCCTACAGGCACATGCGTGAATGGATTGCAAGGGATCTAAACTTCGAACGAAGAACACACAAGGGACACGAGGTTTATACTAGTTTGGGCCACCATTGTGGTGTAATACCCTACTCTAGTTAGTGGTGTGGTGGATTACCTCAGGGGGCTGATGACGAACAGTACAAAGGAGGAACAGCCTCGCGAGGGGCTGTTCTTGAGCTGGTGCGATGAACTACTTGGGTGAGTTCAGTCGCTTCTCTCTCTCTCTCTCTATCAGATGGTCTTTGTCTGTTCCTCTCTTCGTTCGTCTCCCCGTCCGTCCTTCTTCTACTCGGTGGGTGGCTAGTCCTATTTATAGAGCGAGGCCCCGGGCCTATTCCCAAATAATGAGCGGGAAGGGCGCCAACAATTGGCCATTTTGAAGGGGAACATCTGGTACACTTATCCTGACTAAAGTTGGTCTTCGACTGCCAAAGGCTCTGGTGGTGACGCCATATTGGGCTCCATGATGACCTCCTCCCTGTCGCGCTGTTGGTCTTGGTCTCGTTGCATCGAAACAGTAACCTTTGCCTGAGGCCTTGGCCTGTGCTTGCCCCCTTTGCACCGAAAGGGAAACAAGGACACTTCACGGGCTGGCGCCTGCCTGGTCTCGCGTCATGGCTTGCGTCATGGGGCACCCTCGTGAGGTACCCTGCCTTGATCTCTCCGCCTCCTCGTGAGCCTGCCTGAGGAGGCTGCTCCTGAGGAAGGCTCCTGTCGTCCGCCCCGCGAGGGTTGGCCCCTCGCGAGGGTCTTGAGCTTGAGCTGATGAAGCTGGGCTGCGCTGGGCCCCCACTTGAGCCACGCTGCAGGCCGCAGGCAGGCAAGTCTGAGGACCCCCGTTCCCAGAACGCCGACAAAGGTATTATTTAAATAAACAGAGTAACCATTATTCTCCTTAAATGAATAACCGTATTGCGATAAACATAATCCAATCATGTCTATGCTCAACACAAACACCAAATAACAATTATTTAGGTTTAACACCAATCCCGATGGTAGAGGGAGCGTGCGATATTTGATCACATCAACCTTGGAAAGACTTCCAACACATATCGTCATCTCACCTTTAGCTAGTCTCCGTTTGTTCCGTAGCCTTTTATTTCGAGTTACCAACACTTAGCAACCGAATCAGTATCTAATACCCTGGTGCTACTAGGAGTACTAGTAAAGTACACATTAATATAATGTATATCCAATATACTTCTGTCGACCTTGCCTGCCTTCTCATCTACAAAGTATCTTGGGTAGTTCTGCTTCAGTTACCGTTCCCCTTATTACAGAAGCACTTAGTCTCGGATTTGGGTTCAACCTTGGGCTTCTTCACCAGAGTAGCAACTGATTTTTCGTTTCATGAAGTATCCCTTCTTGCCCTTGCCCTTCTTGAAACTAGTGGTTTTACTAACCATCAACAATTGATGCTCCTACTTGATTTCTACTTTCGCAGTGTCAAACATCACGAATAGCTCAAGGATCATCATATCTATCCCTGATATGTTATAGTTCATCACGAAGCTCTAGTAGCTTGGTGGTAGTGACTTTGGAGAACCATCACTATCTCATCTGGAAGATTAACTCCCACTCGATTCAAGCGATTGTAGTACTTAGACAATCTGAGCACATGCTCAACGATTGAGCTTTTCTCCCTTAGTTTGTAGGCTAAGAAACTTGTCAGAGGTCTCATACCTCTTGACGTGGGCACTAGTCTGAAATCCCAATTTCAGTCTTTGGAACATCTCATATGTTCTGCGACATTTCAAAACTGTCTTTGGTGCCACAATTCTAAACCGTTAGCATTACGCACTGAACTATCACGTAGTCATCAAAATGTGTATGTCAGATGTTTCGCATCATCTATAGACGACACACGAGGTTCAGCACACCGAGCGGTGTATTAAGGACATAAGCCTTCTGCACAGCAATGAGGATAATCCTCAGTTTACGGCCCCAATCCGCATAATTTCTACTATCAACTTTCAACTAAATTTTCTCTAGGAACATATCTTAAACAGTAGAACTAAACCGTAAGCTACGACATAATTTGCAAAGACCTTTTGACTATGTTCATGATAATTAAGTTCATCTGACTATTTAATGAACTCCCACTTAGATAGGCATCCCTCTAGTCATCTAAGTGATACATGATCCGAGTCAACTAGGCCGTGTCCGATCATCACGTGAGACGGACTAGTCATCATCGGTGAATATCTTCATGTTGATCGTATCTACTATACGACTCATGTTCGACCTTTCAGTCTCTTGTGTTCCGATGCCATGTTTGTACATGCTAGGCTCGTCAAGTCAACCTAAGTGTTTCGCATGTGTAAATCTGGCTTACACCCATTTGTATGCTGACGTTAGAATCTATCACACCCGATCATCATGTGGTGCTTCGAAACAACGAACCTTCGCAACGGTGCACAGTTAGGGGGAACACTTTCTTGAAATTTTAGCGAGGGATCATCTTATTTATGCTACCGTCGTTCTAAGCAAATAAGATGTAAACATGATAAACATCACATGCAAGTCATAAAGTGACATGATATGGCCAATATCATCTTGCGCCTTTGATCTCCATCTTCGAGGCGCGGCATGATCACCTTCACACCGCATGACACCATGATCTCCATCATCGTGCCTACATGAAGTTGTCTCGCCAACTATTACTTCTACTACTATGGCTAACGGTCAGCAATAAAGTAAAGTAATTACATGGCGTTTTTCATTGACACGCAGGTCATACAATAAATTAAGACAACTCCTATGGCTCCTGCCGGTTGTCATACTCATCGACATGCAAGTCGTGATTCCTATTACAATAACATGATCAATCGTATACATCACATATATATAATTCATCACATCCTTTTGGCCATATCACATCACATAGCATACCCTGCAAAAACAAGTTAGACGTCCTCTAATTGTTGTTGCATGTTTTACGTGGCTGCTATGGGTTTATAGCAAGAACATTTCTTACCTACGCAAAAGACACAACGGTGATATGCCAATTGCTATTTACCCTTCATAAGGACCCTCTTCATCGAATCCGATCCGACTAAAGTGGGAGAGACAGACACCCGCTAGCCACATTATGCATCAAGTGCATGTCAGTTGGTGGAACCTGTCTCACGTAAGAGTACGTGTAAGGTCGGTCCGGGCCGCTTCATCCCACAATGCCGCTGAATCAAGATAGGACTAGTAACGGTAAGCAAATTGAACAAATCATCGCCCACAACTACTTTGTGTTCTACTCATGCATAGAATCTATGCATAAACCTGGCTCTTGATGCCACCGTTGGGTAACGTAGCAATAATTCAAAATTTTCCTACGTGTCACCAAGATCAATCTATGATATGCTAGCAACGAGAGAGAGGGAGTGCATCTTCATACCCTTGAAGATCGCTAAGCGGAAGCGTTACAAGAACGCGGTTGATGGAGTCGTACTCGCGGCGATTCAAATCGCGGAAGATCCGATCTAGCGCCGAACGGACGACGCCTCCGCGTTCAACACACGTACAGCCCGGGGATGTCTCCTCCTTCTTGATCCAGCAAGGGGAGAGGAGAAGTTGAGGGAAAGCTCCAGCAGCACGACGACCTGGTGGTGGAGCTTGTGGTATTTCTGTAGGGCTTCGCCAAGCACTACGGAGGAGAAGGAAGAGTTGGAGGAGGGAGGGGCTGCGCCAGGAGAAGGGGTGTGGCTGCCCTCTCTCTTCCTCACTATATATAGGGGGAAGGGGGTGGAGGAGGTGTCCTAGGGTTCCCTAGGGGAGGGGTGGCGGCCACAGGGGAAATCCTAGATGGGTTTGGGCGCCCCCACCCCTAGGAAACTTGCCCCCCAAGCCGGGAGGGGTGGCTGCCCTAGGGGAGGCGCCCCACCTCTCCATGTTATGTGAGATGGGGTGGGAGGGGCGCACAGCCCCTTAGTGGGCTGATGTGCCCCCTCCCCTTGGCCCATAAGCCCCCCCCAACACTTGTCGGGGCCTCCGAAACCCCTGTCGGTCACGCTGGTCGTCACCCGTACTCCTGCAGAACAATTCCGACTCCAATACCCTTCGCCCAATATACCGATCTTCACCTCCGACCATTTCGAGTTCCTCGTCACGTCTGAGATCTCATCCGACTCCAAAACCTTCGGTAACCACATACTATTTCCCATAACAACTCTAGCGTCACTGAACCTTAAGTGTGTAGACCCTACGGGTTCGGGAACCATGCAGACATGACCAAGACACCTCTCTGGCCAATAACCAATAGCGGATCTGGATACCCATATTGGCTCCCACATGTTCCACGATGATCTCATCGGATGAACCACAATGTCGGGGATTCAATCAATCCCGTATACAATTCCCTTTGTCTATCGGTATGTTACTTGCACGAGATTCGATCGTCGGTATACCTATACCTTGTTAAATCTCGTTACCGGCAAGTCTCTTTACTCATTCCGTAACGCATGATCATGTGACTAACTCCTTAGTCACACTGAGCTCATTATGATGATGCATTACCGAGTGGGCCCAGAGATACCTCTTCGTCATACGGAGTGACAAATCCCAGTCTCGATTCGTGCCAACCCAACATGCACTTTTGGAGATACCTGTAGTGCACCTTTATAGCCACCCAATTACATTGTGACGTTTGGTACACGCAAAGCATTCCTACGGTATCCGGGAGTTGAACAATCTCATGGTCTAAGGAAATGATACTTGACATTAGAAAAGCTCTTAGCAAATGAACTACACGATCTTGTGCTATGCTTAGGATTGGGTCTTGTCCATCACATCATTCTCCTAATGATGTGATCCCGTTATCAATGACATCCAATGTCCATGGTCAGGAAACCATAACCATCTATAGATCAACGAGCTAGTCAACTAGAGGCTTACTAGGGACATGTTATGTTCTTTGTATTCACACATGTATTACGGTTTTCAGTTAATACAATTATAGCATGAAAAATAGACAATTATCATGAACAAGGAAATACAATAATAACCATTTTATTATTGCCTCTAGGGCATATTTCCAACAGGAGGGGCCCGCATGTCATGGAGTCATTCCTTTAACAGATTGTTTTAAAACACTTTAATTAGTAGTGGGGACCGTGTGTCAGTGTCTCAGGGGATTATTTAACTTAATTAAAACAATTGACAAGCTAATTAATCTAGCAGGACCCACTCGTCATTTAGTGGTTGGGGGTCAGCAGTAAACTTGTTTAGCCCCCTCTGAACCGAACCGGCTGGGGCCTCACCGGACAGAGGCCCACGGCGGCCACGGGTGGCTGGTTGCGCACGGGAGCAGGAGGCTCCGGCGACCATGGCCAAGAGCAGGCGGGGCAAGGGTCGGCCGGCAACGGGCGGAGCCGGCGGAGGACGACACGCGTGGCAGGCGAGCGGGGTGGCGCTTCCGGCAAGGCATAGGGGCGCGGCTGGACCAATGGTGGATGTTGGCACCGGGGAGACTGTACGCGGAGGCCGGACGTGGGTCGTGAGCGGCGCGGTCGGGCGCCGGGGCCGTGGGCGTGGCGGCGGAAGCGAGCGAGGGGCGAGGGTCAGCGGGCGTAAGCGGCAGGCGCATCGGCAACAGCAGTACGTGGCGGTAGCGGCGGTCGAGGCTACACGGCGTGGGTAGGGAGCGACCATGACGGCGCAAGCAGCAAAGGCAAGCGGGGAAGACGGCGGCGAGCGGCAGAGGACTGATACGGGTGCAGGTCAGGCCAGGGTGGGCGTGCGCGGGGGTGGAGGCGGGCGCGACCAGCATAGGGGAGGAGTAGGAGCACGCACACAGTAGGCATGGCAACTGCTAGAGGCTCGGCGGCGCCACGGAGCTTGTCGGCCCGGCAACCAATCAAACGTCGGAGGCCACCCATGACACGGGCATGACAACGTGCAGCTAGCAGTGCAGGTAGCTCGAGCGGGGACCAACTGGGGCGACCACAGCAAGGAGTTCCGACGACGGCCATGGCCGGAGCTCGACCAATTCGAGCCTACGGAGCACGAGGAGGAGTACGGGGACGGCGGGAAGGCAGATGAGCTCAAGTGCACATTGCATTTTCAGTTAATGATATTATTAAAATTATGTTTTATTATTTCAACATTGCTTTACATTTTATTAAAATACCAAATGAATTTTGTTCATCGAGAAACTTGTCACATAAATATTAGTCATCACATTGGAGAGGCCCACAAAGTGTCAAGCTGTTTGGAAAAACATAAATATTTATTTAATTTTGAAAAGGCTATTTTGGTTGTTATTGGACCACTTTATATTTCCTAGGAATTAACTGGTGAGTCAAATGAAGTTGGTTTTAACATGACAAAGATCATGGGGATTTATACTAAAATGCATTGAAATTATGCCAACTAGCATTCCACACCAAAAATTATCTTTTTTATCATTTACCTACTCGAGGATGAGCAGGAATTAAGCTTGGGGATGATTGATACGTCTCCAATGTATCTATAATTTTTGATTGCTCCATGCCATATTATCTACTGTTTTGGGCAATATTGGGCTTTATTTTCCACTTTTATATTACTTTTGGGACTACCTATTAACTGGAGGCCCAGCCCAGGTTTGCTGTTTTATGCCTATTTTAGTGTTTCGAGGAAAAGGAATATCAGACGGAGTCGAAACGGAACGAAATCAACTGGAGAAGTTATTTTTGGAAGGAAAGCCACCGCATAGACTTGGACTCTACGCCAGAAGATAAGGGAGCTGGCCACGAGGGTGGGGGCGCGCCCACCCCCCTAGGGCGCGCCCCCCTGCCTCGTGGGGCCCTGGAAGCTCCACCGACGTACCCCATGCACCCATATATACCTACGTATCGAAAAACTTCCGTAGCAGAAGATAGATCGGGAGTTCTCGCCGCCGCAAGCCTCTCAGAGCCACCAAAACCTCTCGGAGCCCGTTAGGCACCACGGAGGGGGAATCCATCACCGTGGCCATCTTCATCATCCCGGCGCTCTCCATGACGAGGAGGGAGTAGTTCACCCTCGGGGCTGAGGGTATGTACCAAAGAGCTATGTGTTTGATCTCTCTCTCTCTCTCTCTCTCTCTCTCTCTCTCTCGTGTTCTCTCTCGTGTTCCCTCTATGGCACGATCTTGATGTATCCCGAGCTTTGCTATTGTAGTTGGATCTTATGATGTTTCTCCTCCTCTACTCTCTTGTGATGAATTGAGTTTCCCCTTTGAAGTTATCTTATCGGATTGAGTCTTTTATGAGAACACTTTATGTATGTCTTGCCGTGTTTATCTGTGGTGACAATGGGATATCATGTGCCACTTGATGTATGTTTTGGTGACCAACTTGCGGGTTCCGCCCATGAACCTATGCATAGGGGTTGGCACACGTTCTTGACTCTCCGGTAGAAACTTTGGGGCACTCTTTGAAGTACTTTTATGTTGGTTGGATGAATCTGAGATTGTGTGATGCATATCGTATAATCATGCCCACGCATACTTGAGGTGACAATGGAGTATCTAGGTGACATTAGGGTTTTGGTTGATTTGTGTCTTAAGGTGTTATTCTAGTACGAACTCTTTTATAGATTGATCCGAAAGAATAGCTTTGTGGTGGTTTCGTACCATACCATAATCTCTACGTTTGTTCTCCGCTATTAGTGGCTTTGGAGTGACTCTTTGTTGCATGTTGAGGGATTGTTATATGATCTATCTATGTTATTATTGTTGAGAGAACTTGCATTAGTGAAAGTATAAGCCCTAGGCCTTTCTTCCTATCATTGCAATACCGTTTACGCTCACCTTTACCTTTAGTTACCTTGCTGTTTTTATTATTTCAGATTACAAAAACCTATATCTACCATCCATATTGCACTTGTATCACCATCTCTTCGCCGAACTAGTGCACCTATACAATTTACCATTGTATTGGTTGTGTTGGGTACACAAGAGACTCTTTGTTATTTGGTTGCAGGGTTATTTGAGAGAGACCATCTTCATCCTACGCCTCCCACGGATTGATAAACCTTAGGTCATCCACTTGAGGGAAATTTGCTACTGTCCTACAAACCTGTGCACTTGCAGGCCCAACAACGTCTACAAGAAGAAGGTTGTGTAGTAGACATCAGAGCTCGACCAATTCGAGCCTATGGAGCACGTGGAGGAGTACGGGGATGGCGGGAAGGGAGATGAGCTCACAGCGGGGTCGGAGGAAAACTAGGGGGAGCCGGGGGTTGTTGGAATCGAGGGGATCGACGACGAGTTGCCGCGTCGGTGTCGAGGGAGACGGTGTTGAGGACGAGGCTTGACGGCTTTCCAGTTCACATCCGAGGTGTAGACGACGAAAATGGTGATGGATCTCCTCCTGGACAAATTCGTGTGGCTCGAGGACGACCTTGGCTGCGACAACGATGATGGCGCAATGGCGAAATGCCTTCGGAGTGTCTTGGGAGAGAGTCTTGGCCGAGGGAGGGAGAAATGGAGAGGTCTAGGGTTCTGGGAAGGGGGTTGCCGGCGACTTGTAAGGGAGAGAAGGCCACGGATGGTCGGCACGTGTCCAGGGCCGGCCATGCCGCCGTGGATGCCCTGCCATGACCTCCTGTGAACAGGAAGAAGGAAGGGGTGGGGAAAAGTACTGGGCTTGCACTGTGGGCTAGAGCCCAAGTGAATATTGCAATTTCTGTTAATGTTATTATTAAAATTATGTTTTATTATTTCAACATTTCTTTACATTTTATTAAAATACCAAATGAATTTTGTTCATCGAGAAACTTGTCACATAAATATTAGTCATCACATTGGAGAGGTCCACAAAGTGTCAAGCAGTTTGGAAAAACATAAACATTTATTTAATTTTGAAAAGGCTATTTTGGTTGTTATTGGACCACTTTATATTTCCTAGGAATTAACTGGTGAGTCAAATGAAGTTGGTTTTAACATGACAAAGATCATGGGGATTTATACTAAAATGCAAACATTTTAGTATTATAGTTTTGAGAAAAAATATTTTGACTTGCCTTTTAAATTTGATTTTGAGGTCCGTTTGGGACAAAGTGATGATTAGCAAAATATTATTATGATGACGTGGCACCATTAACAGGAGTTTACTGTAGCTTGACACCCGGGATGATACAAATCTCCTCCACTACAAGAAATCTCGTCCCGAGATTTAAGTGGGGAAGTAAAGAGTAACTTCGGGAGAACTGACCCTTATACGGTTAATTATCTGGTGAGCAATTCAGAATGAGGCAGAAGTATCTCACGAGATGAAACTAACAAAACATCGAGGGCAAGTATGAAGGTACAATAGAAAGTTTCAAGCGAATGGACAAACAATTGATACCTGCACAGAGTGTGAGAAAAGGGGTTCAGAGCATCGGGAATAGATCATCTCTCAAAAGGTGGCTCTGACACGATACGAAGCCAAATGCAAGAATATTTCGGAATCAAAGATATACAGGAGAGTAAGGTTTCGATCCTATGGAACTATGGGCTATGGGCCCACCATGTGGGTTAAAAGTAGAAAGAGCGGTGACATGTTACACGGTTATGATAGAAAGCTTTGTCGGAGGATAGTCTACCAGTTATGTTAGCAACCACGTTGGTACCAAGCGCGAGGCACGAACAAAACCATATTCCTGCTTGTAGAAGGAGGCGGACCAATTTGCAAGGTTCGCGTCCATCGGTGATTACCGGAATGTCATAAACAATAGTAACTGGATCTTACTAACAGAGTTGTACACTGAGGTGTTTTCATAAGCAGGGAATTATTACTGCTTATATCATATAGATCACAAGAAGGGTTAAAAAACCAATGAAAAGGAAAAGTGATTATTAGATTTAAATAGAACAACGAAAAGGAAAGGGTGTATACACGAGTATTAGGTGTATCTCCTTCCCAGTAGGAAGCAGAGCGGGATAATCATGACATGACTGCAAGTAGTTAACCAACTAGGGAAAAGGGGGAAATTCATGATGTTACCCATGCAATGGTGTTTGGATAGTTGATAAGGAAACATTTAGCATTATGCTTCCAATGTTCTTGTTGATGAACGAAGTACAACAGTCATGCTTTGGGATAGCACTGACATGATCACCAGCTAAAGCTCAGACTTTGGATACACAAATGATCCATCGGAAACAACTTATAAAGTAAGTCGTACAATTTCAGCAAGGAAAAGATGAGAATGAGGCCCACGGGCTCAGCAACGGTTCATCGAGGGGGCAAGGATGGTATATCTCATCATGAATTCGATTGATAACCTGGAAGAGCTCATAATGTTGATGATGATCATGACATATTTGTCGAGAGGTTTCATGAATATGTAATCGATCGGCGATGACATCAAGTCAAAGGAATGATGAAGCGAAAGGTTATTGGAACCACGGGTACAACACAAACTCGAAATCAAGCTTTTTGTTCAAGGCGAAATGATATAAAGAGGAAGATCGACGTAGGCTTAGCTCATCGTCGAAAATTGTTTCAGGAAGAAGGACCAGGTAGCACAGTTAAAATTGAACACGATAATGATATAGCCGATCAGGCTAGGAATGACTTGAAGGACTATTGAACTCGTAAGCAATGAAAATTACTTAGAGTTATTGAATCGAAATGCGAAATCAATTCACTTATCGGTGTTCTCGATTGACAAACAACCCAGAACCCTTGAAGTGACAAAGACAGGATAAGGTAGTACTCCTTCAAAAGTTCATAAGATGTAGTGCAATGGCATGATATCCTCGAGATACCAGGGGTAATACTCGAAGGTAGATCATAATAGAGGTTGGGCAGGTATATTGACCTGCAGAAGACAAGTGATTTAACTTGTCCAAGAAAGGGGATCAAAGAAGACAATCTTGGTTGGAACCACGATTGCAAATGCCAAAATCACAGATACATGATCAAATTATACCAAAGGAATAATTATTGTTACGAGAAGATTCCATGATAAGATCTACATCATTTCCATGGGCGTGAACACAAAGTTCAAGGTCGACTCCCACTCCTCCAATGCATAACCTTTCATTCACTTCTCGCGTTCAATGAAGTTGTAGTGTTGAAATGTTATCTGGCAAAACACGAGAAGAGTATGACTCGTTAAAACTCTCGGGTTCACATGGATTAAGGGAGGCATAGGTTCAACCTATAGGGGCATCTTGGGAACATATACCACAAACTCCACAAGTAAAATAACATAAGCTCGAATGCAGAGCATGGTTGAGAAGGCAGAGGATACAATTTACCAAAGGCTTTATGTATCTGAGGAAAGGCTCCAAAAGGTTATTGAATATGAAGGACATTGTCAGATAAAATCCAACAAAGGATCTGGCGGGTCCACATAGGATCTGATGTGAGTATCGGTACTCAACCAGAAGAAGAAAGAATGCAAAGGCTTCAGATTATAGAAACATCTGAATAATTCGATGCTTAAATGCAAAGAAATCATGATTTCCGAAATAGAAGATCAGAAGCAAATGCTCTGATCAAAAGATAAGTAACTTGAATAGCCCTAGGGATACAATTTGATTGGTCGAGAAACAACTCTTGGTCAACTGACGTCCAAGCCAGAAGGATGAATTCTATGATCCGACCGAGGATTGCGAGCATCCGCAACATATTGAATCAACAGACTCAAAAGGATAGTGACAAAGGATGCTAATAAGATTACTAGACTTATGGGACTAATTCTAATACAAGCAGGCAAGGAGAATCAAGAGCAATAGGCTGCAGTGGATTTTGAAAGATCAGATAGCATTTTCAGGTATTTTGGAAAGCATATGAATAACTGGGGACGAACGAACCCCGGTTAAGTGAATTATCCGCATTGCGAAAAGAAGCTGCAAAGCAGAAGGCACAAAGGATTCTCAGAACAATGGAGAGTACTAGGGGTATCTTGTAATAACAGGAGCAATTGGGGATGAAGGTACACGTGGCAAGGATATTATTCACGGGGATTATAGGTGGTCAGGAACTGCAAGGCAGTTGGCACAGTGTCTCAAGAAACATCGACGAGTATCTGCAGAATCTTCTGGCAAAGAAAGCGATCATCGATAATGTCGGGGCTCTCCGGGAGGAAGTGGGCACGAGAGCCTAATGTCAGAGTTAGTAAAATGTTCAACCCGAATAGACGAGAGATCAGAGTCCCAGAGTATAGATGAGGAGTAAAAGATCCTAATACCACCCAATGGCGACGTGGGCCCGTAAGACACACAGCCAATGTTAGTAAAAGTTTTTCAGTGACTAGACTCAATTTCGGCCAAGGAGTTGGAAAGGGGGCTACCTACAGGCAGTCAACTCTGATACCAACTTGTGACGCCCTTGATTCAATCGTACACTAATCATACACGCAAATGTGTACGATCAAGGACTCACGGGAAGATACCACAACACAACTCTAGACACAAATTAAAATAATACAAGCTTTATATTACAAGCCAGGGGCCTCGAGGGCTCGAATACATAAGCTCGAAAGCACAAGAGTCAGCGGAAGCAACAATATCTGAGTACAGATATAAGTTAGACAAGTTGCCTTAAGAAGGTTAGCACAAAAGCAACATTGATCGAAAAGGCAAGGCCTCCTGCCTGGGAGCCTCCTAACTACTCCTGGTCGTCGGCGGTCTCCACGTAGTAGTAGGCATCGGCGGTGGCATCTGGCTCCTGGGCTCCGATATCTGGTTGCATCAACCGGAAAGAAGAAGAAAGGGGCAAAGGGGGAGCAAAGCAACCGTGAGTACTCATCCAAAGTACTCGCAAGAAAGAATCTACACTACATATGTAACATTATCAAAGGAAGGTTGTATATGTGGACTGGGCTGCAGAAATGCCAGAATACAGAGAAGGCCTAATACTATCAAAGACTAGCATCTTCTGGAAACCACCATCTTGCAGCAACAAGAGGGAGTAGAGTAGCATAAAGTAAAGTAGTAGTAGTGTTATCAACCTTGGCCAGAGATCCTTTCTCGACTCCCTGCGAGAAAGCAATCCCAGAGCCATACAATCCAGTTATCACATCAAGTATCCAGTTCTAGTTGTATCAATCGGGATACAACTCCAAGTGTCCGTTATCGTAGGACAAGCTATCGATAGATGTTTTCTTCCCTACAGGGGTGCACCAACTTACCCACCACGCTTGATTAACTCCGTCCGGACACACTTTCCTGGGTCATGCCCGGCCTCGGCCAAACAATACGCCGCAACCCGACCTAGGCTTAATAGAGAGGTCAACACGCTAGACTAAACCTATGCCCCCAGGGGTCATGGGCCATCGCCCCGGGAACTCCTGCATGTTGCGAACGCGTCCGATGAGCAGACCTAGCTACCTCCTTCAAAAAGGTACGTGCTTACCAGTCCAACCCGGTGCGCACCGCTCAGTCACTGACGTCTATTAAGCTTCGGCTGATGCATACGATACAGAACACCCATACTATGCCCACGTGATGGTTAGTGCTATCATGCCAGAGGCCCCTCGGATCAAATATCCAAATCGTAGTGGATTAGGAGCACGCGGTAACAAGCAGAGACTCACGAAAGATGTGAACCCGTTGCCCCGTCTCGAGGACTTGCGGCAAGGGCTAAGAATGCCCGGCCACGCCTCGTAAGTATCTCGCGGGCACCTTCCAGGTCAAGCCGACTCCACGTCATTCGTGGGTACCCCTCAGGGTTGAACCGCCTTTCCAAGTAACAGTGGTAAAGTCCAAGTATCCGTGTGTCCAAACATCAAGGGGAAAACCCGAGGAATCACCCCCGGTGAATTCCGCTCGATGTAATCATCAAGGTGAACGTAAGAGGAACCACCCCGAGGTTCACACTTGAGGGGTTGCATGATGAGAGTCGTGACGGAAGTGGTTAAGGAGGAAATCACCCTCGATGACCACGCATCAATAGCTACACTACAGGGTTAACATCAGAAGTGCTGAAGAGGTCTCACCCTCGGCACTCGATAATAACCGTGTAGTGTCGAGCAACTAAGGGGAAAGTGATGTGCGGTGCCGGGGCCTGGTCTTCGATCCCGTTGATCGGGTCTTCGATGATGAAGCATGGGCAACAAGGACAAGGTGGGGTCACTGATGGATCACTAACCAACCTATACTAAGCAGTTTAGGATAAGCAGGTAGGTGACAATAAGCAGGTTACAAAAGCAGGCTATGCATCAGAATAGGAGCACACAATAACAGTAGCAAAATCTAATGCAAGCATGAGAGAATGGAATGGGTGATATCGGGATGATCAAAGGTGGGGCTTACCTGGTTGTTCTGGCAAGGAGGGGTCGTCTTCGACGTAGTCGATCACAGGGGCAGCATCGGTCTCAGGGTCTACCGGAGAGAAGAGGGGGAAGAAACAATAAATATAAAGCAAACATAGCATCATAAAGCATAACGTGGAAATATGTTGTGCCGGGTGTGACCTAACGAATGGCTACACGATATAGGTGAAGGGGGAATTCAACCGGGAATGTATTCCCGGTTCTGGACCTGTGTCAGACAAATGACCGGAGGGGGAATGTTCCATGTTCATATAGTTAGAGGCATCTGACAGGTAAACGAACCGCGTGTTCGGATTCGTCTCGTCGTTCTAAGCAACTTTCATGTATAAATTTTTTTCATCCGAGTTACGGATTATTTTAAATGAATTTCTAAGGTTTTATTAATTTTCTAGAATTTCTGGAATTATTTAATTTGAAAAGGCAGAATATACTTCTTATACCCCCCTGTGGGCTAGCCACAGCGGATGACAGATGGGGCCAGGGGTTCAAGTTGACCCAGTCAACGTCCAGTCAGCAGTCAACTAGTTTGACTATTGACTGGGTCAAACTCGCAGGAGGGGCCCGCATGTCATGGAGTCATTCCTTTAACAGATTGTTTTAAAACACTTTAATTAGTAGTGGGGCCCGTGTGTTAGGGTCTCAGGGGATTATTTAACTTAATTAAAACAATTGACAAGCTAATTAATCTAGCAGGACCCAGATGTCATTTAGTAGTTGGGGGTCAGCACTAAACTTGTTTAGGCCCCTCTAAACCGAACCGGCCGGGGCCTCACCGGACAGAGGCCCACGGCAGCCACGGGTGGCTGGTTGCACACGGGATCAGGAGGCTCCAGCGGCCATGCCCAAGAGCAGGCGGGGCAAGGGTCGTCCGGCAACGGGCGGAGCCAGCGGAGGCCGACGCGCTGGCAAAGTGAAGGGCGGCGCTATGACAAGGCGAGGGGCGCTGGACCAGCAGGACGTGGGCGCCGGACGATCAGACGCGAGGCCGGACGCTGGTCGAGCGGCGCGGTCGGGCGCCGGGGCCGCGGGCGTGGCGGCGGAAGCGAGCGAGGTAGGCGGCAGGCGCATCGGCAATAGCAGTACGTGGCGGTAGTGGCGGTCGAGGCTGCATGGCGTGGGTAGAGAGCGACCATGATGGCGGAAGCAGCAGAGGCAAGCGGGGAAGACGGCAACAAGCGGCTGTAGGCGGGCGGTGATATGTCTGTAACGTATCTGTATTTTATCAAGTATTCATGCTATTATATTATCCATCTTGGATGTTTATGGGCTTTATTTTACACTTTTATATTATTTTTTTGACTAACCATTGACCCAGAGCCCAAAGTGCCGCCTCGCTTTTTCCCCTTGTTTCAAAGTTGTTTCAAAGAAAAGGAATATCAAACGGAGTCGAAACGGAATGAAACCTTCTGGAGAAGTTATTTTTGGAAGGAAAGCAACCCGGGAGACTTGGAGTGCACGTCAGGAAAGCAACAAGGGAGGCACGAGGCAACGGGGCGCGCCAACCCCCCTGGGCGCGCCTTCCACCCTCGTGGCTCCCCTGACGTACTTCTTTCACCTATATATTCCCATATACCCTAAAAACTTCGGGGAACAGAATAGATCGGGAGTTCCGCCACCGCAAGCCTCTGTAGCCACCAAAAACCAATCGGTTGCAGGGTTGTTTGAGAGAGACCATCTTCATCCTACGCCTCCCACGGATTGATAAACCTTAGGTCATCCACTTGAGGGAAATATGCTACTGTCCGACAAACCTCTGCACTTGGAGGCCCAACAACGTTTACAAAAAGAAGGCAGGGGGGTGCGCCCACCCCCTGGGCGCGCCCTCCACCCTCGTGGGCCCCTTGTGGCTCCCCTGACATACTTCTTTCCCCTATATATTCAAATATACCATAAAAACTTTGGGGAACATAATAGATCGCGAGTTCCGCCGCCGCAAGCCTCTGTGACCACCAAAAACCAATCGGGACCCTGTTCCGGCACACTGCTGGAGGGGGGAACCCTCACAGGTGGCCATCTTCATCATCCCGGCGATCTCCATGACGAGGAGGGAGTAGTTCACCCTCAGGGCTGAGGGTATGTACCAGTAGCAATGTGTTTGATCTCTCTCTCTCTCTCTCGTGTTCTTGAGGTGATACGATCTTGATGTATCGCGATCTTTGCTATTATAGTTGGATCTTATGTTGCTTCTCCCCCTCTACTCTCTTGTAATGGATTGAGTTTTCCCTTTGAAGTAATCTTACCGGATTGAGTCTTTAATGATTTGAGAACACTTGATGTATGTCTTGCCATGCGTATCTGTGGTGACACTGGGATATCACGTGATTCACTTGATGTATGTTTTGGTGATCAACTTGCGGGTTCCACCATGAACCTATGCATAGGGGTTGGCACACGTTTTCGTCTTGATTCTCCGGTAGAAACTTTGAGGCACTCTTTGAGGTTCTATGCGTTGGTTGAATAGATGAATCTGAGATTGTGTGATGCATATCGTATAATCATACCCACGGATACTTGAGGTGACATTGGAGTATCTAGGTGACATTAGGATTTTGGTTGATTTGTGTCTTAAGGTGTTATTCTAGTGGGAAGTCTAGGGCTGTTTGTGACACTTATAGGAATAGCCCAACGGATTGATTGGAAAGAATAACTTTGAGGTGGTTTCGTACCCTACCATAATCTCTTCGTTTGTTCTCCGCTATTAGTGACTTTGGAGTGACTCTTTGTTGCATGTTGAGGGATAGTTATATGATCCAATTATGTTATTATTGTTGAGAGAACTTGCACTAGTGAAAGTATGAACCCTAGGCCTTGTTTCCTAGCATTGCATTACTGTTTACGCTCACTTTTATCATTAGTTACCTTGCTGTTTTATATTTTCAGATTACAAAAACCTATATCTACCATCCATATTGCACTTGTATCACCATCTCTTCGCCGAACTAGTGCACCTATACAATTTACCATTGTATTGGGTGTGTTGGGGACAAAAGAGACTCTTTGTTATTTGGTAACGGGATTTTTTGAGAGAGACCATCTTCATCCTACGCCTCCCACGGATTGATAAACCTTAGGTCATCCACTTGAGGTAAATTTGCTACTGTCGTACAAACCTCTGCACTTGGAGGCCCAACAACGTCTACAAGAAGAAGGTTGCGTAGTAGACATCAGGCGGTAGAGGATCGATCCGGGCGCAGGTGAGGCCAGGGTGGGCGTGTGCGGGGGTGTAGGCGGGCGCGACCAGCATAGGGGAGGAGTAGGAGCACACACATAGCGGGCATGGCAACTGCTAGAGGCTAGGCGGCGCCACGGAGCTCATCGGCCCGGCGACGAATCAAACGTCGGAGGCCACCCACGGCACGGGCGCGACGATGTGCAGCTAGCAGTGCAGGTAGCTCGAGCGGGGACCAACTAGGGCGACCACAGCAAGGAGTTCCCGCGACGGCCATGGCCGGAGCTCGACCAATTCGAGCCTATGGAGCCCGAGGAGGAGTACGGGGATGGCGGGAAGGGAGATGAGCTCACAGCGGTGTTGGAGGAAAACTCGGGGGAGCCGGGGGTTGTTGGAATCGAGGGGATCGACGACGAGTTGCCGCGTCGGTGTCGAGGGAGACGGTGTTGAGGACGAGGCTTGACGGCTTTCCAGTTCACATCCGAGGCGTAGACGACGAAGATGCTGATGGATCTCCTCCTGGAAAACTTCGCGTGGCTCGGGGACGACCTTGGCTGCGACGACAACGATGGCGCAACGGCGAGTACACTCGGGAGTGTGCGGGAGAGAGTGCGGCGGCGCGAGGGAGGGAGAGATGGCGAGGTCTAGGGTTCTGGGAAGGGGGTTGCCGGCGACTTGTAAGCGAGAGAAGGCCACGGATGGTCGGCACGTGGCCAGGGCCGGCCATGGCGCCATGGATGCCCTGCCATGACCTCCTGTGAACAGGAAGAAGGAAGGGGTGGGGAAAAGGACTGGGTTTGCACTGTGGGCTAGAGCCCAAGTGCACATTGCACTTTCTTTTAATGTTATTATTAAAATTATGTTTTATTATTTCAACATTGCTTTACATTTTTTTAAAATACCAAATGAATTTTGTTCATCGAGAAACTTGTCACATAAATATTAGTCATCACATTGGAGAGGCCCACAAAGTGTCAAGTAGTTTGGAAAAACATAAACATTTATTTAATTTTGAAAAGGCTATTTTGGTTGTTATTGGACCACTTTATATTTCCTAGGAATTAACTGGTGAGTCAAATGAAGTTGGTTTTAACATGACAAAGATCATGGGGATTTATACTAAAATGCAAACATTTTACTATTATAGTTTGGAGAAACAATATTTTGACTTGTCTTTTAAATTTGAATTTGAGGTCGGTTTGGGACAAAGTGATGATTAGCAAAATTTTATTATGATGACGTGGCACCATTAACAGGAGTTTACTGTAGCTTGACACCCGGGATGTTACAAATCTCCTCCACTACAAGAAATCTCGTCCCGAGATTTAAGTGGGGAAGTAAAGAGTAACTTCGGGAGAACTGACCCTTATAGGGTTAATTATCTGGTGAGCAATTCACGGAATGAGGCAGAAGTATCTCTCGAGTTGAAACTTAACAAAACATCGAGAGGAAGTATGAAGGTACAATAGAAAGTTTCAAGCGAATGGACAAACGATTGATACCTGCACAGAGTGTGAGAAAGGTGTTCAGAGCATCGGGAATAGATCATCTCTCAAAAGGTGGCTCGTGACACGATACGAAGCCAAATGCAAGAATATTTCGGAATCAAAGATATATAGGAGAGTCAGGTTTCGATCCTGTGGAACTGTGGGCTATGGGTCCACCATGTGGGTTAAAAGTAGAAAGAGCGGTGACATGTTACACGGTTATGATAGAAAGCTTTGTCAGAGGATAGTCTGTCAGTTATGTTGGCAACCACGTTGGTACCAAGGGCGAGGGATGAACAGAACCATATTCCTGCTTGTTGAACGAGGCGGACCAATCAGCAAGGTTCGCATCCATCGGTGGTTACCAGAATGTCATAAACAATAGTAACATGATCTTACTGACAGAGTTGTAGACTGAGGTGTTTTCATAAGCAGGGAATTGTTACTGCTTATATCATATAGATCACAAGAAGGGTTAAACAAACCAATGAAAAGGAAAACTGATTATCAGATTTAAACAGAACAATGGAAAGGAAAGTGTCGGGGAGGCTGATCTGACCCACGAACACCTATGGGACCGGCGGACCGAGCCCCTTTTGGTTCGGCGAGGGGCGGAGGTCGCACGAAGAGCAGATCGAGGTGAAGTACACGAGCGGTTTACCCAGCTTCGGAGCTCTCCGGAGAGATAACACTCCTACTGCTGCATGTCTGAATGTATTGAGTTCTTGCTCAGGAGCGCTGAGTGCTCAAAGACACACAAGCGCCTAACTAGACCGAAGCGTGAGTGTTCTCTCGGCTTCAACCTTCGAACCCTCGAACCCTCCCTACGCTGCGCATGGGCCTCCTTTTATATGCTCAAGGGTCTCCGGCGGTGGCAACGTAGACAAGGGTAAAAATGGAAAAGGATTGGTTGGTACAGCTACTTGTACAGTTGTATCATACCTAACCTCGACAGAGGGGACAAAGGCATTAAATGCCCGCTCACGCCGCCCTAACAAAGGCAAACAGGGACCGTCGGGGACACCACCGCCGCCACGATGGCAATCTTGTCATTGCCACACATCAAGGCTCCGCTGGCCGCATGACCTCTTGCCACGCCGCTACCGAAAGGTCCCGTATGCGACACGCCGAGATGTGCCGGAGCGCAGTACAGAGTGGTGGTATGTCAGCGGCAAGCGCCTTTGCCACGGTTGTTGTCTTGTCGCGTCCGGAAGCTTGTCGCTCATCGGGCCTTCCCGCAAGCTCCTCTTGTCGGGCCTTGTCTCCTAGGTGCCTTGGGTGGCCTTCCCGGCAAGCTCCTCTTGCCGGGCCTTGTCTCCTTGGCTTGAATACTTCGTTCTTGAATGGCTCCAAAGGAACCACGGAGGACCTTGGCGGTCACCCAAGAAGCCTTGCCGCTGAGGGCTGCAACTTTCCGCGTGCACAAGTTCGGGATACTAGGGTACCCCTACTCTAGTACACCGATAGGAGCCCCCGGGCTGGGCCACACAGTCTTGCGCTGTTGGGCCAGGCCCAAAACAGGCTGCAGACACGCACGCGGCCTGGGTTACGCCGTAACTCACCCCGGACCCACCACGCCCTCCACGAACGGCACGCGTCGAATGCGGCATCGTGTGAGAGATCGTGGGTGGTTTCTTTATTCGGGGAAAACGGAACGTCTGCCCCCTCCCTCTTTATAAGCAGGGGAAACAGGGGCAGCCGCCCATCTCGCCAGTTGCTGTCCAATCTCAAAAAACCTCCGCTGCTCCCCCCTTCTTCCCAAGGCTGAAAGGAGAGCAGCGCCCGCTTCATCGCCACCAGCATCACCAACGCCGTCGACCTCCCTCACCACCTCCGCCATGGCTCCGAAAGCCGACAAGGGGAAGGCCGTGAAGTCGGTCGAGGCGTAGCGGCTTGCGGTGCTGCGAAAGGAATGGACAATCTTACCCCCCCCCCCTAGCTCGCCGCGAGGGAGCTGAGGGAGTACTACTACCTCTTCTGGTCGATGGAGACGCGAGCGCATCCGCGCACGAAGGTACTCCCAGCTGCTGCTTCGGAACTGGCTCCGAATGGGTATCCTTTCTTCACAGTTCTTCTCTGCGGGCTCGCCCGCCCTTCTCTGAATTTTTCTGCGATATCATGAACACCTATGGGTTCCGCCTCCTTGACTTCACCCCCAATGTCGTTTCGACCATGGCAGTTTTCGCACATCTCTGCGAAAACTTTGTCGGAGTCCATCCAAACGTAGCCCTTTTCTCGCCACTTCTTTATGCCCCGAGTTGAGAGAGGGGAGCCTCTTCCGTGGGATCGCCTGGATCTCGAGGACCGCAAGAAGGAAGCTTATCTGGAGGGAGAGCTCCGCAGCAAATGGGATGAGTGGAGAGCAGATCTTTGGATTGTCGAGGAGAACTTCGCAGCCGTTTACCGCCATCGCCGCCAAGTCTCGATGAGTCGCGGCAACGATTGGAGCAGTCTCGCCCCGGAAGACGCTTAGGCTCAAGATTGTCATCCGGATCCTACGCCCGAGGCTTGCCGGACTTCATCAGAGGCGCCGCTGGCGCAGATTTCTTCGCCGCCAGACGCTTCGCAGAGAGGAGGAGACCCGCCGGAGTTCCGGAACGCGGCGGATATCATGAGGCTGCGCCGGGCCTCAACTTCAATTTCACTCTCCTAGAACTGACGCGATGCTCTTGGAGCTGTTCAAGCACGATCCCGAGCATCCCGGAGCGTTCAAAGGTTGCCGAAGAATGTCGTCGCTGTGTAACAATTCCTCGCCGACCGCATCCGCGTAATGATGCTGCCAGCGACTCGCATGGAATCGCTCCAACCTGGCAAGAGCTCGCAGATGACGCCGTCGGCGAAAGTGTTCTTTGACAGCTCGGTAGAAGTGCCGGTCCGCCCGATGAATGTAAGAACCTCACCCGCGACACCACCGATGATGAGATGCAGCGCATCGCCACCAGGCTGGAAGAGGCGGTGGCAGCCGCTGCCGCGGGTGAGTTCGGATTCACCGTGGAGGAGGCAGAGGCAGCAGAGGCGGCAAGCGTTGTCGAGCGAGGGGAGTTTGCTGGCGAGGAAGAGCTTGTCGGGCCTGAAGCTGAGTTGAGCGAGCCCGCCGAGGGCGCCTCCTCCCCTCCTTAAGACAGCTTGCCGCGAGCGGAGCCCCCAGCTCCACCAAGAAGGCGTCTCCGCAAGGCCGGAGACGTAGCGGGGCGGCAGACGGGTCAACAGCCGCCGCGCGGCGCGACGCGCTCCACCGCGGCAAGCATCGCTGTTGCAGAGCACCTCACGCCGCCGGCAACCGGAGCGGGGCCTCGCAGACCGCCGCCTGCTTCCCGCCAAGCGGCCAAGGGAACCTACTCTTCCGCCTCGCCGTCTTTCGAGGCGAGCCAGACTTGATCTCTCCGCCAGCTCCGACGAGGAAGAAAAAGAGTAAGATTCTTTGCAGATTTGTAGTTCTTCGCTTGTTGCTTTGTCTTGTATCTGATTTGCTTCACCGAACCCATTCCTTTTCGTGACGCCGCCCAGAGCGTCGAAGAGAGCCAAGGCCCCGGTGATTGTCATCGAGGACGAACCCACCGCGGCAGAAGGAGGCGCGTCCGAGACCGCCATGCCGGACGCGGCAACTCTTCCTCAAAGCAGTTTCAACAGCAGCCCCCAAACAGAAGTATATGGTTTACTTCCTGCTGTTAGGCGGTATGGGTGCCCTTTCTTTGCCGATATCCGATCACTGGTTTGTGTAGGAGCAGAGCAGCCTTACTGTGTGCCTCAAGCCGCCTCGACATGCCTTCTGCTCGACTACATCGCCAAGGAGGATTCCCGGCAAGGGAGCGTTCTCCGCAAGGGAGACTTCTCCGCAAGGGCAGCACCAAGTGATCCTCGGGGCGGAGACCATGACTGCAGACCCTAGCAGGTAATCTTCTTGCTTGAAAACTTCCCTTGTGTTCTTCTTCTTCTGGTTTTCTTTTTGAATATTTGCTTGACTTTTCTTCATTTTTCGGTCGTCAGATCCATCCGCCACAGAGCCAATGGAGACCGAGGTCGCCGACGAGGACGCGCGCGGCAATACTGACGACGCCGCTGCCATCGAAGAAGAAGCTAGCGCTGACGAGCCCGCTGGCGAAGAGGCCGCCAAAGCTGCCGCCGCAGAAGCTGGCGAGGGGTCCGGCGATCGCACTGACGGCCCTGAGGCCGCAGGAGCGCCAGGCGCTATGCCGACCGCCGACCCCTCCGCCGCTGCTGCAGCGTCACGCTCCAAAGAGCCCCAGCTCGACGCCTATCTGAAGGCCGGCGATGGCGTCTTCATCAAGCTCCCATGGGCGTCGAGC
The DNA here is from genome assembly GCA_021605145.1 of Aegilops bicornis. Lineage (NCBI taxonomy): Eukaryota > Viridiplantae > Streptophyta > Magnoliopsida > Poales > Poaceae > Aegilops > Aegilops bicornis. Next base: position 563,347,823 of record CM038669.1, on the reverse strand, counting down.
TCCAGGGCGCCGGCCGAAGGAGAAACCTTCGATGAAGAGCTGCTCGCCTCCACTGGACTGACGCTGGTCGACGCACCAAACAGCAGCAGCGGCGAGTCTGAGGAGGAGCAGCTGTTGCGGAAGCTGCTGTCGCTCTACCGCGCCCGACAAGCCAAGCTGGAATCCCGGGAAGCGCTTGTTGCGAAGGCGGGAGCAGACATCGAGAAGCGCGTGGAGGAGCTCCGGGGCCTCAACCAGCAAGCTCTTCGGTCTTTGGCAGAGGAGCGGGAGCGACTCGCCGAGGAGCGCAAAGCCTTCCTCCTCGAGAAGGCTGAAGCCGAGGAGCAACAGCGGCTTGTCACGAGAAGCTATCTCATGCAGGAAGGCGAGTTGGCGCAGAGGAAGGTTAATCTTGACAGCAATGAGGAGGATCTAGCCACGCGCGAGCAAACATTTGGCGGGGCTCTCAAGGAAGCAAAGGATGCTGCCACAGCTACCGAGGCCGCCAAGAAGGAGCTGGAGACGAAGGTGATGCAGCTGGAGGCCAATCTCAAGGAGAGCGGCGAGGAGCTTGCTGCACTCAAGCATGAGTGCGAGAAGGACGCTTACACTCTTGGCGAGCTGCAGGGCCGTCTCGCCGAGAGGAGCAAGGAGCTCAGCGCCGCCAAGGACTCCAACGCAGATCTTGAGTTGAAGCTGACCACCTTGACTCAGGCGCTGGACGGTGCTAGGGAGCAGGAGGTGGCCTTGAAGGAGAAGATCAAGGCCGATGAGGCGCTGCTGGCGAGTGCTGCTGCCGCCCAGAATACCGAGGGTCTCGTGGATGTTGCTGCAGCCATCGACAGGGAGCTGGCGCAGCTGGGGATGGAGGACCTTGGGTATTCCTCCGATGAGCACCTCCGACCCAGCACCAAGCTCAGCTTGTTTTTCAAGGGCGTGGTGACGGCCCTCCAGCGACTCCGGGAAGAAATCCCAAAGCAGCTGGCCGAGGAGTCGCGCCAGATCTGCGCGGGAGCTCTTCAAAAGGTGCTGATGAAGGTGGCCTTCCGCAACCCAGGCCTCAACCTCACCAACGACCTCAAGTCTTTGCCGCCGGATGTCGATGTGGAAGCGCTCAAGACCCTTGTCGCACCCATCGTGGACAGGGTGAGCGGGATCAAGAGGGTTGAGGGCGATCGCGTAGATTAGGCCGCCCGCTTTCTCTTTTTCTTGCTGCTGCTGGTCATGTTATGAGAACAATCTATTAGAGATGCGACAAGCTATCTTGTAATATAACTCCATTTCGGGTAGTGATTGCTATGTTATTTCCTTTACTTGATTCCTTCCTTTGTATGTTTTTGCCCTACGCTTTTAGGGAACTTGTCGGCGCAGGCACCTGGGTCATGAGCCAAGTGCGGGACGTCAGCTCGGGCGGTGCTGCTTCCGGCAAGAAACCTTGTCGCAACTAGTCGCAGCTCACTTAAGTTGTTGAGCGGACTCGAAACAAAATAAGGGCGCAACTAGCTACGAGTTGGTTCCTCCGCGCACAGGTTTTCCATACAAAGCACGGTCGTTCGAGGAGAATAACTTAAAAAAAATTAAAATTGATTGCTCAAACTTTAGCAACTTAGCTTTTCTGTCGTTTGCTTCCCGGTAAGGCTAGACTTCCTCGAGCGACGCTTGGTCCACACCGTTATCTTCTCCTTTCCCCCCGGCAAACTTGTGTGCGAGGGAACCTTCCTTTCTTTGAGAAAGAGAAAGAAGAGAAAATAAAGATATGGTGCCTGACGGCTCGTTATTGCTTACCGGGGTTATGTGCTGCAGAAAGTGTCAGATAACGCATGCAAAATAGAAGTAGAAAGCATGAAATTGACAAGATGTGCGAAGCATATTAGCTTTACTTATGCACGGGGTCTGCGCCCGGCTTTGTACAAAGGATTACATGCAGCATCGGCAAGACTTGTACAAAAGGTGGTTGCCGGAACAGGTTCCGGCAACCGCGCCCTACGGGTAAAACTTACGAAGATGCTCAATGTTCCAGGAGTTGCTCACCAGAATGCCATCTTCGGTCTCAAGGCGGACAGCGCCAGGCCTAGTGACTCGTTTCACCCGGTAAGGGCCTTCCCACTTCGGCGTTAACTTGTTGGAATTCTTGGCGGACTGAACGCGCCGAAGAACAAGGTCGCCTTCCTCGAGACTTCTGGCATTAACTTTGCGGCTATGGTAGCGGCGCAAAGCTCGCTGGTATCGAGCAGCTCGTCTGACGAGCTCAAGACGATCTCTCCTCAAGGAGCAGCGTCATGTTGTCGCAATCGCTCTTGCTCAAGCTCATCATAACCGAGCACTCGAGGTGATCTATATACGAAGTTCCGTGGGGAGAACTGCCTGCTCCATAGACTAGAGCAAAAGGTGTCCGCCAAGGCTCGATTTGGCGTCCCCGATCAACCAAAGAACCACCGGCAGCTCCTCAATCCAGTTTCTTCCGCACTTGTGCAGCCCTGTCGAAAGTTCTGGTCTTGAGCCCGCTGCAAAGACTTCAAAGATTTGCCCTCTCCGCTTGACCGTTACTTCTCGGATGAGCAATGTAAGAGAAGCAGACCTTGGCGCCAAGATCTTGGACGATCGCATGAAGGTGCGGCTCGTGAATTGGCGTGCCGTTGTCGGTGATGATCCTGTTAGGGATTCCAAACGGCAAACAATCGACCTAAATAACTTGATCACGACTGTCTTGTCACCTTCCTCATCGCTTCCACTTTCCGCCACTTTGTGAACTTGTCGATTGCAACGCATAAGTACACAAAGCCCCGACAGCTTCAGGAAAGGGGCCGAGGATGTCGAGCCCCTGCATCGAAAATGGCCGTGATAAAGGGATCATCCGGAGAGCTTGAGCTGGCTGGTGCATCCGCTTGGAATGGAACCGCACGCTTCACACTTGGTTACTTGTACAGCTTGCATCCTGGAGGGCTGTCGGCCAAAAGAAACCTTGCCGAACGCTTTGCCGCAAGTGCTTCCGCGCCAATGTGGTGACCACATATGCCTCCATGTATCTCTCGCCAACAGCTTTTGTCCGTCTTCCCGGTGAATACACTTCAATTTCACACCGTTAAGTCTTCTTCAGATAGTGTGTTGTCGACAAACCGTACATACTTGACCGCCGGGCTACTCTTTCCGCTTCTTCTTGCTCTTCGAAGTTCTCCGTCTCAAGGAAATGTATAATCTGCTGTGCCCATGCTGGAGCTTGCGGCTCGACAACAAGGACTAAAGGCACATATGCTGCTGCGGGAACATCTGCTTCCACGGCGAGAACCTGCGGCTCAGCCGGAGCTTGACGTTCCCCGGCAAGCTTGCCGGAGCAAAACTTGTCGGGAGCGTCTGCTTCAACGGAACAAACCCTAGGGCTTGCCAGAGCAGACCGCTCCTCAGCACCCTTGGTGTTGATCGTTGGGACCTTCTTGGCAGCGGCTTCGGGGAGCTCTGCCGGAAAATAGTCACCAGAGATCAACTTCCTCTTCTTGCTCTGTCCGGTTGATGGCGTTACAGACGGCTGAGTCAGCTTGAGCACAAAAATCCCTGGTTCCACAGGTAACTTAAGTGCAGCGCACTTCGACAGGCCATCGGCAATGTCGTTCCGAGCTCTTGGAACATGTTCCATTTGTAGGCCGTCAAAGTGCTCTTCTAGCTTTCTCACTTCATCAACATAAGCTTCCATCAACGGACTCTGATAACTCTTGTTCACTTGGCGGATGACAAGCTGTGAGTCACCCCTGACAATGAGCTTCTTCATCCCAAGGTCTATCATGCGATCTCGAGACCGGCAAGCAAACCTTCATACTGCAGTATTGTTTGTTGCTTGCTCCTTGGGAAAGTGCATCTGGACTACGTGACTTGAGGTGCTCTCCGTGGGTGCAACAAGTAGCACGCCTCAAGACCAAAGGTTTTTGCAGCGAGAAGGCACCATCAAAGTACATCAACTACTCTTTGCTTGCTTCCTTGACGGGATGCTCGTTTCTGAATTTCTTCATCTTGTGTTGGCGCCCATTCTGCTATGAACTCCGCCAATGCTCGCTTTTGGATAGTTGAAGTGCTCTCAAACTTGAGGCCAAAGCTTGATAGTTCCCAAAGGCCCACTCGACAATCCCGCCTGTTGCCTCTGGATTTTGCAAGATCCTCTTCAGCCGGAAAACGAGTGACGATCGTGGATCTCATGTGCCCGGAAGTAATGGCGCAGCTTTCTCGAGGCCATGAGGAGGCCGAAAAGTATTTTCTCGCACACCAGAGTACCTTGACCTAGCCCCTCGCAGTAAGGGAATCGACAAAGTAAACCGGCGCCGCACCATTCTTTTCTGCATCTTCTCATGCGCTTATGTAGATCCATCCTTGTCGGGACCAGGGCTTCCGGTGAAGCCCCCCGCCGTCGATGGATGCATCCGCCATGGTTGCTAGCTCATCATCTGCCTCCCTCTCCGCTTACTAACGCAGCACTAACCACTTGATTGGTTGCCGCTATATATAGCAAAGAACTTCTCTTGTGGCTTAGGTGCGACAAGTGTTGGAGTGGAGGACATGTATCTCTTCAAGTCTCGCAGCGCAGCCTCCGCTTCAGAGTCCATTTCATTGGACCCGCCTTTTTCAAAATTTTGAAAATGGCGTGGCGCGCCAGCAGACCTAGAGATAAACTCGCCGAGAGCAGCTACGCAACCGCAAGTCTTCGTACATCCTTGACGCGCTTTGGTGCTTCAATCTGCTCAATGGCCTTGATCTTGTCGGGATTGGCTTCAATTCCCGCTGAGATCTGAAGAACCCGAGAAGCTTGCCGGAGGGACTCCAAACACGCACTTCTCGGGGTTGAGCTTGAGGTTGATCTTGCGCAGATTTGCAAAGGTTTCGTCTAAATCTTGAATCGTAGTCGCCTTGTCCTTGCTTTTGACCACTATGTCATCCATGTAGGCTTCCACATTTACGTGCATTTGCGGCTCAAAAGCGTCATGGACTACTCTTGCAAATGTTGAACCAGCATTCTTTAATCCGAAAGGCATCCGTGCGAACAAAGTATGTGCCACATGGGGTGATGAATGCGGTCTTCTCCTCATCCTCTTCGCCATGAAGATCTGATGATATCTCGAGTATGCATCCGTAAATGAAAGCAAATCACATCCGCCGTGGAGTCAACAATCTGGTCGATGCGCGGCAAGGGAAATGGGTCTTTGGAACAAGCTTTATTGACATCGGTAAAGTCGATACAAAGCCTCCATTTCCGCTTGCCTTGCGATAACCATGTGATTGGCCAACCACGTGGGATGGAGCACTCCTCCGACAAGGCCTGCTGCTTCCAATTTCTTGATTTCTTCTGCGATGAATTCTTGGCGCCCACCGCCTTTCCCGACTTTCTTCGCTGACGGGTCACAAGACGAGGACAAACGGCAAGATGGTGCTCAATTACTTTCCAGGAACACCGGGATGTCGACGGTTGCCACGCAAACACGCCGACGTTTCGCCCGCAGGAAAGCAACGAGCGCGCCTTCCTATTTAGGGTCGAGAGTGGCACCGATGGTGAAGGTACCACCAGTGCCGTCCTCCTTGGCGGACACCTTCTTGGTCTCTGGTGGAGCTGCCATCGTCTTCTTACACTTGCCGGTGGAGCTCGATGGAAAGCGTCCTCGATGGTAGCGCAGCACTCCAAGAGGTGCGCTTGCCGGAGTGGGCATGAGAGCTCTTGCCGGACTTGGTCTTCTTCTTCGCCCGGAGCTTCAGCGGCAAGTGGCTTGCAATCTGCAGCTGCCGCTTCCGGTAGATCTTGTCGGCGCAGATAAGAGCATCCTTCTTGTCGCCAGGACAGAGATGACACTTATCGGGCCTGGCATCGTCGACATGTTGTATGCATAGTGAGAGGCTGCCATGAATTTGGCGAGTGCTGGACGGCGAAGTATCCCATTGTAAGGCAATGGAAAGTCAAGAACGCCAAAAGTGACCCTCTCAGTCCTGAAGTTCAACTCGCTGCCAAATGTCACCGGCAACGTGATCTTTCCCTTTGGCTTGCTCCTCCCCGGATTGATTCCTTGGAATGTGCCGGTCTCTTCGAGCTCGCCATCAGGGATCTAGAGTTTCTGGAGCACCGCGGAGGAGATCAGGTTCAAGCCGGCCCCGCCGTCAACTAGCATCTTAGTGACCTTGAGGTTGCGGATAGTTGGTGAAACCAACATCGGCAAGCACCCGACCGCAGTTACGCCGATCGGTGGTCCTCAATATCAAAGATGATAGGCGTCTTTGGACCATTTCGTAGGCTTGCGTGACTCGGCGGATGGTTCTGCCGCATTGACTTCCCGCATCCACCGCTTGAGCCGGGCGGTGCGAAGTATGCGAGAAGCACCGCCGTCAACGCACAGGACCTCTGTGGCTTTCTGGAACTCCTGCTCATCGGTCTCGTCATCATCTATATCTTCATCGTCGTCGTCATGTTCATCCTTGTCGCGGCCGTGGGGAGGTATGTCTCCTTGCCGCTGCTTGGCCTTGCCGCGGCGTCCTCCTCGGCCGGGACGTTTCTTGCTAGCTCCTCCAGCACCTTCCTGGGCCTTCTCCTTGTCGTGTCGTTCGTATTCAGCCTTCGCTGCTCGACAAGCTGCTCGACCTTTTGCAGCTCGAGGTCATGACCTTTGGTGCGATGGATCTTGCAAGATCGCTTGTTGGAGCCGTCCTGCTTGTCGACGACCGCCACAGCCTGGCAGTTGGTGCCAGCGGCAACCTCCTTGCCGGAGCTACCAGCTTTGGCTTTCTTGGTGCCACCTCTGTTGCCGGACTGCTCAACAACTAGCACATCCTTGCCTTTCTTCTTCCTGTTGTCCCGCCGCCGGTTTTTCTTTGCCGGGGCGGTCTCCTCACTATCAGATCCTCCTGCTTCAAAGATTCTCTCCGGGAGTCTCCTCCTTCCTCAAGACGCGTGCACACTTGTCGGCTAGGGCATATAGCTCACTGACGTCTCTGATCTTGCACATCGCCATCTCCTCCCGCATCCTGCGGTTTCGCATGTTCTGATGGAACGCGCTGATTACCGCGGCAGGGTGGACATCTGGGATGTTGTGCTGTACGCGGCTGAATCTCTGAATGTACTTGCGCAGGGGCTCTCCTTCCTTCTGGGCGAGCAGATGAAGGTCGCTTTCTTGGCCATGGGGCTTGTGGCCGCCTGTAAAGGCGCCGACAAACTGATGGCATATATCTGCCCAAGAGGATATGGAGTTGTCCGGCAAGTGCATGAGCCAGGATCTGACATTGGGCTTGAGCACCAGCGGGAAGTAGTTGGCCAGGATCTTGTCGTCTCGCGCCCGGCAGCTTGCACCGCGATGGTGTAGATGCCGGAGGAACTCCGACGGATGCGCCTTGCCGTCGCATTTCTCGCACGTCTGGCTTGAAATTCTTCTTGCTGGGCCACTGGACTTGCCGCAGCTCATGAGTGAACGTAGGGCAACCTACCGCGTACGGCAAGTCGCCTGGTTCCCCTGGCGCATGCATGTCGACAGAGGGCCCAGCGCGCTGGTCGGATTGACGCTGCGCTTCTCTTCGGCGCTCGATGCGAGTTCGAGCGTCTTCTTGCTGTCGTTCGTGAAGAACTTGGCGCTGATCGCGACGAGCTCGTGGATCCGATGATGCGGTGGAGTCGCTGTCGAGGTGGATCCGGCGAGTCCGCGATCTTGGCCTTCGGGCGTAGAGTGCATGGTGGTTGCACCCCCACCGGTTTAAATCGCCACCAGCTCGTGTTTGGCAGTCTGCCGCGGCAGCGATGCACTCGGCTGCCATGAGCGTCGCCGTTGGCAAAGCCGATGAGACTACGAATGGTGGCCTCCATTCATCGACCTTGTTGGCTGTTGGAGGGTAATCCAGAGCAGTTGAGCTCTCGCCAAAGCTTCGCTGGAGTAGTGGGTGGCGATGGCGAACGGCGCGAGGAGCGGATATGCTCGGACTTCTAACTATGTTAGAAGGAGCAAGATCCCGCCCAGCGATGCCGTTTCGCCGCGCCAAAGATGTTGGCGTGCATGCTGGTCTTGAGCATCCCGAGATCCACCAGCTCGATCTTGGTCCAACGAGCGTATGGCGTTGTGAATACCATGACGATGTCGGTCCCGTGCCTCCTGAGACGGGCGCGGTGCATGTACGGACGCCGAGTTCTGCGCAGCCTTGTCCTTGGACTTGGCAGCACCGTGGGCTCCCCCGTCGACGTCCATTCTTCTGCCGGCGTCTACCCCACCACCCGTTTGCTCTGGTTGTGGTGGGTTCGACGCGGACGTAACATCTGCCGCCAAAGCCTTCTTCTTCGGTGGCATGTCGATGAAGATGATGAAGATCTAGCTCGTGTGGACGCCGGATCAGGTTCACACAATATCCTCGCCCCTACCTGGCGCGCCAAAGATGTCGGGGAGGCTGATCTGACCCACGAACACCTATGGGACCGGCGGACCGAGCCCCTTTTGGTTCGGCGAGGGGCGGAGGTCACACGAAGAGCAGATCGAGGCGAAGCACACGAGCGGTTTACCCAGCTTCGGAGCTCTCCGGAGAGATAACACTCCTACTGCTGCATGTCTGAATGTATTGAGTTCTTTCTCAGGAGCGCTGAGTGCTACAGTACACACAAGCTGCTAACTAGACCGAGCGTGAGTGTTCTCTGGCTTCGAACCTTTCGAACCCCTCGAACCCCTCTCTACGTTGCGCATGGGCCTCCTTTTATATGCTCAAGGGGTCTCCGACAGGTGGCAACGTAGACAAGGGTAAAAATGGAAAAGGAGTGGTTGGTACAGCTACTTGTACAAAGGTATCATACCTAACCCCGACGGAAGGGGACAAAGGCATTAAATGCCCGTCTCACGCCGCCCTAACAAAGGCAAACAGGGACCGTCGGGGACGCCACCGCCGCCACGATGGCAATCTTGTCGGCCGCTTGCCACCAGCGCTCACGCTGGCCGACGGCCTCTTGCCACGTGGCGCTGGAAAGGTCCTGTATGCGACACGTTAGTAGATCTGCCGGAGCGCAGGTACAGTGGTGGTATGCTGACAAGCGCCTTTGCCGCGATTGTTGTCTTGTCGCGTCCGGAAGCTTGTCGCTCATCGGGCCTTCCCGCAAGGTCCTCTTGCCGGGCCTTGTCTCCTAGGTGCCTTGGGTGGCCTTCCAGCAAGCTCCTCTTGCCGGGGCCTTGTCTCCTTGGCTTGAATACTTCGTTCTTGAATGGCTCCAAAGGAACCACGGAGGACCTTGGCGGTCACCCGGTAAGCCTTGCCGCGGAGGGCTGCAACTGCCCGTGCACAAGTTCGGGATACTAGGGTACCCCTACTCTAGTACACCGACAGAAAGGGTGTATACACGAGTATTAGGTGTATCTCCTCCCAGGAGCAAGCAGAGCGGGATAATCATGACAGGAGTGCAAATAGTTAACCAACTAGGGAAAAGGGGGAAACTCATGATGTTACCCATGCAATGGTGTTTGGATAGTTGATAAGGAAACATTTAGCATTAAGCTTCCAATGTTCTTGTTAATGAAGGAAGTATCACAGTCATGCTTCGGGATAGCACTGACATGGTCACCAGGTAAAGCTCAGACTTTGGATACACAAATGATCCATTGGGAACAACTTATAAAGTAAGTCATACAACTTCAGCAAGGAAAAGATGAGGATGGGGCCCACGGGCTCAGCAACGGTTCATCGAGGGGGCAAGGATTGTTTTTCTCATCATGAATTCGATTGATAACCTGGAAGAGCTCATAATGTTGATGATGATCACGACATATTTGTTGAGAGGTTTCATGAAGATGTAATCAATCAACGATGACATCAAGGCAAAGGAATGATGAAGCGAAAGGTTATTGTAACCACGGGTACAACACAAACTCGAAATCAAGCTTGTTGTTCAAGGCGAAATGATATGACGAGAAAGATCGACATAGGCTTAGCTCATCCTCGAAAATTGTTTCTGGAAGAAGGACCTGGTAGCATAGCTAAAATTGAACACGATAATGATATAGCTAATCAGGCTAGGAATGACTTGAAGGACTATTAAACTCGTAAGCCACGAAAATTACTTAGAGTTATTGAATCGAAATGTGAAATCAATTCACTTATCGGTGTTCTCGATTGACAAACAACCCAGAACCCTTGAAGTGACAAAGACAGGGTAAGGTAGTACTCCATCAAAAGTTCATAAGATGTAGTGCAATGGCATGATATCCTCGAGATACCAGGGGTAATACTCAAAGGTAGATCATAATAGAGGTTGGGCAGGTATATTGACCTGCAGAAGACAAGTGATTTAACTTGTCCAAGAAAGGGGATCAAAGAAGACAATCTTGGTTGGAACCATGATTGCAAAGGCCAAAATCACAGGTACATGATCAAATTATACCAAAGGAATAATTATTGTTACGAGAAGCTTCCATGATAAGATCTACATTGTTTCCATGGGCATGAACACAAAGTTCAAGGTCGACTCCCACTCCTCCAATGCATAACGTTTCATTCACTTCTCGTGTTCAATGAAGTTGTAGTGTTGAAATGTTATCTGGCAAAACACCAGAAGAGTATGACTCGTGAAAACTCTCGGGTTCACATGGATTAAGGAAGACATAGGTTCAACCCATAGGGGCATCTTGGGAACATATACCACAAACTCCACGAAAAATAACATAAGCTCGAATGCAGAGCATGGTTGAGAAGGCAGAGGATACAATTTAACAAAGGCTTTATGTATCTGAGGAAAGGCTCCAAAAGGTTATTGAATATGAAGGACGTTGTCAGATAAAATCCAACAAAGGATCTGGCGGGTCCACATAGGATCTGATGTGAGTATCGATACTCAACAAGAAGAAGAAAGAATGCAAAGGCTTCGGATTATAGAAACATCTGAATAATTTGATGCTTAAATGCAAAGAAATCATGATTTCAAAAATAGAAGATCAGAAGCAAACGCTCTGATCAAAAGATAAGTAAGTTGAATAGCCCTAGGGATACAATTGATGGCAATTTGATTGGTCGAGAAACAACTCTTGGTCAAATGACGTCCAAGCCAGAAGGATGAATTATATGATCCGACTGAGGATTGCGAGCATCCGCAACATATTGAATCAATGGACTCAAAAGGATAGTGACAAAGGATGCCAATAAGATTACTAGACTTATGGGATTAATTCTAATGCAAGCAGGGAAGGAGAATCAAGAGCAATAGGCTGCAGTGGATTTTGAAAGATCAGATAGCATTTTCAGGTATTTTGGAAAGCATATGAACAACTGGGGACGAACGAACCCCGGTTAAGTGAATTATCTGCAGTGCAAAAAGAAGCTGCAAAGCAAAAGGCACAAAGGATTCTCGGAACAACGGAGAGTACTAGGGGTATCTTGTAATAACAGGAGCAACTGGGGATGAAGGTACAAGCGGCAAGGATGTTATTCACGGGGATTATCGATGGTTCGGAACTACAAGGCAGTTGGCACAGTGTCTCAAGAAACATCGATGAGTATCTGCAGAATCTTCTGGTGAAGCAAGCGATCATCGATAATGCCGGGGCTCTCCGTGAGGAAGTGGGTACGAGAGCGTAATTTCAGAGTTAGTAAAATGTTCAACCCGAATAGACGAGAGATCAGAGTCCCAGAGTATAGACGAGGAGTAAAAGATCCTAATACCACCCAATGGTGACGTGGGCCCGTAAGACACATAGCCAATGTTAGTAAAAGTTTTTCAGTAACTAGACTCAACTTCTGCCAAGGAGTTGGAAAGGGGGCTACCTACAGGCAGTCGGCTCTGATACCAACTTGTGACGCCCTCGATTCAATCATACACTAATCATACACGCAAATGTGTACGATCTAGATCAAGGACTCACGGGAAGATATCACAACACAACTCTAGACACAAATTAAAATAATACAAGTTTTATATTACAAGCCAGGGGCCTCGAGGGCTCGAATACATAAGCTCGAAAACACAAGAGTCAGCGGAAGCAACAATATCTGAGTACAGACATAAGTTAGACAAGTTGCCTTAAGAAGGCAAGGCCTCCTTCCTGGCAATCTCCATGACGAGGAGGGAGTAGCTCACCCTCGGGGCTGAGGGTATGTACCAGTAGCTATGTGCTTGATCTCTCTCTCTCTCTCTCTCTCTCTCTCTCTCTCTCGTGTTCTTGAGGTGATACGATCTTGATGTATCGCGAGCTTTGCTATTATAGTTGGATCTTATGTTGCTTCTCCCCCTCTACTCTCTTGTAATGGATTGAGTTTTCCCTTTGAAGTAATCTTATCGGATTGAGTCTTTAATGATTTGAGAACACTTGATGTATGTCTTGCCCTGCGTATTTCTGGTGACAATGGGATATCATGTGATTCACTTGATGTATGTTTTGGTGATCAACTTGCGGGTTCCGCCCATGAACCTATGCATAGGGGTTGGCACACGTTTTCGTCTTGATTCTCCGGTAGAAACTTTGGGGCACTCTATGAGGTTCTATGTGTTGGTTGAATAGATGAATATGAGATTGTGTGATGCATATCGTATAATCATACCCACGGATACTTGAGGTGACATTACGGTTTTGGTTGATTTGTGTCTTAACACTACAAAAAAATACACTTCCGTGATGATACGTGTTTGTCACAGTAGGTCGCGTTTTTTTTCATGCATGTACATCCATGACAAATTTATGACAGAATCAAGATAGTCATACCTGTGCCGTCAGAGAAGTGTTCCATGACATTATCAAAATTATCATCACGGAAGTGTCCACTTCCATGACGATAAATCGCGTGTCACAGAAGTGCTTTCGTCAAGGGTGACCGACACGTGGCATCCACCGTAACGGAACGCCGTTAAGCTATCGAGTCTGGTTTTGGATCCGATAACCCGTTAATAGCCCCGACCAATGGGGATTTTCCACGTGTAAAATCATCATTGGCTGGAGGAAACACTTGTCGGCTCACCTTTGGGACAGTTGTCATCCGTTCATTGGACCGAAGTGGCCTATGATACGGCGACATGTGGCACGGCCCAACAGAGGCCCATTCCTGTGAAAAGGCCGGCCCATTTGACTTGGTCAAAAGGTGGCGGCCCGGCCCACGGAAAGCCTGTTAACGGCCTGTTCGCATATAGCCCATTTACATCCCGCTAACCCAGAGCCCGTTACGCCCTATCCTAATTAGGCCCAGTAGCGTCATCTGGGCTGTCCAATATGATTCTAGCCCGTCTTAACTTCCAGCCCATGGGTGGCCCATGACTTTTTCGGCCCATATGAGGACCTTTGTAACTCTTGACCCATTAACGGCCCGTGGTGAAACTGGCCCGTAATGAACAGTGTATCACTTTATACCCATTAACGGCCCGTTATTCCATTGGGCCGTTTCCAGCCCAAGTTATCTTTCGGCCTTCTCAGGGCCCATTGATTCTTGGGCTCATTTGCAGCATTCGGTTACATACGGCCCGTTACTGTCATTTTCTGCTTGTGGGCCAAATTCAGCCCGTCGTTACGGTCGAATTCGCTTATGGACCGTTAATACATTGGGCCGATTTCATGTCAAAAAAACCCGTTGGGCTGTTTTCATAGAGTTATCAAATACGGCCTATTAACAGCCCGTTATGGTCCACGAATAGTAGGGCCCATGATTGGCGAAATTGATACGCCCCGTAGAAGGCCCATGGATCCTACGGCCCGTGTGAGGCCCATGGATAGTACGGCCCGTAGAAGGCCCATGGATCGTACGGCCCGTAGAAGGCCCATGGACACTACGGCCCGTAGAAGGCCCATGGACCCTAAGGCTCGTATAGAAGGCCGATGGATCCTACGGCCTGTATAGAAGGCCAATGAATCCTACGGCAGGATGAAGGCCCATGGACCATACGGCCTGCAGGAGGCCCATGGTTACAACAGTCCGTGTGTTGCCATGATTATTTTGGCCTAGTTACCAAAATTAGGCTATTGTGGCCACTAGAAAAACACAGAAAAAGAATTGCAGTGACTACAAGCAAACAACTAAACAAGACAATTAGGAATTAAATAAGCAAGCAATTAACGCTAGCCTATTACCGCTATTACACAAAAAACATCCACTGCGAATCAAAGAACGCCACCAGTGCAAATATAGTGAACAAAACAGCAAATTACATACACTGGCCGTCAAAATTGGCCACCAGTGCAAATAAACGCGGCAGCAAAACAAGAGCATAATTGAAACATCTTCAGAAGAGCTCAGGAAACGTTATCCTGGGTATCCACCATGCTGGCAATAAGCTTAGCAAGCTGATTAGCTTTGTCCTGTTTGGCGCTAAAATCCTCCAACGCTTGCTGTTGCACCAAAAAGTATGCATCTGAAGGCTCCGGGGACTTCATGATCCTTCCGCTTCTTGTCGCAAAGACAATTTGATCGATGTCTTTCAGCTTGTTGTTGATACTCAAGAAACCGAACTGATTCAGACAGTGAGTTTGAATAGATTGTGCAAGCGGTAGTGGCCAGTAACTCGAACACTAAACCAAGACAGGACTTTGGGGTTGTCTCATTGTCTTCAAGGTAGTCTTCCTTAGCTGTTTTATCAGCTTTGTTGGAGACCAACAAGGATGTGTCACTATCCTGAACCTTATCTACATTACTTCCTTTACCATTGCTTAATAAGGCACTCTTCCCCAATATTCTGTCAGCATTCTAAAAGAAGAAACAAGCAGACACATACCAAGTTTAGCATGTACTAGTATATGAAACTCATTTCGGTGAAACAATTCATTAGTAAGGTGGACAGGATTAAACTACCAAGTCTTCTATTGCCAAGTACTAGTACATAATAAAAGCATCAAAGAAACATATATCTATGTCCTATGGTCACTGCATTGTCTTGCCAAATCAAAATAGAGACACGGTTCAAATCATATCAGTTCAAGACAAAGCAGCAGTGAAAGAATACAAAGCGTGGGAAACTACACGGCACAACAAGATTTCAGATTGGTACCACGGGTCTACATGTACAACAACACTATTGGCTCTGTTGTGATGCTAGTAATGTGCATGATATGAAAGTCAACTGTATACACAATTGAAATTGAAATCAATAGAGCTATTGATAAGAGCAAACCTGTTAAAGAAACATGCATGAACATACCTGTTGTGCCATTGGAGTTTCGATTGGATCCTTCAATTTAAAAATAAGTTTGTATGAGTAAATACAGTGATACAAGAGCAAAGCAATCATAGTTAAAAAAAGGCACGCCTAAGCGAGCGCTTAAGCGCGCCTAGGCTCTAGGCGTTGGCAAAACGCATTGCGCATAACTACGCATAATCTGTGCATAACTGCGCATAAGCATGCGCTTTGGTCAGTAAAGCGCAAGGCGGTGGCAAAACGCACAATTAATGCCTAGTGCTTTTTTGAACTATGATAACAATGGAATCTTAAATTAGAACAGTTGTTCTTCAGGTTTAGGCACTTGTTCTACATGAACAGAGTACAGTAAGACGCAAGAATAAAATACTTAAAAATAGAAAATGAGCTCATAGACCTTACCACATTCTTGTTTCGGGACCAAGAACAAAGGCGTTCCCGATCATCGTCCGATAATGTGTCTCAGAGAACGTAAAGGGAATTTGATGAGTTTCTTTGCCGATGAAAGTACGCTTTTCTTGAGGTAATTCTGATACTCGCCACCAAGCATTCTTGAAGATAGCAGAGGTATTAGCACAGGTTACCTCATCCACGAAGTTTCCAAATTGGTCCTTATCTATAGAGAAAAATGGGAAACATTTCTGTATTATAACCATCATGGAGGTAGGATGTATGGGACGAAGCAAAGTAATTGCCATGAATAACATTACTTACACATAACTCCTAGACAAACACCTGAAACTGGCATTTTGCTTCATCTTGATTATAATATTTCCAAGATGGGAAGATACGCACATACGATTTAACAACATCAAATGCCATAGATGCTAAACTATGACTGGCTGGTTGTGCTTCCTCCACGTGAATAGGCGTACTAACCGGTGGAGTTGGGGTTCGCCGTGATAGTCTTGGCCCTTTGGGCACCGGAGCTGCCTTACTAACTGCTCTTGTTTGGGAGCTCTATGGTGGAGATGGTCTTTGTGTCAATAGGAACTGGGTAACTATCGGCTGGGGTTGGGGTTAGATTGGGTGAAGCTGGTTCTCTGTCCATCACAGTAGGGGTACAATCTGCGAGAGTTTGGGTTATGTGTGGTAGGGATGGTTCTTGTGCATGTACAACCGGGGTGCTATCTCCACCAAGAGGCAGCACTGTTTTATTTGAAGACCGTGTTTTTATTCCGCTAGATACTGGCATCACCCGCTCCAATTCAAATGGCTGATAAACAGGAAACATAGTTGAATGTACGTACATTGTATGAGAGATGTATGCAATAGATAGTGTGGAAAAAAGAGGGCATGAAATAGTTGACATGTATATTGTTTAACTAAAACGGATAGCATGACATAATTTCACATATATGATGTCTATCTAAACTGGATAGCATAGCATAACATAATTAAAAGATATGATGAATAACTAAACATGATCGCATGACATAATTCACCTACATGTTATCTAAGTAATCAGGATCGCATCATTTAATTCACATATGTGATTTATATGCTAAACAGAGGGCATTTGATATGATGTCTGAACTAAGAACATGGTGTTGAATATTGTGTATATGATGTCTAAACTATGCAATGCAAGACACCGTATGTATGATATGAGCAAGATAATCGTGCCAAGTTAGAGCATACACCTCGGTGGGGGAATAGGACTGGTCATTTGTCTCTGAATCCATCTCGAGGAGCTATCAGACCCAACAAGAGATCTGCCTTGACAGTAGCACCGCTCTGCTCTGAAGGCCTTGTTTTCACTCCAGATTTTTCCATCTCCCACCCAAATGGCTAATTCACAGGAAGAGTAATTTAATGAACAAACATTGTCAACAAATGGAAATGTAATGAAGAAAAGGATGGGCAAGATATCATTCAAATATATGATGCCTGGTTAAACAGGATGTCATTGCACATTTCACATATATTATGGCTGGCTAAAACACATGAGACTGCATAATTCCCATATATGATATAGAAACTAAACATGTGGCATTACAAAACATGTCTAAACTAAGCAGATGACATATATGATGTCAAAAGTAAGCACTGCAAGGCAACATATGCATGATATGACTAACATCATCATGCCAAGGTAGAGCAAACACCTTGGGGGGTAAATAGGAGTGGTTAGCGGCGTCTGAATCCGCCTCAGAAGAGATATCTTCCTCTGGATTACAATCTGGAGAGGGGTGGGGAGGGTTTGCCATTGAACCCACCATGGAGCGATGTCTGCATGCATTGTATTGCCCCGTAAAACTCTTCTCTTTTTCTCTACATGTTCAGCATGACTGTGTACAATATCTGACATGCATACAAAAAAAATATGGTGAGATTATGTAAGGAGAGCATGCAGAAATTTAGAGTGATGGTAACAACCAGTGGATCGACGTTTTTCCGTTGAACCAAAATAGCCCTAATGGATCGACGTGAATGTATAGTAATAAGTGATGCAACAAGTGTACAACCTCTTTGCCGTAGCCGTGTCAACCTCAGCATCATTTGGTTGGTCGCTGAAGCGGTTGAGGCAGAGGTGGTTGTTGGAGGTGTGCAGGAAGATCTGAGGAATCTGTAGATGGCGTCCAGGGCATTGCTCTGTTGTGATGGATCGTTCTGTCGTTGGAGCAGCTCCGGTGAGCCGTAAGACGTCAAGGCTGAAGCAAAGACAAGATGTACATCGTCAATCTCAAGTGGGATTCTAATAGCATCTCCAATAGATGATGTAAAATGGATGTAAAATTAACATCACCAAAAACCACCTGACTACTGATACGTCCATTTTGCATCATGCTTTTATATCAATATTTATCACATTATGGGCTGTTATTTCACGTTTTGTCACAATACTTATGGCTATTCATTTCTCTCTTATTTTACAAGGTTTACCATGAAGAGGGGGAATGCCGGCAGCAGGAATTCTGGCTGGAAAAGGAGCAAATATCGGAGACCTATTCTGCGCAACTCCAAAAGTCCTGAAACTCCACGGAATACCTTAAAATAAATAAAGAAAAATCGTCGCCAAAGATGAAGGCCAGGGGGCCCACACCCTGCTCACGAGGGTGGGGGGCGCGCCATCCCCCCTGGGCGCGCCCCCTACCTCGTGGGCCCCCTGGTGGCCCTCCGATGTCCATCTTCTCCTATATGAGCTCTTTCGAGGAGAAAAAAAATCATAAGCTACCTTTCGGGACGAGACTCCGCCGCCACGAGGCGGAACCTTGGCGGAACCAATCTAGGGCTCCGGCAGAGCTGTTCTGCCGGGGACACTTCCCTCCGGGAGGGGGAAATCATCGCCATCATCATCACCAACGCTCCTCACATCGGGAGAGGGCAATCTCCATCAACATCTTCACCAGCACCATCTCATCTCCAAACCCTAGTTCATCTCCTGTATCCTATTCTTGTCTCTAAGTCCGGGATTGGTGCTAGTAGGTTGCTAGTAGTGTTGATTACTCCTTGTAGTTGATGCTAGTTGGTTTACTTGGTGGAAGATCATATGTTCAGATCCTTTATGCATATTATTATCCCTCTGATTATGAACATGAATATGCTTTGTGAGTAGTTACGTTTGTTCCTGAGGACAAGGGAGAAGTCTTGCTATTAGTAGTCATGTGAATTTGGTATTCGTTCAATATTTTGATGAGATGTATGTTGTCTAGCCTCTAGTGGTGTTATGTGAACGTCGACTACATAACACTTCACCATTATTTGGGCCTAGAGGAAGGCATTGGGAAGTAATAAGTAGATGATGGGTTGCTAGAGTGACAGAAGCTTAAACCCTAGTTTATGCGTTTGCTTCGTAAGGGGCTGATTTGGATCCATATGTTTCATGCTATGGTTAGGTTTACCTTAATACTTTTGTTGTAGTTGCGGATTCTTGCAATAGAGGTTAATCATAAGTGGGATGCTTGTTCAAGTAAGGAGAGCACCCAAGCACCGGTCCACCCACATATCAAATTATCAAAGTACCGAACGTGAATCATATGAACGTGATGAAAACTAGCTTGACGATATTCCCATGTGTCCTCGGGAGCGCTTTTCCTATTATAAGAGTTTGTTCCGGCTTGTCCTTTGCTACAAAAAGGATTGGCCACCTTGCTGCACCTTATTTACTTTTGTTACTTGTTGCTCGTTACAATTTACCTTATCACAAAACTATCTCTTACCACTTATTTCAAAGATTTCTGCAGAGAATACCTTGCTGAAAACCGCTTATCATTTCCTTCTGCTCCTTGTTGGGTTCGACACTCTTACTTATCGAAAGGACTATGATAGATCCCCTATACTTGTGGGTCATCAACTACAACAGATGAGGTAAAAACTGTTGACTCTGAAATTAACTATCAAAACTGAAATTTACTGTGGAATCTGAATGCTACTGTCGAAAGTGAACGCAATGGTAGCAGAGAGGCACTTGACATGTAGTTTAGGGAGAGCCTACAGTTCATCTTCAACCTGCACCCCCCTGAGCCGCCAGCCACCACCGGCCGAACCGCCACCTCGCCACCCCAAAACAACTCGCCACCTCCGCCCCGGCCAGCCCTCTAGGCCCCCACCCTGAACCCTAAGATAGATAGTGGGGTACCTCTCCGGCGAGCCCCTGTCCCCGCTATGGGTGGTTCTTCCTTAACTCCGGCGAGCCCCCCCAACCCCTGAAAATCGATCGGCCCAAAAGTCGATTCGGTCGATCAAGTGTGTCTTAATTGGAGCAGGCAAAGAAGACGAGCGAGGGGGAGCAGCAGCACCACTGGGCGGCGAAAGCAATCGAAAGCAAGAGCCGGAGCTGCAGCAGAAGAATGAGCGGAAGGAAGCGAGACCCGGAGTAGCAGCAGCAGATCCGGCTAGTATGTACACCGCCGCCAAAGGGGCCTCGCACTGGGGAG
This sequence comes from Aegilops bicornis, assembly GCA_021605145.1. Taxonomy (NCBI): domain Eukaryota; kingdom Viridiplantae; phylum Streptophyta; class Magnoliopsida; order Poales; family Poaceae; genus Aegilops; species Aegilops bicornis. The sequence goes on along the minus strand of CM038669.1, from coordinate 563,327,879 downwards.
AGCCGCCGTGGAGATGTCGCCTGCGGCGCCGGCTTCAAGGTAGCCGCTCCATGGGGGTGCGGGATGGAGCGCCGTCGGTGCTGGGAGGTCGAGTTAAGGAGAAGGTGCGGTGCGATGAGTGTACAACCTCTTTGGTGGCGCCGAGTAGGCCTCGGCTTCGTCCGAGGAGTCAGTGAGGATGTTGTGGTTCCGGTGGAGCAGGTTAAGGCGGCGCTGTGGGGATGGAGCAGCCGCGATAGACGAGGCGATCTCCGGAGCAGCTCCTTGGAGATGGAGGACGGGGCGGCTGAACCGACGGGACGGCGAGATGGACGACGGATCCTCATTCGGGGAGGTGGACGAGGGACGTCGAGGTGTTGCGGTGGACGACGTCATCGGGGAAGAGGCTCCGGCTGGGCAGCGGTGATGTGGGGACGGAGGAGGGTGGGGTTTCGTGGCTGGAGCGGAGAGGTTATGGCGGCCTGGGATTTCGAATGGCGAAAGGGGGCGATGGGAGGGGGTGAAGCATGACTTAGGGACGCGCTTGTCCAAAATGTAGGGTGTGTTACAAAAGTACCCCCCGCCGATTTGAACTAGTGGCCCTTACGGCTCAGGGTTAGAAGGGGGATTTCGCGTGTCGGGATTTGGCAGCTGGAGGGAGTTTTCGCGCGCGTTGTAATTTCGGGTTAGCAAGGCGCGGGTTGTGAAGGCGCCAGTTTTGGGAGCACGATATCTGAATTTTCGGGATATAACAAGACACGGGTTGAATTTTAGGGACAAGCCTAACGTGTCGTAATATTGTACTTGTACGTACCAAATCAATTTGCACTTCACTCAACCAAAAAGAAAACAAAAAAATAAAACTATTCACACCACACAAAGAGAGAGTCTTGCCCCGTTTTACTGTACAAATGCTATTCAAAGCTACTCCCTCCTTCCATCTATATAGGGCCTGATGCATTTTTCGATGCTAACTTTGACCAAATATTCGAGCAATGATATATGACATGCAACTTACACAAAGCACAACGTTAACTTCATCTGTGAAAGGTTCTTTCAATGATATAATTTTCGTATTGTGCATGTCATGTACTATTAATCTTGTCAACAGTCAAAGGCGGTCTTAAAAATCTCATTACACCCTACATAGATGGAAGGAGGGAGTATGAATCCATGTTATGTCCGATTAAATTTTTTCGCTTGCTGTATAATGCATGTAACCTACTCATACCAACATTTTAGTGCATTCCAAATGTCTATACTACCGCTGCAATTCGAACTAAATTTGAATTCATTTCTCTATTTCAATAAGAATCTACAATCATGATTGTTGCCAACTTCAACCATCATAGTTTCCTTGCTATCCGCCAGATATAAATCGGACGGCCTATAATGCAAGATGGCAGGCACACCATCATCAACAACTCCGTTTTTTTATAAGAGTAGAGATAAAATATATTAAATGTAGTATAACATGTTCATAAACACACCATGTGTATCACCATTATATATATTCACACATGCGTCGGTTTAAAACACTATGATAAATTCTTCAAATATCCGAATTCGCTTTTTATAATGAAGTATATATGATCTCTATTCGTCTTTTACACCCACACGACCCTCTTATCTTTGTAGCTAGCGCTAACTTTCTCTTGTGCATGCACACGCCCGAATCCCTCTCACCCTCCCTCAGCATTCTCTAGCTCCATCGCGCAAAAATTCGTCTTTTCACTTTAGGTCGTTCACCCATGGTGTGTGTAGGCCCCCCAGCTCCTTCTTTACGGCACACATCGATCGATATGCCTCTCTAGCCAGGTGTGCCAAGCACAAACACAAGCTTCCCCTCTTCTCTTGTCACCGTCCATGCCTCACTCCCACCACTATTTTCATCGTTCTCGTACTCGCACACTCCTCCCCGCTCGATATAGTATGCCTCTCGTACCACCTCCTACATGCATCCCTCTCTCTATCCTTCTCCACGTGCCTCATTTGCTTCTAACACACACATGCATGTATACCGATCGATCTCCCAACATATACCTAGATCGACTTTAACTACCCCCCATCGATCGGCATTACCTCACAAGTTATATCTCTCCTTTCTCTAACAAAGGGCGATTGATCTTCCTATGTAGTTATGTCTGCTTACCACAGCCACATTGTCCCCCCTCATCATTCGTGCATGCCTCGACCCGTCTCTCACACGCGTGCCTGCATAGACAACAAGCAGCCATCTCCTCTCTTATTGGTATTGCGGGCGTGCCCTCCGTTTGTCTAGCAAGCCTATCCCACCATTTGTTAGAAGCAACTCCAGTACCACCCCCTCCAACACTCTAGCTTTGTCTCTCTCCCAACCTTATTCCTCTCCTGCACATATGCATGGATGCCGATCAATCTCCCTTAATACATGAGGCGGTCGATCTCCTTAATACATGAGGTAGGCCTCTCTCCTCCTCCACACATATACCAGCCATTGTACCTCTATAGTTAATTGGGCCTCCCTCTTCCCCCACCACACACCGATAGTCGGCGTTGCGGTAGGTATCCATGCCACAGAGACAAACTGCACATGTCCCTCTCACGTTCCAAAGAGGGCAGCCACTCTATATCTTTGACGTGGGCACACACCAATTCGATGGCACTCTTTATCGATCACGCGCGCACACAGACACACACATCATCCCTCTTTTCGATTCTATGGACACCTCAAGCGGATGATAGCTCCACTCTCTTCTCGTGGATCGCCCCCTCTATATATATGTTATATCCAGGACTCTATTTCACACACATTGCATATGTTACATTTTTTGATTGACCCCCCCCCCCCCCAAAACTCTCAAGTACCCACACACTATATCTCTATAGGTTTGTATCTCTCTCACACAACCCCACGTAGGTGGTGTATGTATACAAGAAGAGAATAGGTGCATCGTGCATGTACTCACGCTTCGTGCCCAGCCACACACCAGCTGGTACACGGTGGAGCTCATTTCTTTCTGAAATGGCAGCCCACGTGCTAATTTCAACGCTCAGAAGCGGTTGTTTACCTAGGGAGGTCGTGTACCATGCACCTGCGAAACACAGTTCGACTTGACGCGTTGCCGCATTATTTTTAAATAAAATTATAGCGCTCAATGGCACGTACACAGAATATAAAACGATTTTTATGGAGAAAAAGGTAGTCCGCTCACTATATACAATGGATCCTTGTGTGCCTGGTTTGTCGCTCTTCAGAGTATCTCACACAAGGCTGCGGTTGCCTCTCTCTCTCTCTCTCTCACCGTTGGTCACTAATCCGGCCGCATCCGTCCGCCGGGGGAAAGGGAGTGCGGTTGCCTCTCTCTCTCTCACCGTTGGTCACTGATCCGGCCGCATCCGTCCGCCGGGGGAAAGGGAGTGTGGTGGCCTCTCTCTCTCTCACCGTTGGTCACTGATCCGGCCGCATCCCGTCCGCCGGGGGAAAGAGAGAAAATGCATCGTTTCTCCATTCGACGACGCCGAGGCAGCACGTCCTGATCTACGGTACACGCCGTTCTCTCTGACTAAGCTCCAGCGTTGCAGGGCCTACGCCACCTGCTCGCAGATTCCGCCCGCCGCCTCTCACCTAGTTACATCCCGACGACCTCCAGGTATCCCCTCCAGCCTTGCTCCACTGCCCGTCTTCCCATGTCGCTGCATGTGGATCTTCCATAGTTCTTTGCCCAAAACGTAGCTCGTCCAGCGTACTTTCCATATTGCATTCTCTTCCTCACACAGTTTTAGACAAACACAACCGTGTTGTTATCTTCCCTTAGGGCAAGGAATATGCTTCTTTTTTGTGGTCACATGTGTCATGAACTGTTATTGTCTAGTAATTGTTTCCTTTCTACATCTTTTTTGCAAACAGGGCTATCCATTTCTCCTCGTTGCTATTGCGACCTTTTGGTGAACTGCACAAATCACTTTTTTATTAAGAGTGTTTTGTGCAGTTGTACTAAAATGTCACACGGGCAACATCTCTACATTTAAGTGCGACTGCACAAAGGGAGATTGGTTTTGCTCTATCCTCCTCATCCAACTTCGAGCCTAATCTTCTCCAACTAGTTAGTCTTAAGAGAGACTGCAAAGGTGACCGGATTCTATTTGTGTGTTTGTTTCATCAGCAGTCCTCTATTATCGTAATCACACTTAATATCTTTGGAACAGGGATGCTCAGCTCTATTTTAGTGGAACTGCACAAAATGATCGGAATTTTGCATGCTCCAGACAGCTACTTTTTTTCCCAACATGCCTTGTTGATTTAGGCAGTCGGGGGACGTTGCTGCCAATGAAAGCATGGATCAATTTTAATTTAACACCTTCTCACAACTCTGTCTTCAGTTGTGATGTAATTATTAACTCTGATCTACTAATAATTGACATGCATTAGCAAGGAAGTTAGTTTTTTATTGTTTCCGAAAGAGCATCGATGGCAAGTCACGCGAAACAAAAGCTGAAAGCTCACACCATTGTACAATTTCATGTCATTTGGAAAATTATTTGTATAGTACGTCAATTATGTAAACAAATGATGGAAGCTTGATAGCATTGCCAGAAGCCTCTTCATCATCCGAGTCCATGTGGCATGCACAAAATTATACTCCTTCGTTCCTAAATATTTGTCTTTTTACAAATTTCAAACGGGCATATTTTAGAGTGTAGATTCACTCGTTTTGCTTCGTATGTGTACTCCCTCTGTTCCCAAATATTCTATTCGTCTTTCTAGAGATTTCAACAAGTGACTACATACGGAGCAAAATGAGTGAATCTACACTCTAAAATATGTATATATATACATCTGTATGTGCCGGTCCATTTGAAATCTCTAAAAAGACAAATATTTGAGTAGTCACTCGTTGAAATCTCTAGAAAGACAAATATACTCCGGAGTATATATAAGAACTGAGGGGGTAGTGCACAACCGCATGGGAGACTCAGCCCGGTCGTTGTGCCGCATTAATAGTGAGTAATGAGCAGTCAAATCATAAGCCCCACCTTTCCCACTGTAAGTTGCTCTGAAGAAGCAACCATCAATACATTCTTCTTTGAATCCGCTCATACTACTCAATCCGTCACTGTTTATACAGCGCGCTAAAGAAAAAAGAAAAAAAATCTGTGGGACCAAGGCGACTAGCGACCGGCCTGAAAAATAGCATTGGTAGTTATAGCACGGCGTACACACATGCATGCAGTGCTTCCACCCCGGGTACACACATGCATGCACTTACTCCACTCCGTAGTAGTACAGTACATGGAGAGAAAATTGTGGACTTGGTTGAGGTTACCACGTCCTAATTAATTGAGCATTAAACCAAACGCGTCTAAAGTTTCTCTGGTGGTGGAAATGCATTGAGAGAAATGCATCAAAATGAAGCGTGCCCTGTAAACTGTGACGGAGGGAGGAGTAGTATGAAGGTGCAAAACCAGAAATGCAGCGTATGGCCAGTCGGTCAACGCACCTCCTCTTGGCATATGACTGACATGTGGGACAGGAGTGTGAGCAAACCGATCTCAATTGACGGCAAAGAGCCAACCCGTCGTTCCTTGAGAGAGACGAGGAGCGAGAACACACAGACGGGCTCGCACGGAGGCCAAGATATATTCGAGCATGGTTGGTTGATCGATATCATTCATTACATGTTGGGCTGCCGTTTTCCACCCTTCTCCGGAATAAACGTGTACTTTATCAGAGATAAAAAATAAGAATCTGACGGCTCCACCATGCGGTTCTAGTAGTAGTACTACTCGTACTACTGCGCTTGGCTCTTCACCTCTTCGTGAAGTCGAACAAGGTACTCCACATGTTGGGTACTACAGTGTATGCCTCTGACAATCTGACACCGAATGGACTGATGCATGTTGTAACACTTCAAAAATTTTGATTTGATTTTATTAAATTATTTGTTTGATTTAAAGGAGGTTGTTTGAATTTTTCTAAAAGAGGGACTCTCCTTCTCAAATCTTTTTATGAAAATTCTTTTTTAAAGGTCATTCTCGACCTTGATTTTTGGTTTTAAGGGTTTTTCATATTGTTTTGGCTCAACACAAATAATATAGGAAGGTTTTACAATTCTTTCTATTAAAAAGAAATCCTATGGATTTTGCATTTATTCTTGTTCCATTTAAAAAATTTCTCTTTTGCCATGACACATGTTGATATCTTTCTTCCAAAATCCACTCCCTACTTTGGAGCAAGTCAAACACCCAATTCCAGCAAGTTTCAACCTCTCTTAGATTTTCTTTCCATTTATTTTATCCTCAAATCTTTTTCTGTCATTTAAATTGGACTCTTGGGATTTACAAAGGAAGTACCAGATCCTTTAAGTTTCTGAGCCCAAGCAAATTACCCTGGCTAGTCCTTAGCACCCTCAACCAAGAACCATCAAGATCCACTGGTCCACAGTTCAAATTTTTCAAAATATGCTTGCTGCAAGTTTGAACCAGATTTGCCATTTTTGGTGAAATTCATTCTTTTTCTTCTCCTAAAAATCTGAGATAAATCAGGCAGCCTCTAGGTGCATCAAGAGACCACCTCACCAAGCCCCAACTCCAGAAAAATTTTCCACATGACAAAATCATTTCGTCGAGCAGGTGGCCGGCACTGTTTCTATCAAGTTTCAGAGTTTCAGTGTTTAGTTTGGTCGGCGGTGTTGTTTCTTGAGCCTTGGCGTCAATCTCGCCAGTGCTTGCGTTGGCACCTTGCTCACTGCTTCTCCTCCTTATCCAGTGCGCTGCACGGTCGTTTGGACGGGCGCAAGCGTCAGTGGCGACGTGTCTCGCCAATGCCGGCGTCTTCCGCGGTGGCAGAACCACCCGTGGTGGCCAGCAGGGGCCAGCCCTGCCAGACGGCGCCGGCCAGCACCGCCCACACCACCAGAAGACTTCCCGTGGCCGTCTCCTTCCCTGTGCGTGCCGCAGAGCCGTCGTCGTGGCCTGGAAAGCACAGAGCACACTCCCTTCCGTCGACGTGCCCGCGAGGTCGTTCCGTCGAGAGATTGGTGTATCACCCAAGTCATTCCAAGTTTAGCCCTTGAACGGAACCAGTGGACCAACACGATGATGCCCAATCACCTAAACCCCCAGCCCGACCACTGCCTTGCCGTAATCACTCGCCGGAGTTATCCCGTTCTCGGCAACCGCCTCGGGCCGGCTATAAATAGCGACCCCGAGCTCGCCTTCGACCAAGCACCAATCCTCCTCCTCACCAGAACCACGCCCAGCCACTAGGAGGACCTCGAGAAGGTCTTCTTCCCCGACTCCGGCCGCCCCGATCCGCTTCAGGCTCCGGCACGATTCTCTCCGGTGAGGGCACCCCCGCCTTCCAAACCTTGCCAGTAACCTCCTAGTGCACCCACTCTTTTGACCCTAGCCTCAATTTGGCGTCTGCATCCCTCCTCGGCGAGATCCACCACCGCCCGAACCACCGTCCGCTGGAGTGGAGGCCGCCGTCGATGTGGTGCTCACCGACGACCAACTCCACCACCCACAGGTGCGGAAGAGCTCAGTGAACCCGTAGCTACCCTCCGTTCCCCTACCTCGCCGTGGATCGACGCCGGCGACCACCGCGGTCCTCGGGCGCCGGCGTATTCTGTTTCCTTTTCAAAATTTTAAACCTGACATTCGGGACCCCTTGGGAAAAATACGTTTTCCCTTTGGGTTGGCGTATTACTATCCGAAGTGTTTTCTGTTTTTCTAAACAAGCCCCTAGAAAGTTTCTGTTTCATCACGGATTAGTCCCTCGACTAAAACCCTTATAACTTTTAAACAAAATATGATTTTGAGTTGATTCTTTTTCTGTCATCTTTATTTTTCTGTCTAGGTTTTTATCATATTTATTTGAAAAATATTTGGAACAATTTTATTGCACGCGCGGTATTTACGTTAGTATTCGATTTTCTTTTATAACATAGATACCGAAGGAGGTGACGGAGCCGCAAACTTCACCGAGCTAGCCTCCGACTACTCCGAGCCAGGCAAGCATGTTTGAACCTTTGATATGATGAGTGTTTTGCATGTTTGCTTGAGTAGTTATTTCATGGCATGTCCATATAAGCATCAGTGAGCGTTATATTGCATGCAAGGCAACTACGAGTGAACTTCGAAACTTGATGTGTTCATTTGATGGGAGATAACATGACCAAGTGGTGACATGAAAAGTGGTAAGCTGGTATTGTTGAAGCATGCCAGTCTTATGTCAACAGTCTAACTCTATTGTTAACGTGGATCAAGTCATGTTACCGTCCGTCCCCTTCTCATGCTGCCACATGTTTTCTGCAAAGAATACGGTTTACTAAGTTGCAAACCTCTTTCCTTGTACACACCAAATAGAGGGGCCGTGATGAGGGTTCCATGGCCCTGGATTAAAGCCCATCATCCGGTCAGGGGGCATGGGTATTTCCTGTTGGGACCGAGAGGGGGGCACCCCTTAGAGCACGTGATATAAATTTGATCCCATGCTATTCGAGGTTGTGACCTCCCCGTCTTAGAGTTTTTCTTGAATGTTGCCTAGGGTGATTCCTGGCAGCGGAATGTGGAATGGGTGTGTACTGGTTAGATGTGTTTCTCCTAAAATACCGTAAACGGAACTAGTTCTTTGTGACTACTGAAATCCGTTGGCTGTGGTTAAAGAGTACAAACTCCGCAGATTCAAAACCATTCGAATATCCATGTCTGCGATCAAGGACTTGTACATCATCTCAGTGCTAGTGTCAGTATCTGTGTCAAATCTTAGTGTCAACCTCAGTGGCAGTCTCCGGAGTATAAACAGGAAACTGAGAGTGGTAAACTCGGTGGAATATTATTCCTGTGGATGGACTAACCAGTTTATTATTATGTGCTGAGTAATTTCTTGGGTGATTTACCTTCATGGGTTACTTGGATTTGAATGGTGAAATATAAGCCCTTTATGTGATGTCGCTCAGACGTCCGACTGTGGCATTCTTGTTATTTACTTTCGGATATAAGCCCTTTATGTGATGTCGCTCAGACGTCCGACTGTGGCATTCTTGTTGTTTACTTTTGATATAAGCCCTTTATGCGATGTCGCTCAGATGTCCGACTGTGGCATTCTTGTTATTTACTTTTAATATAAGCCCTTTATATGATGTCGCTCAGACATCCGACTGTGGCATCCATGTTATTTACTTTCAATATAAGCCCTTTTCAAGATGTCGCTTAGACTTCCGACTGTGGCACGCACTTTTGTTTTATATTTCATTATAAGCCCTTTATGTGGTGTCTCCCTGACACCCGACTGCGGCATGCTAATTTATTTTTACCTTTCGAGGTGTCGCTTCAGACACCCGATCGGTCTTCAATTATTTTATTGGGATTTCGGGAGGACTACCGCCTGACTTCCTTTTTATTTAACATGCAGTGCAAATTTATTATCTGAGTGTGCATTACTAATCTGCTCATGTGCATCATGTTTGCATTTGTTATATCTTATGTCCAAACTGTCTTGCGAGTACATTCAAAGTACTCACCTGGCTTGTTGATTTGGCCAGATGTTGACGAAGGCGATCTTATGGATGAAGAGTTCGATAGTGAGTCTGACGCCTAGAGGAGTCCCAGTCAGCCCCGTGCGATCCTGGATTTGGTCACTTGTATTATATACGCTTCTGCTACACTAATGAAATCATCGAGCCTCACTCCGGCGCTCGATGAGCTGTAAGACCTAGGAGTCATGTCACCCACTTCACTGTGGCATATCCACCACCACGTTTATTACGAGTCTGTAGTTATGCCACCATACTCCTTGTGTCATATCCGCCTTTATGAATTATATCGGCGTGCTTGTAATAAATTGTTGAGCAACCTCAGCTCAACCTTGTATAATATTTAGTACTTCTGGATTTCTGTATCAAGGATTTGTCTACCAGTAAGAAGGATTCTTCTATACTGGTCCAATAAAAGGGTCGGTTTCTCAATAAATGTTCTATTGGAAAACCGGTCCTGACAACCTTGGTATCAGAGCCAGGCTGACTGTTGGAAGCCACTAGGTGTGATCGCTAATCGGTTATTAGCGTCTTAAGTGCTATTTTAACATTTTGCAAATGTAGCAATTTTCTGTTGGTCATCATAAATTTATGATCTGACTATTCGGAATTTTTGTCTACCTTTGTAGATGGCTGGCAGCGACTGTGAGTCACAGGTGTTCGCCAATATACCTGAGGGGTTTATCAAGCTTCTCGTCTCCATTGTCAAGGTCGCGATTGGGCCATCGGCTCGTCCGGAGTTCACACTCTACCAGCACAAGATCAGCGACAGTGTGTCCATGCACCAGGCCGCGGTGCAATTCAAGGGAGGACGTTCCGAGTCACGCCGCTTCCGATTTGTGGGAAGGGCCATGCCTACGGAGAGGCGTGCCATGCAGATGGCTGCCCCTGAGGCGATAGCTCGTCTCCGGGATGTTCTTCCTTCGATGAAGACTCGTCGCTACCGCTACCTCCCATGCCACGTGCCATACACTTGTCACTATGCATTCGCTCGCCCTAGGGGAGAGAGAGATGAGGCTATTGAGATGCTTGTTGAGTATCTCAAAGCTCTTGAGGCAGCTTTTGATAACCTCGTGGACGACCTTGTGGCTGCTCGTATGGACTTTGTTCAAGGCTGTTCCGCCAACAGGAGGGAGCTCCTCCATACGGCACCACCACTGACTTTCGTCTTGTCCTCAGCATCCTATGCAGCTCCCATCTTAGCCACCGCTCGCCGCCTTCCTACCACTGAGGAGTTTGACCAAGTCATTGCTCCTAGTCGAGTCAGTGCTGCACCACCTGCCGCGCCTGCACCAACTCCTCAACTCAGTACTTCGCGCCTGGAGCCTATTAGTGAGGAGGAGGTTGAGTCTCCAAAGAAGACTGGTCTTACCCTCAAGAGGCCAAGGGAAGTTTTACCATCTCTCGATCGAGTGCGCTTAGCAGCCGTAAGCGATGCACCAACTTGTATGATATGTTTATATGTATATAGGTTTGGTGAGAAGTAGTTTGTGTGCGCATCATGTAGGAACTCGGAGAAGTGCACTAGCCTAAATAACATGTCAGGAAGGTGTACGCACATCCAGAGTGATGTATTGTATAATTATGACCCGCGTGTAAGATATGTACTGAGCAGTCCCTCTCCATGCGCAATCAAATATTTTCTTGAAAAATCTTGGAGTCTTTAAAAATTCTGCCTTCACGAAATTATTTATTTTTGCGACTCATATTTTTTTTCTCATGAGTTCTGCAAAAATACCCCGGAGTGGAAAATGCCTCGTCCCTGGACTCGTTTCATGCCAAGTCCGGCGGAAGAAAATTATGGTACCCAGACAAGCAACAATTTCACACAGAGGCAGTCAAGTCAGCTAGGCAGTGAAGCAACATTTTCTCAAGTATGTCGCCTTTATGAGCAAAGCCAACAGTAGCATCAAGAAATGATGAATCATGTTATCAATATGGGAAATCACCGTGAACCATATCAGCAACATTCCAAATTGTCTGAACTACAAAAGACACGTCCCCCAACGTTCTCTCACACTGATAGACCTCTTGAGGCCGATGATTGGCTTCGGGACATTGAAAGGAAGTTAGTTATTGCACAATGTTCGGGCCATGAGAAGGTACTTTATGCACCTCACTACCTCTTGGAGCAATTTGCATCATGGTGGGAAAATTTTCTACACATGCACCCCAATGAAAATAACATCACCTGGGAAGAATTTAAAGAAGGTTTTCATGGGGCACACATTCCCAGAAGCATTATGAAGATCAAGAAAAGGGAGTTTGATGACCTCAAGCAGAGAAGCATGACAGTGACTGAGTACAATAGTCAGTTTACTCAATTATCTCGTTATGCCAACGAAGAGCATATGACTGAAAATAAAAAGATGGAAAAATCTCTGGACGGTCAGGCACCGGCACTTAAATGTCAGCTGGTCGTACACACCTTCCCGAATTTCAAAACACTTGTGGACAAGGCTATTACATTGGAAAATGAGTGCCGTAGCTTGGAGGATTTTTGCAAGCGCAAAAGGGACAAGACTACTCACGCTCGCAACAACCGGAACAAGACGGATTTTCAGAAGATTGGAGCGAACAAACCCACAACCAACGTTCCATGCCCAAACAAAAAATTTCATGCAAGGGACAAGGATTTTACGTATCGCCCAGGTGTTACTTGCTACGCTTGTGGAGAGGAAGGACACTATGCCAAACATTGCCCAAGCCGAACAACGGTGGAAATAATCCAGCTCCCAAGCGTAACAACTTCAACCCCAATAACAACCACAAGAGGGGTCACTTGAACCATGTGACCAAGGAGGAAGCACAGGATGCCCCGGATATCGTACTCGGTACGTCCCCTGTCAACACAATACCTGCCACGGTTTTGTTTTATAACATCCCAAATTTTCAATTTGGCATGCATACATAGGTCATCCATGCATATCATATTTTATTTCATTTTCGTTTGCCATCCTCGAAATCCTAAGAAACTCAAGGACCCTCGGAGAGAGTTGGGGATTTTCCGATTTTCATATTTGAATTTTATCAAATAATGAAGACGAGGATTTTGGATTTTATTATTTTCTCTCCAGAAAATATTTCATGTTTAATAATAAATGAGAGGAGATAATATGACTTCTCCAAAAATAATTGAAATATCAGAGGAAAAATGTTAAAATAATTATTTGGATTTTATTTTATTTATTTGGAATTTCATTTGCCCTAGAGAAAAATTTGCATGATTTAAAAATTGCATTTTAGGGGCCAAGAAAAGTTCATCTTGTTCTAAATATTTTATTTAGGCAAAGAAAACTTGTTTTGGTATTTTTAGATGTTTATTTCTTTGTCTAGGTTTTTTCTAAGTTTCATGAACGTTTAAAAAGGAGACCTGGGCTAAGGGCCCAGTGAGCAGCCCCAGCCGCCGAAACCGCCGCCGCCTTCGCGTCACACAGCAGCGTCAACCCGGACTCCATCGCCGCCGCCGCCTTGCCCCTTCCCCACGTCGGACCCCCCCAACCTATATATATAGCCCCCCCCCCCTCTATACCACCACCGCCACCACCGCCGCCCCACCGGAGCCCGAGCCGAGCCGAGCCCGAGCCGCCTCTAGCCGCCGCCGCCACTCCCGCCGCCACCCGCATCCGCGCACCCGCCGCCTCGCCGAGCCGCTGAGCCGCCCTCCCGGGACGACCTCGCCGAGGTAGCCTCGTCATGGTTTGTTTTAGAAAACCCCTTCGTTTTTTTAAGAAAAACCCTAGCCCGTTTTTTTATAGATCGGTTTTATTTCTCCGATTTATTTGTTTTACGAGCGTTCGCTCGTTCGTTCGTTTTTTCGAACGTGTTCATCGTTTAGTTTCTGCTAAAGAACGTTCATCCGTTTAACCGTTCGTCGTTTTCTTTTGTCGGATTCATTCCGCGATTTTTCCGATCGCGATTTCTGATCCGATGTTCGAATTAGTATAACTTTTCGCTCGTTTATCAGAATCAGGCGATTCAAGCGCCTGGAGTTTCATCTCGAAACCCTCTTTCCGAATAGTCAACTCAAACAAGTTTTTGCCTCTGTAAAATTTGACCCTAGTTCAGATTAGTAAACGGATCTTGTTTCTTTCGCCGTTTGAGTTTCGTTGCTCCGTTTGGTTTGATTTTTCTTGTGAACCGGAGTTCTTAAGTTGAACTCTCCGGTCAACCTCTTTCAGTTGAAGTTTCGTTTGTGCATCTTTGCTTGTTGCTTATGTATGTATTGTTTGCTTGCGATAGAATTCCCGGAGTGCGAAGCGTGTTACTACGAGTCTCTAGGATTCACGGATCGTCAGCAAGGCAAGTAACACTTGATCATATTTCCTTTCGTAGCCAATTTTTATGCATTAGTTCAACCCTCAAACATTGCATGGTTAGGATGTCATTAATTTGTGGGTTGGGAAGTAGATGATGAGGTAGGAACCTATTGCCCTGTTACTATCAAACCCTCGGGAGTTACTTCTACGTGTTGCTTATATTGCTATGCTATGCTCGTAGACGTGGTTTGGGTTTGAGAGATATTCATGACAGATGTGAGATTGTTAATTAATGGATTACTTTAAGGTGGCAACTTAAATACACATCCTGGTGGATTGAGGCACTGGGGAACCCAAAGGTTGTTCTGCTTTTATTTTTGGAAATCCTGGGGTACCCGTGTGATCTTCCAATGGACCGCCACCCAGGCTCAAAGGGAGCTGAGATTATTCATGCTAGAAACTTCCGTGTGCAGCCACAAGCTATTATGAGCTCTAGCATAGTTGAGTAAGTTACGTGAAGCTCTTGAAGAGGTAGATCAGCAGGTAGTGGGTTTTGTAGGTTTGGTGTGATCTATCCGGAGTAGAGAGTTAATGTTTCCGAAAGACTGTGTCTCGGTCATCCGTTTCTCAAACACCATGTAGTGCGAGAAATCAACGGAGGCGATTGAGTCTTGTGGGGAAAAGTGCGCAAACCTCTGCAGAGTGTACATTCTAATCATGGTTAGCCGTGTCCCCGGTTATGGACAATTCTGAGTATCTAGTACTTGAGTAATTACATGTATCTCATCACTCTAAATTAATATTGTTGGGTTGTTAATTACTTTAATTGGGATTGAGTTGGGGTTATACCTTTTCAATGATGTTTCAACCACCATGATAGTTAAATTAAAATTTATTCCTTTGATGTAGGGAAAAATTGGCTTTCCGCAAACTGTAACCGTAGAGCTTTCCACTAGCTAAATATGCATGTAGTGTTAGCATTATTCTGTTATTGCTCTGTTGTGTTACATTGCCAGCATATTCCATGTGCTGACCCGTTCTCGGGCTGCAACGTATTATGTTGCAGACTTTTCAGACGAGGAGTAAGGTTCGATAGGTCGTTGCCGTGCAGCTCAGTTATGTCGTTGGAGTTGATGGACTCACTTTATCTTCCAAGCCTTCATGTTATCGTATTAAATGGCCTTAAGCCATATTATTGTAATAAGTTCTCTTTTGAGACATTCGATGTAATAAGTGTGTGATTGCTACTCTGTTATAAATCCTTCGAGTCTTGTGTGTGTCGGCATTACCGATCCGAGGATGACACGGAAGCACGTAGACTTGACCATCTGAGGTCGGGTCGCTACAAGATGGTATCAGAGCACACGCTGAGTGTAGGACACGACCACTAAGATAAAACCATAGGTCACTCTTCTCTACTCATTTCTGACTCCTCTCCATTTTTCCACTCTTTAGGATGACGGAGGTGAAGTACGAGTTTGCACAACCGGATGAAGACACACCTTTTGGACGCCACTTGAAGGAAGTCACTAGGTACCTGAATATTGGAATACCAAGCTTCACCGGGACGTACAACGCCACCTTACCAGAAGAAGAGTGCTGGAAGATTCAAGCTCTAGTTCCCGGAAGGACGTTTGCGCCAAGCACGGAGCCCATAGTGTGTGTTTTCAATGCACCAACATGGAGTTTGGGAAAGAGTATGGCAGCTCACATTACCATGGGACGCATTGGAGAAGTCTACAATAGGGAGCTTAAAGACACCATATATCAAATATGTGGGCGCCGAGGACGAGCAATGGGAAGTAATCAGCACCAAGAAGGATAGATCCATTGCAGCTTACATCCAGAGCTAAACCAGCACATTCGACGTCAGAGAACCAGATGTCTTGCAGACATGATGGATTTGAAGAAGGTGAAAACTAGGATCATTGAGCTGGAGGAAGAACTCAAGTTTACACGCCGATGGATATGAGGAAGAAATCAAGACCCTCATGGAGAAGAATGACGACCTAGTCAAGAAGATCGGAGTCTTCATGGGAGGACCAGCACCGAAAGAAGAAGAAGAAGATCCCACTTGTCCGGACAACTACATCATCATCGACGACACCGACTCTGATCCAAGTGATGATGACTATGAAGACGAAGCTAGAGCAGACATCATGGAGTCTTCCACCGATCAAAAATTCTAGATGACCACCATATAATAGTAGTATTCCCCCATGTAACTAGTAGTAGTTGAGCACTTATGCGATAGTCCTTGACCGTTTTGTATGCCCTTGCTTGATTGAATGAATGTGTGTGTTTGCCTCATGAGCATATGGGTAGTGTTTTCTCGCTAGACCTCTTTCTATTCTAATCTCTTCCATCTAAACCCTCAGATGCCTCCGAGACGTGACCCCGGTTTTGTTTTCCCACCGGAGCTCACCCAGTTGATCCAGCAGCAGAATGCCTTGATGCAGTTGCTAGTTCAGAATCAGGGCAACAACAACAACAACAACAACAACAACAACCCGCCGCCAGTGGACAATTTAGCCCGCTTTCTGAGGTTACAACCACCGGTGTTTTCCAGTAGCACCGAGCCAATAGTTGCTGATGATTGGCTACGCCGTATTGGAAGGGAGTTAACCACCGCAGGATGCACGGATGCTGAAAGGGTGCACTTTGCCGCACATCAATTGGATGGACCAGCAGCCGCATGGTGGGAGAATTACACGGCTACTTTTCCTATAGCCAATGTCACTTGGGACCAGTTCCAACGAGCTTTCCGCACGGCCCATGTTTCAACTGGAGCCATGCAGATAAAGAAGCGTGAGTTTCGCAACTTATGCCAGGGGAACCGTACTGTGGCCCAGTACGTGGATGATTTTAGCAAGTTATCACGCTATGCCCCTGATGATGTGGCCACAGATGCCGCGAAGCAAGAGAAGTTTATGGAAGGGCTGAATGATGAGATGAGTATGCAGTTGATGGTGGCAACCTTCAACAACTACCAGGAGTTGGTAGATAAGGCCCTAATGATTGAAGGGAAGCAACAGCAGATTGAGAACCGTAAAAGGAAGTATGGACAAGGGAAGTATAACTCAGGAACTCACCAGAAGCCTCGCTTAACCCCGAACTCGGAAGGACTTGTTCATAACCATGGAGGACATAACCATACTGGAGGAGGATCGCATAACCAAAATGGTGCGAAGAACGGGAATCGGAATGGAGTCAAAAATAATCAGAATCGCTCTAACCCAGCTACACCCGCCAAGAGGGACTTAAGCCAAGTTATTTGCTTCAAGTGCGGGAAGACAGGGCACTATGCCAATGACTGCCCTGAAGGAAAGAATGAAAACGAAAATGGAAGCGCTAGGA
This sequence comes from Aegilops bicornis, assembly GCA_021605145.1. Classification (NCBI taxonomy): domain Eukaryota; kingdom Viridiplantae; phylum Streptophyta; class Magnoliopsida; order Poales; family Poaceae; genus Aegilops; species Aegilops bicornis. The sequence goes on along the minus strand of CM038669.1, from coordinate 563,310,766 downwards.
AGAAGAACAATCCATTCAACAAAGGACAAGTGAACCACGTTAACGTGGAGGAAGTTGAAGAGCAGCCGGACGCGGTTATAGGTAAGTTTTTGGTTCAGTCATTTACCGCTATTGTTCTTTTCAATACTGGTGCATCGCATTCATACATATCAAGGGGATTTATGGAAAAGTTTAAGTTACCAACCCAAACCCTTAGGACCCCTCTTCTAGTGAGCTCGCTCGAGCAGTAGTACATGGCTAGCAGATGGTGCCCCCAGATACCCCTAATCATTGGCACGCATGTTTTTCCGTCTGACCTAATTATCTTGGAGTCGCAAGGATTGGTTGTGATATTAGGTATGGAGTGGATGTCAAAGTATGGAGGAAGTATTGACTGTGCTAGCAAGTCAATTTATCTTACCACCCGGAGGAAAAAGGATTAAGTATGTATCTAGGCATGTGCCTAGGAGGAGCTAAGTGAATGCCCTCACGGGAGTTGTATGCAGGAGGAAGTACACCTAGTAAAGGATTATCCAGATGTTTTTCCGGAGGAGTTACCGGGCATGCCACCGGATCGAGACATCGAAGTTTACGATAGAACTATTGCCGTGCAGGCCAATATCAAAGAGACCCTACCGGATGCCCGCAAATGATCTGGAGGAAATTAAGAAGCGAGATCAAGGAGCTATTGGAGAAAGGTTACATTCGTAGAAGTTCATCACCTTGGGGAGCCCCAAGACTTTTGGTTGAGAAGAAGGATAAATCCCTAAGGATGGTTGTTGATTACCGAGCTCTGAATGAAGTAACGATAAAGAACAAGTATCCATTACCAATGATTAATGATCTGTTTGGTCAGTTGCAAGGAGCTAAGGTGTTTTCGAAGATTGATCTACGATCAGGATACCATCAGTTGAAGATCCGAGAGAAGGATATACCAAAGACAGCATTTACCACACGGTATGGATTATATGAGTATACGGTTATGTCATTTGGACTAACTAACGCCCCTGCCTATTTCATGAGTATGATGAACAAAGTGTTCATGGAGTATTTGGACAAGTTTGTTGTGGTGTTTATTGATGATATTATGGTCTACTCGAAGAACGAAGAGGAGCATGCGGAACACCTACGTTTGGTTCTCGAGAAACCTGTGGAACACCAGTTATACGCCAAATTCAGCAAGTGCGAGTTTTGGTTGAAGGAAGTTGGATTTCTTGGGCATGTTATATCGTGAGAGGGTATAGCAAGAGACCCCAAGAAGGTTCGGGCCAACATCGAATGGTTGGCACCCACTTCAACAAGCGAGATTCGCAGTTTCCTTGGACTGGCAGGATATTATCGGAGATTCACTGAGAATTTTTCCAAGATTGCTAAGCCAATGACTGAATTGCTAAAGAAGGATACTAAGTTGAAATGGACAGAGGATTGCGAGACAAGCTTTCAAGAGTTGAAGAAACGGTTGACTACAGCCCCAGTGCATACATTGCCAGATATACATAAGGAGTTTCAAGTGTATTGTGACGCCTCTCGCTTGGGACTTGGATGTGTTCTTATGCAGGACGGAAAAGTTGTTCGTATGCCTCACGACAGCTAAAGCCACACGAGTTGAACTATGCCACGCATGATTTGGAGTTAGCAGCTGTAGTACATGCGTGAAGACACAGAGACATTATCTTATTGGAAACCGTTGTGATGTGTACACGGATCATAAGAGTTTGAAGTACATTTTCACCACGTATGAGTTAAACCTCGCAAGAGGAGATGGCTGGAACTCATAAAGGATTACGACATGAAGCTACACTATCATCCAGGAAAGGCCAACGTGGTAGCAGACGCGTTGAGCCGGAAGAGTTATGCCAATATCCTTGAAAGCAAAGGATTGCCAAAGGAGTTAGCTGCGGAGATCATGGAACTTCGATTGGAGATTGTTCCAAGAGGTTTTCTTGCAATAATGGAGGTTCAGTCGACGTTATTGAACAAGATTCGAGAAGCTCAGAAGAAGGACAAAGAGATTGCTGAGATAAAAGAGAAGATGGGCGAACGAAAAGCCAAAGGTTTTCGCGAGGATGAGCACGATACCTTGTGGTTTGAGGACCGGATTTATGTGCCCAACAATTCGGAGATCAGGAAGTTAATACTTCAAGAGGCCGATGACTCACCATACTCGATTCACCCCGGAAACACCAAGATGTATTTGGACTTGAAGGAACGTTTACGTGGACTGGTATGAAGTAGGATATCGCCGAGTTTGTAGGCGTTTGTGATGTATGTCAGAGTGTGATGGCAGGGCATCTAAAGCCAGCAGGACTTTTGCAGCCTATGCCAATACCCGAATGGAAGTGGGACAAACTTGGCATGGACTTTATTACCGGATTACCCAGAACCAAGGCAGGATATGATTCAATATGGGTAGTTGTGGATCGTTTGACCAAAGTAGCTCACTTCATCCAAGTGAAAACAACTTATACAAGTGCCAAGTTGGCCAAGATATATATGACCAGGATCGTATGTTTGCACGGAGTTCCGAGGAGCATCGTATCAGATAGAGGAACACAGTTTACTTCAAAGTTTTGGCATCAGCTACACCAGACTTTGGGTACCAGATTGGAGTTTAGTACCGCGTTCCACCCATAGACGGATGGACAGACAGAGAGAGTCAACAACTTTCTGGAGGACATGTTGAGAGCCTGTGCGCTAGATTATGGATCTAGTTGGGATGACAATTTGCCATACGCAGAGTTCTCGTACAACAACAGCTACCAGGCCAGTTTGAAGATGGCACCGTTCGAAGCTCTGTATGGACGCAGATGTAGAACACCATTGATGTGGGATGAGGTTGGAGACCGTCAGTTGTTTGGACTAGATTTGATCAAGGAATCAGAGGAGAAGGTTAAACTGATCAGAGATGTACTAAAGATTGCTCGGTCTAGATGTAAGAGTTACGCAGATTCAAAACGCAAGGAAGTAACCTATGAAATTGGAGACAGAACCTATCTGCGAGTATCACCCTTGAGGGGAGTGGAACGTTTTGGAGTGAAGGGAAAGTTAGCCCCAAGATTTGTAGGACCTTATCATGTTTTGGAACAGATGGGAGAAGTTGCCTACAAGCTGGAGTTACCTGAAGGATTGACAGGAGTTCACGATGTGTTTCATGTATCACAGCTGAAGAAGTGCCACGCTGAGATGGCCGATATACCGTTAAATGATACAGTGCCCCTAGAGGCGATACAGTTGGATAGTAATTTGACTTATGAGGAGAAGCCAGTAAAGATTCTTGATTTCGACAAATGAAGTCACTCACAAAGAAGATTATCAAGTTTTGCAAAGTTCAATTGTGAGCCACCATACCGAGGAGGAAGCCACCGGGAGCGAGAAGATGATATTCGCAAGGACCATCCGCACCTATTTTCTAGCCAACCCGAATCTCGAGGGCGAGATTCATCTTAAGGGGGGTAGGTTTGTAACATCCCAAATTTTCAATTTGGCATGTTATACATAGGTCATCCATGCATATCATATTTGATTTCATTTTCGTTTGCCATCGTCGAAATCCTAAGCAACTCCAGGACCCTCGGAGAGAGTTGGGGATATTCCGATTTTCATATTTGAATTTTATCAAATAATGAAGACAAGGATTTTGGATTTTATTATTTTCTCTCCGGAAAATATTTCATGTTTAATAATAAATGAGAGGAGATAATATGACTTCTGCAAAAATAATTGAAATATTGGAGGAAAAATGTTAAAATCATTATTTGGATTTTATTTTATTTATTTGGAATTTTATCTGCCCTAGAGAAAAATTTGCATGATTTAAAAATTGCATTTTAGGGGCCAAGAAAAGTTCATCTTGTTCTAAATATTTTATTTAGGAAAAGAAAACTTGTTTCGGTATTTTTAGATTTTTATTTATTTTTCTAGGATTTTTATAAGTTTCAAGTAGAACGCTTTAAAAAAAAGGAAAAAGGAGAATCATACCGATCGGGCTAAGGGCTCACCAGCAGGCCCAAGACAGCCGAGCCGCCGCCTTCCTGCCGCCGCCGCGTCTCAACCCGGACTCGTCGCCGCCGTCGCCTTTGCCCTTCCCCAAGTCGGACCCCCCAACCTATATATAGCCGCCCCCCCTCTAAACCACCACCGCCAGCACCGCCGCCCCTCTCGGAGCCCGAGCCGGAGCCCGAGCCCCGAGCCGCCGCCGCCAAGTCGTAGCCGCCGCCTCTAGCCGCCGCCACTCTCCCGCCGCCACCGCATCCCGCCGCACCCCGCCGCCCCTCGCCGAGCCCCGCCGGAGCCGCCCGCCCGCCGGACGACCTCGCCGGAGGTAGCCCCTCGTCGCCGGTTTTTTTAGAAAACCCCTTCGGTTTTTTAAGAAAAACCCTAGCCCGTTTTTTTTATAGATCGGTTTTATTTCTCCGGTTTATTTGTTTTGCGAGCGTTCGCTCGTTCGTTCGTTTTTTCGAACGTGTTCGTCGTTTAGTTTCTGCTAACGAACGTTCGTTCGTTTAGCCGTTCGTCGTTTTCTTTTGTCGGATTTATTCCGCGATTTTTCCGATCGCGATTTCTGATCCGATGTTCGAATTAGTATAACTTTTCGCTCGTTTATCGGAATCAGGCGATTCAAGCGCCTGGAGTTTCATCTCGAAACCCTCTTTCCGAATAGTCAACTCAAACAAGTTTTTGCTTCTGTAAAATTTGACCCTAGTTCAGATTAGTAAACGGATCTTGTTTCTTTCGCCGTTTGAGTTTCGTTGCTCCGTTTGGTTTGATTTTTCTTGTGAACCGGAGTTCTTAAGTTGAACTCTCCGGTCAACCTCTTTCAGTTGAAGTTTCATTTGTGCATCTTTGCTTGTTGCTTATGTATGTATTGTTTGCTTGTGATAGAATTCCTGGAGTGCGAAGCGTGTTACTACGAGTCTCTAGGATTCACGGATCGTCAGCAAGGCAAGTAACACTTGATCATATTTCCTTTCGTACCCAGTTTTTATGCATTAGTTCAACCCTCAAACATTGCATGGTTAGGATGTCATTAATTTGTGGGTTGGGAAGTAGATGATGAGGTAGGAACCTATTGCCCTGTTACTATCAAACCCTCGGGAGTTACTTCTACGTGTTGCTTATATTGCTATGCTATGCTCGTAGACGTGGTTTGGGTTTGAGAGATATTCATGACAGATGTGAGATTCTTAATTAATGGTTTACTTTAAGGTGGCAACTTAAATACACATCTGGGTGGATTGAGGCACCTGGGGCACCCAGTGTTGTTTGTTTTATTTTTGGAAATCCCGGGGTACCCGTGTGATCTTCCTATGGACCGCGACCCAGGCTCAAAGGCAACTGAGATTATTCATGCTAGAAACTTCCGTGTGCAGCCACAAGCTATTATGGGCTCTAGCATAGTTGAGTAAGTTACGTGAAGCTCTTGAAGAGGTAGATCAGCGGTGTAGTGGGTTTTGTAGGTTTGGTATGATCTATCCGGAGTAGAGAGTTAATGTTTACGAAGATCGTGTCTCGGTCATCCGCTTCTCAAACACCATGTAGTGCGAGAAATCAACGGAGGCGATCGAGTCTTGTGGGGAAAAGTGCGCAAACCTCTGCAGAGTGTACAATCTAATCATGGTTAGCCGTGTCCCCGGTTATGGACAATTATGAGTATCTAGTACTTGAGTAATTACATGTATCTCATCACTCTAAATTAATATTGTTGGGTTGTTAATTACTTTAATTGGGATTGAGTTGGGGTTATACCTTCTCAATGATGTTTCAACCACCATAATAGTTAAATTAAAATTTATTCCTTTGATGTAGGGAAAAATTGGCTTTCCGCAAACTGTAATCGTAGAGCTTTCCACCAGCTAAATATGCATGTAGTGTTAGCATTATTTTGTTATTGCTCTATTGTGTTACATTGCCAGCATATTCCATGTGCTGACCCGTTCTCGGGCTGCAACGTATTATGTTGCAGACTTTTCAGACGAAGAGTAAGGTTCGATAGGTCGTTGCCGTGCAGCTCAGCTATGCCGTTGGAGTTGATGGACTCACTTTATCTTCCAAGCCTTCCGCTGTTATCGTATTAGATGGCCTTAAGCCATATTATTGTAATAAGTTCTCTTTTGAGACATTCGATGTAATAAGTGTGTGATTGCTACTCTGTTATAAATCCTTCGAGTACTGTGTGTGTCAGCATTACCGATCCATGGATGACACGGAAGCACAGAGACTTGACCATCTGAGGTCGGGTCGCTACATGTTTGATTCTGGAGCTTCTCTTGGAAATTTGCTTTGCAACATGATTTTTCGATGCTTCCCTTGGAAAAATCCATGATCATCAAGTCCCCCGGGATTAAGCAAATCACTCAGAGTTACTGCCAAGGTGTGGTTACTGAGATTGAGAGATTAAAGTTTCAGGCAAACCTCATTGTATTGGAAAATAGGGGACTGGATGTTATCCTAGGAATGGACTGGTTAACCACCAACAAGGGATTTATCGACTGCTTCAATCGGACTGTAATTCTTACTCATCATCACAAGAAGACGATAAAGGTTGCAGCTCAAGAAAGACCAGTGTCACGGCAACCAAGGTTGAACAAGGTGGACATTGCAGAGTTAAGGAAAGTTCCAGTGCTGTGTGAGTTCCCTGACGTATTTCCCGAAGAACTACCAGGCATGCCACCAGACTGGGAAATAGAATTCATCATTGAACTAGCACCCGGAACCACCCCCATTTACAAGAAACCCTATAGAATGGCACCCTCCGAGTTGGTAGAATTAAAGAAGCAAATAAAAGAATTACTAGACAAAGGATTTATACGGGCCAGCTCCTCACCTTGGGGTTCACCAGTTTTATTTGCCAAGAAAAAGGATGGGACACTGAGATTATGTATAGACTATCGAGCTCTCAACATGGTCACCATCAAAAACAAATATCCGATGCCACGGATAAATGATTTATTTGACCAGCTCGCACAAGCCAAGGTGTTCTCAAAAAATGATTTAAGGTTGGGGTATCATCAATTAAAAGTACGGACAGAAGATATCCCTAAGACAACATTCACCTCCAGATACGGATTATATGAATCTACAGTAATGCCGTTTGGACTGACAAACGCTCCCGCATATTTTGTTCACCTCATGAACAAAGTGTTTATGAAATTTATGGACAAATTTGTTGTGGTGTTCATTGATGATATTCTGGTATACTCTAAGACACCGGAAGAACATGCTGAACATCTCAGAATTGTACTGGGAGAATTGAGGAAACATCAATTATACGCCAAATTCAGCAAATGTGAATTTTGGTTAAGACCGTGCTTGGCTGGAAACCACCAGCCAACGTGACAGATGTACGAAGTTTCCTAGGAATGGCTGGATATTACCGAAGGTTTGTTGAGGGGTTCTCCACCATAGCAAAACAATGACACAGTTACTCAAGAAGGATAAGAAATTTGTATGGACTGAAGCTTGCGAGAAAAGTTTCCAAGAACTCAAAAGGAAGTTAACAACAGCACCAGTATTGGTTGTACCGTACATACACAAAAGCTTTGAAGTATATTGTGACGCATCCCGGAATGGCCTCGGATGCGTACTAATGCAAGAAGGCAAAGTAGTCGCATATGCTTCCAGGCAACTACGAAAGCATGAAGAAAACTACCCTACTCACGACTTGGAATTGGCAGCAGTCATTCATGCACTCAAAGAGTGGAGGCACTTTTTGCTTGGAAATCGTTGTGAAATATATACGGACCATAAAAGCCTCAAATATATCTTCACACAACCAGAACTCAATTTGCGACAATGGCGCTGGTTGGAATTAGTGAAAGATTATGATGTTGGCATTCACTACCATCTAGGAAAGGCACATGTAGTGGCAGATGCTCTTAGTCGCAACCCCAGCTCAGGCAACGACAGTCTACAGAACTTGAGACCGGAATTTCAGCAGGAGTTCGCCAAAATCAACTTGGTGATGGTCACTGAAGGCAATGTGTCAAATTTGGAAATACAGCCCACCCTAATGGAACAGATTAAGAAGGCTCGGCATGGACATGCCAAAGATCGAAGGCATAAAAAGAAAAGTGAGTATGGGCAAGGCCTCGAATTAAATAAATGAGACGATAAGGGAATATTATGGTACGGAGACAGACTTTGCGTGCCCAATATAGAGAACCTCAAACAGCAAATTCTAGCCGAAGGCCACACTACTCCATATTCAATCCACCCTGGAGGAACCAAAATGTATAAGGACATTCAGAAAAAATTTTGGTGGCACGGTATGAAGAGGGATATAGCCACATTCATTGCATGTTGTTATTCGTGTCAGCGCATTAAAGCCGGGCACCAAAGACCAGCAGGACTATTACAGCCAAACAGGATACCTGAGTGGAAATGGGACGAAATTGGAATGGATTTTATTGTCGGACTACCTCGGTCACAAAGACGGAAATGATGCCATATGGGTCATCACGGATAGATTAACCAAGGTGGCACATTTCATTCCCGTAAAGACAACCTACACCACTCAGAAGCTTGCCAAACTTTATCTCTCCCGTATAGTTTGTCTGCATGGAATCCCAAAGACTATAATATCCGACAGGGGCACTCAATTCGTCTCTAAATTTTGGGATCATTTACAACAGGCTCTGGGAACTCAACTAGTATTCAGTACAGCATACCACCCCCAGACTGATGGACAAACTGAACGCGTGAACCAAATTCTAGAGGACATGCTGAGAGCATGTGTTCTTGAAAGTGCAACTATCCCTAGGTGGTTTTGGTAATTCATAACAACATATAGCTCATTGAGCCAATGCTATTCCAAGACTATTATTTCAGGAAAGCTCAATGAATGGCATGGCATGGATGATGAAAGTGGATCCCTCAAAATACTAAGGGCAAAGGATTGGCTCAAGCTCAAAAGCTCAAGACTCTTCATTTTACATTTTAGTGATCCAAGATCACATTGAGTCTATAGGAAAAGCCAATACTATCAAGGAGGGATGAGGTGTTGCTTAATGAGCCTCTTGCTTCATGTGCTTAGTGATATGCTCCAAAACCCTCAACTACTTTCCCACATCCACAAATGACCTAAACCTAAAGCCAAAATCGGTCACACCGATTCTTTCTATCCGTTGCCACCGATTCCAAAAGTCATAGCCACTGCCACAAACCCTAAGCAAATCGGTCTTACCGATAGGGATCTCTGTCTCACCGAGATGGGGTTGCAATCTCTCTGTTTCCCTTCGTAACATTTCGGTCTAACCGAAGTGAGCGATTGGTCCCACCGAGATTGCAATGTAAACTCTCTGTTTCCTTCTTGTAACATTTCAATCTCACCGAAAAGAGCAAATCGGTCCCACCGAGTTTACCTGACCAACTTACTGGAAAGCTTATTACCAAATCGGTCTCACCGAGTTTGTGTAATCGGTCTTACCGAGATTATGTTATGCCCTAACCCTAACCGAGTCGGTCTCACCGAGATGCATGTCAGTCCCACCGGAAATCATTAATGGTCACTAGGTTTACTAAATCGGTCCGATCAAGTTTAACGATTCGGTCCCACCGAGTTTGGTAAATTGTGTGTAACGGTTAGATTTTGTGTGGAGGCTATATATACCCCCTCCACCTCCTCTTCATTCGTGGAGAGAGCCATCAGAACAAACCTACACTTCCAACTTACTAGTTAGAGAGAACCACCTACTCATGTGTTGAGGCCAAGATATTCCATTCCTACCATATGAATCTTGATCTCTAGCCTTCCCCAAGTTGCTTTCCACTCAAACCCTCTTTCCACCACATCCAAATCCTATGAGAGAGAGTTGAGTGTTGGGGAGACTATCATGAGAAGCACAAGAGCACGGAGTTCATCATCAACACACCATTTGTTCCTTCTTGGAGAGTGGTGTCTCCTAGATTGGCTAGGTGTCACTTGGGATCCTCCGACAAGATTGTGGAGTTGAACCAAGGAGTTTGTAAGGGCAAGGAGATCGCCTACTTCGTGAAGATATACCGCTAGTGAGGCAAGTCCTTCATGGGCGACGACCATGGTGGGATAGACAAGGTTGCTACTTCGTGGACCCTTCGTGGGTGGAGCCCTCCGTGGACTCACAAGGCCGTTACCCTTCGTGGTTTGAAGTCTCCATCAACGTGGATGTACGATAGCACCACCTATCGGAACCACGACAAAAACATCCGTGTCTCCAATTGCGTTTGAATCCTCCAAACCCTTCCCTTACTTTCTTGCAAGTTGCATGCTTTAATTTCCGCTGCCTATATACTCTTTGCATGCTTGCTTGAATTGTGTGATGATTGCTTGACTTGTCCTAAAATAGCTAAAATCTGCCAAACTATAAAATTGGGAAAAGGGTAAGTTTTTATTGGTCAAGTAGTCTAATCACCCCCCTCTAGACATACTTCAAGGTCCTCCAAGTGGTATCAGAGCTTTGGTCTCCATTTGCTTTGATTTCCATAGCTTTTGGTGGTCATAGCCTTGGTTTCACAACCTAGGAGAGTATGGCGTCTAGCGAGGGAAATTATCACCGTAGAGGTCCTTACTTTGATGGTACTAATTTTGCTAGTTGGAAGCATAAGATGAAAATGCATATTCTTGGACATAACCCCGCCGTTTGGGAAATTATTTGTATTGGCTTGCAAGGTGAATTCTTCGATGGGAGAGAACCGAACCGTGAAGCTAATGCGGAAGAATTGAAGTTGTTGCAATACAACGCTCAAGCATGTGACATCATCTTCAACGAATTGTGCCCCGAAGAATTCAACAAAATCAGCCGTCTTGAGAATGCAAAGGAAATTTGGGATACTTTGATTGATATGCACGAAGGTTCCGACTCCGTCAAGGAATCCAAGTTGGATGTGCTCCATAGTCAGCTTGACAAGTTCAAAATGAAGGATGGTGAAGGTGTCGCTGAAATGTACTCTAGGCTTGCTCTTATCACAAATGAGATTGCCGGCTTAGGGAGTGAAGAGATGACCGACAAATTCATCATCAAGAAAATCCTAAGAGCATTGGATGGAAAGTATGATACCGTGTGCACATTGATCCAAATGATGCCAAACTACAAAGATCTCAAGCCAACGGAAGTCATTGGAAGGATTGTTGCTCATGAGATGTCACTCAAGGATAAGGAGGAACTTCACAACAAGTCAAGTGGTGCTTATAATGCCTCAAGTGAAGCCCCCACATCATCAAGTGAGAAACCAACCTTCAATGAAGAATTGAGCTTAATGGTGAAGAACTTCAACAAATTCTACAAAAGTAGAAGCAAAGAAAGAAGCTCCAAGTCAAGGTCTTACAATGACAAGAGATCTTCTAGTCGAGAGCGCAATTGCTACAATTGTGGGAGACCCGGACACTACTCCAATGAGTGTACGGCACCCTACAAAAGAAGAGAAGATTCTCCAAGAAGAAGGAGCAAAAGAGAAGAATCACCACCAAGAGAGAGGAGGAGTAGAGATGATCGCTATGAGCGAAGACCCTCACGGAGAAGCAAGGATTCGGAAAGGAAGGACAAGTCATCAAAGAGCTACACAAAACAAAGACATCAAGCTCATTTTGGTGAATGGGTATCCGGCTCCGAATCCTACCATCACTCCGAGAGAAGCTATCACTCCGACTCCGAATATACTCAAGATGAAGGTGTTGCCGGTCTAGCACTTGTGTCAACCAACTCCTACGACATATTTGAATCACCAAATGAAGGAATTGGAAGATGCTTCATGGCCAAAGGTCCAAAGGTAACACATCCCGAGTATGTTGATTTTAATAGTGATGAAGATGACTTGCTAGGTGATGATGATTTACTTGTTGACAACTCTAGTGATGAATACTATGATGAAACGTCAATTAATCATGCTAATCAAACGAATGACAATGATAAGGAGAAAATTGAGCTTCTAACTAAAGAACTAAACACTCTTAAGTTGGCTCATGATCATCGAGAACTTTTAAGGGCTCATGAGAAGTTACGCTTTGAAAAGCTCAATCTTGAGAAAGAGCATGAGTTCTTAAAGGCAATCAATGATGATCTCCGCAAGAAAAGTTCTTCTTACATTGCCAATCGTTTACTCTTATCTACTTACATGCCTCAAGTCAAGTCTAGTAACAAGTACAAGAAAGATACTTCCTCTAGTAGTAACAATAATAATGTCAAATCCAATGTTGTTGCTTCTAGTAGTTATCTTGATTCCACTAATGATTCTCTTAGCCAAGTTACACTTGAGCAAGAAAATAGTTTATTGAAGGGAATTATAGAGAAAGGTGTTTACAAGAGCCTTGCTGGGAGTAAGCAATTCGAGGAAATTGTACGCAAGCAAGGAAGGCACCGGAAGAATCAAGGTGTTGGTTTTGAACGAAAGTTCAACGCCAATGGTGTTGAGTGGGAAGAAGATCAATACCCCAAGACAAAGTTTGTTCCTCAACAAGAAAAGTATGATCCTACTTCCTTCAAGGGGACACAAGCTCAAGATGATCTTCCACCACAAGACCACAAGCACAAAGGCAAGGACAAGCTTCAAGAAGAGATTGATGCATTTGAAGAAGCACCTAAAGCCTCGTTCGAGTGGGTCCCCAAGAATACGTCAAGTTCTACTTCATCAAGTACAACTACAACTCCAAGGATTCCCATCAAGATGATGTGGATCCCGAAGAACAAGAACTAGAGAGTTCTTGAGGGTGACTCCGCCAACATTCTTCACTCATATCATTTTGGCAAGAACAAGTGCAATCAACTTTCACATCTTGCACTAGTTCAAGGAGTCACAAACCCTCATGTTGGTAAGGCAAGGGACAAGGTAACCTAATGATTTCATGGACATCATCTTGTGTGTGCATCACTCTATGTCTATGGATATTCTTGTTTGTTCCTTGTGGGACTAACCCATGTAGGCAAGTTGAAAGTGCAACTCACTCCAAAGGATTGCTCCAAATGATCTACATCAACATTGAGCATCTACATCTTCAACACCTACATTAATTCATCATCGACAAAACCCAGGTTAGTTCATCCCTCTAAGGGGGGATCTCACATCTAGGGGGAGCTTAACTCTAAGAATTGAGCCAAAGCAACTCTAATGGTGTGAACACATTAATGCATTATGTAAAAGTGGTAACCCCACTTGAGCTTAAACGATGAGTATGACCTATGATCAAATGTTCTCATTTGACTCCTAAGTCAATATGCTCATATATAGATGACCTAATCATCGCCAATTGTTTGATAGTTGCTAAAATTGGTTGTGCATGCTTTGCCACATATTTCAATTGCCATCTTATTGTGTGAGCATGTTGGTGCATATTTTACTCATTCAAGGACATCCACTTGTTGTTTTGTTTGTTTGGATTCTTTTCTTTGTGCCAAGTGGATGGACAAGAATGCCTAAGAACCTTCTTTAGCTATCTATGATTTTCTCGTCTCAAACTCTATTCATGCTACATCACAAAATTTGATCAAGTCAGATTCGAACCACTCTATGTGAGGAGCACTCGGAGTCCCCGATTCGTCATAGACTTAAACTTCCAAAACCTCTTAGTGATTCTCGGTCTGACCGATCCTTCCATTTCGGTCCTACCGAGATCATCAAGTTGATCTGAGTTTTCAATCTCGGTGCAACCGATTTGAACTTTCGGTCTCACCGATTTGCTTTATCGAACACGATTATGCATCTCGGTGCCACCGAGTTGTTCCACTCGGTCACACCGACAGGGTCGAGCTATATATAGCCACGGGCAAAATTTTGGAAATTTCTCTGAAACCCTTCGCCCGCGCAACAGCTCGCTCTGCCATCGTGGTCTCCGGATCGTCTCCTCGTCGCCAGCAGCCTCCTGTCGCTGGTCTCCACCGCCGTCAACGGATTTCGTCCCCGCTATTGCCGCCGTAGCAAGTCCACCGCCAAGTTAGGGTATGGACTTGAACTTTGTGTTTTCCACATCTGATTCCTGGCACATTGTTTTCATATTGAATCTTGCCACGATTGAAACTCATCTATCCAGCCAAAGTAGTTCATAGATTAGATTTGATTCAAATTTTTAGGTTTATGTTTCCACCGAAATCATCTCGGACCCACCGAGTTGAAAAACTCGGTCTCACCGATTTGGCTTATGCCATTGCACTAGTGACTCTCGGTCTGACCGAGAATTACTAATCGGTGCAACCGATTTGAGGATTCTGTGAAACCCTAGCAGTCTCGGTACCACCGAACTGAAACTCGGTCCAACCGAGATCATCGGTTTAGGTTCCAAAACTGCTTCGGTATCGCCGAGTTTGAAAATCGGTGGATCCGAAATGCTTTCTGTGGAAAACTAAGACTAAACTTTTGAGTCATTCTTTTGCAAAAAAAACCTCTGCATTTTGTGATGCTCATCTTTTCTATCTCATCTATAACTCTTCACGAATTCGTGATCACTTTTTGCAGTATGTCTGATCAAAGTGACAGCCAGAACAGGTCAGAAGAGCAGATAGACTTGAGTGAGGACACTAGTCCCTCAACTTCAGATGAAGGGAGCAGAAGTACTCCAAGCAATTTGCCTAAGGCTGCAACTAGGCAAAGGAGGAAAAGAACTTCAGATTCAGAGGGTGAAGATTGTAGAGCTGAGGAAGATGAAGCTATCTCCAAGAAAGTGGTGCTCAAAAAGGAATATGGCTCAGCAAAGAATGCAAAGCCAGGCATGAAGATTAAAAGGCCTGCAGGAAGACAACCAATGTCCAAGGCCAGAGAATCAACTAAACTGCCAGAGAAGCCTGATCCCAAAGAGCCTGCTGAAGGGAAGAAAAGGAAGGAAAGGGTCAAAATGACCATGGCCAGAGTTATTGGGAAACCTTCCATGATGGAAGAGGAAGAAGAACTTGCTGCACCAGCTCCAAAGGCACCAAAGCTTATGGGTGATGCTATTAGATCAGGGGCTGCCACATCTAAGCCCAAGGAAGCACCCAAAGCTGCCCCCAAGGCCAAGTCTGCACCAAAGAGGAATACCAGGAGTATTCCAAATTGAGAAGAACAAGGCCCCAAGTGCTGAGGATGCTGATGAGGAAGATGAAGAAGGACAAGTTCTGAGGAAGCTCAAGCCGAAGATACCAGACCACAATGATGCCCATCCTATGGCTGAGGACATGAGAATCAGGAAGGATTCAGGGCTGAGACTGTGGAGAATGGAAGATCCATATGCCTCAAGGAGAAGAACTGTAGTTGACTACAGGTTCCATACAAAGGAACAGCAGGACCTCTATGAAACAATTCTGTTGGACAAGAAGCCCATAGTCTGTGATATGAGGTGGGTTGACTGGAATTACATGAAGGAGAATGAACAACACTATCCTGGAGTGCAAGACAACTTTATTGCTTGTGGAGTTGCAGATTTTGTTGGGCAAAAGCTCACAAATTGGAATGATGAGCTTATCATGCAGTTCTACTCCACAGCACATTTTTACCCAGATGGAAGAATTGTTTGGATGTCTGAAGGTACAAGGTACCAATCAAATGTTGAAGAGTGGGCAAAGCTGATAAATGCCCCAGAGGAAAATGAGGATGACCTAGACATATATGCCAAGAAGAAGATGGGTCACAATTCAATGGCTCACATGTACAAGGACATTCCAGACAAGGCATTAGGAACTCACAAGTTTGGATCAGTTCACTTTCTGCTGTCAGGGTTGCCAACCATAAATTGGATTCTGAGGCACACTTTGTTGCCCAAGTCCTGTGACCACAACATGATCAGAGGGCATGCCATCAACATGTTGCATGTGTTTGATGTGCCACGAAGTTCAAAGTCATGAGCCCGATCATTGAAACAATCAAGAGGATCAGAGCAGATCGTAAGAGGAGCCGTGGATATGCACCTCAGATTCAAGAATTGATAAACTCAAAAATGGGCACAGGAAAATATCAGTTGGATAAGGAACACTTTCCACTTTATCCAGACTTTGAGGACAATGAGGTTGTCATGAATGAAGATGATCCACAATCAGTTCAAGCTCAGGAGAAGAAGGAGAAGGCAAAGAGGGAGAAAGCTGCCAAGATGCCAACTCAAGAGGAGGCATCTGAATATTTCTTGAAGAACAAGCAGGAGCAGCTTGGTTACTTAATAGCATCAACCTTGAGGATTGAGAAGGGATTGGCCACCCTCACTCAAAATCAGGAGAGCCTGGAGAGAATTATAGAACAAAAGTTCTATAACTTAGATGTGAAAGTAACTGAGATTCAGTCTGCAGTGGAGGAACTACAAGATGACATGCAGGAGAGGAAGGGCAAAACAACAACTGATGCATTTGCCAGAGTGCCTAGAGCCCAGAGTTCATCTGTTGTGCCAACTTCTGACACAAGAGCAACTTCATCTGCACCAGCTACAGCCTCAGTGCCACCAGCTCCAGCATCTACACCAGCATCAGCTCCATCTACTTCAACTGAAGCTTTCGTCCTCGGCGTTATCCAGACTCCACTACCAGAAGATCAAGCCTGAGAGTCGATCTAGCACTATGCATTTTCTATGAACTTTTTGGTAACTTGTTGCCAAAGGGGGAGAAAAATGTATAGATCATAGGCTTCGAGAGAGAGAGAGTGTTGATTTTGTTCTCTCTTGCTTTATTTGGTGGTTTTTCAATCTTTGTTTGCTTTTGGTTGAGATACTATGCTTGCGAGACATTGATGATCATGTGTTTGATCATAAGCTACACTTATGCATGCTTGATATTATCCTATCTATCTTATGTGATCACCTCACTATGCTTGGTGATGAGTGCATGTATTCATTGTTTATTATTTTGAGCGCTCCACCAAGATGTATGTGACCCATGAGCCTAATTCATTGTGCATTTGCAGTCCAAAGCAAATCAAAAACTATGCACAACTTTAGGGGGAGCTCTTGCTTATCACATTCTTCTCAAAGCGACGATGTTATTTAAATTTTATTATCATTTGTCGAATCTTTGATCTATATGTTGTCATCAATTACCAAAAAGGGGGAGATTGAAAGTGCAACTATCCCTAGGTGGTTTTGGTAATTCATAACAACATATAGCTCATTGAGCTAATGCTATTCCAAGACTATTATTTCAGGAAAGCTCAATGAATGGCATGGCATGGATGATGAAAGTGGATCCCTCAAAATACTAAGGACAAAGGATTGGCTCGAGCTCAAAAGCTCAAGACTCTTCATTTTACATTTTAGTGATCCAAGATCACATTGAGTCTATAGGAAAAGCCAATACTATCAAGGAGGGATGAGGTGTTGCTTAATGAGCCTCTTGCTTCATGTGCTTAGTGATATGCTCCAAAACCCTCAACTACTTTCCCACATCCACAAATGACCTAAACCTAAAGCCAAAATCGGTCACACCGATTCTTTCTATCCGGCGCCACCAATTCCAAAAGTCATAGTCACTGCCACAAACCCTAAGCAAATCGGTCTTACCGATAGGGATCTCAGTCTCACCGAGATGGGGTTGCAATCTCTCTATTTCCCTTCGTAACGTTTCGGTCTAACCGAAGTGAGCGTTCGGTCCCACCGAGATTGCAATGTAAACTCTCTGTTTCCTTCTTGTAACATTTCGATCTCACCGAAAAGAGCAAATCAGTCCCACCGATTTTACCTGGCCAACTCTCTGGAAAGCTTATTACCAAATCGGTCTCACCGAGTTTGTGTAATCGGTCTTACCGAGATTACGTTATGCCCTGACCCTAACCGAGTCGGTCTCACCGAGATGCATGTCAGTCCCACCGAAAATCACTAACGGTCACTAGGTTTACTAAATCGGTCCGACCGAGTTTAACGATTCGGTCCCACCGAGTTTGGTAAATTGTGTGTAACGGTTAGATTTTGTGTGGAGGCTATATATACCCCTCCACCTCCTCTTCATTCGTGGAGAGAGCCATCGTAACAAACCTACACTTCCAACTTACCGGCCCAGAGAGAACCACCTACTCATGTGTTGAGGCCAAGATATTCCATTCCTACCATATGAATCTTGATCTCTAGCCTTCCCCAAGTTGCTTTCCACTCAAACCCTCTGTCCACCAGATCCAAATCCTATGAGAGAGAGTTGAGTGTTGGGGAGACTATCATTTGAAGCACAAGAGCAAGGAGTTCATCATCAACACACCATTTGTTACTTATTGGAGAGTGGTGTCTCCTAGATTGGCTAGGTGTCACTTGGGAGCCTCCGACAAGATTGTGGAGTTGAACCAAGGAGTTTGTAAGGGCAAGGAGATCGCCTACTTCGTGAAGATCTACCGCTAGTGAGGCAAGTCCTTCGTGGGCTTACGGCCATGGTGGGATATACAAGGTTGCTACTTTGTGGACCCTTCGTGGGTGGAGCCCTCCGTGGACTCATGGCAGTTACCCTTCGTGGGTTGAAGTCTCCATCAACGTGGATGTACGATAGCACCACCTATCGGAACCACGACAAAAACATCCGTGTCTCCAATTGCGTTTGAATCCTCCAAACCCTTCCCTTACTTTCTTGCAAGTTGCATGCTTTAATTTCCGCTGCCTATATACTCTTTGCACGCTTGCTTGAATTGTGTGATGATTGCTTGACTTGTCCTAAAATAGCTAAAATCTGCCAAACTATAAAATTGGGAAAAGGTTAAGTTTTTATTGGTCAAGTAGTCTAATCACCCCCCCCCCCTCTAGACATACTTCAAGGTCCTACAGTTCTCACCTATGGAACCAGTTGGGAAGAAAGCTTGCCATATGCCGAGTTCGCATAAAACAACAGTTACCAAGCCAGTCTACAAATGGCACCTTTTTAAGCCTTGTACGGGCAGAGATGTCGTACTCCCTTAAATTGGTCAGAAACAGGAGACAGTCGTATCTTCGGCCCAGACATGCTCAAGGAAGCTGAGGAGAAAGTTAGACTAATCAGGGACCGACTCAAGACAGCTCAAAGCCGACAAAAGAGTTATTAGGATCAAAAACATCGGGAAGTCAGCTTTGAACCTGGTGAATATGTGTACCTACGAGTATCTCCTATGAGGGGCCGGCAAAGATTCAAAGTTAAAGGAAAGTTAGCACCACGGTTCATTGGACCCTTCTGTGTAGTTGCGCCAAGAGGCACAGTAGCCTACCAGCTAGACCTACCCGAAGAGCTGTCAGACGTCCACGACGTGTTCCACGTCTCACAGTTGAGGAAATGTGTAAGCAACCCAGAGAAGCATGTATCTCACGAGAGCATTGATGTGCAACCAGACCTCACCTACAGGGAACGTCTAATAAAAATATTGGAGGAGTCTAAAAGGAGGACCCGTCGGAAAACAATTAAATTTTTCAAAGTTCAGTGGAGCAATCACACCGAGGTTGAAGCAACATGGGAAAGAGATGATTTTCTTCGGACAGAGTACCCACACCTATTTGAGGATCAGCTGAAATCTCGGGGACGAAATTTTTCCTAAGGGGGTAGGTGTTGTTACACTCCAAAAATTTTGATTTGATTTTATTAAATTCTTTATTTGATTTAAAGGAGGTTGTTTTGATTTTTCTAAAATAGGGACTCTCCTTCTCAAGTTTTTTTATGAAAATTCTTTTTTAAAGGTCCTTCTCAACCTTGATTTTTGGTTTTAAGGGTTTTTCATATTGTGTTGGCTCAACACAAATAATATAGGAAGGTTTTACAATTCTTTCTATTAAAAATAAATCCTATGGATTATGGATTTATTCTTGTTCCATTTAAAAAAATTCTCTTTTGCCATGACACATGTTGATATCTTTCTTCCAAAATCCACTCCCTACTTTGGAGCAAGTCAAACACCCAATTCCAGCAAGTTTCAACCTCTCTTAGATTTTCTTTCCATTTATTTTATACTCAAATATTTTTCTGTCATTTAAATTGGACTCTTGGGATTTACAAAGGAAGTACCAGATCCTTTAAGTTTCTGAGCCCAAGCAAATTACCCTGGCTAGTCCTTAGCACCCTCAACCAAGATCCATCAAGATCCACTGGTCCACAGTTCAAATTTTTCAAAATATGCTTTTTGCAAGTTTGAACCAGATTTGCCTTTTTTGGTGAAATTCATTCTTTTTCTTCTCCTAAAAATCTAAGATAAATCAGGCAGCCTCTAGATGCATCAAGAGACCACCTCACCAAGCCCCAACTCCAGAAAATTTTTCCACATGCCAAAATCATTTCGTCGAGCAGGTGGTCAGCACTGTTTCTATCAAGTTTCACTCTTTTAGTGTTTAGTTTCAGTCGACAGTGTCGTTTCTTCAGAGCGCGTCGTCAATCTCGCCAGTGCCCGCGTTGGCACCTTGCTCACTGCTTCTCCTCCTTATCAAGTGTGCCACACGGTTGTTTGGACGGGCGCAAGCGTCAGTGGCGACGTGTCTCGCCAACGCCGGCGTCTTCCGCGGTGGCAGAACCACCCGTGGCGGCCAGCACGGGCCAGCCCTGCCATACGGCGCCGGCCAGCACTGCCCACACCACCAGAAGCCTCCGCGTGGCCGTCTCCTTCCTTGTGCATGTCGCAGAGCCGTCGTCGTGGCATGGAAAGCACAGAGCACGCTCCCTCCGCCGACATGCCCGCGAGGCTGTTCCGTCGAGAGATTGGTGTATCACCCAAGTCATGCCAAGTTTAGCCCTTGAACGGAACTAGTGGACCAACACGATGATGCCCAATCACCTAAACCCCCAGCCCAACCACTGGCTCGCCGTAATCACTCGCCGGAGTTATCCCGATCTCGGCAACCGCCTCGGGCCGGCTATAAATAGCGACCCCGAGCTCGCCTTCGACCAAGCACCACCCCTCCTCCTCACCAGAACCGTGCCCAGCCACTAGGAGGACCTCGAGGAGCTCTTCTTCCCTGACTCCGGCCGCCCCGATCCGCTTCGGGCTATCGCACAATTCTCTCCGGTGAGGGCACCCCCGCCTCCCAAACCTTGCCAGTAACCTCCTAGTGCACCCACTCTTCTGACCCTAGCCTCAATTTGGCGTCTACAGCCCTCCTCGGCGAGATCCACCACCGCTCGGACCACCGTCTGCTGGAGTGGAGGCCGCCATTGACGTGGTGCTCGCCAACGACCATCTCCACCACCCACAGGTGCGGAAGAGCTCAGTGAACCCGTAGGTACCCTCCGTTTCCCCTACCTCGCCGTGGATCGACGCCGTCGACCACTGCGGTCCTCGGGCACCGGCGTACTCTGTTTCCTTTTCAAAATTTTAAACCTGACATGCGGGACCCCCTCGTCAGCCTCTCTCTTTTTATTCGAATCGTTTTCTGAAGAAAACGCCTTTGGGCAAAATACGTTTTCCCTTTGGGTTGGCGTATTACTATCCGAAGCGTTTTCTGTTTTTCTAGACAAGCCCCTGGAAAGTTTCTGTTTCAACACATATTTGTCCCTGGACTAAAATCCTTATAACTTTTAAACAAAAGATGATTTTGAGTTGATTCTTTTTCTGTCATCTTTATTTTTCTGCCTTGTTTTTTATCATATTTATTTGAAAAATATTTGGAACAATTTTATTGCACGCGCGGTATTTACGTTAGTATTCGATTTTCTTTTATAACGTAGATAGCGAAGGAGGTGACGGAGCCGCAAACTTCACCGAGCTAGACTCCGACTACTCCGAACCAGGCAAGCATGTTTGAACCTTTGATATGATGATTGTTTTGCATGTTGGCTTGAGTAGTTATTTCATGGCATGTTCATATAAGCATCAGTGAGCGTTACATTGCATGCAAGGCAACTACGAGTGAACTTCAAAACTTGATGTGTTCATTTGATGGGAGATAACATGACCATGTGGTGATATGAAAAGTGGTAAGCTGGTATTGTTGAAGCATGCCAGTCTTATGTCAACAGTCTAACTCTAGTGTTAACGTGGATCAAGTCATGTTACCGTCCGTCCCATTTTCGTGCCGCCACATGTTTTCTGGAAAGAATACGGTTTCGTAAGTTGCAAACCTCTTTCCTTGTACACACCAAATAGAGGGGCCGTGATGAGGGTTCCATGGCCCTGGATTAAAGCCCGTCATCCGGTCAGGGGGCATGGGTGTTTCCGGTTGGGACCGAGAGGGGGGCACCCCTTAGAGCGCGCGATATAAATTTGATCCCATGCTATTCGAGGTTGTGACCTCCCCATCTTAGAGTTTTTCTTGAACGTTGCCTAGGGCTATTCCTGGCAGCGGAATGTGGAATTGGTGTGTACTGGTTAGATGTGTTTCTCCTAAAATACCGTAAACGGAACTAGTCCTTTGTGACTACTGAAATCCGTTGGCTGTGGTTAAAGAGTACAAACTCTGCAGAATCAAAACCATTCGAGTATCCATGTCCGCGATCAAGGACTTGTACAGCATCTCAGTGTCGATTAATCGGTCTCAGTGTCAAATCTCTGTGTCAACCTCAGTGGCAGTCTCCGGAGTATAAACAGGAAACTGAGAGTGGTAAACTCGGTAGAATATTATTCCTGTGGATGGACTAAGCAGTTTATTATTATGTGCTGAGTAATTTCTTGAGTGATTTACCTTCATGAGTTACTTGGATTTGAATGGTGAAATATAAGCCCTTTATGTGATGTCGCTCAGACGTACGACTGTGGCATTCTTGTTATTTACTTTCGGATATAAGCCCTTTATGTGATGTCGCTCAGACGTCCGACTGTGGCATTCTTGTTGTTTACTTTTGATATAAGCCCTTTATGCGATGTCGCTCAGACGTCCGACTGTGGCATTCTTGTTATTTACTTTTGATATAAGCCCTTTATGTGATGCCGCTCAGACATCCGAATGTGGCATCCATGTTATTTACCTTCAATATAAGCCCTTTTCGAGATGTCGCTTAGACGTCCAACTGTGGCACGCACTTTCGTTTTATATTTCATTATAAGCCCTTTATGTGGTGTCGCCCTGACACCCGACTGCGGCATGCTAATTTATTTTTACCTTTCGAGGCGTCGCTTCAGACACCCGATCGGTCTTCAATTATTTTATTGGGATTTCGGGAGGACTACCGCCTGACTTCCTTTTTATTTAACATGCAGTGCAAATTTATTATCTGAGTGTGCATTACTAATCTGCTCATGTGCATCATGTTTGCATTTGTTATATCTTATGTCCAAACTATCTTGTGAGTACATTCAAAGTACTCACCTGGCTTGTTGATTTGGCCAGATGTTGACGAAGGCGATCTTATGGATGAAGAGTTCGATAGCGAGTCCGACGCCTAGAGGAGTCCAAGTCAGCCCCATGCCATCCTGGAATTGGTCACTTGTATTATATACGCTTCCGATACACTAATAAAATCATCGAGCCTCACTCTGGAGCTCGATGAGCTGTAAGATCTAGGAGTCATGTCACCCACTTCAATGTGACATATAAACCACCATGTTTATTACGAGTCAGTAGTTATGCCACCATACTCCTTGTGTCATATCCGCCTTTAGGTATTATATCGGCGTGCTTGTAATAAATTGTTGAGCAGCCTCAGCTCAACCTTGTATAATATTTAGTACTTCTGGATTTCTGTATCAAGGATTTGTCTACCAGTAAGGAGGATTCTTCTATACTGGTCCGATAAAGGGGTCGGTTTCTCAATAAATGTTTTATTGGAAAACCGGTCCTGACACATGTCCACCGAGGGTAGGTTGGATTAGTCAAAAGGCGTAAGAGAGCTTCGCCTTGTCCTGCAAGCTTCTCCTCATTCTGCGAGTTGACAGGACACGCCAAAAAGTAGTGCTAGTCCATACTCCCTCCTATCGGGCTAATATGGCTTAATCTTTTTTGCGGGTAAATGAGAGAGCTTTATTCATATATAAGCATTCTTAGGACGATTGGCCAAGACACTGGTCACTAGGAAGCGAGGTACCCTGCAAAAGAAGAAGTAGGAAGCGAGGTGTTTCATCAAGCCAGCTCTCGGCCACATTCAAAGTGCAGCAAGCACGGTTCGCACGAAGATGCGCCGCAAGGTTTGCTGACCTGTTTACATGCTGAATAACAAAAAAAGAGGAAATATTACCCGCGCTACTATTTGTAACAGGATATGAGCCAGAATTAAGCGAGAATTGTGGCGAGTGTTCCATGCAATCAACTTCCATTATCACATGCGAGAACCCTCGAAGAGAACCAAATGTGTTGAAGATTTCTTTATCACATTTTAAAATTATAATAAGAGTGCAGACGCTCCTCCATCCGGTTCCTAGTACTACTCCCTCCTTTCGGGTTTATAAGGCTTATCTTAAAATTTTAGTTTTCCCATTTTATAAGGCTCAATTTGGTTGTTCCCCATCACATGTTCAGATTTCGAGGTGCATTAAATCATTGCATGCAAGTATTAAGAGAAAATTGACCAATGCATGTACTTTATACATGCATGCATTGCAATTAATGCATTGGTAAACATAATTTTTTGAGAAAACAAGAGCATTAGTTGGGTGCTTTTGCAAACTATGTAGTATTCCACCACTCACCATCTACCTTGATTGGTGAGATTTTTGAATTGAGCCCTATAAACCGGAAAGGAGGGAGTAGTATAGTACGTACCTTTATAGACTATAGTAGTAGTAGTAGAACTAGTAAACTTTGCGCTTGGTTGTTCGCCTATTCGAGAAGTCGAACAATAGTAGCACTAGTAGTATAGTGTATGCTTCCGCAATCGACACGTAATTAATCGTTGCACGTCCACCGCCTGAGCGAGGGAGAGCTTGCATTAGTCAAAAGTTTCTCCTTGTCCTGCAGGCCACCGCGTGCAAGCTTCTCCCGTCCTGCAACCTTCTCCTCGTTTGGCAAGTTGACGGGACACAGCAAAGTAATGCTAGTCCATACTGCCTCCTCTCCGGTTAATATGGCTTAATTTCAAACGAGATGTCTGTCACTGTATACTTGTGAAAATACGGTCGGTGGACTTCATAATACACTCATTGCGCTCAATATATATACTTTCCGGTGTTTATACGGTCACTAGCTCACCCTGACTGAGTATGTGTGTGCATGCACGTGTAGGTTGAGCACTTAGCGTGACCGTGTGTGTTCCCTCGTGTGCTCGGACATGCATGCATTAGGGCGTCGCGCGTGTTTTTGCGTCCATGTGTACGTGTGACTGTTGCATACACGTAGGGGGAGTACGTGTAGGGCCCACTAAGGACCAGTCAAATCACAAAGTAAGTTAGTCGGAACAAGCAACCATCATTTCACTCTTGAATGACACGTACGCAATATAAAATGGTTGATATGGAGAGAAAAAGAAAACCAGTATATATACACTAGCAGGAGCCTAAGATACAAGCCTGCTTGCTAAGGTTGCTCTCTTCACAAGCATAGAACGACGGGCCTGATCCCGCAGCTGGGGGAAGGGAACAATGTTCTGCGTAGACGCGGTCAACATCGGCGAGGGAGAAAACCCACAGTCGATGCATCCCAATCGGGGGTCACCATGCTATGGGCCGATGCTGCGTCCCAGCCGCCCTTCTAGCTACAGCCCGACGTCCCAGGTAGTCCATCTTCCTTTTGGAGCCGGCTTTCTCCACTGCCGTAGCTCCATCACCATGTCGATCTTTTTCTACTTCTACCGGCTTCTACTTGTGATGAGTTTATGTCTCATGAACTAGTGCCAGTACTATTATTCTAATCAAACTTCTTCAATATCTTTGCCATCAGGGATGCTCAGGTCGATTTTAGTGGAACTGCACAAAAGCATCGTATGATCCGAGGGTGCCAACCGTCTTTCCTTCAACAGGTTCTACCTGGCCAGGGAATTA
Source organism: Aegilops bicornis (assembly GCA_021605145.1). Classification (NCBI taxonomy): domain Eukaryota; kingdom Viridiplantae; phylum Streptophyta; class Magnoliopsida; order Poales; family Poaceae; genus Aegilops; species Aegilops bicornis. Next base: position 563,285,101 of record CM038669.1, on the reverse strand, counting down.
AATCATGTTTAGGGATTAGGGTTTAAGTTGTAGTGACCCCATCAGTAGTTTTTCGTTCATACACACTCTCACAACTTTTTTCTTTAGTTGTGAAGTAAATATTGGCTATGATCTGTGAATCATTGAGATGCATCAGCATGTGTGTTAGTTTTCCTTTGTATTTGATGGAATGTTGTAACGGGGCAACCTTGGAATAGGAATGAAAATGGAGTGGAAAGTTTCCATTTTTCCGGAGAAAAATGGAAACGGAGAGAAACCAACGTTTCGTTTCGTTGGATCGCGCCATCGAGCAAAACCAACATTTAAATCACGTCTGTCGTGTTCGTGTCTCACCCTCCTCCACGGCTCGACCCCACACGGTCGCTTGGCATGCCACTCACCGAAAACCGAGTATACGATAACTTTCCCGCCTGCTTGTCTGATGGATCGCGCCATGGAGTACTAGCACTACTGGAAGAGATTGAAGAGTTGGGGGAGGACAGCTAGTTGTAGCACGGACTCCCAAGAACTTTTTACATGCATGTTGTAGCCGGCTATTGTGACCTTTGAACGCGGAAGCGACGTGGGAGACGCTCTCTCGGCCGGCGCGCCGCTTCAATACCGGCTCCAGTGAGAGGTCGCGTCCGCTCTGGCCGGGCTTGAATGCGGCACTGACCGTTTCAGGCGGGAAGCACGCGCGGGTGATGAAGAGGGTTCGGGTTGGTCAGGACCGGCCGTGGCAGCAGTCCGGGCATGCGCAAACAAGAGATGATGTACGTTAATATTGATGCGTATATAATTAACAACGTAAATAATGTGCCAGTTGGACAAATATGATTGGAGATGGAGATGGAAATGGAATTTTACGTAAACACAGATATGCATGTCTATGTCTATGTGTGTGTGCGACACGACTCTCGCGACCTGGAAGCGGGTGCGTGTTTTTGATCGAGTTTTCTTTCTTGGTATGTTTGAAAATCAGTTTGTCTAATTCACATCTAGATGTTATTTAAGGATATCACATCTAAGCTCCCACAAGTATATAATGTAGCAACAAGAAACAAAAAAAAGTAGGACAAAAAATAGACCACAAACAGAGTGGACATCAACTTAGATGTGACATAACTATGTCACATCTAGATGTGTCCTATATGCACCCTTAAAAATTGTCCGCCAGTTTTCGTTTCTTTTTTTTCCGGGAGCGTAGCGTATTCTATTTAAAAACCACTGCTATAGAGAGATTTTTTTACTCCATTATAGCCTCTTGTTTGATAGAGTTTCTCGCGTCTCGCTCTCTCACCCTCTCCATATCAAAACAAGATGACAGTGTCCACTCTATCTCTCTCCTTAGCGGTGGTCATAGATCCGGCTGAATCCCGTCCGCTGCGGGAGGTGAGGAGGTGCAGCGTTGACATTGTCGCCGTCGGTGACGGAGGGAGCCGATGCGCACTGTCCTCTCGGAGCCGGCGCTGGCACAGACGAAGATCCTCCGCGCCCTTGTTCGCTGCCGTCATGTGGGCAGATCCCGCCCGCCCGCCTAAACGACATCTCGCCCACCTGAGGTATAACTTCTTGTACTGGTCCAGCTCCCCAGGTCGCTGCGTGCAAGTTTTCTTCTATGCGACTACTCCCCAGCTCCCCATGCATAGTAGTAGCTAGGGTTTGTCGGCTGGTCCAACATCACTTACTAGTACTATTATAGAGGAAATGCCACTTGAAAAGTTGTCCTGATTTATGCCTCGGTGGAGGTATACATGTTGTTTCGACAAAAAGTACATGGTGGTTGTGCGGTCATTGTCCATATGGTGGTAGTACTATCACTGGTTAAATGAAGAAATACTTTTTTTCTCGGGTATCCTGGTTTAGTTCCCATCAAGATATAATTATGGTGCTTCTGTTTGTTGGTGTACTTTTCATTAATTCTTATTGACAATTGAGATGTCGTTGCTAACCCTTTTTTATATTTTTGGAAACAGCGATGCGTGTCTCCATACCCGGGCATGTCTTCCTCAATTTTAGTGGAACTGCACAAAATTGGATGGCCATTGTTGTTCCGCCTCACTGTCCTCTACCACGTGGTTCTTCCTTCCTCGAGCTTGATTACTGAGAAGAAACAGACCACAGTGAGGATTTGTCGAACTTCATAGGTGCCTCACCCAAACTTGATGCCAAATGGATGATGCATCACCACGATGACCTATCGATGCTCATGGTTGCGCCTCATGGTTGCGTCGGCTGGTGAAGCTGATCGATTTTGAATGAAAAACAAGTTTTCTTCCATCAGTGCTCTTTGCTTGTTACGCACAAAGATGATATCCTTCGTCAGTTCACCTTGGTTGCGTTGGAGACGCAGTCGTCTTTCACGTTGGTGCAATTTTATCACACAATTGGCTATGAACCAAATGTTTCCTCGAAGAAGGATCGACGTTGGTACTAAGAGCATAAGTTTTGTATTGATTTCTAAGTCTTCTCACAAGTTTGTCTCCAGCTCCCCTGTAATTTTATTTGTCCAACTATTAACTTTGATTTAAATAATGGTGTGGACTAAAAACCCGGATGGACGTAGTAGCCCTCCATTTTTATTCACTCCGCATATTAGATTTGACTGAAGTCAAACTTTGTAATACTCTCAAACCTTTCCGATAATTGAAATTAAAATTCTTTATTTGTACACACTCTCACACGTTTCCGATAATTTGGCGCATTTGTGGTTGTTCACTTAAGGGAGGGTAGTGTACCACACGTGAAGGACAGGAAGTGCGACCAGGACGCATGGGCGTGGATCGTTAGTTCATCATAAGTAGTACTAGTTTTCTTCACTGTACATTAAATAAAGAGTTTTGTTTCATACTTACACAATTTAAAACGATTGTTTCGGAGAGAATAAGAAAACCACTCCACTAGTATATATTAGTCGTATACACGAGAGTACTATATGGACGTGGCTTGACTTAGTGCACCTGCCTTTGGGTTTATGACAGGTGGGCCCAAAATGTGGCTGGCTCACCTGTCATACAGCCAAAAGCAGGTGCAGTGAAGGCACCGGAGCTCAGTCCGTACTACAGTAGTATATATAAGCGGGAGCCTCAGCGCTTGTTCGCTAGGGTTTGCACTCTCCACACGCTCGCCGCACTACATATATGTTACACGCTGGAGGCTCAGCGTTCATTTGCTAGGGTTTGCTATATTCACAGTCTCTCACCCTCTCTTCACCAGATCTAAACAAGACTGCATTGGCCTCTTGTCTCTCTCTCCCCCTTCACAGCTGGTGAAGGAGGCGTCCGTATCCCGTCGCACCGGGAAGGGGAGAGGTGCAGCGTTCACTCTATCGCCTTCGGCGAGGGAGGCAATCCACTACCGGTTGCGATGTTCTCTTTCACCCAGCGCCTGTGTAGGAGGGCCACCAACCCCTTATTCCTCGCTGTCGTACGTAGTGTGGGCAGATCCGGCCTCCCGCCGCACGCCTTGCCACATCCCAACGGCCCTAAGGTATAAGTTTCTTTGAAACCGTCGTTGCTCTAGCTGCATGTGGATCTTTTTCGATCTGTAGTCGAATCTAGGACTTGGTTCAAAGAGGAAAGAATGGTGCGGTGGGCTGGAGCAAGAATCTAGGACGTGGTTCAATGAGGAAAGGAGGGGCGGGAAGTAGTATAGACTGGCTATCCAGCCGCTTTGTAGGTCGAAAAGGGAAAAAGGGGGTAACCCAAAGACACACATCTGTAAGGAACCGATCTCTGTGTTGAAAAGGGAAAGAAAGTGGGGGGTCGGGTAGTTTGTGCAGGACTAGATTTGCTGCCCTCACTTAGGAAAAAGGTTCAAAGAGAACAAATATGGGACCAACGCATATATGCTGCTTGGCTACATACTCTGCATCACCCATTTATACGTGTGGACGCACATGGTGCTGGCATGTCCCATACAGCTATTTTGCTGTTGTTACCTAAGAATGGGACCAACCCAGACATGATGCTTGTTGCTTTGTTACAACAAATTCAGCATCACGCCCTTTATAAGCCAGTAATTGATGCCACTCTTAGAATTAACTATTGTATCTTATTTCAAAACTACAACACTTGTTAGGGATTGGCGGGATTACCATTTTTGTGGCCGCATGTTTCATCCTCCTTTATTAGCCAGTAATTGATTCCTTTTTTGCCTCTGTTTAAACAGGGATATTTATTCAACTTGTTGCTATTGCGACATTTTGCTTCGCTACACGAAACACTTTGCTTGATTTCAGTGCAATTGCACAAAACAAGATTCGATTTCCTATTCGTGTTGGCAGATTCATATTTTATCCTAGTCTTCTCATGAAAGGTCAGTACAGGCCTTCATGCACATGATTGTGTAGTGTGCTTTGAGATGTTGTGCTACTTGTATTGGTACTGTTTTAAATAAATGTTGAATTGAAGCTATTGTGTTGCTGTCTTTTCCCATTAAGTAGTGAACAAAAATGGGATCAACCCAGACATGATGCTTGTTGCTTTGTTACAACAAACTCTGCATCACCCCCTTCATAAGTAGATGGAAGCACATACTGTTGTTGCGCCCACTCTCCCCTGGAACTGTTTATGCTTTTCGTTAATCTAATGTCACTGGTAAAATTAAGCAATGCCACTCTCGTAATTAATTAACTACTTAATCTTAGTTCAAAACTGCAACACTTGTTAGGAATGGTACTATCCTGCTTTGTAGTTCTTTCTACATGTTTAACCAAGGTATTGTTAAGATAATGTCGCTGTTAAAATGAATCAGTCGCATTGTTTTAGGAATGATACTTTTCTGCTTTTTCGTTCTTTATACATGTTGAAACAAGGCATTGTTAAGATAATGTGTCGGGGGAGGCTGATCGTACCCACGGACACCTATGGGGCCGGCGGAGCGGGCCCCTTGTGGTTCAGAGGGGGGCGGAGGTCGCACGAAGAGCGGATCGAGGCGATGCACACGAGCGGTTTACACAGCTTCGGAGCTCTCCGGAGAGATAAAACTCCTACTGCTGCTTGTTTGATCTATTCCCTTCTTGCTAGGGAGCAATGCGAGCTACAAAACCTAGCGTGAGTGTATCTAGACTATGGCGGTCGAGCGGACCGAACTAGCCGAACCTTGCCAAAAATGCAAACCTCCTCTACGTTGCACTCGGGCCTCCTTTTATATGCTCAAGGGGTCTCCGACAGGTGGCAACATAGGCGGGGGTACAAATGTAAAAACAGGAGTTGGTACACCTACTTGAACAGTGTATAGTGCAAAATACCTAACTCTGACGGCAAGGGACAAAAGCAATAAATGCCCGTCGTTGTCGCCCAAACAGTGCAACAGAGACCGTCAGGTGCGCCTCCGCTCGCCACGATGGCGAGCCTGTCAGCGCCGCTTATTGCTGCTCTCCGCTGGCTGCACAAACCGCTTTCGACACGCCGCCCATGGAACGGTCCCATGGCGACACGTCAGCTGGGTGAGCTGGAGCGGAGACGGAGAGAGGTTGCATGCCGCGGCAAGCGCCTTGCCGCGGCGAATCCTTGTCGCGCCAGAGACTTGTCGCGCTCCGAGCCTTCCCGGCAAGCTCCTCTTGCCGGGGCCTTGTCTTCTGCGTGCCTGGAACGGCCTTCCCGACAAGCTCTTCTTGTCGGGGCCATCTTCGTGCCTAGAGAGGCCTTCCCGACAAGCTCCTCTTGCCGGGGTCTTGTCTTCTGAAAGGCGGCGGAGGGTCTTGGCGGACGCCCGGCGAGGCTTGCCGCGGGGACACTGCGACTGCCCGTGCACAAGTTTGGGGTACTAGGGTACCCCTACTTTAGTACACCGACAGGAGCCCCGGTCCGGGCCATACACGGTGCCGAAGCTGTTGGGCCAGGCCCAAAACAGGCATGGGCACGCTGCCTGGGTCCAAACCAAACCCACTCCGTATCCGCCCGCGTCCCTCCGTGTGGCCGCAGCGTCAATTGCGGCATCGTGGGGAAGTGGGCGGCGTCTTGAGGTCGCTCCACCCGTCGTCTACGCTCAGATCCCCGCCACGTGGTTCCCATGCTCTTGGGGTCACGGACGGTGGAAGTGGAAAACCGGGCCGTTACGAGCAGAGGCAGCAGGTCGGCCCCGATTCCCTGCTCTTCCTATGCCCTGATTTGTCGAGCGGGGCGGTCGAGCCCCCACCTTGCTTCCTTAAAAAGAGCGGAAGGGGAGTGCAGAAGCCTGCACTCTCCCACCTCCTCCTTTCCTCAGTTCCTGCTCCCCTCTCTCTCATCAACCATGGAGAAAAGGAACCTTGGTTCTTCGTCGGTGGCGGCGAGGGTCGCCGCTAGACAGCGCTCCCCTCCCAACCCCACGTCCGGGGCGGCGGAGCCAGCCTCAAGAGGAAGAGGGAGGGGGAGAGGTCGTGGACGAGGTCGAGGCGCTCGGGGAAGAGGCGGACGGGGCGGCGCGTCGTCTCCGCTTCCGCCGGCGGTTCCCCTCCCTGCGGCGGTCCATACAGGGGACGACCCTTGCGAGTTCTTCGTCAGGCTGCGCCGGGCGCCTCGTCGTCGCCTCCGGCTTCCAGCTCCGTTCGCGAGCGCGATGGAGTCGGATCCGCCCGAGACGCTGAGACTGCACATGAGGGGCTGTGGAATCAGCGGCATGCGAGTCCGTGTTGTATTCCCAGCCCCTAATGTGATGTATCTCGATCGTGGGTGGAAGACATTCACTCGCATCCACAGCCTGAGGGCGGGATTCACCCTCCATTTTAAGTTAATGGAGGGTGATCTCCTCTCCGTCAAGGTCTTCGGGGATCTCGGCACTCGGGCGAAGTGCTGCGTGGATAGCTCCTCCGACAGCGAAGATTCCCCCTCGAGCGAGAGTGACGGGGAGGAGAGCGACAGCGACGACGAGGGTAGCGGGCCTGATTAGTTGTCGGGCGCCGCTTCGTGCGTCACCGGCGACCCCATCATCCGTGTAGCCGGCTCCTTGGGCGACTGGCGTAGGGAGGCTGCGGAAGGGGAAGAGGGATGGCGACAAGGCCGTCAAGTCGGAGTACGAGGGCGTAGTGCCCTCGACAAAGATCTTGACGCCTTGCCGCCCCGTCTTCGAACCCCGCTTCCGGCGCCGCCATCTCCGTCAAGCCCTCGGGGAGCTCCCGGGATGTTCTCTTGGTGCCTTCTGGCACCTGTAGCTCGCCTAGGCGTTTCTTTTGCCCTTCTCGCCTCCTTGACCTACCTCCTGAAAAGAGGGACAGGAAAAGGGATTACGGGCATCTTATCTTTTTAATTTGTAAGCCTTCGGGCCTTATCCGCGTTTAAGACTTGTAATCCTCTCTTTCATGTTTTTCATTCCCCACGGACTGTATCCGAGTAGAATGTTTTTAATGAAAAAGGGATGTTTGAAAAGGGACGAAGGGCTTATCTGATATCGCAGCCCCCGGCAACTCTGGCTTGCCGCAGCCCCCGGCAACTCTGGCTTGCCGCAGCCCCCGGCAACTCTGGCTTGCCGTAGCCCCCGGCAACTCTGGCTTGCCGTAGCCCCCGGCAACCCTGGCTTGCCGCAGCCCCCGGCAACTCTGGCTTGCCGGGGCTTGGATGCCGGCGCGCCCTTCTTCTCCTCTTCGCTGTTATTTTAGTTCTGAGAACGATTTAGCCAGTGCCGCAATACGTTATTTTTGTAATATAACTTTATTATGGGCAACATTTGATACGTTACTTCCTTTACTCGACTCTTGGCTTTGTATGTTATTGCCCTACGCTTTTCAGGGAAACTTGCCGGTGCAGGCACCCTTGCCGCGAGCGCCGAGTGCGGAACTTCAGCAGCCTGTTGGCGGGGTCGCTACCGACAAGTAACCTTGTCGCGGACTAGTCGCGGCTCACTTAAGTTGTTGAGCGGACTCGAAACAAAGTAAGGGCGCGACCAGTCACGATTTGGTTCCTCCGCGCACAGGTTTTTCATACAAAGCACGGTCGTTCAAGAAAGATAACTTTAAAAATTTATTACTGATCGATCAATGCAATGTTATTTCCTCTACTTGATTCCTTCCTTTGTACGTTTCTGCCCTGCACATTTAGGGGACTTGCCGGTGCAGGCACTTTTGCCGCGAGCGCTGAGTGCGGAACGTCAGCAGCCTGCTGGCAGTGCCGCCTCCGACAAGCAACCTTGTCGCGACTAGTCGCAGCTCACTTAAGTTGTTGAGCGGACTCGAAACAAAGTAAGGGCGCGACTAGCCGGGCGAAGTTGGCTCCTCTGCACAGGTTCTCCATACAAAGTACTACCGTTCGAGGAAGATAACTTGAAAATTTAAAAATTGATTGCTCAGACTTTGGCAACTTAGCTTTTCTGTCTCTTGCTTCCCGATGAGGTGAGACTTCCTCGAGCGGTGCTCTGGTCCACAATATTATCTCCTCCTCCCCCCCTGGTTCACTTGTGCGCGAGGGAGCCTCCCTTTCTTTGCGACAAGAGAAAGAAGAGGAAATAACGTTATGGAGCCTAGTGGCTCGATTCTGCTTACCGGGTGTGGTTGCTGCACAAAGTGTTAGCCAAAACATGCAATAAATTGATGAAAGCATGAACTTGACGGGTTGTGCGCAACACATGGGCTTTCTTGATGCACGGGTCTGCGCCCGGCTTTGTACAAAGGATCACATGCAACAGCGGCAAGACTTGTACAAAAGGTGGTTGCCGGACGGGTCCGACAACCGCGCTTTATGGGTAAAACTTACGAAGATGCTCAATGTTCCCAGAGTTGCTCACCGGAATGCCATCTTCGGTCTCAAAGCGGACAGCGCCAGGCCTAGTGACTCGTTTCACCCGATAAGGGCCTTCCCACTTCAGCGTCAACTTGTTTGAATTCTTGGCGGACTGAACGCCGCGAAGAACAAGGTCGCTTTCCTCGAGACTTCGGCATTAATCCTGCGGCCATGGTAGCGGCGCAGAGCTTGTTGGTAGCGAAAGCGGCTCGCCACAGCAGCTGAAGACAATCCTCCTCAAGGAGCAAGCGTCATCTTGTCGTAGCTGCTCTTGCTCAAACTCATCATAAGCGAGCACTCGAGGCGACCCGTATCTGAAGTTCCGTGGGAGAACTGCCTCTGCTCCATAGACTAGAGCAAAGGGTGCCTGGCCAGTGGCTCGATTTGGCGTCGTTCTGATCGACCAAAGAACCACCGGCAGCTCCTCGATCCAGTTTCTTCCGCACTTGTGCAGCCTGTCGAAAGTTCTGGTCTTGAGCCCGCGCAGCACTTAAGCGTTTGCCCTCTGCTTGGACCGTTGCTTCTCGGGTGAGCAATAAGCAAAGCAGACCTTGGCGCCAAGGTCTTGGACGTCTTTGCATGAAGGTGCGACTCGTGAATTGTGTGCCGTTGTCGGTGATGATCCTGTTAGGGATTCCAAGCGGCAAACAATCGACTGAAGAACTTGACTGGCCGATCGTGCTGTCACCTTCCTCATCGCTTCCACTTCCGGCCACTTTGTGAACTTGTCGATGGCGGCGTACAAGTACTCAAAGCCCCGGCTACTCGGGGAAGGGGCCAAGAATGTCGAGCCCCGGACCGAAAATGGCCGGGATAAAGGGATCGTCTGGAGAGCTTGAGCTGGCTGGTGTATCTGTTTGGAATGGGCCAGCACGCTTCACACTTGGTTACTTGTGCAGTTGCATCTGGAGGGCTGTCGGCCGGAAGAAACCTTGCCGGAAAGCTTTGCCGCAAGCGCTCTTCTTGCCAATGTGATGACCACATATGCCTCCATGTATCTCTTCGCCAACAGCTTCTGTCCATCTTCCCCGGAATACACTTCAATTTCACACCGTTGAGTCTTCTTACATGCAGTATCTTTGTCGACAAACTGGTACATACTTGACTGTCGGGCTACTCTTTCCGCTTCTTCCTGCTCTTCGGAAGTTCTCTGTCAAGGAAATGGACAATCTGCTGCGCCCATGCTGGAGCTTGTGGCTCGACAACAAGGACTAAAGGCACATATGCTGCTGCGGGAACATCAGCTTCTACGGCAAGAACCTGCGTCCCTGCCGGAGCTTGATGCTCCCGACAAGCTTGCCGGAGCAAGACTTGTCGGGAGCGTCTGCTTCAACGTAAACAAACCACAGGGTCTGTCGGAGCGGCATCGCTCCTCAAAGACTGTTGGTGTTGATCTTGGGGACCTTTGCAACGACGGCTTCGGGAAGCTCTGTCGGAAAGTAGTCACCAGAGGCCAACTTCCTCTTCTTGCTTTGTCCGGTTGATGGTGTTACGGTTGGTTGAGTTAGCTTGAGCACGAAAATCCCTGGTTCCACAGGTAACTTAAGTACGGCACATTTTGACAGGCCATCAGCAATATCATTCTGAGTTCTTGGAACATGTTCCATTTGCAGGCCGTCAAAGTGCTCTTCTAGCTTCCTCACTTCATCGACGTAAGCTTCCATCAACGGACTCGTAATCTTTGTTGACTTGGCGGACTGACGAGTTGCGAGTCACCCCGACAATAAGCTTCTTGATCCCAAGGTCCACGGCGATCCACGAGACCGGCAAGCAAACCTTCATACTCTGCAGTATTGTTTGTCACTTGCTCCTTGGGAAAGTGCATCCGGACGACGATTTGAGGTGCTCTCCGGTGGGTGCGATAAGCAGACGCCGGCACCGGTGCCTTGCAGCGAAGGCACCATCAAAGTACATCAGCCACTCTTTGCTTGCTTCTTCGACGGGAATGCTCGTCTCCTAATCTCTTAAATGCGGTGTTGGCGTCCATTCTGCTATGAATTCTGCCAATGCTCTGCTTTGGATAGTTGATGTGCTTTCAAACTTAAGACCAAAGCTTGATAGCTCCAGTGCCCACTCGAAAATCCTGCCCGTCGCTTCTGGATTCTGCAGTATCCTCTTCAGGGGAAAGCGAGTGACAACTGTGATTTCATGTGCTTGGAAGTAATGGCGCAGCTTTCTCGAGGCCATGAGGAGGCCGAAAAGCAATTTCTGCACGCCAGAGTACCTCGATCTAGCCCCCTGCAGAAGGGAGCTGACAAAGTAGACTAGGCGCTGCACCATCCTTTTCTGTATCTGTTCTTGTGTCGCCGGGGATTCGTCCTTGTCGGGACCAGAGCTTGTCGGCGAAGCTCCCTGCTTGTCGCTGGATGTGCTTGCCGTGGTTGCTGGCTCGTCATCCGCCTCCCTCTCCGCTACTAACGCAGCACTAACCACTTGATTAGTTGCCACTATATACAGCAGCAACTTCTCTTGTGGCTTAGGTGCGACAAGTGTTGGAGTGGAGGACAGGTATCTCTTTAAGTCCTGCAGCGCAGCCTCCGCTTCTGGAGTCCATTTTACTGGACCTGCCTTTTTCAAGATTTTGACAAATGGCAGGGCGCGCTCAGCAGACCTAGAAATAAACCTGCTGAGAGCAGCCATGCAACCGGCAAGTCTTCGTACATCCTTGACGCGCTTTGGTGCTTCAATCAGCTCAATGGCCTTGATCTTGTCGGGATTAGCTTCAATCCCCCGCTGAGACACGAAGAACCCGAGAAGCTTGCGGAAGGGACTCCAAACACGCACTTCTCGGGGTTGAGCTTGAGGTTGATCTTGCGGAGATTTGCAAAGGTCTCGTCAAATCTTGAACCAAAGTTGCTTTGTCCTTGCTCTTGACCACTATGTCATCCATGTAGGCTTCTACATTTACTGTGCATTTGCGGCTCAAAAGCGTCATGGACTACCCTTGCAAATGTTGAACCAGCATTCTTCAAACCGAAAGGCATCCGTATGAAACAAGACGTGCCACCGGTGTGATGAATGCGGTCTTCTCTTCATCTTCTTCAGCCATGAAGATCTGATGGTATCTGAGTAGGCATCAAGAAAGCGAAAGCAAATCACATCCAGCCGTGGAGTCAACAATCTGGTCAATGCGCCGGCAAGGGAATGGATCTTTGGGGCAAGCTTTATTAACATCCGTGAAGTCAATACAAAGTCTCCATTTCCCATTCGCCTTGCGCGCGACTACAGGATTGGCCAACCACGTAGGGATGGAGCACTCCTCGACAAGGCCTGCTTCCGGTTTCTTGATCTCTTCGGCTATGAATTATTGGCGCTCCACCGCTTGCTTCCCGACTTTTTGCTTGACGGGCGCGCGATGAGGACAAAGCGGCGGTGATTGCTCAATCACTTTCCTGGGAACACCGGGGATATCACACGGTTGCCATGCAAACACGTAGACATTCGCCCGCAGGAAAGCAACGAGCGCACCTTCCTATTTGGGGTCGAGAGAGGCGCTGATGGTGAAGGTACCACCAGCGCCGTCCTCCTTGGTGGGCACCTTCTTGGTCTTCGGCGGAGCCACCATCTTCTTGCACTTGCCGGTGGAGCTCAATGGTGCGTCCTCGACGGTAGCGCAGCACTCCAAGAGGCGCGCTTGCGGAGTGAGCATCGAGCCCTTGCCGGACTTGGACTTGGTCTTCTTCCCCGGGAGCTTCAGCGGCAAGTGTCGGCAATCTGTCATGGCTCTTGCATCCCGGAAGATCTTGTCGGCACAGATAAGGGCATCCTTCTTGTCGCCATGGACAGAGATGACGCTTATCGGGCCCGGCATCTTGAGTAGGTTGTAGGCATAGTGAGAGGCTGCCATGAATTTGGCGAGCGCTGGACGGCCAAGTATCCCATTGTAAGGCAATGGGAAATCGGCGACGTCAAACGTAACCCTCTCGATTCTGAAGTTCAGCTCGCTGCCAAATGTGACCGCAACGCGTCATCTTCCCCTTCGCTTGCTCCTTCCGGATTGATTCCTTGAAGGTTCCGGTCTCTTCGAGCTTCGCTGTCGGGATTTGAAGTTTCGGAGCACCGCGGAGGAGATCAGATTCAAGCCGGCCCGCCGTCAACTAACATTTTGTGACCTTGAGGTTGCGGATGGTTGGGGCGACCAACATCGGCAAGCACCCGACCGCAGATTATGCGATCAGGGTGGTCCTCAATATCAAAAATGATAGGCGTCTTGGACCACTTGAGAGGCTTGCGTGACTCCACGGATGGTTCCGCTGCATTGACCTCCTGCATCCATTGCTTGAGTTGGCGGTGGGAGGTATGCAGGGAAGCACCTCCGTCAACGCAGAGAACCTCTGTGGCTTTCTGAAACTCCTGCTCGTCGGCGTCGGCGTCTTCCATATCTTCGTCGTCGTCATCATCTTCATCCTTGTCGCGGCCGCGGGGAGGTCTATCTCCTTGTCGCTGCTTGACCTTGCCGCGGCGTCCTCCCCGGCCGGGACGTTTCTTGCTTGCTCCCCCAGCACCTTCCTGGGCCTTCTCCTTGTCTCGCCGCTCGTACTCAGCTCTCTGCTGTTCGACGAGCTGCTCGACCTTCTTGCAGCTCTGGAGATCGTGGCCCTTGGTGCGGTGGATCTTGCGATCTTGCTTGCGAAGCCGTCACCGCTTGTCGTGGCCGCCACCGACCGGTGGTTGGCGTCGTGACAACCTCCTTGCCGGAACCACCAGCCTTGGCGTTCTTGTCGCTGCCTCCGTTGCCGGACTGCTCGACAGCTAGCACTTCTCTTCTTTTCTTCTTCCTGTTGCCTCGCCGCTGGCCCTTCTTTGTCGGGGCGGTGTCAATCTTGTCTGATCCTGCTTCTGCATTCTCTCCTGGGAGTCTCCTCCCTTCCTCAGCGCGCGCACACTTGTCGGCCAAGGCGTACAGCTCGCTGACGTCCTTGACTTTGCACATCGCCATCTCCTCCCTCATCCTGCGGTTCCGCACATTATGATGAAATGCGCTGATCACACCGCCGGGGTGGACGTCTGGGATGTTGTAGTGCACACGGCTGAATCTCTGAATGAACTTGCGCGAGGACTCTCCTTCTTTACGGGCGAGCAAGTGAAGGTCGCTCTCTTGGCCATGAGGTTTGTGGCCACTGTGAAGGCGCCAACAAAGCGATGGCACAGATCTGTCGAGGAGGATATGGAGCTGTCCGGCAAGTGCATGAGCCAAGACCGACGTTGGGCTTGAGCACGGCGGGAAGTAGTTGGCGAGGATCTTGTCGTCTCGTCCCCGCAGCCTGCACCGCGATGGTGTAGATGCCGGAGGAACTCCGACGGATGCGTCCGGCCATCATACTTCTCCGGCACGTCTGGTTTGAAGTTTTTACGGCTGGGCCCTTTGGACTTGCCGCAGCTCACGGGTGAACGCAGGGCAACCTACAGCGTCTGACAAGTCGCTGGCCCCTCCGGCGCGTGCATGTCAACAGAAGGCCCAGCGCGGCTTGTCGGATGGCGTCGCGTTTCTCTTCGGTGCTCGGCGCGAGTTCGAAGCGTCTTCTTCTTTGCCGCTCATGAAGAACTTGGCGCTGATCACGGCGAGTGCGCGGATCCGACGACGCAGTGGAGTCGCTGTCGAGATGGATCCGTTGGCTCGGCGATCTTGGCCTTCTTGTCGGAGAGTGCACGGTGGTTGCACCTCCGACAGCCTCGTCGCCACCGGCTCGTGCCTTGTCGTCACGCCGCGGCAACGATGGCGTTGGTTGCCGCGGAGCGTCGTCGTTGGCAAAGCCGATGAGGCTTTGGATAGTGGCCCTCCACTCGTCGACCTTGTCGGCCATTGGAGGGTAGTCGAGGAGTAGCTGAGCTCTCGCCTGAGCTTCTGCTGGAGTAGTAGGTGGCATTGGAGAACGGTGCGAGGAGCAGGACACGCTCGGACTTCTAACTATGTTAGAAGGAGCAGCGCCCCGTCTGGGCGACCGTATCTCGCTTGCGCCAGCATGTTGGCGCGCATGCTGGTCTTGAGGGTCTCGATCCAACGAACGTATGGCGTTGTGAGCGCCATGACGTTGTTGCTCCCGCGTCTCCTGAGATGGGCGCGGGGGATGCGCAGACGCCGAGGTTTGCGGTGCCTTGTCCTTGGACTTGGCAACGTCGCGAGCACCTTCATCGGTGCCCGTTCCTCCGCCAGCGTCTGCACCACCACCCGTTTGCTGCGGTGAGGGTGGATACGACGCGGACGGCTCCGCTGCCGCTGAAGCCTTCTTCTTCGGTGGCATGTTGAGGAAGATGTTGATGATGTTGCTCGTGTGAACGCCGGATCAGATTCACACGGCCTCGACGCCCTACAGCGCGCCGAAGATGTCGGGGAGGCTGATCGTACCCACGGACACCTATGGGGTGGGCGGAGCGGGCCCCTTGTGGTTCGGAGGGCGGAGGTCGCACGAAGAGCGGATCGAGGCGATGCACACGAGCGGTTTACCCAGCTTCGGAGCTCTCCGGAGAGATAAAACTCCTACTGCTGCTTGTTTGATCTATTCCCTTCTTGCTAGGGAGCAATGCGAGCTACAAAACCTAGCGTGAGTGTATCTAGACTATGGCCAGTCGAACGGACCGAACTAGCCGAACCTTGCCAAAAATGCGAACCTCCTCTACGTTGCACTCGGGCCTCCTTTTATATGCTCAAGGGGTCTCCGACAGGTGGCAACATAGGCGGGGTACAAATGTAAAACAGGAGTTGGTACACCTACTTGAACAGCGATTATGCAGTGCAAAATACCTAACTCGTGACGGCAAGGGACAAAAGCAATAAATGCCCGTGTTGTCGCCCAAAGCGATTACCAGAGACCGTCAGTGCGCCTCCGCTCGCCACGATGGCGAGCCTGTCAGCGCCGCTTATCGCTGCTCTCCGCTGGCTGCACAGCCGCTCGACACGCGCCCATGGAACGGTCCCATGGCGACACGTCGCTGGGTGAGCTGGAGCGGAGACAGAGAGAGGTTGCATGCCGCGGCAAGCGCCTTGCCGCGGCCGAATCCTTGTCGCGCTCGGAGACTTGTCGCGCTCCGAGCCTTCCCGGCAAGCTCCTCTTGCCGGGGCCTTGTCTTCTACGTGCCTGGAGCGGCCTTCCCGACAAGCTCTTCTTGTCGGGGCCTTCTTCGTGCCTAGAGAGGCCTTCCCTACAAGCTCCTCTTGCCGGGGTCTTGTCTTCTGAAAGGCGGTGGAGGGTCTTGGCGGACGCCCGGTGAGGCTTGCTGCGGGGACGCTGCGACTGCCCGTGCACAAGTTCGGGGTACTAGGGTAGCGCTACTTTAGTACACCGACATAATGTCTCAGTTAATATGAATGAATCACACTGATTGAGAATTGCTACTCTCCTTCTTTGTTTCCCATTAGATAAGTAGATGTTTTTCTTCTGGGAGTACAAGTCATCAACCGTTATTTCTCAGAATTGTTTCCCTTATAACTTTTGTTGCTTCCAGGGATATCACAACTAAAGCTCGGTTTTATTCCGACTTCGATTTTAGTTCAACTGCACAAAAGGAGCCAATGTGTCCAAGGCAAACTGCTGCATTCTTTGGGTCCAGCTTGGTCGCTCCACTTTGCGTAAAGAAGCGATCCTTGTTGCGCTACATTACAGAAGCAATGACCGAGAATGTTTACAGAGTATTAGGCCTTCCACTATGTAGGCCAAAAGAGGTGCCAATTTCACCTTTTCTTAGTTTGGCACCGAATCCCTCCATTGCTTCAGCCGGTGCCATAAATATTAGACACCGGTGACATGACTAGTCTGCAGAGACCATTGGCAATTTAACAACACATGGAGTCCCCTGGGCAAAACGTGCCAAAACAAGTACAAGAAGCGACAGGACTCCACGATCATAGGCATTACATATTTTGAATGGGAAAAGCTTGTCAAAGTTTAATCATTGATGTTAGCAAGAAGCGACAAGATTCCACGATCATAGGCATTACATATTTTGAACGGCAAAAGCTTGTCAAAGTTTAATCATTGATGTTAGCAAGAAGACGTTAGTTTAATATATTGGAATTGGAAAACCTTGTCAAAATTTGCTCATTGATGTTAGCCAGAAAACATGCATTTGATATTTTTTAGTGGGACGCCCTTACTGTGAGCAGCGTCGAGTGTTTTTTCCTATTCCTGTGTTCTGTTTAGAAGTAAATAGTTACTCTGCTGAGATATTCCTGTGTTAAGAGTTTGTTCTGAATATTGTCCATGTAATGCCAGGCCTTGTGTTTGATTGCAAAGTTAAGCTTGGAATGTTGTGGCATGCGGCATCACGAGCTGTCACCGTGCCTCCCGAGAATAATGCTTCGTATTGTTTTGCATGTCGATCTAATGCCGTTGATTTGCTTGTTAAGAAGATCATCCTCTTCATTGTTTCCGTGCTTAAGAAGTTCATCGTCGATGTTTCATTCATAGCCTATACGACAAGTCGGGTAGGTTAGACATGAAACCATATGATCTTCCGACCAACTCATGATATTAGGCCGTGATTGGATCGTTGTTTTCCAACCAAACCCGCTTGTAAAACTGATGCTTGTAAATTAAAGTAGATGGTCTCGGACGAAGGAGCTTGGTTGGTCGATTTCGACTAGTAAAATATCGGAAGTACTTCACACACGATAAAATGATGAACGACACTCGGCGATTGCTAATCCAACCATTAAGTGTTGTTTCAGCCTTGCCCATGGATGGCATGATACGCACATCGTGCATGTATCATCTGGTAATGTCGTCCATATAGCAGTGCTCATAAAATATACACTGGTCTCTCAAATTACACGCTTAACCCGCCGGTTTTACTTACAGACCTCGGGCCCTCGATTTCATTACGCCTGTATTTTACGCGTTGTTTCCGATGACGAGTAAATTACACTTGTATGTTAATACAGGTTTGAAATAAACCAGAGCTCCCAAGCGCGGCCTTACCGTTTCATGACGTCTCAGTTTCTCGAAGGTGCTCATAGGTGTCCGATGATCCTAGCTTCCTGAATGAGCAACGGGCGCTGTATCAGACCTCCATAGGGCCCGCGAGGCCCTCTCTGTTGTCCTTTGAGTTGTTGCGCTCGCCGTGGCACCGAGCATTGTTAACATGGTCAACGAACATGAGGATTCAGGAGATGACTTTATTTTGACTGGATGATACTAGGGACCCACTAGGGCCATAGCCGTACGTACGCAAGTGCCTCCTTATTATGTACAACTATATTTTTTTGATTTCTCCTAGTTTCCTAACATAACGGTCCCACACCATTGTCAACCTATGTAGTCAATATAAATGAGAGAATTGCACAAGGTGCGGCCGACAGCTGGGACCAAGCAGCTCGGCGATTTGTGTTTTTGAGGCGTGAGCACTGCAGAAGTTTTTCTTGGCAATGATTTCGTTGTTGTTCGATTGGAGAGCGGGGTATTAATCGGGGCTGTGGCCCGTCTAGCCCGAACCAGATATCCAGCCCAGATACTAATTTTTTCAAGATGAAAATGGCTAGCCCAGCTATACGTTTTTTGAGGAATACCCAGGCAAGGTCAACTTGTTATTCTCCGCCCCGCTGGGCTGCAAATCTTTCCTAGGAGGGATGCATTAGGCTTAACAGGAAAATGGGCTTTAAAAAATAATATATGGATGTAATTATAAAAACTGGGCAGTAACTATAAAAAATGCACCAAACACGAAATTAGTTTATAAAATATTTTTTATGGATTTTGAAAATCTTAAATTTTCATTGTTGCGCACGCAATGTTTCGTTGGATTTTTACGTAATACAAATTTATATTTAATCTGACTAGAACTTTCAGGATAAAAATATTTCGGATCCCATCAAAATGTGGGAAATTTTATTGAATTATGTCTTCAACGGTTGGTTGAAATTATTAATCGTTGTCCTAGCTAGAAAATGGGCTGTACTTTTAACAAACTGTAAATGGGTTGTTGTAAATTCCATTAGAATTCAAAAATGGGTTGTGCATTCTTACAAAATGCAAATGGGCTATAAGTTCTCTGCCACACACTTGTGGGCCTACTAAGTGACGCGTCCCCTAAAAAAAATAAGTTGATGCATATGCAAGGCTTTGTCAAGTTATTATAGTCAACACACGGTTCTAGCAGCAGTGGCCATTGGATGTCTATCCAACGGATGTCGTGCTTCTTCTTCAATCTCGGATATTCTTAGCTTCGGCCTCCCAAAAAATGAGTCCTCCCCCTGACATCTGGGGCACACCGTTTCGGAGGCTGACCTGTGGGCCTACTAAGTTGGAGAGTACCAAGGGCTTTGTCAACTTAGTCAATATAAACGATTCTAGCTTCAGTGACCGTACGATATCCATCCAACGGCCGTAGTGCTTCTTCAACCTCTGATCTTCTTGGTCCAGCCGCCCAAAGCAGTGCCGGTCGTGCCGCCCGCTCCTGCCTCCCATGGTCGGTTGTGCTGCCGCGGAGGCCTCACCACCCCCATACTACTCCCACCGCTGGCCAGGCCATCCCTCCACTCACCCACACCCCCTGTTATTCTGCAGCGACGACAGCCTCACACCGTAGCCGAACCAGTGAACCCTCGTACTCCTCTTCGCGCGGGCTTCCACTGTTGCGTCTTCCCCGGCTCCGCGTCGTCCCCTTCCTAGGCGTCACCGTCATCCACCGCCCTGGTGCTCTCGGGGCGGCATGGTCAACGTGGTCAACAAGCGACTTCGATCGGAAGAGTATCAGACGTGGAGAGGTGACAATTTGGGTCCACGGCGGCCGCAAGGAAGTGCCTCCTTATTACGCATTCCTCCACCTCACAGCAGCGACCCACCGGACGGGCCACCTTATTTCGTGAAAAAAACGTTTCCCCCTGACTGCTGGGACCCACCGGACGGGCCACCGTATCTCGTGAAAAAAAACATTCCCCCCGCTGTCAGCTCGGACCCATCGGAAGTGCCTCTTTATTACGCACAAAAAAATGAATACTCCCCCTGCTAGCTGGGACCCACCTTGGTGGGTGGCTGACTTGTGGGCCTACTAAGTTGACGGAGACGGAGGGCTTTGTCAACTTAGTCAATATGAACGATTCTAGCTCCAGTGACCGTACAATGTCCATCCAATGGCCGTAGTGCTTCTTCAACCTCTGGTATTCTTGCTCCAGCCGCCCAAAGCAGCGCCGGTCGTGCCGCCTGCTCCTGCCTCCCATGGCCGGCTGTCTTTGCCTTGAGGCCTCACCGCCCCTACTATTCCCACCGCTGGCCGGGCCTCGTGGCGACGGGCAGCCTCACACCGCATGCCGAACGAAAGTGAACCCTCATACTCCTCTCCGTGGGCATCCCATCGCGGGCGTCTTCACCGGCTCGCGTCGTCCCCTTCCTAGGCCTCGCCGTCGTCCACCGCCCCTGGTGCTCTCGGCGCGGCATGGTCAACGTGGTCAAGGAACGACTTCCATCGGACGTGGAGAGGCTGATAGCTGGGTCCACGGCCGCATCAAGGAAGTGCCTCCTTATTACGCGGAAAATAATGATTCCTCCACCTGACAGCAGGGACCCACCGGACGGGCCACCGTATTTCGTGAAAAAACGTTTCCCTCCTGACTGCTGGGACCCACCAGCTACACCTTCGCACGCAAGGAAGTGCGTCTGAGAAAAAAACGATTCGCTCCCCTGACTGCTGGGACCCACCGGCTACATCTTCGCACGCAAGGAAGTGCGTCCAGGCAAAAAAACGATTCGCTCCCCTGACTGCTGGGACCCACCAGCTACATCTTCGCATGCAAGGAAGTGCGTGACCGGCGGGACCCACCTGGTTGAAGCTTACGTAGCGTTGTCATTCTGGACGTGAACGTGTACGTACATACTAGTCGATGTAGAGGCGCCGTGACGTGTCGTAGTAGAGGCGGGTATCGTAGCATGTACACGCACGCATAAAGCGCTGGGTGCAAGAAAGAAAATACGGCCACGTATGTGTACGTACGGCCAGGGCTCGTGTACATGGCTGGGTCGGAACGGAGAAACAGGATCGTCGTCGTGTTCATGGGGAGGCAATGGAATGCGTCGTGTTCATCGGTGTGGGTGTCAAAACTGGCGGATCTCGGGTAGGGGGTCCCGAACGGTGCGTCTAGGCGGATGGTAACAGGAGACAAGGGACATGATGTTTTTACCCAGGTTCTGGCCCTCTCGATGGAGGTAAAACCCTACTCCTGCTTGATTAATATTGATGATATGGGTAGTACAAGAGTAGATCTACCACGAGATCAAAGAGGCTAAACCCTAGAAGCTAGCCTATGGTATGATTGTTCTTCATCCCTACGGACTAAAACCCTCCGGTTTATATAGACATCGAATAGGGTTAGGGTTACATAGAGTCGGTTACAATGGTAGGAGATATACATATCCGGATCGCCAAGCTTGCCTTCCACGCCAAGGAAAGTCCCATCCGGACACGGGACGAAGTCTTCAATCTTGTATCTTCATAGTCCAGGAGTCCGGCCAACGGTGATAGTTCGGCTATCCGGACACCCCCTAATCCAGGACTCCCTCAGTAGCCCTTGAACCAGGCTTCAATGACGACGAGTCCGGCGCGCATATTGTCTTCGGCATTGCAAGGCGGGTTCCTCCTCCGAATACTTCATAGAAGATTTTGAACACAAGGATAGTGTCCGGCTCTGCAAAATAAGTTCCACATAACACCATAGAGAGAATAACATTTACACAAGTTCAATCTGCTGACGTATCCCGCAGCGTGACATCACACCAGGGCCAAGCCTTTATTCGAATCGTTTTTACTGCCCAACCTCGGCGCGTTTAGCGAGGCGGTTTCCTTGGCACGTCTTATCAGAGTGGAGATTGTGCCCCCTTATTCCTGGATTCCCATCAATACGGATGTGGGTAACCCAACCGCGCCATTGATTACGGCGCTTGGGAGATAAGCGAGTTTTACGAGGCTGGCGGGGGACGCATAGCTTTGTCCGCCCATATAAGGGGATAAGGATCCACCTTTTAACCTACGTCTTCTTCCTCCTTTGCTCATCCATTTCCAAGACTCGAGCTCCAGCGCCCAAGTCCGCACATCCCTCCTCAACCATCTCCAGCCATGTCCGGAGCGGGAGGCAAGTGGATGGTCTCCTCCGTCACGGAGGGACAAGTCAAAAAGCTGCGGAAGGCCGGATACTTGTCCAGCGACATCGCGCACCGGCTCCCCGACGAGGGGCAGCTTATTCCCACCCCTA
This sequence comes from Aegilops bicornis, assembly GCA_021605145.1. Lineage (NCBI taxonomy): Eukaryota > Viridiplantae > Streptophyta > Magnoliopsida > Poales > Poaceae > Aegilops > Aegilops bicornis. The sequence continues at coordinate 563,263,249 of CM038669.1, read as the reverse complement.
GGCCCCATGAGAGGGTGGTGTTCCTCACCCACTTCCTCCACGGACTAGGTTTTCCACTTCACCCATTTGTCCGGGGGCTCATATTCTACTACGGCCTGGATTTCCACGATCTGGCCCCAAACTTCGTCCTCAACATATCGGCGTTAATCGTCGTGTGCGAGGCCTTTCTCTGCATCCAGCCCCACTTCGGCTTACGGCTGAAGACCTTCAATGTCAAGCCGAAGGTAGTGGGTGGCCGCCAAGCGGAGTGCGGAGGTGCCATGGTTGGCAAGATGGCCAAAGTCCTATGGCTCGAGGGCTCCTTTGTGGAGACCATAAAGGGGTGGCAATCGGGGTGGTTCTACATCACCGAGCCGCGCGACTCTCAATGGGCGACGGCCGCTGAATTCCGATCTGGCTCCCCCACACAGCTCACATCATGGAAAGAGACGGGCCTGACGTGGGGTGATTCAGAAGAGCGGTCCGACTCCAAACCTGCGTCCGAAACCTGGTGGACAAGAATCTCAAGCTTGTCAATGTAATCCAGGTGATGCTCATCCGCCGGATTCTCCCATGCCAGCAACGGGCCTTCAATTTGTGGGAGTTTGATCCGCACAAGACCGAACCTTGAGCCGCTCTTCGACGATGCGCACGAAGATGCCCGGAAGGTGCTGTTCAAGGGCGCTGAAGCTCCCGTGATCCGCCATCAAGATCGCGGATTCAGCTCGCAGCGTCAAGCCAGCGAGGTAAGTTATTTTACCCTTTATGGGACTCTTTTTTCATAGTTTGACTCTATGCGGGATCTAAAACTCCCTAACCTTTTGACAGATCGGTCAAGACGCCCGGACAGATTAACCGTCCGCCCTTGCCGAAGACCCAGCGGACGCCTGCTTGACGGATAGCTGGCTCCGGCACCTCACGTGGTGCCGGAGAAGAAGGCCAAGAAGAAGGCCACGGGACTCGAAGGAGCGCCCGACGCCAGTGTTGTCGGACTCATCGTCCGACGACTGAGGCGGAATCCTCCCCGAGGACGGGAGGAGGAAAGAAGCCTCTCCCCGCCGGGGAGAGAAGAAAAGGAAGGCCGCCCCGACTGGGGAGGCCTGAGGGTCCAAGAAAGGAAGGACCCTTCCTCCGGACTTCTCCACCGACGCCGACAACGATGAGGAGGAGTGGCCACCAAGGGCCAAGCCCCTGGCGAGATCGTAAGTGTCCGGACTCCGGAATAGCTCATGACTTTTTATTTGTCGCATAGTGTATTCCAACGCCGAATATAACCATGTAGCCCACCCAGGGCAGGCTCGCCGCTTCGAAGCGGCTCCTGGATTCGTCGGATGTGAATAGCACTTCACTTCCGACCGCCTCCTCTCCTCGTGATGCATGCGACACCGCGGTGGAGTCCCAAAGGGCCCAGCCAGGAGGAGGTGGTCTGGAGGCGCCGCAAGGCGACCTCCCGGACTTTGGGCGAAGGGGCGAGACCCGAGGGCTCTAAGTCCGCCCGTGCCGACTCCGTCATCGAACCTTCAGTGGTTCCGAAGTCTGGCAAGCGGCCCCTTCGTAAGAAGGGCAGACTGCGACACCGGTGACCTCCGTCCATCCAGAGGCACCGGATAGCTTGCTGGAGGCGCTTAACGGATCCTCCATCAACGAGGAGCACTGCACTGTTATCAGTGTGGTGATCCAGAAAGTTCAGTCCGCCAAGAGCGGGCTGACTGAAGCATGTACCTGCCTTCTAACATGCTTTGAGGTAAGTTTATAATATGTAAAAATATTACCGCATAGACAGTAGCCCTTGATTCTTAGTTCGGTGTACGGAAAGAAATACCGGACTGAGGATCTAAAAAGATACACGCAGGAGTCTAACATAAGTATGTAAATATGGGAATTCAGGCTGCGCTGCTGACCTCTGCCCGCCTTGATCAAGGAGGTTAATGTATTGAAGCAGAGCCTCGAGCGGTCCGAGAACGAGCTCGGCCTTGCCAAGAAGCAGCTCGAGGACAAGGGAGGTAAGCAATACCTTCTTAAAGTAATACCTTATAGAAAGGATTTGGTTGCAAAAATGACAGGACTAACGTGGGTATTGTAGGGGCCACGAACGAGGTGGCGACCCTAAAGATAGCGGTGTCCATGGCCGTAAGCAAGGCTGCCGCGGAGCGCACCGAGCGAGAGAAGCAGGAGGCACGGGTGGCGGAGGTGCAGCAAGAGCTCCGGGCTCTCGTGGAAAAACACGAGAGTTTGGAGCGTGACTCGAAGACTCGAGAGTCCGAGCTCGCCTCGGCTCTTGAGAGTGTCAAAGCCGCTAGGGCCGAAGCCCAAAAAGCCTTCCAGAAAATTGAATCATTAAAGAAGAGAGTGGCGGGTAAGGCATTCTTTATGCAAAGCAAGCATGTGAGAGTGGATTATCTATTACTTACCCGAATTCGGAGCTCTCCAGGAGCATTCGCAGATCTGCCCCGTAGTGTGTCTGATGCTGCCGCGTTCTACCGCGCCAAGGAGGGGAGCTCGACGGAAAAGGTGTTCTGGTCTCAGTATGCTGAGGCCGGACATCCGGTGCCCCTGAGCGACCAGCTGAAGCAGCTGGTCGAGCTCCACAAGGTCGCCGAACAGGCCATGAAGGGCCTCATAATTCGGCTGTGGCCATTGGAAGCCATGCACAGGAGCTACTTCGGGCTAGTCTCGGCGGCTGGTGGACGCCTGTCCATGGATTGAAGTCATCAAGCGCTCCGTCTGCATTGAAGGTTCCCGTCGGGCCCTTGCCCGTGCTAAAGTGCACTGGGGCAAGCTGGATGCTGAGAAGCATGTGACGGACGGGCCACCGAAGGGCAAGGAGCATCGCAAGCCCAAAATGTACTATGAGGGCGTCCTGAAGGGTGCCCGCCTTATAGCGGGTGAATGCTCCAAAGATGTAATTTTTGAATAGACTCGCATTTGTTATCCTGTACGCTGAAAACATGTTCATATGCGCTAAGCAACGCTTGTGAATTTAAAATATTACCTTCTGTGCGGCCGTTTATCAAATTTGAGAGATGGCAAGGTGTTGGCTTCAGCCCCCATGCCATGAGTGCTGGGGTTTTCGGGATAAACTTGAGCGCTCTTGTTCCCATTCTTGGGTCCTTTGAGGGAGGCGCTCAACGCAACGAACAAGGCAACCGGACTATAGTGCTTGAACACTCTCATTTAGCCATAGAATTCTATAATTTTAAATTTTGGCGAAGCCCCTAGTATTTGGAAGACCGAGTTCGGGGCGCTATCCACGCCTTGGTCGGACAATGCCGACTCCTCTCTCTAAGCGGCATAAGTCTTTAGAGACCCGAAAAAACCTCTCGAACAGCGACCGGCTCTCGCCCCATCATGACGGTCAGTTTTAGCTTTCTCCACTGAGGTGCTCAACCCAGCTCAACCGGGGCACAATCGCAGTGGTTCTCCCAGCGCTACCTTAGCCGATATAGCGGGCGTAAGGTACCAAAACATGGGAGCCGGGCATACCCAACTATTGACCCAAGACATGATTCGAGCCGATGCATATAATGCTATAAGTTCAGGGTGCCGCACTTGTGAAAGTGTTCGGACTTATCACACCATATTTTTGGGGTACTTAAGCCCCTGGTGTATTGGCCGTACCAAAGTGTACGGGTGCAACATGTCATGAATGAACATATATATAGATAAAGAAAGGAGTGCAATAATAGGCAAAAGCTATGTATTGTTTATTCAAAAAGGGACTACAATGAAAGCAGAAACGGTACAAATAGTGCGATAAGCAAGGGATGGGACTATTTAACATGTCCCCCTCCAGGGGTAAGTTGCGGGATGGTATGTAAAACGGGTATAATGCTCGTAGTAGAGACCACCTGGACACTGGACGTAGCTTTCTGCTTCCCTGGCTGTTGCATCGTGAGTTCGGCAATTCTAGTGCAGACAGGCTTCGGAAAACGGAGTCCTGAAAGTAAGAGAAAAGAAAAAGAAAAGAATGACACAATCGGGAGCCCTCAGTGCGGTTGAGCCACGATTCAGGCGTCTTTGTGGTCGTGCCCCTACCCTTATGCCCATGGTATCTCCAGAGCGTAGTTATGTACGCGTAATCGACTTCGCAATTTCGCGAAAGTCTTTGGGGTTGGGGCGGATTACTCTGGCGATGCTCGGATCATGCCAGCGGTCTTGTTGTAGGTTACTCGGTAGCGCTCGGCGGTGTCGAGCGTTTAATAGCCGGAATCGAGAATTGCTGTGAGAGGATGCTTTGCACCTCCGCCCGCGAGAACGCCGTGTGCTCCTCCGTTCGGAGAGGCGTTGATGTTTCCATTGACCGTGATTACTCCTCGGGGCTGGCATCTTGAGCTTGAGGTATCCGTAGTGCGGCACCGCATTGAACTTTGCAAATGCGGTTCTTCTAAGCAGTGCGGGATAGCCGCTGCGGAATGGGACTATGTCGAAGATTAACTCTTCGCTTCGGAAGTTATCCGGGGATCCGAAGACCACTTCGAGTGTAATTGAGCACATACAATTGGCCTCCACACCTGTTATGACGCCTTTAAAGGTCGTCTTTGTGGGTTTAATCCTTGAGGGGTCTATGCCCATTTTGCGCACTGTATCCTGATAGAGCAGGTTCAGGCTGCTACCGTCGTCCATCAGGACTCTAGTGAGGTGAAATCCATCGATGATTGGGTCAAGAACCAATGCGGCGAATCCGCCGTGGCGGATGCTAGTGGGGTGGTCCCTTCGATCAAAGGTGATCGGGCAGGAGGACCATGGGTTGAACTTGGGCGACGGCTCCATCGCATATACGCCCCTTAGTGCACGCTTCCGCTCCCTTTTGGGTATGTGGGTTGCGTATATCATGTTCACCGTCCGCACTTGTGGGGGGAAGCCCTTCTGTCCTCTATTGTTCGGCGGTCGGGGCTCCTCCTCGTCATCGCTATGCAGCCCCTTGTCATTGAGTTCGGCATTTAACTTGCCTACCTTTTCAAGACCCAACAATCCCTGTTGGTGTGGTTGGCTAGTTTTTCAGGGGTGCCATGTATTTAGCACGAGCAATCGAGTATTCGGTCCAGATTGGACGGGCCCTGAGTATTTCTTTTGAACGGCTTTTTCCGCTGACCGGGTTTAGAGCCTCTGAATCCGGCATTGACTACCGTATCTTCAGCATTATCGCCGTTAATGCGCGCGCTTGTGCTTGTTGTGACGACCTGCCATTACCGCCCTTGGTATCCGAACTACCGTGGTTTTTGGTCAAGTTGTTGCTACGAGCTAGCCAGCTGTCCTCTCCGCAGAAGCGGGTCATGAGTGATGTGAGGGCTGCCATGGATTTCGGCTTTTCCTGTCCTAGGTGCCGGGCAAGCTACTCATCGCGGATGTTATGTTTGAAGGCTGCAAGGGCCTCTGCATCCGGACAGTCAACGATTTGATTTTTCTTGGTTAGGAACCGTGTCCAGAATTGTCTGGCCGATTCTTCTGGCTGCTAAATTATGTGGCTGAGGTCATCGGCGTTTGGTGGTCGCACATATGTGCCCTGGAAGTTATCAAGGAATGCGGCTTCAAGGTTCTCCCAACAACCAATTGATTCTGCTGGCAAGCTGTTAAGCCAATGTCGAGCTGGTCCTTTAAGCTTGAGTGGGAGGTATTTGATGGCGTGTAGATCATCACCGCGGGCCATGTGGATATGGAGGAGGTAGTCCTCGATCCAAACCGCAGGATCTGTTGTGCCATCGTATGATTCGATGTTTACGGGTTTGAAACCCTCGGGATTTGATGATCCATCACTTCGTGCATGAAGCATAGTGGGTGTGCGGAGCCTCGTATTGAGCTATATCACGACGCAGCTCAAATGAGCTTTGTCTCAGTGTTCGGCCCGGCCGGAATTGCTGTATCCGGCGTGACGGTTATCATCACGTGTTGTGGGGCGCCCACGCGATCCGTAGATCGATCTTGTTTGCCTTGCCTTGTCCTCCAATCTGTCTCGCAGGTCTGGCGCGTTTCCCCGTGCCTTGGTACTTTTCGAGCGACGCCAGGGTGCGGCTTGAATGGAGGGTCTAGAGGCCTCTCTGTCGCGACCACGGGGTGGCCGGTCGGCCGCATCATCTTGCGCCGGGTGATGTAGGTTTGGGTGCTGCTTCCTCTAATTGGGGTAGCAGCCTGCATTTTGGGTATCTATTAGAGGCGTTGAGTTCGTACTCTTCGGTGCAAGGACTTGATCCATCTGTCGACTAGCAAGTCTTGGTCAGCTCTAAGCCGCTTTGCTTTTTCTTGAGGCTGCTTGTTGTGGCCATAAGCCTGCGTTTGAAACGCCTCCTGTTGGCGGGATCCTCAGGCATGACAAATTTAAATGTCAGCCGAGGCTTGCCTCATCTTCGGAGGGAGGCATATAATTATCGTCCTCCACCTCCCTGCCTCGCCGCTCTATCATGAGGGCTGGCTTCTCCCTCCTCTGTCTTTGAATCCTGCTGGAGGGGGTTTTTTCGCACCGTCCGGTGTTATTATCTCCGTGCGGAATCACCGTTCTTTGTGGCGGGATTTAGAGCGGCGCCGCTGACGCCGGCGCTTGGGCTGTTTCTTGGAGGGGTCATCCTCCGTTGTTCCATCGCCGTTCCCATCTTTTGGGATGTCCACCATGTATATGTTGTATGACGAGGTGGTCTTCCAGTGCCATGTAGGCGCTGGTTCTTGGTCGTCTCCAGCATCGTCGTCCATACCGTCGATGTCTTCGGAGTCGAAGTCGACCATGTCGGTTAAATCGTCGACAGTGGCTACAAAGTGGGTGGTGGGTGGGCTTTGAATTTCTTCGTCGTTCGCATCCCAACCTTCCTGACCGTAGTCCGGCCAGGGCTCTCCTGATAAAGAGACATACTTTAGTGAATTCAGGATGTTGCCAAAGGACGAGTGCTGAAGGATGTCCGCGGTAGTGAACTCCATGACCGGCACCTAATCGGATTCGATTGGCCGGGGCGCGGGAGATTCGGAGTCCGGAGAGGAGTCCGGCACCTTGGAATCACGGGATTCCCAAAGGACAGGGATGGTGTTCGGCACAATCGCCATAGAGATCGTAGCCCCCGAGGCGGTGTCCAGCCACTCGTCCTCGATCGGCGGAGTTGGCTCCGAGCTAAGGGGTCGGGCGGACTAATCTTGACCTCTAGGGCACTGTTCGTGGCAGAGCTAAATCGTGCCCATCGAGACAGTCTGTAGCGCTTGGGCGTGGCTCGTCCATCAAAGATTAAGTCTCCGCGGATGTCGGGCCGTGTAGTTCAAACTCCCAAATCTGACTCGATGGCGGGCGTAGCTTCGATCTGCTCCGGATGCCCAAGTGAATTGGCCCAGATTACCAAAGCCGCCGAATACGAAGATCTGTCCGGGGAGAAAAGTCTCACCCTGGACCGTGTCGTTGTTGATGATCGAAGGAGCCATTGGGCCTAAGGGTGACGACACAGAGGAACTCTCAATGAAAGCACCAATGTCGGTGTCAAAACCGGCGGATCTCGGGTAGGGGGTCCCGAATCGTGCGTCTAGGCGGATGGTAACAGGAGACAAGGGACACGATGTTTTTACCCAGGTTGGGCCCTCTCGATGGAGGTAAAACCCTACTCCGCTTGATTAATATTGATGATATGGGTAGTACAAGAGTAGATCTACCACGAGATCGTGAGAGGCTAAACCCTAGAAGCTAGCCTATGGTATGATTGTTCTTAGATCCCTACGGACTAAAACCCTCCGGTTTATATAGACACCGGATAGGGTTAGGGTTACACAGAGTCGGTTACAATGGTAGGAGGTTTACATATCCGTATCGCCAAGCTTGCCTTCCACGCCAAGGAAAGTCCCATCCGGACACGGGACGAAGTCTTCAATGTTGTATCTTCATAGTCCAGGAGTCCGGCCAACGGTGATAGTTCGGCTATCCAGACACCCCCTAATCCAGGAATCCCTCAATCGGGAGGCAACGGAACGCGTGGGAGCCAACCGGCTGGGTTCGAACGGAATGCGTGGTCGTGTTCATCGGGAGGGCTTGGACGAAACAGGCGATGGAAACGAGGCCTGGCGTACCGCACAGCGGAGGAAATGGACCTCCTACGTTCGGAACGGTGTCCTGTTGATCGGGAGGGGTGTGGCGTACCGCAAAACGGAGGAAACGGACCTCCTACAGACGAAACGGGGGTCCTATTGATCGGGAGGGGTGTGGCGTACCGCAAAAGGGACGAAACGGACCTCCTACGGTCGAAACGGGGGTCCTGTTGATCGGGAGGGGTGCTGCATCGCAAAAGCAGATTTAAACGGACCTCCTCTACGGTCGGAGCAGGGGTCCTGTTCGCCAGGAGGGGTGTGGCGTACCGCATAAAGCAGGACTCCACGGGATATTGTTAATCTCCACCATCGACCTCCTCCAGCCTCCACGGGCTACCGTCGACCTCCTCCAGCCTCCACGGGCTCCTGTTCATGCAGCCTCCACCGTGCGCTACTCCACCGGCTGCTGTTCAACCATCCCTCCACCATCTACTGTTCATCCAGCCCTCCACACCACGGGGTCCTGTTCAACCACCCCTCCATGGGCACCCCTCCACCGTCTACTGTTCATCCAGCCCTCCACACAACGGGGTCCTGTTCAACCACCCCTCCACCGTCTACTGTTCATCCAGCCCTCCACCACACCTTGGGGTCCTGTTCATCCAACCCCCCCATAGCAACGCCTTTGTTCATCCCAGGCAGCATCGATCGGCTTGATTAGCAGCGATGGCGAAGAATCGCTCGATCGGGTTCGATTAACAGCCATCGGTCGATCGCTCCGGTTCGATAACGTGTGGCTGCGGTGCAATCACTCGGGTTCGATTAGAGCCCAACGCCTCGCTCGGGTTCGATTAGAGCCAACGCGCCTCGCACACTGCAGCAGCGTGTCACGAGAAAGCAGCGCATCGCTCGGCCCCCGACCTCCCACCGTGGCAGGAACTCCCCGATATTGTCCTCGCCCTCGCTTCTACCATGATTTTTTCTGTCATGGACGGGCCAAAGAATGTCATCCAGATGCGTCTCCGGCCCTACCATGACGAAAAGCCCATTTTCTGTCATGATTTTTTGTCATAGAAGTAGGAGCCCACCACATCTATGAAGATAACGGGTTTTGTCACAATTATCGTCATAGAAGTGTCATATGTATGACAGGAAAAAAATTCGTTCGGCCCAAAATGTCACGGATGTGCTTTTTTTTGTAGTGTAAGGTGTTATTCTAGTACGAACTCTAGGGCTGTTGTGACACTTATAGGAATAGCCCAACGGATTGATTGGAAAGAATAACTTTGAGGTGGTTTCGTACCCTACCATAATCTCTTCATTTGTTCTCCGCTATTAGTGACTTTGGAGTGAATCTTTGTTGCATATTGAGGGATAGTTATATGATCCAATTATGTTATTATTGTTGAGAGAACTTGCACTAGTGAAAGTATGAACCCTAGGCCTTGTTTCCTAGCATTGCATTATTATTTACGCTCACTTTTGTCATTAGTTACCTTGTTGTTTTTATATTTTTAGATTACAAAAACCTATATCTACCATCCATATTGCACTTGTATCACCATCTCTTCGCCGAACTAGTGCACCTATACAATTTACCATTGTATTGGGTGTGTTGGGGACACAAGAGACTCTTTGTTATTTGGTTGCAGGGTTGTTTGAGAGAGACCATCTTCATCCTACGCCTCCCACGGATTGATAAACCTTAGGTCATCCGCTTGAGGGAAATTTGCTACTGTCCTACAAACCTCTGCACTTGGAGGCCCAACAACGTCTACAAGAATAAGGTTGCGTAGTAGACATCAGGCGGCAGAGGACCCATCCGGGCGCAGGTGAGGCCAGGGTGGGCGTGCGTGGGGGTGCAGGCGGGCGCGACCAGCGTAGGGGAGGAGTAGGAGCACGCACACAGCGGGCATGGCAACCGCTAAAGGCTCGGCGGCGCCACAGAGCTCGTCGGCCCGGCGACCAATCAAACATCGGAGGCCACCCAAGGCACGGGCGCGACGACGTGCAGCTAGCAATGCAGGTAGCTCGAGCAGGGACCAACTAGGGCGACCACAGCAAGGATTTCCCGCGACTGCCATGGCTGGAGCTCGACCAATTCGAGCCTATGGAGCACGAGGAGGAGTACAGGGACGGCGGGAAGGGAGATGAGCTCACAGCGGGGTCGGAGGAAAACTCGGGGGAGCCGGGGATTGTTGGAATCGAGGGGATCGACGACGAGTTGCCGCGTCGGTGTCGAGGGAGACGGTGTTGAGGACGAGACTTGACGGCTTTCCAGTTCACATCCGAGGCATAGACGATGAAGATGGTGATGGATCTCCCGAAAGGTGGCTCGTGACACGATACGAAGCCAAATGCAAGAATATTTCGGAATCAAAGATATACAGGAGAGTCAGGTTTCGATCCTGTGGAACTGTGGGCTATGGGCCCACCATGTGGGTTAAAAGTAGAAAGAGCGGTGACATGTTACACGGTTGTGATAGAAAGCTTTGTCGGAGGATATTCTGTCAGTTATGTTGGCAACCACGTTGGTACCAAGGCCGAGGGATGAACAGAACCATATTCCTGCTTGTTGAATGAGGCGGACCAATCGGCAAGGTTCGCGTCCATCGGTGGTTACCAGAATGTCATAAACAATAGTAACAGGATCTTACTGACAGAGTTGTACACTGAGGTGTTTTCATAAGCAGGGAATTATTACTGCTTATATCATATAGATCACAAGAAGGGTTAAACAAGCCAATGAAAATGAAAAGTGATTATCAGATTTAAACAGAACAATGGAAAGGAAAGGGTGTATACACGAGTATTAGGTGTATCTCCTTCCCGGGAGCAAGCAGAGCGGGATAATCATGACAGGAGTGCAAGTAGTTAACCAACTAGAGAAAAGGGGGAAACTCATGATGTTACCCATGCAATGGTGTTTGGATAGTTGATAAGGAAACATTTAGCATTAAGCTTCCAATGTTCTTGTTGATGTAGGAAGTACCACAGTCATGCTTCGGGATAGCACTGACATGGTCACCAGGTAAAGCTCAGACTTTGGATACACAAATGATCCATCGGAAACAACTTATAAAGTAAGTCGTACAATTTCAGCAAGGAAAAGATTAGGATGGGCCCACGGGCTCAGCAACGGTTCATCAAGGGGGCAAGGATGGTATTACTCATAATGAATTCGATTGATAACCTGGAAGAGCTCATAATGTTGATGATGATCACGACGTATTTATCGAGAGGTTTCATGAAGATGTAATCGATCGGCGATGACATCAAGTCAAAGGAATGATGAAGCGAAAGGTTATTGGAACCACGGGTACAACACAAACTCGAAATCAAGCTTGTTGTTCAAGGAGAAATGATATGACGAGGAAGATCGACGTAGGCTTAGCTCATCGTCGAAAATTGTTTCAGGAAGAAGGACCAGGTAGCACAGCTAAATTGAACACGATAATGATATAGCTGATCAGGCTAGGAATGACTTGAAGGACTATTAAACTCGTAAGCAACAAAAATTACTTAGAGTTATTAAATTGAAATGTGAGATCAATTCACTTATCGGTGTTCTCGATTGACAAACAACCCAGAACCCTTGAAGTGACAAAGACAGGGTAAGGTAGTACTCCATCAAAAGTTCATAAGATGTAGTGCAATGGCATGATATCCTCGAGATACCAGGGGTAATACTCGAAGGTAGATCATAATAGAGGTTGGGTAGGTATATTGACCTGCAGAAGACAAGTGATTTAACTTGTCCAAGAAATGGGATCAAAGAAGACAATCTTGGTTGGAACCACGATTGCAAAGGCCAAAATCACAGGTACATGATCAAATTATACCAAAGGAATAATTATTGTTACGAGAAGCTTCCATGATAAGATCTACATCGTTTCCATGGGCATGAACACAAAGTTCAAGGTCGACTCCCACTCCTCCAATGCATAACCTTTCATTCACTTATCGCGTTCAATGAAGTTGTAGTGTTGAAATGTTATCTGGCAAAACACCAGAAGAGTATGACTCATGAAAACTCTCGGGTTCACATGGATTAAGGAAGGCATAGGTTCAACCCATAGGGGCATCTTGGGAACATATACCACAAACTCCACGACTAAAATAACATAAGCTCGAATGGAGAGCATGGTTGGGAAGGCAGAGGATACAATTTACCAAAGGCTTTATGTATCTGAGGAAAGGCTCCAAAAGGTTATTGAATATGAAGGACGTTGTCAGATAAAATCCAACAAAGGATCTGGCGGGTCCACATAGGATCTGATGTGAGTATCGGTACTCAACCAGAAGAAGAAAGAATGCAAAGGCTTTGGATTATAGAAACATCTGAATAATTCGATGCTTAAATGCAAAGAAATCATGATTTCAAAAATAGAAGATCAGAAGCAAACGCTCTGATCAAAAGATAAGTAAGTTGAATAGCCCTAGGGATACAATTGACGGCAATTTGATTGGTCGAGAAACAACTCTTGGTCAAATGACGTCCAAGCCGGAAAGATTAATTCTATGATCCGACTGAGGATTGGGAGCATCCGCAACATATTGAATCAACGGACTCGAAAGGATAGTGACAAAGGATGCCAATAAGATTACTAGACTTAGGGATTAAATCTAATGCAAGCAGGCAAGGAGAATCAAGAGCAATAGGCTGCAGTGGATTTTGAAAGATCAGATAGCACTTTCAGGTATTTTGGAAAGCATATGAACAACTGGGGACGAACGAACCCTGGTTAAGTAAATTATCCGCAGTGCGAAAAGAAGCTTCAAAGCAAAAGGCACAAAGGATTATCGGAACAACGGAGAGTACTAGGGGTATCTTGTAATAACAGGAGCAACAGGGGATGAAGGTACAAGCGGCAAGTATGTTATTCATGGGGATTATCGGTGGTCAGGAACTGCAAGGCAGTTGGCACAGTGTCTCAAGAAACATCAATGAGTATCTACAGAATCTTCTGGCAAAGCAAGCGATCATCGATAATGTAGGTGCTCTCCGGGAGGAAGTGGGTACGAGAGCCTAATGTCAGAGTTAGTAAAATGTTCAACCCGAATAGACGAGAGATCAGAGTCCCATAGTATAGATGAGGAGTAAAAGATCCTAATACCACCCAATGGCGGCGTGGGCCCATGAGACACACAACAAATGTTAGTAAAAGTTTTTCAGTGACTAGACTCAACTTCGGCCAAGGAGTTGGAAAGGGGACTACCTACAGGCAGTCGGCTCTGATACCAACTTGTGACGCCCTCGATTCAACCGTACACTAATCACACACGCAAATTTGTACGATCAAGATCAAGGACTCACGAGAAGATATCACAACACAACTCTAGACACAAATCAAAATAATACAAGCTTCATATTACAAGCCAGGGGCCTCGAGGGCTCGAATACATAAGCTCGAAAACATAAGAGTCAGCGGAAGCAACAATATCTGAGTACAGACATAGGTTAGACAAGTTGCCTTAAGAAGTATCTCGCGGGCACCTTCCAGGTCAAGCCGACTCCACATCACTCACGGGTACCCCTCAGGGTCAACCCGCCTTTCCAAGTAACAGTGGTAAAGTCCAAGTATCCGTGTGTCCAAACATCAAGGGAAAAACCCGAGGAATCACCCCTGGTGAATTCCACTCGATGTAATCATCAAGGTGAATGTAAGAGGAACCACCCCCGAGGTTCACACTTGAGGGGTTGCACGACAGATTCGTATCGGAAGTGGTTAAGGAGGAAATCACCCTCACACTTGAGGGGTTGCACGACAGATTCGTATCGGAAGTGGTTAAGGAGGTTATCACCCTCGATGACCACGACCGATTAGCTACACTACATGGTTAACATCAGAAATGCTGAAGAGGTCTCACCCTCGGCACTCGATAATAACCGTGTAGTGTCGAGCAACTAAGGGGAAAGTGATGTGCGGTGCCGGGGCCTATTCTTCTATCCCGTTGATTGGATCTTCGATGATGAAGCAAGGGAAACAAGGACAAGGTGGGGGTCACTGATGGATCACTAACCAACCTATACTAAGCAGGTAGGTAACAATAAGCAGGTTACAAAAGCAGGCTATGCATCAGAATAGGAGCAAACAATAACAGTAGCAAAATCTAATGCAAGCATGAAAGAATGGAATGCGCGATATCGGGATGATCAAAGGGGGGGCTTGCCTGGTTGCTCTGGCAAGGAGGGGTCGTCGTCAAAGTAGTCGATCACAGGGGCAGCATCGGTCTCGGGGTCTATCGAGAGAAGAGGGGGAAGAAACAGTAAATATAAAGCAAACATAGCATCACAAAGCATAACGTGGCAATATGACGTGCCGGGTGTGACCTAATGTATGGCTACACGATATAGGTGAAGGGGGAATTCAACCGAATGTATTCGGTTCGGTTTAATGTCGAACGGATGACCGGAGGGGGAATGTTCCATGTTCAGATAGTTAGAGGCATCTGACAGGTAAATGAACCGCGTGTTCAGATATGTCTCGTCGTTCTGAGCAACTTTCATGTATAAAACTTTTCATCCGAGTTACGGACTATTTTAAATGAATTTCTAAGGTTTTATTAATTTTCTAGAATTTCTGGAATTATTTAATTTGAAAAAGCAGAATAGACTTCTTATACCCCCTGTGGGCTAGCCACAATGGATGACAGATGGGGCCAGGGGTTCCAGTTGACCCAGTCAACGTCCAGTAAGCAGTCAACTAGTTTGACTATTGACTGGGTCAAACTGGCAGGAGGGGCCCGCATGTCATGGAGTCATTGCTTTAACAGATTATTTCAGAACACTTTAATTAGTAGTGGGGCCCGTGTGTCAGTATCTCAGGGGATTACTTAACTTAATTAAAACAATTGACAAGCTAATTAATCTAGCAGGACCCACATGTCATTTAGTGGTTGGGGGTCAGCACTAAACTTGTTTAGGCCCCTCTAAACCGAACCGGCCGGGGCCTCACCGGACAGAGGCCCACGGCGGCCACGGGTGGCTGGTTGCGCACTGGAGCAGGAGGCTCCGGTGGCCATGGCCAAGAGCAGGCAGGGCAAGGGTCGACCGGCAATGGGCGGAGCCGGCGGAGGCCGACGACGCAGCAGTGGCAAAGCGGGCCTGGCGGCAAGGCGAGGGCACGGCCGACCGAAGGTGGACGTGGGCGCTGATACGTTAATTTTGCATCATGCTTTTATATCAATATTTATTGCATTATGGGTTGTTATTACACATTATATCTCAATACTTATGGCTATTCTCCCTTATTTTACAAGGTTTACCATGAAGAGGGGGATCTTGCCGGTGGAATTCTGGCTGGAAAAGGAGCAAACGTTGGAAACCTATTCTGCACATCTCCAAAAGTCCTGAAACTCCATGAAACAACTTTTTGGAATTTATAAGAAATTATGAGCAAAAGAAATAGGCCAGGGGGCCCACACCCTATCCAGGAGACAGGGGGCGCGCGTCCCCTACAGGGCGCGCCCCTATCTCCTGGGCCCCCTAGTGGCCTCCGGCGACCATCTTCTGCTATATCATCACTTTTACCCTGGAAAAAATCATGGGCAAGCTTACGGGACGAAACTCCGCCGCCACGAGGTGGAACCTTGGCGGAATCAATCTAGGGCTCTGGCGGAGCTGTTCTGCCGGGGACACTTCCCTCCGGGAGGGGGAAATCATTGTCATCATCATCATGAACGCTCCTCTCATCGGGAGAAGGCAATCTCCATCAACATCTTCACCAACACCATCTCATCTACAAACCCTAGTTCATCTCTTGTATCCAATTCTTGTCTCCAAGTCCGGGATTGGTGCTAGTAGGTTGCTAGTAGTGTTGATTACTCCTTGTAGTTGATGCTAGTTGGTTTATTTGGTGGAAAATCATATGTTCAGATCCTTTATGCATATTATTACCCTCTGATTATGAACATGAATATGCTTTGTGAGTAGTTACGTTTGTTCACGAGGACAAGGGAGAAGTCTTGCTATTAGTAGTCATGTGAATTTGGTAATCGCTCGATATTTTGATGAGATGTATGTTGTCTAGCCTCTAGTGGTGTTATGTGAATGTCGACTACATAACACTTCACCATTATTTGGGCCTAGAGGAAGGCATTGGGAAGTAATAAGTAGATGATGGGTTGCTAGAGTGACCTAAGCTTAAACCCTAGTTTATGCGTTGCTTCGTAAGGGGCTGATTTGGATCCATATGTTTCATGCTATGGTTAGGTTTACCTTAATACTTTTATTGTAGTTGCGGATGCTTGCAATAGAGGTTAATCATAAGTGGGATGTTTGTTCAAGTAAGAACAGCACCCAAGCACCGTCCACCCACATATCAAATTATCAAAGTACCGAACGTGAATCATATGAACGTGATGAAAACTAGCTTGATGATATTCCCATGTGTCCTCGGGAGCGTTTTTCCTATTATAAGAATTTGTCCAGGCTTGTCCTTTGCTACATAAAGGATTGGGCCACCTTGCTGCATGTTATTTACTTTATTTACTTTTTGCTCGTTACTATTTATCTTATCACAAAACTATCTGTCACCTACTATTTCAGTGCTTGCAGAGAAAACCTTACTGAAAACCGCTTATCATTTCATACGCTCCTCGTTGGGTTTGACACTCTTACTTATCGAAAGGACTACGATAGATCCCCTATACTTTTGGGTCATCAAGACTCTTTTTTCGGCGCCGCTGTCGGGAGTGTAGCACTTTTGGTGAGTGGAACTTGGTAAGGAAACATTTATATAGTGTGCTGAAATTTTCTGTCACTTGTCACTATGGAAACTAATCCTTTGAAGGGCTTGTTTGGGGTATCTTCACCCCAACCAGAAGAGCAAAGAGATGCTCCTCGACCTACTGAACCTTATGAAAATATTCACTTTCAGATTCCTTCGGGTATGATAGAGAAACTGCTAGCTAATCCTTTTGCAGGAGACGGAACATTGCATCCCGATTTACACCTTATCTTTGTGGATGAAGTCTGTGGATTATTTAAGCTTGTAGGTATTCCCGATGATGTTGTTAAAAGGAAGGTCTTCCCTTTATCTTTGAAGGGAGATGCATTGACATGGTATAGGCTATGTGATGATACGGGATCTTGGAATTATAAGCGATTGAAATTGGAATTTCACCAGAAGTTCTATCATATGCATCTTTTGCATCGTGATCGTAATTACATATATAATTTCTGGCCTTGCAAAGGAGAAAGCATCGCTCAAGCTTGGGGGAGGCTTAAGTCAATGTTATATTCATGCCCCAATCATGAGCTCTCTCGGGAAATGATTATTCAGAATTTTTATGCTCGGCTTTCTCTTAATAATCGCAACCTGCTCGATACTTACTGTGCTGGTTCCTATATGCTGAAGAATATTGATTTCAAATGGGACTTATTGGACAGAATTAAACGCAACTCTGAAGATTGGGGTTCCGACGATGGTAAGGAGTCAGGTATGACACCTAAGTTCGATTGTGTTAAATCTTTTATGGATACCGATGCTTTTCGTGGATTTAGCGCTAAGTATGGACTTGACTCTGAGATAGTAGCTACTTTTTGTGAATCTTTTGCTACTCACGTTGATCTCCCTAAATAAAAGTGGTTTAAATATAATCCTCCTGTTGAAGTGAAAGTAGTTGCACCTATTACAGTCGAAGAAAAGACTATTACTTATAGTGATCCTATTGTGGCCTACTGCTTATGTTGAAAAACCTCCTTTTCCTGTTAGGATAAAAGATCATGTTAAAGCTTTGACTGTTGTTCGTAAGAGTAATACTAGGACTTATACACCTCCTGAGCAAATTAATGTTGAACCTGGTATTGCTATGATTAAAGATCTCTTGGATGAGGACTTAGATGGGCATCTTATCTCTTTCGTGGGTGAAACCGCTAATATTGCTAGACCCGATACTAAGACACGTAGACCTGTCGTAGGCATGCCAGTTATTTCTGTTAAAATAGGAGATCATTGTTATCATGGCTTATGCGATATGGGTGCTAGTGCTAGTGCGATACCTTATGATCTATATAAAGAAATTATGCACGATATTGCACCTGTTGAATTGGAAGACATTGATGTGACTATTAAGCTTGCTAATAGGGACACCATTAAACCTATTGGGATTGTTAGAGATGTTGAAGTCTTGTGTGGGAAGATGAAATACCCTACTGATTTTGTTGTTCTTGCTTCCCCACAAGATGATTTTTGTCCCATTATTTTTGGTAGACCTTTCTTGAATACTGCTAGCGCTAAGATTAATTGTAAAAGGAAGGTAGTCACTGTTGGCATAGATGGTATGTCTCATGAGTTCAATTTTGCCAAGTTTAATAGACAACCTCGTGAAAGGGAACCACCTAGTAAAGATGAGATTATTGGTCTTGCTTCCATAGTTGTTCCTCCAACTGATCCATTAGAACATTATTTGTTAGACCATGAAAACGATATGTTTATGAAGGAAAGGGAAGAAATAGATGAAGTGTTCCTTAAACAAGAACATGTACTGAAACATAACCTTCCCGTTGAAATTCTTGGGGATCCCCCTCCACACAAGGGTGATCCCGTGTTTGAACTCAAACCTTTACCTGATAATCTTAAGTATTCTTATCTTGATGAAAAAGAAATATATCTTGTTATTATTAGTGCTAACCTTTCAGAGAAAGAAGAAGAAAGATTATTGAAAACTCAAGAAGCACCGAGCTGCTATTGGATACACTGGATGATCTCAAGGGCATTAGTCCCACATTATGTCAACACAAAATTTCAGTGGAGAAAGATGCCAAACCAGTTAGAGATCCTCAAAGACGATTAAATCCCAAAATGAAGGAAGTGGTAAGAAAGGAGATTCTAAAACTCCTTGAGGCAGGTATTATTTATCCCATTGCTGATAGTGAATGGGTAAGCCCTGTCCATTGTGTCCCCGAAAAGGGAGGTATTACCGTTGTTCCTAATGATAAAGATGAATTGATCCCGCAAAGAATTATTACAGGTTATAGGATGGTAATTGATTTTCGTAAGTTAAATAAAGCTATTAAGAAAGATCATTACCCTTTACCTTTTATTGATCAAATGCTAGAAAGGCTATCCAAACACACACATTTTTGCTTTCTAGATGGTTATTCTAGCTTCTCTCAAATACTTGTGTCAGCAAAGGATCAATCTAAAACTACTTTTACTTGCCCTTTTGGTACTATTGCTTATAGACGTATGCCTTTTGGTTTATGTAATGCACCTGCTACCTTTCAAAGATGCATGATGGCTATATTCTCTGATTTTTGTGAAAAAATTTGTGAGGTATTCATGGATGACTTTTCCGTCTATGGATCCTCTTTTGATGATTATTTGAGCAACCTTGATCGAAGTTTTGCGGAGATGCGAAGACACTAGTCTCGTCCTGAATTGGGAAAAGTGTCACTTTATGGTTAATGAAGGCATTGTCTTGGGGCACAAGATCTCCGAGAAAGGTATTCAAGTTGATAAAGCCAAAGTTGATGCTGTTGAAAAGATGCCATGTCCCAAGGACATAAAAGGTATAACAAGTTTCCTTGGACATGTCGGTTTTTATAGGAGGTTCATTAAGGACTTTTCTAAAATCTCTAGGCCTCTGACTAATTTATTGCAAAAAGATATTCCTTTTGTCTCTGATGATGATTGTGTAGAAGCATTTGAAACACTTAAGAAAGCTTTGATCACTGCACCTATTGTTCAGCCACCTGATTGGAATTTACCTTTTGAAATTATGTGCGATGCTAGTGATTATGCTGTAGGTGTTGTTTTAGGGCAAAGAGTCGATAAGAAATTGAATGTTATCCAGTATGCTAGTAAGACTCTTGATGCTGCCCAGAGAAATTATGCTACTACTGAAAAAGAATTCTTAGCAGTTGTGTTTGCATGTGATAAGTTTAGACCTTATATCGTTGATTCCAAAGTCACTATTCACACTGCTCATGCTGCTATTAAATATCTTATGGAAAAGAAAGATGCTAAGCCTAGACTCATTAGATGGGTTCTCTTGCTCCAAGAATTTGATTTGCATATTATTGATAGATAAGGAGCTGAGAACCTCGTTGCAGACAACTTGTCTAGGTTAGAGAATGTTCTTGATGACCTACTGCCTATTAATGATAGTTTTCCTGATGAACAATTAATGGTTGTCAATGCTTCTCGTACTGCTCCTTGGTATGCTGATTATGCTAATTACATTGTTGCTAAATACATACCGCCTAGTTTCACATACCAGCAAAAGAAAAAGTTCTTTTATGATTTAAGACATTACTTCTGGGATGATCCACACCTTTCTAAAGAAGGAGTAGATGGTATTATTAGACGTTGTGTGCCTGAGCATGAACAGGGACAAATCCTACATAAGTGTCACTCACGAATCTTATGGAGGACACCACCTGGAGATAGAAGCGCACACAAGGTACTTCAATCTGGTTTTTATTGGCCTACTCTTTTCAAAGATGCTCGTAAGTTTGTCTTATCTTGTGATGAATGTCAAAGAATAGGTAACATTAGTAGACGTCAAGAAATGCCTATGAATTATTCCCTTGTTATTGAACCGTTTGATGTTTGGGGCTTGATTATATGGGACATTTTCCTGCCTCCAATGGTTATACACATATTTTAGTTGTTGTTGATTACGTTACTAAGTGGGTAGAAGCTATTCCAACTAGTAGTGCTGATCATAACACTTCTATTAAAATGCTTAAAGAAGTTATTTTTCCGAGGTTTGGAGTCCCTAGATATCTTATGACTGATGGTGGTTCACACTTTATTCGTGGTGCTTTCCGTAAGATGCTTGCTAAGTATGATGTCAATCATAGAATCGCATCTCCTTATCACCCGCAGTCTAGTGGTCAAGTAGAGTTGAGCAATAGAGAGTTCAAATTAATTTTGCAAAAGACTGTCAATAGGTATAGAAAGAATTGGTCCAAGAAACTTGATGATGCATTATGGGCCTATAGAACTGCATACAAAAATCCTATGGGTATGTCTCCATATAAAATGGTTTATGGAAAAGCATGTCATTTACCTCTCGAACTTGAACATAAGGCATACTGGGCTATTAAAGAGCTCAACTATGATTTCAAACTTTCCGGTGAGAAGAGGTTGTTTGATGTTAGCTCACTTGATGAATGGAGAACCCAAGCATATGAGAATGCCAAGCTTTTCAAAGAAAAAGTCAAACGCTAGCATGATAAGAGGATACAAAAGCATGAGTTTAACGTAGGAGATTATGTGTTATTATTCAACTCTCGTTTAAGATTTTTTGCAGGAAAACTTCTCTCAAAATGGTAAGGTCCCTACGTTATCGAAGAGGTCTATCATTACGGTGCTATAAAAATCAATAACTTCAAGGCACAAATCCGAGGGTGGTAAGCGGTCAAAGAATTAAACATTATATTTCAGGTAATCCTATTAATGTGGAAACTAATATTATTGAGACCATAACCCCGAGGAATACATAAGAGACACTTTCCGAACTTTCAGGACTCGAAAAGGCATAGGTGCGTGGTACGGTAAGTAAACCGACTCCAAAACAACTCTAATGGCAATTTTTATCAGTTTTGGATTATTTAAGAATTTTAGGAAGAAAGAAGTAGTCCGAAGGGACACGAGGCTCCCACGAGAGGAGGCCCCCCTCGAGGGCGCGCCCTTGTCTCGTGGGCATCTCGTGTGCCTCCCGGACTCCGTTTTCTTGTATGTTACGTATTTTGGTCAGTAAAAATTCATTATATATTCTCCCGAAGGTTTTGATCATCGTATCACGCAAATATCCTCTGTTTTCGTTTCGAGCTGTTTCTGTTTCAGATTTAGAGCACCATGACTTCTCCCTCCTCCTACAATGAAGACAAGGATGCCTGACTATTGAAGATAGAGTTGAAAAGAGAAGAACCGGAGGAGATTAACAAGGATGAAGAGATCAAAAAGGCCATGGAGGTTCAAGCTCCGGTGGTGAAAGAAGAAGACATCCCTCAACCTTTACCTAAACTTTTTACTCCAACAGAGATTGAAGCTTTCAAGATGATTGAGTTAGCCCGAATACAGAATAAGTATCTCACACAGGAGAATATTTTGTTGAAGGATCATATTGCTGGGCTCAAGGGCACTATTCGCAAGTTGGAGGAGCTATTACGCTTGATGTGCGATTATCCACCGTCATCATCACCACCTCCATCACCTCCGAAGAAATAATCACATGGGTATGGGCACTCCCCTTGGCAACTGCCAAGCTTGGGGGAGGTGCCCCGGTATCGTATCACCATCACACTCCTATCTTTACCGCTTTATTTAGTTCGATCCTTTTAGTAGTATCTTGATCTAGTAGATTGAAGTTTTGATATCAAGTAGTTTTGAGCTTTGCTTTGCGATCTCTTTATGTAAGTGAGTCCGTGTGCTATTTATAATAAAGATTAGTGTTGAGTCAAGGGCTTTGCTATGATGCTATGATCTTCAGAAAGTAGAAAGAATAAAAGAGTTCATATTAACCTTATGGATAGTGATAACTTCACATATAGAAAGTATGAGGCATGAAAATTGTTGAGAGTTGATGAACGTAGCCTTGGTCATCGTTGCAAATAATAGGAAGTGATAAGGAAAGAGGGGTTCACATATAAATATATTATCTTGAACATCTTTTATGATTATGAAGCACTCATTAAGTATGACATGCTAAAAGAGTCGATGTTGGACAAGGAAGACAACGTAATGGTTTATGTTTTCTGACATCTCAGTTAAAATATATTGTCATTGACCTTCCAAACATGTTGAGCTTGCCTTTCCCCCTCATGCTAGCCAAATTCCTTGCACTAAGTAGAGATACTACTTGTGCTTCCAAATATCCCTAAACCCAGTTTTGCCATTTGAGTCCACCATACCTACCTATGGATTGAATAAGATCCTTCAAGTAAGTTGTCATTGGTGCAAGCAATAAAAATTGCTCTCTAAATATGTATGACTTATTAGTGCAGAGAAAATAAGCTTTATGCAGAACTTGTTGTGGAAGTAATAAAAGCGACGGACTGCATAATAAAGGTCCACACACAAGGGGCAATATAAAGTGACGTTCTTTTGCACTAAGATTTTATGCATCAACCCTAAACGCGCATGACAACCTCTGCTTCCCTCTACGAAGGGCCTATCTTTTACTTTATGATTTACTTTATGCTTGAGTCAAGGTGATGCTCACCTTTCCCTTTTTATTTTTATCCTTTGGCAAGCTCCTCGTGTTTGAAAGATCATGATATATATCCAATTGAATATAAGTTGGCATATGCTATTATTGTTGACATCACCTAAAGGTGATTGCGTTAGGAGGCAACACAATAAGCCCCTGTCTTTCTCTGTGTCCGGCTGAAACTCTATAACCACAAGTATTGCGTGAGTGTTAATAATCATAGGGGACTACGAGATAGTTGAGTATGTGAGCTTGCTGAAAAGCTCTATTATTGACTCTTTCCGATGTTACGATAAATTGCAATTGCTTCAATGACTGAGATTATAGTTTGTTAGTTCCCAATGAAGTTTTTGAACCATACTTGATATTGTGAATTTCTTATTACTTGAGCATAGGAAATCATATGACAAAATCCATATATGCTGCTGTTATTAGAATGATCATGATGCCCTCATGTCCGTATTTTATTTTTATCGACACCTCTATCTCTAAACATGTGGACATATTTTTCGATTTCGGCTTCCGCTTGAGGACAAGCGAGTTCTAAGCTTGGGGGAGTTGATACGTCCATTTTGCATCATGCTTTTATATCAATATTTATTGCATTATGGGTTGTTATTACACATTATATCTCAATACTTATGGCTATTCTCCTTATTTTACAAGGTTTACCATGAAGAGGGGGATGCTTGGCATTTGGAATTCAGGGAAAAGGAGCAAACATTGGAAACCTATTCTGCACATCTCCAAAAGTCCTGAAACTCCACGAAACAACTTTTTGGAATTTATAAGAATATTATGAGCAAAAGAAATAGGCCAGGGGGCCCACACCCTGTCCAGGAGACAAACCCCCCCCCCTACAGGGCGCGCCCCCTATCTTCTGGGCCCCCTGGTGGGCCTCCGCCGACCATCTTCTGCTATATCTTCACTTTTACCCTGGAAAAAATCATGGGCAAGCTTACGGGACGAAACTCCGCAGCCACGAGGCGGAACCTTGGCGGAATCAATCTAGGGCTCTGGCGGAGCTGCTCTGTCGGGGACACTTCCCTCCGGGAGGGGGAAATCATCGTCATCATCATCACCAACGCTCCTCTCATCGGGAGAGGGCAATCTCCAACAACATCTTCACCAGCACCATCTCATCTCCAAACCCTAGTTCATCTCTTGTATCCAATTCTTGTCTCCAAGTCCGGGATTGGTGCTAGTAGGCTGTTAGTAGTGTTGGTTACTCCTTGTATTTGATGCTAGTTGGTTTATTTGGTGGAAGATCATATGTTCAGATCCTTTATGCATATTATTACCCCTCTGATTATGAACATGAATATGCTTTGTGAGTAGTTACGTTTGTTCCTGAGGACAAAGGAGAAGTCTTGCTATCAGTAGTCATGTGAATTTGGTATCCGTTCGATATTTTGATGAGATGTATGTTGTCTAGCCTCTAGTGGTGTTATATGAACGTCCACTACATAACACTTCACCATTATTTGGGCCTAGAGGAAGGCATTGGGAAGTAATAAGTAGATGATGGGTTGCTAGAGTGACAGAAGCTGAAACCCTGACGGCTCGGGCGTTAGCAGCCACATATAACAGTAATGGCTCTCTATCAATGGGAGCAGCAAGGACCGGTGGCTCAGATAACTGCTTCTTTAAATCTTAAAAGGCAGCGTTAGAAGCATCACTCCAAACAAAAGTGTTCGTTTTCTTCATCATCTGATACAGCAGTAGGGCCTTCTCACCTAACCGGCTTATGAACCGGCTTAAAGCGGCAACACGACCCGCAAGTCGCTGAACATCATTGATGCATGCCGGTTTAGCCAAAGAGGTGATTGCCTTGATCTTCTCCGGGTTAGCTTCAATGCCTCTATTTGATACCAGAAAGCCCGTAAGCTTGCTGCAGTACACCAAACACACACTTGGCCGGGTTAAGCATCATCTTATAAACCCGAAGATTATCAAAGATCTCCTTTAAATCAGATATCAAAGTTTCCTTCTCCCTGGATTTCACCACGATGTCATTCACATAAGCGAGAACATTGCGCCCAATTTGACTGTGAAGACAGTTTTTTACACATCTCTGATAAGTCGCCTGGGCACTCTTGAGCCCAAATGGCACAGATACATAGCAGAAGGCTCCAAACGGAGTGATGAAAGCCGTCTTCTCCTGGTCCTTAACTTCCATTTTGATCTGATGATAGCCAGAGTAAGCATCCAAAAAGCTCAATCGCTCGCAACCTGCCGTAGCATCGATGATTTGATCAATACGGGGGAGGGCAAAGGGATCAGCCGGACAAGCCTTATTTAAGTCTGTGTAATCCACACACATCCGCCAGGTGTCGTTCTTCTTGAGTACAAGCACCGGGTTAGCCAACCACTCCGGGTGAAAAACTTCAACAATGAACCCAGCCGCTAAGAGCCGGGCAACCTCTTCTCCAATAGCTTTCCATCTTTCCTCATTGAACCGTCAAAGAAATTGCCTGACCAGCTTATACTTCGGATCAATATTAAGAGTGTGCTCGTGAGTTCTCTCGGGCGCCCGGCATGTCGGAAGGTTTCCATGCAAAGATGTCCGGTTCTCACGGATGAACTCGATGAGCGCCGCTTTCCTATTTAGGATCCAAGTTGGCACTGATGCTGAACTGCTTGGAAGAGTCGCCTGGAGTAAAGTCAACAAGCTTTGTTTCAGCGGCCGATTTAAACTTCAACGCCGGGTCATGCTCTGTAGTTGGTTTCTTCAAAGAGGTCATATCCGCCGGGTCAACATTACTTTGATAAAACTTGAGCTCTTCTGCTGCACAAACAGACTCAGCATAAGCCGCGTCGCCTTCTTCACACTCCAAGGCTACCTTTCGACTCCCATGCACAGTGATGGTGCCTTTGTGACCCGGCATCTTGAGCTGCAGATAAACATAACACGGCCGTGCCATGAACTTGGCATAAGCCGGCCGCCCAAACAAAGCATGATATGAGCTCTTGATTTTGACTACCTCAAACGTTAATTTCTCAGCCCTGGAATCATATTCATCTCCAAAGGCCACCTCCAATTCAATTTTACCGACCAGGTATGCCGACTTACCAGGCACCACCCCATGGAAAACGGTGTTGGACGTCCTTAAATCCTTGTCAGTCAAACACATGCATCGAAAGGTCTCGTAATAGAGGATGTTGATACTACTACCCCCGTCCATGAGTACCTTGGTAAATTTATATCCACCGACCTGAGGCGCCACCACCAAGGCTAATTGACCCGGATTATCAACCCGGGGCGGGTGATCTTCCCTGCTCCACACAATAGGCTGCTCTGACCACCTTAAGTAACGGGGAACTGCCGGCTCAACAGAGTTCACGGCCCTTTTATGAACCTTCTGGTCACGCTTGCATAAGCTAGTGGTGAACACATGATACTGCCCACTATTCAGCTGCTTCGGATGGGTTTGATAACCCGACTATTGCTGTTGTTGTCCCCCTTGACCAGGCTGCTGTTGATTATAGCCGCCTTGACTTCCCTGAAAGCCGGAACTTGAACCGCCGCCCGGGCCATGAAAGCCGCCGGCCCCTGAGCCGCCGCCCGATCCATGATTGCCATCAAACATGTTGGAATTCTTGAAAGCCTTCATGACTGCGCAATCTTTCCATAAGTGGGTGGTGGGTCGTTCCCGGGTGCCGGGCCTCGGGCAAGGCTCATTGAGAAGCTGCTCAAGAGATGGGCCTGACCCGCCAGATCGAGGGGACGGTTTTCCCTTACGTCTCTGATTGTTACCCAGTGCATTGGCATTGGCCACAAACTCCGGGTTACCCTCCACCTTACGCTTGTTGCCTCCTTGATTTGTCAGGTTATGATGTTGACCCTTTCCATTTTCGTTCTTCTTTCCCTTCCCTGTCTTTTCCTCATCAGACGCGGGATCCTTGGTACTATCAGAATCGGCGTATTTGACTAAAGCCGCCATCAGCGTACCCATATCATTGCAATCACGCTTAAGGCGCCCCAGTTTCTGCCTCAGCGGCTCAAAGCGGCAATTCTTCTCCAACATGAGGACAGTAGAGCCGGCATCCATCTTATCAGATGAATGTATTATTTCCTTGACCCGGCGCACCCAATGAGTTGTAGATTCACCCTCCTCCTGCTTACAATTTGTCAAGTCCACAATCGACATGGATTGCTTGCAAGTGTCCTTGAAGTTCTGGATGAAGTGGGCCTTTAGTTCTGCCCATGAACTAATGGAATTGGGCAGCAAGCCCTTTAACCAAGATCGGGCCGTTCCATCCAACATCATGGTGAAGTACTTAGCCATTGCTGCATCGCTGACCTCCAGCAGCTCCATGGCCATCTCATAACTTTCAATCCATGCTCCGGGATGTAAGTCGGCCGTGTAATTCGGCACCTTTCGAGGTCCCTTGAAGTCCTTGGGTAGGCGTACATCACGCAGAGCCGGCACCAAACAAGGAACACCGCCGGTTCTAGTAACTACTCCCGCCTCAACGGAAGTCGTCGGATACTCTTTATGAGCCGTCTGTTGGGTTGCTAGCTGAGCCGCCCGCTCGTCCTCCTGACGTATTCGGTCTTGCACCGGGTTATAGCCACCGGGCTGGTTACGATGCTGGGCATTGCTTGACAAAGCTTCTGACTCCATGTGCCTGCTGTAACTCGGACTCCGGTTTTGACGAGGCGGTGCTAACCAAGGCGGTGGAGTTGAATGAATCATGTCCCGGCTGTAAGAATAAGTCTCTTGCTAAGCCAAGGCCGTCTGAACAAGTTCTCTGATCCTCCGGGTCTCCACCGCTGTCGGATCATCACCGTCCACTGGGAGAGCCGCCAAACGCGCCTGAGGGAGTCCTGGATTAGGGGGTGTCCGGATAGCCGAACTATCACTGTTGGCCGGACTCCTGGACTATGAAGATACAAGATTGAAGACTTCGTCCCGTGTCCGGATGGGACTTTCCTTGGAGTGGAAGGCAAGCTTGGCGTCTGGATATGTAGATTTACTACCATTGTAACCGACTCTGTGTAACCCTAACTCTATACGGTGACTATATAAACCGAAGGGTTTTAGTCCGTAGGACGAACAACAATCATACCATAGTCTAGCTTCTAGGGTTTAGCCTCCTTGATCTCGTGGTAGATCTACTCTTGTACTACCCATATCATCAATATTAATCAAGCGGGAGTAGGGTATTACCTCCATCGAGAGGGCCCGAACCTGGGTAAAAACATCGTGTCCCTTGTCTCCTGTTACCATCCGCCTAGACGCACGCATTCGGGACCCCCTACCCGAGATCCGCCGGTTTTGACACCGACATTGGTGGTTTCATTGAGAGTTCCTCTATGTAGTCATCTTTAGGCCCGATGGCTCCTTCGATCATCAACAACGACGCGGTCCAGGGTGAGACTTTTCTCCCCGGACAGATCTTCGTATTCGGCGGCTTTGCACTGCGGGCCAATTCACTTGGCCATCTAGAGCAGATCAGCTCGCCCCGCCATCAGGTCAGATTTGGGAGTTTGAACTACACGGACGACATCCGCGGAGACTTGATCTTCGGGACGGATTCGAGCCACAGCCAAGCGCGCGCCAAGACTCGCCTCTCGATGGGCACGATCTAGCTCTGCCGCCCGAGCGAGTGCCACGAGGTCAAGCAAGGCGTCCGCTCCGACCCTTAGCTCGAGCCGACTCCCCCGATCGAGGACGAGTGGTTGGACACCGCCTCGGGGGCTACGATCTCAACGGCGATTGAGCCGAACTCCATCCCCGTCCTTTGCGAAGACCGTGACTCCAAGGTGCCGGACTCCTCTCCGGACTCCGAACCCTCCGTGCCCCTCCCAATCGAATCCGATTGGGCGCCGGTCATGGATTTCACCGCCATGACATCTTTCAGCACTCGCCCTTTGGCGACATCTTGAATTCACTAAAGTCTCTCTCTTTATCAGGAGAGCCCTGGACGGACTACGGTCAGGAAGGTTGGGATGTGGACGACGAAGAAATTCAACGCCCACCCACCACCCACTTTGTAGCCACTGTCAATTATTTAACTGACATGCTCGACTTCGACTCCGAAGACATCGACAGTAGGGACGACGATGCCGGAGACGACCAAGAACCAGCGCCTACAGGGCACTGGAAGGCCACCTCGTCATACGACATATACATGGTGGACATCCCAAAAGATGGGAACAGCGATGGAAAAGCGGAGGATGACCCCTCAAGAAACAGCCCAAGCGTCGCGTCGGTAGCGCTCTAAATCCCGCCACAGAAAAGCGGTGATTACAGCGGGAGATAATAACACCCCGAGCAGTCAAGACAACCCCCTCCAGCAGGATTCAGCACAAGAGGAGGGAGAAGCCAGCCCTCATGATAGAGCGGCACATAGGGAGGTGGAGGACGATAATTATATGCCTCCCTCCGAAGATGAGGCAAGCCTCGACGACGACGAACTTGTCGTCCCTGAGGATCCTGCCGAAGAGGAGCGTTTCAAACGCAGGCTTATGGCCACGGCAAGCAGCCTCAAGAAAAAGCAGCAGCAGCTTAGAGCTGACCAAGACTTGCTAGCTGATAGATGGACTGAAGTCCTTGCAGCCGAAGAGTATGAACTCGAACGCCCCTCCAAGAGATACAAACGCAGGTTGCTACCCCAATTAGAGGAAGCAACACCCAAACCTACATCACCAGCGCATGATGCGGCCTACCGGCCACCCGGTGGTCGCGACAGAGAGGCCTCTAGACCCTCCATTCAAGCTGCACTCCGGCGTCGCTCGAAAAGTACCAAGGCACGAGGAAACGCGCCAGACCTGTGAGACATATTGGAGGACAAGGCAAGGCAAAAAAGATCGATCTACGGATCGCGTGGGCGCCCCACGACACGTGACGATAACCGTCACGCCGGATACAGCAATTCCGGTCGGGCCGAACACAGTAGACAAAGCTCATCTGAGCTACGTCGTGATATAGCCCAATACAGAGGCGCCGCACACCCACTATGCTTCACAGATGAAGTAATGGATCATCAAATCCATGAGGGCTTCAAACCCGTAAACATCGAATCATACGATGGTACCACAGATCCTGCGGTCTGGATCGAGGACTATCTCCTCCATATCCACATGGCCCGCGGTGATGATCTACATGCCATCAAATACCTCCCACTCAAGCTTAAAGGACCAGCTCGGCATTGGCTCAACAGCTTGCCGGCCAGTCAATCGGTTGTTGGGAGACACGGAAGCCGCATTCCTTGATAACTTCCAGGCACATATGTGCGACCACAGACGCCGATGACCTTAGCCATATAATTCAGCAGCCGGAAGAATCGTCCGGACAATTACGGGCGCGGTTCCTAACAAAGAAAAATCAGATCTTCGACTGTCTGGATGCAGCGGCGCTATAAGACTTCAAACACAACATCCGCGACGAGTGGCTAGCCCGGCACCTAGGACAGGAAAAGCCGAAATCCATGGCAGCCCTCACCACACTCATGACCCGCTTTTGCGCGGGAGAGGACAGCTGGCTAGCTCGAAGCAACAACTTGACCAAACACCCTGGTAGTTCGGATACCAAGGACAGCAATGGCAGGTCGCGTCGCAACAAGCATAAACGCCGCGTGCGGTGATAATGCTGAAGATCTGACGATAAATGCCGGATTCGGAGGCTCTAAACCCGGTCGGCGAAGAAGCCATTCAAAAGAAATACCCAAGGCCCGTCCAACTTGGACCGAATACTCGATCGCTTGTGCCAGATACATGGCACCCCCGAAAAACCAGCCAACCACACCAACAGGGATTGTTGGGTGTTCAAGCAAGCAGGCAAGCTAAGCGCCGAAAACAATGACAAGGGGCTACATAGGCCGCCGAACAATAGAGGACAGAAGGGATTTCCCACACAAGTGCGGACGGTGAACATGATATACGCAACCCACATACCCAAAAGGGAGCGGAAGGGTGCACTAAGGGACGTATATGCGATGGAGCCAGTCGCCCCGAAGTTCAACCCATGGTCCTCCTGCCCAATCACATTTGATCAAAGGGACCACCCCGCTAGCATCCGTCACGGCGGATTCGCCACATTGGTTCTTGACCCAATCATCGACGGATTTCACCTCACTAGAGTCCTGATGGACGGCGGTAGCAGCCTGAACCTGCTTTATCAGGATACGGTCGCCAAAATGGGCATAGACCCCTCAAGGATTAAACCCACAAAGACGACCTTTAAAGGCGTCATACCAAGTGTAGAGGCCAATTGTACAGGCTCAGTTACACTCGAAGTGGTCTTCGGATCCCCGGATAACTTCCGAAGCAAAGAGTTAATCTTCGACATAGTCCCGTACCGCAGCGGCTATCACGTACTGCTTGGACGAACTGCATTTGCAAATTTCAATGCGGTGCCGCACTACTCATACCTCAAGCTCAAGATGCCAGGCCCTCGAGGAGTAATCACGGTCAATGGAAACACCGAACGCTCTCTCCGAACGGAGGAGCACACAGAGGCCCTCGCGGCGGAGGTGCAAAGCAGCCTCTCACAGCAATTCCCGGTCCGCCATTAAACGTTCGGCCACCGTCAAAGCGCCGGAGTAACCTACAACAAGACCGCTGGCACGATCCAAGCAGCGTAGCAATCCGGCTAACCCCAGCCCTCGCGAAGCAATGAAGCGATTACTACAGCGTACATAACTATGCTCTGGAGATACCATGGGCCTAAGGGGAGGGCACGACCACGGCATCGCCAGAATGCGGCTCAACCGCACTGTGGGCTCCGATTGTGTCATTCTTTCTCTTTTCTTCTTTTTCTTACTTTCGGGACTCTGTTCTCCGTGAAGCCCTGTCCGGCATTCAGGCCGAATACACGATGCAACAGCCAGGAAGCGAAAACTGCGTCGAGTGTCCAGGTGGTCTCTATTACGAGCAGTATACATGTTTTACATACCACACTGCAAACTGACCCCTGGAAGGGGGACATGTCAAAAGTCCCGCACCTTGCTTATCGCACAATTTATATCGTTCTGCTTTTATTTGCAGTTTCTTTTCAATAACCAATATATAGCTCCTGCCTATTATTGCATTCTTTCCCATTATATATGTTCATTTATGACATTGTGCAACCGTACAATTTGGTACGGCCAATACACCAGGGGCTTATGTACCCCCAAAACATGGTGTGACAAGTCTGAACACTTTCAAAAGTGCGGCACCCCGAACTTATAGCATTATATGCATCAGCTCTGAATCATGTCTCGGGTCAGTAGTTGGGTTTGCCCGGTTCCCATGTTTTGGTACCTTACGTTCCGTTATATCGGCTAAGCTAAGCTGGGAGAACCACTGCGATTGTGCCCGGTTGAGCTGGGTTGAGCACCTCGATTGGAGAAAGCTAAAAGCGGCCGTCATGATAAGGCGAGAGCCGGTCGCTGTTCGAGAGGTTTTTTCGGGTCCCTAAAGACTTATGCCGCTTAGAGCGAGGAGTCGGCATTGTCCGGCCAAGGCGTGGATAGCGCCCCAAACTCGGTCTTCCGAATACTAGGGGCTTCGCCGAAATTTAAAATTATAGAATTCTATGGCTAAGTGAGAGTGTTCAAGCACTATAAGTCCGGTTGCCTTGTTCGTTGCGTTGAGCGCCTCCTCGATGGACCCAAGAATGGGAACAAGAGCGCTCAAGTTTATCCCGAACACCCCAACACTTCGTGGCATGGGGGTGAAGCCAACGACTTGCCATCTCTCAAATTTGATAAACGGCCGCACATAAGGTAATATTTTAAATTAACAAGCGTTGCTTAGCGCATATGAACAAGTTTTCAGCGTACAGGATAACAAATGCGAGTCTATTCAAAAATTACATCTTTGGAGCACTCATCCGCTATACGGTGGGCACCCTTCAGGACGCCCTCATAGTACATTTCGGGCTTGCGATGCTCCTTGCCCTTCGGTGGCCCGTCCGTCACAAGCTTCTCCGCATCCAGCTTGCCCAGTGCACTTTAGTACGGGCAAGGGCCCGACGGGCACCTTCAATGCAGATGGAGCGCTTGATGACCTCAATCCATGGACAGGCGTCCACCAGCCGCTACACTAGCCCGAAGTAGCTCCCAGGCATGGCTTCCAATGGCCACAGCCGAACTATGAGGCCCTTCATGGCCTGTTCGGCGACCTTGTGAGCTTCGACCAGCTGCTTCAGCTGGTCGCTCGAAGGGCACCGGACGTTGACCTCGGTATCTGAGACCAAAACACCTTTTCCGTCGAGCCCCCTCCTTGGCGCGGTAGAACGCGGCAGCATCAGACACACTACGGGGCAGATCTGCGAATGCTCCTGGAGAGCTCCGAATCCGGGTAAGTAATAGGTAATTCACTTTCACATGCTTGCTTTGCATAAAGAATGCCTTACCCGTTGCTATCTTCTTTAATGATTCAATTTCTTGGAGGGCTTTTTGGGCTTCGGCCTTAGCGGCTTTGGCACTCTCAAGAGCCGAGGCGAGCTCGGACTCTCGAGTCTTCGAGTCATGCTCCAAACTCGTGTTTTTCCACGAGAGCACTGGAGCTCTTGCCGCACCTCCGCCACCCGCTCCTCCTGCTTCTCTCACTCGGTGTGCTCATGACGCTTTGCTTCGTCATGGACACCGCTTCCTGAGGTCGCCACCTCGTTCGTGGCCCCTACAATACCCACGTTATTCCTGTCATTTTGTGCAACCGAATCCTTTCCATAAGGTATTTCTTTAATCAGGTATTGCTTACCTTCCCTGTCCTCGAGCTGCTTCTTGGCAAGGCTGAGCTCGTTCTCGGACCGCTCGAAGCTCTTCTTCAATGCATTGACCTTCGCAGCCGGTCTTGGCAGAGGTCGGCGCCTGCATTCGCATATTGACATACTTATGTTAGACTCCTGCGTATATCTTTTTAGATCCTTAGTCCGGCTTTTCTTTCCAGACACCGAACTAAGCATCGAGAACTCTTGTCTATGCGGTAATATTTTTACATATTCTAAACTTACCTCAAAGCCTGTTAGAAGGCTGGTACAAGCTTCGGTCAGCCCGCTCTTGGCGGACTGAACTTCTGGATCACCACACTCATAACAGTGCGGTGCTCCTCATTGATGGAGGCGCCTTTAAGCGCCTCCAGCAAGCTATCCTGTGCCTCCGGATGGACGGAGGTAACCGGCGTCATAGTCTTACCATTCTTACAAAGGGGCCGCTTGCCGGACTTCGGAACTACTGAAGGTTCCGGTACGGAGTCCGGCACAGGGCCAGACTTAGAGCCCTCTGGGGTCTCGCCCCCTTTGCGCCCGGAGTCCGGGAGGTCGCCTTGCGGCGCCTCCAGGACCACCTCCTCCTGGCTGGGCCCCTTTTGGGACTCCACCGCGGTGTCATCGGCGACACGAGGAGAGGAGGCGGTCGGAAGTGAAGTGCTATTCACATCTGACGAACCCGAGAGCCGCTTGACGGCGGCGAGCTCGTCTCAGCAGGCTGCATGGTCATATTCAGCGTTAGAAGAAACTATGCGACAAATAAAAAGTCATGAACTATTCCGGAGTCCGGACACTTACAATCTCGCCAGGGGCTTGGCCCTTGTTGGCCACTCCCCCTCGTCGTTGTCGGCGTTGGTGGAGAAGTCCGGAGGAAGGATCCTCCCTTTCTTGGACCCTCCGGTCTCCCCAGTTGGGGCGGCCTTCCTTTTCTTCTCTCCCCCCGCTGGGGGAGAAGCTTCTTTTTCCTCCTCCTCTTCCTCAGAGGAGGATCCCGCCTCAGGGTTGTCGGCCGATGACTCCGACAGCACCTGGCGCCGGGAGCTCCTTCGAGTTCCCGTGGCCTTCTTCTTGGCCTTCTTCTCCGGCACCACGTGAGGCGCCAGAGCCAGCAGCCCCATCAATCGGGCGCCCGCTGGGTCTTCTGGCAAAAGGGTCGGACGATTAATCTGTCCGGGGCGTCTTGACCGATCTGTCAAAAGGTTAGGGAGTTTTAGATCCCGCATAGAGTCAAACTATGAAAAAAGCCCCATAAAGGGTAAAATAACTTACCTCGCTGGCTTGACGCTGCGAGCTGAATCCGCGATCTTGATGGCGGATGTAGAACCTCGGCGCCGTTGAACAGCACCTTCCAGGCATCTGCGTACGTAGTGTCGAAGAGCCTTTTCAGAGTTGGGTGCTGTGCCGGATCAAACTCACACAATTTGAAGGCCCGTTGTTGGCATGGGAGAATCCGGCGGATGAGCATCACCTGGATTACATTGACAAGCCTGAGATTCTTGTCCACCAGGTTTCAGACGCAAGTTTGGAGTCCGGACAGCTCGTCTGAATCCCCCCACGTCTGGCCCATCTCTTTCCATGATGTGAGCCGTGTGGGGAAGCCAGATTGGAATTCGGGGGCCGCCGCCCATTGAGAGTCGCACGGCTCGGTGATGTAGAACCACCCCGATTGCCACCCCTTTATGGTCTCCACAAAGGAGCCCTCGGGCCATAGGACTTTGGCCATCTTGCCAACCATGGCACCTCCGCACTCCGCTTGGCGGCCGCCCACTACCTTGACTTGACATTAAAGATCTTAAGCCATAAGCGAAGTGGGGCTGGATGCGAAGGAAGGCCTACTTTACACGACGATAAACGCCGAGATGTTGAGGACGAAATTCGGGGCCAGATCGTGGAAGTCCAGGCCGTAGTAGAACATGAGCCCCCAAACAAATGGGTGAAGTGGAAAACCTAGTCCGCGGAGGAAGTGGGTGAGAAACACCACCCTCTCATGGGGCCTGGGGGTTGGAATGAGCTGCCCCTCGTCGTGGAGCCGGTGCGTGATGTCGCTGGACAAGTATCCAGCCTTCCGCAGCTTTTTGATGTGCCCCTCCATGACGGAGGAGGCCATCCACCTGCCTCCCGCTCCGGACATAGTTGGAGAAGGTTGAGGTGGGGTGTGCGGACTTGGGCGCTGGAGCTCGAGTGCGCGGAAATGGATGAGCAAAGGAGGAAGAAGGCGTAGGTGAAAAGGTGGATCCTTATCCCCTTGTATGGACGGACGAAGCTATGCTTCCCCGCCAGCTGGTAAAACTCGCTTATCTCCCAAGCGCCATAATCAATGGCGCGGATGGGTTACCCACGTCCGTATTGATGGGAATCCCGGAATAAGGGGCACGATCTCCGCTTTGATAAGGCGTGCCAAGGAAACTGCCTCGCTAAGCGCTAAGGTGGAACAGTAAAAAAGCGATTCATTATAAAGGCCTGGCCGTGGTGTGATGTCACGCCGTGGAATACGTCGGCAGATCTGTGCAAAGGTTATTCTCTCTACGGTAGTATGTGGAACTTGTTTTGCGAGCGGACACTATCCTTGTGTTCAAAATCTTCTATGAAGTATTCGGAAGGGAACCCGCCTTGCAATGCCGAAGACAATATGCGCGCCCGGACTCGTCGTCATTGAAGCCTGGTTCGAGGGCCTCTTGAGGAGTCCTGGATTAGGGGTGTCCGGATAGCCGAACTATCACCGTCGGCGGACTCTGGACTATGAAGATACAAGATTGAAGACTTCGTCCCGTGTCCGGATGGGACTTTCCTTGGCGTGGAAGGCAAGCTTGGCGTCTGGATATGTAGATTTCCTACCATTGTAATCGACTCATGTAACCCTAACCCTATTCTCGTGTCTATATAAACCGAAGGGTTTTAGTCCGTGGGGACGAACAACAATCATACCATAGGCTAGCTTCTAGGGTTTAGCCTCCTTGATCTCGTGGTAGATCTACTCTTGTACTACCCATATCATCAATATTAATCAAGAAGGAGTAGGGTATTACCTCCATCGAGAAGGCCCGAACCTGGGTAAAAACATCGTGTCCCTTGTCTCCTGTTACCATCCGCCTAGACGCACAGGTCGGGACCCCCTACCCGAGATCCGCCGGTTTTGACACCGACAGCGTCGATGCTGCGATTAAGTTCTCCATGGGGTTGGAAAAGTGACCCGATGGTATTAGTATATAGCGGGGCAAGGCCATACTCCCATGAGGAGGTGCCATCTCTCGAAGCTGAGCCGGTCCTCCCGCTCCGGCTGTTGTGAACTGATTTGCCTCGGGCAGGTTGCTAGGGCCGGCACCGGGTGTAGAGAAAAGGTTCCGAGGGTCGTAAACTGGAGGCAAACGGGATTTAGTTTTCTGGTGCCTCCTTCTCATCACCTCATTAGATGCGTTCAGGCTCATATTAAGCTGGAAAGCCTCTGACTGGAGCTGCTGCGCCCGTGCATCCAAAGCCGCTCATTCTGTAGCTAACCTGATGTCCTCAGCTTCCAAGGCCTCATTGGCCCGAGCTATCGCTTCACGCACCTATGCCACCTCCGCATTATGCTCATCTTGATTTGCAGGAATAACCGTGGCGGTTAACAGGGTCGTAAGCTTATCCATGAGATCCATCAGTATCTGAGCTGGCGGGCGCATAGGGCCTCCTGCCCCGGCCGCTCCTGACCCGGACGTTATTGCTGCAGCGGCCGTAGAGTTTTGGCTGGGTTGAGTCCCTGCCATGAAGACTCCTGCCCAGCTTGGCGGCTCATAGGGGTCCGGAATACTAGAGCCATCGGAACAGCCCCCAAGCACGCCATCTTGCACTTGATACAACGAATCTGTCGAACCGGCGGATGAATCACCATCCGAGAGGACGGCCGTCTCACCACCATCTTCAGATCCTTCAGAAAGTTCCTCTCCGTGGACGCAGCCCATGAAGGCACGCTTCATGACGGGTTGAACTCGGCGGGTCTCGCTCGCTGAGCTGTCTCGACGAGGTCGGTTCAGTTTTCCGGCTCAGGGCCCGGCTCACCAATCCGGCCGATGAAAATGTGGATTCCGCCGAAGGGGACCCGGTACCCGTACTCAACTGAGCCGGCGTCGGGGCCCCAGCCTTCTCGTTGATGTAGACCTTGCCGCGGCGGCTCTTGGTCATCCGGCCAACTACGTATCCCTTGAGCCCTTCAAAGATGCCCTTCAAGAACTCAAATCCACCGTGCGCTGGCCCCATGGTGGGCGCAAACCGTCGTGGAATAGTCACGGCAGATGTCCTCTTGCAAGGACTTAGTCGTGGAGCCATCGCAACTATTAAAGAGGTTAATCGGGACAAAGGACACGAGAGAGTTATACTAGTTCGGCCCCTTACGGTGAAGGTAAGGCCTACGTCTAGTTGGGTTGGTATTGCTTGATGTTTCGAGAACCAGGGAGCGAGATATGCTATGCCCGGATCTCGAGGAGTTGTTTCTTGCCCTAAGCCGCCAGCGGGTCGTCCCCTTATATACACGGGTGGACGCCCTGCGGTCTACAGAGTCCCGACGGCTCATAAGCGATGTCCGGCTCGGTGGTAGTTAATTCTACCTTATGATACAAGTCATGTCATCTTGGCGATTTACTACTATGGGCCTTAAGCCGCCTACGGGCCTTAGACCCATTATTGAACCGCCATCTTCATGCTTGGCCTCTGGGCTTCTCTTAAGATGAATCTTCTTTGCGTAACCCGGCCCCTCCTGGGCGGCTTACTCAAATAGTTATATCCCCAACACCCCCTGTGCGCGCCCTCCACCCTCATGGGCCCCACGTTGCTCCACCGATGTACTCCTTCCTCCTATATATACCTACGTACACCAAAACGATCAGATACGGAGCCAAAAACCTAATTCCACCGCCGCAACCTTCTGTACCCACGAGATCCCATCTTGGCGCCGGCCTGCGCAGTGTCCTTGTTTCCCTTTCGGTGCAAAGGGGGCAAGCACAGGCCAAGGCCTCAGGCAAAGGTTACCGCTTCGGTGCAACAAGACCAAGACCAGCAGAGCGGCAGGGAGGAGCTAATCGTGGAGCCCAAGACGGTGTCACCACTAGAGCCTTTGGCAGTCGAAGACCGACTTTAGTCAGGATAAGTGTACCAGATGTTCCCCATCAAAATGGCCAATTGTTGGCGCCCTTCCCGCTCATTATTCGGGAAGAGGCCCAGGGCCTCGCTCTATAAATAGGACTAGCCACCCACCGAGTAAACGAAGGAAGGAACGGGGGGACAAAGGGACGAGAGGCAATCTGATAGAGCCCTAGGAGAGAGAGAGAGAGAGAGAGAGAGAGAGAGAGAGGCGATCGAACTCACACAAGCAGTTCAGCGCACCAGCCCAAGAACACCCCTCGCGAGGTTGTTCTTCCTTTGTACTGTTCATCATCAGCCCCTGAGGCAATCCACCACACCACACACGTACTGGAGTCGGGTATTACACCACCACGGTGGCCCGAACCAGTATAAGCCTTGTGTCTCTTGTGTTGTTCATCGTTCCTAGTTTTAGATGCCTTGCAATCCATTCACGCGTGAGCTGGTAGGGGAAAGATCTCCGTGCGCACCCCAGTGTTCGAACCTCAAGGGTCTGCCGGAACCCGAAATCCGACATTTGGTGCGCGAGGTAGGGGTGTGCCAGAATCTTTCTTCCGCTGGTCGCGTGTGATCTTCCATCGTTCCCATGGCTGACGCTCGCCGAGCCCGCGCCGAGCGCCGGGCTGCTCGTGCCACTCGAGTCGCCCAGACGGCTCCCATCGGCGGGCACCCCCGTCGTTCCCCGTCGCCTGCCGCCAACGCCGCCACCGGCCCGGCGGGGAACGAGCAGCAGGCCTCATCCCTGCACCCATCGGTGAGGCGAGAAGGCCGCACCGCTACTCCCTCGCTCACCCCTGCTGGTTCTTCGTCCCGCGCACACCGCGCTCCCATGGAGGCTCGAGCCGCGCTCATCGCGGCGAACAAGCTACTGTGCTACCGCCCCTTCGACGATGTCTACGAGGAGTGGCTCGACCGCGTCGCCGAGCTCGTCCGCGCCGCAGGGGGCTCCCCCGCGCCATCCCTCTCGCTGCCTCGCCCTTCACCCCACGCGGGAGGCAGGGAGCCGGAGGTGCCCCCGCCACCTCCTTCCCAAGAAGGCGTCCTGGCTCCAAGGCTCGTGGCCCCGGGACGAGACCCTCCGCGTCCGGTGCCCGCACAGCAAGAAAGGAGCTGCCAGGAGATCCCTCGTCCCCAAGAAGGTGCTCGCGTGCTCCCAGCAACAGAGCGCCGCAACCACGCTCCAGCAGCACCGCGTCAAGACCCCGCGCTGCTCCAGGCAGCGGTGCACGGGAATCCACAAGAACAAGCTCTGCATCAGCAGAGAGCCCCGGTGGCCACTACAGGCTGCCGCGCCTTTACCGCCGAGCTACGCAGCGTCGCATGGCCCGGCAAGTTCAAGCCAGACATGCCTCCTCGCTACGACGGCACCGCCGACCCCGCAGAGTTCCTTCAGCTCTACGAGCTGGGCATCAACCGCCAGCGGGGCGGAGCCCGAACACAGCTCCTGAACACGGCTCCGGCACGATCTCCTCGTGGGGCGAGATGCGCACCGCTTCATCGCCAACTTCAAGGCACTTGCGACCGGCCTCCGGCCGTGGCGACATGCACCGCATCAAGCAACAGTAGGAGAGACCTGCGAAGTACATCCAGCGCTTCAACAATGCCTGCCTCAAGATTCCCAAGGTGGTAGGAAGCCATCATCTCAGCCTTCTCCGATGGCGTGCGTGGCGTCAAGATGAAGGAGGAGCTAGCAATGCATGAAGACCTGTGCACATCCACAGGCTGTTCAACTTGGCAACCAAATGCGCCAGGGCTGAGGAAGGGCGCCTCTCCCTCCTCGAGCTTCCGGCTGCCGATCCAGAAGAGAAGAAGCCCAAGGCCAAGGACGTGAAGTGCAAGGGGGCTGTCGTGCTGGCGGCAGAACCAGACACCAAGTGAGGCAGGGATCAGCCCGAGTCGTCCAAGGGCAGCCGGTACTGCGTGTACCACGTCCTCCACACCCACAACACCAACGAATACCAAGAGCTCAGGGCTGTGCGAGAAGGGCGCATTGGCCGACGCCCCGAGCGCAATGATCGGGGCTACGTCCGAGGAGGAGGAAGAGGCACAGGACGCTGGGAAGACTGTGGCCCTCGCCGAGGATGGCGTGACAGACCTCGCGAGGACCGCTGGCAGGACCAGCCTCGCGAGGGAGGTTGGAGGGACCAGCCTCGTGAGGATCGCCCTCAAGGCAGCAGGGGCTCCCACCTTTGCCACAGCCGCCAAGGAGGTATGAAGACAATCATCGGGATGAGGGGGCTGGGGCTTCCAGGGGAGCAGCGATCGCTTGCATCCTGGGTGGTGCCCAGGCCCCAGCCTCTCAGCGCATCTTCAAGCAGTTTGCTCGCGACGTGAATGCAGTCCTCCCCAAGCCTGAGGCCACACGCCCTCTCAGGTGGTTGTCATGCGTTATCACGTTTAGCTCAGCGGATCAGCTCAAGTGTGCGGCAATGACCGGAGTCCTCCCCATGCTTTGCTCACCAGTCATCAGCAATGTGCAAGTCACCAGGACCCTCATCGATGGCGGAGCAGGACTCCACGTCCTATCTGTCGACACATTCAACGATCTCCAAGTGCCATACGATCAGCTCCAGCCGACCAAGCCTTTCTCAGGAGTCACCGATGGCTCCACCGTCCCGATAGGGCAAGTTCGCCTTCCCGTCACCTTCGGATGGTGCGACAACTACCGCACTGAGCTCATCGACTTCGACGTCGCCCACATTCTCCTGCCGTACAATGCCATCCTCGGGTACCCAGCTTTAGCCGAGTTCATGGCAGTGACTCACCATGGCTACAATGTCCTCAAGATGCCAGGAAGTGGAGGAGTCATCACAGTACCTTGTGAGGAAAGGGATGCAGTGTGCTCTATTGAGCGCGCCTTCCAAGCCGAAGCAATCAAAGACCCAGATCACAGGAGCGGGAGACTTCCCGAGGTGATCCCTAAGAAGAAGAAGGCTTCGCCTGGTCCAGGCCACCGCGGGGGAGGCACCTCCGGAGGCGTGGCATCAGGACCCGCGCCCGTTCAAGGGGCGCCCCCCCCTCTCTCGCATAGGAAGGCGTGCCCGGCGCCCTCCTCAGGCGAGGCTCGGGGGCTCTTTCATGGCGAGCCACCGACCTAGCCGAGGTCATGAGGGAGGCGCTCGGGCACCACTTGGAGGCGTGCTTCAAGGCACGTTTCCCTCAGGAAGGTATGAGACAAGGAGGGCCAAACCCTCAGGAATTCATCACGAGGAACACCCAGGAGCTACAGGAGTCAAGAGTCATGCGCGGCTGTCGCCGCCTGCCCGCCGTGGCCCCACATCCAGGCGAGGATGCCGGGCTGGGGATCTGCATCGACATACCATGACTCAACCGGGCCGCGTCTCAGGAGCGCCTCTGGCCCTCACGTGTGGGACATTGCGAGGGTCCGCCTCACAGCTACATTCGCATGCCTTTCAGCTTGCCGAACACGGTCGCTGCCCATCAGCGCCTGCTGAGGTGCGCTCTGGAGGCTCAGGAGGTCAAGCAACACGCGGTCCGGGCAGAGATGGAGATGGCTCTCGAGGAACCCCCCGTGCCCCCAGAGCCTCCCGAGGCTCCAGGTCCGGAGGGCTCGTGAGGGTCGGAGTCCTCATCACGCGTCATCCGCTACCTCAACATCCCGCCACCTCCGACCATATCAGGTGATACCTTTCCAAGTTCCGCTTTCAGCTGGGAGCGCCCCTCGGGCTGCATCATTCCCAGGCCGCATGGGTCCGTCCATGCGGCATGTATCTGTTTTGCTTATGTTCTTTACTTACCTTGTTGGGGGCGCCCCTCGGGCTGCATTATCCCCAAGCTGCTCGGGCCAGACCCAGTGGCGTATGTTTTCTCTGCACCTATCTAGATGGATTTGCTTATTCATACATAACATGCTTTACCTAATCGCCTGCTCGATTGACGCCTACCTCTGGAGCCACGTGCCCGGGCACGGCACTTGCGCACGGGTCCGTCCCTGCAACACCGATAAATCTGAGTGGCTGAGCTCTGGCCGCGGCAGCCCCGCAAGGCGCCACCTCACCAAGCCCTCAGTGCCCCCGATCACTCCCTTGGAGCGACCAATGGTTGGCCGGCAACGGTAACGACGAACCTTGTTTCCCCTCGTGATTGGTACACAGGACCTGCTCCAGGAGTAATGCTGGCGGCATCGCGAGCCTTCTCTCCTCCTTTCCTGCGTGATCTGCTTGCACGTTAAAAGGGGGGTACCTGAGCATCACGACTCATGGGCTCCTACTGGCTCTCCAACCCTCACCCCCTGACCTTGACCCACGGCATCGCGACCTGTCATACCAGCGGCGGCTGAGCTTGCTCGAGGGCCAGTACCTGAGGACATAGAGCACTAAGGAAAGCACGGGGGAGAGGGAAGAAGCTCACGAGGTCCCGACCCAGCAACACCGCAGTTGCCGTCGCGCAGACACAGCACCTCATCGAACGCCGCTCCAAACCTACAAGATAAGTCACACGAAAACTGATCCGCCTCAGCGCTAAAACCCTCGCCTACTGCTGCTCTGTCACGGCGAAGCTGCCTACCTTTCTTGCCCAGCGAAGGCTGCTTGAGCGCTAAAGGGGACCTCCTGAGCTTTCGACTCAGGGGCTCTTACTGGACCTCGGGCCGCTCACCTCCTGGCCTTGACCCACGGCATCGCGACCTGTCGTACCAACGACGGCTGAAGCCTACCTGGGGACCGGGACCTGTCAGCGCAGAGCACCAATCCTCGTGAGGGAAGAAAGGGGGAGTTGAGCTGGGGCAGAACGAGCATCTCGCACCGATTCATCATCGGGACATAATATTCACAAAAACATGGCCAGTGCCTTACATACCCCCGTGGGGTGCTACTTCGATTCTTTGCAGGAAATAAAGGGTGCTAATCCTAAGGAACGCCGACTACGCATGCCTCCACAGGAGACGCCATCATCAACAGTGGGCCGCCGGCCGCCGGCGTCAGCCCCATCCAGATCACTGGCGTCGGTAGCCTGAAGCGCCCGCCCGGCTCGAAGCCTTGGCGAGCTTCGGGCTCGTAGCTGTCGCTCGTCTCCGGATTCGCCCAGCTTCGGCGGGCGCTGGACCCTCTGTCCCCTTCGCTGCTGCTCGAGGAGC
The DNA here is from genome assembly GCA_021605145.1 of Aegilops bicornis. NCBI lineage: Eukaryota > Viridiplantae > Streptophyta > Magnoliopsida > Poales > Poaceae > Aegilops > Aegilops bicornis. The sequence goes on along the minus strand of CM038669.1, from coordinate 563,219,206 downwards.
TGCCGAGGGGGCGACCGGCGGGCCTAGTCCTCGCGACAACGATGCCCCGACCGCCCTTCTCGGGGCAGCATTCCAGCCGGCGTCCTTCCGCGCCAAAGACCTTGAAGAACATCAAGGAGGCGCCATCGTATTCTAGGTGGATCACGAGGGCGCCCCTCGTCCGGCAGACCCGGGCGATCTCGCCCCAGCCTCGGGTCATGTAGACCTTGCCCGGAGCAACGACCGTAACATCCGCTCCGGTTGCAGGGGTGCTGCAGCTAGCATGCTGCAACCAGAGCTCCAGAGAGCCCCTCTGTGGGATCTCGAAGGCGAAGGAGGGAGGAAAGCGAATCCAAGATTGAGGAGGCATGGCGGCGTGAAGCACAAGTGGGAGGAGCCCTTGGCATGGACTCCAGGAGGAACAACGTGCACCACCGTGACCCGCCGGCGCCGACGGTGGCGTCGTCCGTGGCTCTCGGCGTCTACTCCTCCAGGGCCCTCAATGCGGGCGTACAAGGGCAGCGAGAACCCTGGCGGTGGCCGGTCATACCAGGGCCTCAACACCTCCTGCCGGGCGCCTTCATCTCGACGGCCGAGGACTAGCCGTTTCTTCGACGGAAGCGGATCGGGACCCTCTCGGGGGGCCTTTCCCTTCTCTTCTGCAGAAAATCGGCGGATCGGAGCCATTGTCGCAATGAGAAGCAAGGGCAAGGATGGAGAGGAAGGAGCAGCAAGGAGAGATGGACTGGAAGGGCTCGCGCCGTTCCGTACTCATAGCCGGAGGAGGCCAACCGTCGGCCTCCATGATCACAGGTAATCATGACCCATTTCTGCATGCAGGGACTTGTCAAGTCGTGCAGTTGCCGAGGCGTCGTGGGGAAGCGGAGACGCCCAGGACCAATCAATCACCACGCGGCGCCCAAGGCCGCAGGCTGTTTGGGCCTGCGGTGCTTCGCACTTGCCCCTTCGCTTCTCTACTAAGCCAAGTCCGGGCGCGCCTTGGGCCCGGGGGCTACTGTCGGCGTTCTGGGAACGGGGGTCCCCAGACTTGCCTGCGGCCTGCAGCGTGGCTCAAGTGGGGGCCCAGCATGGCCCAGCTTCATCAGCTCAAGCTCAAGACCCTCGCGAGGGGCCAAGCCTCGCGGGGCGGACGACAGGGAGCTTCCTCGGGAGCAGCCTCCTCAGGCAGGCTCACGAGGAGGCGGAGAGATCAATGCAGGGTACCTCACGAGGGTGCCCCTTGACTCAAGCCATGACGATCGAGGACCAGGCGGGCACCAGGCGGTCGCCGGCCTGGGCAGTGACCTTGTTTCCCTTTCGGTGCAAAGGGGGCAAGCACAGGCCAAGGCCTCAGGCAAAGGTTACTGCTTCGGTGCAACAAGACCAAGACCAGCAGAGCGGCAGGGAGGAGGTCATCGTGAATGACAGATGAGTTCCCATAGCTTCTTGGAAACATGCCCAGAATCTTGAAGTGAATAAGCTGCCACGGTCTGAACTGATAACCAGTGGAATACTGTGAAGTGAAACAATTCTGGACATGTAGAGAGTTGCAAGCTGACTAGCAGTGATCGTTTATTTGACCGCCATAAAATGTGCAACTTTAGAAAGTCGGTCAATGACGACAAGAATAGCATCATTACCTTTCTGTGATTTGGGAAATCCAGTGACGAAGTCCATTTCAACATGGTCCCATTTCCATTCAGGAATAGAGGTAGGTTGCAGAGTTCCAGGATGCCTTTGATGTTCTTCTTTGATACGACGGCAAACGTCACACTCAGCAACATAACGAGCAATGTCTTGCTTCATATTAGACCACCAAAATCTCTGACGGATGTCTTGGTACATCTTTGTACTACCAGGATGGATAGACAGAGGCGTATCATGAGCTTCTTTCATAACTTTCGAGTCATATCCAGGTTTCCCCTCTTACTCGGAACCACTAGGCGACCTTTGAAGAATAAAGTGCCATCATCAACAATAGTGAAGAATGAGGGCTTTCCTTCTGCGAGATAATGTTTAATCCTCTCCACTTCATCATCACATTTCTGTATCCATTTGATGGTGTCCACAAGATCTGGTTTCGCAACCAGGGTATTGAGAGAACCCTCGGGAACAACATGGAGGTTCAGTTTGGGGAAATCTCCGGGAGGGGGAGCGAGTGCACCCCGAGGAACAATATGGAGGTTCAGCTTTATGAATTCTTCAACAAGCGAGGGCTAAACTTTGTGAACCTGGAGGTGGTTGCAGTAAGACTTGCGGCTCAAGGCATCAGCCATTACATTAGCCTTGACTGGTGTATAGGAAATACCCACGTCAAAGTTTGCAACAATCTCCATCCATCTCTATTGACGGAGGTTCAGGTCTGGCTGAGTAAACAGATACTTCAGACTTTGGTGGTCAGTGAAGATCTCGCAACGATTACCGAGAAGGTAATGTCACCACTGCTTCAGTGCATGAATGACAGCAGCAAGCTCGAGGTCGTGAACTGAGTAGTTCTCTTCGTGAGGGCGCAATTGACGAGAGGCATCAGCAATCACTTTGCGCTCTTGCATTAGGACACAGCCTAATCCTTGACCGAAAGTGTTACAGTAAATGACGAAGTCCTTAATATCAGGTGGAGATAGCACTGGGGCAGAAGTCAACTTGTCTTTGAGTGCCTGGAAACTTTCCTGACATTTGTCTGTCCATTGGAACTTCACGCCTGATACGTCTCCAACGTATCTATAATTTTTGATTGCTCCATTCTATATTATCTATTGTTTTGGATTATATTGGGCTTTATTATCCACTTTTATATTACTTTTGGGACTAACCTATTAACCGGAGGCCCAGCCCAGAATTGTTGTTTTTTGCCTATTTCAGTGTTTCAAAGAAAAGGAATATCAAACGGAGTCCAAATGGAATGAAACCTTCGGGAACGTGATTTTCTCATCAGATAAGATCCAAGAGACTTGGACCCTCCGTCAAGAAAGCAACAAGGCGGTCACGAGGGTGGAGGGTGTGCCCCCCCTAGGGCGCGCCGCCTGCCTCGTGGGCCCCCTAAGGCTCCACCGACGTACTTCTTCCTCCTATATATACCTACGTACCCCCAACAGATCAGACACGGAGCCAAAAACCTAATTCCACCGCCGCAACTTTCTCAGATCCACGAGATCCCATCTTGGGGCACATTAGGAGCTCACGGAAGGGATTCCACCATGGAGGGCTTCTACATCAACATCATAGCCTCTCTGATGAAGTGTGAGTAGTTTACCTCAGACCTTCGGGTCCATAATTAGTAGCTAGATGGCTTCTTCTCTCTTTTTGGATCTCAATACAATGTTCTCCCCCTCTCTCCTAGAGATCTATTCGATGTAATCTTCTTTTTGCGGTGTGTTTGTTCAGACTGATGAATTGTGGGTTTATGATCAAGATTATCTATGAGCAATATTTGAATCTTCTCTGAATTCTTTTATGAATGATTGAGTTATCTTTGCAAGTCTCTTGAATTATCCGTTTGGTTTGGCCAACTAGATTGGTAGTTCTTGCAATGTGAGAAGTGTTTAGCTTTGGGTTCAATCTTGCGGTGTCCTTACCCAAAGGATGTAAAGGGTTGCAAGGCACGTATTGTATTGTTGCCATCGAGGATAACAAGATGGGGTATTTATCATATTGCATGAATTTATTCCTCTACATCATGTCATCTTGCTTAAGGCGTTACTCTGTTTTCATTAACTTAATACTCTAAATGCATGCTGGATAGCGGTCAATGAGTGGAGTAATAGTAGTAGATGCAGGCAGGAGTCGGTTTACTTGTCTCGGACGTGATGCCTATATACAAGATCGTACCTAGATATTCTCATAACTATGCTCAATTCTGTTAATTGCTCAACAGTAATTCATTCACCCACCGTAAAATACTTATGCTCTTGAGAGAAGCCACTAGTGAAATCTATGGCCCCCGGGTCTATTTTCATCATATTAATCTTCCTACGCTTTATTATTGATTTGTTTTTACTTTGCCTTTTATTTTACTTTGCATCTTTATACCAAAAATACCAAAAATATTATCTATCATCTCTATCAGATCTCACTCTCGTAAGTGACCGTGAAAGGATTGACAACCCCTATTCGCGTTGGTTGCGAGGAGTTATTTGCTTTGTGTAGGTACGAGGGACTTGCGCGTGGCCTCCTACTAGATTGATACCTTGGTTCTCAAAAACTGAGGGAAATACTTACGCTACTCTGCTGCATCATCCTCTCCTCTTTGGGGAAAACCAACGCAAGCTCAAGACGTAGCAAGAAGGATTTCTGGCGCCGTTGCCGGGGAGTCTATGCAAAAGTCAACATACCAAGTACCCATCACAATCCCTTATCTCTCGCATTACATTATTTGCCATTTGCCTCTCGTTTTCCTCTCCCCCACTTCACCCTTGCCGTTTTATTCGCCCTCTCTTTCCCAATCTCCTCCTCTCTTTTTTCGCTTGCCTTTTTCTCGCTTGCTTGTCGTTATGGCTAGTCTTATATCTTCTCCATTGTCTCCTGAGAATGAAGTTCTAAATTTTAAGCAAAGGGAGGGAGAAAATCTAAAAGACGCTTAGTATAGAATTTGCAATGCTCAAAATAGATCTACCAGGAAGCAATCTACTTCTGTTCTTCTCTGTAATTTTTACGTAGGTGCTAATCCTTGGTATAGATATATCCTCGATACCGTTACCGGAGGGAATTTCTTGGGTAGCCATACTTTTGATTCTTATAATGCTATGATAGATTTATTTGGCTCACCCCCTCTTTTGGTTAATGGAACTATGTTAACTTTGGAGCATGTAATGCAAAGACTTGAGATTATTGAAAATAAAGTTGCTACCGTTGAGTTAATTGAAAATCTAGATAAAAAGATCCACAATCAAATCACCCAATATGGATCTAAGGTAGGAGTAACTTTGAAAAATATTAAGGAGAAGGAACCCATAGTTAATGAGAAAATAAATCAAGATTCCTCTAAAATTGATAAACTTGAGGGTATCATTACCAACTTGGGAACAGATTTTTCTTCCGTAAAAAATACTCCAAGTCCACCTACTAAAATTGCTAAGCTCATGTATGTTCCTAAGGATAAGGGTGAATCCTCTAGTAAGGAAACTGCGGATCTTAAATCTATAAGTATTCATCCCAATCTTTTTGCTATCGTTAAGGAACCATTTGCTACGAATGAATTTTTTGATCTTTTTCCTAAAAATTTGATAATTACTAGAAATAAAGAAATTCCTAAGAAAGGTAGATGCCTCGTTGAAGAATTGCCCACCAAAGATGGCAATACCTAGATCTATTCTCGCTTTTATGCCTAGCTAGGGGCGTTAAACGATAGCGCTTGTTGGGAGGCAACCCAATTTTATTTTTAGTTTTTTGTTTTTGTTTCTGTTTAGGAATAAATAATCCATCTACCTTATGTTTATATGTGGTTTTATGTTTTAATTAGTGTTTGCGCCAAGTTAAACCTATAGGATCTTCTTGGATAATAGTTATTTGATCTTGCTGTAATTTCCAGAAACTTTTGGTTCACGAAAACAATTGTTAAAAATCACCAGAACGTGATAAAATAGTGATTCCCATTGCTGCTGATCAATAAACAAATTGCATAGGTCTTCCTATTTTGGCTGAATTTTTGGAGTTCCAGAAGTTTGCGTTAGTTACAGATTACTACAGACTGTTCTGTTTTTGACAGATTCTGTTTTTCATGTGTTGTTTGCTTATTTTGATGAATCTATGGCTAGTAAAATAGTTTATGATCCATAGGGAAGTTGGAATACAGTAGGTTTAACACCAATATAAATAAATAATGAGTTAATTACAGTACCTTGAAGTGGTCTTTTGTTTTCTTTCGCTAACGGAGCTCACGAGATTTCTATTGAGTTTTGTGTTGTGAAGTTTTCAAGTTTTGGGTGAATTTTTTTTGATGGATTATGGAACAAGGAGTGGCAAGAGCCTAAGCTTGGGGATTCCCATGGCACCCCCATGATAATCCAAGGACACCAAAAGTCAAAGCTTGGGGATGCCCCGAAAGGCATCCCCTCTTTCGTCCACTTCCATCGGTAACTTTACTTGGAGCTATATTTTTATTCACCACATGATATGTGCTTTGCTTGGAACGTCTTGTATTATTTGCGTATTTGCTTGTTAGTTTACCACAATCATCCTTGCTGTACACACCTTTTGAGAGAGCCATACATGAATTGGAATTTGTTAGAATACTCTATGTGCTTCACTTATATCTTTTGAGCTTGATAGTTTTGCTCTATGTGCTTCACTTATATCTTTTGAGCTTGATAGTTTTGCTCTAGTACTTCACTTATATCTTTTAGAGCACGGTGGTGGATTTGTTTTAAAGAAACTATTGATCTCTCATGCTTCACTTAGATTATTTTGAGAGTCTTAAATAGCATGGTAATTTGCTTAAAATAATAATATGCTTGGTATTCAAGATTTGTAAAACTTTCTTTTGAGTGCGTTGAATACTAAGAAAAGTTTGATGCTTGATAATTGTTTTGAGATATGAAGGTGATAATATTAGAATCATGCTAGTTGAGTAATTGTGAATTTGAGAAATACTTGTGTTAAAGTTTGTGATTCCCGTAGCATGCACATATGGTGAACCGTTATGTGATGAAGTCGGAGCATGATTTATTTATTGATTGTCTTCCTTATGAGTGGCGGTCGGGGACGAGCGATGGTCTTTTCCTACCAATCTATCCCCCTAGGAGCATGCGTGTAATACTTTGCTTTGATAACATGTATATTGTTGCAATAAGTATATGAGTTCTTTATGACTAATGTTGAGTCCATGGATTATACGCATTTTCTTCACCCTTCCACCATTGCTAGCCTTTCTAATACCGCGCACTTTTCGCCGGTATCATACACCCACCATAAAACCTTCCTCAAAACAGCCACCATACCTACCTATTATGGCATTTCCATAGCCATTCCGAGATATATAGCCATGCAACTTTCCACCATTCCGTTTATTATGACACGCTCCATCATTGTCATATTGCTTAGCATGATCATTTAGTTGACATCGTATTTGTGGCAAAGCCACCGTTCATAATTCTTTCATACATGTCACATATGAATCATTGCATATCCCGGTACACCACCGGAGGCATTCATATAGAGTCATATTTTGTTCTAAGTATCGAGTTGTAATCATTGAGTTGTAAGAAAAATAAAACTGTGATGATCATCATTATTAGAGCATTGTCCCAAGTGAGGAAAGGATGATGGAGACTATGATTCCCCCACAAGTCGGGATGAGACTCCGGACGAAAAAAAGGGAGAAGAGGCCATAAAAAAAAGGAGAAAAGGCCCAATAAAAAAATGAGAGAAAAAGAGAGAAGGGACAATGTTACTATCCTTTTACCACACTTGTGCTTCAAATTAGCACCATGATCTTCATAATAGAGAGTCTCTCGTTTTGTCACTTTCATATACTAGTGGGAACTTTTCATTATAGAACTTGGCTTTTGTATTCCAATGATGGGCTTCCTCAAATTGCCTTAGGTCTTCATGAGCAAGCGAGTTGGATGCACAACCACTTAGTTTCTTTTGTTGAGCTTTCATATGCTTATAGCTCTAGTGCATCGGTTGCATGGCAATCCCTACTCACTCACATTGATATCTATTGATGGGCATCTCCATAGCCCGTTAATATGCCTAGTTGATGTGAGACTATCTTCCCTCTTTTTGTCTTCTCCACAACCACCATTCTATTCCACATATAGTGCTATATCCATGGCTCACGCTCATGTATTGCATGAAGATTTAAAAAGTTTTGAAAATGTCGAAGTATGAAACAATTGCTTGGCTTGTCATCGGGTTTTGCATGATTTAAATACTTTGTGTGGTGAAGATAGAGCATAGCCAGACTATATGATTTTGTAGGGATAACTTTCTTTGGCCATGTTATTTTGAGAAGACATGATTGCTTTGTTAGTATGCTTGAAGTATTATTATTTTATGTCAATATGAACTTTTGTCTTGAATCTTTCGGATCTGAATATTCATACCACAATTAAGAAGAATTACATTGAAATTATGCCAAGTAGCACTCCGCATCAAAATTCTCTTTTATCATTTACCTACTCGAGGACGAGAAGGAATTAAGCTTGCGGATGCCTGATACGTCTCCAACATATCTATAATTTTTTATTGCTCCATGCTATATTATCTATTGTTTTGGACTATATTGGGCTTTATTTCCACTTTTATATTACTTTTGGGACTAACCTATTAACCGGAGGCCCAGCCCGCATTGCTTTTTTTTGCCTATTTCAGTGTTTCAAGAAACGGAATATCAAACGGAGTCCAAACGGAATGAAACCTTCGGGAACGTGATTTTCTCATCAGATAAGATCCAGGAGACTTGGACCCTCCGTCAAGAAAGCCACGAGGCGGTCACGAGGGTGGAGGGCGCCCCCCCTAGGGCGCCCCCCCTGCCTCATGGGCCCCCCGAGGCTCCACCGACATACTTCTTCCTCCTATATATACCTACGTACCCCCAACAGATCAGATACGGAGCCAAAAACCTAATTCCACCTCCGCACCTTTCTGTATCCACGAGATCCCATCTTGGGCCTAATCCGGAGCTCGGCTGGAAGGGGATTCCACCATGGAGGGCTTCTACATCTAGATCATAGCCTCACCGATGAAGTGTGAGTAGTTTACCTCAGACCTTCGGGTCCATAGTTAGTAGCTAGATGGATTCTTCTCTCTTTTTGGATCTCCATACAATGTTCTCCCCCTCTCTCGTGGAGATCTATTCGATGTAATCTTCTTTTTGCGGTGTGTTTGTTGAGACCGACGAATTGTGGGCTTACGATCAAGATTATCTATGAGCAATATTTGAATCTTCTCTGAATTCTTTTATGTATGATTGAGTTATCTTTACAAGTCTCTTTGAATTATCCGTTTGGTTTGGCCAACTATATTGGTAGTTCTTGCAATGGGAGAAGTGTTTAGCTTTGGGTTCAATCTTGCGGTGTCCTTACCCGGATGTAAAGGGTTGCAAGGCACGTATTGTATTGTTGCCATCGAGGATAACAAGATGGGGTATTTATCATATTGCATGAATTTATTCCTCTACACCATGTCATCTTGCTTAAGGCATTACTCTATTTTCATTAACTTAATACTCTAGATGCATGCTGGATAGCGGTCAATGAGTGGAGTAATAGTAGTAGATGCAGGCAGGAGTCGGTCTACTTGTCTCGGACGTGATGCCTATATACATGATCATACCTAGATATTCTCATAACTATGCTCAATTCATCAATTGCTCAATAGTAATTCATTCACCCACCGTAAAATACCTATGCTCTTGAGAGAAGCCACTAGTGATATCTATGGTCCCCGGGTCTATTTTCATCATATTAATCTTCCTACGCTTTATTATTGCTTTGCTTTTTACTTGGCCTTTTATTTTACTTTGCATCTTTATACCAAAAATACCAAAAATATTATCTATCATCACTATCGGATCTCACTCTAAATGTAAGTATTTGTGAAGGGATTGACAACCCCTATTCGCGTTGGTTGCGAGGAGTTATTTGCTTTGTGTAGGTACGAGGGACTTGCGCGTGGCCTCCTACTGGATTGATACCTTGGTTCTCAAAAACTGAGGGAAATACTTACGCTACTCTGTTGCATCATCGTCTCCTCTTTGGGGAAAACCAACGCAAGCTCAAGATGTAGCAACGCCCTTATGCAACAGGTTAGTCAGAGGCCTGGCGATCTTGGAGAAGTTCTCGACAAATCAATGGCAATAGTTGGCGAGTCCGAGAAAACTTCTGACTTGTTTAACGTTCTTCGGAGGAGTCCAATCAAGAATAGCCTAGACTCGTTCAGGGTTGACGGCAATACCACCCTTAGAGATGACATGCCCATGATAGGTTACTTCAGGTAGCCAGAATTCACACTTGGAGAACTTGACATATAGTTAATGCTCTCGTAGCTTTTCTAGCACAAGACGAAGATGTTCAGCATGCAAATACCAGGATATCATCCAGATAAACCACGACGAACTTGTCGAGGTAATCCATGAATATATAGTTCATCAGACGAGAGAAGGTGGCTGGAGCATTGGTTAAGCCGAAAGACATGACGGTGTACTCGTATGAACCATATCGAGTCACGAAGGCGGTCTTTGGGATATCCTCTTCATGAACACGGATCTGGTGGTAACCCAACCTCAAGTCGAGTTTAGAGAACACTGATGAACCAGCCAGTTGATCATACAGATCATTGATCCGAGGAAGAGGATATTTGTTCTGAATGGTAGCTTGGTTAATAGGACGGTAATCCTTCTTCTTGACAAAGAGAGAAGGTGCTTCCCAAGGAGAGCAACTTGGGCGAATGAAACCTTTGCAAAGAGATTTGTCGATTTCCTCCTTAAGCTCAATGAGTTCACGCGGCGGCATCTTGTAGGGTCGTTTGTGTATAGGAGTGGTGCCTGGTTTCAAGTCGATGATGAATTCGACAGCTCTAGCAAGGGGAATCCCTGGGAGTTCTTCAGGAAAGACATCTTGGAATTCGCGAACGGCGGGAATGTTTTTAATGCCCTCGAGTGGTGCAGCATTCAATGCATTCAAGTCACAAAGCCGTGCCTCGGCATTTTGCACCAGATGAGCTTGGTAAGTAACTATTTCGTCTGAAGGGTGTAGCAGATGGACGGTCTTAGTGGCGCAAACTATAGAAGCAGTATGCGCTTTCAACCAATCCATCCCCAAAATGAGGTCAATGTTAGACGACTTCAGGATAATGGGCGAGGCATAGAATTCCAGCTCTTAGATTTCCACGGGGACGTCGATGCCAACCATGGAGGTTTGACATTGTCCCACGGGGTTTTTTACCACTACTGAAGTGTTCATCTCCTCACATTTAACGTTGTGATTGTATGCAAAATCTTCTGACATGAATGAATGTGATGCTCCTGAATCGAATAAAACAGATGCAGGTACTGAAATAACGAGAAGGGTACCCATCACAGTAGCAGGCTGGTCTTGAGCTTCACTGAGATCAACGTGGTTGGCATGAACACGACCATAAGACTTGGCATTGTTGTTGCGGGGCTGGTTTTTTCCACGGCCAGCTGCGGGAAAGGCCAGCTGATTCTGATTCTGATTGCAGTCCCTGGCACGGTGACCTGGTTGACCACACTTATAGCACAGACCATTATTGGGAGCGAGAACAGGAGCTTAGGGTGGTGGAGCTAGAAGTCTTGGCTGCCTAGATGGTGGAGGAGGCAGACGCGGTGCAGCATAGGACTGCCTTGGGACAGGTGCAGTTGGATGGTGCATGCTGTTCGGGATCCAGATCTTACGCTTCTGCGAGGGTGGGCCCGAAGGTGAGCCCGTGTCACGGTTGCGCCTGTGAGAGCTCTGGTGTTCCTGCAGGCCAGTTTCGACATTGATGGCCTTGTTCACCAAGGTGGCGAAATCGACAAAGTCATGCACTAGTAGTGCGAGCTTGATGTCAGCTTAAAGGCCATCACGGAACTTCTCATGTCTACGTGCATCAGTTGCAATGTCCTCTTCAGCATAGCGGGATAATTCCAGAAACTCCCGCTGATAAGCTTCCACAATTTTGTTGCCTTGGGTGAGGCTACGGAACTCACGCTTCTTCCGGTCCATGACTCCCTGAGGAATGAAGCGGGCACGAAAAGCGGCTTGGAAATCTGGCCAGGTGATGATTGTTCCAGCTGGCAGAGTATGCCTGTGGCTGTCCCACCATTAAGCTGCGGGTCCCTTCAGGAAGAAGGAAGCAAAGGTGACATAGCAGGCATGGGCTACATCAGCAGACTCCATCTCATAGGTGATTCCGCGGAGCCAATCATCAGCATCTAGCGGCTGAGTTGAGCTGCGGTACACAGTTGGGTTGAGGCGCATGAAATCCTGCAGAGTCACTTGGGCTGGCTGCTGGTTCATATTGGGGCGAGGGAACTAAGCCATCATATTCTCCATGAACTGGCGATTCATCTCAAGCTATTGGATCATACCAGCCATGTACTCAGGCGGTGGTGGGGCATTGCCACCACGACCATGACCACCTGGTCTAACCATCCTGCTAATATATAACAGGGGTAGTTCAGCATTGAGAAATTTGCAAGGACAAGAATCATTCATGATGAAACATGCATAATGAAAGGAGCACGATAGATACTACATAGTAGTCAGCACATCTTACAAAAGGGATCATGCATAGAGTTCGGTACATAGAGTTCAGTACATAGACTAAAGACATCATAGGCAGCATGCAGGCTCGCGGCGAATGCATCTAATACTAATAAGCAAGACTACATCAGTCCCAAGAGAAACTGTGGAGGTAGGTGTAGCCTAAAAGCTGGTAGTGTCGCATCGGGAACTCCACGTCAGCAACCTGGGGTCCGCGGATACTCTGGTGTAGAAACCGATGCTCAGGTGGTAGAAGAGGACCAAGTGCGGGAGAGTAGCCTCCCACATCTGGCCAACCGACGCCGTGGGGCATCACGGTCCTAGCTGGGTAGATCGCAGAACGTGACAGCTCCCTAGATCGGACAAAGGGGTGCAACAGCGTCAGAGCACGGTAAAGGTGCTGACGGGTGGTGTAGCTCGTGGCGAAGAGCTCGGTTACCTCGATCCAACACATCAGCATGCAGAACCAAGTTCTGATGGTAGAAGGGCTCTCAGGTGACAGTGGAGTAGGCAGCAGTGTAGTACCCCTCCGCACCAACATCGGATGCGATAGCAATGTGCCTGAAAGGGGAGGTGTCCAACTCCCGATACTCTCCACGAAGACGTGTCAAAGCAGCATAAGCAACATCGTGGACTGCCATATCGATAGTCACTCCAACACTATGAGCAGTGTGCAGCACAGTAGTGGAGTCATACTCCCGAGAGTAGAGGTGGACGATGGCACGGTACTGCTCCTGGTTAAAGTCCTGGTACTCCTCGTAGACGGTGTACTCAGGGTGCCAGCGATAAACCAGATAGGTCATCATCTCAGCTAGCACAACAGGTGATCCCGAGGCACCAATGGCCGTCGTGTGGCGCACGACCTGCCTTGTGGGTTCCATCTGAAAGCAAAGATGTTTCAAAGGAGTCAAATGACAGTGTGGGTATTGTTCAAAACACTATTCAAAGGATAAACTATGGCTTATCCAACTTTGGGGTGAATGTGGTCACGAGATCCTAGTGTTAGAGTTAGTAAATTCGTTTATACTGAGTAGAAGAGAGTTCAGAGTCCCAGAGTAAAGATCAAGGAGTAAAAGATCCTAGTAACACCCAATGGCGACATGGGCCTGTAAGACACACATCCATGTTAGTAAAAGTTTTTGCAATGCCTAGACTCCACTTCGGCCAAGGAGTGTGGAAGGGGGATTCCTACAGGCAGTCGGCTCTGATACCAACTTGTGACGCCCCCGATTCAATCATACACTAATCATGCACGCATAAGCGTGTACGATCAAGATCAGGGACTCACGGGAAGATATCACAACACAACTCTAAAAACATAAATGAGTCATACAAGCATCATAATACAAGCCAGAGGGCTCGAATACAAGTGCTCGATCATAGACGAGTCAGCGGAAGCAACAATATCTGAGTATAGACATAAGTTAAACAAGTTTGCCTTAAGAAGGCTAGCACAAACCGGAACACAGATCGAAAGAGGCGCAGGCCTCCATGCAGGATCCTCCTAAACTACTCCCGGTCGGTGACACCTGCAGTAGTAGTAGGCACCTCCGTGTAGTACAAGTCATCGCCGACGGCGTGGCTGCCCTGGCTCCAAGACATCAAGTTGCGACAACTAGGTAGAAAGGAAAGGGGGGAAAAGGGGGATGAAAGCAACCGTGAGTACTCATCCAAAGTACTCGCAAGCAAGGATGTACACTACATATGCATGGGTATATGTATAAAGGGGCAATATTGGTGGACTGAACTGCAGAATGCCAGAATAAGAGGTGGGTAGCTAATCCTATCAAAGACTACACTTCTGGTAGCCTCCATCTTGCAGCATGTAGAAGAGAGTTGACGGTAAGTGTTGGAAATATGCCCTACAGGCAATAATAAATTAGTTATTATTATATTTCCTTGTTCATGATAATCGTTTATTATCCATGCTATAATTGTATTGATAGAAACTCAGATACATGTGTGGGTACATAGACAACACCATGTCCCTGGTAAGCCTCTAGTTGACTAGCTCGTTGATCAATAGATGGTTACAGCTTTCGACCATGGACATTGGATGTCGTTGATAACGGGATCACATCATTAGCGTAATGATGTGATGGACAAGACCCAATCCTAAGCCCAACACAAAGATCGTGTAGTTCAGATGCTAAAGCTTTTCTAATGTCAAGTATCTTTTCTTTAGACCATGAGATTGTGCAACTCCCGGATACCGTAGGGAATGCTTTGGGTGTACCAAACGTCACAACGTAATCGGGTGGCTATAAAGGTGCACTACAGGTATCTCCGAAAGTGTCATTGGGTAGGCACGAATCGAGACAGGATTTGTCACTCCGGTGACGGAGAGGTATCTCTGGGCCCACTCGGTAGGACATCATCATAATGTGCACAATGTGACCAAGGGGTTGATTGGGATGATGTGTTACGGAACGAGTAAAGAGACTTGCCGGTAACGAGATTGAACAAGGTATCGGCATACCGATGATCGAATCTCGGGCAAGTACAATACCGCTAGACAAAGGGAATTGTATACGGGATCGATTGAGTCCTTGACATTGTGGTTCATCCGATGAGATCATCGTGGAACATGTGGGAGCCAACATGGGTATCCAGATCCCGCTGTTGGTTATTGATCGGAGAACGTCTCGGTCATGTCTGCATGGTTCCCGAACCCGTAGGGTCTACACACTTAAGGTTCGATGACACTAGGGTTATAGGGAATAGATATACGTGGTTACCGAATGTTGTTTGGGGTCCCGGATGAGATCCCGGACGTCACGAGGAGTTCCGGAATGGTCCGGAGGTAAAGATTTATCTATGGAAAGTTGTTGTTCGGGTTCCGGGAAAAGTTCGGGTTGTTTCGGTATTGTACCGGGAAGCTTCGAGAAGGTTCGGAGGATTCCGGAGGGGTCCGGAGGTCCGGAAATTGTTCCACCACGTCCAATACAGCAGCATGGGCTGTAAGGGGCGCCCTAGCCTTAATGGGCCAGGGCACCAGCCCCCAAGGCCCATGCGCATGGGAGAGGGGAAACCCTAAAGGGGAGGGCCTCCACTTGACTTGGGAGGCACTCCTCCCCCCCTTGGCCGCCCCCTAGATGGGATATAGGGCTGGCCGCCGCCCCTAGGGGTGGAACCCTAGGTGGGGCACAGCCCCCCCCTCTCCCCCTATATATAGTGGAGGCAAAGGGGCAGCCCAACACACGAAGTTCTTCTCATGTTGGCGCAGCCCTACCTCTCTTTCTCCTCATATCTCGCGGTGCTTGGCGAAGCCCAGCTGGATCACCACGCTCCTCCATCACCACCACGCCGTTGTGCTGCTGCTGGACGGAGTCTTCCCAACCTCTCCCTCTCTCCTTGCTGGATCAAGGCATGGGAGACGTCACCGGGCTGTACGTGTGTTGAACGCGGAGGTGCCGTCCGTTCGGCACTAGGATCTCCGGTGATTTGGATCACGGCAATCTGACTCCTTCAACCCCGTCCACTTGAACGCTTCCGCTTAGCGATCTACAAGGGTATGTAGATGCACTCTCCTTCCCCTCGTTGCTAGTTTCTCCATAGATAGATCTTGGTGACACGTAGGAAAATTTTGAATTTCTGCTACGTTCCCCTTCAGTGGTATCAGAGCTAGGTCTATTGCGTAGATTCTTTGCACGATTAGAACACAAAGTAGTTGTGGGCGCTAATTTTGTTCAATATGCTTACCGTTACTAGTCCAATCTTGTTTCGACGGTATTGTGGGATGAAGCGGCCCGGACCGACCTTACACGTACACTTACGTGAGACAAAGTTCCACCGATCGACATGCACTTGGTGCATAAGGTGGCTAGCGGGTGCCGCCCTCCCACTTTAGTCGGAACGGATTCGATGAAAAGGGTCCTTATGAAGGGTAAATAGCAATTGGCATATCACGTTGTGGTTTTGCATAGGTAAGAAGCGTTCTTGCTAGAAACCCATAGCAGCCACGTAAAACATGCAAACAACAATTAGAGGACGTCTAACTTGTTTTTGCGTGGTATGCTATGTGATGTGATATGGCCAAGAAGAATGTGATGAATGATATGTGATGTATGAGATTGATCATGTTCTTGTAATAGGAATCACGACTTGCATGTCGATGAGTATGACAACTGGCGAGAGCCATAGGAGTTGTCTTAATTTATTGTATGACCTGCGTGTCATTGAACAAACGCCATGTAATTACTTTACTTTATTGCTAACCGGTAGCCATAGTAGTAGAAGTAATAAGTTGGCGAGACAACTTCATGGAGACACGATGATGGAGACACGATGATGGAGATCATGATGATGGAGATCATGGTGTCATGCCGGTGACGATGATGATCATGGAGCCCCGAAGATGGAGATCAAAAGGAGCAAAATGATATTGGCCATATCATGTCACTATTTGATTGCATGTGATGTTTATCATGTTTATACATCTTATTTTCTTAGAACGACGGTAGTAAATAAGATGATCCCTCATTAAAATTTCAAGAAAGTGTTCCCCTAACATGCACCGTTGCGTAAAGTTAAATGCGTTTGAAGCACCACGTGATGATCGGGTGTGATAGATTCTTACGTTCACATACAACGGGTGTAAGCCAGATTTACACACGCGAAACACTTAGGTTAACTTGACGAGCCTAGCATGTACAGACATGGCCTTGACGAGCCTAGCATGTACAGACATGGCCTCGGAACACAAGAGACCGAAAGGTCGAGCATGAGTCGTATGGAGGATACGATCAACATGAAGATGTTCATCGATGATGACTAGTCCGTCTCACGTGATGATCGGACACGGCCTAGTTGACTCGGATCATGTAATCACTTAGATGACTAGAGGGATGTCTATCTGAGTGGGAGTTCATGAGATGAACTTAATTCTACTGAACATAGTCAAAAGATCTTTGCATATTATGTCGTAAGCTCGCACTTTAGTTCCACTGTTTTAGATATGTTCGTAGAGAAAATATAGTTGAAAGTTGACAGTAGCGATTATACGGACAAAAGAAAGCTTATGTCCTTAATGCACCGCCAAAGTGTGTTGAACCCCAAGCGTCGTCTGTGGATGTTGCAAACATCGGACATACATGTTTTGATAACTGCGTGATAGTTCGCTTAAACGGTTTAGAGTTGAGGCACCAAAGACGTTTTTGAAACGTCATGAACATATGAGATGTTTTGAGGGCTGAAATTGGGATTTCAGGCTCGTGCTCACGCCAAGAGGTATAAGACCTCCGACGATTTTCTTAGCCTGCAAACTAAGGGAGAAAAGCTCAATCATTGAGCTTGTGCTCAGATTGTCTGAGTGCAACAATCACTTGAATCGAGTGGGAGTTGATCTTCCTGATGAGATAGTGATGTTTCTCCAAAGTCATTGCCACCAAGCTGCTAGAGCTTCGTGATGAACTATAACATATCAGGGATAGATATGATGATCCTTGAGGTATTCGCGATGTTTGACACCGCGAAAGTAAAAATCAAGAAGGAGTATCAATTGTTGATGGTTGGTGAAACCATTAGTTTCAAGAAGGGCAAGGGCAAGAAGGGATACTTCATGAAACGGCAAATCAGCTGCTGCTCTAGTGAAGAAACCCAAGGTTGAACCCAAACCCGAGACTAAGTGCTTCGTAATAAGGGGAACAGCCACTGGAGCAGAATTACCCTAGATACTTGGTAGATGAGAAGGATGGCAAGGTCGATAGAAGTATATTGGATATACATTATGTTAATGTGTACTTTACTAGTACTCCTAGTAGCACCAGGGTATTAAGATACCGGTTCGGTTGCTAAGTGTTAGTAACTCGAAATAAAAGAGCTACGGAATAAATGGAGACTAGCTAAAGGTGAGTTGACGATATGTGTTGGAAGTGTTTCCAAGTTTGATGTGATCAAACATCGCACGCTCCCTCTACCATCAAGATTAGTATTAAACCTGAATAATTGTCATTTGGTGTTTGCGTTGAGCATAGACATGATTGGATTATCTCTATCTCAATACGGTTATTCATTTAAGGAGAATAATGGTTACTCTATTTATTTGAATAATACCTTCAATGGTCTTCACCTAAAGGAATGGTTTATTGAATCTCGATTGTAGTGATACGCATTTTCATGCCAAAAGATAGAAGATAGTAATGATAGTACCACTTACTTGTGGCACTGCCATGTAAGTCATATTGGTATAAAACGCATGAAGAAGCTCCATGTTGATGGATCATTGGACTCACTCGTTTTCGAAAAGTTTGAGACATGCGAACCATGTCTATTGGTGTATACGCATGAAGAAACTCCATGCAGATGGATCGTTTGGACTCACTTGATTTTGAATCACTTGAGATATGCAAATCATACCACATGGGCAAGATGATGAAAAGCCTCGTTTTCGGTAAGATGGAACAAGACAGCAACTTGTTGGAAGTAACACATTTTGATGTGTGCAGTCCAATGAGTCTGAGGCATCTGATGAATATCGTTATGTTCTTACTTCACAGATGATTCAAGTAGATGTTTAGTATATTTACTTGACGAAACACAAGTCTGAATTATTGAATGGTTCAAGTAATTTGAGAGTGAACTTGAAGATCATTGTGACAAGAGGATAAAATGTCTATGATATGATCATAGAGATGAGTATCTGAGTTACGAGCTTTGGCACACAATTAAGACATTGTGGAAATTGTTTCACAATTAATACCGCCTGGAACACCATAGTGTGATGGTGTGTCCGAACATCATAGTTGCACCCTATTGGATATGGTGCATACCATGATGTCTCTTATCGAATTACCACTATCGATCATGGGTTAGGCATTAGAGACAACCGCACTCATTTTAATAGGGCACCACGTAATTCCGTTGAGATGACACCGTGAGAACTATGGTTTAGAGAAACCTAAGCTGTCGTTTCTTGAAAGTTTGGGGCTGCGACGCTTATGTGGAAAAGTTTCATCGTGATAAGCTCGAACCCAAAACGGATAAATGCATCTTCATAGGATACCCAAAATGGTTGGGTATACCTCCTAATTCAGATTCGGAAGCAAAAGTGATTGTTTCTAGAAACGGGTCCTTTCTCGAGGAAAAGTTTCTCTCGAAAGAATTGAGTGGGAGGATGGTGGAGACTTGATGAGATTATTGAACCGTCACTTCAACAAGTGTGTAGCAGGGCACAGGAAGTTGTTCCTGTGGCATCTACACCAATTCAATTAGAAGCTTATGATAGTGATCATGAAGTTTTGGATCAAGTCACTACCATACCTCGTAGGGGACAAGGATGCGTACTACTTCAGAGTGGTACAGTAATCCTGTCTTGAAGGTCATGTTGCTAGACAACAATGAACCTACGAGCTATGGGGAAGTGATGGTGGGCTCATATTCCGACAAATGGTTAGAAGCCATGAAATCCGAGATAGGATCCATGTATCAGAACAAAGCATGGACTTTGGTGTACTTGCCCGATGATCGGCAAGCCACTGAGATAAATGGATCTTTAAGAAGAAGACGGACGTGGACGGCAATGTCACCGTCTATGAAGCTCGACTTGTGGCGAAGAGTTTTTCACAAGTTCAAGGAGTTGACTACGATGAGATTTTCTCATCCGTAGCGATGCTTAAGTCCGTCAGAATCATGTTAGCATTAGCTGCATTTATGAAACCTGGCAGATGGATGTCAAAACGAGTTTCCTTACCAGTCTTCGTAAGGAAAGGTTGTATGTGATACAATCAGAAAGTTTTTGTCGATCCTAAGGATGCTAAAAGGTATCTTTGGCTCCAGCGATCCTTCTAAGGACGGGAGTAAGCATCTCGGAGTTGGAATGTGCGCTTTGATGAGATGATCAAAGATTTTGGATTTATACAAAGTTTATGAGAAACTTGTATTTCCAAAGAAGTGAGTGGGAGCACTATAGAATTTATGATGAGTATATGTTGTTGGCATATTGTTGATCAGAAATGATGTAGAATTTCTGGAAAGCATATAGGGTTGTTTGAAAAGTGTTTTTCAATGGAAAACCTGGATTAGGCTGCTTGAACAATAAGCATCAATATCCATAAGATAGATCAAAATGTTTAATAATACTTTCAAATGAGCACATACCTTGACATAATCTTGAAGGTGTTCAAGATGGATCAGTCAAAGAAGGAGTTCTTGCCTGAGTTGTAAGGTATGAAGTTAAGAGTTAAAGCTCGACCACGGCAGAAAGAGAGAAAGGACGAAGGTCGTCCCTATGCCTTAGACGTAGGCTCTCTACGGTATGCTATCTTTGTGTACCGCACCTGATGTGTGCCTTGCTACCTATCTGGCAAGAGGGTACAAAGGTGATCAAGGAGTGGATCACCAGACAGCGGTCAAAATTATCCTTAGAGGAATAAGGATTTGTTTCTCGATTATGGAGGTGATAAAGAGTTCGGCGTAAAGGGTTACGTCGATACAAGCTTTAAAACCTATCTAAATGACTCTGAGTAGAGATACCGGGTACGTATAATGGAGCAACAATTTGGAATAGCTCCAAGTGGAACGTGGTAGCAGCATCTACGATATGACATAAAGTTTTGCAAAATACATAGGGATCTGAATATTGCAGACCCGTTGACTACAACCTCTCTCACAAGCATAAACATGATCAAACTCAGAACTCATTGAGTGTTAATCACATAGTGATGTGAACTAGATTATTGATTCTAGTAAACTCTTTGGATGTTGGTCACATGGCGATGTGACACTGTGAGTGTTAATCACATGGTGATGTGAACTAGATTATTGACTCTAGTGCAAGTGGGAGACTGTTGGAAATATGCCCTAGAGGCAATAATAAATTAGTTATTATTATATTTCCTTGTTCATGATAATCGTTTATTATCCATGCTATAATTGTATTGATAGGAAACTCAGATACATGTGTGGGTACATAGACAACACCATGTCCCTAGTAAGCCTCTAGTTGACTAGCTCGTTGATCAATAGATGGTTACAGTTTCCTGACCATGGACATTGGATGCCGTTGATAACGGGATCACATCATTAGCAGAATGATGTGATGGACAAGACCCAATCCTAAGCCCAACACAAAGATCGTGTAGTTCGTATGCTAAAGCTTTTCTAATGTCAAGTATCTTTTCCTTATACCATGAGATTGTGCAACTCCCGGATACCTTAGGAATGCTTTGGGTGTACCAAACGTCACAACGTAATCGGGTGGCTATAAAGGTGCACTACAGGTATCTCCGAAAGTGTACATTGGGTTGGCACGAATCGAGGCGGGATTTGTCACTCCGGGTGACGGAGAGGTATCTCTGGGCCCACTCGATAGGACATCATCATAATGTGCACAATGTGACCAAGGGGTTGATCACGGGATGATGTGTTACGGAACGAGTAAAGAGACTTGCCGGTAACGAGATTGAACAAGGTATCGGCATATCGACGATCGAATCTCGGGCAAGTACAATACCGCTAGACAAAGGGAATTGTATACGGGATCGATTGAGTCCTTGACATTGTGGTTCATCCGATGAGATCATCATGGAACATGTGGGAGCAAACATGGGTATCCAGATCCCGCTGTTGGTTATTGACCGGAGAACATCTCGGTCATGTCTGCATGATTCCCGAACCCGTAGGGTCTACACACTTAAGGTTCGATGACGCTAGGGTTATAGGGAATAGATATATTGTTGGAAATATGCCCTAGAGGCAATAATAATAGCATTATTATTATATTTCCTTATTCATGATAATTGTCTTTATTCGTGCTATAATTGTGTTAACCGGAAATCATAATACATGTGTGAATAACAGACAACAACATGTCCCTAGTGAGCCTCTAGTTGACTAGCTCGTTGATCGACAGATAGTCATGGTTTCCTGACTATGGACATTGGATGTCATCGATAACGGGATCACATCATTAGGAGAATGATGTGATGGACAAGACCCAATCCTAAACATAGCATAAGATCGCATAGTTCGTTTGCTAGAGTTATCCAATGTCAAGTATCCTTTCCTTAGACCATGAGATCGTGTAACTCCCGGATACCGTAGGAGTGATTTGGGTATGCCAAACGTCACAACGTAATCGGGTGACTATAAAGGTATGCTACGGGTATCTCCGAAAGTGTCATTGGGTTGACATGGATCGAGACTGGATTTGTCACTCCGGCAACGGAGAGGTATCACCGGCCCTCTCGGTAATGCATCATCACAATGAGCTCAATGTGATCAAGTGTTTGATCACGGATCATGCATTGCGGTAACGAGAAAAGTGACTTGCGGTAACGAGATTGAACGAGGTATTGGTATACCGACGATCGAATCTCGGCAAGTAAAATACCGATTGACAAAGGGAATGCGTATCACGGATTAATTGAATCCTTGACATCGTGGTTCATCCGATGAGATCATCGTGGAACATGTGGGAGCCAACATGGGTATCCAGATCCCGCTGTTGGTTATTGCCCGAGAGCCGTCTCGGTCATGTTCTGCTTGTCTCCCGAACCCGTAGGGTCTACACATAAGGTTGATAACGCTAGGGTTGTAGGAATATGTATGTGCAGTAACCCGAATGTTGTTCGAGTCCCGGATGAGATCCCGGACGTCACGAGGAGCTCCGGAATGGTCCGGAGGTAAAGAATTATATATAGGAAGTGCTGTTTGACCATCGGGACAAGTTTCGGTGATATCGGTATTGTACCGGGACCACCGGAGGGGTCCCGGGGGTCCACCAAGTGGGGCCACCAGCCCCAGGGGCCACATGGGCCCTAGGTGGTGCGCCTAGGCCCACATGGGCCAAGGGGAACCAGCCCCAAGGGGCCCATGCGCCTAGGGTTTAATGAGGGAAGAGTCCATGAAGGGGAAGGCACCTCAGGGTGCCTTGGGGAGGTGGACACCTCCCCTCTCTTGGCCGCACCCCTCCCTTGGAGGAGGGGCAAGGCTGCGCCCTCCCCCTCCTTGGCACCTATATAAAGGGGAGGGAGGGGGCAGCAGCACCTTTGCCCTGGACGCCTCCCTCTCCCTCTCCAACACATCCTCCTCCTCCATAGTGCACGGCGAAGCCCTGCCGGAGTACTGCAAGTTCCACCATCACCACGCCGTCGTGATGCTGCTGGAGCCATCTTCCTCAACCTCTCCTTCACCTTGCTGGATCAAGAAGAAGGAGACGTTACGCTGACCGTGACGTGTGTTGAACGCGGAGGTGCCGTCCGCTCGGCACTAGATCATCGGTGAATTGGATCGCGGCAAGTACGACTACCTCATCCACGTTCACTCCGGCCTTCCGTTGCGATCTACAAAGTGGTATGTAGATGCTAACCAATCTGAATACTCGTTGCTAGATGAACTCATAGATGGATCTTGGTGAAACCGTAGAAAAAATTTTAATTTTCCGCAACGTTCCCCAACAGTGGCATCATGAGCTAGGTCTATGCGTAGTTCTTCTTGCGCGAGTAGAACACAATTTGTTGTGGGCGTAGATGTTGTCAATTCTTCTTGCCGTTACTAGTCAATCTTGATTCAGCGGTATTGTGGGATGAAGCGGCCCGGACCAACCTTACACGACGCTTACGTGAGACCGGTTCCACCAACTAACATGCACTAGTTGCATAAGGTGGTGGCGGGTGTCTGTCTCTCCTACTTTAGTTGGATCGGATTCGATGAACAGGGTCCTTATGAAGGGTAAATAGAGATTGACAAATCACGTTGTGGTTTGAACGTAGGTAAGAAAACGTTCTTGCTAGAACCCTAATTCAGCCACGTAAAATTTGCAACAACAATTAGAGGGCGTCTAACTTGTTTTTTGCAGCAAGTGCTTTGTGATATGATATGGCCAGAAGTTGTGATGAATGATGAATGATCTATATGTGATGTATGAGATGTTCATGCTATTGTAATAGGAATCACGACTTGCATGTCGATGAGTATGACAACCGCAGGAGCCATAGGAGTTGTCTTTATTTTTTGTATGACCTGCGTGTCATTGAAGAACGCCATGTAAACTACTTTACTTTATTGCTAAACACGTTAGTCATAGAAGTAGAAGTAGTCGTTGGCGTGACAACTTCATGAAGACACGATGATGGAGATCATGATGATGGAGATCATGGTGTCATGCGGTGACAAGATGATCATGGAGCCCGAAGATGAAGATCAAAGGAGCTATATGATATTGGCCATATCATGTCACTACTTTATATAATTGCATGTGATGTTTATTATGTTTTATGCATCTTGTTTACTTAGAACGACGGTAGTAAATAAGATGATCCCTCATAATAATTTCAAGAAGTGTTCACCCTAATCGTGCACCGTTGCTAAGGTTAAATGGTTCAAGCACCACGTGATGATCGGGTGTGATAGGTCCTTACGTTCGCATACAACGGGTGTAAGACAGATTTACACATAAAACACTTAGGTTGACTTGACGAGCCTAGCATGTACGCATATGGCCTCGGAACACGTAAGACCGAAAGGTCGAGCATGAGTCGTATAGAAGATACGATCAACATGAAGATGTTCACCGATGTTGACTAGTCCGTCTCACGTGATGATCGGACACGGCCTAGTTGACTCGGATCATGTAATACTTAGATGACTAGTAGAGGGATGTCTATCTAAGTGGGAGTTCATTAAATTTGATTAAATGAACTTTATTATCATGAACTTAGTCTAAATATTTACAATATGTCTTGTAGATCAAATGGCCAACGTAGTCCTCAACTTCAACGCTGTTCCTAGATAAAACCAAGCTGAAAGACGATGGTAGCAACTATACGGACTGGGTCCGGAACCCGAGGATTATCCTCATAGCTGCCAAGAAAGATTATGTCCTAAGAGCACCACCGGGTGACGCACCTATTCTCCTGCAGAACAAGACGTTATGAACGCTTGGCGATCACGCTGCGATGATTACTCCCTCGCTCAAAGGCGGCATGCTTTACAGCTTAGAGCCGGACTCCAAAAGCGTTTTGAGAGACATGGAGCATATGAGATGTTCAAGAGCTGAAAATGGTTTTCCAAGCTCATGCCCGGTCGAGAGATATGAAGTCTCCGATAAATTCTTTAGCTGTAAGATGGAGGAAAATGGCTCTGTCGGTGAACACATACTCAAAATGTCTGGGTTGCACAACCGCTTGACTCAATGGAAGTTAATCTCCGGATGAAGCGGTCATTGACAGAATCCTCCGATCGCTTCCACCTAGCTACAAGAGCTTTGTGATGAACTACAATATGCAGGGGATGGTAAAGACCATTCTGAAGTATATGCTATGCTGAAATCAGCAGAGGTAGAAATCAAGAAGGAGCATCAAGTGTTGATGGTGAATAAAACCACTAAGTTCAAGAAGGGCAAGGGTAAAAGAACTTCAAGAAGGACGGCAAGGAAGTTGCGGCGCCCGATAAGCAAGTTTCCGGAAGAAGCCAAAGAATGGACCCAAGCCGAACTGAGTGCTTTTATTGCAAGGGAAGTGGTCCTTTGAAGCGGAACTGCCCCAAATACTTAGCGGACAAGAAGGCCGGCAAAACTAAAGGTATATGTGATATACATGTAATTGATGTGTACCTTACGATTACTCGTAGTAGCTCTTGGGTATTTGATACCGTGCAGTTGCTCATATTTGTAACTCAAAGCGAGGAGCTGCGGAATAAACGGAGGCTGGCGAAGGGCGAGGTGACAATGCGTGTCGGGAATGGTTCCAAGGTCGATGTGATCGCCCGTCGACTGCTGCCTCTGCATTTACCTCTACGGGATTAGTTTTAAACCTCAATAATTGTTATTTAGTGCCAAGTTTGAGCATGAACATTGTATCTGGATCTCGCTTAATTCGAGATGGCTACTCATTTAAATCCGAGAATAATGGTTGTTCTATTTATATGAGAGATATGTTTTATGGTCATGCTCCGATGGTTAATGGTTTATTCTTGATGAATCTCGTACGTGATGATACACATATTCATAGTGTGAGTACCAAAAGAGTTAAAGTTGATAACAATAGTCCCACATATTTGTGGCACTGCCGCCTTGGTCACATAGGTGTCAAACGCATGAAGAAGCTCCATGCGGATGGACTTTTAGAGTCTCTTGATTATGAATCATTTGACACGTCTGAACCATGCCTCATGGGTAAAATGACCAAGACTCCATTCTCAGGAACAATGGAGCGAGCAACCAACTTATTGGAAATCATACATACCGATGTGTGCGGTCCAATGAGTGTTGAGGCTCGCGGTGGCTATCGTTACGTTCTCACCCTCACTGATGACTTGAGTAGATATGGGTATGTATACTTAATGAAACACAAGTCTGAGACCTTTGAAAAGTTCAAGGAATTTCAGAGTGAGGTTGAAAATCAACGTGATAGAAAGATCAAGTTTCTACGATCGGATCGTGGAGGAGAATACTTGAGTCACGAATTTGGCACACACTTAAGAAAATGTGGAATAGTTTCACAACTCACGCCTACCGAACACCTCAAGCGTAATGGTGTGTCCGAACGTCGTAATCGCACTCTATTAGATATGGTGCGATCTATGATGTCTCTTACCGATTTACCGCTATCTTTTGGGGCTATGCTTTAGAGACCGCCGCATTCACTTTAAATAGGGCTCCGTCGAAATCCGTTGAGACGACACCGTATGAATTATGGTTTGGGAAGAAACCTAAGCTGTCGTTTCTAAAAGTTTGGGGATGCGATGCTTATGTCAAGAAACTTCAACCCGAGAAGCTCGAACCCAAGTCGGAAAAATGCGTCTTCATAGGATACCCGAAAGAAACTGTTGGGTATACCTTCTACCTCAGATCCGAAGGCAAGATCTTTGTTGTTAAGAATGGATTCTTTCGGAGAAAGAGTTTCTCTCGAAAGAAGTAAGTGGGAGGAAAGTAGAACTTGATGAAGTGTTACCTCTTGAACCGGAAAATGGCGAAACTCAAGAAATCGTTCCCCGAGGTGCCTGCACCAACTAGAGAGGAAATTAATGATGATGATCAAGATGCTTCGATCAAGCTCCTCTTGAAATTCGAAGGTCCACAAGGACACGTTCCGCACTGCAGTGGTACGGGAACCTGTCTTGGAAATCATGTTGTTAGACAACGGTGAACCTTCGAACTATGAGGAAGCAATGGCGGCCCGGATTCCGACAAATGGCTGGAAGCCATGAAATCCGAGATAGGATCCATGTATGAAAACGAAGTATGGACTTTGACCGACTTGCCCGTTGAACGGCGAGCCATAGAAAATAAATGGATCTTTAAGAAGAAGACAGACGCGGATGGTAATGTGACCATCTATAAGCTCGTCTTGTCGCTAAGGGTTATCGACAAGTTCAAGGGGGTGACTACGATGAGACTTTCTCACCGGTAGCGAAGCTGAAGTCCGTCAGAATCATGTTAGCAATTGCCGCATACTATGATTATGATATATGGCAAATGGACGTCAAAACGGCATTCCTTAATGGTTTCCTTAAGGAAGAATTGTATATGATGCAGCCGGAAGGTTTTGTCGATCCTAAGAATGTCGACAAGGTATGCAAGCTCCAACGCCGATTTATGGGCTGGTGCAAGCATCTCGAGTTAGAACATTCGCTTTGATGAGATGATCAAAGCGTTTGGGTTTACAGACTTATGGAGAAGCCTCGTTTACAAGAAAGTGAGTGGGAGCTGTAGCATTTCTCATATTATATGTAGACGACATACTTTTGATGGGAAATGATATAGAACTCTTGGACAGCATTAAGGCCTATTTGAATAAAAGTTTTTCAATGAAGGACCTTGGAGAAGCTGCTTATATATTAGGCATCAAGATCTATAGAGATAGATCGAGACGCCTCATAGGTCTTTCACAAAGCACATACCTTGATAAGATATTGAAGAAGTTCAATATGGATCAATCTAAGAAGGGGTTCTTACCTGTGTTACAAGGTGTGAAATTGAGCTCAGCTCAATGTCCCACCACGGCGTAAGATATAGAAGAGATGAGTGTCATCCCCTATGCCTCAGCCATAGGTTCTATTATGTATGCCATGCTGTGTACCAGACCTGATGTAAACCTTGCCGTAAGTTTGGTAGGAAGGTACCAAAGTAATCCCGCAAGGAACACCGGACAGCGGTCAAGAATATCCTGAAGTACCGAAAAGGACTAAGGAAATGTTTCTCGTTTATGGAGGTGACGAAGAGCTCGTCAGTAAAAGGTTACGCCGACGCTTAGCTTCGACACGATCCGATGACTCTAAGTCACAAACCGGATACGTGTATATTTTGAATGGTGGGGCGTAAGCTGGTGCGATTTGCAAGCAAAGCGTCGTGGCGGGATCTACATGTGAAGCGGAGTACATGGCAGCCTCGGAGGCAGCACATGAAGCAATTTGGGTGAAGGAGTTCATCACCGACCTCGAGTCATACCCAATGCGTCGGGGCCAATCAAGCTCTTCTGTGACAACACCGGAGCTATTGCACTTGCAAAGGAGCCCAGGTTTCACAAGAAGACTAGGCACATCAAGCGTCGCTTCAACTCCATTCGTGAAAATGTTCAAGATGGAGACATAGAAATTTGTAAAGTGCACACGGATCTGAATGTCGCAGATCCGCTGACTAAACCTCTCCCTAAGGCAAAACATGATCAGCACCGTAACTCTATGGGTGTTCGATTCATCACAATGTAACTAGATTATTGACTCTAGTGCAAGTGGGAGACTGTTGGAAATATGCCCTAGAGGCAATAATAATAGCATTATTATTATATTTCCTTATTCATGATAATTGTCTTTATTCGTGCTATAATTGTGTTAACCGGAAATCATAATACATGTGTGAATAACAGACAACAACATGTCCCTAGTGAGCCTCTAGTTGACTAGCTCGTTGATCGACAGATAGTCATGGTTTCCTGACTATGGACATTGGATGTCATCGATAACGGGATCACATCATTAGGAGAATGATGTGATGGACAAGACCCAATCCTAAACATAGCATAAGATCGCATAGTTCGTTTGCTAGAGTTATCCAATGTCAAGTATCCTTTCCTTAGACCATGAGATCGTAACTCCCGGATACCGTAGGAGTGATTTGGGTATGCCAAACGTCCACAACGTAACTGGGTGACTATAAAGGTATGCTACGGGTATCTCTGAAAGTGTCTGTTGGGTTGACATGGATCGAGATCGATTTGTCACTCCGCTTGACGGAGAGGTATCACCGGCCCTCTCGGTAATGCATCATCACAATGAGCTCAATGTGATCGAAGTGTTTGATCACGGGATCATGCATTGCGGTAACGAGAAAAGTGATTTGCGGTAACGAGATTGAACGAGGTATTGGTATACCGACGATCGAATCTCGGCAAGTAAAATACCGATTGACAAAGGGAATCGTGATACGGGATTAATTGAATCCTTGACATCGTGGTTCATCCGATGAGATCATCGTGGAACATGTGGGAGCCAACATGGGTATCCAGATCCCGCTGTTGGTTATTGCCCGAGAGCCGTCTCGGTCATGTTCGCTTGTCTCCCGAACCCGTAGGGTCTACACACTTAAGGTTCGTAACGCTTAGGGTTGTAGGAATATGTATGTGCAGTAACCCGAATGTTGTTCGGAGTCCCGGATGAGATCCCGGACGTCACGAGGAGCTCCGAATGGTCCGGAGGTAAAGAATTATATATAGGAAGTGCTGTTTCGCCATCGGGACAAGTTTCGGTGATATCGGTATTGTACCGGGACCACCGGAGGGGTCCTGGGTCCACCAAGTGGGGCCACCAGCCCTGTGGGGGCCACATGGGCCCTAGGTGGTGCGCCTAGGCCCACATGGGCCAAGGGGAACCAGCCCCAAGGGGCCCATGCGCCTAGGGTTTAAGGAGGGAAGAGTCCATGAGGGGAAGGCACCTCCGAGGTGCCTTGGGAGGGTGGACACCTCCCTCTCTTGGCCGCACCCTCCCTTGGAGGAGGGGGCAAGGCTGCGCCCTCCCCCCCTCCTTGGCACCTATATAAAAGGGGGAGGGGAGGGGGGCAGCAGCACCTTTGCCCTGGACGCCTCCCTCTCCCTCTCCAACACATCCTCCTCCTCCATAGTGCACGGCGAAGCCCTGCCGGAGTATCGCAAGTTCCACCATCACCACGCCTGCCGTGATGCTGCTGGAGCCATCTTCCTCAACCTCTCCTTCACCTTGCTGGATCAAGAAGAAGGAGACGTTACGCTGACCGTCACGTGTGTTGAACGCGGAGGTGCCGTCCGTTCGGCACTAGATCATCGGTGAATTGGATCGCAAGCAAATCGACTACCTCATCCACGCTCACTCCGGCCTTCCGCTATGCGATCTACAAAGTGGTATGTAGATGCTAACCAATCTGAATACTCGTTGCTAGATGAACTCATAGATGGATCTTGGTGAAACCGTAGGAAAAATTTTAATTTTCTGCAACGTTCCCCAACATATATGTGGTTACCGAATGTTGTTCGGAGTCCCGGATGAGATCCCGGACGTCACGAGGAGTTCCGGAATGGTCCGGAGGTAAAGATTTATATATGGAAAGTTGTTGTTCGGGTTCCGGGAAAAGTTCGGGTTTTTCTGGTATTGTACCGGGAAGCTTCCAGAAGGTTCCGGAGGATTCCGGAGGGGTCCGGAGGTCCGGAAATTGTTCCACCACGTCCAATACAGCAGCATGGGCTGTAAGGGGGCGCCCTAGCCTTAATGGGCCAGGGGCACCAGCCCCCCCAAGGCCCATGCGCATGGGAGAGGGGAAACCCTAAGGGGGAGAGCCTCCACTTGACTTGGGAGGCACTCCTCCCCCCCTTGGCCGCCCCCTAGATGGGATCTAGGGCTGGCCGCCCCTAGGGGTGGAACCCTAGGTGGGGCACAGCCCCCCCTCTCCCCTATATATAGTGGAGGCAAGGGCAGCCCAACACACCGAAGTTCTTCTCATGTTGGCGCAGCCCTACCTCTCTTTCTCCTCATATCTCGCGGTGCTTGGCGAAGCCCTGTGGATCACCACGCTCCTCCACCACCACCACGCCGTTGTTGCTTTGCTGGATGGAGTCTTCCCCAACCTCTCCCTCTCTCCTTGCTGGATCAAGGCATGGGAGACGCCACCGGCTGTACGTGTGTTGAACGCAGCGGAGGTGCCGTCCGTTCGCACTAGGATCTCCGGTGATTTGGATCACGATTTAGCACGACTCCTTCAACCCCGTCCACTTGAACGCTTCCGCTTAGCGATCTACAAGGGTATGTAGATGCACTCTCCTTCCCCTCGTTGCTAGTTTCTCCATAGATAGATCTTGGTGACACGTAGGAAAATTTTGAATTTCTGCTACGTTCCCCCTCAGTAAGTTCACCAGGTAGCATCGTATAGCATAATCCTACCCGGCGATCCTCTCCTCGTCGCCCTGTTAGAGAGCGATCACCGGGTTGTATCTGGCACTTGGAAGGGTGTGTTTTATTAAGTATCCGGTTCTAGTTGTCATAAGGTCAAGGTACAACTCCGGGTCGCCTGTTACCGTGGACACGTCTATTCAAATAGATCAACTTCCTTGCAGGGGTGTACCACATTACCCGACACGCTCGATCCCTCTAGGAGGGCACACTTTCCTGGATCATGTCCGGCCTCGGGAGATCAACACGTCGCAGACCTACCTAGGCTCAATAGAGAGGTCAGCACATCGGTCTAAATCCTATGCGCACAGAGGTTTGGGCCCATCGCCCATTGCACACCTGCACGTTGCGTACGCGGTCGGAAGCAGACCTAGCCCCCTTAATATGAGCACGGGCTTGCGGTCCAATCCGGTGCGTGCCGCTCAGTTGCTGACGTCAAAAAGAGCTTCGGCTGATACCACGACGCCGGTTGCCCATATCTTGTCCCACGTGGCGGTTAGTGCGTATAAGGTCAACGACCCAACTCAGATCAAATACCAAGATCTCGTTAAGCGTGTTATTATGAAGTAACCACGGACGCCGACCAGGGCCGGGCCCACCTCTCACCTAGGTAGTCTCAACCTACCATGTCGCTCTGCCACAAAGATCCACCCAGAGGGCCGTCGGGACAAAGGTCCTTTCAGCCCCCAATCTGTGAATCACTCGCGGGTAGTCTACGAGCCGACCCGACTTTAGTCACCACATGTATCACATATTACGTATATAAGTATATACCCATGATCACCTCCCAAGTGATCACGGCCCGATAGTATAGCATGGCAGACGGACAAGAATGTAGGGCCAATGATGGAATACTATGTAACACCCCCAATGTCATGCTACAGTAACCCTCAGTGAATAAGCTAATCATTTTTCCAAACTGTGCTTAATCACCTTTGATCTATATCCCATTTGAACTTCCAGTCAATTCAAATTCAAGTGAATTTTGAAGTTGATCAAAAATTGCTGGTAAAATGTTCATCATTTGTCAAAAATTCCATAACAATTATTTGTGAAGGAACACAACATCACTTTTGTGCAGAGATGAGCTTTAGCAATAATAACGGCACCAATTCAGCATTTTTAATGCTATCCTATTTATGAAAAATACAAATGAATTCTTCTGGTCTCCAAAATATTTATGACACTGTCTATAATCACCAGGGATTTAATGGGACACCTCCCCAATTTTTCCTAAGTGAAACAGTTGACCAACTAATTCCCTTTCCCTCTCTGTTAAAAATAAAAGAAAAAACAGAAAAGGAAATGGAAAAGGAGGAAAAGAAAAGGGGCAAAGTGCTCTGTGCACTTAGGCCTGCCAACAAAGTGGCCGGCCCAGCCCGCTAACCGGGTCATCACCTACCTCCTGTTCACAGGAGCACGGTGGACGCCCGTGCGTCGTCCACAGCTCGGATCGGCCACGGGTCGACCATCCGGCAGCTCCGCGGTGACCTCAAGTCCCCGATGACGCCCCCGACCGAACCCTAACCCTAGACGCCCCTCAGTTTCCCCCTCTCTCGTTCTCCTCCCCATAGACCGCACCCGAGCTGCGCCGCCATGAACGAGCTCGCCCACGCAGCCGCCGTGCCCTCCTCGCCGTCCGCCCGTGCCCAAGTGGACCGTCATCGTCCTCCGCGTCATCTACGCGCCACTATTCGCGCTCGGAGGCTCGGGATCGCCGTCGACGCCATCTTCCCCATCTCTCGATCGCCGACCTCCGCCGCCTCGATTCACTACACCGTGACTTCCCCGAGCACGCTGCCGCCCCCCTACAGCCTCGCCGTGAGCTTCTCCCCCTCCTTCCCCTGTCCTTTCGTTCTCGCGCGCATCCTAGCTAGCTCGCCCGCCATCGCCCGAGCGCGTTGCCGCCGACGAGCTCGGCGCCGTGGTCATGGTCGCCGTCACATGCGGCCGAGCGCCGCATCGTGCTCCTGGGTTTCCCAGGGGGCCAACGCGCGCGTCCGCTGCTCTTGCCGAGCCCCATAGCGTCGATTCCGACGTTGCCCGGAAGCCGCCGCCGCAGCAACTCATTGCCGGCGCCCTTTCCGGCCTCCCCAGCTACTGCCGCTGCCGCCACTCGACGTGGTTCGTTCACCGCGTCCGAACGGCGCCTCTCGCGCGTCAAATAGGCCCCGGACGGCTATTTCCGAACCTCGACGGTGATGCGCCGCCGCGAAATGACCCGCCGGAGTTACTCCGGTCACCAGCGCCGGCATGGGCTGACATGGACGCCTGGGGCCCGTTCCCTGAGCCACTGACCGTGGGCCCGTGGGACCCTGTTGACTGAGTTGACTCAGTCAACTATGCTGACTGGGCACTCAGTGCCACTGACACACGGGCCCCCCGCCTAATTAACCTAATTAAAACATTTTTCTAAATAAAAATAATTAGCTAAACTAATTAGTCACTAACATGTGGGGCCAAACTGCTAATTAACCCCTGTTCAATTAAAATAACCCAATGTTAGCCCTCTGTCTATGACATATGGGACCCCTTTGGTCGGTTTGACCCGGTCGGTAGTCTGTTGACCTGCTGATGTCATGCTGACACTCTGCTGACATCATAATTCCTTTTCTGTTAATATAAATAAATCTAGAAAATAGTTTAATCTTTGGAAATTCATAGAAAATAAACCGTAACTCGGATGAAAATGTTTTCTACATGAAAGTTGCTCAGAAAAATCCAACGAATCTGGATACGTGGTCCGTTCATCTGTCACATGCCCCTAGCATGCTGAACATTGAACTGTCCCCTCTCGTTTCATCTGTCCGGAAAATGCCAGACGTCGGGAAAACCCCTCCGGATGTTTCCCTCTTCGTCTGCAATGTCTAGCATTGCGTTAGTTCACATCCGCCACATCTTATTGCCATGTTATGCTTTGTGGTGCTATGTTTGCTTTATATTTACTATTTCTTCCCCCTCTTCTCTCCGGTAGACCCCGAGACTGATGCCGCCCGTGTGATCGAGTACGTCGTCGATGACCCCTCCTTGCCAGAGCAACCAGGCAAGCCCCCCCTTTGATCATCCCGATATCGCCCATTCCATTCTCTCATGCTTGCACTAGATTTTGCTACTGTTATTGTTTGCTCCTATTCTGATGCATAGCCTGCTTTTGTAACCTGCTCATTGTACCTTACCTGCTTATCCTAAACTGCTTAGTATAGGTTGGTTAGTGATCCATCAATGACCCCCACCTTGTCCTTGTTGCCCTTGCTTCATCATTGAAGACCCGATCAACGTGATCGAAGACCAGGCCCCGGCACCGCACATCACTTTCCCATTTGTTGCTCG
This sequence comes from Aegilops bicornis, assembly GCA_021605145.1. Taxonomy (NCBI): domain Eukaryota; kingdom Viridiplantae; phylum Streptophyta; class Magnoliopsida; order Poales; family Poaceae; genus Aegilops; species Aegilops bicornis. The sequence continues at coordinate 563,184,338 of CM038669.1, read as the reverse complement.
ACACTACTTGGTTACTATCTAGTGCCGAGGGTGAGACCTCTACAACACTTCTGATGTTAACCCTGTAGTGTAGTTATTCGGTTGTGGTCATCGAGGGTGATTCCGCCTTAACCACTTCCGATACGACTCTGTCGTGCAACCCCTCAAGTGTGAACTTCGAGGGTGCTTCCTCTTACGTTCACCTTGATGATTACATCAAGTGGAATCCGTCAAGGGTGATTCCTCAGGTTTTCCCCTTGGTGTTAGACACACGGTTACTATGGTTACTATGAATTTACACTGAACCATTTTACTAAAGACGGGTTGGCCCTGAGGGGTACCCGCGCGAGCTTAATTGCAAATGATGTGGAGTCGGGTTGACCTGGAGGGTGCCCGCGAGATAATTACTGGCGTGGCGGGCATTCCTAGCCCTTGCCGCAAGTCCTCGAGACGAGCAACGAGGTCACATCTTTCGTGAGTCTCTCGCTTGTTACCGCGTGTTCCTAATCCACTACGATTTGGATATTTGATCCGAGGGGCCTCGGCCCGATAGCACTAACCATCACGTGGGCATAGTATGGGCGTTACGCATCGTATACATCAGCCCAAGCTTAATAGACGTCGGCCGAATGAAGCGGCGCCGGTTGGACTGCGTAAGCACCTGCCTTGTTGAAGGAGGTAGCTAGGTCTGCTCACCGGCCGCCCTCGCAACATGCAGGAGTTCCAAGGGAGATGGCCCATGACCCGGGTTTAGTTCGGCGTGCTGGCCTCTCTATTAAGCCTAGGTCGGGTTGTGGCGTATTGTTTGGCCGAGGCCGGGCATGACCCAGGAAAGTGTGTCCGGCCGGAGTTAATCAAGCGTGGTGGGTAAGTTGGTGCACCCCTGTAGGGAAGAAAACATCTATCGATAGCCTGTCCCACGGTAACGGACACTTGGAGTTGTATCCCGATCGATACAACTAGAACTGGATACTTGTGATGAGAACTGGATGGTGATGAGAATTGGATTGTGATGATAACTGGATAGTATGGCTCTGGGATTTCTTTCTCGCAGGGAGTCGAGAAAGGATCTCTGGCCGAGGTTGATAACACTTCTACTACTTTACTTTATGCTACTCTACTCCCTTCGGTTGCTGCAACATGGTGGTTTCCAGAACATGCTAGTCTTCGATAGGACTAGGCCTTCTCTCTATTCTGGCATTTCTGCAGCCCAGTCCATATATACAGCCTTCCTTGGATAATGTTGCATATGTAGTGTAGATCCTTGCTTGCGAGTACTTTGGATGAGTACTCACGGTTGCTTTGCTTCCCCTTTTCCCCCATTCTTTCTTCTTTCTGGTTGTCGCAACCAGATGGTGGAACCCAGGATCCAGACTACACCACCGACGACGACTACTACCCCGAGGTGCCTACTACTACGTGGAGGCCGCCGACGACCAGGAGTAGTTAGGAGGCTCCCAGGCAGGAGGCCTTGCCTTTTCGATCGTTGCTGCTTTTGTGCTAGCCTTCTTAAGGCAAACTTGTCTAACTCATGTCTGTACTTTCAGATATTGTTGCTTCAGCGACTCTTGAGTATTCGAGCTTATGTATTCGAGCCCTCGAGGCCCCTGGCTTGTAATATAAAGCTTGTATTGTTTTAATTTGTGTCTAGAGTTGTGTTGTGATATCTTCCCGTGAGTCCTTGATCTTGATCATACACATTTGCGTGCATGATTAGTGTATGGTTGAATCGAGGGCGTCACAAGTTGGTATCTGAGCCAACTACCTGTAGGTAGCCCCCTTTCCAACTCCTTGGCCGAAGTCGAGTCTAGTCTTACAAAAACTTTTACTAACATGGTTGTGTGGCTTACGGGCCCACGTCACCATATGGGTGGTATTAGGATCTTTTATTCCTCGTCTATACTCTGGGACTCTGATCTCTCGTCTATTCGGGTTAAACATTTTACTAACTCTGACATTAGGCTCTCGTACCCACTTTCTCCCGGAGAGCCCCGACATTACCGATGATCGCTTTCTTCGCCAGAAGATTCTGCGGATACTCCTCGATGTTTCTCGAGACTCTGCACACCGCCTTTACAGCTTCACGACCACTGGTAATCCTCGTGAATAACCTCCTTGCCTCTTGTACCTTCATCCCCAGTTGCTCATGTTGTTACAAGATACCCCTAGCACTCTCCGTTGTTCCGAGAATCCTTGTGCCTTCGCTTTCTTTGCTTCTTTTTTGCGCTAAGGATAATTCACTTAACCGGGGTCCGCTCGTCCCCGGTTGTTCATATGCTTTTCAAAATACTTGGAAATACTACTCGATCTTCCGAGTATCCTCCTCAAACTATTGCTCTACAAATACTTGTCTGCTTGCATTATGGATGCTTTCCATATGTGTAGCAATATTCATTAGTATCCTTTGACACCATCATTTTGATCCTATTGATTCAACATGTGTGAAAGCACGCAATCATCAGTTGATCCTTCTAAATTATCTTTCCGGCTCAGACGTCATTTTGAACATGAGCTGCTTCTCGACTAATCTATTTGTCATTGATTGTGCCCCTAAGTCTATTCTACTTATCCGTCCTTGATCAGAGCGTCTGCTTCTGATCCTTCGTTTTGGAAATTGTAATTCCTTTGTATTCAAGCATTCAAGTTATCCAGTTATATCTATAACCCGATGCCCTTGCATTCTTTCTTCTTCTGGTTGGGTACCTCAGATCCCTTGTGGACCACCACCTCCTTTGTCGGATCATTATCTGGCAGTGCCCCTCGTATTTAATCACCTTGTGAGTTCTTCCCTGATACGTAATGCCTTTGGTAAATCGTATCCTCTGCTTTTGTCAACCATGCTCTAATTTCGAGCTGGTATATTTTAATCCTAAAATTAGTGGTATATGTTCCTAAGATACCCCTACAGGTTGAACCTATGCCTTCACTAATCCGTGTGAACTCAAAAGAGATGTGAGTCATACTCTTCTGGTGCTTCACCAGATAAATCTTTCGCACTACAAATTCTTCGAAAACAAGGAGTGAATGAAAGGTTATGCATTGAAGAAGTGGGAGTCGACCTTGAACCTTTGTGTTCATGCCCATGGACCCGATGTAGAACTTATCATGGAAGCCGCTCGTAAAAATAATTACCCCCTTGTTATAAGTTCATCTTGTATCGGTGGTTTGATCATTCATGATCGTGGTTCCGACCATAGTTTCTCCTTAATTCCATTTCTCAGACAAATTAAAATACTTGTCTCCTACAAATCATTTCACCTGTCCAACCTCTAATTTGATCTACCTTCAAGTATTGCCTCATGTTATCTCGATGATATTGTGTCATTGCACTACCTTTGTAAATTCTTAATTGCAGTGATACTCCGTCACATCATTCCTAGCCTGATCGGCTATATCATTATTGTGCTAATTTAACTGTGCTACCTGGTCTTTATTCCCGGAGCACAACTTTTTGACGATGAGCGAAGCTTATGTCAATCTTCCTCATTTTATCAATTCACCTCGAACAACAAGCTTGATTTTGAGCTTGTGTCGTATCCGTGGTTCCAATAGCCTTTCGCTTCATCCTTCCTGTTGCTTGATGGCATCGCTCCTCGATGGCATCTTCATAGAGCCTCTCGACAGATGCGTCGTGATCAGCATCAACATTTTGACTTTCGTTGAGATGACAATTGAATTCATGGTGAGAAATACTATCCTTGACCTTCAATGATTTGAGTTATCATTGACAACCCCCTTGTCTTCTTTCCAACACATGTTTGATAATGTCTTGGTTATACCTTGGACTCCTTGCTATTCCTGCAATTGTTCTTTGAGTATTTCTTGTGATATTCAACTCCAACCCCTACTTGGAACACCATGTTAATGCTACCTCGAAGCATGACTGAGGTATTCCGAATATCAACAAGAACATTGAAAGCACATTCTTGAATGTTTCTTGATCTATTATCCAAACACTGTTGTATGGGTAATATCACGATTCTTCCCTCGCTTCCTTTATCTAAATGCTTTTGAACTTGCTGTCATATCATGTATATCCTGCTCCGCTTCCCCTTGGGAAGGATATACTCCCAATTCTTGTGCGTAAACACATTTTCCGTTCCAATGATCTGATTAATTTAGTGATCGCCTTTTCCTTTCCATTCTTTTGTTTAACTTTTCTTGTGATCTATATGATCTAAGCAGTAATATTCTTCTGCTTAAATAAACATCTTGGTGTACAACTCTTACAGTAAAACCCTGTTACTATTGTTGATGACATTCCGGTAACCACCGATGGACGCGAACCTTGCCGATTGGTCCGCCTCATTCAACGAGCAGGAAAATGGTTCTCTTCATCCCTCGCCCTTGATACTGATGTTGTTGCCTACATAGCTGGCAGGTTATCCTCTGACATGCCTTGCTACCATGACCGTGCAATATGTCAACGTCCTTCCTACTTTTTGAACCACAAGGTGGGTCCATAACCCACAGTTCCACAGGATCGAAACCTGACTCTCATGTACCTCCTTGATTTTGAAGTATCCTTTGCACTTGCCTTCGTATGTAATTCAGGAGCCACCCTCCGAGAGATGATCTATACCCGATACTCTGAACCCCCTTCTAACACGCTGTTCAGGTATCGATCGTTTGTCCATTCGGTTTTAACTTCTTATTGTACCTTCATACTTTTCTCTCAATGTTTTATTAAGTTTCAACTCGAGAAATACTTCTGCCTCATTGCCTGAATTGTTCACCAGATAATTAACCCTATAAGGGTCAGTTCTCCCGAAGTTACTCTTAACTTCCCCACTTAAATCTCGGGACGAGATTTCTTGTAGTGGAGGAGATTTGTAACACCCCCAATGTCATGCTATAGTAACCCTCTCTGATTAAGCTAATCATCTTTCCAAACTGTGCTTAATCACCTTCGTTCTATATCCCATTTGAAATTCCAGTCAATTCAAATTCAGGTGAAGTTTGAACTTGATCAAAAATTGCTGGCAAAATGTTCATCATTTGTCAAAAATTCCATAACAATTATTTGTTAAGGAACACAACATCACTTTTGTGCAGAGATGAGATTTAGCAATAATAATAGCACCAATTCAGCATTTTTAATGCTATCCTATTTATGAAAAATACAAATGAATTCTTCTGGTCTCCAAAATATTTATGACACTGTCTATAATCACCAGGGATTTAATGGGACACCTCCCCAATTTTTCCTAAGTGAAACAGTTGACCAAATAATTCCCTTTATCTCTCTGTTAAAAATAAAAGAAAAAACAGAAAAGGAAATGGAAAAGGAGGAAAAGAAAAGGGGCAAAGTGCTATGTGCACTTAGGCCTGCCAACAAAGTGGCCGGCCCAGCCCGCTAACCGGGTCATCACCTACCTCCTGTTCACAGGAGCATGGTGGACGCCCGTGCATCGTCCACAGCTCGGATCGGCCACGGGTCGACCATCTGGCAGCTCCGCGGCGACCTCAAGTCCCCGACGACGCCCCGGACCGAACCCTAACCCTAGACGCCCCTCAGTTTCCCCCTCTCTCGTTCTCCTCCCCATACACCGCACCCGAGCTGCGCCGCCATGAACGAGCTCGCCCACGCAGCCGCCGTGCCCTCCTCGCCGTCCGCCCGTGCCCAAGTGGACCGTCGTCGTCCTCCGCGTCATCTATGCGCCACTGTTCGCGCTCGGAGGCTCGGGATCGCCGTCGACGCCGTCTTCCCCATCTCTCGATCGCCGACCTCCGCCGCCTTGATTCACTACACCGTGACCTCCCCGAGCACGCTGCCGCCCCCCTACAGCCTCGCCGTGAGCTTCTCCCCCTCCTCCCCCTGTCCTTTCGTTCTCGCGCGCCTCCTAGCTAGCTCGATCACCGTCGCCCGAGCGCGTTGCCGCCGACGAGCTCGGCGCCGTGGTCATGGTCGCCGTCACATGCGGCCGAGCGCCGCATCGTGCTCCTGGGTTTCCCAGGGGCCCAACGCGCGCATCCGCTGCTCTTGCCGAGCCCCGTAGCATCGATTCCGCTGTTGCCCGAAAGCCGCCGCTGCTGCAACTCATTGCCGGCGCCCTTTCCGGCCTCCCCAGCTACTGCCGCTGCCGCCACTCGACGTGGTTCGTTCATCGCGTCCGAACGACGCCTCTCGCGCATCAAAATAGGCCCTGGACGGCTATTTCCGAACCTCGCCGGTGATGCGCCGCCGCGAAATGACCCGCCGGAGTTACTCCGGTCACCAGCGCCGGCGTAGGCTGACGTGGACGCCTGGGGCCCGTTCCCTGAGCCACTGACCGTGGGCCCATGGAGCCCTGTTGAGTTGACTCAGTCAAGTATCTTGAGCACTCGGTGCCATCGACACCACGGCCCCCGCCTAATTAACCTAATTAAAACATTTTCCTAAATAAAAATAATTAGCTAAACTAATTAGTCACTAACATGTGGGGCCCAACTGCTAATTAACCATGTTCAATTAAAATAACCCACTATTAGCCCTCTGTCTATGACATATGGGACCCACTGGTCAGTTTGACCAGTCAGCGGGTCTGTTGACCTGCTGATGTCATGCTGACACTCTGCTGACATCATAATTCCTTTTCTGTTAATATAAATAAATCCCGAAAATGGTTTAATATTTGGAAATTCATAGAAAATAAACAGTAACTCGAATGAAAATGTTTTCTACATGAAAGTTGCTCAGAAAAATCCAAGGAATCTGGATACGTGGTCCGTTCATCTGTCACATGCCCCTAGCATGCTGAACATGGAACCGTCCCCTCTCGTTTCATCTGTCCAGAAAACGCCAGACGTCGGGAAAACCCCTCCGGATGTTTCCCTCTCCGTCTGCAACGTCTAGCATTGTGTTAGTTCACATCCGGCACATATTATTGCCATGTTATGCTTTGTGGTGCTATGTTTGCTTTATATTTACTATTTCTTCCCCCTCTTCTCTCTGGTAGACCCCGTGACTGATGCCGCCCCTGTGATCGAGTACGTTATCGACGACCCCTCCTTGCCAGAGAAACCAGGCAAGCCCCCCCTTTGATCATCCCGATATCGCCCATTCCATTCTCTCATGCTTGCATTAGATTTTGCTATCAAGTTATGATTTGCTCCTATTCTGATGCATAGCCTGCTTTTGTAACCTACTCATTGTACCTTACCTGCTTATCCTAAACTTCTTAGTATAGGTTGGTTAGTGATCCATCAGTGACCCCCACCTTGTCCTTGTTGCCCCTGCTTCATCATTGAAGACCCGGTCAACGGGATCGAAGACCAGGCCCCGGCACCGCACATCACTTTCCCATTTGTTGCTCGACACTACTGGGTTACTATCGAGTACCGAGGGTGAGACCTCTACAGCACTTCTGATGTTAACCATGTAGTGTAGTTATTCGGTTGTGGTCATCGAGGGTGATTCCGCCTTAACCACTTCCGATACGACTGCTCAGGTAACCCCTCAAGTGTGAACTTCGAGGGTGGTTCCTCTTACGTTCACCTTGATGATTACATCAAGTGGAATCCGTCAAGGGTGATTCCTCAGGGTTTTCCCCTTGGTGTTAGACACACGGTTACTATGGTTACTATGACTTTACACTGAACCATGTTACTAAAGACGGGTTGGCCCTGAGGGGTACCCGCGCGAGCTTAATTGCGAATGATGTGGAGTCGGGTTGACCTAGAGGGTGCCCGCGAGATAATTACGAGGCGTGGATGGGCATTCCTAGCCCTTGTCGCAAGTCCTCGAGACGGGGCAACGGGGTCACATCTTTCGTGAGTATCTGCTTGTTACCGCGCGTTCCTAATCCACTACGATTTGGATATTTGATCCGAGGGGCCTCTGGCCTGATAGCACTAACCATCATGTGGGCATAGTATGGGCGTTCTGCATCGTATACATCAGCCCAAGCTTAATAGACGTCAGCGACTGAGCGACGCACGCCGGGTTGGACTGCGTAAGCACCTGCCTTGTTGAAGGAGGTAGCTAGGTCTGCTCACCGGCCGCCCTCGCAACGCAAGTGTGAGTTCCTGGGAGATGGCCCATGACCCTGAGGGGCATAGGTTTAGTCCGCGTGCTGGCCTCTCTATTAAGCCTAAGTCGGGTTGCGGTGTATTGTTTGGCGAGGCCGGGCATGACCCAGGAAAGTGTGTCCGGCCGGAGTTAATCAAGCGTGGTGGGTAAGTTGGTGCACCCCAGGGAAGAAAACATCTATCGATAGCCTGTCCTACGGTAACGGACACTTGGAGTTGTATCCCGATCGATACAACTAGAACTGGATACTTGTGATGAGAACTGGATGGTGATGAGAATTGGATTGTGATGATAACTGGATAGTATGGCTCTGGGATTTCTTTCTCGCAAGGAGTCGAGAAAGGATCTCTGGCCGAGGTTGATAACACTTCTACTACTTTACTTATGCTACTCTACTCCCTCCGGTTGCTGCAAGATGGTGGTTTCCAGAAGATGCTAGTCTTTGATAGGACTAGGCCTTCTCTCTATTCTGGCATTTCTGCAGCCCAGTCCATATATACAGCCTTCCTTGGATAATGTTGCATATGTAGTGTAGATCCTTGCTTGCGAGTACTTTGGATGAGTACTCACGGTTGCTTTGCTTCCCCTTTCCCCCCCTTCTTTCTTCTTTCTGGTTGTCGCAACCAGATGGTGGAACCCATGATCCGCATTTACACCACCGACGACTACTACTACCCCGAGGGTGCCCATCACACGTGGAGGCCGCCGACCAGGAGTAGTTAGGAGGCTCCCAAAGGAGGCCTTGCCTTTTCGATCATTGCTGCTTTTGTGCTAGCCTTCTTAAGGCAAACTTGTCTAACTCATGTCTGTACTCGAGATATTGTTGCTTCACGACTCTTGAGTATTCGAGCTTATGTATTCGAGCCCTCGAGGCCCCTGGCTTGTAATATAAAGCTTGTATTATTTTAATTTGTGTCTAGAGTTGTGTTGTGATATCTTCCCGTGAGTCCTTGATCTTGATCATACACATTTGCATGCATGATTAGTGTATGATTGAATCGAGGGCGTCACATACTAGCATCCTGTACTAAGCATTTAAGATTGCAGGTAAAGGTATCAACAGTAGTAGCAAGGTCATGCTATGCATCAGGATAGGATAAACGGAAACAGCAACATGCTATACTACTCTAATGCAAGCAGTAGAGAGAAGAATAGGCGATATCTGGTGATCAAAGGGGCGGCTTGCCTGGTTGCTCTGGCAAGAAGGAGGGGTCGTCAACATAGTAGTCGATCTGGGTAGCAGCGGCGTCGGTCTCGGAGTCTTGTGAGAGAAGAGGGGGGAAGGAACAATAAATATAATGCAAATATATGCATGACGATGCATAACATGACAATGAGCGTTGCTAGGGGTGCCCAAACGCGGTAGTAGGTGATACCGGCGAAGGGGGAAAACATCCGGGGAAGTATTCCCGGTGTTTCTCGTTTTCGGATAGATGAACGGGAGGGGGAAAGTTGTGAGTTTGCTATGCTAGGGATGTGTGGCGGACGAACGGGCTGCGTATCCAGATTCGTCTCGTTGTTCTGAGCAACTTTCATGTACAAAGTTTTTTCATCCGAGTTAAGGATTATTTTCTATGATTTTCTAAAGTTTTAATCATTTTCTGATTTTAATTATTTATTTAAATTTAAATTATCCAGAATAGTAAATGATGATATAAGCATGATCAGGGTGACGTCAACAGGTCAACTGGTCGGTTGACCAGTCAAACTGGACAGGTGGGTCCAGTGGGACCCACATGTCATTGTCAGGGGCACTAACAGGGGGTTTAGACTAACTAAATGGGTTAATTAGCGGGTGGGGCCCTGATTAAGCACCACCGCGCCGAGCCCCTGACCACCGTGGACACCCAAGGTGGCGCCTTCGAGAAGTAACTGATGTCGAAGCGCCATCTCCGCCCAATCAGGTGATTTTAGGCTTTCGCCCATGGACCAGGGGGCAGGTAGAAGGTCTCGTTGTCGGCCACCAGAGGAAGAAACGGTGTCGAGAGTGTCGCCAACATCGTGACCGGCGTCGCCGGTCAAGGGTTTCCCCCGACCCAGAGCCCGCACCTCTATAAGATTCAAGAGCACATAACATTCCAATTAGTTGTGTTTCCCCTTCTAATTTTGTCTTTTAGAAATGATGCAAGTCTAAGGGACCGTTAAGACCTAGTGGTGGTCGTGCTAAGCTTGCCTCTATCTAAATGCCACCTTTTTTTGAAACAAAATCATCGTCAAAGAACCAAATCCCCTTGTTAGAGTGTGAAACAAAATGAAGCTCTCACGTTCGTTTGGATTCTGGACCGTTGGATCGAACTCCCTGACATGTAATGGCCGTCGGATCGCGGGTTCGGCTCACGCGAGACGTCCGATATTTACCAGATCTTCGTGAGCCATTAGATAAAATTCGCGCGACTGTAGGCTTGCCACCGCGTGTAAAACTAGATGGCCGCGGAGGGCATTTTCGTCATTTCCCATGGTTGAAAAAATATCCAATCGCACATGGGTGTGACCTAGCCGTCGCTCCTCCACATTCGCTCGTCCCACCTCCTCCTCTCCCTCTCTCGATCTCCTCTGCCTCACACGCCGCCACCGCTCGCCCTCGCGCCGCCTCTTTGCTCCCGACTTCCCTAACCCTAGCCCCTTTCAACGCCATCGTCGTCGCCCGTTCCCTCTCCCTCCCCTGCCGTCGCGTCGCCGCCTTCGCTGACTCGCCCTCCCCTCCTTCTCCCCCTGCATAGCGGCAGGTCGAGGTGGTCGTGGCCGACCGCGCACTCGCCGTCACTGCCCCGTGAGTGCTCCATCGGCGACTTCCACCTTCTCCCTCTCCCTCCCCCTACCGCTGGCCTCTCCCTTGGTGGCGGCCAGATCTACCATGGCTACGGCCACGGACACGGACGGGGCTTCTAGATCCGCGCCGCCGCCGAGCTGGGTCCCGACGGTCGCCTCCTTCTCCACAACCGGCGCCACACCCTTCGGTGGATCGATCCGGCACCAGGAACCGTGAACACCAGGCCCTTCTACCCCGCCGCCGGCTTCGCCTCCTCGTGAGATCCCGACCATGGTGAGCTCCCCCGCCCTCCCCTCCCACCCCTGCTCCTCCTCCCAAGATCCTAGGTAAAAAAATACATGTAAGATGATTATCTTGAAGTAGGGATATGTTTTATTCATGCACTAGGAACTAAAGTATTCACTAGATTCAATTTCCATGCCCCTAATAAGGACAATATTTTCCTTGCTAAAAGGAAAATATCTCATTGCATTATTACTTCCTTGCTTAGTTGATTCATAACACAACATATAATACAGAGGAACCTCTTACTTTTAGGGTTAAGCCCGTTGCATTTGTTCATTCAGAGGAGGCAGCTGATAGGTAGGGATTCAGAGGAAGCAATTGATAGAGATGCCGGTCTTCTCTTTCAGTTCTAGGTTTTCGTGTTTCCATTAATTTTGTGTTGAATTTATCACTGTAAGTCCGTTGTGGATGTTGTTTGTTCTATTTGTCGAGGCTTGATTATTGTTGTCTGCTTTGCCCGTGTGGAGAGGTTGCAAGGTTCCTGGTTGGTGAGCTCTTCCTTTCCTTCCTGTCTAGCAGAGCAAATATATGTAGATTACTTGTTGTTATGTGCGGCTCCAGTAGCTTTTTGGATGTATTAGCTGCTCAAATCTGGTTTTTTTGGATGCATTGGCTGCTCCATCCTGGATCTGGTCGGGTTCCTTTGGATGGATTAGGTGCTCGGGTCTGCTTGGACCCCTGGTATTTGTTGTTGCTTTATGGGAGACTCAGCCTCGTGCATGTTTTCGTGGTAGATTTTTGTTGCCTTTCTTAATTTGGTGGTTGGATGCATTAGGTGCTTGGATATGATTAAATTACTTGTTGTTATGTGCGGCTCCAGTAGCTTTTTGGATGTATTGGCTGCTCAAATCTGGTTATTTTTTTGGATGCATTGGTTGCTCCATCCTGGATCTGGTCAGGTTCCTTTGGATGGATTAGGTGCCCGATGCCTTAGATCCACGGTATTTGTTGTTGCTTTGCGGGAGACTCGGCCTCGTGCATATTTTCGTGGCAGATTTTTGTTGCCTTTCTTAATTTGGTGGTTGGATGCATTATGTGCTTGGATATGATTAGATTCCTATGAGTTTTTTGTTGCGGTCTGCCTAGATTCCTAGGTTTTTGTTGCCTTTTTTATTTTGTCTGGTACCTGATTTGTCCTTATCTGGCAGCGCGGAAATGATCCATGATCTGGTGGCGGGAAGCGGCTCCATATTGGTGATTGGACCTCCTGGTGTAGGCAAGACTACTCTGATCAGGTACACATCACCTACACCCCAGTTCTTTGCTCAGTGGTGTTAGTCATTATGTAAGGCGAGTGCATGTTACTTGTATATAATTCATCAACATGGCTGAGAAGACCAAAGATAAATCTTCGGGTTTCTGTGAGCACTTTGCAAAGCATCTTGGATTCTGCCACCGCCATGGTCTTGGATTTGGAGCTAGATTAGTGATGCCTCACCAATCTGGATGCTACCGCCGAGCCTTGGCATTTGCTGCCGATGAAGTTATTGAACTGGGCAAGAAAGAACTGGTGGTTGCTACGTTTGTTGTGACCCTGTTCAAGAAATATGAAGGTGAGCCCGGTGCGGCTCTTCTGTGGTAGAAAAATCTTGCCTGTTGAAGTAGATGTTATAGATCAATAATGGTGCATTCTTGGATAACACACTGTTTATTGATTATTGAAATAGTCGTGTCATAATAAAGTTTTTTTCCTGTTTGGTTGCATGTATGTGCATGGATGCTTCCTTTGGACTTCATGCAAGTGTTTTGCCCCTCATCATGATTGGCTGACGAGGAGAGCACTTCTGCTCGGAAGGTTGAGGTTCTCTTGAAGTCAAAACCGCCAAGTAATATAATGGAAGGTGGGAGTGGCTCTAATGTGGGTTACATTTATTTGAACTTCCTTTTCTTAGAGAATCATATAGCTATGTTCTATTGGTGTCATGTATTTTATAACTATCTAATTGCAAACATATATTTAGATTAGATTATCATTCTTAGATTAGATAGCATAATTAGCGGGTTGTAAATATTTGATTTTGCAGCCAGGTTATTTCATTAGTTCTGTTTCAAGAATAGTACTTTTGTCTTTGATTTGTAAGTACAAAAACAGAGAATAAAAACCTTCTTGCCAAGATGCACCTGATCCCAAATTTTCTTTCGTACGGTCAGTGTTTGTACGTTCTGGTTGTTTCCATTAAATGGTTTTCAAACATTTAATTTAGGGATTCATAGGAAGGGCTAAAAAACGCATAAGAATAGCCCACTTCTGCTTGAAGAAATGTCCATGGAGTTCCAATTCGGAGCTCAGCTTGAGCAACTGTTCATTTCTTGGTTTTGCTTGATGTGGAATGCAAGTATGTTGTCCTTTTTTACATAAATTCTTCACCTATTCAAGCAGCTAAATTTTGTGAAAGTTAGGACAACCGAAAAACTATATGAGTATTGTGGTGAACCGAACGACCGAAAAACTATATCAGTATTGTTAACCTTCATGATTTTCTATAATGTTTTCGGCAATAGATTTAGAGTTATTTGTTTCTGCTCATGCAAAGCAGAGGTGTGTTCAAACAACTATACCTATTTTACTTATTTTGGATGCTAATTAGTAAATTCTATCTGTATATGCACAGGCCATGATATCAGACAGTTCTAAGTCATGGATTAATGCAATGGGTGAGCAGGAAAAGTTATTCTCTTCTTTGTTGGAACATTTCCTAAGATGGTGTAAGGTAACTATTTTAGGAATCACTTTTTAATTGTGCATAATTTTCCTTTGGTAAATTCAGTGCGTTAACCACCATATACAACTTCATTTTATTTGTATGCTTATTATCTGTGTGGTTGTTTGATACGCTGCCAACAACCTTTCCCATTCTTCTTGCTTGCTATTTAGTTAATTCCTCGAGATATTGGATAACTATTTCTGATGTTGAAAGTTTGGTTATGGCTCTGATGGTTTGTATATCATGATGGCCTTCCCATGAGATGTAATTCTGAATATCCTACTGCTCTATGGATCTATTATTGCAAGAACTGTATAATGATATACAGTGAGTTGCTTCATACCATCATTTAGGGTATGTGTATTCTATTTGATTAGCTTTCCTTAGTGTCGTCTGATAAGAGGCATTCAAGTTGCCCTGTAGACACCTTGCGCTCCTATGATGTTATTTAATTTTTTATTGGAGTAAAATGATAATCCATTGGGCTCCCTTCCTCCCTCATATTTTTTTTGCATATATATTACTTCACTGCCAATTAGATTTCTGTCTTTGAAGGTGATCATATTGATCTTACCTTATCTAATGCTCGTACAAGATACTAGGGCTGGTGCCTGAGTACAATTGTATATAGACTGTCCTTGGAATTTCCTTTACGATATACTTAGTGGTTTGTAAATACGGTTACCTTTGCCATTATTCTTTGTATGATGCATACAGTGGGAATGCCTATGCTAAACCTGGCGTTTGGACCGGCACCTCACGCCAGGGCGCGATCCCGATCTGCACCCACTGCTATGTGTATCTTATTTGGTTTGAAATTGTGAGAGGAGACATTTTAGTTTCCCATGATGCATTTTCTTTTTGTTTACATATTTCATTGTTCTTACCCGCCAATGAAATTCTCTATTACAGTGCAATTGTAAAGCTTATACTTCAATAGTTTCTGCTTTTTTCTGTCACAACAGTTTTGAGATTGGCCTTGATAGCTGGTTATCATTGTACAAGACATCTTAGGTAAGATCTACTGATGTGTTAGTTTCTCATGTAAACTCACCTTTCATGATGTGCCGTGATAATCACTAGATCATTGATGGCGCGCGTTGCTGCGCCCTTTTATTGTGACTATAAAAAGGTAAAAATGTACACATTAAGATGCACAAATATTACACGGATTACAAAAGTTTGGGCATGGATGCACATGCTTACTATTGTGTGTCGAAGAGGAATATGAACATTCATTATCTCACATTGCTATGAAATAGTATGTTGTGCGTCAAAGCGTAGAACAATGGTAGCCACGCATTAATTAGCATATGGCATATATATCAAATGCTATCAACTAAGAAAGACCCATATTACCTTTTTGTTTCTTCTGAAGGTGGTAACACTTCAACTTTCATTAATATAGAAACTTAATTTGGGCTATGGCTAGCTCATACAATTAAAAATAAGCTTGAAAAAAAGTCCTTTTTATTTGAGTGGTTTCGAGGAGACAGTACCCTTTTTCCTTGAACATTCAACACAAGTTGAATCAAGAAAAATAATTTAACAGAAAAGTTGATTACATGATATCAAGCATAGCATACATCCTTCCTTGTGTTTGCACTACATGAACACGGGCTGCAGTTGCAAACATATGGTTCAAAATGGATGCTAGTTTCACATTTGTTTTTGTTTACTATCTTTGGTTTGGACTATTAAGCAGAGACTGCAATGCACAATGTGAGTTAATCTAGGCAGAATACTACGAATAAACTACAAGCCGATACACCTATTATTTGCCGAGTATAGAAAATTGTGACATACTCCCTCCGTTCCAAAATAGATGACTCAACTTTGTACTACAGAGGGAGTATATGTCCTTTTAAAGGATCTCAAGCCGTGCTGCTAGAGGCCCATTCAAGGCATACATGGCACTTCTGTTCAGTTTTATATGTGCCTGTTTAAGGAGGCATAATCTAAGTGATAAACATGTAGATCCAACAAATTAAATCAGTACTATGCCACAATCATGTCCGACGTTGATCCATTTGGCTATTATATGTAACTCATATATGTCTGCAAACAACACATTAATCAAAATAATACAAAGAATGATAGAAAATGGAGGTGGCTGAGGTAAGCAAGGGTGATTTGCTCATAGATCATTTTCTTCAGTATTACTCAAGCATCATTATAGATCTACATACCTGACTGAGTAAGAGAAAATTGCAATGTTTTGTCAATATGAATGATGGTTACTTGCTCATGCATCAGCAAAATAACAAAATAAAACCTCCAAAGAAGAACTATAAACCCTTCCAAAAAGAAAGACTAAACTATAATATTTTACTGTTAGTCTATCATGCGGCGGCGCCCGGCCGTTCTATTCCTCGAGTATTCCCAGTCGCCTACCCGTGCGTGGTCCTGAAGTGCGTTTTCCGGCGCGAGATCAATCTGACCAAGTAAGCTGGCGGCTCATAAACTAAGTATGTGTGTTTTTGCTACGTGCTCATGTAGGGACTTTTTTTGCGGGAACTCATGTAGGGACTTTGCTAGCACCAAGAGAAGGAATCGATCAAATAATGTGCATGTGGTGTACTTGCGTGTCTCCCGACAGACACTGCACGATGACCGCCGCCGATGCTGCAGCCGCGGGAGAATAGGTAGAGGAAGAGGAACGGGATGTACCATGCTGGGTGTAGGGGACACCGACGCAACGGCCAGGCCTCGACTGATGTAGCGGCTTGCCATCTGATGACGCTGTTGTGCTACCTACCGTCGGAGGACGCGGCCAGCTAGTAAGCACGTGATGCGTCATGCCGTTTACGACGAGTCGGACTGTCGGAGAGGAGCACGTCCCCGAGGACAGCCACCTCGGCCTTGAGCTCGAACCACACGAGAAGGACGCCGTCGTCGTGGTCAACACCCATGTCCTTCCGTGGCCCGCGTCTTCTTGCGGCGAGGCATCATCGGGAAGGTGGAGGCGCGATCGCCGTCCCTCTCTGGATTCTCGCCCGTCGGTATTTGCGGTAGGGTGCGGACTGGACACGATGGAAACGGATGCTTTTACTGCGGCGCTTCAAGGATGGCTGATCAGCTTCAATCGCCCACACGCCACATTGATGCAGCTTTAATGCCTCACTAAACACCCGTCGGTCCATCTTTACTGTCCCTTTGCATCTCTCTCCCGCATCGGCCGGCGAGGCACTCATCGCTGCTTGCGCCTCTCGAGGGCCTCG
Source organism: Aegilops bicornis (assembly GCA_021605145.1). Taxonomy (NCBI): domain Eukaryota; kingdom Viridiplantae; phylum Streptophyta; class Magnoliopsida; order Poales; family Poaceae; genus Aegilops; species Aegilops bicornis. The sequence continues at coordinate 563,167,367 of CM038669.1, read as the reverse complement.
ACTGGACCTGCATCAGCCAATGCGTGCATCGCTTGTCCCCGCGTCGGTCTCTCGTACATGTGATCGATTAGATCGACGCTCAGATTGTTTTCTCTCGCGAGAAGGACGACGTGGGCACATTACTTGATCGGTGGGCTTCATCAAAGAGGGCCCAATTAACTGCAGGCCTTCAATTTTGTTGCGGGGGTAGCTGCCCAGTCCAGTGGCGAGAAGTAATGCGCAAGAGTTTGATTAGACGGCCAAAAACGCTTAGAACTGGAGATCCGACGGTCAAGAATGCTAATGGCCTGAGATGCTTGGAAAAGTGCTCAGTTTTAATATATCTAAATGGCAGACTGAAGATATGTTATCTATGCAGTATAATACTAGCGTTAAAATTCAAGCTCCTTTTGGCATTGTGTAATCATCATGCAGCCCAAATATCTAACTAAACTGCGCTATGGATCTTGCACTAGCAGAATAAGTTGCCATCCTGAATCATATGTGTAGTCTAAAAAGAAGTGTGGAAACAGTAGTTGTTTCACAAGGATATGTTACTACGGCGCTTTCAGATGTTGATTTATCTTTCTTCATGTACTCATTTGCTATATAATTTTGAAGTTTACAAGTCATGAGATTTGTGCCATATTCTAAACCTTGGAGCATTCTTTTTAAGAATATCTTTATTTTCCATCGCAGCATTATGGCAGAACAATTATTATGCGTCTATCAATGGTAACAATGGTACCTGATTGAAGATTAGGTGGTCTACAATCCTCAGGTTCTCCAAAACTAATATCTCAAGCCTGTCAACTCTGAAAATTAAAGGTCTGACTTGAAACTGTGCCCTCCCTTTTCCTGTTGCTCAACTCCCTTTTGTGAATGATGTTCTGCATTAATATCCCAGATTGCAAAATGTTAGTATTGCTATTTCTTTTGTCATGTAGAGATGGGTGCGACATGGGCAATTATGTATCTATAGCTATTATTTTTTAGAAGAATTACATCTCTATAGTCATTTTTGCTTTAAGACAATGATCATTACCTACTACATTCAATGTCACTTCCGTTCTTATAAGTACATGCTAACAAGAATGCGATATGATATTTACTAACGAGAGATCATATACTTGCAGGTCGCCACCATGCTGTCTCTCTCTGGCCGCCCCTCACATCGTCTTGGTTTGTTGGTTGCCGCTATGTCTCCTGCCGGTTCGCCCGCCGCTATCGCTGGAAGGGTTGTATAGGCCGTCGCTTATGCCACTACTCTGCAGTGACCAGTGAGGACCATGGCATCGAGGCAGCCCAAAAGGGAAACACCGCCGGCCACAACGCTGGTAGAGGCCTCCCTGTCTGCGCCGGTGATTGCTTAAAATCGCTGCCGCCACTACCGTTGTCTTTGTTGCTTCTTTGTCTTTGTTGCTTCTTTGCAGGCATTTGATTAAGTCAAAGGCAACATGAAGGCACGACGACGATCAAGGTCTTTATGTACGCCGAGTAGTATCTTTTGCCTACCATACCGTATGAAAATAGATCAGGATGAGACAATTAAGTCACGTACTATGTATTTAATGTGGTCTCTATAAGGAGAACATATCTGGTCTATATCTGAATCTATGAACTATTATATCGATGATGTCGATTATGTCTACATAGCCTGCCTTTGTATGCTTGTATAAGCTCAATGTATCCTTTGTACTGTTCTTCTTTGACTTGGCACATCTGCTCATTTTCAGATAAATTTTAATGTGACTTCCAACGTCATAAACCAGAATTCTTTTTCTGAGGATGTTTATATATGAACTGTTCATCCTATTTGTTAATATATTCTATCCAATATGTTATCCATGTCTAAAACCTGTCTTAAATTTTATATCTTATTCATAGATAATGATTTGGTGTATGACACTGTACTTAATCAATATTATTGGTTATTTTTTATATTTGCAATGCTCCTATGACTATATTACCGGATTGGATATGATCGTACCCGGCAGCATCGCTGCTGGGTGCGGCAAGGCGCACTTCCTACCTAGTTTACATATCATATGAGTATATGGTATGATTACACTCATTTTATTGCTTGTAATAAAAGATACGGCCCATTATATATTCACTACTAACCATCGCCCCCCTCCCCACTTCCACGTAAATCACAATCATTGAGATGATCAATAACCCAAACATATCTTGTCCCTCTCCCCATTGCATAGTCTTGTATCTTGGCAGATCAATAATAATAACTCAAAATATATCACTAAGAATATGTCACGTGTTTATTGTCTGCACTTTAATTGATTCTCGAACGGTACATTTTGCTACAAGATTCGTGCAAAAGCATTGTCCGCGGCCTTTATATCTCCCGCTCGCTCCCCCCCCCCCCCCACACACACCACCCCATATCCCATTGCCCTAGACCTAGCGCCGCCGCCAGGTACCCACAGTTCGACCGCATCTCAATTGAATAGACAACTAGCCAACTCCCCATCGCGACCTTGCCCCCTCCACACTTGGTTGAGCTACCAGGCAAATCCCAACCTCGTCGGTGACTATGTGGCCATGGTGGTAAGCGATGATCTCGACCGCGGGGCGTTGATGGTCAGGGACGGTCTTGGTCGTGTGGCGCTGGTGGCAACGGCGTCGTCTTCGTCGACAAAACAATCAAGAGATGGGTATCGCCAATTTCTTACCTTTTGTTTTCTCACCTAGTTAATTGCAATTTTGTCGCCATTTCTACTCTCACTCATCATGACCAACATGGTAATTTTGCTCGGCGCATCAGCTGACTTGTCCCTAGGAATTCCTCTATTGCATACCCCGGGAAAGAAAGATTTGCTTTTCAGGGAAAATATTCGTTAATCGATGCAACCATCAATAACTTTAATTAATTATTATTATTAATGATCTTGGCTGGATCTTCTTGTGTGTCTTCCCTATATTTGCCAGCTATATCAATTAATCCCCGTTTCAAATTTTGCAAGAAAATTAATAGGAAGCCAAACATGGGGCGCAGGTTCTCCAACGCACTTCATAGTAACTCCGTGCCCCTAACATGTAGGCCAGCCATCTAACGGACCCAAATATCAGTGTCACAAAGTCCTGAGCAGTACGTTAGATTAGAGTATCCAAACCGCCAAACATGGCCTGTGTAGCCACCCCGTCCACCCTCATTCCACGTGACCGAGTTTTGCTAGCACGGCCATTTTTGTTTGAAATCTTGCGGCGCGGTTCGGGAAGTGAGTTTCTGTACGCGTGGTCGGAGCTACGGCGACATTAGTCGCGCTGCAGCGTGCGTGCGTGCTAAACAGGCCGCCGGGTTGCCGTGCTCGGCCGGAACGGGGCGAGTGATTCTCTAGTCCTAGGATTTTTCCTAGTCTCTAGGACTTTCTAAAAAAACTTTCAAGAAGATGCTTCTAAGAACTTTTAGCAAAAAGTTTCAAAAAAGTTTCACCCTGCTTGGTTTGCTAGGAACTTTTTCTAGTCTCAACATAAAAAAGTCTCTGGAACCAAACACCCCCTATACATGCCGCGCTGTGCAGCCAGGTAAGCAATCAATAGCCATCTCTTTTGTCCTCCACAAGAAAAATTCTTCTCCTCCTGTCGCCGCAGCCGCTGGTTCGCCCCATCTTTGATGTCCTCTAGGCGGAGGTGCGGAGGATTTATGCCCCCGCCAGAAGGAGGGACCCGTTCTTGTTTTTGTTAGGTTTAGCATTTTGGTAGGGCATATGTGGCGGCGACGATGTTTTTTAGTAGGAATACTGTCTCCCACGTTCTATCCCCGTCTCGATGGTGCGTCTAGCATCATCGGATGGCTTGTGGAGTTGTGTCTCCGTCGAATCTCACGGGATTCGGTCGGTGCTGGTTTTCTGTGGATCTGTTTGGATCTGGTCTCCGTTCGGGTGTTTACAGGTTTGATTCTTCTGATCTTCGAGTTTCTTCATCGATCATGGTTGCTACTCTGGTGCATGGTCCTATGGGGCCTTAGCACAAAGACTTCCCGACTGTCTATTACAATAAGGTTTGCCCGGCTCGGTGCGGGAGGGCCGATGTTGGCGGCGCGCTTTCGGCTTGCTCCAGTGCTTGTAATCGTCGCTATATGATTCAAGGACATGATTATAATTTTTATTACCTCTATTGTTCTTTGTACCATCATGATTGAAGATGAATAGATTGAAAGTTTCTTGAAATATATGCGCTGCGCCTTTTCTTTGCATCGTTTCAGAAAAAGGCTAGGGATATAGCCGGGGTAGGGCACAGTCAGTCAGTCAGGAGCAAGCGAGGAAGACGAGGCGAGAGAGAACCCACCCGACCACGCAAAAGTCTCCTTTTTCTGACCCTATTCATTCAAGTAGGGCAAATGCTCACCAGCGGCCACGCCCCTGCCAAGCGCCTGCTCCTTGTCAAATCTCTGCCTCGCTCCTCCCGCCCACTCTCGGGCGCGGTGCCCGTCACCACATTAAACTGCAACTGCTCCGCCGTCGTCAAGCCATGAGATCATCGTCCAAGTAGCCGCCGCCGCCGCCGGGCGTGCCGATATCAATGGGTGGCGGGAGCGGAGTAGTCGTGCGAATCCCAACCTCGTTGGCAACTATGTGGCCATGGTGGTTAGCGATTGTCTGCGTGGCATTGATGGTCAGGGACGGGCTTGTTCGTCTTGGCACTAGTGGCAACGACGCCGTCACCGTTGACGAAACAATCAAGAGATGTGTATTGCTTTTTTCTTTAACGCAGTACACATATATTTATCCCTATGAACGCACACACACATATCCTGCCCCTATGAGCATCTCCGATAGGCTGACCTGACACATTATCTTGAGACGTCTTCGCTGTCGACGGCAACGTCTCCTTTCATTAAACGCACATCGTCGAAATGCGTGAAATAAATTCAAAAAAATGCGAGCACCAATGTCAAGTATGTTACATGAACTTTGATGGATAGAGAATACCACCGTCATCCTAAGTAGGCTGGTTCGCCGAGTTTGCTACCACGACCATTTCCGTTTGAAATATCGCGGCGCGGGTCGGGAATAGATTCTTTTTGTACGCGTGGTCGGAGCTCCGGCGACATCAGTCGCACCGCAACGTGCCTGCGTGCGCGCGTACACAGGCCGCCGGGTCGCCGTGGTCGGCCGAAACGGGGCGAGGCGGCGAGCATTGTACGAAGGCCCTGTTTGTTTCATAAGTCTTAGGATTTTTTTAAGTCCTAACTTATAAGTCATAAGTCCCTACCTGTTTGTTTACATGGACATATAAGTCCCGAGTTCCTACCTGTTTGTTTACAGGGACTTATAAGTCCATGTTGCACCGCTGCAACGAGGCTCAGGAGAGGGCCTGTCCGACGATTGGAGGCACCGTTGCAACGAACCGAGGCAGAACGAACCGAGGCAGGGCGGCGACGGGGCGGGGAACCGAGGCGGGGCGGCGACGGGGCGGCGACGGGGCGAGAGGCGGGGCGGCGAACCGATACGGGGCGGCGACGGGGCGTGCGGGGAACGAGGCTGGAGCGAATAAGTCCCAATAAGCTCCTCCCTGGAAGTCTTATTTGATAAGTCCCAAATCATCATAATAAGTCCCAGTAAGTCCCTTGTGTTTGGTTTAGGTGGGAACCTTTTTAAGTCCCTAAATTAATAAGTCCCTGGAAACAAACGCCGCCGAAGTATAGTACATGCTGCGTCTTTTCTTTGCAACGTTTCGGGAAAAGGCTAGGCATATAGGGGCGCAGTCAGCCAGTCAGGAGGGAGCGAGGAAGACGAGGCGAGAGAGAGAAGCCACCCGGCCACGCAAAAAGTCTCCTTTTTTCTGACCTTGCTCATTCAAGTACTAGTGCGAACGCTCGCCAGCGGCCACGCCCCCTGCCATGCCGCGCGCCTGCCTGCTCCTTGTCAAATCCGCGCCTCGCTCCTCCCGCCCACTCTCCAGCGCGCGCCGCCCGTCGCCACATTAAACCGCAACTGCTCCGCCGTCGCCAAGGCCATTACATCGTCGTCCAAGTAGCCGCCGCCCGCCGGGCGTTCCGATATAGTCATATAGATGGGGAGCGGGAGCGGGGCAGTCGTGTGGAGGGAGATAGCGTCGTCGCCTCCGCCGGGATTCGGCCGGCCGACGGAGGGAGTGCGCGGAACAGCCTCGGGGAGCGAGAGGTCGTCACCGGCCCCTGGATTCGGCGCCGCGCGGCCGTCACCGACGCAGTCCGGAGGTTCGCTCGCCCCCCTTCACTCTGCCTCTCGCTTCCGTACGGCGAATGGCCCGTCTCTTGCTTCCGGCCGGCAGACGACACGGCGCGCGCCGTCGGGCGTGCCTGCCTTACACCGATCAAACGGGCCTGCGTCTTTTTCCTCTCCGTCAGTTCCTCCAAACCCTTGTCGCACGAGTCGCCGCCGCAGCGCCAAGTACGGATTCTGTTTTTCAAGTGGCCCAATCGTTCGGTGTGACCTACTGACTATTTTTTTTCCAATTCTTAGGATGCGCATATGGTGATAAGGTCTTCTCAATCTTTTGTTTTACATAATGTACAGTTTGTTTTTTTCAAATTTCGATTCGATGCGTCAAAGACTTACGGCAACTCCAGCGCGGCTCACCAAATCGACCGCAAATCTCTAAATCCATGCTGCATTGTGTTGGGGCATGGTTGAACTATCGTTTTCAAAAATATTATTATGTCATTATGCAGTTCATCTGGACAGACAACTGCTTGAAATTATTATGATAAAACAAGCCATGTTCAGTAGTTGTTTTCAGCTTCATTCTACTCACCACTTTGATGCTTGTAGGTACCAAGTCTGCTACTCGTACTGATATGTTGGTCGACGTAGGAATGGAAGCTGGCTGTGATAATCTTGAGGTTCCACGACATGTTGGGGTACTTTGTGCATTCCTTTCTTCTTGAAACAAATATGTTCATTTTTTGATGGAGTTCTTTGCCCCAATCCTGATGTATTCGTGTATTACTTATGCATATAAGTAGAGCACTGTGTTTCATGCTAGCGACTAGTACATTTCTTATGCTATAACACATATAGAAGTGCTGGAATAGAAACCGTATAACAGAATCAACTGTTTACTCCTTGATGAATTACATGCATTGTGTATTCAACATTCTAACTGGATTACTCTTTGTTACAGACTGGAAGTGCATCCCCCGCGAAAGGCACAAAGAGGAAATTTGTTGTTGATGCAATCAAAGGTGCATCACCTGGTGTTGATGCAAGTAACACTGGGCAACACCTGCATTCCCGCAGAAAAGGTAAGGCTCCTGGGAAACATGCAAAGCTGGAAGACAACAAAGGTGCTACTAGGTTGGGGAGAGATCAGACACCAATCGGCGTATTTGAAGATGAATGCGTTTTCTGCCATTCATTTAGAACCAGTGAGCAGGTAATATGCTGCATATCATTTACACATATCAGTAAAAAATGTCTGTTGAAGTCTTCTTATTTGTACTGGCACTAAAAATGTTCACTTTTCCTATGCCAGTTCCATGGTCTGATGGTACTGTATCACAATAGAAGGATTGTGCCCAGTGACGAGGGCAACCCTACCAACGCCATCTATGTCCACGAGAAATGCATGGTTTGGTAAGTTTCTTTATCCATCATATGGTTAACTCTTCATATTTAATTTATTTAGAATCATCATATGCAGTGTTCATCCATCCTTTTTATTCTTTACCCATGTTTCTGAAGGGCCCCAAGAGTGGAATCCAATGGTGATACTTTTAAGAACGTGGAGAGTGAAATCAAACGTGCTAAAAGATTAAGATGCAGTAGATGCAAACTTTGGGGAGCAGCGCTTGGTTGTATTGACAACTCCTGCAGAAAAAGTTATCATGTCCCATGTGCAAGGATGATACCAGAATGCCGCTGGGATGAAGTAAGCTTTTGAGTATAGCTTGTCCTTGATCCATTTATAAACACTGATGTTCTGACATGTCTAGTTTTGATTTTGAAGGAGAATCGCCGTGTTTGGTGCCCCAAGCATGCACCACCTGATGAGATGAGCTCGCCAACAATGGAGAGTGACACTCTTTCCCCCGTCCTTCAAAAGTACGCGATCTTTCTTCAACCTTCATGTTACTTGATTAAATCCTTCATTTTATAATTCAGTGTTGTATCTAGTCATTCCGGCCAATGTCCAGCTAAAGAAATTTCGGTCGATTGCCAAATGGAAGATGAACACATTAATCCATTACCGTGCGATGAGATGAGCTCACCAATAATTGAAAGCGACATTACTTCCGCTGTCCTTCAGAGGTACCCGATCTTTCTTCAACCTTCTTGTTACTTGATTAATCCTTCATTTTGTAACTCGGTGTTTTATCTAGTCATTCCAGCCAATGTCCAACTAAAGAAATTTCGGTCGATTGCCAAATGGAAGAGAAACACATTAATCCATTACCGGGCGGTGAGATGAGCTCACCAATAATTGAAACTGACATTACTTCCTCTGTCCTTGAGAAGTACGTGATCTTTCTTCAACCTTCATGTTACTTCATTAATCCTTTATTTTATAATTCAGTATTGTATGTATCTAGTCATTCCAGCCAATGTCCAGCTAAAGAAATTTCGGTCGATTGCCAAATGGAAGATGAACACATTAATCCATTACCGGGCGATGAGATGAGCTCACCAATAATTGAAACTGACATTACTTCCGCTGTCCTTCAGAAGTATGTGATCTTTCTTCAACCTTCATGTTACTTGATTAATCCTTCATTTTATAATTCAGTGTTGTATCTAGTCATTCCAGCCAATGTTCAGCTAAAGAAATTTCTGGCGATTGCCAAATGGAAAATGAACACAGTAATCCACTCGCCACATCAAATTCTTCTTTGCCTAGACAAGTGCCTGGGTATGCATTCTTTCTTTACCCTCCTTGGAGATGGTTCCGTTCGTCTGATTAATCATCAATCTTTCATTTTGTAGTTGATTTGTTGTATTTTGTTGTTCCAGCCAATATTTAGTTAAAGGAGGAACATCTGTCCTTCATAGAAGGGAAGATCTGCTAGTAGATCAGCTGAACACCTCGAGTTCTTTCTTGCCTCAGGGGTATGCGTGGCGGAGGTTACTGATCAGATGTTCAATCACTGTTGATTAATATTCTTCTATAATTTGCACTGTATTTCATCATTACAGCCAATGTTCGGACAGAGAAAGAATTTCTGCTAATCACCGGAGAGAAGAAAAGCTAGTAAACCAGTCTAGCACCCCTGTGGATCAATGGGTTTTGCTCGGTATATCTTTAAGTGCATCAGAAAAGGTAGCATTAGACTATGCTTGCAAACAATACTGTCCTTTTAGAGCATTTGGATATATCTGAACAGTACTCTCATTTAGAGCTTTTGGATGTATCTGAACAATACTCTCCTTTAAGAGCATTTGGATATATCTAAACAATACTAGCAAACATGTGTGTGGACAAGTAATGCAGCAATTTTAGTTTATGGTCAAATTTAATTTATATAATTTGCTGGTTTTCGAAATAAGTTCTGTTCCATACCAAGCTATTATAAAATTGTTTATGTTTGTCATCCAGGATTCCTTGAAGGAATTTGCATCCTTAACCAGTTCAACCTTGGCTGAGGAATGGGACAAAATGTGACCCATGTAATTGTGGGCAGAAACGCCGGTGATGCATGTGGCAGATCATATGAGGTCCTGATGGCGATACTCTCTGGGAAATGGGTTGTCACAGCCGGATGTTAGTATTAATCCATCTTACATCTCCCTTGTTTTGTATTGTTGATGATTATTGTAAATTTGTACTACCTCCAAACTCATGCTACATACTGCTTAATGTAATAAGCTGCTGGTCTATTTGCACTTCCATTTATCCGTGGCGATCTAAAACTTATGCTCGGCAGAGAATATCATTGCTCCTTGCACTGAAGCAGTTCACGTCATATTCATGTCTTAGGGATTGTGGATTGCTTGGTGGAACCGATTCCAGATCTAAAAACTTGCTTGGAAAAGCCGATCCCAGGCCCGGAAATTTCGTACGAGATGAATTTCTGTGATGGTTCATGCACATCAGGTTATGGACCAATGAAAGGAAGAGCTAGAGCTGCTGAACGGGTATGTAAACATGTCTGGCAATAATATATTATCTACGAATTCAATATAGAGAAAAACATATGTAGTGAAAACTGATCGCAGTTTGCCTTATGCATCAGTTCAGGGGATTGGTTTACAATCTTTTTGTCAAAAGGTTTGGGAATTGGTTTACATTCTTTTTCAAAAACCAAGTATAAATATGTACTTAAGTGTTCATGCAGAGGCTGTTTGATGTCAAAGGCTTTAAGTGCATCTTTAGAGAAATTTAGGTGTTCCATGGTCAGTATATTCCAAGAGCTTTTCTTTTATAAGGTGGGGTGCTAAACAGATTTTTATATGTTTTTTTTATGAAAACAGCAGCGCTGCTTTCTAGTATTAATTAAGGTAGAAGAAATTATACATAGAGTACAGAGGGAGCATTTGAGAAATCGAGGAAGCTGGAAACATCTTTTGCAGTGTTGTTTTACAAATTCTCTTTTGAAGTTTCATTTCCCTGAATGCGATGTTTTGGAATGCATTTCAATAGTCATGGATCTTATGAATGCATTTCATATATAATAAAAGCAACATTTTGATGCCTTTCTACAGCCAAATGATGAGAACATGATGTTTGCAGGCACCAAAACTGTTCTGGGGACTGCATTTCTGCCTCAGCGCCTACATAGACCCTGAAGACAGAGAAACCATCCGAAGACTCGTAGCAGCTGGTGAAGGGCAAGTACTGGAGGAATCAGCCCAGACCGGTTGCACGAGAATCTGAACAGGAATCCAGCGGAGGTGTACTTCATCTACGACAGTGGCCCTCCAAGGAAAATCACTTCGGATTTCGATCTTATCCTTGGCAAGGAGATTCAGGAGAGCATCGAGTACGCGAAATCGGGAGCGCAGGTGATCAGCCACACGAGGCTGCTTGATGCTATCCTGTGCTATGATGCGCGGATCCTGGACCGGAGGCTTCACCAAGATAAGTGAGTGAAGGGCACGCTTCGGGCGGTGGCTTTTCGGTGTTACCAGAGTTTTTTTGGGTTCAGCCCCCCACATGAGTTGCGAGGGGGGCTGTCAAAAGTTGACGAATCACACACTCTACTCACCCGTTAGGCTACAGGATGGTGTGTTTGTTGTTGTTTCGGTGCTGGATTGCTCATTTACCAGATTTTTAGTACTTGCGTCAGACGGTTGTTTCGCGGTGTTGAGGGTGCTTGTTGTGCAATGGTTTTACCTTTTTGGCGGTGACTGAAACATCTGTTGGGCTTGGGCAGCATCATATGTTTGGAATTGGATTGTCAACTCTGAAGAAGTCCTCAACTGTTACATCGCCGTGCTGGTTGCGGCGTCTTCTTCACCCTTTGTTCCTTGCATCTTTCTTTCGTATTTCGTTAGTCAAATTGATGATTTAGAACTATTCAAGTAGCCTTTTGCAGGCACACTTGATAGTATTGCATATTAGCTAGACATCAATAGGCTCTCACATAGTACGTGTCAAGGACCGGCCAACAGAGTAACACTACAACGGGACTGTAGCCCTGCAAGTGAGTTGGCTCTACAAAAGTCAGAGGCCAAACTCAAACAGGTTGTTCAGAAGAGTTTACATTGCATTTTCCATTCAGCCGACTCACCATGCATGTGCTGGACGAAAACATACCGCCTTTTGATTAGGCATATATACACATACACGCATGTGAGCGACAAAGATATCCTGCTGTCTTGTGACCTGTCAGCAGGCATAAGCGACGACACATGAACATCCAGTGGAGGCTAATAATCCCCAACTGACATGCACATGTAATGCCGGATAGCAAACCGCACTATTTCTACTCAGAAAAAGGGCAGCCCCAGTGCATGTAGCTCCCGCTTGCGCAGGGTCTGAGGAAGGGTCCGACCACTTTGCGTCTACATGCACTATTTCTACTAAAAAAACATTAATTTGTAGAGAAGAGAGAAGATGAATTCACTCGATGATCCAAGAAGACATACACTTTATTGGGTCCGACTTTAGTTAAGTTGACTGGAAAAGTATCCGGGTTTGTTGAATTTTTAGCCGTCGGATCTAAATCGGATGACTGAGGTGTCTTCTTCTACCTTCTGGGGCTCTCTCTTTCCTTTGATGTATCTTTCAGTGCCACGGCCAGCGATACTCCCGCGCACACCTACATGAAAAACAATATAAGCCGAGTACTCAAACGACTTGGCGAAGGCCAAATCCACCTCGACAAAGACGATGCCAAGTGTTACACTCGGCAAAGTCAACCCGGCTTACCCAACGATCGGCTTACACTGCATTAAGCCGAGTGGCCAACGCTCGGCTTACAGCGAAACGCAAGGCAACAATATGCTTTTCCTGTGGTGCGACTACGGTGATGCCATTGTCCCCAACCATTCTTCTAAACAGCCCCACATCATATTCTTCTTTGGCGCCGCCAGCCCCAACTCACACCCGAATCGTCAAGCCTCCAACTCCCCTCCATCGGTGACGCTGCTATCGCATCATCCCCGGCTTCGGGTCGCTCCTGTTTGAGGCCTCACCGGCGCCATGCTCCTCGTTGGCGCTCGATGTGGTGCCCCTTTCCATCTCGGGGCGTGCCTCCTCTTCTCCCCCAAATTAGGCCCGACTACATGAGCATGGCCAATGACCCCATGGTGAACCAACACGTGGTGACCCCCAACGCTCTCGATAACCCATACTACAAGAATGTCCTCGCGCACAAGGTGATTTCTCGTCAAGGCAAAATCAAGAGGACAGTCGTCAACCACTGGTCCATCCATGAATCATCATGCTATCGCGTTAATTTGTTTGTGCGCTTTACTTTTTGCACTGTCTGAGGTCACTTACTTGTGTTTTTTCGTTCAAATTTTATGCATGTATTTAGTTATTCCTGAAAATTGCTTTTGGAGCTCGGCCTCCATGGAGGCCTCCAAATTCAAATTTCATCAAAATTCATATTTTATGTTTCAAAAAATTCTGAAAGAAATACATATATGCATGAAGGCATAAACACATGTGTGTAAATTTTCAGGGTAAAATACGTTGAAATGAGGGTTGTGCAAAAAAAGAAAAAATGTGAATTTTTAACACATGCTACTATTCATCCTCCTATGCCATGAATTTGTCTTTATTATACAGATGAACATATCGCATTTCAAGGTATTTCATCCTAAAAATTTACACACATACACATAACATCTTTTGTTTACTTGCACAATTTTTTCAGATTTTTTGAAGCTGAAAAGTTTGAATTTTGACTTTTTCAAAAAATTTGAGCTCCAGTGAGCTCGGTCACCAAAATGACGTTCTCGTTATTTCCACGGTTCAAATTCTTTGGATGCTTATTGGTGACGCAGTTAGGGCATCTCCAAGGCCTTCTTCTAAAATGTACACAATATATGTCCGTGGACTGGTCCGGACCAGTCCGCGGACACGATAGGGGAGCTGATCATCCAACTGCATCCTCTAAACGCCTGTGGCCAGGCCCCGGCCAATTTTCATTTCAAATGCATAACAATATGAGAGATAGTTAAAGTGGGAGGTTCACATAGCGTCCGATCACAACCAAAAAGAAAGCGAATGTTTATAGTTTTTACATGTGCTCGATCACAAAAGTATCAATCCGTGCAAAAAAGCTACACTTTTGCCCTGCCAGAGCGGCAATCTGAACCTGCTCGCTCACCCTACCGCCACCTCCTCCTCACGACCCTCCTCCTTGGACACAAAGCGCTTCAACATCTTGACATGGGCGACGTGCACGATCATCGCCGCATCATCATCCAACTCGTTCATCCTCATGGTCAACATCTTTGAATCCTCTGAAGCGGCCCCGACCTCAACTCTCCTCTCTTAGAGCTTGTTCTTCTTCTATTCGAGGTCGATCTTCTTCTCGGTCGTCGTCATTAAGATGTTAAACCTCCCAACCTTCTTTTCCTCCTTCACATCGGAGCGCTTGACACATTCCTCACCCCTCCTTGCCAGATGTCCCTGAATGTTTCCGTTATCTTGGCTATCGCCCCTTCTCACTTCTCCTTCTCTCCTCCCACTTCTTTCCTCGGAACACCATTCTAACCATCTTAGGCTGCTCTTCTGTTGGGTCAGTTGGATCACTCGCTTCTTCCTCGGTGCCGATGCCAATGGTCTTGATGGAGTTGGCAATGGATAGTTGCCACTTGGTTTCCGCATTCAATTTAGGTCCTCACTTCTATGAAGAAGACTATGCTGATGGAAAAAAGAGCTCGTTGGATTGGTGATTCCAAACCTGCTTTTTGTAAGCTCTCCAGAGAATTGCTGCTTTGGTTTGGTGATCATTGTGCTCTTGTTCCATTCATCTTGTATAACCGCAATGTGATTGTGTCTATACTTGATAGTTGCCTTAGCATGAAATAATTTGGTGTTTTCATCTGCAAGCTTAATCCATCTAATAGCTTCCTTGCTATGATAGATGGTTAATCAAATGTTGTTTCAGAATCTCTCTCTATCACAGGGATTTTGTGGCAAGACACATTGTTCTGGATTTGGGAGACAAAGGAGGATGATCGAGGATGCGTTCACACGAGGTTTTTATCCAAGTTCAGCCCCGCTGTAGAAGAGGTAATACGTTACTCCTACTGATGATAATCTGGGCTCGTACAAGGGATCTCAGTACAAAGATCCTATATAATGTTGGTATGTGTGTCTGTACACATGCCCCGTGGGTGCCCTAACCTTGCCTTATATAGGGCCGGCAAGGCTATGATCATACAACGGCCAAATCGTGGCAACGACACATTAAATGTCATACTACTTTGTGTCATACAAAAGCATACTAGGTTTCAGAATATGATAACATATTGTTTGGCTAATCACAATCGTACTGAGTCGTGTATTGCTGTTTGGCTTCAAAGAGGCCCCCCTTATATGGAGGAGCTCTTGACAGCTAATTGTAATCCTTTTACCTAAGGAATAAACTCCTGATTTCCTCGCAAAATAAATAAACAAATAAATAAAGTAAGGCAATTTAAGATACTAACTTATTGTAGAACGCATTATGAAAGTAGTATCGTATACTAGTATCAAATGCATGATACTAATATATGATATTCACCGACCTGGGCAGCCTTAACTATGTTGTACCGCTCGTCTTGATGGCGGGCAAACCCTCAACGACACCTTATGCGCCCGTTTCTTCACTTTTCAAAAAACGGGCGCACACCCCACCTGCTGCGCCGAGCCAGCCCATTGTCCTTTTTCTTCTTCTGTTTAAACTGAAGCAAAACAAAAAAGGTGCGAGGTGGAGTTCAAACTCAGGATCTCCGGGTTTTGAGAGCAGAGCACCAACGATCGAGACAAGTCAACAGATGTGCCTACATACTTCTATTACATTATTTGTTCTTTGTCGAGGTCGCGGAATCCCCAAGTTTTGGGATGCTTCCCAAACCAATTTTTTTGGAATGGTTTATTATAATTATTTACTTTACTTTACTTTAATTTTTTCCTTTCCCATTTTCTGTTCCTTTTTTCTTTTACTAAATGCCTGAAGTTTTTGCAATTCATGAATTCTTTTCAAAATCAATGAACTATCTTTTCGAAATGGATGAACTTTTTCAAAGTTGATGATATTTTTTCAAATTGATGAACTTAAAAAACAATGAATGTTTCTCAAAATTATTAAAAAATGTTGAATGAGTATTCGAAAATTGTTGAACAAGTGTTTGAAAAATGTTGAATAAGTATTAAAAATGTTGAACAAGTATTTGGAAAAGTATTTAAAAAAATGTTGAACAAGTATTTGAAAAAAAATGTTGAATAAGTATTTATAAAATGTTGAACAAGTATTTGAAAATTGTTGAACAAGGATTTTGAAATATGTTGAACAAGTATTTAAAAACTCTTGAACAAGTATTTGAAAACAATATTGAGCAAGTATTTAAAAAATGTTGAACAAGTACATGAACAATGTTGAACAAGTATTCGAAGAAATGTTGAACAAGGATTTTGGAAATATTGAACAAGTATTTGAGAAAATGTTGATCATGAATATAAAAATGTTGAACATGTGTTTGAAAAATGTTGAACAAGTATTTAAAAAATGTAGATCAAGTATTTGAAAAAGATTGATCATGTATAAAAATATATTGAATAAGTATTTGAAAATGTAGAACATGTATTTTAAAAATGTTGAACAAGTATTTTTTTTAATCATATATATATAATAATGTAGAATGAAAAAAAAGAAACAAAGAAAAACAAAAAAACAAACACAATAAACCAAAGAAAAAAGGAAAATAAATAAAAAATGAAGACACAAATGAAAAAACCCAGAGAAGAAAAGAAAAACAAAAAAAAAAACAAAATAAGGAGAAAGCCTGGCTCTTCTTTTCTATACTAGTAAGCGTGCACGTGCAACGCACATATCGTTAAGAATTCATGGGTCGCTCTTTTCTAACCTCTCCTGCTAAGGTGATAAGAGCATCTACAATCAGACTGGACAAATATGACCCACCCCCTATAAGTCCACTGACATATCCGTGCAGTTTCCGAAAGTGTCTCCTTTTGTCCATCCATAAGGCCATGCCCCCAAATTGTCATTCACATGCATATGATTGGTTAGGATAAAGAAAGAGAGAAAAAACAAAGAATGGTGAAAGAAATAAAGTGGTCTGGGATGGACCGCGTTCAATGTAGCGGACTCCTGGACACCCGCATTTCTTTCCCATATATGAACTGGGTTTGAGTTTTCGCAAACAGCAAAAATATATGATGAAGTAAGGGGTCCAATTGGGTGGTCTTTTTCCTTCTCTCTATCCGGATTGTCCATCCGAACAAATGGGGTCAAAGTAATGGGGGTCCAATTGTCGACAAACATACCATACCTGACATGTTTTATCTTCCGATGGACACATCAATCTATTGATCATCATTAAAAGAGTGCATGATATTAGTTACAACCAACTAACTACAAGATCCTGGTATTCACCTAACCAATTCTAAAAACACCTAAACTCTTACCAAAGTCATTAGTTCATGCACAAATTTATTGCTCCCTCCCTCACACGCACGCAGGCATGCACCCACGCATGCACACACACACACACACACACAACTTCGTTTAAAATAAAACAAGGTGACAGAGTCTTCAGATGGTTAATCTCTTCGTAGATGTTCCAGATGCAGCATACTCGGAACATCTTGGCCCATATGATAATGAAGAAAAAAGATAAAGTTCATAAGAAGTAGGTTAGTGACCTTAAGATAAATATGAATTACTCCCTCCATCCAACAATATAAGATTGTTTTTCAAGCTAACATAGCTTGAAAAACATTCTTATATTATGGGACGTAGGGAGTACCTTTTACAAATAACTTCGAAAGCACAATTCTCTGATTTGAAACCACAATCTCCCACACTTACGTCTTCTCAAGCAGTACTACAGTGATATTTTCTGCCAAGCGAAACATCAAAATAGCTAAGAAATATCAAGATAGCTTACAAACAGAAAATGGGTTAATTAGTAGTACTATCATACTATACTCGAGAAAATAGCATTCTTTCAATATCTAGAATTAGAAACCATCGATGATTTAGTATGATTGACACATTTACTGGGATGTGACATGCCATCTGCTCTCTGATGTCTCATAACATTACTAAACAAAGAGATTGTTTGAAATAGTATAGATCACAGTATTTCTGCTAAAAATAATTGCTGAAACTTGAGTTTAAAATGCAATGCACGAATGTATCCATTGTGAAAAAATCAATAAGGGGAAAATGGGAGTCGCGTACCTGCCCAGACCGCAATAGTTTCAGCTTGGGATCTTGTTGCTAATTGAAGTGGATTAATATATGGTAAATTGAATTAAAATGGAGTAAATGTGTCCCACAAATGCAATAAACCTTTGGAAAAATAATCGATGACGGAGATTCAGGATAAAAACGCACCACGGCTCAGCTGAAAATTTGGGATGAATTGCTTTCGAAAAACAGAATATGTCTAAATTAGTGCACGGCCGATGACAAAAATTATTGATCAAAGTATCTTCCACTAATAATTGTGTTCATCTTGCATTGTTGGTTCACATGTCGGCATTAAGTATCTAAGCATGAGCTTCTTATACTTAAAAATATATATCAATATGAATAAGTATACTGAGTGTCTAACATGCTTAAAAAGGAGGATGGTAGAAACTGCAACACATGATTGGAGATAACCCAGTGTTTATATTTAGCTAGCAACATGGCGTCTCAGTAGACAATACACCCAGGGAAGAACCAGATTGTTATGGCAGGAAACGTCTCACGAATTGCTTCAGAACCAAGGATGGCGACACTACTAATTGATCCATTGTCGATCTGGCTCACCAACTGCCACTTCACACAGTAGCTGCAATTGAAGTTACAACTTAGTAAAAGTTAAACTGACAAACAAGAAGTAGCTCCAGCTCCAGCTTGAAACTCATACCATTTCTATTGCAATTTGTAAAAATGCCTAACCTGCAAATGGTAATTTGCATGCTTTGGCAATCACCCGGGAGCATCCTCCACATGCAAATGGTGAGTAGCAAAGCGTTGCAATGAACATGGTTCCCACCTTCTTCCACTATCTCCACTCTCCAGCGGTCACAACACTCTTTCTTTCAACAGTTGCATATCCTTTTTCATGTCTATAAGAAACATAGGGTTTGATGGACAAAATATTTTATGAAACTTATAAAAGTCAAAAGCATCTACAAATGAAAATCAAGTACGTTTACTATTTATCTCTTCTATCATCATTGCTGGATTTACAGTTCATGTAATGGAGCAAATGCAAGGAGGAACATATCGATCAGGTTGATGGCAGTATACTTAAACACTGTCTCCAACTTCCTCTTAAGTTTTTCTAATTCCCTCCGCAGATTCAGAAATCACAAGTCACCTCAGTTTTCTGTTCATAACAGATGGTGGAACTGCACGTAGATGGCCAATACCAGGATTTTGAGTAATCTGTCGAGCTCCACATTCTGGGTCTCTGGCGCGTGAAAAAAATTGCGGGCCGATGCACGTCTGCGGTGAGCAAAGAGACAGCGGCGGCGATGCTTCAGTCTTTGGCGTGAGGAAACAGCGGGGCCGCACTTGCTTGCGACGGCAGTGACGGGCGGCCTTTGCTGGTGTGGGTGGAGGAACATCTGCGACAGGGGGTAATAGTCTTACAGTGTGCATCTGTTGTTCTTTGAATCTAGAAGCGGAACACAATGCTAGTAAATAAAAAGACTAAAAACATAAAGAGCTATGGCATTGTATATTTTGTATATCTGGAGATCAAAACATCTAACTTTCTTGAAAGCACGAGGAATTTTTCAATGAACAGCATAGATATTACTGTTATTTTTTCCTGAGAGAAGTACCATGTGTGTTTCAAACTGGTCTATAGATATCATATAGTCCTACCTGGCTACGATGTCAAGTCATGTCTTCTTAACTTTTAGACAGTTACACGACTTCTTTTCCATACCACTCCACAGTACATGGGGTTGATGCATATTGAAATTCCTTCTTTCCAGAAAATGACAGAACATAAGTTGCTAAAATATATGGTATATGATATATAATAAGTAGGAGGGAGTGCAACACTTACATACATGTGAAAAAGGCCAAGTCTTATGATAACATCTGCAAGATTAGAATTAGCCTTGCCCATAAGTTGAAAGAGCTTCTTTCTTTTCATTGTGAAGTCCCCAGTCTTCTCCATGATAAGGTTGGTTTCAGTAAATTCCTCAACCATATCATCAACCTATTGAAGTAGTGTGTTTAGAACTTGAAACCTTGCAGCCAGTTGGAAATAGTTTGTTCACTTTGCTCAATCACAGTACCTGCCGTATGTAATGATCAAGAGCGATGCTCTAACAAGGAACACTTGAAATGATCTGAATTCCATCTGTGTCTAAACTTTTAAGAACTATATAATCAAGACCTCCTTTCATCCAAGTTGTACGGGATGGCTTCTACACTACTGCATAATCAAGTAATTGTAAAATAAATGCCATCATGTGAGGATATAATACATGTTTAGTGTTATAAAAGTGGATTAGGCGCTAGGTGCCATATGACTGGGTGCCTATATACTTATGCATGGACTGCCACTCACATAACCCACTGCGCCTTGTACAACAAGTATTTGCAAACAATTAAGAACGCTAGTATCCAGGAGCCATATAAAGGTTCAGCCAAACACAAATTAAATTCAGAGCAATTCTCTTGACCCTCAATGGTCTTTATCAAATACCAGCAATCATTATCACCAAAATAAATTGGATTGATCGTGCACATACACGGAAATGAAAGAAGAAGGATAGGTACAAATCAATGAGGAAAACTACACTATTTAGCAGTTTACACAACAACAGGCCAGCTCGCGAGTAGCACGGACATACCAGCAGTTTCCACGATAACAGACCAGCTCGTGAATATCATGGACATACCCGTCCTTCCTCATCTCCGGAAGCCATCCCAAAAGCATGATTCCTGACCATATAAAGATACTGCTCAGCTTAATGACCACCAACGTTGAAGAGCACAGCAGAGCCATAATGGAAGAGAGCCACATAGCGACAGCAAATTATGTTATTCTTCACTCCAATGCCCTACAAAAACGTGAAATAAATGGGGTTACACTGAAATCACTTACCATGATCTCTGGAGGGAATTCAGAGTAGCAGAGCGTAATGTAGTTTAGCGACCAGGTGGATGGATTTACCACGTCGCTCCCATGCTGTAAAACAGTAAAAGATTGGATAAAGAAAAGCAAACAAAGGTCGTTTTTCATTCCTCGTCACCAAACCACCGCAGCCTCCCACGACAACGTGAGGTGAGAGATTGAAAAACACAGTAGCCCACAAGGTCTTCCTTGCAGAACTATCATCAAACACCCAGCGTACAACCACCTACGCGTTCTAACTTCTAACTCACCTGATGAACAGGAAGTAGGCCTTGATGGGGATGTAGCGCGCTAAGCCTTCTTCCTCCTCGCCTGGATCCAGGCCCAGTAGATCGAGCTCCCAAGGCCAAAGTCGCAAGCGTCATTGGGGGCGGTTGCGGCGACCGCCACGACCAAGGCCTTGTGCAGAACTGTTCTTCTTCCTCTGCTCGATCTGTCGAGGGCGGCGGGGAGAGGGACCGAGAATGCGACGGGCGTTGGACTCGCGTGGGGGCGATAGGGCTGGGCGGAGGGGAGGCAGCGCTTAGGATGGAATTGTTCCGTCAATCAGGGCCACGCGGATTCGGGAGACGCGGTGCGGTAGGACGGTTGGCAGACGCGTCTGCCGGCAGAACATTAGATCTGAATCGTTGATCTGGGTGATAAACTATTGATGGGATATAGGCAGTAGGATCTGTTTAAGTTGATTTGATCGGACAGTCCTGATTATCCCGTGTACTGTTTGTTAGGTGGTTTTAGGGGGATTCAGGTTTGCTCTTTTAATAGTAGTGTAGATAAGTATATGGTGCTCCCTACTAGTCAACACGAACACGGTGTTAGCCAGTGGCTGGCTGGCTGCGCTACTTCACTCCAGCTGGTCTAATTTTCCAACCCTCAAAAAAAGCTGGTCTAATTTTCTACAATGCTTTTGCATAATATGTTCCCGTCAATCCTTTCCTGCCATCTTCTTTCCCGGCAATCCTTTCCCGCCATCCTTTTTCTGCCATCTTGTTTCCTGCCAACCCTTCTGTTCCCACCATCTTTCTCTTCTCGACGTATAAACCCCCCCCCCCCCCCAACACGGAAAGGTTGGTAAGCAGGGGTAGCCAGCAAATTCAAGATGGATAATAGGATAGTTCAATGGGGCGAACTCATCAGTAATGACACCATACTGAATGAGTTGGATCACGCATTAAGTAGGTGCGGGTGGCCTGCAAGGACCTTTGAGGAGATATGGAAAGAATTTCTCAGGTTGCATCAAAGGTGGAAGAAGCAATATCATAAGAGTGCAACTTTCCTAAGAATTGCAGCAGAATCAATCATCTTGAGGGAGGATGACTAGTTTCAATCATCTTGAGGGAAGACGACTAGTTCCAATCATCTTGGGAGAGGGCGACTAGTGGTAATCATCTCGAGGGAGGATGACTAGGACTAATCATCTTGCAGGAGGACGATTAGTTCCACTCGTCTTGCCCCAAGACGACGCCATATTATTTGTGTAATAATGTATCTAAACCATGCATTATTTCTGTAAATTAATAAAAAAATATATTATTTAAAAAAAACAGGACACGAGTAACTACTCACCATGAATCCACTAATTGCTGCTGGATTGGCGGTAGGGCTTGCTTCTATTGGATATGGAGTTGGTCAAAGTACTGCTGCAGAACAAGTGGTAGAAGGTATTGCGAAACAGCCAAGAGCAGAAGGTAAAATACGAGGTACTTTATTGCTTAGTCTAGCTTTTATGGAAGCTTTAACAATTTATGGACTAGGCAATATCCCTCTTTCTATTGTTGTTGTTCGCTACACACATCACTATCCATGCCATCCGCGAACGTGAAAACGTATGTTGTTAACACTGTCATCACTTTGACTGGGTCATTGGAATGTTGTTATGACATGAACTTTCCATGTCACTATGTGTGCCTTTTCCATAGGTGTTTAGATCAGCGAGCCTTAGGTCAATCCAATCTTCGAAGCTCTCTCGGTGCCACCATAACCAAATGTTAGTCATCAAGAATAGCTTGTTTGATTTGTGTTCTTCATAAAGACAATGTCTAGGGGTATGGCGGCATCCAGATGAGTAGATCCGTGCGATTAATTGGAAAAAGAATCACCGGACGTGACGTAGGCTTGCGCTGATCGAAGTAGATTGAATAGCAAAAATCGTCCTCCACAATACACGGTTCGAGCTCTTGTTCGTCTGAATTGATTCTCTACATTGTTGAGTATATTGTGTACGTGTATATTTGTGTGTAGGGTCCATTTCCTGTTTTCTTTGTATAGTTAAAGTTATAGTCCACCTTTATACTTATATATACGTGCCTGGTGCATCGATCAATACATCGAGATTGCACAGCCCATATCTTGTCCTTCTACATGGTATCTATCGCAGCACGATCCTAACCCTAATAGCCGCCGCCACAGCGCCCGCCGCCGCCGCCCGCCCGCCGCCCCGCGCCTCCACGCAGCGCCCGCCGCCGCCCGCCGCCGCTTCTCCCATTGCCGTCACCAGCCGCCGCCACCCTCCTTACAGTCGCCGCCGCGCTCTGGTCACCGCCGCCTCTCCACCACCTCGCCCGCCGCTGCCGCGCCTCTCTCCAAGGCCGCCGCTTGCTCCCGCTTCCGCCAACGCACCCGCACCATCACCTCCCACCCGCGCCGCACCCCTCCCCTCCCCTCCCACCCGCGTCGCCACCCTTCCCCTCCTCTCCCACCCGCGCCGCACCCGCACCACCCCGTCTCCCTCCACCCACAACGAGTCCCGAACCCTAGCCATGAGCTCCTCCTCGTCCACCGTTTCCAACCCGTTCGCTGGTCCCGACGTCACTCTCGTCCGCGACCTCAACATCCATGAGCGTGTTCCGGTCAAGCTTGATCACACCACCGCGTCCTACTCCGCCTGGAAGCGGTATTTTTCGCTTGTGTTCCGTGAGTACCTCCTGCACGGCCACGTGGACGTCACCGTGGACTCGACACTCATGATCAACGACGAGGAGTGGATGATCCTCGACGCCACCATCATCCGCTGGTTCTACCTCACCATCTCCAGCGACCTCTTCCACACCGTGGTGGACGACGAGGACGACGCCTATGCGATATGGACCAAGCTCAACGGCCTCTTCACAGACAATCGGCTGCAGCGCAAGGTCCTGCTCTATGGTGAGTTTTACGGGTGCCAGCAACTTGACTCATCCATCGATGATTTTTGCATGCGCCTCAAGAAGCTCGCCGATGAGCTCCGTGATCTCGGGGAAAAGATCGGCGACGAGCTCCTCATCAGCACCCTCTCCGGCGGCCTCAACGAGGACTTCGGGAACGCCGCCTCCAACCTCACCCTCATCCCAGAGCCCACCTTCGCCAAGGTGGCCGCGTACCCTCAAGTTGGAGGAGCGCCCGGATGCGGGTGGCGCGGACTCGCGCGACCCACACCGCCTCGTCGCAGGCACCAGCGGTTCGCCCGCCACCGCCGCGCCGACGCCGCTTCTGGCGGCGCCCGCCTTTTCCCGCCCAAGACCGCCGCTTCTTCCGCCGCCAGCCGGGCGGCCAACCAGGGGGGTCGCGGCGATCGCCGTGGCGGCCGCAGCGAGGCGCAGTGCTCGAGGAGGCGCCCGCCCACCGCAGCGAGCTTCTCAGCCGGCCCCGTGGTACGCCGGCCAGAACACATGGACCGGCGTTGTACACGCCTACTCCATGCCGGTTCCTCGGGCCCCTGCCCCGGGCATTCTCGGCACCCGACCTTAGCCACACCAGGCGTACTACGCCGCGCCGCAGCCCTACGCAGCGTACTACGCCGCGCCGCAGCCCTACGCGGCGCCCTACGGTCAGCAGCCGCCGCCACGTGGGCCGCCGCTGCTGCCCTTGACGGCCGCGCCGCCTCTCCCGCCGGCACCATGGGACTCGGCCCTCCTGGCGGCTCTCCACAACGCTCCTTCCTTGTCCAGCTACACCGACAGCGGCGATTGGTACATGGACAGCGGCGCCACAGCTCACATGGCGTCGTATCCCGGTAACCTCCACACCGCCCATCCCGTCCACACCTCCAACCGCATCACCATCGGTGACGGCTCTTCCCTTCCCATCACTCATATTGGTCATACATATTTTCCGTCTAACTCCACTCCTATATCCATGTCTAATATTCTAGTCTCTCCTGAACTTATTAAAAATCTTGTTTCGCTTTCTCTTACACGTGAAAATCCGGTTACCGTTGAATTTGACGAATGTGGTTTTTCTCATATGACGCCTTTCGCCGAATGGTGCTCCACCGATGTGACAGCCCCGACGAGCTCTACCCGGTTCACTCCGCCACCTCCACCACTTCCGCCGCCCCTGTCGCTCTCGCCACCGGAGTGGATCTTTGGCATGCTCGCTTGGGTCATCCTAATCCTGCCACCCTTCGCCACATACTTGAGTTTTTCTTTCACGTGTAATAAGAACGAGGATCACTCGTGTCATGCATGTCGCCTCGGCAAACATGCTCGTCTTCCGTTTAGGGCTTCTTCTTTTGTTGCATCGTACCCGTTTGAGTTATTTCATAGTGATGTTTGGACATCTCCTGTTGCCAGTAATACGGGCTTTCTTTATTATCTTGTCATACTTGACGATTTTTCGCATTATGTGTGGACCTTCCCGTTGCGCCGCAAGTCGGATGTTATATCCACTCTCGCCGCTTTCTACTCTTATGTTCTCACGCAGTTTGTGTTGGAAATATGCCCTAGAGGCAATAATAAAAGGATTATTATTATATTTCCTTGTTCATGATAATTGTCTTTTATTCATGCTATAATTGTATTATCCGGAAATCGTAATACACGTGTGAATACATAGACCACAATATGTCCCTAGTGAGCCTCTAGTTGACTAGCTCGTTGATCTATATATAGTCATGGTTTCCTGACTATGGACATTGGATGTCAATGATAACGGGATCACATCATTAGGAGAATGATGTGATGGACAAGACCCAATCCTAAGCATAGCACAAGATCGTGTAGTTCGTTTTGCTAGAGCTTTTCCAATGTCAAGTATCTCTTCCTTAGACCATGAGATCGTGTAACTCCCGGATACCGTAGGAGTGCTTTGGGTGTGCCAAACGTCACAACGTAACTGGGTGACTATAAATGTGCGCTACAGGTATCTCCGAAAGTGTCTGTTGGGTTGACACGGATCGAGATCGATTTGTCACTCCGTGTTACGGAGAGGTATCACTGGGCCCACTCGGTAGTGCATCATCATAATGAGCTCAAAGTGACCAAGTGTTTGGTCACGGGATCATGCATTACGGTACGAGTAAAGTGACTTGCCGATAACGATATTGAACAAGGTATTGGGATACCGACAATCGAATCTCGGGCAAGTAACATACCGATTGACAAAGGGAATTGTATACGGGATTGTTTGAATCCTCGACATCGTGGTTCATCCGATAAGATCATCGAGGAGCATGTGGGAGCCAACATGGGTATCCAGATCCCGCTGTTGGTTATTGCCCGAGAGCCGTCTCGGTCATGTCTACGTGTCTCCTAACCCGTAGGGTCTACACACTTAAGGTTCGGTGGCGCTAGGGTTGTATGAATATGAGTATGCAGTAAACCGAATGTTGTTCGAGTCCGGATGAGATCCCAGACGTCACGAGGAGTTCCGGAATGGTCCGGAGGTAAAGAATTATATATAGGAAGCATTGTTTTGACCATCGGGAAAGTTTGAGGTCACCCAGATTGTACCGACCACCGGAAGGGTCCTGGGGTCCACCGGTGGGGCCACCCATCCCGGAGGGCCCCATGGGCTGAAGTGGGGAGGAACCAGCCCATAGCGGGCTGGTGCGCCTTGGCCCACCCGCGCCTAGGGTTGAAACCCTAGGGTGGGGCGCCCACTGCCTTGGGGCACTCCACCTTGGCCGCCGCCCCTTGGGAGATGGGATCCCCACGGGCGGCGCCCCCACAGGGGCCTATATAAAGGGAGGGAGGGGCAGCCGCACTGAGTTCTGGCGCCTCCCTTCCTCGCTACACCTCTTCCTCCTCCGTCATGAGCTTGGCGAAGCCTGCCGAGAATCTGCTGCTCCACCACCACCACGCCGTCGTCTTTGCTGCTGGAGCCATCTTCCTCAACCTCTCCTTCCCCTTGCTGGATCAAGAAGGAGGAGACGCCATCCGCCTCGCACGTGTGTTGAACGCGGATGTGCCGTCTGCTCGCACTCGGTCATCGGTGATTTGGATCACGGCGAGTACGACTCCATCATCCACGTTCTAGTGAACGCTTCCGCACACGCATCTACAAGTGGTATGTAGATGCAATCTCTCTCCCATGACTCGTTGCTTAGATGAACTCATAGATGGATCTTGGTGAAACCGTAGGAAATTTTTAATTTTCTCGCAACGTTCCCCAACAAAGGGCATCATGAGCTAGGTCTATGCGTAGTTCTCTATTGCACGAGTAGAACACAATTTTGTTGTGGGCGTAGATCTTGTCAACTTGCTTGCCGCTACTAGTCTTATCTTGCTTCAGCGGTATTGTGGGATTTGCGGCCCGGACCAACCTTACACGCACGCTACGTGAGACCGGTTCCACCGGTGACATGCACTAGTTGCATAAGGTGGCTGGCGGGTGTCTGTCTCTCCCACTTTAGTTGGAGCGGATTCGATGAAAAGGGTCCTTATGAAGGGTAAATAGAAGTTGACAAAATCACGTTGTGGTTATTCGTAGGTAAGAAAACGTTCTTGCTAGAACCCAATTGCAGCCACGTAAAGGATGCAACAACAATTAGAGGACGTCTAACTTGTTTTTGCAGCAATTGTCATGTGATGTGATATGGCCAGAAGTTGTGATGAATGATGAATGACATATTGTGATGTATGAGATCATGTTCTTGTAATAGGAATCACGACTTGCATGTCGATGAGTATGACAACCGGCAGGAGCCATAGGAGTTGTCTTTATTTTTGTATGACCTGCGTGTCATTGAAGAACGCCATGTAAATTACTTTACTTTATTGCTAAACGCGTTAGCCATAGAAGTAGAAGTAGTCGTTGGCGTGACAACTTCATGAAGACACGATGATGGAGATCATGATGATGGAGATCATGGTGTCATGCCGGTGACAAGATGATCATGGAGCCCGAAGATGGAGATCAATGGAGCTATATGATATTGGCCATATCATGTCACTACTATATAATTGCATGTGATGTTTATTATGTTTATGCATCTTGTTTACTTAGAAAGACGGTAGTAAATAAGATGATCCCTTACAACAATATCAAGAAGTGTTCTCCCCTAATTGTGCACCGTTGCTAAAGTTCGTCGTTTCGAAGCACCACGTGATGATCGGGTGTGATAGATCCTTACGTTCACATACAATGGGTGTAAGACAGTTTTACACATGCAAAACATTTAGGGTTAACTTGACGAGCCTAGCATGTACATACATGGCCTCGGAACACGGAGACCGAAAGGTCGAACACGAGTCGTATGGAAGATACGATCAACATGAAGATGTTCACCGACGATGACTAGTCCGTCTCACGTGATGATCGGACACGGCCTAGTCGACTCGGATCGTGTAACACTTAGATGACTAGAGGGATGTCTAATCTGAGTGGGAGTTCATTAAAATAATTTGATTAGATGAACTTAATTATCATGAACTTAGTCTAAAACCTTTGCAAATATGTCTTGTAGATCAAATGGCCAACGCTCATGTCAACATGAACTTCAACGCTCCTAGAGAAAACCAAGCTGAAAGATGATGGCAACAACTATACGGACTGGGTCCGGAACCCGAGGATCATCCTCATAGCTGCCGAAACAATATGTCCTAGAAGGACCGCTAGGTGATGCACCGTCCCGGAGAACCAAGACATTATGAATGCTTGGAAGTCTCGTCGATGATTACTCCCTCGTTCAAGGCGGCATGCTTTACAGCTTAGAACCGGGCTCCAAAAGCGTTTTGAGCAACACGGAGCATATGAGATGTTCGAGGAGCTAAAACTAGTTTTCCAAGCTCATGCCCGGGTCGAGAGATATGAAGTCTCCGACAAGTTCTATAGTTGTAAGATGGAGGAAAACAGTTCTGTCAGTGAACACATACTCAAAATGTCCGGGTTGCACAACCGCCTGTCCCAGTGGACATAAACCTCCTGACGAGGCAGTCATTGACAGAATCCTTGATCGCTCCCACCAAGCTACAAGAGCTTTGTGATGAACTACAATATGCAGGGAATGGTGAAGACCATTCCCGGTATTCTCAATGCTGAAGTCAGCAGAGGTTGAAATCAAGAAAGAACATCAAGTGTTGATGGTCAATAAAACCATTAAGTTCAAGAAGGGCAAGGGTAAGAAGAACTTCAAGAAGGACGGCAAGGATGTTGCCGCGCCCGGTAAACAAGTTACCGGGAAGAAGTCAAAGAATGGACCCAAGCCTGAGACAGAGTGCTTTTATTGCAAAGGGAAGGGCCACTGGAAGCGGAACTGCCCCAAATACTTAGTGGACAAGAAAGCCGGCAACACTAAAGGTATATTTGATATACATGTAATTGATGTGTACCTTACCAGTACTCGTAGTAACTCCTGGGTATTTGATACCGGTGCCGTTGCTCATATTTGTAACTCACAGCAGGAGATGCGGAATAAGCGGAGACTGGCGAAGGACGAGGTGATGATGCGCATCGGGAATGGTTCCAAGGTCGATGTGATCGCCGTCGGCACGCTACCTCTACATTTACCTACGGGATTAGTTTTAAACCTCAATAATTGTTATTTAGTGCCAAGTTTGAGCATGAACATTTTATCAGGATCTCGTTTAATGCGAGATGGCTACTCATTTAAATCCGAGAATAATGGTTGTTCTATTTATATGAGAGATATGTTTTTTGGTAATGCTCCGATGGTCAATGGTTTATTCTTAATGAATCTCGAACGTAATATTACACATATTCATAGTGTGAATACCAAAAGATGTAAGGTTGATAACGATAGTCCCACATACTTGTGGTAATCGCCGCCTTGGTCACATTGGTGTCAAGCGCATGAAGAAGCTCCATTCTGATGGACTTTTAGAGTCTCTCGATTATGAATCATTTGACACATGCGAACCATGCCTCATGGGCAAAATGACCAAGACTCCATTCTCCGGTACAATGGAGCGAGCAACCAACTTATTGGAAATCATACATACCGATGTGTGCGGTCCAATGAGCGTTGATGCTCGCGGAGGATATCGTTATGTTCTCACTCTCACTGATGACTTGAGTAGATATGGGTATGTCTACTTGATGAAACACAAGTCTGAGACCTTTGAAAAGTTCAAGGAATTTCAGAATGAGGTAGAGAATCAACGTGACCGAAAAATAAAGTTCTTACGATCGGATCGTGGAGGAGAATATTTAAGTCACGAATTTGGTACACACTTAAGGAAATGTGGAATCGTTTCACAACTCACGCCGCCTGGAACACCTCAGCGTAATGGTGTGTCCGAACGTCGTAATCGCACTCTATTGGATATGGTGCGATCTATGATGTCTCTTACAGATTTACCGCTATCATTTTGAGGATACGCTCTAGAGACAGCTACATTCACTTTAAATAGGGCACCGTCTAAATCCGTTGAGACGACACCATATGAATTATGGTTTGGGAAGAAACCTAAGCTGTCGTTTCTAAAAGTTTGGGGATGCGATGCTTATGTCAAGAAACTTCAACCTGAAAAGCTCGAACCCAAATCGGAAAAATGCGTCTTCATAGGATACCCTAAGGAAACCATTGGGTATACCTTCTACCTTAGATCCGAAGGCAAGATCTTTGTTGCCAAGAACGGATCCTTTCTCGGAAAGAGTTTCTCTCGAAAGAAGTAAGTGGGAGGAAAGTAGAACTTGATGAAGTATCGCCTCTTGAACCGGAAAGTAGTGCAGCTCAGAAAATGTTCCTGTGGTGCCTACACCTCTTGGAGAGGAAATTAATGATGCCGATCAAGGTACTTCGGATCAAGTTGCTACTGAACTTCAGAGGTCCACTAGGACACGCCCGCACTGCAGTGGTACGGCAACCCTGTCACGAAAATCATGTTGTTAGACAACGGTGAACCTTCGAACTATGAAGAAGCGATGGCGGCCCAGATTCCAACAAATGGCTTGAAGCCATGCAATCCGAGATAGGATCCATGTATGAAAACAAAGTATGGACTTTGACTGACTTGCCCGATGATCGGCGAGCGATAGAAAACAAATGGATCTTTAAGAAGAAGACGGACGCGGATGGTAATGTCACCATCTATAAAGCTCGACTTGTCGCTAAGGGTTATCGGCAAGTTCAAGGGATTGACTACGATGAGACTTTCTCTCCCGTAGCGAAGCTTAAGTCTGTCCGAATCATGTTAGCAATTGCCGCATACTATGATTATGAGATATGGCAGAGGGACGTCAAAACAGCGTTCCTTAACGGTTATCTTAAGGAAGAGCTGTATATGATGCAGCCGGAAGGTTTTGTCGACCCTAAGAATGCTAACAAGGTATGCAAGCTCCAGCGATCCATTTATGGGCCGGTGCAAGCATCTCGGAGTTGGAACATTCGCTTTGTTGAGATGATCAAAGCGTTTGGGTTTATGCAGACTTATGGAGAAGCCTGCGTTTACAAGAAAGTGAGTGGGAGCTCTGTAGCATTTCTCATATTATATGTAGATGACATACTTTTGATGGGAAATGATATAGAACTCTTGGACAGCATTAAGGCCTACTTGAATAAAAGTTTTTCAATGAAGGACCTTGGAGAAGCTGCTTATATATTAGGCATCAAGATCTATAGAGATAGATCGAGACGCCTCATAGGTCTTTCACAAAGCACATACCTTGATAAGATTTTGAAGAAGTTCAAAATGGATCAGTCCAAGAAAGGGTTCTTGCCTGTTTTGCAAGGTGTGAAATTGAGCTCAGCTCAATGCCCGACCACGACAAAAGATAAAGAAGAGATGAGTGTCATCCCCTATGCCTCAGCCATAGGATCTATTATGTATGCCATGCAGTGTACTGCACTGATGTAAACCTTGTCGTAAGTTTGGTAGGAAGGTACCAAAGTAATCCCGGCAAGGAACACTGGACAGCGGTCAAGAATATCCTGAAGTACCTGAAAAGGACAAAGGACATGTTTCTTGTTTATGGAGGTGACGAAGAGCTCGTCGTAAAGGGTTACGTCGACGCTAGCTTCGACAGATCTGGATGACTCTAAGTCACAAACCCGGATACGTGTATATGTTGAATGGTGGAAGCGATGGTAGTGCGGTACAAGCGAAGCGTCGTGGCGGGATCTACATGTGAAGCGGAGTACATGGCAGCCTCGGAGGCAGCACATGAAGCAATATGGGTGAAGGAGTTCATCACCGACCTAGGAGTCATACCCAATGCGTCGGGGCCGATCAAACTCTTCAGCGACAACACCGGAGCTATTGCACTTGCCAAGGAGCCTGTTTCACAAGAAGACCAGGCACATCAAGCGTCGCTTCAACTCCATCCGTGAAAATGTTCAAGATGGAGACATAGAAATTTGCAAAATGCATACGGATCTGAATGTCGCAGATCCGTTGACTAAACCTCTTCCACGAGAAAAACATGATCAACACCAGAACTCTATGGGTGTTCGATTCATCACAATGTAACTAGATTATTGACTCTAGTGCAAGTGGGAGACTGTTGGAAATATGCCCTAGAGGCAATAATAAAAGGATTATTATTATATTTTCTTGTTCATGATAATTGTCTTTTATTCATGCTATAATTGTATTATCCGGAAATCGTAATACACGTGTGAATACATAGACCACAATATGTCCCTAGTGAGCCTCTAGTTGACTAGCTCGTTGATCTATAGTTAGTCATGGTTTCACGACTATGGACATTGGATGTCAATGATAACGGGATCACATCATTAGGAGAATGATGTGATGGACAAGACCCAATCCTAAGCATAGCACAAGATCGTGTAGTTCGTTTTGCTAGAGCTTTTCCAATGTCAAGTATCTCTTCCTTAGACCATGAGATTGTGTAACTCCCGGATACCGTAGGAGTGCTTTGGGTGTGCCAAACGCCACAACGTAACTGAATGACTATAAAGGTGCACTACAGGTATCTCCGAAAGTGTCTGTTGGGTTGACACGGATCGAGACTGGGATTTGTCACTCCGTGTTACGGAGAGGTATCACCGGGCCCACTCGGTAATGCATCATCATAATGAGCTCAAAGTGACCAAGTGTTTGGTCACGGGATCATGCATTACGGTACGAGTAAAGTGACTTTCCGGTAACGAGATTGAACGAGGTATTGGGATACCGACGATCGAATCTCGGGCAAGTAACATACCGATTGACAAAGGGAATTGTATACGGGATTGTTTGAATCCTCGACATCGTGGTTCATCCGATGAGATCATCGAGGAGCATGTGGGAGCCAACATGGGTATCCAGATCCCGCTATTGGTTATTGCCCGAGAGCCGTCTCGGTCATGTCTACGTGTCTCCCGAACCCGTAGGGTCTACACACTTAAGGTTCGGTGGCGCTTAGGGTTGTATGAATATGAGTATGCAGTAAACCGAATGTTGTTCGGAGTCCCGGATGAGATCACGGACGTCATGAGGAGTTCCGGAATGGTCCAGAGGTAAAGAATTATATATAGGAAGTATTGTTTCCGCCATCGGGAAAGTTTCGGGGTCACCCGTATTGTACCGGGACCACCGGAAGGGTCCCGGGGGTCCACCGGGTGGGGCCACCCATCCCGGAGGGCCCCATGGGCTGAAGTGGGGAGGGGAACCAGCCCATAGTGGGCTGGTGCGCCCCCCTTGGCCCACCCCTGCGCCTAGGGTTGAAACCCTAGGGTGGGGGGGGGCGCCCACTTGCCTTGGGGGGCACTCCACCCCTTGGCCGCCGCCCCCCTTGGGAGATGGGATCCCCAAGGGACGGCGCCCTGAGGCCTATATAAAGGGAGGGGGAGGGGCAGCCGCACCAAGTTCTGGCGCCTCCCTCCCCCTGCTACACCTCTTCCTCCTCCGTCACGAGCTTGGCGAAGCCCTGCCGGAGTACTGCTGCTCCACCACCACCACGCCGTCGTGCTGCTGCTAGAGCCATCTTCCTCAACCTCTCTTTACCCCTTGCTGGATCAAGAAGGAGGAGACGTCATCCGCTCCGTACGTGTGTTGAACGCGGAGGTGCCGTCCGTTCGGCACTCGGTCATCGGTGATTTGGATCACGGCGAGTACGACTCCATCATCCACGTTCTAGTGAACGCTTCCGCACGCGATCTACAAGTGGTATGTAGATGCAATCTCTCTCCCATGACTCGTTGCTTAGATGAACTCATAGATGGATCTTGGTGAAACCGTAGGAAAAATTTTAATTTTCTGCAACGTTCCCCAACAGTTTGGTCGTCCCATTCTTGCGTTGCAGACAGACAACGGGAAGGAGTTTGACAACCTCGCTGTTCGTAATCTTCTCACCTCACATGGCATGATTTTTCGTCTCACTTGCCCGTACACCTCGCAGCAGAACGGTCGTGCTGAGCGCATCCTTGGCACTCTCAATAACTGCGTTAGGACTCTTCTCTTTCATGCCAATGTGCCTCCGCGCTTTTGGCCTGACGCTCTTGCCACCGCTTCTCTCCTCATCAACATCCGCCCATGTCGTACTCGCGGGAACTTTACACCTCATCATCTTCTCTTCGGTGCACCCCCCTCTTATGATGGGCTTCGCATCTTCGGCTGCCTTTGCTACCCTAGCATCGCCGCTACTGCGCCTCATAAGCTTGCACCCCGCTCCGTCGCCTGCATCTTTCTCGACTACCCACCTAACACCAAGGGCCGTCGCTGCTATGATCCTGTCTCCCATCGTGTTTTCACCTCCCGACACGTTTACTTTGATGAGATGGTGTTTTCGTTTCAGCAGCAGGTACCCCTTGTCGTCTCGTCACCGCCGGTCACCGGCGGCCCTTCAACGACTTCGTCAGGTGGACGGTCCCGTCTGGCCCGTGGACCGCCTCCGGGCTTTGGCGGTCCTCGCGCCCTCATGCCGGCGCCCGCCCCCTCGGCCTCCTAGGCCGGCTCTGGCGGTGCAGCCGGCGCCCCGTCTTCACCCGCCGCCCCCGAGTCGGGCGCGCGAGATCGGCGCTGCAGGCTCGGCCGCCTCTTCCATGACCTCGGCGCCCAGCCACCTCGCCCGGCCACGGCGGCCCCCTCGTCGGCTCGACACGGGCTACCTCGCCGGCCCCGACGCCGGCTACCTCGCCGGCCATGACGCCGGCCGCCTCGCCGGTGGCTCCGACGGCGCCGTCCGGCCCAATCACCCGCGCTCGTACCGGCATTCATCGTCCAAGCCTCCGGTACTCGAGCGACGAGTACGTCCTCGCCGCTTCCACCGCGGAGCCGTCGCCCATTCCCGCATCCGCTCGCGCCGCCCTCCGTGATCCTCACTGGCTTGCGGCGATGTAGGAAGAGTTCGATGCTCTTCAACGGAACCGCACCTGGACCCTGGTTCCCCGGCCTCCTCGCGCCAACATCATCACCGGCAAGTGGGTCTTTCGCCATAAGACCCGCTCGGATGGTACTCTCGAGCGCTACAAGGCTTGCTGGGTGGTCCGCGGTTTCGCCCGGTATTTGGAGTGGACTTCATCGAGGCGTTTGCCTCGGTTGTCAAACCGGGCACGATCCGCACCGTCCTCGGCTCGCCCGTATCCAGCGGCTGGCCTGTTCACCGGATGGATGTCTCCAACGCCTTTCTCCACGACCATCTTGAGGAGCAGGTGTATTGTGAGCAACCCACGGTTTCGTCGACGCCTCACTTCCCGGCCATGTGTATACGCTGTCCCGCTCTCTTTACGGGCTCAGCGGGCACCCAGCGCTGACCACCGGCCGGATCGCCCGGGTTTCTTGACACTGGGCTTCAGCGTTACTCGCTCGGACGCCTCATTGTTTGTCTATCGCCACGGTGACACGACTGCATATCTGCTGCTTTACGTCGATGACATCATCCTGACGGCCTCCTCCGCAGCTGTTCTTCAGCAGATTACTCTCCGGCTGTATGACGAGTTTGCTATCAAGGACCTGGGTGCTCTACATTATTTCCTTGGCATTGAGGTCGTTCGGCGTCCGGACGGTTTCTTTCTTCATCGGCCAGGTATGCACATGAGCTTCTTGAGCGTGCTGGCATGCTCAACTGTCACCCTGTTGCTACTCCTGTTGACACGAAGGCCAAGGTCTCTGCTCTTGAGGGCTCGCCTGCGTCGGATGCTCCTTTCTACCGGTCTATTGTCGGCGCTCTTCAGTATTTGACTCTCACCGGCCGGATCTTGATATGTTGTTCAGCAGGTGTATCTCCACATACACGCCTCGTGACTCTCATTGGACTCTCGTGAAGCGGATCGCCGTTATATCCGCGACACGATGACCCCTTGGGTTGACACTTACGGCGTCTACTTCTCTGGAGATGGTGGCCTACTCCGATGCAGACGGGCGGCTGCCCCGATACTCGTGGGTCCACCTCACAGCTCTGCGTCTACCTTGGTCCTTCACTCATTTCGTGGTCGTCCAAGCGACAACCCACGGTTTCGCGCTCCAGCGCGGAGGCTGAATACCGAGCTGTGGCCAACGTTGTTGCCGAGTGCACCTGGCTACGCCAGTTACTTCTGGAGCTGCATCACGACGTATCCCAGGCTACGGTTGTCTACTGTGACAACGTTTATGCGGTGTACCTCTCCGCCAACCCCGTTCATCATCGCCGGACTAAACACATTGAGCTGGACATTCACTTTGTGCGCGAGCAGGTGGCTCTTGGACGCATTCGGGTTCTCCATGTGCCGACTGCCCAACAGTTCGCCGATGTGATGACGAAGGGACTGCCGACTTCTACCTTCGAGGAGTTTCGTTCCAGTCTTTGCGTCCGCGCCGCTTCGACTGCGAAGTGTTGAGTATATTGTGTACGTGTATATTTGTGTGTAGGGCCCACCTCTTGTTTTCTTTGTATAGTTGAGATTGTGGCCCACCTCTATACTTATATATACGTGTCTGGTACACCGATCAATACATCCAGATTGCACAGCCCATATCTTGTCCTTCTACATACATCAATGCGGTCTTGGTGGCATAAGGGTTCGACCAGAGGAGCTATGGTGCAGCGGGTAAGATCATCGGCGAATTTGCATGCGTTATGTGGGGTAGCACCTTCTCGTGCTGGTCAAGAACGAAGGCCACACTTCGTCCACAAGAAGACCGAACAGGTGTTCTTCGGTTAGCAGGAGACTGAAGATGGGCTCCTCGGCCTGGTGGTGAACGAAGACTCACTCTTCGGCCGGGTGGTGAACCAAGAAAGCTCTTCTCCTGGCATAGACCGACAGGGTATTAGAATTGAAAAAAGTTAAAAGGAAGATACAGTTTCAGAATTTGGCATAAAAAATGTATTATTTTAAAAAATATCAGTTTGTCAATGTTGGGGCATGTGGTCGACTCAGGGCACGATTGACATTTTTATTGGATTGGAGGGGTGGACATAAAAATAGTTCGAATCTTGGGCAACCCTTATGTTTGTTTTAAGTGCACTCTATTGGGCCGGCCCAATACAATAGCACTCGACACGAGAGTTTCCTACAGGCTCACTTAATGCGAGAAATAGCACTCACAGGTTAGGAGCTCCTGCATTGACGACCCTACCGAGTGGGCGTTGTTGGGTGTGCTCAACCAAGTGGGCCTCCTGGTATGTGCCTAGCCAAGTGGGCCGCCTAGAATGGACTTGTCCCATGCATGCTAAGTTGTTTCCTTATTTGGGCCTATCCCGAAGAGATTTAGCTGTCACTCTCTCCCATTTCATTTTCCGTTGCTTAAAAATATGCATTCTTCCAAGGTGTCACGCCATCTCAATCGAAAAGAAACGTTTTAATCTCCACTGTTGGTTCAATTAGAGGTTGTGTACCAAAGTATAAATATCGAAGAATAAATAATTTGTTGGGGATATGTGGGTAAGAGTAGTTAATTGCTGATGCTTAGAGCATCTACAGCTGGGGCCTCAAACACGTCTCAAATGTGTGGACGTGCTGACCGTCACAAAAAATCGACCCACCCGGACGCCTCAAACCGTCCTTCAGACGCCCGGGTTGTCTGGCACCCCTCATATTCAACCAAAATACGGGGCGGCCCGGGAACGTTAGCAGGTCCACCCCGACCCCACATATATCCCCTCCGATGAATTCTAGACCTCAGTCCAATCCACTTTCTCAGTCCTCTCCTCTTCCCAATCCGATCCATGGCGAATGACTGCAGCGGCTCCAGCTCCAATGGCGACGAGAGCGACGTCGATGGGGCCGCTCTCGGCATTGCTCTACGCCGCTCTCGTCTAGATCAGGGTGGCAGCAGTGGAGGTAGCTCACAAAGCGACGCGCCATCCCCCTTCACCCGTCGTTGTAGTGCAGGCAATGTTGTCGGGCCGTCCCGTCCGGCGTGCAGCACCGGCGGGAGCACTGCCTGCTCCGACCCAATCAAGGTACGCCGCTCGGCTGCCACCTCGTCCATTCTACCTCAGGAGAGCGTCCACGGGCACCATTGGGTGCTTGTGCCCTCGTCGGCGCCGGGAAGGTCGAGGACGCTCGAGTCGGAGGCGCAGGTCGCTGCTACGTTTTGAGCTTGCGTTGGTTTTCCCCGAAGAGGAGAGGATGATGCAGCAGAGTAGCGTAAGTGTTTCCCTCAATTTTTGAGAACCAAGGTATCAATCCAGTAGAAGGCCATGCGCAAGTCCCTCGTACCTACACAAAGAAAATAACTCCTCGCAACCAACGCGAATAGGGGTTGTCAATCCCTTCACGGTCACTTACGAGAGTGAGATCTGATAGAGATGATAGATAATATTTTTGGTATTTTTGGTATAAAGATGCAAAGTAAAATAAAAGGCAAAGTAAAAAAGCAAAGCAATAATAAAGCGTAGAAAGATTAATATGATGAAAATAGACCCCGGGGCCATAGATTTCACTAGTGGCTTCTCTCAAGAGCATAAGTATTTTACGATGGGTGAGCAATTACTGTTGAGCAATTGACAGAATTGAGCATAGTTATGAGAATATCTAGGTATGATCATGTATATAGGCATCACGTCCGAGACAAGTAGACCGACTACTGCTGCATCTACTACTATTACTCCACTCATCGACCGCTATCCAGCATGCATCTAGAGTATTAAGTTAATGAAAAGAGTAACGCCTTAAGCAAGATGACATGATGTAGAGGAATAAATTCATGCAATATGATAAATACCCCATCTTGTTATCCTCGATGCAACAATACAATACGTGCCTTGCTGCCCTTACTGTCACTGGGAAAGGACACCGCAAGATTGAACCCAAAGCTAAGCACTTCTCCCATTGCAAGAAGTACCAATCTAGTTGGCCAAACCAAACGGATAATTCGAAGAGACTTGCAAAGATAACCAATCATACATAAAAGAATTCAGATAAGATTCAAATATTGCTCATAGATAATCTTGATCATAAACCCACAATTCATCGGTCTCAACAAACACACCGCAAAAAGAAGATTACATCGAATAGATCTCCACGAGAGAGGGGAGAACATTGTATTGAGATCCAAAAAGAGAGAAGAAGCCATCTAGCTACTAACTATGGACCCGAAGGTCTGACGTAAACTACTCACACTTCATCGGAGAAGCTATGATGATGATGTAGAAGCCCTCCATGGTGGAATCCCCTTCCGGCGGAGCTCCAGAACAGGCCCCAAGATGGGATCTCATGGATCAAAAAGTTGCGGCGGTGGAATTAGGTTTTTGGCTTCGTATCTGATCTGTTGGGGGTACGTAGGTATATATAGGAGGAAGGAGTACATCGTGGAGCTTCGGGGGGCCCACGAGGCAGGGGGCGCGCCCTAGGGGGGGGGCACCCTCCACCCTCGTGGCCGCCTCCCTCCTTTCTTGACCGAGGGTCCAAGTCTCCTGGATCTTATTGATGAGAAAATCACGTTTCCAAAGATTTTATTCCGTTTTGACTCCGTTTGATATTCCGTTTCTTGAAATACTGAAATAGGCAAAAAACAGCAATTCTGGGCTGGGCCTCCCGTTAATAGGTTAGTCCTAAAAGTAGTATAAAAATGGAAAATAAAGCCCAATATAGTCCAAAACAATAGATAATATAGCATGGAGCAATCAAAAATTATAGATACGTTAAAGACGTATCAGTCGCACGAGCGAGAGGCAATGCGCGAGGAAGGCCATGTCAGCGGGCGATGCATCGGCGAGGCGCCAGGCACTTGTGCACGCGTTGGTCGATCCTGAGGACGCGCTCATTGCGTCCGTCCTTCGACGCTCCCTGACAACGATGGAGAAGGATGCGCGACGGCGGCGGCGGAAAAACGCCAAAACACTCTGGCTCGCTATTGAGCTGTCGGAACGCGAGGCGTCGACGAAGGCGGCGAGGCACGTCGAGGAGTAGGAACGCTTGCTCTGGAAGCTTGCTGGTGGTCACATGGAGCTGTCGGACGACTCCGCCGATTGCTCAAGCTCCGACAAATGACGACGACGACGACCCTCGGGCGACCGACACCTATACCGAAGGCCAAAGCAGCACCGCCGACCGCAAGGGGATGGGGCGGCGAGGAAATGGTGATTTCCTTCTCCCTTCCCCGTTGAATTAAGTATTTTTATCATATGTTTAGGGCACTGTCCGATTGAAATTGCATCTTTTGGTTGTCCGATGATCGTTTATGCTATAATTATGCCCGTTTTAACTAGATTTCATGTTAGTTTGTTGATTTATATAGGTTATTTTCGTACATACATATGTTGCATGGATATGAGGGGCCAAATTTAAGATACGCGAATGCAGACACACTGAAATGAAGAGCAGGGTCTGTCCTGAGATTTTAGAGGCCCGGGGCAAAACTAGAACCTGGGGCCCCTTTAACTTTGGAAAGCTACTTTGAGTGTAAACTTTCTGAAACTTTAAGTTTTTGACTGAACAACATACTAAAACATGCAATAGAAATGATTATCGATTACTATAAAAGAATAATTGTTCGGTCACGATTCTTCAATTACTCCGTGTACATTGGTTTGCTTATTATTAGCATTGTCATGCCCTTCTTATTTGCGGGTGCTTCAACTATTCCTAATTAATCCGACAAAATCAACCACATAGTTATATATTGTGTTGTGTTTTGACATTTCTTTGATGGTTTTCAAGAAAAAGAAGTGAATGTAATTTTTTTTAGGACAAGTGAATGTAATTTCATATTGCAAGTACACGCAAACACTGCCTTTCATCAAACAATTTTACTCGGCTAAGATGCAGAAAACTATAAGCTATACATAACTTTCTTTGCATCGAGAGTTCTACGTCGTATGTATATATTCCCTCCGTTTCTTTTTAGTTCGCATATAAGGTTTAGTCAAAGTCAAGCTTTGTAAAGTTTGATTAACTTTATATTAAAAAATAAAAACATTCATAATATGAAATCAATATTATCAGATGCACCATGAAACGTATTTTCATACTATATAGTTTTAGTATTGTAGATGTTCATATTTTTTATATAAACTAGCTGATGCCCCGCGCGTTGCTGCGGGATTTTTTCATGAATTTTGTGTGAAAGGTCATGAACCAAATTTAAGTAAGAAACTACACAACTAACTTCACATTCTGCGGAGATGGCAATCTACACTAAGGTAAGATACAGAGGTGAACACATGAATCAAAGTGGAAGCTTGCAAAAAAAGTGCAGATGATGTCTATACATGTAGCCCCACATCATAATATATTTGTAGTTTTGTATACAGTGGCCTATACAGTTTGTTAGTCAATGACCAGAACTGCAGATATGCCACAATGATAAAACTAATAACACGTTTTTTTCTGAATGTACGTACTGATTTTGTATTTCTACGAATTTGTTCAGTGACCAGAACTGCATATATGCTGAAACATCACATACACGTCTGAGATCATTGGCCATGTGCATCTGCATCTCTAAACCTGATATTATGGTTCAGTTTGAGGTCTCACCTACACATCAAGTGAGCTGGACATCTATTCATATAGCAACGCTACAACAGCTCTAAACTCCCAAGAGAAAGAGTCTAATATATTTTCAGAGTTATATAGTTCAGATTGTGCAGTCAGCAACCTAAAATATATTTGCCTGCGGCTATGTATATTTGCTAACCAATCATTTGTCCACTTTTCTCTATTTTTAGTTTGGAACATGGCACAACGATTAATTCCCTGTTTCAGTTTACTCAGAAGTCTGAACCCAGTGTGTATGCATGTCTGTTTATACTATATACACCCAGTCAAAACAAAAGAAGAGCAAAATAAGAATCCATGACTACCTAGTGATGATCTGGGGAAAAAAATATCAACACAAAGACGTGATTCATGATACGAACATTGATTCTCTAAATATACTGAAGGAAAGCAGGGCGAAAACGATCAACAGGTCAAATGCATGGTAGTAATCTAACGAACAACATGGTGCAGGGAGATTGGAATGGAGGAATCAGGGAGAACCTTGTACAGAGGGGGTTGAAATAGGTTGCAGATGGCGTCGACGGCGCAGACGTGACCCAACCTAGGATGTTTCCAACCTCTGGCTCATGATTGCAAGAACAAACCGCAGAAAAAGAGGCCATACATATAGTTCCAATTCAGCATCGTTTTGCAAACAATTTCGAACAGCGACTTAGTAAACAATTTGATGGGCTGTAGGTACGATGAGGAGGCTGCTGGGGTAGCATGTACAGACAGGGGTTGTGGCGTGAGGACGCAGCTGGTATGTCCCGGTCAACATGCAGGGCACCAACACGCGATGGATGTGGCCGAATATCCAAGGGCAAAACCCAGCAACTATCGAGCAGGGTCATGACTCATGAGCAGCTCCAATGATTAAAGGGGAAATGTACTGCAGCGGTTACCTGGGAGAATTAAACACATCTGTTTCCTTTTAGAGGAGAGCAGTGGGATTTATATGAGGCTGGAGAAGGTGAAGAGGGAGAGAGGCAGCTGTGGAGAAGACAGGAGGCAAAACATTTACATACCTGAAAGCAGAAGAGCTAAAAG
This sequence comes from Aegilops bicornis, assembly GCA_021605145.1. Taxonomy (NCBI): domain Eukaryota; kingdom Viridiplantae; phylum Streptophyta; class Magnoliopsida; order Poales; family Poaceae; genus Aegilops; species Aegilops bicornis. Next base: position 563,124,617 of record CM038669.1, on the reverse strand, counting down.
AAAAAGGAGTTGCATCAAGAAAAAATGTCCAAACCTGAACAATAGAATGGCCATGCATGTAAATAAAATAAAACAAAAACTATATTAACTTTGAACACGAACAATAGTGCAGACAAATCATCAAAGGGGCAATCACAGCCGAACCACATAGAACTGGACAAATTGTTTAATCCCGAAACTGGGTCGATGACTTGTGGCACGGATATGTAGCTCAAGTCAAAGAACCCAATCTCTGTTTGAGGCATGGATATATACCGGCTGCTCCTGAAAACAAATCGAGAGAGAGCAAGGAGAAGAGATGCTTAGGCATTTCTACGGGTTGGGCTCGCGGACCTTGATGTTGACAGCTCCTCCAGCTGGAACCCGAACTACTCATCCAGATCGGGGCCGCCGCAACGGGGAGGCCGCTTGTGACTCGTCCGAGGCCGCCAGCGCCAGGAGAGCCTGGAGAAGAGCGATGGCGTGCGCATAGAATGATTCGGCTGCGCTGGTCAACGTTCTAGATTGGCAGCAAGGGAACCATGGCTCGGCCCACATCCCATCGCCCTGAGAGGCATCGAAGGGGAGTCGGAGTGGACTGGTGCTCATATCCGGAGGAGCGCCCTCACGTGAGATTACCATCCAGCCGCCGCATACGCGAGGATTGGAGAAAGATTTATCCTGTGGGGAAGAAACGGAAGTGGAGAAGGAAGCAGACGGACTCGTGCTTTGATGGGGAAATCAATCGGGAAGGAAACCGAAGTGCATAAGGAAGCGGTGCGGTCGGGCCTTGTGGGCCTTTGGCAGAAAAAAACATAGCGGCGTGTGGTTAAGAAATGAAGTGGTATTTCTCTCATCAGAAAAGCAATGCTTTGGAAAAATTAAAGATGATAATGCTGATGTGGCACATATGAGGTGGATAGGCTGCATGTTAAGAGAAATAAGATAGTGGGGATGAGCTATTTAGGTATTATAAATTTGGTCAAACTTTGTGTAGTTTGATTTTGACCAAATCTTATATGCGGAGTAAAAAAAAACAGAGGAAGTACCTGGATTCGGCAGTCCGGCAAGCAGCCCAGTAAAATCAACCCCGTACAGACCCTTCAAACCTTGATGAGGCGTAGGTATAGGAAGCAAAAAAGCTGGGCATAAGTTAGGGCAAAATCGTTAAGATACAGGACACCTCTCACATCGGCGACGGTGATGAGGCGTAGGCTGGAGCTAGCTGCTGCAGCAGCGGTGCCACGGTGAGGCGTGGTTGTCTCGCTTCTGCAATCAGCTGCCATGCGGCCGCCGCAGCCTGCCGATGATGAGCTTTTCAGGCGATCGGCGGAAAAAAGGTGAACAGCCTGCAGGCGATTGTCATCGTGCGTGATGTAAATCGACGAAATCACTCCCCCGCGTTACGCCGCACAATCCGCCCTCGGTCGATCGATCTCTCCAAAACGTAACACGTTGCAGGTAACGTGGGCCCAGGATAGCACAGGCCCAGTCGTATTAACAGGAAGACTTGGGGGCCCCTTCTTTTTCGGGGGCCCGGGGCGGCCGCCCCCCTGCCCCCCATCAGGGTCGGGCCTGATGAAGAGTGCCCGATTATTGTTTGCGGACGCGACCGAACGCGTTCACGAATGTTTGAGAAGCCGAATTTGCCAAGTCCGTCTGTGCATGCTATTAGATCCTTACATTGAATGCTCAAAAAAAAAAGGTCCTCACAGTGTGTCACAGGCCGACCAACGAAGCAATCCAACGGGGTTGTAGCCTGCGAGTGAGTTGGCTCTACATAAGTCAAAGGCCAAACAGATAGTACAAAAGTTTTTCTTTTAAAGAGCTCACATTGTATTGCCATTCGACTCACTCATCACCCACACAAGCATACTCCAGGAGCAACCAATAGATGATACAACACAAATATGTAGTCCATATTGAAATATTTAAAAAACTTATATTTAGGAACGGAGGAAGAAATGAAGAGAGAGAAAAAAAGAGATGAATTCTCTCTTCTTCTTTTTTGCGAGGGAGATGAATTCTCTCGATCATTGAATAAAACATAGGGTTAAATTCAGCTAATCCAGCAGCCTCCATATTCTATGACAGCTAGATCACTGCATGCTGATCAATTATTACTCCACTAATTGCCATGCATGTGCACGACACACATCCATCTAACTAACAATGTCAATGTCAAGTTGCTATAGCCCACATCCATTGTTTATCAAGTGCACCATGGATTGGAACTTGCATGCATGTATAAGTAGCCCCTCCACTCCACATACGAACTCCATCACCTCATCCCATCTGCTCCTATAGCCACATCAAATCACACACTCTCTGGTACACATCGGCTAAATTCATTAAGAGCTAGCTTGAGAAGAGAGACAATGGCCGCAGCTTCCCTTAAGCTTGCTGTTGCGCTGGCATGCGTACTGCTGCTGTCGTCGGCGGCGTGCCATGGCCTGGAGGTGGCTTACTACAAGAAGACATGCCCCCGCGTGGAGGCCATTGTGAGGGACGAGGTGAAGAAGTTCGTCTACAAGAACGCCGGCATCGGCGCCGGCCTCATCCGCATGTTCTTCCACGACTGCTTCGTCCAGGGATGCGACGGCTCCGTCCTCCTGGACCCCACGCCGGCCAACCCGCAGCCCGAGAAGCTGAGCCCTCCCAACTTCCCCAGCCTCCGCGGCTTCGAGGTGATCGACGCGGCCAAGGACGCCGTCGAGAAGGCGTGCCCCGGAGTGGTCTCGTGCGCCGACATCGTCGCCTTCGCCGGCCGCGACGCAGCCTACTTCCTTAGCAAGATGAAGGTCAAGATCAACATGCCGGCGGGCCGCCTCGACGGCCGCATTTCCAATTCCACGGAGGCCCTCGACAACCTGCCGCCACCATTCTTCAACCTCGACCAGCTCGTCGCCAGCTTCGCCGCTAAGGGCCTCAGCGCCGAGGACATGGTCGTGCTCTCCGGCGCCCACACCATCGGGGTCTCCCACTGCTCGTCCTTCGTCTCCGACCGCATCGCCGTCACCTCCGACATCGACGCTGGCTTTGCCAACTTCCTGAGGAGGAGGTGCCCCGCCAACCCGAGCACGGCCAACGACCCCACGGTGAACCAGGACGTGGTGACCCCCAACGCTCTGGATAACCAGTACTACAAGAACGTCCTTGCGCACAAGGTGCTGTTCACGTCTGATGCCGCCCTGCTTACGACGCCGGCGACGACTCAGATGGTGCGCGACAGTGCAAACATCCCCGGGCAGTGGGAGGCCAAGTTTAACAAGGCCATGGTCAAGATGGGAGCTATCGAAGTGAAGACCGGCAAGCAAGGCGAAATCAGGAGGAAGTGCAGGGTTGTCAACCACTGATCCATCCTTGAATTGTTACGGTGTTGCGTTATTTAATTCGTTTGTGCGCTTTAGTTTTGCACTGCCTCAGGTCATCTACTTGTGATTTTCGTTCAATTTTCATGCATGTACTGTAATTGGTTGTTTTTACTGTTCAAACTTTTTATAAGGATGAATGAATTAGTCAATTTGGTGTTACCATTCATGCAAAAATAAGTAAAACAAATAACAAAAATTTTTGCACACAATTTACAAAAAAATTGTACCTGTTTAATGTGCAAGAATAAGCATATAATATTGTAACTTCTGGGGAAAAAAATCTATAATAAGGAATGAATTGGTGGCATTAGTATGGCCATTAAAAAGGAAAAAGAAATATAAACTAAAACAAAATAAAATAATAAACTTTTCTAAGGAAGAATGAGTTAGTGGTATTTGTATTACTCTTTAAGAAGAAAGAAAATAAAAAAAAGACAAAATTTGCACAATAAATTGCGCCTTTTATAATATGTAAAAATAAATGTATAATAGTGCAATTTCCATCAAAAGGAAGTTTCCCAAGAAGGAATAGATTAATGGCATTGGTATTACCCATAAAAATAATGAAAATGAAATAAAAACAAAAACTAAATCAAAATAATAAATTTTTGGTTTTGTTTAGTGATCAGTGTGCTCCTTTTCCATTTCATCTTGTATAACCGCAATGTGATTGTGTCTATACTTGGTAGTGGCCTTAGCATGAAATAATTTGATGTTTTCATCTGCAAGCTTAATCCATCTAATAGTTGCCTTGCTTCGAGTATGTATTTTGGTATGATGGAAGGCTAATCAAATGACTCTATCGCAGGGACTGTGTGGCAAGACATATTGTTCTGGATTTGGGAGACGCAAGAGGATAATCCATAACAAGTTCACACGAGATTTTTACCTAGGTTTAGGCCCTTTGTAGAAGAGGTAATACTTTACTCCTGTTGATGATAATCTGCGCTCGTATGAGGGATCTCAGTACAAAGATCGTACATAATGTTGGTAGTGATCTAAACGGTCATATATTTCTTTACGGAGGGGGAGTATGTTGCAATGCTCGTCTAGATGGAGCATTGACGACCCTGCCCAATGGGCATTGTTGGGTGCGCTCAGCCAAGTGGGCCTCTTGGTATGCGCCTAGCCAAGTGAGCCCCGTAGAACGGACTTGGGTTTTTCCAGGCCTGCTAAGCTATTTCCCTATCTTGGGTCTATCCCAGAGAGATTCAGCTGTCACTCTCTCCCATTCCATTTTTCGTTGCTTAAAAAGATGTATTCTTCCAAGGTATCACACCCTCTCAATTGAAAGAGTATGTTTTAGTCTCCACTTTGATTTAATTAGAGGTAGTGTACCGAAAAATAAATAATTTGTTGAAGATGTGCGGGTGAGAGTAGTTAATTGCTTTTTTTAGCGGTTAATTGCTGCCACTTAGGCCCTCACACCGTGTCATGGGCCGACCAACGAAGTAATCCAACGGGGTTGTAGCCTGCGAGTGAGTTGGCTCTACATAAGTCAAAGGCCAAATAGGTTGTACAAAAGTTTGTTTACAAGAGCTGACATTGCATTTCCATTATTCGACTCACTCATCATGCATACACATGCATACACCACGAACAACTAACAGAGATCATACAACACAAATTAAGAAGAGAGAAAAAAAAGAGAGATGAATTTACTCGATTATTGAAGGAAACATAGAGTTAAATTAAGTTAGTTCTAGCAGTCTCCATGTTCCATAAATCAGTGCATGCAGATCAATTATTACTCCATTGCCATGCATGTGCACGCAAGCATCCATCTAACTAACAATGTCGATGTCAAGTTGCTAACTTATCAAGTGCACCATGGATTGGAACTCTTGCATGCATGCATAAATAGCCCTCCACAGACGAACTACATTCCATCACCTCATCCCATCTGCTCCTATAGCCCACATCAAATCACACGCTCTCTGGTACACATCGTCTAAATTCATTAAGAGCTAGCTTGAGACGACAGACAATGGCCGCAGCTTCCCTTAACCTTTCTGTTGCGCTGGCATGCGTACTGCTGCTGTCGTCGGCGGCGTGCCATGGCCTGGAGGTGGGATACTACAAGAAGACATGCCCCCGCGTGGAGGCCATCGTGAGGGACGAGGTGAAGAAGTTCGTCTACAAGAACGCCGGCATCGGCGCCGGCCTCATCCGCATGTTCTTCCACGACTGCTCCGTCCAGGGATGCGACGGCTCAGTCCTCAAGATGGCAACGGGTTTTGCTTCCCCAAACCCATCCCCACGAGAAAATCGAAAACTCGTCCCCGTCCCCATCAACGTGCGCGGGGTTAAATTTTTGCCCGTCCCCTAAACCCGTCAGGTTTTCAAAACCCACGGGGAACCCGTCCCCATGAGCAGTCAATGAAAATAGCAACATTTAAGAGAAAAACAAGAGCATATTACAGTAGCAGGCGACGGCTGGGGGACCTAGGTTTAGGTTTAGGTGTTGTGTTGCGCGGGAGAGAGAGAGGCCTGAAGAGCGAGCGACATTGCAGCAACCGAGCGAGGGGTTGGTTTGTACTCCAGGGCCTCGACGCTATGGGGCTCGGCTGCTCGGGCACTGTGGCTTTGGGCCACTTGAGTCAAGATGGACCGGTGCATGCTAAATAACGTATTTTGACGGGTTTTGTCGGGTTTCGGGTTTAGGTAATACTCAAATGGGTTTAAACCCACGAAACATGTCGGGTTTTATAATGTACCCACGAGCAGTCCTGCGGGAATAGAAAGTCACCCATCCCCGTCCCCTAATAGGGTAAAAACCCGCGGGGATGCGGGTTTCGGGGCCCCGTTGCCATCTTGACTCCGTCCTCCTGGACCCGACGCCAGTCAACCCGCAGCCGGAGAAGCTGAGCCCTCCCAACTTCCCCAGCCTCCGCGGCTTCGAGGTGATCGACGCGGCCAAGGACGCGGTCGAGAAGGCGTGCCCTGGCGTGGTCTCGTGCGCCGACATCGTCGCCTTCGCCGGCCGTGACGCAGCCTACTTCCTTAGCAAGATGAAGGTCAAGATCAACATGCCGGCGGGCCGCCTCGACGGCTGCGTTTCCAATTCCACGGAGGCCCTCGACAACCTGCCGCCACCATTCTTCAACCTCAACCAGCTCGTCGCTAGCTTCGTCGCCAAGGGCCTCAGCGCCGAGGACATGGTCGTGCTCTCCGGCGCCCACACGATCTGGGTCTCCCACTGCTCGTCCTTCGTCTCCGACCGCATCGCCGTCACCTCCGACATCCACGCTGGCTTTGCCAACTTCCTGAGGAGGAGGTGGCCCGCCAACCCGGACACGGCCAACGACCCCACGGTGAACCAAGACGTGGTGACCCCCAACGCTCTGGATAACCAGTACTACAAGAATGTCCTCGCACACAAGGTGCTGTTCACGTCCGACGCCGCCCTACTTACGACGCCGGCGACGACACAGATGGTGCGCGACAGTGCCAACATCCCCGGGCAGTGGGAGGCCAAGTTTAACAAGGCCATGGTCAAGATGGGAGCGATCGATGTGAAGACCGGCAAGCAAGGCGAAATCAGGAGGAAGTGCAGGGTCGTCAACCACTGATCGATCCATGAATCATCACGGTCTTGCGTTAATTCGTTTGTGCGCTTTAGTTTTGCACTGCCTGAGGTCAACTACTTGTGATTTTCGTTCAATTTTCATGCATGTACTGTAATTGGTTGTTTTGACTGTTCAAATTCTTTGGCTGCTTATATTATTGGTGTTGCAGTTAGCTTTGAGTGAGCTCTGCTCATCTAAACTGGACATCTTGTATTGATTCTCATTTACTCTTTGATTCGTAAGATTATTTAAAGAGAGTGATTTTTCAGCTCCCAGGTGCCCCTACACCCTTCATGAACAGTAAGTTCAAAAAAAAATCTGAAACTTTGCAACATCAAATATGATCAAACTTTGTAAGTGCTTGAAAGTTTTCATGCCCAAAAGAAAACATTCGAAGAGCTATACACAAGAAAAAGATTTCAGTGCTTGAAATTTTGAGCACTTTTAACACTGAAATCTGAAAGTCATGTGTACACCTTTCTGTACATTATGTTTTGTTAAGAAAACTTGCAAGAATCTACAAAGTTTAACCATATTTGTCGTTGTAAAGTTTCATATTTTTTTAAATTTGTTTTCTATTCTGTTGAATTTACTGTTCATAAAAGGTGTAGGGACACTCGGGAGCTATCACATCTTTCTTTTATTTTAAACAGCCCACAGAAGTAGGAATATATAAGAGTACACAAAGACCTTTCTAGCGGAATTTTTGTGATTTGATTGAAACCAATTTTTTGTAATGAGTGAAATTTGTTTTTCATGCATGATACATATTTCGGTGTGAAATGTCTGAAACTAGTTATTTAAAAAATGAGAAGCTGATTATTTCAAATTTGTGTATTGTGCTCTGTACATGCCCAGTGCAACCCCTAGATGCTAAAGTAAATATATATGTTATCACTGACAGGCATGGACATATCCTGCGGTCAGTGTAAGGTAGTCATTATTGGCCGGTTTTCAGCCGGTCACAGATAAACATGCCATTACACATCCCGAGACATTGATTGGCCAAAAATCCTTCTGTGATGATATAGATTGGCCGGTCAGTGTTGTTCAGATCTGTAGCAGTGCATGCAATTCTAAGGAGCCATTAAGAACTAAAGAGTGGTTGTTCTAAGGACACTCACATTCAACTAGAAGCCCCCCCCCCGCGTCCCCGTCCTGCGCCGCCCTCCATTGGCGACACGGGGCAACCCTAGCCACCGTCGCGTACAGCCCCGCCGCTGGCCTCCCCCGTCATCCGCGGACGCCCCCTCCTCACGCACCTCTAACCCCTCCGCTCGCGACCCGGGGCTCCTCCCAGTCATTCTCGGCCCCCCCACTAGCTGCTGCTCGTGCCCGGCGGCCGACGGCAGTCCCGACGCTCCTGGTCGTTGCCATGGGCGGCACCCGCCCCCCCTGCAGCTACACTCCTTCCAGTCCCGCTAGTGCTTGCTAGCCGTGGTTGGGGTTTGGGATCTGTAGTTGGTTGCGGGGCCGTTCGTGGCCTGCCTCCCGTGCAGGCGGCCCTTCTCATCTGTGGCGGCCCTCCCTCCCCGAGCCCTAGTGACGGCTCTCCTGAGGAGGCGGCAATGCGTATGCGGTTGTGGCTCACACGGGGCCCCTGGCGGCGGGTCCTTGGTGGCGCTGTTCTGGTCCCGGCGGCCTCAGGCCCATGTCTCTCCGGTGTCCTTCGCTATAGGCGTCCTCCACCGGCCAGCTCCGGCCTCGGCAACCGGGTAGCTGCGCGCCTTCCAGCTCACCGGGCTCACCGACATCCTGATTGTTAAGGCCACAACAACTTGGATTTACGTCCCTCACATCCTAGCTTGCCGGAGTTGTTGGACGCTGTTGTGTCAAGACTCCCGCGTGGTTAGCCCCGTCGCCCTCCCTACCCTGTATGCCTCAAAGCCCCCCTTTGCCAGATCCAATGCTCGTGGGTTCGAAGGCGGTGCCACCCTACGACGGCAGGTGCAGCGCTGCCAACTCCCTGACTTGGTGATTCCGACCAGCGTTGCCCTCCCCATCTACGATTTCTGATTCGGTGGCTATAGGATCTCTCAGCTTCAGGCCAGGGGAGAGATCCCTGCTAAGCTCGCTGGTGCTAACAGCGACGACGCCCTCGGGTGTCGTTTTCCTCCTTGGAGGCGATGCCAAGGCCTTCAGCTGCACCCGTCTTCGAGCTAAGGGGAAACTCCAGGTCCGGGCCACCCGAATCGGATAGTGACGAAGTCTCGGCATCGTATTCCTTATTGAAGGCACTATCGGCACCCGGTTTTGGCTCGGGCAATGTTGGAGTTCTTGTTGGTTTGACATCGCCACTATTGGCTCGGGATCGGTAGGTTTAGCTGTGATGTATTCTCTGTTCGGGCCGAGCATCCCTTGTCTCTCGGCTCCGAGCACCATGTTCACGCCTTCCTGCGTTCGTGTCATGCGTAGGTTTGATACGTTTTGGCTCGGGTTTGGTAGGTTTTGGATCGGGCGATGTTGTACCACCTTGTACTCATTCTACTTCTTCTATAAAGGGAAAGATACGCAACATTGCCTATTCGTGAAAAAAGTGACCATTCTAAGTTTGCCTACGTCTAGTTTTATCAAAATGCCACTTTTTTTTAAAGAATCAAATCCATCACCAAGAACCAAATTTGCATATCATATGAGTATATGGTATGATTACACTGATTTTAGTGCTTATAAATGATGATTGGTAGGTCCCAAGTACATTCACCACTAACTGTCGTTCCCCTTCCCTCCCCTCCTCCACATGAATTACAATCATTGAAATAATCAATAACTCAAATATGTATCATCCCCTCCCCCCATTGGATACTCTCGTATCATGGCGAATCAATAATAATTAACATAAAATATATCGCTAAGAATCTGTCACATTTTCCCCCGGGCACAACCCCTTTCTATTAACTAAATAACGGAAATACAGCCGCCCATGTCAACAAGAGTTTTAAGGAAGCTAGAAAGGTGAGCCAAGAATACGTCACGTATTTATTGTTTCTGTGTTGTAGTCGATTTTTAACCGTACAATTTTGTTAGGCTATCGATCTCCTTCAGGATTCAGTTATGCAGTACAGAGGATACACAGTACAGAGGTAGCTAGTTTCTTCAGATACAACTTGTGAGAGGGGAAAGAAGAAAGTGCAAAAGCAAAGAAGGAGCCGCCGGTGCCGTTCGTTGCCAGATCCAACCGGATGCCTTCCTCTCTGGTTCGCCTGCTTTAAGTAGAGCTCACCCATTCAGGGCCCACGAATCTTCTGTTGGGATGCTTGATCCTAGTTGGCTTGGCGATGACGCGCCCTTCTCCGTGATTGGTCCTCTTGGCGTCCCCTAGTGCTGGCGTGGCCGAGGCGGGGTGCTGACATCCCCTCCTCCTTGACTTGCGGCTTGCCCCCAAGCCGGTAACTGAGGAAAGCGGTGGCGGAGGGAAAGAGCATCTTCCCAAGTGGCATCGAGAATGTCAGGATCGGACCATCGGACCAGGAATTGCTCGCGACGGCCAGAGGGTGTGTGGCGCCATCGGCTATTCAAGATTTCCACTGGGACAAGAGAGTTGTCAGAAGGAACTGGTAAGTTCGAAGAGACAGCCGTACCTGGAGCCAAGGCTTGCTTCAGTTGAGAAACATGAAAAACAGGATGGATCCTGGAGTCTGTTGGCAAGTTCAGCTCATAAGCCACTGGATTGATAGCTCGTTTGACTGAAAACGGCCCAAAGTATCTGAATGCCAGTTTGTGGTTAGCCCTTTTTGCCACCGATGTCTGCACATATGGTTGCAGTTTGACAAAGACTGAATCCCCTGTTTTGAATGAGCGCTCCGTGCGTTTCTTGTCAGCTTGGACCTTCATAATGTGCCTTGCTCGATGCAAATGTTGCTTCAAAACAATCTGCATCATCTGGCGCTCTTCGAGCCATTCTTTCAGGTCTGGTATTTTGCAAGTAGATGCTGCTTCAATGCCCCAGTGTCGCGGTTCATGGCCATACAATGCTTGAAACGGAGACATATTCAATGCAGAGTGGTAACTAGAATTATACCAGAATTCGCAAGTGACAAGTATTGACTCCAGCGCCCCCGGCAAGCATGTATGAAACATCTCAGAAAAATTTCCAAACACTGATTGACCCGTTCGGTCTGTCCGTCGGTCTGCGGGTGGTAAGGTGTGCTCATGTTCAATTCAGATCCAATCACATGGAACAATTCCTGCCAAAACTTACTTGTAAAGACAGCTCCCCTATCTGAAATAATAGCCTTGGGCAATCCATGAAGTTTGTACACATGATCTAGATACACCCTGGCCACTTTGGCCGCTGTGACGGGGTGGTTCAGTGGCAGGAAATGAGCATAACGTGTGAATTTATCCACGACCACAAAGATGCAATTTGCTTTGCCTGACTGAGGAAGACCATCTATAAAGTCCATAGTGATCACTTGCCAGGCTCCCTCCGGTACAGGAATTGGCTCTAGGAGGCCTGGGTACTTAACTCGTTCTGGTTTTGACTGTTGACAGATGGAGCATGTTCTCACATAGTCTCTGATGCATTCTTTCATCTTAGGCCAAGCAAATAAGTGGCGTAAGCGAACATACGTAACGGGAAAGCTGGAGTGCCCCCCGACCGTGCTGTCGTGGAATGCTTTCAGCACCTTTTGTTGTATAGTAGGAGATCCTCCCAACCATAGTCTGTTGCGAAAGTAAAGTAGCTCATTTGACCAAGTGAATCTGCCCTTGGGGTCCGGACGGAGACGTAGTTGCTCGCGGATTTTCTGAACTTGTGCATTGTTGTCATAACTGGCACAGATGTCATTGATCCAAGCAGGTTGGCAGACAGAAATGGCTGCTAGTTGTTCGTCAGAGTGGATACGCCGGGAGAGAGCGTCAGCATCACTATTGGTAGTACCCTGTCTGTAACAGATCTTGTAACGTAAGCCGAGCAATTTAGTAAATGCTTTCTGCTGCCAAACTGTCGATAGCCGCTGATCATCGAGATGGACCAAGCTACGTTGATCAGTGCGGATCAGAAACTCCTCCGTGTGCAAGTATGGACGCCATTGCTCAACAGCCATCAGAATAACGAGGCATTCCTTTTCATATGTAGAGAGTCCTCTGTTTTTGGGTCCCAGCGGCTTGCTCATGTATGCGATCGGGTGGCCCCCCTGCTGCAGCACAGCGCCGACTCCATAATCACAGGCGTCGGTATCAATCACAAATGGTTTGGAGAAGTCAGGTAACTGCAACACTGGAGCTGATATCAAGCCTTGTTTGAGCAGATGGAAAGCAGTTTGTGTTTCGTCTGTCCAGACAAACGGGTGCCCCTTTTTGAGAAGATTAAAAAGGGGGCGTGCGATAATACCGAAATGTTTCACAAACTTCCGGTAGTAGCCTGCTAAACCCAGAAAACTGCGTACTTCCTTCACGCTCCCCGGAGTAGGCCATTGTTTGATCGTGTCGATCTTGCTGGGATCCGTGGAAACACCATCAGCATTGATAACATGACCCAAATAAGCAATTTGTTGTTGGCCAAATGCACACTTGGACTGCTTTACATGCCATTGATCTTTTCTCAGCAGTTTGGAGTACTTGGTTGACATGCTCCACATGTTCCTTCAGTGTTTTGCTGAATACTAAGATGTCATCGAAAAATGCAATTACACACTCTCGGCTCAGTGGTTGCAGGGTGGTGCCGATGGCGCCATTGAAGGTTGCTGGTCCTCCTGCAAGTCCAAAGGACATAACCAGGAACTCCCAATGCCCGGAGTGAGTAGTGAATGCAGTTTTATATTCCTCACCCTCAGCCAAGCGGATTTGATGATACCCCGCGCGCAAATCCAACTTGGAAAACCATCATGCGCCTACCAGTTCATCAAGGAGTTCGTCTATGACTGGTACTGGGTACTTGGGAATTATTGTCATGGCGTTCAGATGGCGGTAGTCCACGCACAATCGCCAAGTGCCATCCTTCTTCTTTACCAACAAAACTGGAGATGAGAATGGACTGGTACTCTTCCGAATCACACCTGCATCTAGCAATTCTTGTACTTGCCGTTCAATCTCAGTCTTCAATTCAGGGTTGTGACGGTAAGGGCGTAGATTTACTGGTTGAGCACCTTCCATTAGGGGAATACGGTGATCACACGCTCGGCAGGGAGGAAGTTGGCTTGGTTCTTCAAAAACGTCAGTGTACTGCTCAAGTACTCGGAGTAGTTCAGTGGGGATGCTGTTGTCGGTAGAAGCCTGATCTGCAACAGTGTTAAGGTGTACCACATAAGCTACTGCTCCGTTTTTGCAGGAAGTTAACAGCTCTTGGGACGAAATAACTGAGCACTGCTGCAGGTTCTTGGTGACTGCTTGAAGTTCAACTGGTCCAGCAGCCGTGGTGACTGACAAGTGGTGCGCCTCCCAATCAATGTACATAGGACTGTGTTTCTTGAACCAATCCATACCTAAGATTGCGTCATACACCCCCAAAGAAATGATCTTGAAATCTGTAACGAATTTGTGGTCTTGACACGTCCACTGACAGTGTGGAATGAAACTGTCACACAGCAAGAGCCCTCCATCAGCCACCTTGACCTTGCATGGTTGAGGCAAGGGGGAGATTCCAGTCAGACGATTGGCCAACTGTTGATCCACAAAAGAAGAAGTGCTCCCAGAGTCTACTAGCAACAACACCTCACTCCCTTGAAGCCACACATGTAACTGCATTACACCTGGACCTTCTGAACCTGACACTGCATGTATGGACAGAATGCAAAGATTGTCGTCCTCTGGTTCAGCACAGTCTGCCTGTCTATCACCCAGCACATTGTCATCGGTACTGAATAGTGCGAGCAATTCTTCGACAATATGCATATGCACCGTGGTTGGGCATGTGCGATCCTTGCCCCACCTTTCGCCACACTTAAAGCAAAGGCCTCGGGCGCGCCTGAACGCACGCAACGCTGATAGTTTGCTGTTATCTGAACTTGCCCTTGCTGCATCTGTTCCTCGACGGTCTTCAGCAGTAGCTGTAGGTGTTGCTGGCCTGCTGAAGGCGGGTTGAGGAGGTGCTGAAACTGACGGAAGAACTCGCGAGAACGTGCCACTTGTATGAGCTCGTGCCTTGGAATTGTTTGACAGGGCCTCGCCCTCAGCCACTTCTTCCTGGAGTAAGGCCAATGAACAAGCCGTGTCCAAATCCGGTGGACGTTGCAGTAGTACCACCGCTCGTATATCCGGTCGAAGCCCCTCGATGAATCGAGTCAAGAAAAAGTAGGGATGTGTCAGTTCTGAATATGTAATCAAATGATGCATCACTGTTTCAAATTGTTCAATAAAATCAGCAACTGATGAGGTTTGTTTAATGGCATAGAATTGACGAATGAGCATCTGGTGCTTATCACGACCAAATCTAGTACAGAGGAGTGAGGTAAATGATTCACATCCCATGCCTGTGAGCTTTTTCTGAACTGATTGCAACCAAATTGCAGCAGTTCCAGAGGAATTCAATATGGCCATGGGCACCCAGTATGATTCGTGCACATCAAACATGGTGAAGTATTGTTCGCACAGTGTGCGCCATAACTGAGGATTGTCTCCAGAGAAGACAGGGAACACAATGGTGGGTGGCTGGTGACCCATGGCTGTAAGGAGAGGTGCGGACATGACGGGGGAAATAGCGACCGTACCCGTGACCGGAGGCCCCGCCGGCGACTCGATGGTCACCGACGGAAATCCCCCGGGAAGATGCGACGCGCCATGGCCTGATTGCCCGTGGAGATCGCCCGGAGTCGTGAACAACGACGATGTTGTCGCCGCGGGGGACGATGCGGCCTGCAGCGCGGCGACCGAGAGCTCGAGCTGCGCGAAGCGCGCCTCGAGATCGGGCTTCCATGCGGCGAGGGCGTCGATCCGCGTGGTCTGCGCGTCGAGCGCCTTGAGGATGGAGGCGGATCGAGCATCGACGACGGCGGCGCGCTCACTGGCGTTGGAGTCGAGCCAGTCGAGGTAGGCGCGTAGCTCTGGGTCCATGGATGCGACGAGGGCTTCCCGTGCTTGGCGTTGTCGACGGGTCTCCAGCGTGGTGGCGGCGCGGCAGAAAGGAGAGAGCGGCGGCGGCGAAAGGGGGGTGGGTGGCTAGTCTGATACCATGTTCTATCGATCTCCTTTAGGATTCAGTTATGCAGTACAGAGGATACACAGTACAGGGGTAGCTAGAGAATAATTGGTTTGATGTCAACATTTGGCATTGCCAATACTTTGTAAGCCAACAATTGGCAATATCAAAAGTTACTAAAAATTGGCAGCTTCTTGTGAGGTTGGCAAATAAATATGGTAACCAACCAAGCACTAGCTAATATTTGGCATTTGCCAAATGTTGGCCTACCAACTTTTGGCATCTAACCAATCACGCTCCTAGTTTCTTCAGATACAACTTGTGATAGGAGAAAGAAGAAAGTGCAAAAGCAAAGAAGGAGCCGCCGGTGCCGTTCGTTGCCAGATCCAACCGGATGCCTTCCTCTCTGGTTTGCCTGCTTTAAGTAGAGCTCACCCATTCAGGGCCCATGAATCTTCTGTTGGGATGCTTGGTCCTAGTTGGGAGTCAATTGCAGAGAACTATCACATTTACGGCTAGCTTTGCGGAAAACAACCAAGTCGTTAATCCGTTGCAAAAAACACCACATTAGCAGTAAACTTGTTGCAAAAAGCACTGATCGCTTGCTTTGCATCATTTAATCGCATTTCCGACAAGTGGGGCCCGCTCGTCGAGGTGACTTGGCAAAAATGCATGCGATGTCTTGGCGTTAGTGAGTCTTCTTCCCTCTCCTTTCTTCCCTTCTATCACACATTTTATCAAACATGTTCGTGGCATCTCCGTCATCGCCATGCTCGTCGCGGTAGCCCTAATCTGCTTCCGGCAAGTCAGCGCCTCTGGTGCACCGCGCCGCATGAGAGATGCCCGTGGAGATCACCTGGAGGAGGAGGACACCAAGCTCGGCCGCCATCACCGCACTTGGAGGAGCACCGGGCCAGGTGTGCATGTCCCCACAGTGTACCTGCTTCTTTCCATGGCCGGCAAGCTTGTCGAGGCGGGGAGGTCTTGCTCCTCCTCCTCCTCGTCAAGCGGAAGAATGGTCGGGAGGGCGTCGCCGTGCATTGTCTTCGCCTGGCGCCGATGGCGCTGGCGGCGTCCGTTGCCTCCTTGAGTGAGGCGGTCCTCCTCAAAGACGAATCGCACGACGGCCAGGCCGCTACCGCCACCCGGCGAGGCGGTCGAAGCGCCAGCCGAAGTCCGGCCGTCCGCATCCACGCCGCCACAGAGAGGTCCGCCGCAAGGGACGAGGGTCACGGATGTCGCCGCCGAGGCGGAGTCAGGCGACGAGGTCCTTGTTGCCGCTCAAAGCGCGGCGATCGCAAAGAACGGGCGGGGGACCTGATGCCTCTCCTTCGCGAGCTGCGGCGAGAGTTTCGGATTAGCTCCATGGGCGGAGGGAGCTTGCCGGGCGGCGTATTGGGGTGGGGCTAGCCGCGACGGCCGCCATGGCGTGGCGGGAGATGCCTGAACATGTTTGATAAAATGTGTGATAGAAGGGAAAGAGAGCGAGAGGAAAAAGACTCACCAACGCCGACACGTGTCGATTTTTGCCAAGTCAGCTCGACGAGCGGGCCCCTCTAGTCGAAACGCGATTAAATGAAGCAAAGTGAGCGGTCAGTGTTTTTTGCAACAAGTTTACGGCTAATGTGGTGTTTTTTGCAACGGATTAGCGGCTTGGTTTCTAGCCATGAACGTGGTAGTTTTCGCTTGACTCCCTAGTTGGCTTGGCGATGACGCGCCCTTCTCCGCGATTGGTCCTCTTGGCGTCCCCTAGTGCTGGCGTGGCCGAGGCTGGGGTGCTGACAAATTTGCTGCAAGATTTGTGTGTGGCAGTGTCCTCAACCCTTTATATCTCCTCTCGCTTTGTCCCCCTGATCCCATATCCATTCGCCCTAGCGCGCGCGGCCTTTATGAGCACCCATGCCTCGATCACATCTTGACCACAGCCAGCAGCCAGCTCTCCATCGTGGCTCCACCCCTCCGCCCATGGT
Source organism: Aegilops bicornis (assembly GCA_021605145.1). Lineage (NCBI taxonomy): Eukaryota > Viridiplantae > Streptophyta > Magnoliopsida > Poales > Poaceae > Aegilops > Aegilops bicornis. The sequence continues at coordinate 563,107,648 of CM038669.1, read as the reverse complement.
TGAGCTACCGGGCGAACCACAGCCCTTGTCGGTGACCATGTGACGATGGTGGTTAGTGATGGTCTCAACCATTTGGAGTTGGTTGTCAAGGATGGTCTTGGTCGATCGTGTGGCACTGGTGGCAACGGTGCCGGTCTCGCCGACGAAACGATCAAGAGATGTGTATCGTCATTCCTGCCTTATTGTTTCTTCATCTAGAGAATCGGGGCTTTGTAATTTTGTTGCCCCCCCTCCCTCACTCATCATGACGCTTGCATTCTCTTTAATTTCTTTTTGAGAAACATGGGACAACAATAGTGTTTCTTTCTTTGGTATACGTATAGACCAAAACGAGCGAATCCGTGCGGGAAAGGGGGCTAGGGCGTCATAGTGTAGTAGGTTGTGGTGGCCGCAGTCAGTCAATCAGAAGCAGGGTTTTTAATCTCGGCCAAGATTTTCAGAAACCAGTCAAAAACTGGCCTTCCTGTTAACAACCAACAAAAGTAAATACCGTCTGACTTTTTTGGAATTTAATAGTTTAGCTCATGTCAAATAGCGCTCGTATGGCTTGGAAGACACAAGTCATCCCTCACCTTGGTGGTAAGGTGCTTGTTGTTACTTCAGGGAACCGCAGTATCAAATCTCTATATTTTTCAAAAAAATAGCAGAGAGCCGGAGGGATGGTTCGAAACCATGAGCTTATGAAAGAAAGAAAGACAAGCTGACCGCTCGAACAGATACCTGGCTGTTTAAAAGAAGGCTTAAAATATAATATTTTGAAGAGAAAAAAATTCATTTGAAAAATTCCCACAGAACAAATTCGAAAATTCTGAGATTTTCAAACCGTTTTTCAAGGGAAAAAAAAACTGTGGTCACGAGTGAGACCACCCACCCGGTCCCCCTGTACATTAATTAGTACGAACGCTCGCCACGCCCCCCGACTTGCCGTCCACATCCCGCGTCTGCTCCTCAAATCCTCGTCTCCCTCCTCCCGCCCACGCTCCAGCGCCGCCATTCACCACACTGCTTCGCCGTCGCCGCCTCGCACGAGATCGTCGTCGAAGGAGCCGCCGGGCCTGACGATTTCGATGGGGAGCGGGAGCGCGAGCGGAGCTGTGGGGTTGAGGGAGATAGCACCGGCACCGCCATCGGGATGCGCCGCCGCCGCGGCCGGCGGGCGGCCGTCATCGATTCACCGCGCAGGTTCGCGTCCCCCTTCCCTTTCATGCTCCCGGCAGACAATCGATCCTATTGCTCCCGTCGCATGGACATGGCGCCCGAATTGAGGACTGGCAAGCCCTCCAGCGCGACCATACCGCCCTCGCTCGCAGCCGGGCTTGCCCAGAAGCGGTGGTTAGGTGGGGGAAAAATTCCGTAGATCCGGTATGCAGAGCCGCGCCTGTGCATGCCGGCGCCCCGTGCGCGACACGTGATGGCTGATGCAATCCTACGGGCTAAGGCAGTCGCCCGCCGCTCCCCGTGATGCCTCATCTCAGCTCCAACGCGCACGCCATCCCATCGGCCCTCCCAGGCGAGAGTTCGGCTCCGCAGTCAGCCGCTCGCGACCGCGATCCCATCTGTTACAGTCAGTGCGCGAGCGGGCATGATAGCCATGGCCAGCGACGCGCAGGCGCAGTCTCCTTCTGCCGCGCCGGCGTGCGCCTATTCATCGACTTCCCGCTGCGCATCGCCGGTGACGCGCCTCCTCGTGCCCGCAAGTCGTCACGCCGCAGCGGACGGTCCATCCGGCTGCTTGGCCTGGTGATGGACCTCGTGTTCGCCGGCGCGGATATGTTCTCGTGAGCAGATGATACTCATGCTAGTCGAAAAATCGTGACACCTTTTCTTTGCTCAGCATTCGTCTGGTAGTGCTGGCTTTCAATTCTACTTCTGTTCTTCTCTACCACTTTCCTCCTGGCTATCTCCTTAGCTATCGTACAGTATTTCTTCTTCCCCCACTATAATGAAAACTGGAGCGGTGCAGCGGGAATTTAGCACATAATTTTTTTTTGAGGGTAGCACAGAATTTATTGATAATACGGTTAAGAACATATGAAATTGATAAGCAAAATTATCATCGTTATGAATAACATTGACTCCTGATGATAATATTTTATCAGGTTTTTTGAGAATAACACATTACACATCTATAATATGAAGTAATATTTTGTAGAACAAAACTTGTACACCATTATTTTCCAAAAGAATCATCATCAAGAAAAAAAGTATATTAGGCAGATAATCAAAGCTACTGATTCCCTTTCAGTCACCTTCATTAGATCTCAATGTTTTAATAGACTATATCACTTTACTGTTTCACACTTCTCTCCCCTACTTATCTGCAAATGAGAAACAACCAATATGATTAGAGAGGAATGATAATCTTCAGCAATATATGCTATATATTAGTTATTCTTGGAAAAAGAAGCTAGCCTGTCATTTCAGTAAATACTAAATAGTATACTGGTAAGTGCCAATGGAAAATATATATAAATTAAAATGCCGTTCTAATCATCACACTACAAAGTTCCATATATCAAATCATCAAAAGACATGGAGAAAGGCTCTTTGTTCTATACTTAAACTGGTGTGAGATGAAGCAGTGCAATATGAGGCAAGAAAATTGGTAGTTTTTTTCCTAGTTGAACGGCAATTTCTTCGATTATGCAATACCCAAATTACAACCTACAAAAAAAACTACAGGCTCGAGAATATGCATAGCTCCCAAGCAGCAACAATCAATGGGACAGATGCAATCGCGACCAACATAACGGCAGCCCTACGGGGAGGACATGATGTACTCCCGAGCACGTCAATAGGACCGCGCGGCAATGGTAGCGCCTTCCATCGGTGTGGTGGCTTGAGTTCGGGAGGGAGCAAGCAATGTGCCATAGTCGATTTAGACTACTTTCCTCCCCCGGTGATCTCCCTGCACCACACACGTCCAGGACCCGCACGAAATCCTTGGCCACACCACCGTGGCTAGCGGCGTGAGGCCACCATCTTTGAGCTAGGGCGTGTTGCTACATATTGCAACATTCTCAAACTAGCAATTCTATTTACAACATATTGGGTAAGACCTTTTTCTTACCGGAATCAAAGAGGACAAACCGTAGGTGCAAAGTTCAGCAAGAGACGTTGGGTGAAGGACCTCATCTCACCTAATTTGTGGAATACTATCCCTCTTGAGTTTTGATTCCTTCACCTTCTCCATCCAGCCAACAATGGTGTTTTGGATATGCGTTGGTTTTCACTTCGATATTGCAGCGCTACTACCTGTTCCATTCATCTTTACGCAATTTGATAATTATAGAGGTGCTAGAGTTGAATGCCCATGGTGTAGAGGGGGCTTCAGTAGGCTAGTAACTATGGCATACCGGAGAAGGGAGGAGGGGTGGGAAAAAAGCCAACGTAGAGAATTTGGCCCGACCCTCGTCTAGGTTAGGGAGTCACGATGGGATGTGGAATGCAGAAGACAACCTGTGCCAGGCAATAAAATGTTGTGTGCATTAGTAACAGATGATCAGTTACATAATTATGTCGGCTGGTCATCTTCCTTGCCGATCGATTCATTTGCACCCTATGGTGAGAGGAGATGGAGGGTGCTGCACGTTAGAAAGAGTGAATCAAATTGATGGGGATTAACAATTGCAGTAACTGCAGACGAAGATTTCATTTATCATAAAAATATAACAAAAAGATATGTTGATGTGGCAATTGCATAGGTGAGAATTTGTGATGACATGGCAGCTTGCATGGAGTGGATGTCATGTATAATGATGTGGCATAGTTGCATGTGGAGAGAATTAGAGTTAGTGGGGATTATTTTTTTAGCTACATAGGATGCAGAGCTCCTGCAGTTCCAGTCATAAAAAACTAACGAAAAGTACTTCAGTACAAAACCCCTAAAAATATTAGAAAATTGTATTTTTGTCCATCATCTTTTTTGATCATGTTGGAGTTTTTGGGCAGCTGTTGGAGACGTTTTTTGCTCTCCAAAAGCCAAAAATGGCAGTACAGCCCTATAATAGGGCAGGTGTTGAAGATGCTCTAAAGGGATGAACATGGCTACACTGCTCAATAACGTCCATGAGGACGCCGAGTGTATGCATGATGCGACTGGAGCCACATGGTTTGAGTAAACGATGAAACGTAGACGAGCCTTTTGAGGAAGAAGCACTTCAAGATTTATCTCATTTAAACCAATGCAAAAGGACTAAACTGTTCATTTTAACTCTCTCTCTCTCCCTCTCCCTCTCCCTCCCCCCTCTCTCTCCCTATCTGCTAAATCACCGGTAGTTGCAAGTGCAAGAAAGCTTGAAATTATGGACGATTGTGGGGTAGCATTAGATTGTGCGATGCACTCGAGGGCCGAGTTTTTATTACTAGTTTGGTCTAGCGAGTTGGCGCATGTAGCTCTGGCGGAGGCTGTTGCGGCCAAAGCTGCGTCGGTTGGCACAAAAGTTGTGGTTTCTAGGGTTAATGTCATGTTGCCCAAGGCGGAGAATGTAGCAGGGGCTGCAGACCCTTCCTCTGCTTGCCGTGTTAGGACAATGAGGCGTGTGATCAAGGTTGTGAGCTCAAGGGGAGTTCGTGTCAAGAATTGTATCTTATAATGCGCTGCCTATTCTAGAACATGCATGGTTTTGGCCACACTGGTAGGAGGACACGATTGAAAGAATACATGAGTAGAGAGAATATCCACATGGTGGCGTTGCAAGAATGACCAAGTATGCGTTTAGTGCCTTAGACTTGAAATCAATTGACCCACTGGAACGTTTTGACTGGCCCTGGGTAGCATCAATTGGGCATTCAGAATGATCAAGTCTCGAACCGCTCTGGATGGGATTCGAGGAGCTTAATCCATGGCAGTTCATTTGGATATATTGGCGACTGAGGTCCTTCGCACATCCTAGCCTTCGATTGCTTTTCGTCACAAAGTTTCTCCTCTGAGATCGCAAGCTAGACTACTTTGTGCTTGAGGCTTGTGTTAGCCTTACCAATGAAACAAACATCGTGTCATGGCACCTCGCCAATTCTCGGCCAAATCCCCGTACGCCAAACTTTCGTAGGGCCACAGGACATGGCTAGGGGGCTTTGGAAAGCCAGCTTGCCTCTTAAAGTTAAAATTTCTTGTGGCAAATGTTTAGGAATAGGCTTCCGACCTTCGATAACATGGACAAATATAACAAGCCCTCTAACGGGAGTTGCGCAATTTGCGCAATACAGGAAGATGCTAACCACATATTCTTGAGATGTCCCTTAGCACACTCCGCAAGGAGTGTAGTTAGGTAACCGGCGAACATGAGCTAGAACCCTTTGTTGGGCACATAGCTGCTTACGATCCTAACTGCTTTGTGTGGCTTGGCTAAATGCATGATGTGGTGCCGCGTCGGGGTTCTTCTATGGGCCATTGGCATATTCATAACAAAATTACTATCAAGGTCATTTTTTTGGCTCAGGATGCTGATTTTTTTAAATGCCTTTTGTTATTGCAGCAATGGGTGTCGTTGGGGAAGCACCCGGACTCTGGGCACATGCAGCCGGCGACGAACAATCTCCGTCACATTCATAGCATTGCTAGATATCCTATCGTTGTTACTTAGAGCAGTTGTGACTTCTCGTGTATCCAAGCCTGTGTGCTCTTGTAGGGTGTTCCGGCTCTGTAAATATCCTAGATGTTTTATGTTTGGTTGAACTCCCTTGGTTTCGTGCCTTTATGGCGAACCTTCTGTGCTCTGCCTATTGTGGGCTTTCTCAATTTGGAACTGAATGCTGCATGTGTCTTTGTTTAGAAAAAAAAGAACAAAGCCTTCTCGTCGTTGCCAACTGTGACCGGTGTGGCTGAGGCAAATAGCACCCTTTCAGTCTGATTGCAAGGTGGTTCTATCCTGGTTCACACATTTAGAATGTTCTAGTAGGGCATGTGTATAATACTATATTAACCTGTGCCGCACTATTTTGCCGTATCAGACACCTCGAATCTATCACAATTTTCAGAGGTTCACACTCTCTGCACCCTTCCTTTTCTTGCTTCTGGCTGGCAAAGGCAAACTACACCTCTATCGCATTTGGATGGCAAACAATGTACCCAGTGTGTGTTGTCGAGTTGTCTTCTCATACACCAATTAAACGGTCTGTCTTCCTTTTCTCTTCTCCTGATTCCTCCAAACCATGGTCGCACGAGCCGCCACGGCGGTGCTAAGTAAGGATTCAATTATGAAGTGTCCTACTCATTCAGTGTGCCTACCTTCTCTTCATCATTCGTTAGCACGCACATAGTTTTCATTAAGAGGGAGTGCCCCTGATTTCCATTAATTAATATAAATCAAAGCTACATTGTCCACCTTAACCACCCATCCAACACCAACAATTTTAACCAGAGCACTTACAAAGAGCAAAGCAAAAGCAAATTGGGGGGGGGGGGGGGGGCCCAAAGCAAGCAACATTGCTTGGGACTTGCACAAAGAAAACAAGATCAAAAAAAGAACAACAACAACAACAACAACAACAACAAGCAAAGATCATATCCATCATCGCCTCGGCAGTTAGCCAGCCTTGGGCTCCAGGTGTCCCAACTCCGGCGGCGCACTGAGGACATCAGTGACGATTTGCTCCTGTTGTTTTGCACAATGTAGCATGCAGTGCTAGTTTTAAGCCCTCCCTCACCTGCAACACTCTCCCTTGCTCAATCTTATAGAAGATTTGAAACCTGACAACACTAAGGGCGCCAAACGTAGGCGAGATTCCTAGCCTTCCAGATCCTCCAAGAATCCTAGCAACCCCTACTTTAGTTGTTTTCCTACTGCAGTTAGTCATGCCACCTAAACTTGAGCAGATCCCTTAGAAGCTCTATTTAAGGGGAGGGAGTTTTGAGGATTAAACCCCAGCTAGCAAATCCCCTAAACCTTTCGTGCATTAAAAAATTGACTTCTACCGCTAAAATATCTCCTCCACTCTATGCACAGGTGGTGCCAGAGCATTGTTGTCGTCTTGGATGCACGACGCCTTTCAATTGCGTCGACGGTGCATTGTCCTGGTTTAGTCTACTATAGGCGAGATGGCCTTTGACTTCTCCGATGGCACACAAGTACCATCGTGTTGTCTCATCCTCGCATGACCTTTCAAATGTACCCTGCGACACAGGTGGTGTCGCGGCGTTGTGCAGTTTCCGATGCACGACACATTTCAATTGCGTCATTGGTGCAATGTCATGGCTCGGTCTTGGTTGGCCAATGTCGTTTGATTACATTGGTGGTGCTTTTGTTGTGTCGTGTTATGTTTTCCCTCTTTGTCCCCGTTAATGTGTTGTCGGTGTGTGTTGTTTTACTTTATCTCTTCTCCTCATGTTCCCATGTACTACCGGTTCATTTGAACCTACTTACAACAGGCTACAAAGCACTATAGGGTGGATACTAACCTCCCACACTCATGGCATGGTGACCGGTGCTGCGGTTGATTGTTCCTACACTGGCTGTAAAACCCTCACCATCACCCCGAAACCCTAGCCAAACTGGTCGTGCATCTTTTTCCCAATCGTCTTCCTCTAGGTCGAGCTCGCAGCCGCCAGTTGAGCCCTCCCCGCCCCCATGCAGCCCCATGTTACCTTTTGCAGATCCTGTCCGCCTCCCATACGATAAAACCCCATGGCCCCACGCCATGACCTGCATCCCCGTGCTACCCACCTGCGCTGTTTTCGCGACTTCGGCATTGCCCGCCCCACTGAGCCCCGCAGCCCAATGTTGCCTCTGCCAACACCGTCGTCTCCAACACAGTCGTCCACTCGGCTCGTCGTCATCCTCCCCGCCACAGCTCCGATGCATCCCCCACTCCGACACTCCCACCACCATCTCCGAAGTACCGCGGCGCCAGCGCCAACCGTGGGGAACTCATGGTGGATATCCGCCAACGTGAACTTGGTCGTCGGTTGTTGGGGATGTTTAACACTGCTGAGGAGGTGGCCAGATTCGTTTCTTTGGGCCAACACCGCAACCACGGCCGCACTTGCCCCTCCCACCATTTGGATTGTCTCACGCCACGAGGAGATCGAGAGCCGGAAGGCCCAGGAGTAGTTGTACTCTGAGCTCTTGGACGCAGAGTTGATAGCCAAGCTCATCGCGGAGGAGCCGGACCTCCTGGCGGTGAACCAAGCTTTTTCGGGTCCGTGGAGACGAGCACACAGTAAAGCACGAGCTTGCCGAGCTCGACAGCCTCAAAGTCGAGAGCAATCCATTATTTTACGAGCTCGATGAGATGCTAGCTAAGTCAGAGTCCAAGGACGACATGCCATGCAGTTGGTCCACTGCCAACGACAACGAGGCCGGCCCCTCCCACTTTCCGGGGGGGGGGGGGGGGGGGGGTAATCACCATCTCCTCATTGAACCTAGGCTTGGATGACGACTTCGATATCTATCTTCGGCACTTGGACTAGTTAGTATGTTGTTCTATAGGTTTAATACTGGGGGTTGGACTAGTTCAATGCCTAGTTATGTTATGTATGATGTAAATGTAGTAAGCATGGGTTGTTTAATTATGGTATGTATGGTGCTATTTTATAGCGTTGTCAAATTATAAAATTAATTAGTTTAAATTGTTTATGCAGAAGGTGCATCAACAGGTGTTAATGCAAGTAACACTGGGCAGCGACTGCCTTCCTGCAGAAAAGGCAAGGGTCCCGGGAAACATGCCAAGTTGAAAGATAACGAAGGGGCTACTGGGTTGGGGAGAGTTCAGACACCAATCGGGTTATTTGAAGATGAATGTATTTTCTGCCACTCATTCAGAACCAGTGAGCCGGTAATATGCTGCATATCATTGCATATATCAACTAAAAATTGTCCGTTGAAGTCTTCTTATTTGTACTGGCACTAAAAAATGTTCACTTTTCCTATGTCAGTGTCATGGTCCGATGGTACTGTATCACGATAGAAGGATTATGCCCAATGACGAGGGAAACCCTACCAACGCCGTCTATGTCCACGAGAAATGCATCGTTTGGTAAGTTTATTTAATTTATACGCCATGGTTAATTCTTCATATTTAATTTATTTAGAAAATCATCATACGCAGTGTTCACCCATCCTTTTCATTCTTTACCCATGTTTGTGAAGGGCCCCAAGGGTGCAATCCAGTGGCGGTACTTTTAAGAACGTGGAGAATGAAATCAAGCGTGCTTCAAGATGGGAATGCAGCAGATGCAACCTCCGGGGAGCAGCGCTTGGTTGTTATTATGGCCACTGCCGCAAAACTTATCATGTCCCATGTGCAATGATGATACCAGAATGCCGCTGGGATGTTGTAAGCTGTTGAGTATACCTTGTCCTTGATCCATTTATAAACAGTACTGATGTTCTGACATGTCTAGTTTTGATTTTGAAGGAGGGTCTCCATGTTTGGTGCCCCAATCATGCACCAAATGATGATATGAGCTTACCAACAATGGAGAGTGACATCGTGCTTCAAGTAGATCAGCTGAACACCTCAAGTTCTTCCTTGTCTCAGGGGTACGCATGGTGGAGGTTACTGAGCAGATCTTCAATCATTCTTCATTAATATTCTAATATAATTTGCATTGTACTTCATCATTGCAGCCAATGTTCAGAGAAAGAAAGAATTTCTTCCAATTACCGGAGAGAACAAAACCTACAAAATCAGTCTAGCACCATGGTGGATCAATGGGTTTTGCTTGGTATATCTTTAAGTGCATCAGAAGAGGTAGCACAGACTATACTAGTATACGAGCGAAAAATACTTTCCTTTTAGAGCATTTGGATATATCTGAATAATACTAGCAAACATGTGTACAGACAAGTAATGTAGCAATCCTACTTTATCGTCAAATTTAAATTATATATAATTTGATAGTTTTCAAAATAAATTTTGTTCCATACCAAGCTGTGATAAAATTGTTTGTGTTTGTCATGCAGGATTCCTTGAAGGAATTTGCCTCCTTGACCAGTTCAACGTTGGTTGAGGATTGGGACAAAAATGTGACTCATGTTATTGTGGGCAGAAACGCTGATACCGCATGTGTGAGATCATATGTAGTCCTGATGGCAATACTGTATGGGAAATGGATTGTTAAAGCGGGATGTTAGTGTTAACCCATCTTACGCCCCATTTGTTTTTGTTATGCTGATGATATTTTACTATCTCCAAGCTCATGCTACATACTTCTTAACGCGACAAGCTGCTGGTCTACTTGCACTTCCATTTATCCGCGATGATTTAAAACTTATCCTAGATCGGCAGAAAATATTATTTATCCCTGCACTGAAGCAGTTCACGTCATATATCTGTCTTAGGGATTGTGGATTTCTTGGTGGAACGAATTCCACACCTGGAAATTCCTTACGAGATGACATTCTATGGGGGTTTGCACACATCAATTTCTGGACCAACGAAAGGAAGAGCTAGAGCTGCTGAAGAGGTATGTAACCATTTCTCTACAAATTCACTAGAGAAAAATTAAACATATGTAGTGAAAACTGATTGCAGTTTTTCTTATGCATATGTTCAGGGAATTTGTTAAAAAGAAACTTGAATTTTCTTCCTACTGCAACTAACTTGTAAAAATGTTGATTTTTTTTAAAAAGAGGTTGAAACCCTTTTGCCTGTGCATCAATATGTTGCACACAGGACACACTGGTGGAAAAACAGGCTTCCGTCCAGCCCCATAAGTCGCGAAGCTGTAGGAACCGCGACTAATGGGACCTTTAGTCGCGGTTCTGGAGGTGAACCGCGACCAAAACTGGGCCTGTGGCGCTCGGTGGCCATGGCGCCGTGAGGGTCTTTAGTCGCGGTTTGCCGGGACAACCGCGACTAAAGGCCTTCGGGCACCTTTAGTCACGGTTTGCTGTGCCAACCGCAACTAAAGCCCTCCCTATATATACCCATCCAGCAGCCAACACTTAGCCATTTGGAGCCATTCTCTTCACAAGTGGGTGTAGGTTTGCTTTTGGTTCCTCTTATGCACATAAGGTGTTTGATGAAATGCCCCAAGAGCATGAAACAAACATGACATGAAGTGTTGGAGCCACACTCCTCGATCGCGGTTAGCAACTTGATGAACCTTTGATGTGTCATTGATAAAATATGCATGTGTGTAGTTCATTGTTTAATTTATATTGTTTGTAGCTAGTTAGTTTAACAAATGCATGATGGTTAATTATATATTTTATATTATAATAATGCAGTATGAATCGGCAATGGATGTACGGTAACCGACTCTCCGTGAAGTTCACTACGGGTTTGAAAGATTTCCTCGTAGTGGCTAATGCGAACAAGCGGGGGTTTGTTATCTGTCCATGTGTTATCTGTAAGAATCAGAAGGGTTACTCTTCCTCAAGAGATGTACACATGCATCTGCTTCGGCACGGTTTCATGCCAAGCTATAATTGTTGGACCAAGCATGGAGAAAGAGGGGTTATAATGGAAGAAGATGAAGAAGGGGATGATTTCATCGATGAAAGCTATCTTGCTCATTTCGGTGATACTTTCATGGAGGATCTTTGAAGGTGAAGGGAGGGTGAAGAAGAGGCACGTGATGATCCCGTTGATGATCTTGGTCGGACCATTGTCGATGCACGGAGACGCCGCTAAACCGAAAAGGAGAGGAGAATTTGGATCGCATGTTAGAGGATCACAGAAAGGCGCTGTACCCGGATGCGATGATGGTCTCAAAAAACGGGCTGCACTGGATTTGCTGAAATGGAAGGCGAGGCAGGTGTAGCTGACTCGGCATTTGAAAACTTCTTTGAAAATGTTGAAGAATATGTTTCCAAAGGATAACGAGTTGCCCGCCAAGATGCGTCTGAAGCAAAGAAGGTTGTCATCCTCTAGGTTTAGAGGTTACGAAGATACATGCATGCATCAACGATCGCATCCTCTACCGCGGTGAATACGAGAATTTGAATGAATGCCCGGTATGCACCGTGCATTGCGTTATAAGATCGTAGACGATGACCCCGGTGACGATGTTGAGGGCCGTAAACCTGTGAAGAGGGTTCCCGCCAAGGTGATGTGGTATGCTCCTATAATACCACGGTTGAAACGTCTGCTCAGAACAAAGAGCATGCCAAGTTGTTGCGATGGCACAAAGAGGACCGTAAGTCGGACGGGGAGTTGAGACACACCGCAGATGGAACGCAATGGAGAAAGATCGATGATGGTTCAAAGATTTTGCAGGTGACGCAAGGAACATAAGATTTGCTCTAAGTACGGATGGCATGAATCCTTTTGGCGGCAGAGCTCCAGCCATAGCACACTGCCCGTGACTCTATGCATCTACAACCTTCCTCCTTGGTTGTGCATGAAGCGGAAGTTCATTATGATGCCGGTGCTCATCCAAGGTCCGAAGCAACCCGGCAACGACATCGATGTGTACCTAAGGCCATTAGTTGATGAACTTTTACAGCTGTGGGGTGGTGTCCGTGTGTGGGATGAGCACAAACAAGAGGAATTTGACCTCTGGCGTTGCTTTTCGTAACCATCAACGATTGGCCTGCTCTTAGTAACCTTTCGGGACTGTCAAATAAGGGATACAATGCATGCACGCACTGCTTACATGAGACTGAAAGTGTACATTTGCCAAATTGTAAGAAGAACGTGTACCTTGGGCATCGCCGATTTCTTCCAAAATTCATCCAAGAAGAAAGAAAGGCAAGCATTACAACGGCAAGGCAGATCACCGGCGAAGCTCGCGGAACGACCGGTGCCGAGGTATTTGATATGGTCAAGGATTTGAAAGTCATCTTTGGAAAGGGTCTGGCGGACAATCAGTTCGAAGGGAGCCGACGGGCACGCAGCCATGTGGAAGAAGAAATCTATATTCGGGAGCTAGAATATTGGAAAGTCCTAGATGTCCGCTCTTGCAATCGACGTGATGCACGTTACGAAGAATATTTGCGTGAACCTCCTAAGCTTCTTGGGCGTGTATGGGAAGACAAATGATACAAAGGAAGCACGGCAGACCAGCAACGTTTGAAAGACCACGATGACCGGCATCCGGAATGGTTTCAAGGTCGTGCCGACTACGCCCGACCAAAGAAGAGAAGGTCATCTTTTTGAATGCCCGAGCGGTATGAAGGTCCCGTCTGGATTCTCGCCCAATATAAAGGGAATAATAAACATGGCGGAGAAAAAGTTCCAAAACCTGAAGTCTCCACGACCGCCACGTGATTATGACGCAATTGCTCCCGATTGCTTTGAGGGGCTCCTCGGAAAATGTTCGAGTAGCCATTGTGAAGCTATGTGCATTCCTCAATGCAATCTCTCGAAGGTAATCAATCCGGAAGTTCTACCACGGTTACAGAGCGATGTGATCCAATGTCTTGTCGATTTCGAGTTGGTGTTCCCGCCATCCTTCTTCAATATTATGACGCACCTCCTGGTTCACCTAGTCGAAGAGATTTTCGTTCTCGGTCCTGTATTTCTACACAATATGTTCCCTTCGAGAGGTTCATGGGAGTATTAAAGAAATATGTTCGTAACCATGCTAGGCGGAAGGAAGCATCGCCAAGGGCTATGGAAATGAGGAGGTAATTGAGTTTTGTGTTGACTTTGTTCACGACCTTAAGCCGATTGGTCTTCCTCGATCGCGGCACGAGGGAGACTAAGTGGAAAAGGCACGATCGGAATGAAATCAACGATATGTATGGACGGCCATTCTCTGATCAAGCACACCACCTTTGTCTTGACCAATTCCAGCTTGGTGGCTCCGTGCTTTGAGAAACACAAGAATATTTTACGTTACGACAACCCGGGAAGCCCGAATCCTGGATTAGGAAGGCCCACATGGAGACTTTCGGCAGTTGGTTGAGAAAACATTTAATGAATGACAATGATGTTGTAGATCAGCTGTACATGTTGGCCAAGACACCATCTTCGACTATAACGACTTTCCAAGGGTACGAGATAAATGGGAATACATTTTACACGATCGCCCAAGATAAAAAGAGCACCAACCAAAACAGTGGTGTCCGCTTTGATGCAGCAACCGAGAATGGGCAAGAGGTCACATATTATGGTTACATAGAGGAGATATGGGAACTTGACTATGGACCCTCCTTTAAGGTCCCTTTGTTCCGGTGCAAATGGTTCAAGCTAACAGGAGGTGGGGTAAAGGTGGACCAGCAATACGGAATGACAATGGTGGATTTCAACAATCTTGGTTACCTTGACGAACCATTCGTCCTAGCGAAAGATGTCGCTCAGGTTTTCTATGTGAAGGACATGAGTAGCAAACCGAGGAAGCGGAAAGATAAGAAAACGATCAGTACATCATGCGATGATCCAAAAGCGCCACATTGTTCTTTCAGGGAAAAGAAACATCGTGGGAGTGGAGGACAAGATGTACATGTCAAGATTATAATATGTTTGCTGAAATTCCGCCCTTCAAAGTGAACACCGACCCAAGCATTAAGTTAAATGATGAGGATGCTCCATGGATACGGCACAATCGTAAGCAAGCAGGGACACAAGGGAAGAAAAATGATGTGTAATAATTTATTGTACCAAACTTTGTTGAATGGATCATGTGAATTATATTACCCGTGATGTGTTTGGTGTCCATTTGAATGATTCGAGATACCACCGATGATACATGAAATTTGGAGTGATTTAGTCATACTCCTGCCTAGGCGTATAATATGCATACTCGTAGTCTTCATAGCCGCCGTAAATCGTTGTCTTGGTAGTAAATACGCCTTCTAAGTTGCCGCCGTCGTAAATACATTTCTTTGTCGTCATTCTTGTCGTCATTGTCGTCGGCGGCGCTAAATGGCTCGAATCGAGGGTAGCGCGGCGGGGATATCGCCGCCGTGATGTAGTCCATGACGCTCTGCAGAGTCCGCCATACCACCATAGCCGACGGCCGGCCTCGTGGAAGTTCCCAGGAGGCGAACCGTCCTCCTCATACTGGCGGCGCCCTCTCACGCCGATTGATGAAGAAGGCGTCCCAAGTATGCTGGTTATCGGGATGCCGGGGATTCATCCGCTGCTCCGGCGTGAGGTCGAGGTAGTAGTGGTTCGTGATGGCCGCCCGTGGCGCAGTACCACGAGGGACGGAGGGACTGCACGCCGCGGCGCTTAGGCTCCAGCCGGTGGGGACGCGGTAGCCCGGTGGACAAGGGTAGTTCGAGGCGCAAAGCTCCTCCACCGCCGGTAGGTTAGAGTGGGTGCGGTGGAAGCCATGAGAGAGTGATGAGAGATTGTACAGATGTGATAATGTGGCCAAGCCGGGCTACATATATGTAGTGAGAAATGGCGGGAAAAATGGGAGCGGGAAGACAGGAGGCGGGAAGAAAGTGGCGGGAAGAAAGAGGCGGGAAGACAGGGAAGAAATGGCGGGAAGAAGAGGAATCCAGAGCTGGTAATCTAACCTTTAGTCCCGGCTGGTTGGTGCAACCGGGACTAAAGGTTAGACAGGACGCGTGGGTAGCGCACGACGCCCTGTCGGAGGAACAAGACAAAGCGAAGCGGCGCCCGTGCCTATAAAAGGAGCATCGATACGCCAAGATAGAGGCGTGAAGAAATGGCGGGGAAGACATAGGCGGAAAGAATGGCGGGAAGGCGGCGGGAAGAACTTGTGGGAAGACAGAGGCGGGAAGAACTTCTCTGAATTTTTGATATATTATTTGTATTTTTAGAATTTTGAAATGAATTAGTTCTATTTTTCTGAATTTTTTGATATATTATTTGTATTTTTAACATATTGAATTGAATTAGTTTTATTTTTGACATATTATTTGTATTTGCCTCGTAGGGTTTGGAGATGGTTCATAGATACAAAGGACGTAGAACTTTATATGCATTAAATTATGTATGGAAACTTGTTCAAAATTGTATATGGTCATCCGATGATATTGAATATATATTGTATATTCCTCTTGAATTCTTTTTGATTCTAATTTCAAATTTGTTTGAAATTGTACATTCATATGCATGTATGTAGTACCGTAGAATATGTGAAACTCCTTCAAAATTAAAATAAAGCACAAAAGAAATAAAACAATACAAATTAAACAGAAAACAATACAAATTAAAAAGAAAACAATACAAATTAAACAGAAAACAGGTTTGGGGGGCTAAAACCCTAAACTGCGGACCTTTAGTCGCGGTTGGCGAGACCAACCGCGACTAAAAATGGGAAGGAACGCATAAAAAACCGCCAAAAACCCTTTAGTCGCGGTTGGGCAGGCGACCCGCGACTAAAAGGGTACCTTTAATCATGGTCTCGTCGCCAACCGCGACTAAAGGGGGGCTATAAATACAAGGTCTCGATTCTCGTCTTCTCCGATTCGATTCTCGCTTTGTTCGTCTCTGCGCGCCCTCGGCGCCCGCCGTCGCCCTCGCCCTCGGCGCCGCCCGCCCGTCGCCCCTCGCCTACAGCGTGCGCCTTGGCCGACCTCGGTCTTGCCGCCTCGCTCGCCCGCCCTCAACGCCGCCGACCGGCCTCCCACCCATCAGCGCGCCGCCTCGCTCGCCCGCCCTCGACGCACCCGGGGAGTGCATCCGGCCAAGGCCACCTCCGGCTACTTCCTGTCCACCAAAAACACAGAGGAGGGGGGGGGTGCTCCGGCGTGGGGCAGGGGCAGCAGGGAGCAGGCGAGGCCGGACTCGGCGGCGGGCGTGAGTCGCCCAGCGGGACTCAAGGCGGCGTCTTGTGAGGGAGAGGAGGCGGGCGCTAGGCAGGCGCTGGGCACAGGGCTGGCTGGGCCTCGGTCGGGGAGGGAGGGTAGCGCTCGTTTTTTTAAATTAAAACAAAACGAAATAAATAAAATATCAAACGAACTCCGATTTAAATAAAACAAATTTTCCCGACTCCTAAAAACGAGTCGAACAAAATGAACTTTTAAAAACTGCAACATGCATAAAAATCTTAAATGCTCATTTTTGCCTAAGCAAAATAAATCTTTCGAAAACCAAATTTGATTTATTTATAATATCTTCGTTTTCCCTAAATGTTGGGAAAGTCATATTATTCCCTCTCTTGAGATTTTTATAGGAAAACTTTATGAAGATAATTTTAAATAAATCCAATGATCCTATTTCCAAAATTTGAGAAATCCCAAATATGAAAATAATGAAACTTCCAACTCTCCGAGGGTCCTTGAGTTGCGTGAAATTTCCTAGGATCGGAAAATGCGAGAAAATATGATATGCATGATGATCTAATGTAGAACATTCCAAATTGAAAACCAAAAACAAATTGTATTTTTTACCAAACATTGACAAATGTTTAATTGCTTGCAAAGTTTCTTCACAAAATGACATTCGTGAAGGCGTGGTTGTCTTTTGTCCTCGCCTCCCTCTCCGTGTGTGTTGTCCTCGCCTCCCTCTCCGTGGACGCCCGCTCTGCCGCCCGTCTCGCGCTCTACCGCGACACCCTCTCCCACCCCTTCCTCGCCCCTCCTTTTGCCACCGCCCTTTCGCCACCGCCACCGCCACCGCCTTCTTCACTTAATTAATTTGTTTTTACTACATGTTTTCAGGACTGACATAATGGCGGACGATAGAGCTGACCGATTATGGACAACTATGATCCGGACGGTGAAGCACATATGTTCGGCATCATAAACGGCGATATTCTATATGTGCCGACCGGAGAAGAAGAAGATGATATCTCTTCTTATCTGAACCTTGATGGTGAAGATGAAGGGCGCCACAAGAAGATGATGCCGAACAAGCGTCGATAAACGACGATCTTCAAATGGAAGTAGCAACCACCTCCGGCCGAGGTATATATATACATTGAGCCTCTGGTGATACAAACTAACTGATTTGAATAAATATGTGTGTACTAACGCGACTCTCTTTCTTATTTTAGCCCTCGGCGGATCGTCGAAACAATCGAGTACGTCGTCAAAGCGTGGCGCAACCAAGACGATGAAACAAGGAGAAACATGCACCATCGAGGTTGTCGACAAGGTGCAACCGGCAGGTCAGCTGGAGCCCCGCAAGAACGCCACCAAGTTTGTCAGCCAATGCGGAGCCATTGTTAGAGACAACGTCTCGATCACCGTCGAGGAGTGGAATGAGCCAAAGAAGGCACGAATTGATGGTTTCACTTTTGTCGATAAGAGAACAAAAAAGATTGCTTCAAGAAGCTTATGGAACATTTCGTTCTACCTCCGAATACAACAAATTCGATGAGGAGGGTAACAAGATTGAGGAAAACAAGGAGAGGAGGAGGCTAGTCAAACAGTTCGCTCTTCATAAGATGGCCGGCGCATTCCGGAAATTCAAGCAAAATCTAGCCCATGACTTTGTCAAGCGAGAACAAGACTCCGGATTTCAAAGGACAATATGAGAAACTGAAACATGATTGGCCAGAATTTGTGAAGCAAAAGAAATCGGAGCAGTTCATTCAAATATCGAAAAAAAATAAGGAAAATGCGGCTAAGAAGGAGTACAATCATGTTATGGGCCAGGAGGGTATCGCATTTGGGTGCCTAGGTTGGAGAAGATGGAGAACGAGCTGAGGGCGCGAGGAATCCGTCCAGGTACGGAGGGATGGGACCCAAGGGCCAAAAGCTGGTGGTACGGGCATGGGGGAACGCTGAACCCGGAGACAGGGGAGTGTGTTTACCGGGCAAATTAATTAAACCCACCCAAGCCCTTATTGGCGCAATGAAGGATGCTCAACAGGGGAAGATCAAGTTCAACAGAGAGAACGACGCTACCGACAAAAGCCCTCGGGAATCCACGAACACGGAGGACGTGTACGAGGCATGGGGCACATTCCGTGGAAAATAGGGTTCCCCGAGCGATGACCCGTCTGATTCTGAAGCCGTAAGAGAAAGATGGATCGGGAATCGGATGTTGTGGCGCGGTTGGCATCGGAAATGGATGTGATGAAGAAAACCATGAGTGTACTAGTAGCCGAAAGAGATGCAGCTCGGTGCGGCATGAAGATCATCCAGCGGATCTCGGAAGCCAAGCGGAGAAGCAGCGTGGCTTCCACGGAGGCCCCACCGGCTGGTGCAGATGCACCGACGATCGAATTACTGCACGGAGCCTCTGGTGGTCGAAATTATCGCACCGGAGCCTCTGGTGGTCGAAATTACTGCACCGAGCTTCGGTGGTCGAAATTACTGCACGGAGCCTCCTCGCTACCCCGTGGGCGATATAAAGGAGATGAAAGAATGTCATCTGTATTATCCTATCGGGAACATGTCCATGAAGGTAGCCATCGGCAGTGCTTTACCATGTTTACAGAGCACTCCACCACAACAACCCCATTCAAGATGGCTATGCTCGTGTCACGGTGGAGGACATAGTCCAAGGGTTTGAGGACACAGAGATTGACATTGCTACACGAAGGGGAGAAAAGACTTGGAGATGTCAAGCGCCATTTCATTCTATGGCAAAAGAAGTTTATCAAGTTTCCAGCGAGGCGCCAAGGACAACAAGTCCACCCCTCACGGTGGTGGTGGTGGCGGTGGCGGTGGTGGTGGTGGTGGCGGTTCACCTACACCTCCGCCACGTCACCGACGCCGCCCCAGTCCCACAACGTCCGGCGGGTGATCAGCCGCCGCCCCGATCCTCGTCCGGCGGGTGATCGACGCCGCCCAATCCACCTCCGGCAAAGAAGCGAAGCAGTCTGGATTATTAACCCGGACCCTTATGTACCTAAGACCACAAAGGTACCGGAGCCATCATCAAGCCTCTCCCCACAAGGCCTTGGGAACGTAGTGCCGAGGAAGTCGGCGCTTGGCTGCTGATTTGGAGAAATGGAAGGCGGACTGCAAGAAGAAAAGAGAGCCCGAGCCCAAGCCAAGATTTTTCGATGAGCAAAAGAAGTGGGCTAAGTCATTTTGAGCACACAGTCCCAAGCCGAAGAATCTGCCTAACGACTATGCACGTGAACTTCACAGCAGGCACTCATGTTCAAGGAGAACAAAGAGCGGGAGAAGGCCGAAAGTAAAATAAGCGGGAAACAAGTTGCCCAGCTCGGGGAACAAAGTAAACAATCGATTGCCCGCTTATAGTGGAAGCCTTCGTCCGGATGCCCCGAGATCATACAAGCTGCGGCAGCACAGGATTGACTGTAACGAGTGCGAGAACAAGCGGCCAACTTAGGTATTAATCTTCGTGAACTGTTAGGCCTTGATGAGGCGCCAGTGAAGGAGGTAGTAATTACATATGTCAAGAATGGGCCTCTCGTCGAGCCTGCTTGAGAAAAGGATCTACCTCCACAAATGAAAGGTCTGCTGAAATGGTACAAGGGTTACATAAAAATAAAAACGCCAAAGAATATATTTATGCGGAAGTTAGACATGAGCATCACTTCAAACATTACTATGTACAAATTGAACTGAGTGAATTGTTCCAGCTTTTCAATCTGCGCGAGCTCGACAAATCTATCATCGGTTGCTACGCTCGTAAGTGATTTATTAATTTCTACCCCATCTCGTTCATATTGCCTGCACTATATATATGTCCTAACTATATTGTTGTGTCCGCTATTATACATGCAGAATGAAGATTAAGGAATGCAGAGTAAGGAACATCCATGATGTTGGGTTCATTGACCCACACATCGTTAATGGACATGTGTTGGAGGCGTCACCCGCCCGACGTGGAGGCAGACCTGTGGCAGTTTCTTACAAAGCAGGAACTCAAAAGTGATATTCTATTTCCTTACCATTTTGGGTGAGTGTTTCTGTCTTGAGCACATTCTCTTTTGTTTACTCCATGCATGGTATGTGGCCGGCTAATCGATGAGTTATGCATGACGTCTTGTGCATGTATCGTGTCCGCAGGTTCCACCGGATTCTGCTAGTAATTAAAGTTAACACCTCGTAATGTCTCGTCACGACTCTCTGAATATGGATCCAAAGCTTTGGGGCGGCATGAGAAGAATGCTGCGAAGTAATTATTTTCATTCATTTGCGCTCTATATCGATCGGCCTATTTCGTTCATTTCCTAATATCAAGTAACTAATAACTCTCTTGTTCATTTAATTTTCTTTGCCTCGTAGGGTTTGGAGACGGTTCGAGATACAAAGGTCGGTGAATTCAAAAAGAGCTAGAATTCAAAAGGTCAAAGCCTAAGAATGCTGGGGATATTCAGCCACCGGAGACCAATCTATGTGGATACTATGTTCGTGAGATGATCCGAGATACACCTCGAGCGGGTTCCGAGTGATACCAATGCTCGGAGGAATAACCTCCGGATGATGCTTAGTCCGAGCTCGCTTCCGACCACTTCAAGAGGAACTAGCTGGATGGTTCAGCAGGAAGTCCTCCATCCTAAAGGAGAACACTATTACGAGGACGTAGAACTTTATATGCATTAAATCATGTATGGAAACTTGTTCAAAATTGTATATGGTCATCCGATGATATTGAATATATATTGTATATTCCTCTTGAATTCTTTTTGGTTCTAATTTTAAATTTATTTGAAATTGTACATTCATATGCATGTATGTAGTACCGTAGAATATATGAAACTCCTTCAAAATTAAAATAAAGCACAAAAGAAATAAAACAATACAAATTAAACAGAAAACAGGTTTAGGGGGGCTAAAACCCTAAACCTGTGGCGGCCTTTAGTCGCGGTTGGCGAAGAACCGCGACTAAAGGTCCTCCGCCTGACGGCCGCTGGCGCCCACGTGGACGGGCCGTTAGTCGCGGTTCTTAAGCAGCCGCGACTAAAGGTGGGGGGCATTAGTCGCGCTTATTTGGTCGCGGTTGCCCAACCGCGACTAATGGCAGTTGCGAACCGCGACCAAAGGCCTTTTTTCCACCAGTGACAGAACCATCTTTATTGGAGTTGATGCAAGGCAACAAGGTCAAATACATCAACAAAAAGAGTACATAACATGACAACTACGATAGAGGCTGTTTGACACATCAAAAGCTTAATAAGTGCATCTTGAGTGTAGGTGTTGTGTGGTCAATATATTTTTTGTTTTTGAGTATCTTTTTTTTTTAGAATTGGTCAGTATATTCCAAGTGCCTTTTTTATAAGTTGGAGTGCTAAACAGATTTCCTTAGGCCCTGTTTATTTAGGCTTTTGCTTCTGCTTTTGCAGCTTTTCTACTTTGGCTCAAAAGCCATAAAAACTCGTAAGTAGGTGCTTTTGGAGATTTTTTGGCTTTTAATGAATCAATGTAACCTATTTGAGCTCCAAAAGCCATAAAAGCTCCAAAAGCACCTATTTAGGAACTTTTATGGCTTTTTGGCCAAAGTGGAAAAGCTGCAAAAGCAGAAGCAAAAGACCAAACAAACAGGACTGGTTTGATTGCATCCACATCTAACAAAGCAATTATCTTTTGCAGTGGTATTTTACAAATTCTCTTTTGGAAGTGGCATTTCCCCAAGTGTGGGGTGTTTTGGAGTGCTATACACCATAGTGTGTTTATTTTATGACGCACTTCAAAAGTCTAAAATCATGGATCTTATGAATGCACCTCAATCAATCATTATATAACAAAAACAATACTGGGAACGCCTTCCTACAGCCAAATGATGATAAGCGTTGATGTTTGCAGGCACCAAAACTGTTCTCAGGACTGAATTTCTGCTTCAGCGCCTACCTGCACGTAGAAGACTTAGAGGAGTTCCAGAATCTCATAGCAGCTGGTGGAGGGCAACCGATGGAGGGAGTCAGCCCAGATTTACCTGAGATTAGGAACAGATTTCCAGGGAAGGTGTACTTCATCTACCACGGCGGACCTCCAAGGGACTCCACTCGGTATTTCGATCGTATCCACCGGAAGCAGATAGAGGAGTGCGTCGAGTATGGGAAATCAGGAGCACAGGTGATCAGCCACCTGATGCTGTACGATGCTATCCTGTCCTATGACGCGCGGATCCTGGAACCCGAACGGTCTTTTCACGAATATATGTGAGTGAAGGGCGCGCTTCGGACGATGGCTTTTTGCTCGTGTTACTGGAGTTTTTTTCTTTTGGGTTCACCCCCCCACATGAGTTGTGAGGGGGGCTGCCGAAAGTTGACGAATTGCATACTCTAGTCACCCATTAGACTATAGGGTGATGTCATTGTTGTTATTTTGGTGCTGGATTTACTTGTTTACCGGCCTCTCTTCTAGCGCTTGCGCCGGACGGGTGTTTGGCGGTACTGAACGCGCTTGTTGTGCAACTGTTATATTGCTTGTCATTGACTGAACTGTGAAGTCTTAAACCATCGGCGCGCGGCCTGCTGCCGTCTTCTACCTTTTGTTGTTCCTCTTGCGTCTTTCTTTTGTCTTTGGTTGTTCAAAATGACGATCTAGGGCTCTTTCTCTGTTTTGTTTACGACCAAAGCAAAGAGAAACCTGATTGAAGTCTGAGGGAAAGAGAACTATATATACAGCAACCATCCCTAGAGAAATTTCCATTGCGCCTGTCCAGCTAACTCCTTTGACTTTCAGGAATGATGCAAGATTTTCCTACCACAGAGGATTTGGAGCGTCTTCTGAGCTTTGGGTTGTGCAAGGTTCCTGGCACGCAGTGCATTCTCGAGTTCCATGAGTGGAAGAGAGTTGAGCCGCAGGGCACGCCGCTTACTCCGGTTTGGTTGCGATTCTCTGGTGCTCCATCCAAACCGCTTCAGGATGCTCGGGTGGTAGAGAGCTTGGGGATTCTGGTTGGGAAAACGGAGCAAGTGGACATGGCTTTTACCCGAGCTAACGGGGTGGCTTGACTGTTGGTGAGTGTTCTTGATATAGAGTTCGTACCCGACGTGGTCAAGTGGACTTATAGGGGCCAGGTATATAAACTGGATATCGAGTTTGAGGATACTGATCTTTTTACTGAGGCTGTGGCTGGGACAGATGTGGACATGCATGACAGGAATGATGGATCAGGTCACACGGCAGCGCGAGGGGATGATGTTGGGCATGAGTCGTCCAACGGCCCCAGTGCTACGCCACAGACGCCCGGGACAGGGGTTGCTCCTTCGGTTTCGGTGCCGATGAACACTCTACGATTCGGATCTTTCGAGCCAGCTTCTGCCCCTCCTAGGTTATGGAGCGATCGAGTGGAGTCTCGAGAGCGTGCTAGAGTGCACGCCTCCCTTGGATTTTGCTGTGACTGATGGTTTTGTCGATGGGAGCATGGAGATGGCTACACCTCTGCTGATTTCGGTCGAGGGGGGGAGGATCGTGGGCAGGTGGCCCCTCTCTCCCTTCACTGTTGCCGTCAGTTGAGGGAGGGGAGGATCGCGGGCAGGTGGCCCATCGTTCCCCTTCTCCTTCCGATGCCTTGCCACAGTTGAGGACTGCGGTCGAGATGTCTGTGGTGACGAGCGGCGACGCACTAGCTTTGGGAGGGGGGCCTGGGCAGGAGGTCTCGGCCCTCTCCTCTCCTGCAGTGCTTGGGCGAGGGACGCGGCAGGAGGCCCCGGTTCCTTTTTCTCCTGAGCGAGAGGAGGGCGCGCTTACTGGGGAGCGTGGGCAGGCGGCCCTGAGCTCTCCTCCGAGATTGCCAGTACCAGTGCCTGCGGGTCCTGGCGCCCCTCTGGGTGATAGGACCTGGCCGCTCGTTGGGGGTGGGGCTGGAGGCCTCGTCCCTAACGGGGCTTCTCGGAGGAGGTCATCGTGACGGAGGCATCCCGGATCCTAGGTCTCGAGGGGAGGCGGATGAGCTCCGTCTCAGGACCAAAGCAGGATGTTGACGACATGCACCGAGGTGCGCCAAGCGGGCGGCCAAGCTTCGTGATATAGAGATCACTACTGGTATGTTGGTCAACACCTCCAACTCCGTTTTGCATTTCTCTAATAATGAAATTATTTATAATGCAAATCAGTTAGGAGTTTCACTAGGTAGTAATGATAGTGAAATTTCGAACTTTGTTAATGATCTCCTAGATTTGGAAGCGGAACGCGCTTTAGAAATGATTCGACATTTAGCAGCGGTTAAACCCAAATGATGCAGATATTGATGCGTTGGGTGTCAGAGTGCTCGATAATTTTTGTGCGGACCTTGCACCATCCATTCCTGAGTCTGAGGAAGAGGATACCACTTTAGAAGATGTTGTAGTTCGATCCACTGAGCCCGGTTATGAGGACCGGGTGGAGGACCATAGCAAACCCAAATGCAAGTGGAAGCGGAAGGTTTATCCTGCTTCAGCGGTACGTAGGAGTGCTAGGATCCGTACTACAAAAAAATTTCATGATGAAATATGAAAGGAATCTTTTGGAATAGCAGAGGTCTGAAAGACTTGGCTAAAAGAAGGTTTCTCGCAGATGCGTCTATCGAGCATAGATTAGATTTTATTGCTCTCTCGGAAACTGGCAGAGATAATTTTGCACCCCAATTTCTTAATTCTTTATCGGGAGGTGTCGATTTCGATTGGCACTGCTTGCCTCCACGAGGAAGATCGGGTGGGATCTTACTTGGAGTGAGATGCGATTCGCTGGAAGTCCGGGTGTCGTGATGGGTGACTTCATGTTAAGTTTCGGGTTAGGTCCAAAGCAGATGGGTTTAACTGGGCTCTGGTGGCGGTTTATGGGGCCGCGCAGCCCGAGCTTAAACCGGAGTTTTTGGCGGATCTTGTTCGACTTTGCGGCTCTGAGCAGCTCCCAATTTTGGTTGGGGGTGACTTCAATATCATTAGGAGGAGAGAGGAAAAGAATAATGATAATTTTAACGGAAGATGGTCGTTTATGTTTAACACCATTATCGAAAGCTTGGATCTGAGAGAGATAGAGCTTTCCGGTAGAAAAATTTACTTGGGCTAATGCTTTGCCAAATCCGACGTTTGAGAAGCTGGATCGAGTCCTAGCGAGCATCGAATGGGAACAGAAATTCCCTTTGGTAACGGTCCAGGCCCTCTCGCGTGGAATCTCCGATCACACGCCTTTGTTCGTGGACTCTGGTGAGCCCAATCACGTGGGAAACAAAAACTCCTTTTTGTTCGAGCTGGCATGGTTTGAACATGAAGGCTTCTTGGATCTGATAGCCGGGGAATGGGCTAAGGATGCAGGAGGTAGGACTTCCATTGAGCTACCGCGAGAATAAGATTAGGCATTTGAGAAGTTTCTTACGTGGGTGGGCTAAGCACCTTAGTGGGATTTATAAGGTCAAAAAGGAAAGGCTCCTTACACTTATTCAGGCCCTAGATCTAAAAGCTAAATCCACAATTTTGCAAACCACGGAGCTTCATGCTAAGCTAGAAGCGGAGATGAGGTTGAAAGAGCTTCTCCGTGAAGAGGAATTAAAGTGGGCATTGCGGGCTAAGGTGTAAAGTTGTCCAAGGGGACGCGAACACTCAATTCTTTCACTTGATCGCTAATGGCAAGCACAGAAAGAAGAGAATCTTTCAGCTTGAACAAGATGAAGGAACTATTTTAGGTCAAGATAACCTAAAATTATACATTACTGAATATTATAAGCAGTTGTTTGGTCCTCCGGAGGATAATTGTGTGTCCCTGGATGAGTCCATGATTGAGGATGTGCCTCAACTTACTGCCGATGATAATGATATTTTGGTTGCCCCATTCTCGGAGAAAGAGGTGTTTGAAGCCATTGCGCAGATGAAAAACAATAAGGCTCCAGGGCCGGATGGGTTTCCGGCAGAGTTCTATAAAAAGTGTTGGCATATTATCAAGGGGGATTTGCTACCATTGTTCCATGATCTATTCTCTAGATAGCTTCAGTTATTTCACTTAAATTTTGGAACAATAACTTTGCTTCCTAAGAAAATGGAGGCTGTGAGAATCGAGCAGTTCAGGCCGATCTGCCTTCTCAATGTTAGTTTCAAAATTTTCACCAAGGTTGGGACTAATAGGCTCACACAGATTGCGCATTCTGTGGTGCAGCAGTCCCAAACAGCTTTCATGCCGGACAGGAACATCCTAGAAGGGGTGGTGGTCCTTCATGAAACGCTCCATGAAATCCACTCGAAAAAATTAGATGGAGTTGTTTTTGAGGTGGATTTTGAGAAAGCGTACGATAAAGTCAAATGGCCATTCCTTCAATAGGCCTTGCGTATGAAAGGTTTTGATGAAGCCTAGCGACGCCAGGTAGAATCATTCACGCAAAAAGGAAGTGTTGGAATTAAAGTGAATGATGACATATGTCATTATTTCCAGACACAGAAGGGCCTGAGACAAGGGGATCCGATGTCTCCTATCTTGTTCAACATTGTAGTTGATATGTTGGCAATTATGATAGGAATGGCTAAGGAGGCTGGTCAGGTGGGTGGCTTGGTACCTCATCTAGTTGATGGAGGAGTGTCTATCCTACAGTACGCCGATGATACGGTCATCTTTATGGAGCATGACTTGGCCAAAGCGAGAAACATGAAGCTGGTGTTATGCTTATTTGAACAATTGTCCGGGTTAAAGATTAACTTTCACAAAAGCGAATTGTTCTGCTTTGGTAGAGCCAATGACAAACAAGAGGCATATCGGCAATTGTTTGGGTGCGAATTGGGGACTTTACCTTTCACGTACTTAGGTATCCCAATTCATCATCGCAAGCTGACAAACAGAGAATGGAAGTGCATCGAGGACCGATTTGAAAAGAAACTGAAGTTCTTTGGAAGGGCAAGCTCATGTCATACGGAGGCCGATTAATTCTGATAAACTCGGTTCTCACAAGTATGCCCATGTTTCTTTTGTCGTTCTTCGAAGTACCAGTTGGAGTTAGGAAAAAACTGAACTTCTATCGATCACGCTTCTTCTAGCAGAGCGATGAACTAAAAAGAAAATACCGACTTGCCAAATGGGATATCATCTGTCGACCGAAATACCAAGGGGGTCTTGGTATTGAGAATCTTGAGGTTAAAAACAGATGTCTTCTCAGCAAGTGGTTGTGGAAGTTATCGGTAGAGACTGATGCCATTTGGGCACAGATCCTTCGTAGCAAGTATCTTCATTCCAAAACCTTGTCCCAGGTGACAGCAAGGCCGACTGACTCACCCTTTTGGAAAGGGCTTATGAAAGCCAAATTAACCTTGTTTAATAGGACAAAGTTTATTATTGGCAACGACGCTAGCACGCGATTCTCGAGGATACTTGGCTCGAGAGACCCCCTTGCCATTCAATACCCGTCTACATATCGTATTGTTCAACGACGTGAGGCATTTGTTGCAACGGTACTTCAATCCACTCCCCTTAATATGCAATTCAGAAGGACGCTAATTGGAAACCGTTGGGAAGAATGGCTCCATCTAGTAGGTAGACTGATGGAGGTTCAACTATCTCAACAACCCGATAAATTATGCTGGAAACTTACTAGGTCCGGAGAGTTTACAGTTAAATCAATGTATGTTGATGTTATCAATTCAAGCTCGATTCCTAGTTCCAAACATGTTTGGGCTGTCAAAGTTCCTTTAAAAATCAAAGTGTTTATGTGGTTTGTCCATAAACAAGTAGTTTTAACCAAGGACAATTTGGCAAAGCGTAATTGGACAGGACCTACTAGGTGTAGCTTCTGTGATCGGGATGAAACTACCAAACACCTTTTTCTTGACTGCCCGTTAGCAAAAGTTCTCTGGCGGACAGTTCATATTTCTTTTAATATCACTGCATCGAATTCTGTCAACACGTTATTTGGAACGTGGCTTAACGGGATAGGGCTCGAAACAGCGAGACACATTCGTGTAGGAGTTTGTGCTTTACTATGGGCAGTCTGGAACTGCAGAAATGATTTGGTTTTTAACAGATCAACAAATATTCATTTTTTGCAGGTTATTTTCTGGGCCACTGCGTTGATCCGTATGTGGTCGCTACTCACTTCGACGGAGGCCAGGGAGCGTTTGGTTACGAATCTATCCGCTGGGAGATGGTAGCACGGGATATTTTCAACCGGTTTGGATGGCGGTCATGTAATAGGATAGGCAATTAGTTTACCTATCTTTCTTATGCCAGCCGGTTGTGGCGAGTTTGTTTTTCGCCTTTTTGTTCCTCGTGAGCACTCTTTTATTTTCGCTTTGAAACTTTAAGACCTTGTTTAACCTATTTATTTATTTAATAAATAGGCCGTATACATAGTTCAGATGCAGAGACCGGAGAGTCCCCTTTTCAAAAAAAAAGAAACTGGCAGCCAGATCATTTAAAATCCCCCCCGCGTCGTATGATCGAAATCGCCGCCTCCAGGTGCTGGGCGGTCGGGGCCGTGCCCCATGACCCACTCCTCTCTCTCACCCCGCGAGCTCACTTTCTTCCTCCCCCTGTACTCCTCCATGCCCCGGCGACATCCGTTGCGCCCTGCCTCCATCAACCAGGCCCTCGTGCCCGCCCGCCTCCACCGAACCAATCCTGCGCTGGAGCTCCTTCTTGCCCAACTTTCTTCTCTGCTGACGCACCCCAGGCCCGACCGGCAGCGAAGCATCCCGCGCGAGCAGACGCGCTCCCCTGCCGTTGACCGGCGCTGACGCGGCCCCGCGCCCAGCTTCCCCCTCCCGGCGTCTTCCTACGCCCCGCCGCGCCCAGCTTCCCCCTCCCCTGGAGCAGGAACCGGAAGCAAGCGCGCTGCCATCACTGTCTGTCGGGTCAGCTTTCATGCCCTCCATGTGCTTGTGCTTATCCCCGTGACGTTCGTTTCCACCAGCACCGCGACCTACCCTACCTACTTATCTATCGCGAGTCAAGCAGCCACGCCCACGCACGAGGCTTGCTTCAATGGCATGATCAGTGTCTTGGCGATCCATCGATCACAATCGACCGATGCATAAACGCATCTTTCTGAACAAGATCCAGAAAATCCTTGAGTGGACCCTAGCTAGGCACTGAATTACTAGTACGGCAGTGTTTATTGGGTTGGGTGACCCTAGGCACTGAAGAAGATCCATCAACGCATCAATATGCAAATTGTTGAAAATGAAGCAGGTCTAACAACACATTAGTTTGAATAGACAGTAACAGTACTGCTTTGGTGTGCATGACAAAAAGCCTCTGTGTAACACGCACATTGCTGTAGGACCATCGCACTACCTCAACTCATCAAACTAATAATAATGCATGATGATGCTCGAAGGTACTGCCCCCGCGCCTATCTTGTAATGTAGGTGTTAGGAGCTAGGGTTTTGCCCGGTCTTGGCCGTAGGCAGTAGGGGAAGGAGGGGGCTGGGCGTGGCGATGAGCGGCTGCCAAGGCCGGGTCAAGGCCACACGGGAGAGGAAGATGGCAGCGGCAAGCAAGAGGCAGGGCGGCTAGGGTTCCGGCTCCTCTGGGAGCCGGGCAATAGAGATAATCTTCTTATTGCTTAATTCCCAAAAAGAGTCTTACAACCTATATTTATAACCTAGATAAGTTGCATAAGAATTAACCTAAGATAACTTGCATAAGAATTAACCTAAGATAACTTGTGGGCTAAGATTGCCCGGTGGGCCTCTACGGCCGTAACACTTCTCCCCGCCTGCACAAACAGCTCGTCCTCGAGCTGTAAGGTGGGGAAGCGCTATGACTCCTCGAGGCGATCAACCAGCGTCAAACACCTTCTCAACAAATGGCGGTCAGTCGGCGGCGACGGCGTCCTCCGAATGTAGTTTGCAACCTCCGTGTAGAAGAGTCGCGGGCGTGCATGGTCGGGCGTGTAGGGCTCGTCGCAGCTTGAAGCACAACCCTTGGCGGCGACGCCGAGTAGCTCGGCCGAGGTGAACCGCGGAACGGGCGTCCCGCTGCGGCGCGAGGTGCGCCAGAAGCTCACAGCCGACCTGCACGGAATCCGGCCTGGATAGCGACCCAGCGGTCCGGGACGGTGATTCCTGCTGGATGGCCACCGTGCGGCGCTCGAACGCGCGGGCGTAATACATGACCGACTGGAGATCCTGGGGTCCGCGAAGCTCCACGTCGACGCAAAGGTGATCCGGAAGGCCGCCGACGAAGAGCTCAGCCCGCAGGCCGTCACACTGGCGCGTGACACGCCAAGGCCCGGAAGCGGTCGGCGAAATCTCGCACCGTGGAGGTGAAAGGCGGCGCCCAACTCGGCCAATCGGCTCCAGCGTAATGGCGGTCCGGGCGAAGAAGGAACAGCTTATGGAAGCGCCCCACGGAGCATGCCGCCTCGCCCCGCCGAGGGCGTAGTACCATGTCTGGCGGCCCGCGGAGATGGTAGGAAGCCGATAAGTCGCGCCCGACGCGTGTGCGCTGCCGCGGAAGAATCGTCACACCGTTGAGCCGATTAAGCGGTCGTCCGAGCCGTCATAAGTGGCGAAGTCGAGCTTGGTGAACCGGGCGATTGCTTGGTTTGGCGCGCCATGGCCCATCGCCTCGGCGGTGCTGCAGATAATGGCGCCGGGTCCATGGTGGGAAGGGCGGCGTAGTTCCCGTGGCGCTCGGCGCCTCGGGCTGCTGCCAATGAACCCGGCGGCCGGGCCTCCCGTGTAAGCCGGCGGAAGGGCGTCCGTGGAGCCCGGCTGAAGCGGAGACGGTGGCGATGGAAAGCGGACCTCTTGGATCGAGTCCGCTCGGCGAGGATCGCCGGGTTAGGGCTAAGCGGGCGGTGGTGGCACCTGCATGGTTGCAGCCGGGAGGGACGGCGCGGCGGGGGACGGCACGGCCCAGGTCAGCCACTGCGGGCCCTGGGCGGCGGCTGGCGGCGCGGGTGGAGCCGCAAGTGTCGTGGCGGCAGCCACTATAGCACGGCGGCGCCGAAGCCGCGGTGAGCGCCGGATAGCCCGGTGATGGCCGCGGTACGGAGTACCACGGCAGCGTTCGCTGCCCGCGCCACGGCCGGATGGAGCTGCGAGGCGACCCGTGCAGGCTAGCTAAGTAGAGGCGGATGCCCTGGACAGCGACGACCAGGTCGTTGAGCACGCCGGCCATGGCCTCCATCGTAAACTGCTGCGGCACGGGGGAAGGCGACGGCGGCGAGTGTTGGACGGGAGATGGCGGCTGGCCTTGGCCCGGCGTGGTGCCGGGTGCAGGGGAGATCGGCGCCAACAGCGAGGCCGTGGCGCCTGCCGATAGCGAGGCCGTGACGCCCGGGGAAGAAGCGGTGGCGGTGGTGGAATTGGTGGCAGCAGCGGTGGGGGAGTTGGCGGGCAGCGGCGGTGGTGGTGGTGGCGGTGAAGACATGGTCGAAACCCGGGTACCTGATACCAAGGTGTTAGGAGCTAGGGTTCTGCCCGGTCTTGGCCGTAGGCAGTAGGGGAAGGAGGGGGCTGGGCGTGGCGATGAGCGGCCGCGCCGGTTAATTCGTCGCAGGAGAGGAAGATGGCAGCGCAAGTGCAAGAGGCGGGCGGTTAGGGTTCCGGCTCCTCTGGGAGCCGGGCAATAGAGATAATCTTCTTATTGCTTAATTCCCAAAAAGAGTCTTACAACCTATATTTATAACCTAGATAACTTCCTAAGATAACTTGCATAAGAATTAACACTACTAGAAAAATCCCTACTAATGGCGCACCTACTATGGCTATTAATGGCGCATCTGTGGTGCGCCATTAATAGCACGTCATTAGTAATTTTTACTAATGGAGCACCACCTGGTGCGCCATTAGTATCTGGTATACTAATGGCGCACCGTGGGTGCGCCATTAGTATAAACCAGTGCGCCATTAGTATGCCTCCCAGGCCATGTATACCCAGTGCTTTGGAATACTAATGGCGCACCACCTCTGGATGCACCATTAATAATCACAGCATACTAATGGCGCACTACCCGATGATGCGCCATTAGTATGCAGATTCGTCATACTAATGGCGCACTGTCATGTGATGCGCCATTAGTATGAGTATTAGGTTTTTTATTTTTTTATTTTCTGTTTTTTGCACAGGTTACAAAATGTATAATTTGACAAAATATAGACAGCACATATCAACAACAGATTCATCAAATACAATAGAAGATTAGTCTTTGAATACAATTCATCATATTAGTCTCCGAATACAATTCATCATATTAGTCTCCAAATTGAAAAGACCGAACAAAGATAGAACATTATATTACAAGTCTCGAGACCGCGAGTAGCGAGTTTGTCTTCACATTACAAGTCGATATCGATCATCTAAACTACCATCACATAGAAGAGAGCTGCGGTCATCACGATGAGCATCATCACGATGAAACTCGTCTTCATCCGGTTCCTCCAACGCTCCCTCCCCTCTCCTGCTAGATAGCGGGCGTATCTTTACAAGTCTTTCTCAATGTGATCACAAGTAATTCAGAGGCATCACAAGTAATTCAGAGCATCACAAGGCATTAGTAGTTCAGTACATGAACAAGTTTTACAAAGCACATCAATATGTATTGTATTTCATTGTGGAGTTATATACAGTATGTTACAACAAAGAAATAGCTTAATCCATGCCTCAGCTTATCAACAGTCATTACTTGTCAAATACAGAAGAAGGAACAATTTACTTGTGACATAGTTACAAATGATGACAGAATAAAGCAACACCCTACCTAAAAACAAGTGAAGTTTCACCCATATAAGAACAAGTGAATTCTAGTCCCATTGACACTCCTGGTTTTCTACAAACACAAAGTACTAGGGCACACAAAAGTTCTGAAATTTGTGTGCCTAACTGAATTAACTGAATTTTCAGTAACCGAATAAACTGAATTTTCAAAACTGCAAGAAGCCAATTAAAAAAAATCCACTCATCTCATATGAGGATTGTTAATCCTAAGACTAATAGTTTGTTGTGCAGTACAGCTACAGTGATGCCATGTCCATTTGTCCCTCCCCAACTAGATACTAGAGTAGCACTATTGATGCCCTGTTCTTGCTGAACTTTATGACAATATATACAACAGTTTCAATGAGTGCATTTATCACTTGTTGGAGTATGCTACAGCTTCTACAAATCACAAACTCCTTTAGTTTACATCTCAGTTTTAGCAAACACTACAGTTTCAAATGAAGGAGTCATAACTGAATAACAGGCACTATAGTTTCTCTACAAGATTGGAACACCGAACAGGTGATAAAACAATTTAATAGATTGATTGTATCTCTAGTTTACCCAATTATAGAAGGGAGCATGGAGCACTGCATGGCTAATATGGATCAGATGCGGTAACTAAGCCAAAAATAGTAGCACATAGTTGCCATATATGGTATATTCAGAGCTGAGGCATGTAAATGCAGAGAGAACATGCCAAAGAGGAACTGAGGTGTAACAGCAACAAGTATAAATCAACTATAGCTTTCTTCCCGTGAGGAACAGTAGCACTTGAAAGGTACATGATAGCATTTATTAATTAGCAGCAAAATCAGTTGGATGTCGTAATCAGTGTGTTCAAATACTAACAACAGGACAGCCTTTTGAGAATCTGTGAAACAGTGTCTGCATATTTAAACATAACAACAACTAGAAGAAATCTCAGAATAGGCAGTTCATCATGAGCGAGATACGGGCGCAATGCGGAAAATATTTCTGTAATTATTGGCATCCTTTCATTTAAAAGTGAAATGCAGTTGTTTTAGACATGGCAGATCCTTTAACTATGGAACATGAAGGACGGAACAGTTACGGAGATGATGACAGTGCAACTAACATAATGAAGCATACAAGGACAATGATGCCCTTATCAAGCAAGGCAACAACAATAACATCATTCAAGCAAACAATCTGGCGCAGTTCATCGATAATAAGATAATGCATATCAGATGAATACTGAACACACACACGTTATAATCAACTCTTTTCATACAGTTTTCTGTTTCCATCTACTATACAGGATTTTATCCACTTTGCGGTGGAGCAAATTTCAGGGACAATTACAGTATAACCATTTATACTGTAATCATCACATACTCCAACAGTAAATCCATGCCCTGCTTAGAAATTTATTCTACGGTATATGAATCCACTACTTTATCAATGCTATATTCCAACCAGCCACGATGATTTTTGTACCAAGAATCATGAAAGCTTCTAAACCCTTTTCCTACCCATTTCCGTTCATATTTAAGATCAGTTGGTTGGCAAGGGCCCTTGCTAATGTACTCCCTTCTATCAAGATCTCTAATGTCGGGATCCAAGTTATCAATAGGTATTCTCTTACCAGTGGTTCCGCTCAATATAACCGGGCTTAAGTTGAGTTGTAACACGAGGAACATCATCACTTGCTCGAGTTGAAGGGCGGTTAATTTGTATTACTATGGAATCGGTGCTTTGTGGTTTAAAAATAATGCTGGCATTGTCGTGGTTCTTTTGTTCATCTTGTCTTCGGTCTTATTGTTAATTGGAACAAATATTAGGAATCATTGCTTTTTGGTAATTTGAAGCATCAAGTTCAGAGAGCAAAAACATCTAATTTGAAGCTTTAATTTCAGATACCCTCAAATACATCTTGTTAATTTGAAGCTTTAAGTTCAGAGAACAAATATTAAGAAGCACCGAAGAGGGGAAATACCTGACCGGCTGGTCGGACGGTGGCAGCCGCAAGGGAGGCCGGAGGTGGCGAGGTCACCGGACGCCGAGGTGGCGGGCAGCGGCCGGGCGGGTCGAGGCGGCGCTGGGCGGCTGGCGGCGGGGCGGCGTCGAGGCGGCGTCGGGGCAGCGTCGAGGCGGCAGGGCAGCGGCGGTGGGAGAGGGGAGGGGAGGGGGATCTAGGGCGAGGGAGAGGGCGAGGCGGGGAGAGGGCGAGGGCGAGGGCGAGCAAAGGGTCGCAGCGGGCGGCGTGGCGGTGGATCGAGAGGGAGAGGAATCGAGGGGAGAGGGAAGGGGGATCGGGCGAAGGAGGGAAGGGGATCGGGCACAATACTAATGGCGCACCTCACCGTGGTGCGCCATTAGCATGTCCACACTAATGGCGCACCTCACCGCGGTGCGCCATTAGTATTTTGTTTTTATTTCAACTCGAGCCAACAGGTTATGTACAACCAGAACTGATCCACATCAAGTCCCCTCTACTAGCTCGACTGGTCAGCAGCCAGTTCTCACACCAGGAGGTCCTGGGTTCGACTCCCAGGCTCCACAAATTTTTTTTTAGCATTTAAAAAGCTGTTTGATACTTATTTGTGTTTAAATATGTTCAAACTTGTTTAAATAATAACAGTAATATTTTTTTATAAGACAGTAGCATTTAAAAAGCTGTTTGATACTTATTTTTTTTATAAGACGGTCTTGTGAGGTGCGGGGTCGGCGGCGCGGTTGAGTAGGGGAATCGAGGGTGCGGGGTCGTGGCGGCGTGGTGGATCGGGGTGCTCGGCGAGGGACCGGATCTGGCGAGGTGGAATAGCGATCGAGATGGAGGGATCGAGATCGAGTGTCCATGAAATTTAAAAATATTCATGATAGTTCAAAAGTACCCATGAAATACAATCGAGAAATGAAGGCTACGATTTAAATACAATCGATCTTAGCTAGCTATCTGCTCACAATCTTCTTGCCCTTCTTTTTTCGCAAATGGAGTTCTTCCGTGGAACGGACGTCCTTTAGGTAGGGTGGTCCTGCTTCTTCTTGTGGTGTATGCTGCTACTTCATCATCGCCGTCATGTTCGATCCTCGGTCGCCGTACTTGTCGAAGTCTTGCTCATTGGCTACTCCATCCATTCCGATGATCTTCCTTTTGCCTCTCCTCACGACAACACGACTGGGCTTTGGCGGGTCGGTAATGAAGAAGCATTGATCCACTTGGGAAGCCAGTACCCATGGCTCATTTTTCGCGGTGACGCTTATGCGCCCATGGTCTTGGATTTGGCTTCGGGTATAACCATGGTGGTGAAATACGGTCTTCTTTTATGACGTTCTTGGCCCATCCGACACGGAACATCGGACCTTCTCTCCAACAGTAGCTCAGCTCCAGATCTCCTCGATCCTTCCGTAGTATCTGTCCTTGTCGTTACCGTGTAGGATTCCATCGTTACCCGGAGTTCGATAACCATCGCTCTTCATGTCCTTGGCCTCGGTGTAGAATGTGTAGCCGTTGATATCGTGACGCCTCATAGGTCATCGAGGTTGTGCTCGGCGCCTGTGACAATGCGAATATGAGTTGTTCTTCCGCGGAAGAATCCTCATGTAAAGGGTACAACAAGCTTCGCTTGAACCAACGCGTGAAACATGAGTTGTGCTCTTTGAGTGTATCTCCGTCCGTCCTCTGTTGGCCTCGGTCATTGTAACGTCTTCTTAATAAAGGTTTTGTGCTCTACCACCCAAGGATCGACCACGTCTATGTGTTGTAGCGCGACTAGGTTTGCTCTTTCAAAGTCGGCGAAGTCGACCCTCGAAGTCGACATGCATTTCGCGGCGACCCTCACGGTGACCCCATCCAATGAGCCTGCCGAGGTGCCTGTTGACGGCGCAGACCAACGGGTTCTCGATGCCTAGATAATTCGTGCGATGGAGATGCACTCTTCGGTCGAAAGCCCCTGGCTATGCTTCCTTCGGGCGTGACATGTTGCGAACGTATCCTTTGATGACACCATTCATCCTTTCGAGCGGCATCATCTTTGTGCAGGAACGTCGGCCGAGTTGGATGATATCCTCCACTATATGGACCAGCAGATGCACCATAACGTCGAAGAATGCGGGCGGAAGTACATCTCAAGCTCGCATAGTATCACCACGATCTCTTCCTCGTAGCCTTCTCGAGTTGCCTCACGCCAATCGACTTCCGAGATGACGTCGAAGAAGTTGCATAGGCCAAATAGCGTTTCACGGACGCGGCGCGTCCATGATCCCACGGATTGCAACCGGAAGTATCTGCGTCATCAAGACGCGTGATACCGTGAGACTTCATCCCGCTGAACTTCGCTTCACTGGGTCTAGGTATCCGCTTATCTTCCCCACAGAATCAGAAGGAAGTTTTACTCCTAGGAGGCAGGTGAAAAACTGCTCGATCTCCTCGACTTAGAGTGAAGCACGCGGGAGGGTAGTCATTTCTGGTCTTCTTGGCCTTTTTGCCTTTGCGACGACTTTCTGTGTCCTGCTTCGCCTCATCATCATCATCATCATCATCATCATCATCATCATCGTCATCATCATCATATATAGCGTGAAGCTCCTGCCTGATGCCCATTGATTTCAAGTCTGCCCTTGCTTTCGCCCATCTTTGGTCCTCTCGGCATGTTGAGCAGGGTACCAAGCAGACTCTACACGTTCTTCGTGATATGCATGACATCAAGGCTGTGAGGCACACGGTGGATCTTCCAAGACGGCAAGTCCCGTAAAATGCACCTCGTTTTCCATACCTTCAGCAGCTGCCTGGGGCCTTTCGCTTCTTTCCGGCTCTGGCGCCTTTTGCTTCTTTCCGGCAAGGGCGGTCTTTCCAATTTTTCAACAGCTTGTCTATTTCCTCGCCGCTCCTCGTACAGGCGTTTTCGGGGTTCGGTTTCACCATCGAACAGATCCTTGCGTTTCCTCCACGGGTCATCGCCGCGAAGCCACCTTCGATGTCCCATGAACACGCTTCGAAGACCCGGATCTCTATCTAGCCGGGCGATACGTTGTGTCATCCATGCACCTTACGCATCCGTAAAATCCGTGGACTACCCGCCCGCAAGATATCCAGAATCGAGATAGTCGTGCACCGTCGTGAGCAAAGCGGCTCTCATAGGGAAATATTCTTTCTCTGCGGCGTCCACGTATTGGTGGCGTTTTCCACAGCGTGTCAAGCTCCTCTTTCAGCAGCCCCGGACATGCATTGATGTCGTTCCTCGGTTGTTTCGCCCTTCAATTAGCATACTCATGTGAATGTACTTCCTCTTCATGCACAACCGGGGAAGGTTGTACATCCACACAAACACGTGCCAGTGCTATGTGTGCTTCTCCGCTGCCAAACGGATTGACTCCATCGGTGCTCGCGCCAAAGACGATGTTCCTTGGATCGTTCCCAAATTCTGGGTATTCGAAGTTCAACGCTTGCCACATCGCTCGCATCCTTAGGGTGACTCAGCATCTTGTCTTTTTTATCTATCTCCGGATCATTTGCGTCATCTTCTCGCTTCTTCTCCTCCCTATCCGCGTACCAACGCAGGAGCTTTTCTACCTTAGGATCCGCGAAATACCGCTGCAGACGAGGAGTGATCGGAAAGTACCACACCACTTTTCGAGGAGCTTTCTTCCTCTTCTTGTATCGAGTGACACCGCACACCGGACATATGGTAGACTCCAGCGTGCTCGTCCCGATAAATGATGCAATTGTTCATGCACACATGGTATTTCACGTGCGGTAAATCCGGATGACACACGATTTTCTTCGCCTCCTCCAAACTGGTCGGGCACTTGTTCCCCTTGGGAAGACGTTCGTGCGTAATGACATGTTCTCGTCGAAGCATCGTCGGTCATTTTGTGTTTTACCTTCATCTCTAGAGCCATGAGCGTTACTTTCGGCGGATATCCTCGGCCTGCATCCTTCATACAATGGAGTAACCGCCTAACTCAAGTTGATCCATCTTGGCTTTCTCTCGGGCGGAAGCTCTTGCGTTATCCGTCGCTTGAGAAGCAGCTCTTGAATATGAGGGTCCTGCACCCAGCCCATCGATGGTCCAGCGTCAATGCGCTCCGCCCGGCATCATCATCATGTCCTACATCTTCTACATGATGACTGTATGCAGCATCACCGTCGTGATCATCTCCCGGGATTCTTCGTCTTCTCGCCCCGAGCCGCGGTGGTTGTCTTGCTGCCCTTCCTCATTTCTTGCCCGCCCCCATGGACGACTTCGTAGTCATCTTCATCACCTTGCCACCGATAGCCATCCATGAAACCACGCAAGAGCAGGTGGTCCCGCACCTGCCGGAATCCGGGTCCGCAATAAGGCTATTCAGCTTGCATCTTCGACACGGACATCTTATCTCCGTCTCGTTCTTTTGAAGCATCTCGCCTTCATGACCTCAAAACCTATTCACGATGCCTTCGTCATCGTATGGACCATGGTCGCCACGGGTAGAGCAAAAGCGATATTTTAGAACCAAGAAAAAATTTGGCATGACTTTCCTAAAAATAGGACCAAAAGAATGCTTAATGCCAAAATTCTCACTTAAAAGGAAATGAATCAACATTCCGGCAAAATATTGGCAACTATCGCATTTCAAATACCGGTACACCTCCAAACACAAACACATATGCAACACCACAAACATATGCAACACCACGAACATACATAGATCTAGCTAGGCCATAAAAAGTGCATGTGCACATTGTTGTAGGGAGAACAACATAATATAGCTCCCCCCTTACTTACCTAGCAAAACAAGGTAACTTAACCACTTAATTTGAATGAATCTATGGTGGAAATGAGGTGAAAAAGAGGAGGCACCCGAGACAAGGAGGAGGCGGTGGAGAGAATGAAGTGGGGAGAAAGTGAGTGTGGGAGGAGAGGCTGTCCAAAATATCTTGTTGTTGCCCACTTACTAATGGCGCACCAAAGAACAAATGCGCCATTAGTAATCCAGGTTACTAATGGCGCACCCCTGATGGTGCGCCATTAGTACTTTTGCAAAAAGGAATAAAAACAATAATAAAAAAAAAACATTAGTGGCGCATTTTTACGGCTGGTGCGCCATTACTAGTTACAACTAGTAATGGCGCACCACCAGCCGGATGCGCCATTAGTATGTTTGGACAAAGCACTAGTTCAAAAAAAATTGATACTAATGGCGCACCGTGGGCAGGGTGCGCCATTAGTAGTTTCAACACTAATGGCGCATCAGATGGTGGTGCGCCATTAGTATATACTAATGGCGCACCACATGTATGGTGCGTCATTAGTGTCAATTCCATCTATAGCCCTTTTCCTAGTAGTGTAATCTAAGATAACTTGTGGGCTAAGATTGCCCGGTGCTACGGCCGTAACAGTAGTCTAGTTGCACACACATTGACGTTTAGTTGGCTTTTAATGTAGTCTAGTTACACACACGTTGATGTTTAGTTGGCATAAAGACTAGTTGCACACACATCGATGTTTAGTTGGCAGGAAGACTAGTCGCTCACATATTGATGTTTAGTTGGCTTGTAATGTAGACTAGTTGCACACACATTAATGTTTAGTTGACAAGAAGACTAGTCGCACATGCATATGCGTAGTTGACTTGTAATTTAGTCTAGTTGCACACACATTGATGTTTAGTTAACAGGAAGACTAGTTGCACACACATATGCGCAGTTGGCTTGTAATTTAGTCTAGTTGCACACACATTGATGTTTCGTTGGCAGGACACTAGTTACACACACATGCGCAATTGACGCGGCAGTGTAGTCTAGTTGCACACGCATTGATATTTAGTTGGTAGGACTAGTTACACACACATATGCTCAGCTGGCGCGGCAATGTAGTCTAGTTGCACACATGTTGATGTTTAGTTGGCAGGACTATACGCTTAGTTGGCGCGGCAATATCGTCTAGTTGCACACTCATTGATGTTTAGTTGGCAGGACTAGTTACACACACATATGCTTAGTTGGCGCGGCAATGTAGTCTAGTTATACACACGTTGATGTTTAGTTGGCAGGACTATTGTCAGACACATATGCTTGGAGCGGCAATGTAGTCTAGTTACATATCCATTGATGTTTAGTTGGCAGAAAGACTAGTTCGTCGAAACTTCCCCATGCGGGATCTACTTTTGAAGAGCATGTCGCGATGGTTTCAACAGTGAAAACAGATCTGAATTTCGACACGCGGTTTAGAAGATATGCTTTTTATAATTTTGAAAAGCAAAAAATAATGCACAAGGAACAAACATGAAAAACATTAATGCAGAGCCTGTAGGCATCCATCACGTAAGAAGAGATCATATAGAATAATTAACTAGCAGTGTCCTTTTTAGCATTTTTGAATTATAGTAATTTTATCCTTTTTAATATACGGTACAGACCAGCTGGGACCAGGCCGGCCGCTCGCAGGCACTAGCGAGCGCCTGGCTACCGGCTAGACGCGTCCAGTTATTTCTTTCTCCAAATTAGCTCTCGATTTATACGGATGATGTCGCTTTATTCATACGACCCACCACTTCAGACCTTATTTTTGTCAGATGTGCATTAGAGGTGTTTGGCCACGCTTCTGGGCTATGGGTCAATTACACGAAATCGTCTGCTGTGCTTATCAGAGGGAGTCAAGCAGACCGGGACAGGGTGACCAACATGCTGGAGTGCACGATCGGCCAGTTTCCTTGCCGATACCTGGGCTTGCAACTGGCCATTAAGCAGCTTACCAAGGCCCAATGGCAGCCAATGTTAGATCAAGTTAGGAAGTTCATCCCAGCTTGGCAAAGGGGTCTCATTCAGCGCCTAGGAAGATTGATTCTGGTGAAGTCTGTCATTGCTGCTAGGCCAGTTCACCACCTCCTTGTTATGGACGCGCCTGCCTGGGCATACGAGGACATGGACACTTGGATGAGGAGCTTCTTTTGGGCTGGCAAAGACAAAACCAACGGCGGCCAATGTCTTGTTGCTTGGAAATCCATCTGCAGGCCTTTTTGCTATGGTGGTCTTGGAGTGCAAAATCTGAAACTGCAATCTCTCGCATTCCGCGTGCGATGGGAATGGCTGAGACGTACTGACCCCAAGCGACCATGGCAAGGGCTATCGCTGATGGTGGACTACGAGGCTCGTCTAGTCTTCGACAGCTTGGTTCACATCGATACAAGCAGGGGAGACAGAGTGCTTTTTTGGCGAGATAGATGGATCCATGGATTCTCGGTCATGGACATTGCTCCCCTCCTCGCTAGAGATATTGACACCAGAACTACCAATACTAGAACGGTGGCCCAAGCGATGATCAATGAGAGGTGGACCTTGGATGTCAAGGAGCCAGTTTCATTCACGGCGCTGATCCAGTTGATGCATCTTAGACAGGCTATTGCTACAGTGGACCGGGACGTGGAGGCTGAAGATACCTTTACTTGGCCTGCGTCCATCTCTGGGAGTTACTCTGCCAAATCCACATATAACCGCCTGTGCCAAGGCATGTTGATATCCCCTACGGCTGATTGCATATGGAGGAACTGGGCTCCTCTGAAATGCAAAATATTTGCCTGGCTCGTGGCTCAATACCGCATGTGGACCTCAGATAGAAGAGCTAGGCACGGATTGCAAGATTCGCCCTCCGCTTGCTACACCTGCCTTCAGGAGGAAGACAATGTCGAGCATATCCTTGCGCATTGTGTGTATGCCAGAGAAGTCTGGCATACTTGCCTCGACTCAATGCAGATAAACGTGCCTGGACCAGTTGCAGAGGATACCTTTGTTGATTGGTGGCTTAAAACGAGGAAGCGGTTTAAGAGAAGTGACAAGCGCGGATTCGATACCGTGGTGTTGGGGACGACATGGGCGCTATGGAAGCAGAGGAACGCTAGAGTTTTCAATCGCCCGGAAGAGATGAAACAGCCTTTGGACCTGGCCATGTGTATCTCCGGTGAGATTAGGGAATGGAGGGATGCGAAAGGTGGTGTAGGAGGTCTAGATCGTTTTGTGAGAAGTTAGTCTTAGACTAGTGGGTGTGTGGAGGTGTCCATCGTTTGATGTTCGCGTCATTCGATGGGTTCTTGTATATCTTTTGCTCTCCTCTATAAAAGTAAGATACGCCTTTGACGTACTCTCGAAAAAAAATTAGCCACGCCAAACCACAATTAATTATTAGCACGGAGGTGTTTTTGCCGTTGATGTGTACATTGCATCTCCGTTCAACCGATCGACGACTCGCCTGCCTGTGTGCTAGCTGGAGCCTGGAGGCACACATGCATTATGCATACTCCAACAGAAGCAAATCAAATACTACTGGAGTACTTGCTTAGTCAACCACCGGCCGGTTCACAAAGAGCACGCATGCGAGAGACATTCCGCTGCCTTGTGACCTCTCGTAGCTCAATCCCGCTTGATGCTCATATAATCGCCAACTGTATTGCCTACTAGCAATTAGGTGGCACTGTCGCACTGCAAATTAACCGCACTATTAGTACAAGATAAATTTGTAAAGAAGAGCGAAAAACCACTCAAAGAAGAAGAAACAAACACACAGTTATACATTAAGCTAATTCCAGCAGCCTCCATGGTCTATATCAGCTAGATCAGTGCACGCTGATCAATTATTACTCCATTAATTGACATGCATATGTGTATGAACACATATCATCTAACTAACAATGTCAAGTTGCTATCTTATCAAGTGCACATACAAAGTACATTCCATCACCTCATTCCATCTGCTCCTATAGCCCACATCAAAATC
Source organism: Aegilops bicornis (assembly GCA_021605145.1). Lineage (NCBI taxonomy): Eukaryota > Viridiplantae > Streptophyta > Magnoliopsida > Poales > Poaceae > Aegilops > Aegilops bicornis. Next base: position 563,063,646 of record CM038669.1, on the reverse strand, counting down.
ACACGCTCTCTGGTTCACATCGGCTAAATTCACTAAGAGCTAGCTTCAGAAGATAGAAGACAGACAATGGCCTTAGCTTCTCGTAAGCTTTCTGTTGCGCTGGCATGTGTACTGCACTACTGCTGCTGTTGGTGCCGGCGGCGTGCCATGGCCTGGAGGTGGGTTGCTACAAAGAAGACATGCCCTCGCGTGGTGGCCATCGTGAGGGACGAGGTCAACACTAGTGCAGAACCGGCAATAGCACCGGTTCGTAAGGCCCTTTAGTGCCGGTTCCACAACCGGCACTAAAGTATGGTCACTAAAGGCCCTCCCCCCTTAGTACTGGTTCAGCACGAACCGGTGCTAAAGGCCAACCACGTGGCACGAGCCAGCTCCGGGGGCTGGCAGCCCTGTAGTACCGGTTGGTAACACCAACCGGTACTAAATGTTTGTGAGTTTTTGTTTTATTTTTTATTTTTAATTAAATTTGTGTTATCAATTTAATTCTTTTTCGCTTGCTGGTATTTTACGATACTACACATTGTACACGTTATGCATATATATATATATATATATATATATATATATATATATATATAGGGAAAATGAATATATATATATAGAATTTCTAATAGAATCAATCATGCATATATATATATATATCATCAATGTCTCACAAACCATCATATTAATTAATTCACACATACACACATGTATAGTTATATACAATTTCTCCTACATATGCATGTTGCCTTCGGAGCCAGTGGCATTAGCCTAATTGGTGCCTTCGTAGCACGATGGGGGCGGTAGCGGGTAATAGTATTCTCCCTTCGTATTTATGACCTGGTCGAGCAAAAATCCCGCTTATTTCCTCTTGAAGTGCTTCTACGCTCCGTTTCTAGGAGCTTCTCCCGCACCTCTGTGAACTGTTAAGAAGGAGATCAATATGCATGTGTATTAGTTGTGTGACTAGATATCGATAATGGTGTAAAAATTGTGAATAGTGTTTTGACAAGCGTACCCATTCCTGTCTTTGAGATCTGCTCCTTTCAGACGCCATCATGCGAATGTTCTCGCAAACGCAGAATGCACACAGATCAGTCCCCGCTACCGCTTCGTGGCCTTTACGAGAATAGAATTTGATCAGATAATAATTAATCAAGCATGATAATTAAAGAGATGGCAGCTAGCTAGCTAGCTAGTACTACTTAATTACTTACCTTGGGTCGAAACCATTTAAGCTTTTGTTTCCATTCTCCTAGGGTCACGCTGATGAACCTTGCGCAAGCCCTGCCCGCCGACAAAGAAAATGAATAAAGGGGTTATTAAATATAGTTCATATCATGAAAAATGACGAACTAAATAGGCCGAGATATATAGTTAATAATGATTGAAATTACCTGTTGACTATCCCAAACAAGATGTTATAGTCAGTTTTTTCTTTGAGTAGTGAGTCCAGTATTTCAACTGTTCCGGCGTCAACTTTAATGATACACAAGACCCAGTGAAATCTGCATGCACAGAGAATTTGCATGTCTTAATTAAGCGGGCATATGTAAAGCAAAAACATGTAGCTAGCTAGTAGGCAAAAACAGAGAATTTATAGTACAAGACAGTGTGACTCACTGGAAGTTGTAAGGAAGTAGTATATCTTCATTGTGTTTGAGGCGCTTCAAGAACTCTAGCATGTTGTCCTCTACGGCCTTTTGATGATGTGCATTTATTTGCCATGTGTATTCATTAACGGTGTTTGGGTCAATGAACCCGATGCCAAAGCGTCCACCTTTTCTCATTTCATATATCTTCATCCTGCATATAATAGCACGTAAAAGAATATAGTGAGGATAATTACAGGTAATGATTGATCAAAAGGATCAAGACAACTAGCTTGAGACTTAAATTACAGAAAGAAATCACTTACGAGACAATAGCAACCGGCGATAGATTTGTCGAGTGCGTCTTGATTGTATAACTGAAACAGTTCGTAATACTCAACGGACAAAGCTTTCTCATGGAAGTAATGCTCCTCCTTGACATTCACCATGAAGGACACTCGATCGAAATCTTGGTAATGTTCATGTACCATTGATGCAATTCATACATTCTCGTTGGGAGGTTCTTGACCTTGTCTGGATGGACCAAAGGTTGGCCCGGACATATTTCCGCTTTATTTCATCCTCTCTAAGCACAGGCATGGGCTCGATCTCGAGGAGTTGTCCAACAGTGATTTTGAGAACTTCAGCCTGCATTATATGGTCCTCCGTTTTACCACATTGCCCACCTCAGAACGTAAACTGTTTGCCCACAATAATATTGGGCCAGCGTCATCACGTGTTGTTGGCACAACAAGCAAGGGATCGATTATACTACTGTTCTCCCAACTGGGGAATGGTTTTCCCGCATTTTATGACAGCTGCTTCTTGTTTGCTCGATCCCGAGCTCGCCTCCTTACGTAGACGTGCTCGATTTAACTTCCAGATGTGGCGCTCATAGTCTGTGTCAACAGGCTTGGGAGCTGGTGGTTGAGCCATACGAATGAAGTGGTCAATCGTTTCCTTAGGCACTTTCTCCCTTGGCGGCGGTGGCGGTTTCGGTGCAAAATGGGCTTCCACCTCGGACTTCGATATGGCTGCGATTTCCTCCTCGGACCTGTCATAAGACCTCTGCGGAAGAGGCGTGAGGCTTGGACCATATTTATATCGCTTGCCTCCGCCGTACTTCTGTACTACCTCGACTGCATCTGCTTCGCACCATAGCTGCGGGGTGTCTCTTCTGCGATTGCCGAGGCGGCGGAGACGCCTCCGACGGGCTGAGTTGGACGAGGAGGAGTGGCCGCTGAAGATGTGCGGACTTGGAGGAGGAGTGGCCTGAGGTTGTGCCGGACTTGGAGGAGGAGTGGACGTCGACACTGTGGCGGACTTGAAGGAGGAGGAGTGGCTCGACACTTTGCCGGACTTGGAGAAGGAGTGGCTGACACTTTGCCGGACTTGGTGGACTTGCAGGAGCGGGAGACTGCTGACTCGGTGGCGTTGACGAGGAGTCGATGACGCGTGTCGGTGGCCTTCAAAGATGATGCAATCCTTTTTCCATAGGATGATACGATGGTTGGCGTCTCAGAAAGCGCCGTCCTCACCTCCGAGAATGTCAAGCTCTAGCCCCGAATATGGTTGCACCACCTCGTCAACCATGACACGAGCATAGCCCTCTGGAATCGGGATGCACTGGTAGGTTGCTTTGGGGGTAATCGGAGAAGCTTCTCCGTCCGCCACCTTCATGGATATGTTCTTCATTTTGACGTGTAGCTCGCAGCTAGTGTTCTCCGTGATGTCATCCACGGGTATCTACCCAGCATTGCGTCGTCTGCGTGGCGGAACCCACGCTGCTTCTCTGCATGGATGGGGCGGTGCTATCCAATGCTGGATCATCCGCTAGCCGCTGCAGCCGAGACCCCTTTGTCGGCTAAGTGAGTCGATCTGCTCGCCGCCGCTGGAATTTGACCGCCAATTCCGCTTGACTTGCTTCTAGGCCTTGAAGGCGTTCATAGTCCCGCTTCCTCTGCTCCTCCTCCATCTTCCTCTTCTTCTCCTCCGCAATCTTCTTTCTTGCACGGGTTACGTAGTCGTTGTTCCATCAAAACCCCTCATACCACGGAATAGCGCCCTTGCCTCGTGTTCTTCCCGGTGTTCAGGATTTCCCGGAGGCACGCGTAAGCTCGTCGTTCTCTCTGTTGGGATGGAACACCCCGATCGTGCCTCTTCTATTGCAACAAGTATCGCATCGTCGGCTCCGTTCAGACATGCCTTCGTCAAACATTGCTGTCTTCGGTCCAACTCCCCCATGCGCATAGAACCAAGTCCTGCACTGGGGCCAGCTCTTAGTAACCGGAGTGACACCTGCATCCTCCATCTCTTTCTCGGACTTATCCCACTTAGGCATTGCCACCGCATAGCCACCGCCCCAGCTTATGGAACTTATCCTTTTTTCGGCATTCTTCTTGTTTATTCTCGACCGTTCCTTAGCTAATTCTGAATCCTTGAATTTCACGAAATCGTCCCAATGAGCACGTTGGTTCTCTAGTGTTCCCTCGAATCTGGAGTCTTCCTTCCTCCCTTGACGTACTTGTCCCATTCACGATTCTTGTGGTTCTTGAATGCAACCGCCATCTTCCTCGTGAGCAGCGTCCTTGACTTTCCGCACATCTGCTTCTGTGAAATGATCTGGTAGGGTGAAATGTTCCATGAGAGTATCCCAAAGCAGATCTTTTTGATTCTTGTCGACAAAAGTAACATCTGGACGTGGAGCAGCGTCCTCTTTGCCTTTTTGTCCTTTGTCTTTTGCTGGCTCTCTCCATTCTTGAAGGGAGATCTGGAGTTGGTCCTTCACAAGAACTCCGCGACCGATTTAATGAACTTGTCCGCAATCTTCTTAGGCGCTAATGGTCCGCCATTAGGTTTGATCGCCTCGATATTGTACTTTACGCCTCCTTCAACTTTTTGTTCGGGCCTCGTTCGTCCTTTTGCACGAAGATTTGCTCGACCGGATGGCTGAAAGAACAAAGATCGATTCGTTAATATATCCTCAAGTCATTTAAAACATGTGATGATCACCGAAACCTGCTTATATAAATATATATACCTCGCCGGTCTTTGTTGTTTCGGGATCAACATGTTCTTAAATCATCGTCATAATCGTAGTTCATGACTTCATCAATTCGGTCGCCGCGATCGAATATCATATCACCCTCTCCGGTGTTGTTTAGAAATTCGAGCCGTCATAATCTTCTTCATTCTGATTATCATCTCGCTCACGTATCATATCGAACATGGTCTGCTTCTCCTCTCTGTCGATATTATGCATCATAGCTTTTATTTAACTAATTCAAAAGAAATATAAAACAATTTAGTATTCAAATTACATCGTCTCGAATAATAGATATAATCTCAAATACTTTGTCTAGAATAATAGATACAATCTCGAATACATCGTCTCAAATAATATATAATATTGAATAGTACATCACTGGCTAGCTAATTAAAGATCGAATACTACAGAAGAATCTAGGACACTCGTGGTTCCTGCGTCATGGCGGTGGACACCCAAAGAGAAGGAACCCTCACAGGATCATAGCTCATGTGAGATCCTCAAGATCTTGCCGGTATTGGAGAACTCGCCGCCCTCTAACGCAACCATGTAGCGATGGACATGCTCGTCCTCCTCCCCGACACGGCGACCCTCCTCCGGCGGGGCAGGTCCCTCCAAACCCAGACCGCCCACGCGAACGCCACCAAACGAGATCAGGGTCGACGACGGGACCCGGGGTCGGGTTCCTCATCAAGCGGCGTGCCCCTCCAGGCAAGTACCTCTCGAAGCCGGCCAGCGGAGCCCAGTCCCGGACATGGGCGGCTGGACGTCGTCATGAGACCTCGGCAGCGAGGATGCGGGCCGGGCATCGTCGATAACAAATACTAGCTATATGCCCGCAAAAATAATATTTTTTAATGATTGGATTTTGATAACTAAAATTTATAACATTTCTACTATTTCAAAAATCTATATACTATTTCATACTAATTAAGCATCTAACACTAAAAACATAAAAAACAATTTCTATACATCCATTAAAAACAGAAAAACAACATTATATAAAAAATTCCATACTAATTAAACACTAATTATATCCATCTAACATGCATTCATACATATATACTAGTGAAAAAACAATAATCTAAAAAATCTAAACTAATTAAACATACAAAATCTAAACTAATTAAATATATACGTGTATGTGTGTGTGTGTTCATCATGCTTGTGTGTGTGTGTATGGGCTCGGGGAGGGGCGGCGCCCATGGTGGCCGCCGGGGGCGAGAGAGAGGGGTTAGAGGGGGAGAGCTCACAGCGGGGCGACGGCGACGGGCAGGCGATGGCCGGGGCAGCGACGGGCAGGCGTGACGCTGGGCGGCGATGCAGGGACGCCCATGACGGGAAGGGCCCGGGCGGCGACGAGACGAGGGCGGCGACGGGACGGGACGGGACGGGCGGCGACGGCGACGGGTCGGTGACGGCGTCGATCGATCAAGGGCGGTTCAATGGGAAACAAAGGAAGAAACAGAGGGAGAATGAAATTTTTCAAGTGTTGTATATATAAAAGGCACCTTTAGTACCGGTTGGAGCCACCAACCGGTACTAAAGGTCTGTTTTGCCAGCCCAAGCAGCGGGAAGCGACCCCTTTAGTACCGGTGGTGGCGAACCGGTACTAAAGGCCCCCTTTAGTACCGGTTTGTGCCACCACCCGGTACTAAAGAAGTCTTATTGGCATGTCTTGATCTTGACAAGTTTAGTCCCACTCGCTAGCCGAGGGGCGACCGACCGGTTTATAAACCCCGTGCGGTCGCTCTCTCGAGCTCCTCTCCAAAGCAGGCCTCACTGGCCTCACGTGTTCTTTGCTGCCTGTTGGCCCACTTGGCCTTTGCGGGCCTGCATCCCTGGCCCAACAACAAAGTTGGGTTTCTAGTCGTATGCAGGCCGCTACAACCTAGTAGGCGGGCTTTTTGCTTTATTTATTTTTGTGTTGTTTTTCTGTGTATTTAGAGTTTCTTTGTGAATATTTTTGCTTTAGGTACAAAAATTACAAACTTTTTGTTAGTGCCCGTAGTTTTCAAATTTGAATAGTTTAAATTTTGAATTATTTGAAATTAGTGTGAATCACTAGTTTGTGAATAATTTAACTTTAAAAATCAGTAAAGGCATGAAAGAATTTGTTTGCACATAAAATTTCTTCGCGTTTCAAATGCCAAAACACATAACTACCCTAACTATTACAGAGATTCCCCTCCGGTGTGAAACACGTAAGAAAGTGATGATAGTGAAGCCGATCATATCCCGAGATCTTTGGGTGTGAAACTTTTTCTTCGCGTGTGTCCCTTTATGCGCCGTAACCATGGAAAATCTTCATCATTTAACGGGATGCTCGGGTCAATATTCACCGTGAATGGAGAAATTTCATCAAACTTTTCATAATCTTCTGAATTGTCTGTCTTGTCATCCACTCCCACGATGTTTCTCTTCCCTGAATGAAATTTGTGCAGCTTTGTCTGATCGTACGATGCATTAGCTTCCTTATCTTTTCTTTTTATTGGATTTGTAGACATGTCCTTCACATAGAAAACCTGTGCCACATCATTGGCTAGGACGAATGGTCTGCTCGCATACGCAAGATTGTTGAGATCCACTATTGTCATTCCGCATCAAGGGTCTTCCGTTACCCGCCTCGTGTCATATTGACCCATTTGCACGAAACAAAGGGACCTTTAAACCACGTCGATAGTCGAGTTCCCATATGTCCTGTATATAACCATAATATGTTTCCTTTCCCGTCTTGGTTTCTGCATCAAAGCGGACACCACTGTTTTGGTTGGTGCTCTTCTTATCTTGGGCGATCGTGTAAAATGTATTGCCATTTATCTCGTACCCTTTGAAAGTCATTATATTCGAAGATGGTAATTGGGGCAGCAAGTACAGGTCATCTTCAATAGAGGCGTCATGCATGGTACGTGTCTGCAACCAGCCGGTGAAACTCCTGGTTTGTTCACGTGTAATCCAGTCATCAGACCGCTCCAGGTGTTTGGAGCGTAGAAAATTCTTGTGTTCGTTCATATACGGAGCCACCAAGGCGGAATTTCTGTAGAACTGTGTAGTGTGCTTCGGTGAGAGAATGTCCGTCCATACATATTATTTGTTCCTCCTAGCGTGCCTTTTCCATCCGATGCCCTTATGCCGCGATTCAGGAACACCAATCGGCTTAAAGTCAGGAATAAAGTCAATACAAAACTCAATGACCTCCTCATTTTGATGGCCCTTGGAGATGCTTCCTTCTGGCCTAGCACGGTTATGAACATATTTCTTTAAGACTCCCATGAACCTCTCAAAGAGGAACATATTGTGTAGAAATACATGACCCAAAACGTTAATCTCTTCGCATAGGTGAACTAGGACGTGCGTCATGATGTTGAAGAAGGATGGTGGGAACACCAACTCGAAATCGACAAGACATTGCACCAAATCATTCTCAGAACCTTGGTATGATTTCTGAGCGATTACCTTCTAAGAGATTGCATTGAGAAATGCACATAGCTTCACAATGGCTAATCGAGCGTTTTTCGGTAGAAGCCCCTCAATGCAACCGGAAGCAGTTGCGTCATAATCACGTGGCAGTCATGAGACTTTAGGTTCTGGAACTTTTTCTCTGCCATGTTTATTATTCCCTTTATATTCGACGAGAAGCCAGAAGGTACCTTAATCCTGAGCAGGCATTCAAAGAAGATTTCCTTCTCTTCTTTGGTAAGAGCGTAGCTTGCATGACCCTGATGTATGCCGTCTTCTCCGTGCATACGTTGCTGGTCCTCCCGTGCCTCAGGTGTATCTTTTATCTTCCCATACACGCCCAAGAAGCCAAGCAGGGTCACGCAAAGATTCTTCGTCCACGTGCATCACGTCGATTGCGGAGCGGACCTCTAGGTATTTCCAATCTGGCAGGTCCCAATACATAGATTACTTCTTCCACATGGGGGCGTGTCCGTCATTCCTTTGGAACAGGTTGTCCGCCAGACCCTTTTCAAATATCACCTTCAAATCCTTGACCATATCATGTACATCAGCACCAAGACGGTGGCGAGGCTTCGTCCGGTGATCCGCCTCACCTTTGAAATGCTTGCCTTTCTTTCTTACGGATGCCTGCTCGGAAGAAATCGGCGATGTCCTGTACACATTCTTCATACAACTATTCAAATATATACCGCTTGTGTATCATCCAAACAGTGTCGTGCATCCGCGGTATCCCTTGTTTGTCTGTCACGAAGGTTACCGAGAGCAGGCCAATCATTGATGGTCACGAACAGCAACGCCTTTAGGTCAAATTCTTCCCCATGTGCTCATCCCACGACGCATACACTGTTCCATTCCATAGTTGTAAGAGTTCTTTAACTAATGGCCTTAGGTACACATCAATGTCGTTGCCGGGTTGCTTAGGGCCTTGGATGAGCACTGGCATCATAATGAACTTCCGCTTCATGCACAACCAAGGAGGAAGGTTATACAAACATAGAGTCACGGTGCCAGGTGCTATGGTTGCTGCTCTGCTTCCCCAAAAGGATTAATGCCATCTGCGCTTAGACCAAACCATACGCCCTTGCGTCATCTCGCAAACTCCTTCCCGTACTTTCTTTCGATTTTTCCACCGCGACCCATCACCGGTACTCTCAACTTTCCGTCTTTCTTACGGTCTTCTTCGTGCCATCGCATCGCCTTGGCATGCTGTTTGTTTTGGAACAAGCGTTTCAACCGTGGTATTATAGGAGAATACCACATCACCTTGGCAGGAATCTTCTTCCGGGCGCCGCCCTCGACATCACCATGCTCATCGCGGCTGATCTTATAGCGCAATGCACCACATACCGGGCAAGCGTTCAAATCCTCGTACTCACCGCGGTAGAGGATGCAATCATTAGGGCATGCATGTATCTTCTGCACCTCTAACCCTAGAGGGCAGACAGCCTTCTTTGCTTCATACGTACTCTCGGGCAATTCGTTGTCCTTTGGAAGCATATCCTTTATCATTACCAGCAACTTTCCAAATCCCTTGTCGATACACCATTCTCTGCCTTCCATTGCAGCAATTCGATGTGGTGCCCAGCTTTTTCTTGTCACCTCACGCAATTCGGGTACAACAATTTTTGTGATCCTCTAACATGCGCTGCAACTTCTTCTTCTCCAAATCACTTGCAGTTTCTCTTTGCATCGGCAATGGCCCGACCTAGATCATCAACGGGCTCATCTGATGCCTCTTCTTCAGCTTCTTCCCGCATTGCCGGCCCAGCTTCTTTCCGCATTACCGGCTCAGCTTCTTCCCCCATTGTTGTATCATCGTATTCAGGGAACCCATGGCCAGGATAGCTTTCGTCGTCCTCTTCTTCTTCATTGTCTTTCATCATAACCCCTCTTTCTTCGTGCTTGGTCCAAACATTATAGTGGGGCATGAAACCGGACTCAAACAGGTGGACGTGAATGGTTCTTGACATAGAGTAATTGCGACCATTCTTACAGCCAGCACATGGACAAGGCATAAAACCATCCGCCCGCTTGTTTGCCTCACCATAAGCGAGAAAAGTATGCACGCCCTCAACGAACTGGGAGAGCATCGGTCATCGTGACATCCATTGCCGGCTCATCTTCATTACACAACACCGAATAGACCAAATTAATACAAGTTCATACATAAAGTTCATACAACACTTAAATGCAACAAACAAATAACTCTCTAGCTAAAGCATTTAAATGCAACAACAAATGCGATCAAGATCGCAACTAAGGTAACAATTGATCCAACAGCATAATGATACCAAGCCTCACTATCGATGGCATATTTTCTAATCTTTCTAATCTTCAAGCGTATTTTCTCCATCTTGATCTTGTGATCATCGACGACATCGGCAACATGCAACTCCAATTCCATCTTTTCCCTCTCAATTCTTTTCAATTTTTCTTTCAAGTACTCATTTTCTCTTTCAACTAAATTTAACCTCTCGACAATAGGGTCGGTTGGAATTTCCGGTTCACATACCTCCTAGATAAAAATATCTATGTCAACTTGATGGGCATAATTTGTCATAAACACGAAATGCAACAAATAGTTTTAAAGAGAATATACCACATCTGAATCATAACAAGGACGAGGGCCGACGGGACGGATATCAAAACCATGGCACTATGTATAACAAACAACGTCTGGGTAAGATAATTATTATACGAGTAACTATATATCCAAATCACACAAACATCAATTTTTATATAAAATTTCATGAACAAGAGGCTCACCACAAGGTGGTGCCACGACGAGACGGTGCGGGCGATCGGACGGTGGTTCTGACAGAGATTTAGAAGGCACTAAGTAAACCACACCTACATATGCAAACTAAGTGTTATTTTGACCTCAAATTGCATATAAATCAAATACTAGCACATATATATATTTCCTCCCAAATTACTAAACTCACAAATTAATAACTATATGAACCAATGCAAGAGCTAATCTAACAATGAGAGATGAAAGGACAAAGTCGCTAACCTTTATGATCACTTGAATAGATGGGGGCCTTCAAATCTTGACAAATTTTGGGCAAAATGTGTGATGAGCTCGAGGGGAAGAGGAAGAACAGAGAGGAGAGGAGAGGGGAAAGGGGGAAGAACAGAGCGAGCTGGACGAAGGGTTTATATGCAGGAGGACCTATAGTACCGGTTCGTGGCACGAACCGGTACTAAATCTGGAGGGGGCCCAGACTGACAACATCCTGCCACCACCCTCATTAGTAACGGTTCGTGACACGAACCGATGCTAAAGGTTAGCCACGAACCGGTGCTAAAGGCTAGCCGTTGGAACCGGCACTAATGTATACATTTGTGCCGGCTCTAATACAAACCGGCATTAATGTGCTTCACGTTTGATCCTTTTTCTACTAGTGCAAGAAGTTCGTCTACAAGAATGTCCTCGCGCACAAAGTGTTGTTCACGTCGGACACCACCCTTCTTACAACGCTGGCGACGACGCAGATGGTGCGCGACAGTACCAACATCCCCAGGCAGTGGGAGCAGAAGTTTAACAAGGCCACGGTCAAGATGGGAGCCATCGAAGTGAAGACCGGGTACCAAGGCGAAATCAGGAGGAAGTGCAGGGTTGTCGACCACTGATCAATCCATGAATCATCAAGGTGTCGCGTCAATTTGTTTGTGCGCTTTAGGTTTTGCACTGTCTGAGGTCACCTACTTGTGATTTTTGTTAAAAAGTTATGCATGTAATTGGTTGTTTTGACTGTGTCCAAATTCTTTGGCTGCTTATTGGTGTTGCAGTTTGTATTATATATTCTTAAAGTATTAGATAAAGGATCTAAACTGGACATCTTAGATTGATTCTCATCTTTCAGGGCCTCTTTTAGTCGTAAGATTATTAATAGAAGTGCAGAAATAGGAAAAATATGAATGCAGCTGCAAAACAAAGTACTGGAAAATGCACAAATTCTGGAAACTTAAGGGCATGATTGGTTGCTCGCCTAGGCCATGGGGGACTAAATTTCGCCTGTTTGGATACCTGTGCGGTCGGCTGGGCCTGCATAGCACGCTTCTCAAAACAACCCAGAACTTGTTCTCGAGGAACGGTTGAATCGACCGTTTCCAGCGAGTTAGGCATGAGCGGACGCAGCGAGGGCGCGCAGCTGCACACGTGTGGATGAGCAGGAGACGTTGCGGTTTTCCGTGAAGGCCCGCTATAAATCCCCTCACCGCTCACTCTCCCTTGTCTCCACTATCACTCTCGCAACGAGCATCGGCGGCATGAAAAATTTGATGTCGAGCATCAGAGGCGTGAAGATCTGGACGGCGACACCAGCGATGACCATCCACAAGCGCTTCAGCTCCAGTTCATCAATGGTGGTAAGCCCTTCCCCCTACCCGATTTGGTTTCGATTTGGTGCGATTTAGGATTTGATAGGGCTCGAGTTAGCTCTTGATTTGGGTGTCAACTTAGGGTTTTATTTAGGGTTAGATTTGGGGGGAGATCCGTTATATTTGGGGCAAGATCAATCTGATTTGGGCTTAGTTCGGTTCGATTTGGGGGGAGATCGGTGTGATATAGGCTTAGATGTGGTACTGTGTTGAGAAATGATCTTTATTGAGGTGCAGTCAATGTCTTAGGGTGATCGTTGATACGAGGGTTGGTTCTAAACATTGTAGTTCTGATCCTTGTACCAGCTCTCCCCTTCTACATGACAACATGAAAAGTGAAGATCATCATCATTAACATGCATATTGTTATGATCCTACACATCACCACTCACATTCACATTGCTATGATCCTACACAACTCAGTGCGAGTTATTTACCCAAAACCACCATATTATGGGCTAGGGTAACAGATCGGTACCATATTTGAGGCAGGGCACAAAAAACAACCAGAATTGCGCCTAATACGTAACGCGGAGCACTGGTGCTCGAATTTGGCACGAAAACAGCGGATCTGACCGGTTGGGCCCACCTGTCGGGCCGATGTGGCATGCCTACATGGATAATTTGCTGAGGTGATCGAAGGCCCACCTGTCGGCCTCTCTCTTATTCCTCTCTCTCTCTCTCCCTCCAAGCCTTCTTCCCCACGACCGCAACCACAGCCAGCCGTACTCGCGCCGCCGTCGGAGCCATCACCGGCGAGCGAGTCGGCAACGGACAGCGGCGGCGGTGCCGCCCGAAAAGCTCGGTGGGGCGATTAGTCGCCGTCGTTCTCGTCCCCAGCGTTCGCCGGCCGAAACCGATATGGGGTTCAAAGCGCGGTCACCCCTCCCCCTTCCAGGCGGCCGGCGCGGCAGCGGCCGCATCACAGCGACATGGCGAGGCGCCGCGTCGTTAAGCGTGGTCTTGTGGCGGCGAAGGTAAGCGGGGCGATGGGGTCCGACTCATCTCCTCGAGGAACCCGCCGCCGCCCGTCCGGGCGGCGAGTCGACCCGTCTTGCGGCGACTGTCTTTGGTCTTGGCGTCCGGCCCGCGGCAGCATGGCGTCCTCTCCGCCCGAGCCTTGTCGTCCTCTCTGGCGCCGCCCAAGCTTCTCCTCGCCAAGAATCGCTCGGCTGCTCCCGGTGCGCCGCCCGAGCTTCTCCTCGCCGCAACTGCCTCGGCCTCGGCCTGGTCGTTGCGCCGCTCAAGACATGCCCATAGCCTGTTTGCTGAAATGCCCATGAGAAATAAAAAGAAAAGATGAAAAAGAATAAAGAGTCATTGACAGGTGGGACCCTTTTGCCACCTCAGCAAATTATCCACATAGGCACGCCATGTCAGCCTGACAGTTGGGGCCAACTTGTCGGTTTCGCTGTCTTCGCAAGTAAATCGGAAAATCAGTGCTCCGCGTTACGTATTAGACGCAATTCTGGTGGTTTTTTGTGCCCTGCCTCAAATGTGGCACCGATCTGTTACCCTAGCCCATAATGGGGTGGTTTTGGGTAAATAACTCACTCAGTGCACATCACCATTTACTTGAACAGTGGTCATATGTTCTTCATTGAAGTGCTATGCCGACAGGTTGGCCTTTGGCAATGTTGTTGAGGGGAGCTGCTCCAAGGGCAAGGATGTAGCAGAAGGCAACACCTTCAAGAGGCGTCGAGGGAGGCCGACAAATGTTGGCTACTTCCATGACGAAGTTGGATTTACTTCCCATCCCTGATACCTTCACGGAGCACCTAGGCACCATCCCAACGGAAATCTCTCCAAGGACAAATAATGGCCGCTCATGGATGACGAGGCTATGAAACGTTCACAAGGCTCTGGGATGTCAACAAGAGGGTAGCGATGGATGAAGGATGGCCCAGCTTCACCATATCTCACAAGCTAAAGATTGGGTACTCCTCACCTTCAAGGTCCTTGCCCCAGATGTTTTCAGGGTCACCATGTTCGACTATTCATGTGCGGAGGTGGTGATCAAGTGCGGCCAGCACGGCCCAGCACTTGCTAGGGTCCAAGAGTGAGGGCTTTGCACGTCTGAATCCTGGGTAGGAGTGCACGAATGATTTGTACACGTGCACTTTGTGAACCTTCGCACATTTCACCAGATGGGTGAGTTCACATGTATAGCACTGTCAGTCACCGGTGACAAACAAATCACGACCATCATTCCCAGACTATTAAAAACGAGGGGCACAATGTAAATCCAAAGTACCGGTAATTAACTCATAGATAAACAGTACAGGTCTGAATTTTACGAAAGCTAAAAGACTCCAGTCAATTACAGCCAACAATACCAAATTGACCCTACTGGTTTACAGCCAACGGATTAATGAGGCGCATTTTCCTCGGCTACATGTCTAAAGCTACCATCAGGGCTGCCAGCCAACACAGAGAAGCTCCTTCTTCGGAACAGCACACAAGTCCTGCCCAGACAAAACGAAATTCAGCGCCACCAAATAAATCAATCTTGACTAACAAATAAGAGTATTTTTCAGATGCACTTACAGAATCATTTGCACAAATGTACGCCACCTATATCCTATGATAATAACAGGTACTGATCCGGATGAAGAAAATCGACATTCTCTAATACAGAAGAAGTACAACAGCTGCAAACACAAATCAGTAGCATGTCAGAAAAAGCCAGGCCTACGTAAATGGAACTATGAAACTGCGGCATTAGGGACACAAGGGAAATCCAACTGCTAACCTTATAATCTAACATTTTGGCTGGCAGAAGGGAGGACAGGTCTCTTCTCTACAGATTCATATTGGAGCACAAAGTTGTCCTGCAATCAACAAAAAATGCTCAGATTACTTTCCCTGCTGTGCGATCAGGCTATAAAGACTATCAGTTCTTGTTTAGATGAAACCTTCTGAATTGTATCCCACAGGTTGGGATCAAAACAAATGTAGGATCCTCGTTCATACAGTGGAGTTTTCACAAGAGGCGCCACATTTGAGGCTCGTGTGAGCCACACACGATACTCTCTGTGGTAAAACCACCCTTTGTTATATCTGGAAAATAGGCGGAATCAGAAATATGAGTCATTTGACATTGACAAGCCAGGCCATTTCGATTCAAAACAATGCAAAAATGAGAAAACAACTAAAGGTCAAAAAGTGATGAATAGACCAATAAATATTGCTATATGTAAGAAAGATCCAAGCATGATTGGAGTGTCAAGATTAGACAACGTAAAAAGAACTGGTATAGTGTGAGAAGAGGCCTATTCTCAATAATGAACAAGATGATGCAGCTCCAGCTGGAGGCGGAGGACGTGGACACAGAAGGAATAGATCCAGGGGGGTCATAAAGATTGAGGAGGTTGTACAACCAAGGATCGAGTGAAGGAAAAAGGGCATAAAGGACTTCTAGTTATATTTTTTTCAAGAAACTTCTTAGCTGTAATTCCATCAATAGCTGGCTACCCTATAAACTTGTTATTGTATAAATTTGGTCAAAATTTATAAAGTGTGGCTTCAGTCAAAGCAAATATGCGGAGTAAAAAAAAAAGGAGGACGTACTACAAAAGAGCAAACACATGAAAACAGTTGACAAATGTATAGGGCGTGTGAACAGCAGGCAAATGAAGGTCCACTAAAATAGTATTCTGCTGAGATACCAACAACTGTGCAGGTTTGTGCTTACAGTTCATTCGCGGCATATAACTGAGCAACATCCTTCGGCATACTGCACAAAGAGCAAAGTTAAATAATGCATAGGCTAGTAAAACCAGACACACAGTTCATTCTATTCAATATACCTGTAGAAGATGTAGAATAGTGTCAAGGGGTGAAACTTTGGAAAATTGAATGGCTGCAGATGGAGAAAAAATATATGAAATTTCAGGGTTCAAGAGGCTATTGTAAACCAAATGGGAAGCAGCTTACCTGCAGTGGTGGAGGTTGCTCAGCAGAATAACAAGCAGGGATCTGATAATCAGGTTCTCCTTTAGCTGGTTCATTTGACCATGGAGAGCCAAATGTCTTCCAAAGACAATCTGGAGAGTTCAAATTCAGCCCTAGTGTAGTTAAATCAAGACCTAAAGCAAGAGCTGTTGGTCCAGGCTCTTTTGATTTTATTAAGTTCAGCAATCCAAGTAAACTATATGGGTCTGGCACAGTTTCTTTTCCCTGAGCAGACTTTTGACTCTGATCCTTAGATGGCTGTTGGCCCGAAGACGTCTGCGACCTAAGTGAATTCTGAGTCTGTGGTTGATGGTATTGCTGGATGAGTTGCTCATAAGACCCTGAATTAGAAGACGGACTTGGAGAATTTATCGGCCTTAGCCCAATATTATCAAGACCATTCTGAACCTAATGAACACAATCAGAGTAGTTAACAATCCACAGTCAAAAGCTTAGCAGACACATGAAAAAGGTTAAAATGTTCCTAACTTCTAAGAGTGGTGTGGTCAGCCCCAAATATGTGCTGGCTACACGAAACAAATGCTAGTATGCTTACCGAAGTAGTGCTCTGCTGCTGTTGTTGGCGGGGTGGATAGCTACCTCCCAAATTAAAGCCAGATGATCTACCCATCTGCAGAATCATATGTGAGAATTTAAGAATAAGAAGGTATAGCTGACCTCGGATGAAATGATAGAACAACATGAACTCACAGGAAAATGTTGTGCCTGCATAATATTTGCATTCTCATGAAGGTGGTCCTTGTGATGCAAATCCATACCATAATCTGACGAATTGCCTTATATTCCAAAGAAACATACAATAAGGTAATATCCAGAAAATAAAAGCAGGGGGTTTGCCCAGAAGTAATCAGCAGAAAGGAACATGATAGGAATAACTGCCATGATATGAATTTAGCCGAACAACTTCGATAGAACACATTGCAATACATATAACGTGATTATAAATCTCTGATGAAAGTTAACTACCCCAGCTTGCGAGAGAAGGATAAACTTATGCCAGATGAAGAATTGAGAAGAAGATTGAACCATGATATGTGGTTAATAGAGAAGAAAATAGTGAAGGAATTGACAAGACATGAAGCATTATCTTTTCCAGATAACAGTAACAACAAGATAAAAAATACTACTACAAGGGAAAAGGCTAAAAGCTAACAATAAACAGAGAGTTAATCTCATCAAGATTTATAGAGTTGTCCACTACGTGCATAGTGAGACTACCAATGGAGGAGACATACCTTTATATCCTGGTAAAGCTGGAAAATCTTCATTCTGAATGCTGAACTCCTGGTTTTGTTGCACAATGGCATTTACACTTACTCCTTGCTTTCGCAGTGACCCTTCAAATTACAAAGTATGAAAAGTTAGTTACCTGACATTATCAAAGCACTAAAGATTGCAGATTTTGTTAGTGTTGTAGCATTACCATATTGCCCTTGACCACCTCCAGCAGAATTAGGACGCCCAGTTAACTGGGGAAAATCATTTATGTCAAACGGAGAATTGTCACCAGAGTTTCCGTCATGTAGCATTCCAGAAGAACTAAAAGAATTGTTTCCTGCCTGAACTTGGTTCTGAGATAGCGTTCCTCCAGGTGTTGGATAAGAACTCCCAAGAATGTTCATGAACTGTGGCGATGCTGGTGAAAAAATATTAAACAGACTCATTATTTTTTACAAAATAAAAAATCCATTAGGTCAGTTTGCCCCACACCCCTTACACCAAGAGAGAAGAAATTCCTAGCTCTTAATAAACCCAGTAGTTGTATATACAGTTTAGTTGCTTCCACTGGTATACGTATAATCTAGTGTGGGCAACCAAGGCAGACAAACTCAAGGTGGTGGCACTGCTTTATGAATGCAATAGGTGAAAACTCAGTTCCCCGTGTCAATTTCCAATCAAATTGAGCCACATTGAAGTTCAATCCATAACACTTCAGAGAGTTACGCTGTCATATGACTGAAATGTACCTTACAACACCACTTCCCTATACTTAAAAAAAATGCAAAGCTTGCAGCTCAACGCATTGATAGAAAGCAAACAATTACAAGCCTAAGACAAGACTGCAACATCTGACAACTCAAGACAGGACCACAATCAATGCAAGACAGACGTTGCAACCGACACAACAAAACAACCCCAGCCTAGAAGCCATCCACACAAGCGCAGGGCGCGACGAATCTACTGAAACCTCAGCCACAGGAAGAGAGAAACACACACCAGTTCACTATTCAGCCAGCAAGAAAGAAAAAAATGAGAACAGATATTCGCCAAAGAAGCACGAAAAGTTCGAAAGAACTAATAAAGATTAACAATTAACCATGTACCTTGATGCATACCACTCAGTCGATTGGATGGGATATTAAGAGCCCCACTTCCAGAGTTGCCACTAGAATTGATACGGGATGAAATACCAGGCATGGACATTCCTGCTGAGCTTATGCTTCTGCCAATACTGCTGCCACCCACTATATTGCCCGCAGAATTTGTTATCCGTGGGCCTAAGTTCCCCAAAACTGAAGAAGCTGTCAACCCAGGAGCAGAATTTCGATTACCAACATTAGCCATGCTTGAGGATAAACCTTGTGCTGAACCACCAATAGCATTCATGCTACTACTAAATACAGCATTCCCCCCAACATTCATACCTCCTCTGTTGCTGATCCCAGAATGGCCATGAGAAATCTACAGAAGGGCAAGAAAATTAGTTAAGTGATAGAACACTCAGCATGATATTAACATGTTGTGGACTTGAAAAGAGGAGAACAAACCTGAGACATGGACACTGGAAGGTTATTTGAGGGAAACCGGCTACCAGAATATTGCCCCCAGGTTGTTGAACACCTGGGGATGGAATACCTGACAATGAAGCATTCCTTGGCGATAGTGATGCAAGATTGAGATTTCCGTGGATATTATGCAAGCCTTCCAAGAAGTTCAAATGAGTTAGCTTTATGAGATACTTTGGAAGATGATTATTGGATTACACAAATATGTAAGATTTATACTAACCAGAGTGATGGAAATTAGGAAATGATCCAGACTGACCAGAAAAGGTTGATGTGAATGGCCTTCCTGTTGAATCCCCACCAATATTTGACTGCAAAAGGTAATGACAATAAACCAAAGGCCTTTTGAAAAACGTAGCTAGCCATTCTCATCACTACACAGAAGTGGACAATGAACCCTGATCACGATTACAGCTATTCTGTCCACTTTTTGAGTCAGAGGAACTTGGCAGGGAGTAATAAATAACATAAAAATAACATCATGTCTAAAAACTGACAGGTTAAATGAGTCGACATATTAGCTCAAGCAATATATGGAAGTGGAAGCCAAAATGAGGTGGAGTTAGGTGATTTACTGAATAGGAAAGGGAGAAAATGAGTAACCATATTAAGTAAGGAAAGATGGAAGCATACATTCAGTGATCCTGACATTGTGATGATGCCCAAAGAACGATCAAGGCAACAGGAAGTCAAAATACTATTCCGTTATTTCCCCAACTGAGTGATAATCGGTCCAATCTGGAGTCCAGGAAGAGATAATATATGTAAGTAATAAATATCGGGGGTCCTTCCAGAAGGGCAGGATGCTTATAGTAAACCAGAATGAAATAAGTACATAGCTAAACACAACACATTCCTAAAGTTGAATTTCAAGATCAAAACACTAACTAGTCAGAAGATATTAGGGCTCTATATATGCTACATTCTAAAAAACTGCAGTCATGCAGGACAAACTATCACACTGCACAATTTTACAAAATACAGTTAACAAGATGACACAATAAGGAGGGTAGAAAAAACATGAGAATCAATCTAGAAAACAAATGAGGCTGTGTGCAATTTCCAGAACCTGTTTGGTATTTAGAACATTACAACTAGCATTCTGATTATTTCCAAAATGGACAAGCACAGAAGGAAGATTGATCCAAAGGATAAACCATCATTATTTCCAAGTTTACACCTAGAAGCAAGCCACTAGCTAATATCTAAAAGGATTCATAAAGTTCTATAAAATTAGAAAAAATATTCGACAAAGAAAGTACTGAATGGAAGAAACAAAATATTAACACTGGCCATGACTAAAACTTGCAATACACCAAAGCCTAGGACAAACACTCCAGAAGAGCACAAACTTATAGCATTATGATGTTCCACTGCTTCAGATGGCCCTCGTATTTATGGGCCCCTCCAAATCTAGACATGAAAACACCGTTGCGGTATTAAATCAATACAAGGTTTTGAGTCGCCGACTAATCACCGATGAGACGCAGGCTAATCGCCTTGCCAATCAGTGACGAAGGCTTGCTACGGTGACTCAACTAGCAGATAAAGTAATGCAACTCACCCCCCAGTAGACGCTTGTGTGCTGGTTTCGGAGGCCGGCGAGGTCTTCGGCGAGAAATCAATCTCCTTGACGCCGCCGGCTACCGATCTACCCCGCTGCCGGCTACCGATCTACCCCGCCGGCGGCTACCGATCTACCCTGCCGCTGGTGTGTCGTAACTTGTAAGAGGGAAGAAGGTATGGGAAGAACGAAGGAATCTGCACTGGCGGCGGCTATGTATAGTCCTGGTCACGCGCTGCTGTGCAGTTACCGCTCTTCTATTCTTCATGGACGGTACAGATGGCTTGGATAAGTATGGACGGTCTAGATACATCAAGAAAGCTAGGGTTTTCAAATGGGCCTTCATGGGCCAAATATGCTCCTAACCCTATCAATTTGGGGCCATCTTCCTCCTATACTGAAGCAACTCGGCTCCTCCATGGCCCAGCTGAGACCTTGCCTAGGAGCTTCATGCCACCTTGACCTAAAAATCAAGCTCCTCCCCAACTGCAACTTTCCCTCAACATCGTCTCATCCTCTCTGTAAACTCCCCTGACTAGTTGCGGCGACTTGGGGCTATTAGCCATAACAAGTCGCTGAATAATCAGGGCTAGGGAGACTAGACCCGACTCCACAACCCAAAAAACTACAAATCAATATCATATTTTGGTTTAGCATGAGATGCAGGCTTGCAGCTGGTGGCCTACTTCCTCTAATAGATTTCTGGGAACAAAACAAGGAAAATTCTCCAGGGAACCTCAACAGGCCAGAATGCAGGCCACTTCAAATCAAGGGTCTGGTTTTTCTATTTGACCAGGTTTGGTGAGGAACTGAGGTGTGATTGAAGGACTCATATTAATCAAGGAGATGGTAAATTTAACTGTATTAAACTAGAAAAACAAAAAAGAGCTCAAAAATTCCACATTGATTGGAAACTTCCAATGATGGGGGCCTGCATGTACAATCACAACATGCCATATTGCAACACTCATCTTCCTTCCATCCGATCGTCATTAGACACATTAACCAAACTATGTTATTAAGGGACCAAAGCCATGTCAACCTTCTATCAGATCACACATTTGTACTCAGCCATAGGCAATTGCAAAACAACATGGTTATCCTATCTTTGAACTGATTGCTGTGCAAATAAAAGTGAGGAAAATGCTTTCTACATTGATTAGTTCACTGCCAGTTGTTCCATCTTCCACAAGCACCGATTTTGAGTAGGTCAACACCAAAAGTACAACAATCCTTAGTATAAGGCTAGTTGTAGTTCGAATCTTAGGTTCTTACCTATATGGCTACAAATGTGTGTTTCCATTTCTGTACAACATGGTAAATTAAATAATCTATATGCCAACTGGAATAGAAAACATTGTGTGTAGGCTTCATGCTTGGTTTGTCTCGTTGTGGCATATTTCTATGATGAGAGATAATAATGCAGCATTTTGAAATCAAAAAAAGGGAAGAGAATCCAAGTAAATTAGGAGCATCACATGATTTGGCTAGTTTCTTGTCAATCTTATCTCCTCCGATAAGCTAAAAATATTTCTGCACAACTATCTGAAATCTGAAGCTACCCCTGTTTTGTATCATGTGCTAAACTATGAACCTAACTCTGCTAGCTTCATGGTTGCAGTAATACCAAAACCGACGACAAAATGCTGGTCACCAGTTGGATTGTACATTGAGAGCAGAAATTTTGTTCCAGCTACTTCCGGGGAAAAGTTAACACTGTGGGTATGATGCTCCAACCGGCAAAAGGTTCCGTCTAGAAGAATTTACGGCCACAATAACAGGGCAATGCATGCCCAGCTTGCCCAAGCTGATGTGTGTCATGCGGGCGAGCTTGAATCAAGCTCACAAGCTCCCAATCACAGCTGCAGCACAAAAACAGCTAAGAAAACCTACTTGCTGAGAACCAAAGCAATCGCGAGCATACAGTCACCCACACTCTCCAACAGATTGCTGAGAAAAATCAAGCTATGCAGAAAAGCACAGAAGCAATCGGCAGCTCAGATTCCCAGGCCCCAATCCACGTTGGTCCCGACATCGGACCAGCGGCACAAAAAGCGCCAGCGCCAAAATCGAATCTACTGAAATTCCAAAGCCACCGCGCCCCACAGCGAGCCCACGACCGACGGCGAGACCAAATGGCGGGGATCCAGAAGCAAGCGAGCCCCGCCCCGCCCCGCCCAGCCCCCGCGCCCGCACGGCGTTGGCCACTCGCTGTCCAAGGGAAGAGGGTTCTAGCAGAAGGCTCTGGAGAGGGAGAGGGGGGGAGACCTCACGAAGTGACGGCCGCCAGGCCCCGCGCGCGGATCTCTCCGCGCCGAGGCGCCGCGGCGGAGGAGGAGGAGGACGGCGACGATGCGCGGAGCAGCAGCACGAGTGCGACCGGGGGAAGGGGGACGGATGGGGAACGGAGCGGCGACGGCGGTGCGCGTCCGCTTTCATCAGGCCCTAACCAACGGCCCATATGCGGCCCGGTAAGCAAACGTTCCAACCAAGCCGCCCATACTCCCGAAACGGGGCCCATCGGCCTCTGAGTCGTCGGCCCAACAGGGCCCGCACATTGTCTCTTCCACGACGACTCGGCGGCGTGGTAGATCTCACCACACCACACACCTCGCGAGACCGGAGACGGACTGGGGGAAGAAGAAGCGGCAGCGCCAAAACCCTACTGCCCCCGTGCGCTGCCGCCTCAGATCTCCGATCGTAGCCGCTGGTCCAGGTGAGGGTCTCTGTTCTCCTGCGGCGCTAGGACGATTTTGGTTCTTGGGTTGGGTGTTGATTTCGTTGTCCGTTGGCTGTCGGAGATCTGGTGTCGCAGATGGCGGGCACGGGGCGGTCGATGCTGCTGTCGCTGCTGCTGTTCGCGGTGACGCTGTCGCTGCTGGAGATGTACCGGGGCTGGTTCGCCGCGTCGGAGCTCAAGACCATCGCCGGCGGATTCGTCAGCTCCCTCCTCTTCCTCCTCCTCCTCACCGTGCGTCAATCCTCCCATCCCTCTCTTCCTTCTTTCTGCTTCTTAATAACTCGTGGTGGTGGATAAGCCCTCTCACCTGATTGATAGTGTACTGACATTCGTAGGTTGTGATTTTTTTCTCTCTAAAAAATGTTTAGGGTGTGGCACTGGGAGCAAATGGGCATGTGATTTGCAATGATTCAGCGGTGCAAGATAGAAATCTCGATCATGTTACGTCTGATAGCTAGTTTCTGCAGTTTTTATGTGTTCTTCAGCTTCAGTTTTTTGGACCTAGAGTAGCTTCACAAATAGAAAAATACCCTATCACATTGCTCTTCTAAGATATAAATATCCCTTGATTCGAAACTTGCATTGCTCTGTTATGTAGGCTCAGTTGCCAATTACTTCCCACAATGTGAGCAATCATAAGTGGCAGCTAAGGTCGTGTTTGTCTAGTATTACCTCCGTCCCAAAATTCTTGACGGGTGGAGTATTTGTCTCCAGCTGGAGCCATGAAGAGTTGACTTCTCAAATCCAACAATCTTGGAGACATAAGCTTGTTTGTTCCAATATATTAAGCTCCTGAAGTATAATTGACTTTGTGGTAAAATATTTAGGTTTATGGTACTAAAAAGTTATGACCAATGACAAGCCTTAATTGTGGTAGTTTTGTGGGTTCATGTCACTTTAAATCTGCAGAAGGCACCAACGGGGACCTTGTTTTTGTATATGGAATCCACTCTGGCTTCAACATGGTGTAGCATTCTGAAACCCCCAAAACCTCCATAGATGGCTATAGATAAGTTATTTTTTGTCAGTTTTGTTTTCTATAACGAGAAACTAGTGCAAGCAGACCCTCATCAAGGGGAAAAATGTAGCAACTAGGAACCATATATGCTGTATACATTTGACTGACACCCTTGTATGGTTTTGTGTTGTAACTTATAAAATTGATGATTTCTGTAGTCATCATTTCCTTTATGAGCAAACATCAATTATTACTTTGCTGCATAGATTTTTTTTAATGTGCTAACTAGAGCAAGTTTTGCAGTTTATCGGTAATTACCAAGAAGCTAGTGGTGTTAGAACTGGGTGGGGTGCAGGTATATATTTCATTCCCATGTTTTCTTTCATTTTTGAACTTGAACCATCTGTCATCATTTCTCTGTTCTTTTCATGCAGTTGTTGTAGCACAACTTGTTGCTCTTATTGTAGCTGGTACTGTCCACCGTGTTTGCATCACAACATGGTATGCTTCCTTTAACATACTTCACTAATTCTTTGTTCAAGTCGTTAATACCTGTATGGTCCCATGATAGAATTGGTAGACCTTGACCATTCCTGTTCAGAAAGTTAATCTTAGATCTGCTAATGGAATTATGCTTATGAATTTTTATTTCCTCCTGTTTGCCATAGTAGATGGGAATATAAGGTAACTTGTACATACAAAGTTTAATGGGCTGGTATTGTAAATAACACCTTAAGCTTTTGCATGTTGCTAAGAACTTTATTAGATTAGACAATACTCTCCTTATAACAGCATTGCCAACTGTAGGTTACCTATTGTTTGATGTCGACAGAAGTTATAGGATGCATGATTAGCAGCTGAGCCAAAACCATAAATTAGTGATCCTTCTATAGCCTGTGAGATTAGAACGAGTTATTGTTGCATATACTTGTATGCAATAAAAGTTCCTTAGCTAATCGGAAAAATTCTGTCACCTAACAATCATGATGAGCTAGGGGAGGAGCTAAAGTTATCTGAAATTATTAAAATACTCACATTTTTTTGGTTATGTGGGCTGAAATTATTTGCTACATCCACCATGGTGTTGACATTGTGGTGCTCAGATGCTCTGATAGAGCTTATATTATTGTGGTGCATTGTGAAGATCTTAGCTGACTTAGCTTATGTTACTCTGGTACATGATGAGGCTTAGCAGCCTTAGCTTATGTTGCTCTGGTCACATGACGAGGCAGCATTTTCCAAGTTTTTTGTGTGTTGGACACATAAAAAGCTACAAGAAAAAGAAGCCTGGTTGGCACCAACACAATGATGCTTGAGGATCTAGCAAGCGAAGGGCACCATTTACAAAAAATAAAATACCAAGAGCTCTGCCCTATTTAAATAACTTTGATCTGTCTTTTCTGTATTTTGCTGCCTTTGCTGTTCTTACTTTTTTTTCCGATGATTACTTGGTGCCACAGTCCTCGAACTATCTAATATCCTTCTTTCTTTCCTTTTTTTTTTTGCTTGCTCCACCTGGCCGCAGCTTCCTGTTCTCTGCCGGAATCCTTTACGAGGTCGACAAGCTCTCCGGGATGATCCTCGCGAGGAGCGAGTCCAAGGCGAGGCGGTACTGAGGACACAACACATGTTTTATGTAAGGTTGACCTGTTTTGTAGATGGAATCAGAAACTAATGTGCACACCCTCCTCCATCAGACTTCTCAACCCAATCAGCATTTTCTTTTTCTTGCGAGGCATATATAGAACTGGAACAATGGGCACTCGCCCGCCGTGTTTGCTAGCTGAGACGTCACATTTTGATTTTAGTCTGAAATCACATCCTTGTTGACCAGGTAATTATCCCTGTTAACCATCTGCCCCGGTTGGCGATTTGGGATGAATTCGTTGTCGCGCGTGTCGAAAACGTTTCTTGCTTGGTCGGGACTCTGTTTTATTTGTGGAGCATGTTGTTTAAAGGGTTTATATCAGTAGAGTCCACGCTGTGATATATATTAGTTGTATGTAGCACGATACAGGTATGAAACTGTCAAGAGTAAACCATCGAGGATTAGCTCTCGCGTACGTGAAACGTCTGTGGTGACGGTGGCCGACGTGCACCCGTGCCTGGTGCGCCGTGCACCAGCCGGACCGCTTCCCGGCCGGCATTTTGCCGGTGCCATGGAGGCGGGAGGCTGGAGCTGCTGAAGGCGAAGGAAGTGCACTCCGGTGGCTGGGAGTAAATTGCATAAAACCACCACATTAAGGGCTAGCTTTGCGAAAAACACTAGGATACAGTTTCTCTGCAGAAAGCATCATGTCTTGCGTAATTCTTTTGTAAAAACCACTGATCGGCGGATCGGGCCGCGTTAAGTGAGTTTATGACAGTTGGGGCCCATTTTTCACCTACGTGGCAGAACAGTTTAGGTTTCATGCAAAAAAGCCCCCCAAATTTCTCTCCTTGCCAAAATTTTTATCGCAGGCCCATCCCGACCGCGACCACCGTTGCCCCTCCCGACCCCGGCCACCCCTCCTGACCCCGGCCACCCCGTTCCAACCTCGGCGGCCCCCATCCCGACCGCCGCCGCCCATCCCGACCACGACCACCACTCGTTCCAACCTTGGCAGCCCCCATCCCGACCCCAGATGAGGCAGAGGCCGCCGTCGCTGTTGCTGCACCGAGGCAGAGGACGAGGCAGATGACGCCTCCCGTGGCCCTCCCCTCGCCGCCTGCTGGCCGAGGAGCAGTTCGACCTCGACGCCGACGAGGTTCATCTGCCGCCCCAGAACAGGACGATGGATTGGGTCGTCGCTCTCCTCGATCCAGAACAGGACGAGGCAGAGGAGGTCACAGGCGGCGGCCGATTTAGAGGAGGCAGCAGGGATGGGGCTCTACCAGCGGGATCCGGCCAGGAACGAGCAAGGGCGGCGGAGGACGGCCGGATCTGGCGGCGTCGCGGCCGTGGAAGGCACGCACCCGACGACGACGACGCGCCTTGATGCCGTCCCCCGCGCCCGCCGCGAGCCCTTCGCCCCAGGCGTCGGAGCGCGAGCGGAGGCTGGTCCGTGCCGACGCGCTCGACCGGGCGCGGTTCTCCGCGACGCTCTCCGCCGAGGAGATCGAGGAGGACGTGTACGCGCTCACCGGCGCGCGCCGCGCCGTGCAGAAGCAGCTCCATGTGGCCTCGATGTCCCCGGCGGCGGCGCGGGGAGGAGGGGGGGGTGGACGTGCCCGGCGCCTGGGGAGGGGATTGCGTTTTTGTTTTTTATTTAGGGGTGTCTGTGTAAAATCTAAGGACTTGTTTGTAAATTTAGAATAACACTGATCTAGCATGAAATGTTATGCCACGTGGGCAAAAAATGGGCCCCAATTGTTATAAACTCATTTAACACGGCCCGATCCGCCGATCAGTGATTTCTGCAAAATAATTAGGCTAGACGTGGTGCTTTCTGCAATGATTTTGTACACTAGTGTTTTTTACAAAGCTAGCCCTCAATGTGATGGTTTTATGCAATCTACTCGGTGGCCGGCGACCCACATCGAAGTCTCTGCGCCACCGGGGGAGAGAGCGAGGCCTCGACGGGGACACCGGATTTGGAGGGGATAGAGGAGCGGAGCACGCGTGCAGGCTGGGCTGGTTGTTGTTCTCTGACCAGGAGCATGCCACTGACCGGGGCTCACGTCCACTCTCCCGCAACTTGCAGGCCGTACACGCATTCATACGCTTCTCTGCCTCTTGGATGGTGAGAGTCATACATGCATATGAATACGCACATTCGATCCAGTTG
The DNA here is from genome assembly GCA_021605145.1 of Aegilops bicornis. Classification (NCBI taxonomy): domain Eukaryota; kingdom Viridiplantae; phylum Streptophyta; class Magnoliopsida; order Poales; family Poaceae; genus Aegilops; species Aegilops bicornis. Next base: position 563,035,388 of record CM038669.1, on the reverse strand, counting down.
CAGTGCCCGGCCTCTCAACTGTTCCAATCAATAAGAGACCGAGGCCGGGATAGAGAAAGTCGCCGTCGCCGTCGCCATCAGCCCACTACCCCGGGACGCGACGCTCGCATTGAAAATCGCCAACCCACGAGCTAAACAACAAACATAAACACCGTACCCGGCCGGAGGACTGCCGGACGGACGGACGATGGATAGATAGATCCATTCAGCCAGCCACCCGCCGGGCCAACCGATTGGGCCTCATCCCAGTTGCATCATGATGCATGCCCCTTCCCCTTTTAATTGTCAATCACCCGGGGATGTTTTCCTCGGCGTATAAACTAATCTCCGCGAACCGAAGAGGACGCAATCAAAGGCTGGTCGTTGGATTTTTAAGCCGATGGCCGGGCGAGCACCCAGACCACTAGCTAGCCACGGATAAAAGAATGAGCAGCTAATTAAGACGACGATGGCAACGGCAACGCGCAAATCAAATCATGCAATTGCAACCGGACGGAGCTGGAACTGGGTGTCCGGCGGCGATGGCTACAGGCCACCAGCAGGTCGTCGTCCCGTGGGGATCCTTCTAATTTTCCCGAGAAAACGTCTGATGGTGATTTCAAATTTGCTCTTGTCTTTACAAGAGCCGGGGCCCACTTTCGTTGAGGATTTGAAAATTCCAGCTCGGATTTATATATGCGTAAATAAAATAAAATAAAAAGATGGTGGAAATGCGCGGTCGGCTCCGTCTCTCTTTCCTCCCGGCCGCTCGGCTCGGTTAGTTTGACCAACGTGGCGCAGTGCAAACCCGGCTGTCTTGTCTTGTCTGAACGCGTGCGTCTGTCCCTGCGTTCGCTCGCCTCCTCACCTCACCTCACCTCGCCTTGCCCCGGGTTGACCTCTTCCCTGCGCTGCGCTGCGCTGCGTCGGGGAAGAAGCAAGCAGGCTGCTGCTGGCGTTGGGTTGGTAGGATTTATACACCCAGCCGTGGCCGCCTCCTTCCCGTCTTCGACTTTCGCCACAGACAGAGACAACGCAGAGTTTCCGCCCGACGACCAGAGGAGCCAGGCAGGCAGACGATAGGCAAAGCGCAAGAAGCGCGGCGGCGCTCTGCTCGCTCCGGCGAACGTGCGTGCTTCCGGGCGAGGATCCGGCAAGTGATTGAGTCAGGCGCCCACCGTTGTCCCTGCCCCGTCCGTCGTGGACTGGCCCGTGGATAGAGAATGGACGCGGCGACGCGGCGGGCGCTGCTGCTCCTGCTGCTGGTGGCGGCCACCGTGCCGGCGGGGCTCTGCCAGACCAACCCGGACGATGGTCAGTCATCCAAAAAGCTCCGTTCCATTTCATTTCACGTCTCTCCACCCAACCCAGCTGAGCTGAGCTGAGCTGACCTTGTTTGTTGTGCACGGGTTTTTGTCGGGGCAGTCACGGCGCTCCGGGCGGTGATGGGCGCGTGGAGCAACTACCCGTCGAGCTGGAACTCCGGCGACCCCTGCGGCGCGCCGTGGGACGGCATCATGTGCAACGGCAACGGGAGGGTCACGTCGCTGTGAGTACAATCAAATCGATCGCGTCCCCCACAGCTCCTTCAACAGCCAAGTGTGTCTGTGTGTGTGCCTCATCTCATCATGCCAATTTCCTCTGCTGGTTCGTCTTTGCAGGCGGCTATCCAGCGTCAACATGCAGGGCACGCTCAGCGACAGCATCGGGCAGCTCGGACAGCTCATGTTCCTGTAAGTTGACACCTCGCCCGCCATGAAATTGCTGCCATTGCTCAGGCCATTGAACTAGTCAGAACAGTTTTGCTTCTCGATTATGAACTCTGCTTTCTTAAGAGAAGTCTGACCAAGTCCTGAAAAGGAAAATAGAGCTGAGCTGACCCATTCATGTTTGCCATGCCTAAGTTTTGATTGTTAGTTTGTATTATAAAAAATGGTAGTTGGGCAGTGAACATGGATTAGGTAATATATTTGAAAATGAAGGAAAAGTAGAGATGCTTCAGTTTAATATTGCATGGAACAAAATCTAGATGAGACTGTATGTAAAAGTTCTGAAGTCCTGCTGCTGATATGTGGCATTTGCATTGCAGGGACCTTTCGTTCAACAGTGGTCTCAGTGGTACGATCCCCGCTTCGATTGGGAACCTTGCGCAGCTTACTACACTGTAAGCGATGCATTAATTGCTCATTGTTCTCAACCCTCCCGCTCCTGCCGCAATAGCAGTTGACCGAACAGGCTTACTGAATCGCTTTCGATGTGCTTGTCAGGATCTTGGCTGGTTGCAGCTTCAGCGGAGACATACCGAAAGAACTAGGCAACCTCCTGCAGATGACATTCCTGTAAGTGGCTAGCTTGATTCAAAAGAAACTTCTCGCATTCGCAAACTCCTCGTCTTATTTCTTTTGATTGACAGAAAAAAACTAACTAGTTCTGTGGAACGTTATCTATACATATAGGGCGCTGAATTCGAACAAGTTGACGGGCACAATACCGCCTCAGCTTGGCCTACTCTCAAAACTCTTCTGGCTAGACCTGGCAGACAATGCCATCACAGGAACTGTCCCTATCTCAACAGGAACGACACCGGGCCTTGACCTTCTTACCAACACGAAGCACTTGTAAGTTTCATACTACTCTTTTTGTCTTGATCTATCAAGGAAGATCATCGGTTTGCAAGCACATCTCTTCCGGTTGTTTCATCTTTCTAAACTTTGATTGGTGGACAGCCATTTCAACAAAAACCAGCTATCTGGAACGCTTACAGGCCTCTTCAAGCCTAATATGACCCTCATACACATGTAAGGGATTGCCAAACTTTCCAATTTATGTTATATCGATAAATATATCCTGCTGATATTTCTTTTCATTTTTTTCAGATTGTTTGATAGCAATCAGTTCACAGGCCCAATTCCGCGTGAGCTTGGAAGCATTACCTCGCTCCAAGTACTGTAAGTAGCTTCAGAACAACGAAACACACATTTTCCTCAAGAGTTGCTTTTATCACAATCTTTGACAAATTTCTCGTCTTCGACAGCCGACTGGATAGGAACCAATTTGCGGGAGCAGTCCCTAACATCACCAACTTGGTCAACCTAAATGAGCTGTAAGTGTCTTACTCCTCTGTAAAGGAATATTAGACTTTTTAGATCACTACTTTGTCAAGATAAGATTTTTTAGACTTGAGATACCTATTACTGAAAATGCTTTCTGCAGGAACTTGGCAAGCAACAAGCTAACTGGATCAGTGCCAAATCTCAGCAGCATGAACATGTTAAATGTTGTGTAAGAACCTAGCTATAATGCTTCCATGCTGCATTGCCCAGTGATAGAAAACAATCTCGGAAATACTGACTAGTCGTTGCTTTAATAACCAGGGATTTAAGCAACAACAGCTTTACCGCGTCCGCAATCCCAGCCTGGTTCACAAATCTAACAAATATTTCTTCAATGTGAGTTATCTTAAAAGGTTGACTCTCTAAAGCAACAATTTGTTTCGTTGATGTCATACTTATCATGATATTCTTGTTATCACTCAGATCGATGTCTTCTGCGAGGCTCACTGGCGAGGTTCCCCAGGAACTCTTCAATTTGCCCCAGCTGCATGAAGTGTAATTTTTCTAGCAAACTATACTCATAGTAACTTGAATAAGAAAAGAAAAATAAGTCAATCTCATGTTCACGTGTTTGTATTGATGATTGTACAGTGTAATGAGCAAAAACCAGTTGAGCGGAGTACTTACGATGCCAGGCAGCATTGGCACACAACTGCAAACCGTGGATTTCCAAGAAAACGTCATAGTTGATGTCGCTGGCATTTCAAACTACAAAAAGACACTGCTGTAAGATCCTAAAATGCTGGCCACTACTTCTTTTCTCCATGCATTCACTGACATGCCTCTGTTTTTTCTTAAAATCTGCATACAGGCTTGCCATGAATCCAGTCTGCTCCGATAAACCCACTGTAGCATTCTGCACGGTCCAGAAACCGAACGTGATAGCATACAGCACTAGCATGGCCAAATGTAACTCGGCAAGTGGGTGCCAAAGTGGTCAGGGCCAGAACCCCGCAAACTGCGGCTGCGCCTATTCGTACAATGGCAAGATGGTCTTCAGAGCGCCGTCCTTCAAGGATGTGTCGGACACCGTTAGGTTTCAGCAACTGGAGGAAACCCTCTGGAGGCTACTGGGTCTGCGTGAAGGCGCGGTTTTCCTGAGCCGTGTCCACTTCAACGAGGACAACTACCTCCAAGTTCAAGTGAGTCTGTTCCCGTCAACGGGGACGCTCTTCAACGTGTCTGAAGTGAGCCGCATTGGGTTTCTTCTCAGCAACCAGACCTACAAGCCACCGCCAGTATTCGGGCCTTACTTCTTCATTGCAGATCAATATGTCCCCTTTATAGGTATCTGAGTTTCCCCTATTTAAAATTGAAGATTTGAAGCGGCGCGGCGGTGTGAAACTAACTATTTAAACATTCTGTGTCAGTTGCTGGTGGCAAAAAATCGAAGTTCAGTACAGGTGCTGTTGCTGGAATCGCAGTGGCCGGTGGGGTTCTTGTGATTGCCCTCATTTTGGTGGGACTATTCGCTTTGCGACAGAAGAGAAGGAACAAGGAACTAAAAGAACGAAGCACCGACCCTTTTGGTAAGGATAAATATACAAACTGGTCTTGCAGTTTCTGTTATACCAGTAGGATCACTGTTGAACAATCTGCGATGAACTGAAGATCCGAAAGCAACCATGACATGACACTGGAAACTGATCTGATCATTTCTCTGAAATTCCAGCTTCGTGGGGCGCGGCGCAGAAAGACAGCGGAGGAGCTCCACAGCTGAAAGGAGCGAGGTTCTTCTCCTTCGAGGAGCTGAAAAGCTGCACGGACAACTTTGCAGATAGCCATGAGATAGGTGCAGGAGGCTATGGAAAGGTGACAATTAAAAACCGCATCAACTCATGTATCCATCTTATTCCTGAAAACAGTTGAAGCACAATTTAGCCAACCGCACTGGCTTACTCACTGCGATGTGTCAATAGGTGTACAAGGGAACACTAGTGGACGGAATACGGGTGGCGATAAAGCGGGCGCAGTCCGGGTCGATGCAGGGCGCGCCGGAGTTCAAGAACGAGATCGAGCTGCTGTCCCGGGTTCACCATAGGAACCTGGTGAGCCTGATCGGCTTCTGCTTCCAGCAAGGGGAGCAGATGCTGGTTTACGAGTTCGTCGCCGGTGGGACGCTGAGGGAGAACCTTGTTGGTAAGCACATCTGAATTACTGAATCACAAACCACTCCACTGACAATACCCCTGATATACATTTGCATTAGTTGTTTACCATTTCACTTGTGCCCAAAATTGATGGAACTGCACGTTTGCAGTTAGAGGAACGTACCTGGGCTGGAAGAAGAGGCTGAGGATCGCGCTCGGATCAGCGAGGGGGCTGGCGTACCTTCATGAGCTCGCCGACCCGCCGATCATCCACCGCGATATCAAGTCCACCAACATCCTCCTCGATGAGAACCTCAAGGCCAAGGTCGCCGACTTCGGGCTCTCCAAGCTCGTCGCCGACACCGAGAAAGGCCACGTCTCCACCCAAGTCAAAGGAACACTGGTAATGATCATAACCACTGCTACATTTTTCACCTTGATCAGTTGCTCGATATGATCTGCCGATTAATCATGCGTGCATTTTGGTAGGGATATTTGGACCCGGAGTACTACATGACGCAGCAGCTGTCGGAGAAGAGCGACGTGTACAGCTTCGGGGTGGTGATGCTGGAGCTGGTGAGCGGGAGGCAGCCGATCGAGAAGGGGAAATACGTGGTGCGGGAGGTGAGGCAGGCCATCGACCCGGCCGACCGCGACTACTACGGCCTGCGCGCAATCGTCGACCCGGCGATCCGGGACGCCGCGCGGACGCCCGGGTTCCGGCGGTTCGTGCAGCTGGCGATGCAGTGCGTGGACGAGTCCGCGGCGGCGCGGCCCACCATGGGCACCGTCGTCAAGGAGGTGGAGGCCATGCTGCTGAACGAGCCCGACGAGGAGGGGTCCAACTCGGCCGGGTCGTCGGCCACCGAGTTCGACGGCGCCGGCAGGGGCGCGCCCTCGCACCCCTACAGCGACGTGGAGATCACCCGGTCGTCCTACGGCGGCGCCGGCGACGCGTCCGATTACATGCCCTACTTCGAGGTCAAGCCCAAATAATAGACACATTGTACATTCATTTTGGGGTATAGAAAGTGTACATTTTGTTCCTTCTCGTGTCAGCTTGTGACGATGAATTGTACATTGATTTTTTTGTACGTGTTGCGAGTGATGTGACTTGTGATGCATCGTATAGTATTAGATTCTTCTTTGTTCATTGTATGCAAGATTCCCTCTCTTGACATTCATTGTATGCAAGTTCATTGTTTACATTGTTCATGTCATGTCATGATTTTGGAATTAGCAGTAGCCAGAGCCAAATCGCGTCACCCCTAGGGTGACAAAGGAGAGTCTAGGGTTATCCCCCGCCGGCACCCCCCCCCCCCCCCACCCCCCTCGCCACCACCGGAGACGACCGCCGGGAAAGCCCGTGCGGGCGCCGGGGAAGGTGGCGGCGGGGTCTTCGGCGCTCCTTTCTCACAAAGGCCCTCGGATCCAGCGGCGGCGGCCCCTGCTGGCGTGGCGCGTCTTGGCGTCGCGTGAGGAGGGTTCGGCCGTGAGGACGGCGAGCCGCAGTGGTGGTCGGCCAGCGCCGGATCTTCCCGCGTGCATTTGGAGGTATTGCCCCCTTCCTTCCATGCATCCCTTCCGGTCCCGGTTTGACTTTGGATCTTGCCGGATCCACCTCCGTGTATTCTCGGTGGAAGCAGATCGGTGTCCGAGGGAAACCTTGGCCGCCTTTGGTCGACCGGCAAGGGCGACGCCGCCTTTTGGCGCCGCTTTCCTCCTTGGGGGCGCCGCTGAGGACACCATCTCTCCACTCCGACCCATGTCCGGGCGAAAGCCCAAGATCCGATGCGGATCGGGCGTCGACGGCGCCCCATGCACCGTAACCTTCCTGGAGGCGGCGCCAATGACATTGGGATCGGATGGGAGGGTCTGCAGGTGAGGGGTGGGGATGTGTTGCCTCCCTTTCGATGGAGCGGTGTTTCTTTCTACATATTCTTGGCGGCATGGAGCAGCGGAGGCTTGGCGTCAGATTTTCGGTACCAAACAGAATTACTCGAAGTCACGGCCTACACGCCCCCTTTTTTCACAGAAAAATCTTCTGATCTATTCATTAATTGTCGTAGCAGTAGAAAAGGAGCATCAAAAGTAATAAAAAGGGTCTGTTTAGAACTCAGTCGACTGAGACTTAACAAAGTCTCAATCGAGTGACGTCAGCTTAGTTGTGGTGTTGCAAGCGGCATATGGCTGGATGCTGCAAACGGTGATGAAAATGTTGCAACGGTACTGCAAGCAACGACAACATATGCTACAACCGTTCTGATAAAAATGCTACAACCGTCAATGAAGGATGTTGTGACCCGTGAGATGATGTGCTACAATTGACGAGGGACGACATGCTACAACCACCAAGACGGATGTTGCAAACGATGAGACAAAATGCTGCAAGGTCGACTGAGACTTTGTTAAATCTCAGTCGACTGATTTTTAGCAAGCCCGTAATAAAAATTACATTTAGGTGACATATAAATAAACACTCAGTGTCAGATTTTATAACCTTCTTCGATGATCTGCTCCGGAATCAAACCCAAATAGGATGGTCCATTTTCAAGGCGTTAGATACATTTTGGGCAATTGTCTTTTTAATGTAGGCAAATTGCAAGAGGTTTCCCTATCAGTTGTACAACAGTGCCTTGGTAATAAATTTGGGCATTTTTTCTACCTGCCGGCGGCTGGGACCCGTGGAGGAATTTTGGTGGCTTGGGACGACTCGGTTACTCAACTTTCAAACCCGCACTATACAGAGAACACACTTACGGCGATAGTCAAGACTGGTGATGATCAGGAATGGTGGCTTACATGTGTTTATGGCCCTAATAATGAGAGGGAAAAGGTGGACTTCCTTCAGGAATTGGTGGATATCAGAGACCTGCATGCTGGTCCATGGCTTGTGGCCGGCGACTTTAACTTGTTAGTCAACCAGGAGGACAAAAGCAACGCCCTGATTAACCGCAGAATGATGGGTAGATTTCGGGCTAAGCTGAATTTGCTTGAGTTGAAGGAGCTGTACCTGAATGGTAGGCGCTATACGTGGTCGAATGAACGGCACCATGCAACGCTCGAGAAGATCGATCATGTGTTCGTGTCTAATGATTGGGATGAGGCTTTTCCGTCGTGTTTTCTCTCGGCGTTGGGTACCGCCATCTCGGACCACTGCCCGTTGGTGCTGGACATGAACATGGAGGTGCGCATGCGCAGGAGATTCAAGTTCGAATCGTTTTGGGTGAAGGCGGAGGGCTTCATGGATACTGTACAAACTGCGTGGAACTCGGTTCCGGTGGCGTCTAATGCCTACCTCACGTTGCATGATAAGTTGATAGCCACGGCCCGGGCTCTCCAGAGGTGGAGTGACAAATGGATTGGCAATGTGAAGCTGCAAATTCGCATCGCTATGGAGGTGATCAATCGCCTGGATATCGCCATGGATGATCGCCAACTTTCTGAGGCCGAGCTGCGGTTGCGTAAGTGCCTGAAAAGGAAGCTGCTGGGTTTGTGCTCCCTTGAGCGCTCTATTGCTCGACAGCGGTCGAGGTTGCTGCAACTGCGAGAGGGGGATGGCAATACCAGGTTGTTTCACCAACAAGCAAGTCATCGGCAGAGAAAGAACACCATCAGGATGGTGCGGCACAATGGGAACATCTTCTCAGGACAGGACAGTGTTGCGGCTACGGTGGACGACTACTATAGTGAGATCTTCGGCTCCTGTGAGACGAGGAGACACGCAACAACTTGGCGGCCCTTGGCTTGCCACGGCTGGACCTTGCGCATCTTGAGGAGCCTTTCTCCGCGGAGGAAGTTGAGAAGGTGATCAAGTCAATGCCTCCGGATAAAGCACCGGGGCCGGATGGATTCACGAGCCGGTTCTATGCCACTTGTTGGCATATCATAAGGGAGGATTTCATGGCAGCAATGACATGCCCTGCATAACGGTGATGTGAGAGGGTTGGCGACAATCAATAAATCCCTTGTGTCCCTTTTTACCCGAAGAAGGAGGGTGCTTTGGATGTGGGTGATTTCAGGCCCATTAGCTTGATCCATGGGGCAGTCAAGATTTTTGAGAAGGTGCTTGCCTCAAGGCTCGTGATGGAGCTGCCAAATTTGGTCGGGAATCATCAAAGCGCTTTTGTCAGAGGTAGATCACTGCACGATAATTTCATGCTAGTCCAAAGCATGGCCAGGCGCTTGCATGCGTTGAAGAACCCTACTGTGCTCTTGAAGCTTGACATCTCCAAAGCTTTTGACTCTGTTCAATGGCCCTTTCTGTTGGAAGTCATGAAGCAGCTAGGCTTTGGAGCTAAGTGGAGATCTTGGGTGTGTGGAATCCTAGCTACGTCCACTACACGCATAATGGTGAATGGTGACCCGGGTGGAACTATCTATAATTGCAAGGGCCTGCGGCAGGGTGACCCCATCTCACCAATGCTTTTCATTCTCACTATGGAGCCACTGCACCGGCTCTTTGAGTGGGCCGCCCAGCGTGGGTTCTTGCAGCCGTTGGCAGCAACTGGGATGAAGAAGAGGATCTCAATCTTTGCGGACGATGTTGTCTTGTTTACCAAGCCGGAGCCTATGGACCTCGCTATCTGCAAATGCATTTTTGACCTGTTTGGTGAGGCTTCGGGTTTGCACATTAACATGAACAAATCGGCTGCGCTACCGATCAGATGTTCGGAGCAGTGCATTGCTTTTGCGAGTCAACAACTGGGGTGTCCAGTTGGATCTTTCCCTGTGAAGTACCTTGGGTTGCCCCTGTCTCTAAGGAAGCAATCTGCAGCTCAGCTTCAGGGCCTGGTGGATCAGATGGCAAACTGTTTGCCAAGGTGGAAGGCGCCTCTCATGCCGAAGAGTGGTAGGCTTACTTTGGTGCTCTCGGTCCTGTGTGCTATGCCCATCCATGCGATGATGGCTTTGGACCTTCCTTCCAAAACACTGACGGCCATGAACAAGATTTGTCGAGGATTTCTTTGGTGCCGGAGAGCGGAGGCTAATAGAGGGGACTGTGCGGTGGCTTGGGAGACCGTGTGTACACCAAAATGGGCAGGAGGGCTTGGCGTGCCTAACTTGAGGTGGATGAACATAGCCATGCAGGCTAAATGGCCATGGTTGCAAAGGACGGACATGAGTAGACCCTGGAGTGAATTCAGAATAAAAGTCCCATCTGAGGCGATGCAAATCTTCCAGGCGGCTACTAGGTGCAGGGCAAGCAACGGGATGAACACATTATTTTGGGAAGATCGATGGCTGGACGGGATGAGGATTCAGGAGCTTGCGCCAGCGGTGTACGACCTGGTGCCTCGCCGGATCAGGCAGACGTGCATGCTTGGCCAAGTAGGGTTAGACGGCTCCTGGGCGGCTTGCCTTGGTCCCAACATAACTATAGTGGCACTGCAACAGTTCCTACTGCTATGGCAGCGGGTTCATGCGTGGGAACCGGTGGAGAACGTCCCGGACATGATAGTTTGGTCTTGGGAGCCGACGGGACAATTCTCTGTCAGATCCGCATACGCAGCGAAGTTCTGGGGAAGGGAGGTCATTCCCTCCGCGGAGTTTACGTGGAAATCGAGAGCCCCGTCTCAATGCAAATTCTTCACGTGGCTGGCCCTGCGAAATGTATGTTGGACGTCGGACCGGCTTGCTAGGAGGGGGCTGCCGCATCAGGTCTGTTGCCCTTTGTGTGACCAACAGGGTGAAACCATTGATCATGTGTTGCTATCACGTGTTTTCGCTCGGGAGGTTTGGGTGGCGATTTGCACGGCTCTGGGTAAGCCAGAGTGGGCACCATCTCCGCAGGATGCTCTCAAGCCGTGGGTCTACGACAAGCTTGTGACTCCCAGTGTGGCACGGAAGGATCTGCGCGCTATCCTGCTTCTCACGTTGTGGGAGTTGTGGAAGCATAGAAACGCGATTGTCTTTGATGGTGCTTCGCCATCTGTGAATCAACTGCTCAAGAAAATTGTGAACGAGGGTAGAAGCTGGTCGATGGCTGGGCTCTTCAAAGGCAATGTTGAGGCCGTGTTTGCAAGCTTAGATAGGTGGACGAGTGGGGAGTAGTAGTCTACATACCGTGTGCGTGTGCGGTCGTGCGCGATCGTGCGTGTGGTGGAGTTGTATAGGGTGTTTGTCACGCCTATGTAACTCAAGGCTTTCTATGCCTTTTCTTCTTTAATATACGATATGCACACTCGTGCATATTCGAGAAAAAAAATTCATTACTGAAACAGAAGACGATTGATCAATTAATTGATGAAAAATCTGGCAACCGTGGCAAACATGTCCTAATAGGTGAACAAGCAACAACCCAACAATGCATGCAATATTATCAAACTATTAGGCTACCCCTAAAAAAATTCAAACTATTAGGCCCAAGCACAAAGGTAACTCAACAAGCTACTTCTAAAACCGCCAACATACAAACCTCGACATCGCAAAGTACCCCCATCGACTAGTGGTAATATGTGAAAAATACAAAGACACTGACATAGACAACATACACGACCAAATGCATGTTTTTATGCATGTTGACATCCACGGAAGCTAAGAACCATCCATCATGTAACTACATATGGACATACGCCTTTCCTTTAGTGCCGTCCTTCTTATTTTTGCTCTTGTTTGGTTTATCTTTCAATATATCAGATCAAGGGTTAGCTCCATCCTTGTTGCTTTTTGTCCCTGATTGCTTTCTCCTTTAGGAGGCGGCCAATCGTCTTGACAAAGCAACATTGCGTCCATATTTTACTAATGAAAATGTCATAATAAGTTGCATCCTTATTTTGTTTGGACACATGATTATATTTTTATAGATAGTGGAGCATTTTTATAATAATTAAATACTATATTTATATGAAAAAATATATATTATCTAATCTGTTAAACATGACATGCAATTATATTCTCTTATTTATTTAGGAATTTTTATAGAAAACCATGCGAGCAACTAATCCAGTGACACTCCTAGCGCACGCACATGGATAAGGTTATGTGATGAACACTTTAAGGGCTAAACTCCCTCTTGGGGAGAGGAGGCAGATGTTGATTTTCTTTTTTGAAAAAATATTTAATTATGTCGACTGATAGATATGTAGCCGGTCGGCTCGTCAATGCAACACGTGCCCCACAAATGGTCCCAAACATGAACCAATGGCTTTATGTCGATGTCGTTTCTGCAAGGGCGAACACCGGTGTTATAGCCTGGGGGACACTGGCTTTGCAAGCATGCGTCGGTGTTGCAAGGTCTGCCTGCACCGTCGAGCGTTGCTTCAAGGAGCCATACAGCCACTCGGTGCCGCGATGCGCTAGTGCTGTGTGCTAGGAGCCGGCCGCTCGGTGCCGTGAGACGACGTCTAGGTGCTGCAAGGTGAGATGGTGCCGTCGGGGCATGCTTCTTGGTGCTACATCCAGAAATAAGAATAGAAGCTCCTCAGGCTGCTCCTCAGCGATCTAGGATTCCTGGCCATCGAATCTGGTTGCTTGATCGGATCTGGGCCATCGGATCGACCCCTGGAACGACCTCGTCCATCGGATAAAAAAAAGTCACTGTTAGAATGAATAGTTACTCCCGTTTCGTGCCACCGCACGTAAGCCTGCCCCGCCGGGGGCATTTTCGTCATTTCACTCGCACGGGGTATAAAAGGGCCGGCTCCCATGGTGAACCCTGGCCGGCTCCTCTCCCGCTCGCGCCGCCTCCTCCTCCCCACCCGTGTTTCCCTCTCCTCCTTCCCCGCCGCCGCCCGGCCTCCTCCCCACCCGCGCCTCCCTCTCCTCCTTCCCCGCCGCCGCCCGGCCTCCTCCCCACCCGCGCCTCCTTCTCCTTCTTCCCCGCCGCCGCCCAGCCTCCTCCCCTCACGGCCTCCTCCTTCCACCCCTCCGATCTGGCGTCGCCCAAACCCTAACGCCCCGCCCCGTCCCCGGCTCCCACGGGAGGGAAGGAGGAATGGCGAGGCGAGGCTAAGGCGGCCGTGTGGGGACATGTGACGCAGCGTGGCCAGGTCGGCCTCCTCCTCCCCACGCCTCTCTCCTCTGCCCCCGATTGCATAGTCGCGCCAAGATGTCTCTTCCTCTCCCGCGTCCATCCCGTGGCCGGTGGCGACTTGCAGCAATGGGCGAGTCCTCAGAGCCGTGGCCCGTGGCTAGGGTTTGGCTGGGCATTGGCCTCGTCGCCCGGCTGCTGGTGCACTCCGGCTCCTCTTCGTCTCCTCCCTCGCCCCAGCGTGGCTCCGCTTCCCGCTGGCCATGAGGTACAGCCTTGCAGGGGCGCATCGGACAGGGCCTCCTCCTTTTCCGGTGAGTACGCCAAACTAAAGACCACAATGTGAAGGTTCTATGCTTGTAGGTTTTTTGTCTTCTCTATCTGGAGATGTTGTTGGATTAGGACTACTATATTCCAAAGATTGGGTGCTCTTTGGTATGGCTAGATTCCAAGTAATAGGAGTTTTTTTTTGGCTGGATGGTCTGGCTAGGTTCCAAAGATGGCACTTTTTTGGGGCCTTTTGTGCTACCTTGCTTGGAATCGATGGGAGATAGAAGCATTTAGCTGGGTTCCAAATATTGAAATCTTTTGAATCGGTGGTTTGACTAGGTTCCAAAAAATGGACATTTGTTGCTGCCTTGTTAGCTTTAGCTGGGTTGCATAAAGTGTGCCTTTGTTGTTTACAAGGGACTTGGTTCTGCTTAGATTCTTGAAGTCATTTAGTAATTAGGAGGCACTCTTATGATGTGGATTGGGATTAGTGTTTGGGATTATGGATGTGCTGCCAGGAAGGTGTGCAGAGTGAATTATGTGAGCTTTAGTTTGGTCTGGTCCAATTTCTTCCTTGGGTTAGGGTTAGGTTTGGATGCAATAAACTATGTGCCCTGTGGTTTAATTTGGTGCATTACAGTTTACATTGGGGATCAGCGAAGTCGCATGGTTGGTTAAGTAGAAGATGTGGGATCTATGCCTGCTCTAGTTATTTGGATTGCGTCATGGTTGCAGTTGTTTGAATCAAAGTGTTGTTTTCAGGTGCTAGATTAATTTGGTCCTTGCTTACCCATATAATCACATGCCAGATAAGTCACATGGTTGATTAGAAAAAAGAGCTTCGAGGGTCTACGCTTATTGTGGTTGCAGTTCTGCGAATCAAAATGTTATTCTTGGTTATGCTAGATTAATTTGATTATCCAGTTGGCTCCCAGTTTCTAGTTTCTGATTATATGAGGAATTGGTGTTTTACTGCTAACTATATTGTTTGGTTCTTCTGTTTTCTGATTCTTTGCTTGATGTGTTTTCGATTGGGAGCTCTCCACTTGGAAGATACCTCCACGCCCAGCCACCTCTTCACCACCATGTGCCAGTCAGCGCACGAGGCGGCGGAACTGGCGGCGCCGTCCAACGGGAGCATGGACACGGTGTAACCCTTGCTCGTTCGTGTGCGTGAAGTCGAGCACGACCGCGTTGATGGGTGCTGTCGCCGTCGACGGCAGAAGCGCAAGTCACGGCTCACGCCGCTGCTCCGTTGGGGTCACCATCGTGTGCGGTTGTTGTACTCGTGTTGCGCGTGCGCTCAGTCGTGCATCTCAGGTTTCCCTCTCTCATAGATGTCCATATATACAGTTCTGATCTCCTTTTTTCTGCTGCTCCATATAGCGTACAACCGAGTCGTTGATGCAGTGAGAGCTCGGTGTCGTGTCCGCTGATACGTCTCCAACGTATCTACTTTTCCAAACACTTTTGCCCTTGTTTTGGATTCTAACTTGCATGATTTGAATGAAACTAACCCGGACTGACGATGTTTTCAGCAGAACTGCCATGATGTTGTTTTATATGTAGAAAAGAAAAGTTCTCGAAATGTCCTGGAAATCCACGGAGGCACTTTTTGGAATTTATAAGAATTTTTGGCGAAAGAATTAATGTCAGGGGGCCCACAACCTGCCCACAAGACAGGGGGGCGCCCCCCCTTAGGGCGCGACCTCCTATCTCGTGGGCCCCCTAGACCTCCTCCGACCTCAACTCCAACTCCATATATTCCGTCTCAGGGAGAAAAAATTCAAGGAGAAATTTTCATCGCGTTTTACGACACGGAGCCGCCGCCAAGCCCTAATCTCTCTCGGGAGGGCTGATCTGGAGTCCGTTCGGGGCTCCGGAGAGGGGTCGTCCCCGTCGTCATCATCGACCACCAATTTCATGATGCTCACCGCCGTGCGTGAGTAATTCCATCGTAGGCTTGCTGGACGGTGATGGGTTGGATGAGATTTACCATGTAATCAAGTTAGTTTTGTTAGGGTTTGATCCCTAGTATCCACTATGTTCTGAGATTGATGTTGCTATGACTTTGCTATGCTTAATGCTTGTCACTAGGGCCCGAGTGCCATGATTTCGGATCTGAACCTATTATGTTTTCACGAATATATTTGTGTTCTTGATCCTATCTTGCAAGTCTATAGTCACCTATTATGTGTTATGATCCGACAACCCCGAAGTGACAATAATCGGGATACTTCTCGGTGATGACCGTAGTTTGAGGAGTTCATGTATTCACTATGTGCTAATGCTTTGTTCCGGTTCTCTATTAAAAGGAGGCCTTAATATCCCTTAGTTTCAGAAGGACCCGCTGCCACGGGAGGGTAGGACAAAAGATGTCATGCAAGTTCTTTTCCATAAGCACGTATGACTATTTACGGAATACATGCCTACATTACATTGATGAATTGGAGCTAGTTCTATATCACCCTATGTTATAACTATTGCATGAGGAATCGCATCCGGCACAATTATCCATCACTGATCCATTGCCTACGAGCTTTTCACATATTATTGTTCGCTTATTTACTTTTCTGTTGCTATTGTTACAACTACTACAAAAACCCAAAAACATTTATCTTTACTTTTGCTACCGTTACTATTATTATCATACCACTTTTGCTACTAAACACTTTGCTGCAGATACTAAGTTATCCAGGTGTGGTTGAATTGACAACTCAACTGTTAATACTCAAGAATATTCTTTGGCTCCCCTTGTGTCGAATCAATAAATTTGGGTTGAATACTCTACCCTCGAAAGCTGTTGCGATCCCCTATACTTGTGGGTTATCAAGACTAATTTCTCGCACCGTTGCCGGGGGAGCATAGCTCTATTCTCTGAGTCACTTGAGATTTATATCTGTTGATCACTATGAAGAACTTGAAAGACGCTAAGACCAAGATTTTGCCCTCAACTACGAGTGGAGGTAAGGAACTGCCATCTAGCTCTGCACTAGATTCTCCTTCCGTTATTAGTAGGCTTGCAACACCTAAACCTGCTACTGCTATGAATTCTGATATGTCACATGTTATTGATGATGCCACTTCTGCTATGCATGATGAAACTACTTCTGTGCGTGATACTACTTTGCCATTAGGTGAATTTCTTGATGAACAACTTGCTAGAGTTAGGGGGATGAAATTATCAAGATCCTATTATCGATGATAGTGATGATGAAGGTTCCCCCAATGATTATGTTTTACCTGTTGTTCCTAAGGGTTATGTTATGAATGAAAAAGCTACTCTGGAAATCCTTGCTTGCAATGATAGAAATGATCTTAAGAAATTATTAGCTAAATGGCAGCAACAGTCTCTTAATGCTAGAATGAAACCCGATCCTGCTTTTTCTACTTCTGTTTGGGGAACGTTGCAGAAAATAAAAAATTTCTACGCTTTCACCAAGATCAATCTATGAGTTCATCTAGCAACGAGAGAAAGGAGTGCATCTACATACCCTTGTAGATCGCGAGCGGAAGCGTTCAAGAGAACGGGGTTGAGGAGTCGTGCACTGCGTGATCCAAATCACCGATGATCCTAGTGTCGAACGGACAGCACCTCCGCGTTCAACACACGTGACGGTTGAGGAAGACGTCTCCTCCTTCTTGATCCAGCAAGGGGAGGAGAGGTTGATGGAGATCCAAAGCCTGACGGGCGTGGTGGTGGATGCATCGATGATCTCGGCAGAGCCACGAGCTTCTACGAGAGGGAGAGGTGTAGAAAGGGTGAAGGGAGGCGCCAAGAGCATGGGTGCGGCTGCCCTCCCTCCCCCTTTATATAGGCCCCCTAGGGGGGGTGCTGGCCCTGGGAGATGAGATCGCCAAGGGGGGCGGCGGCCAAGGGGGAGGCTTGCCCCCCAAGGCAAGTGGAGGTGCCCCCCACCTAGGGTTTCCAACCCCTAGGCGCTAGGGGCCAAAGCGCACCAGCCCACCAGGCTGGTTCCTCCCCACTTCAGCCCACGGGCCCTCCGGGATAGGTGGCCCCACCGGTGGACCCTCGGGACCCTTCCGTGGTCCCAGACAATACCGGTGACCCCGAAACTTTCTCGATGGCTGAAACTGCACTTCCTATATATAATTCTTCAACTCCGGACCATTCCGGAACTCCTCGTGACGTCCAGGATCTCATCCGGGACTCTGAACAACTTTCGGGTTACTGCATACTCATATCTCTACAACCCTAGCATCACTGAACCTTAAGTGTGTAGACCCTACGGGTTCGGGAGACATGCAGACATGACCGAGACGCCTCTCCGGTCAATAACCAACAGCGGGACCTGAATACCCATGTTGGCTCCCACATGCTCCTCGATGATCTCGTTGGATGAACCACGATGTCGAGGATTCAATCAATCCCGTATACAATTCCCTTTGTCAATCGGTACGTTACTTGCCCGAGACTCGATCGTCGGTATCCCAATACCTCGTTTAATCTCGTTCTGCGGCAAGTCACTTTACTCGTCGTAATGCATGATCCCATGACCGGACACTTGGGCACATAGAGCTCATTATGATGATGCATTACCGAAAGTGGGCCCAGAGATACCTCTCCGTCATACGGAGTGACAAATCCCAGTCTCGTTTCGTGCCAGCCCAATAGACACTTTCGGAGATTCCCGTAGTGCACCTTGATAGCCACCCAGTTACGTTGTGTCGTTTGGCACACCCAAAGCACTCCTACGGTATCCGGAAGTTGCACAATCTCATGGTCTAAGGAAATGATACTTGACATTTGGAAAAGCTCTAGCTAAACGAACTACACGATCTTTGAGCTATGCTTAGGATTGGGTCTTGTCCATCACATCATTCTCCTAATGATGTGATCCCGTTATCAATGACATCCAATGCCCATAGTCAGGAAACCATGACTATCTGTTGATCAACGAGCTAGTCAACTAGAGGCTAACTAGGGACACATTGTGGTCTATGTATTCACACGTGTATTACGATTTCCGGGTAACACAGTTATAGCATGAATAACAGACAATTATCATGAACAAAGAAATATAATAATAACCATTTTATTATTGCCTCTAGGGCATATTTCCAACAGTCTCCCACTTGCACTAGAGTCAATATTCTCATTACATTGTGATGAATAAAACACCCATAGCGTTCTGGTGTTGATCATGTTTTGCTCTAGGGAGAGGTTTAGTCAATGGATCTGCTACATTCAGATCCGTATGTACTTTACAAATAGCTATGTCTCCATCTTGAACATTTTCACGTATGGAGTTGAAGCGACGCTTGATGTGCCTGGTCTTCTTGTGAAACCTGGGCTCCTTGGCAAGTGCAATGGCTCCAGTGTTGTCAGATAAGAGTGCGATCGGCCCCGACGCATTGGGTATGACTCCTAGGTCGGTGATGAACTCCTTCACCCAGATTGCTTCATGCGCTGCCTCCGAGGCTGCCATGTACTTTGCTTCACATGTAGATCCCGCCATGACGCTTTGCTTGCAACTGCACCAGCTTCGCCCCACCATTCAAAATATACACGTATCCGGTTTGTGACTTAGAGTCATCCAGATCTGTGTCGAAGCTAGCGTCGACATAACCCTTTACGACGAGCTCTTCGTCACCTCCATAAATGAGAAACATATCCTTAGTCCTTTTCTGGTACTTTAGGATGTTCTTGACCGCTGTCCAGTGTTCCTTGCCGGGATTACTTTGGTACCTTCCTACCAAACTTACGGCAAGGTTTACATCAGGTCTGGTACATAGCATGGCATACATAATAGACCCTATGGCTGAGGCATACACTCATCTCTTCTTTATCTTCTGCCGTGGTCGGGCATTGAGCCGAGCTCAATCTCACACCTTGCAATACAGGCAAGAACCCTTTCTTGGACTGATCCATATTGAACTTCTTCAATATCTTATCAAGGTATGTGCTTTGTGAAAGACCTATGAGGTGTCTCGATCTATCCCTATAGATCTTGATGCCTAATATGTAAGCAGCTTCTCCAAGGTCCTTCATTGAAAAACACTTATTCAAGTAGGCCTTAATGCTGTCCAAAAGTTCTATATCATTTCCCATCAAAAGTATGTCATCTACATATAATATGAGAAATGCTCAGAGCTCCCACTCACTTTCTTGTAAACGCAGGCTTCTCCATAAGTCTGCATAAACCCAAACGTTTTGATCATCTCATCAAAGCGAATGTTCCAACTCCGAGATGCTTGCACCAACCCATAAATGGATCGCTGTAGCTTGCATACCTTGTTAGCATTCTCAGGGTCGACAAAACCTTCCGGCTGCATCATATACAGTTCTTCCTTAAGATGGCCGTTAAGGAATGCCGTTTTGACGTCCATTTGCCATATCTCATAATCATAGTATGCGGCAATTGCTAACATGATTGGACGGACTTCATCTTCGCCACGGAGAGAAAGTCTCATCGTAGTCAATCCCTTGAACTTGTCGATAACCCTTAGCGACAAGTCGAGCTTTATATATGGTAACATTACCATCCGCGTCCGTCTTCTTCTTAAAGATCCATTTGTTTTCTATTGCTCGCCGATCATCGAGCAAGTCTGTCAAAGTCCATACTTTGTTTTCATACATGGATCCTATCTCGGATTGCATGGCTTCAAGCCATTTGTTGGAATCTGGGCCCACCATCGCTTCTTCATAGTTCGAAGGTTCACCGTTGTCTAACAACATGATTTCCAAGACAAAGTTGTCGTACCACTCTGGTGCGGAACGTGTCCTTGTGGACCTTCGAAGTTCAGTAGGAGCTTGATCCGAAGTATCTTGATCATCATCATTAACCTCCTCTCTTGTCGGTGCAGGCACCACTGGAACATCTTCCTGAGTTGCGCTACTTATCGTTTCAAGAGGCAATACTTCATCAAGCTCTACTTTCCTCCCACTTAATTCTTTCGAGAGAAACTCTTTCTCCGTAAAGGACCCGTTCTTGGCAACAAAGATCTTGCCTTCGGATCTTAAGTAGAAGGTATACCCAATGGTTTCCTTAGGGTATCCTATGAAGACGCATTTTCCGACTTGGGTTCGAGCTTTTCAGGTTGGAGTTTCTTGACATAAGCATCGCATCCCCAAACTTTTAGCAACGACAGCTTAGGTTTCTTTCCAAACCATAATTCATATGGTGTCGTCTCAACGGACTTAGACGGTGCCCTATTTAAAGTGAATGTAGTTGTCTCTAGAGCGTATCCCCAAAATGATAGCGGTAAATCGGTAAGAGACATCATAGATCGCACCATATCCAATAAAGTGCGATTCTGACGTTCGAACACACCGTTACACTGAGGTGTTCCAGCGGCGTGAGTTGTGAAACGATTCCACATTTCCTTAAGTGTGTACCAAATTCGTGACTTAAATATTCTCCCCATGATCGATCGTAAGAACTTTATGTTTCGTCACGTTGATTCTCTACCTCATTCTGAAATTCCTTGAACTTTTCAAAGGTCTCAGACTTGTGTTTCATCAAGTAGACATACCCATATCTACTCAAGTCATCGGTGAGAGTGAGAACATAACGATATCCTCCATGAGCCTCAACGCTCATTGGACCGCACACATCAATATGTATGATTTCCAATAAGTTGGTTGCTCGCTCCATTGTTCCGAGAACGGAGTCTTGGTCATTTTGCCCATGAGGCATGGTTCACATGTGTCAAATGATTCATAATCGAGAGACTCTAAAAGTCCATCAAGATGGAGCTTCTTCATGCGCTTGACACCAATGTGACCAAAGGCGGCGATTGCCACAAGTATGTGGGACTATCGTTATCAACTTTACATCTTTTGGTATTCACACTATGAATATGTGTAACATCACATTCGAGATTCATTAAGAATAAACCATTGATCATCGGGGCATGACCATAAAACATATCTCTCATATAAATAGAACAACCATTATTCTCGGATTTAAATGAGTAGCCATCTCGTATTAAACGAGATCCAGATACAATGTTCATGCTCAAAGCTGGTACTAAATAACAATTATTGAGGTTTAAAACTAATCCCGTAGGTAAATGTAGAGGTAGCGTGCCAACGGCGATCACATCGACCTTGGAACCATTCCCGACGCCAAGATCGTCACCTCGCCCTTCGCCAGCCTCCGCTTATTCCGCAGCTCCTGCTTTGAGTTACAAATATGAGCAATCGCACGGTATCAAATACCCGGGAGCTACTACGAGCACCGGTAAGGTACACATCAATTACATGTATATCAAATATACCTTTGGTTTTGCCGGCCTTCTTGTCCGCTAAGTACTTGGGGCGATTCCGCTTCGGTGACCACTTCCCTTGCAATAAAAGCACTCAGTCTCGTGCTTGGGTCCATTGTTTGACTTCTTCCGGTAATCGGGCTTACCGGCGTGGCAACTCCTTACCGTCCTTCTTGAAGTTCTTCTTACCCTTGCCTTTCTTGAACTTAGTGGTTTTATTCACCATCAACACTTGATGTTCCTTTTGATCTCTACCTCTGCTGATTTCAGCATTGAATATACCTCGTGAATGGTCTTTTTCCATCCCTGCATATTGAAGTTCATCACAGCTCTTGTAGCTCGGTGGAAGCGATCAAGGATTCTGTCACACGATCAAGGCTATCCGGGAGATTAACTCCCAGCTGAGTCAAGTGGTTGTGCAACCCAGACATCTTGAGTATGTGCTCACTGACAGAACTATTTTCCTCCATCTTACAGATGAAGAACTTGTAGGAGACTTCATATCTCTCGACCCGGGCATGAGCTTGAAAAACCATTTTCAGCTCTTCGAACATCTCATATGCTCCGTGTTGCTCAAAACGCTTTTGGAGCCCCGGTTCTAAGCTGTAAAGCATGCCGCACTGAACGAGGGAGTAATCATCGTGACGAGACTGCCAAGTGTTCATAACGTCTTGGTTCTCTGGGATTGGTGCTTCACCTAGCGGTGCTTCTAGAACATAATCTTTCTTGGCAGCTATGAGGATGATCCTCGTGTTCGGACCCAATCCGTATAGTTGCTGCCATCATCTTTCATCTTGGTTTTCTCTAGGAACGCGTTGAAGTTGAGGGTAACATGGGCCATTTGATCTACAAGACATATTGTAAAGATTTTAGACTAAGTTCATGATAATTAAGTTCATCTAATCAAATTATTTAATGAACTCCCACTCAGATTAGACATCGCTCTAGTCATCTAAGTGAAACATGATCCGAGTCAACTAGGCCGTGTCCGATCATCACGTGAGACGGACTAGTCGACATCGGTGAACATCTCCATGTTGATTGTATCTTCTATACGACTCATGCTCGACCTTTCGGTCCTCCTTGTTCCGAGGCCATGTCTGTACATGCTAGGCTCGTCAAGTCAACCTAAGTGTATTGCGTGTGTAAATCTGGCTTACACCCGTTGTATTCGAACGTTAGGATCTATCACACCCGATCATCACGTGGTGCTTCGAAACAACGAACCTTCGCAATGGTGCACAGTTAGGGGGAACACTTTCTTGAAATTATTATGAGGGATCATCTTATTTACTACCGTCGTTCTAAGTAAACAAGATGAAAAACATGATAAACATCACATGCAATCAAATAGTGACATGATATGGCCAATATCATATAGCTCTTTTGATCTCCATCTTGAGGCTCCATGATCATCTTCGTCACCGGCATGACACCATGATCTCCATCATCGTGTCTCCATGAAGTTGCTCGCCAACTATTACTTCTACTACTATGGTTAACACGTTTAGCAATAAAGTAAAGTAATTTACATGGCGTTTCTCAATGACACGCAGGTCATACAAAAAATAAAGACAACTCCTATGGCTCCTGCCAGTTGTCATACTCATCGACATGCAAGTCGTGATTCCTATTACAAGAACATGATCTCATACATCACATATATATCATTCATCATTCATCACAACTTTTGGCCATATCACATCACAAATCATATGCTGCAAAAACAAGTTAGGCGTCCTCTAATTATTGTTGCATGTTTTACGTGGCTGCAAAAGGGTTCTAGCAAGAACGCTTTTCTTACCTACGTAAAAGCCACAACGTGATTTGCCAACTTCTATTTACCCTTCATAAGGACCCTTTTCATCGAATCCGCTCCAACTAAAGTGGGAGACAGACACCCGCTAGCCACCTTATGCAACTAGTGCATGTCGATCGGTGGAACTTGTCTCACGTAAGCGTACGTGTAAGGTCCGTCCGGGCCGCTTCATCCCACAATACCGCTGAAGCAAAATAAGACTAGTAGTGGCAAGAAAGTTGACAACATCTACACCCACAACAAATTTGTGTTCTACTCGTGCAAAGAGAACTACACATAGACCTAGCTCATGATGCCACTGTTGGGGAACGTTGCAGAAAATAAAATTTTTCTACGCTTTCACCAAGATCAATATATGAGTTCATCTAGCAACGAGAGAAAGGAGTGCATCTACATACCCTTGTAGATCGCGAGTGGAAGCGTTCAAGAGAACGGGGTTGAGGGAGTCGTACTCGTCGTGATCCAAATCACCGATGATCATAGTGCTGAACGGACAGCACCTCCGTGTTCAACACACGTGCGGTTGAGGAAGACGTCTCCTCCTTCTTGATCCAACAAGGGGGGAGGAGAGGTTGACGGAGATCCAGCAGCACGATGGCGTGGTGGTGGATGCAGCAGTGATCTCGGCAGAGCTTCGCCGAGCTTCTACGAGAGGGAGAGGTGTAGCAAGGGGGAAGGGAGGCGCCAAGAGCATGGGTGCGGCTGCCCTCCCCCCCTTTATATAGGCCCCCTAGGGGGGGCGCCGGCCCTGGGAGATGAGATCTCCAAGGGGGGCGGCGGCCAAGGGGGAGGCTTGCCCCCCAAGGCAAGTGGAGGCACCCCCCACCCTAGGGTTTCCAACCCTAGGCGCAGGGGGCCCAAGGGGGGCGCACCAGCCCACCAGGGGCTGGTTACCCTCCCCACTTCAGCCCACTCCCGGTACAATACCGGTGAGCCCCAAAACTTTCCCGATGGCCGAAACTCCACTTCCTATATATAATTCTTCACCTCCGGACCATTCCGAAACTCCTCGTGATGTGCGGGATCTCATCCGGGACTCCGAACAACTTTCGGGTTACTGCATACTCATATCTCTACAACCCTAGCATCACCGAACCTTAAGTGTGTAGACCCTACGGGTCGGGAGACATGCAGACATGACCGAGACGCCTCTCCGGTCAATAACCAACAGCGAGATCTGGATACCCATGTTGGCTCCCACATGCTCCTCGATGATCTCATCGGATGAACCACGATGTCAAGGATTCAATCAATCCCGTATACAATTCCCTTTGTCAATCGGTACGTTACTTGCCCGAGACTCGATCGTCAGTATCCCAATACCTCGTTAATCTCGTTACCGGCAAGTCACTTTACTCGTACCGTAATGCATGATCCCGTGACCAGACACTTGGTCACATAGAGCTCATTATGATGATGCATTACTGAGTGGGCCCAGAGATACCTCTCCGTCATACAGAGTGACAAATCCCAGTCTCGATTCATGCCAACCCAACAGACACTTTCGGAGATACCCATAGTGCACCTTTATAGTCACCCAGTTACGTTGTGACGTTTGGCACACCCAAAGCACTCCTACGGTATCCGGGAGTTGCACAATCTCATGGTCTAAGGAAATGATACTTGACATTTGGAAAAGCTCTAGCTAAACGAACTACACGATCTTTGAGCTATGCTTAGGATTGGGTCTTGTCCATCACATCATTCTCCTAATGATGTGATCCCGTTATCAATGACATCCAATTCCCATAGTCAGGAAACCATGACTATCTGTTGATCAACGAGCTAGTCAACTAGAGGCATACTAGGGACACGTTGTGGTCTATGTATTCACACGTGTATTACGATTTCCGGATAACACAATTATAGCATGAATAACAGGCAATTATCATGAACAAAGAAATATAATAATAACCATTTTATTATTGCCTCTAGGGCATATTTCCAACAACTTCACCTATCTGTGTTACTGATAAGGATTATGAATTCTCTGTTGATCCTGATATTATTACTTTAGTTGAATCTGATCCTTTTTATGGTCTTGAATCTGAAACTATTGTGGCACATCTTACCAAGTTGAATGATATAGCCACCTTGTTTACTAATGATGAGAAGTCTCACTATTTATATATCCTTAAGATATTTCCATTCTCATTAAAGGGTGATGCTAAGAATTGGTATAATTCTCTTGCTCCTGGTTGTGTGTGTAGTCCCCAGGATATGATTTATTACTTCTCTGCTAAATATTTCCCTGCTCATAAGAAACAAGATACCTTGCGGGAAATATATAATTTTGTGCAAATGAAAGAAGAGAGTCTCCCACAAGCTTGGGGGAGGCTTCTCCGGATACTTAATGCTTTGCCTGATCATCCTCTTAAGAAAAATGAAATACTTGATATCTTTTATAATGGACTAACCGATGCTTCCAAGGACTACTTGGATAGTTTTGCTGGTTGTGTTTTCAGGGAAAGAAACGATTGACGAAGCTGAAATACTATTGAATAATATGTTGACTAATGAAAATAATTGGACTCTTCCGAGCCAGGTTCTCAAGTAATTCTTGAACCAATTGAGCCAACTCTGAGCCTATTCCTAAACCCACTCAAGAAGAGAGGTGTTTTATTTCTCGATCTGAAGATATGCAAGAGGCAAAGAAACCAATGAAAGAAAAAGGTATTAAAGCTGAAGATGTTAAGAATTTACCACCTATTGAAGAAATACATGGTCTTAATATACCGCCTGAAGAACTACATTGTCTTGATAACCCGACACAGGTAGTAAAGGTATGATAAAGTTGAAATACCCTCTACTAAATTTCATAGCCCGTTCTTAGATGAATTAGATGACTTTATGGCTAGGCAAGAAAGTTTTAATGCTTATGTTGGTAGAGAGTTAAAGAATAATGCTTTCGAGATAGGACGCGTAGGTGATAATCTGGCTAGAGCTAAAGATGAACTTCACCGCGTTAGCAAATATGCTTCTATGGTTGCTACCCAAGCTGAGCAAGTACTCCAAGCTCAAAATGATTTGCTTGATGAATTGAATAATAAAAATGACTTTGTTGTTAGAGTGGCTACTAGAACTGGTAGAATGACTCAGGAACCTTTGTATCCTGAAGGCCACCCTAAGAGAATCAAACAAGATTCTCAGAGAAATAATTTAGAGGCACCTAGTTCTTCTAAAAAGAAGAAAAAGAAAACCGATAGAACTTTGCATGCTTCTAGTGAACCTACTGTAGACACACCTGAGAATCCCAATGATATTTCTATTTCTGATGCTGAAACACAATCATGTGATGAACATGAACCTAGTGATAATGTTAATAATAATGTTCATGTTGATGCTCAACCTAGCAAAGACAATGATGTAGAGATTGAACCAGCTGTTGATCTTGATAACCCACAATCAAAGAATCAACGTTATGATAAGAGAGATTTTGTTGCTAGGAAGCACGGTAAAGAAAGAGAACCATGGATTCAGAAACCCATGCCCTTTCCTCCTAAACCATCCAAGTCAAAGGATGATGAGGATTTTGAGCACTTTGCTGAAATGATTAGACCTATTTTCTTACTATGCGCTTTAAGCGATATCTTTGAAAGTAAATCCTTATGCTAAGTATATGAAGGATATCATCACAAATAAAAGAAAGATACCGGAAGCTGAAATTTCCACCATGCTTGCTAATTACACTTTTAAAGATGGAATACCAAAGAAACTTGGAGATCCGGGTGTACCAACTATACCTTGCTCTATTAAAAGAAATTATGTTAGAACTGCTTTATGTGATCTTGGAGCCGGTGTTAGTGTTATGCCTCTCTCTTTATATCGTAGACTTGAATTGAATAAGTTAACACCTACTGAAATATCTTTGCAAATGGCTGATAAATCAATTGCTATACCTGTCGGTATTTGTGAGGATGTGCCTATTGTGGTTGCAAATGTCACTATCTTCACGGACTTTGTTATTCTTGATATTCCTGAGGACGATAGTATGTCTATTATCCTTGGTAGACCTTTTCTTAATACTGTAGGGGTTGTTATTGATTGCAACAAAGGCAACGTCACTTTTCATGTTGACGGTAATGAACATACGGTACACTTTCCGAGGAAACAACCTCAAGTTCATAGTATCAACTCTATTGGAAAAATTCCATCGATTATATTTGGAGGTTTTTAATTTCCTCTCCCTACTGTCAAGAAAAAGTATGATATTCTTATTGTTGGGGATTTTCATATCCCCGTTGAGGAAACTTAGTGTTATTCGAAATTTCTCCAGTTCCGTGTTATTCGGCATGACTTTGTTAACTAGACTTGATCAACCTTGTTAGTGGGTTCATTTTGATGATCACGAGATGAATGAAACTAGAAGGCACAACCTTCTATACCCTCTTTTTACTTTCTGTTATTTAGAATAAATAAAGCAAAAATAGTATTATCCGTCTGTTTTCTGAATTATCCGTGCATTAAAAAATAGTCCAAAAATAAAAGTGCTCCAAATGCCCTGCAAACTCAATATGATTTTTTTGGAATATTTGAGGATTTTAGGCAGTGAAAACACTGCAGAAGGGGCAAGCACCAGGCCACGAGAGAGGACGGTGCCCCCCTGTAGGGCGCGCCCCCTGTCTAGTGGGCCCCTGGTGGCCCCCTCCACTTATGCCAGCACCCACACACTTCATCTTCTACCCAAAAAAATCCCCATCCAGCTCAAGCACGAGTTCTAGCTCGTTTTGCTGCGATTTTCGATCTCTTAGCTCAAAGCTCCATTCGCAAAACTGCTTTGGGAGATTTGTCGGAGTAATGGACTACGGGTAGGCAGACCCGAGCCCCTGAACCTTTCAAAACATTGGGGCAGGCTGCGCCCCTCAAGACCCCAAGACGAAGAGCCGCCTTCAGATAGTCGGCAATAAATGACGGCCGACTACCCTCCTGGCCGAGTCCCGTGGGGCCGCCAGACAAGCCGACTCCAAGCCAGCGACCTCCAGCAAGGCCGGCTACGCGGAGTCGGCCCGTGACCACCACCGCCTTACGCCTGGGCGACTACGGGGTAAAGCCGCCTCGCGGCCCATCCCCGCCCAGTCCATAAAGGGCAGGCATGGCTACAGGGCGCCGTACCAACGGAGATCTCCGTGCGGCGCAGCACTGTTGCCATGCCGGCCCTGACATCATCACCGTGGGCAGATTCCTGTACCCACGTTGGCCTGTCTGTACGACCCGAAGACGGCGGGACCCGCCTGTCGGCGGGAGTACCGAAGACGGCGAGAGCACCCCAAAGACGGACCCGATGGAGTCGGCCTCCGGAAGCCGGCCGGCTCCTCCCCCGGGATCCACGCGCCATTAACCAGACAAGACAGGGAATGGCACATGATCGCCGCCAGCGGCGGCATTACCATAACCTCACGACCAAGCTCGCGTCATTAGAAGCACGGCTACAGTGACCTGCAGCCGGCAAGACCCGCCCGCGGCGGACAAGGGCTGTCGGCCCCATGCTGGGCCGTCGGCGGGGCCCACTAGTCGGCGGGCCCCAGGAGTCGGCAGAGAAGCCGGCGACTTAGAGACTGACGGCTTGGGCCCACACCCAGCCGGATTACCGTTGTACCCCCGGGGGGTAGGCCTATATAAACCCCCCGGGGCACCCATGCAAAGGGTTGGAGGCTAGTAGCTTTAGACACACACATAGAGGGAGAGAAGAGCAAACCAAGCCCTTCTCCTTCCTCACCTCGAACAGCTCAAGGAGCCTCTTGTACCCATTTTGCCATAGTGATCATGCGGAGACCCCATGAGCAGCGATAGGGGTGTTATCTCCTCGGAGAGCCACGAAGCTGGGTATTTCGCCCGGCTGCATGTCTTCGCCTTATCCGTTTCCGGGCACCAGCGACGTTCTACTCGCCTCCATGATAAGCCATCCTTTGGCATATGTCGCACCCAACCCCGACATTTGGCGCCCACCGTGGGGCTTGGTGCACCGTCGTCTGAGACTCGCTTTGGGCGGAACCCTCTTCCTCCTGGCGGCGCAGCCAGCCCGGCACGCCAGATGGAGTTTGCGCCCGGACCAGCATGGCGCTGAGATCGCCTGCACGGCAAGTTGCCTCGCCGAACTTGTCGGCGAGGTTCGCCTCTCCGACGAGCCTGCATCCGACGCAGGCACGGACAGCCCCGAAAGCCTCCTCGAGCAGCTTCACGTCGACGGCGAGCCCGCCGCCGACCTGGAGTCCGTAGGCTCCACCGACCCGATGCTGGTCGATTCCGACACCGCGTCGCTCGACGCGTTCCCCACCAACGTGGTGGTCTACGACGAGCCTCTCCCTCGCGCGGAGAGCGGCGGGAGTACCGTCACAGAAGTACTCGTCATCAGTCATGGCGAGCCCTCTGGCGCGGGGGCTCGTGACCCTCTCGACACTGTTCTGCAAGACCTGACCGCCTCCATTCCGGAGGACGCCGATGCCGAAACGCTGGAGGCGCGCCGCCTTCAGCCTCGAGGGCGCATGGCTGGCAAGCATGAGGCGCTTGTCAGAAGCCTATCAGCGCGAGATGGATCACGCCGTGGGCGGCTCGCCGACTCCGACTGGGCCTAGCCGCCTAGGCGCGGTCCGACAGCGCGGTGCGGCCCTCGCCAGTCTGTTTGGGGCCGGCCGCCCTGTATACGCCACGCCAGCGGAGAACATTCGCGCTGCCCAGGCAGCGGCGGACGAGCTGGATAACTTCGAGGGCGAGGAGCGCTACCGATGACGGAGCGAAGTCCAAAGAGCTCGACGTGGCCGCCGCCAAGAAGACGGTTGCCGGCTGCCGCACGGAGGCACCACAACGACGACACGGCAACTTGCCTCCCCACCGAGATCAAGGCGCGACATCTCGGACGCCGACTGGCGGCGTCCGCGGAAGAAAGAACCAGGATCCAGCTGTCAGCCATAGCCGGACTCGCATCTCCATAGAACGCGACGAAGACGGGCCGCTCGAAGCGGTAGAGCGGCGGGACGACTATCGACCTCCGCCTCCCGCAGAAAGGCGAGTCTCCCGCCACCCGCCGAGCATCCGACTCTCGGCGCGACCGCCTTGGCCGTCGAGAGGGAGTCGGCGAGAACGACGCCCGCCACCGGATCGAGCGACTTCACCGATCCCTGGCGCTAGAAGAAGAAGATGAGTTGGGCCCACCTTGTTTCGGACCTCGCATCCGCGACGAGCCCTTCCCCCGAGGATTCATGCTCCCCCGAGACACACCCAAATACACCAGCTCCGTGAAGCCGGAGGACTGGCTGGTGGAGTACTCCACGGCCGTCAGCAGAGCGAACGGCAACAAGCGCGTTGCCGTAAAGTATGTTCCCCTCATGCTCCAAGGCACGGCCCGGACATGGTTGAACAGCTTGAAGCCCCGCAGCATCAACAGCTGGGTCGACTTCACCGAGGCCTTCGTCCGCAACTTCACGAGCACCTACAAGCGACCTCCCAAGCCTCGTCATTTGTCCTTGTCGTACAAGGCCCCAACGAGTCCACTCGCGACTACCTCACGCTACTGGGCGAGCTCCGGAACTCCTGTGAAGGAGTGCACGAGGTGCAGGCAATCGAGTACTTCACCGCCGGGTGCAGAGAAGGCACCCTCCTCAAGCACAAGCTCCTTTGCGATGAGCCGGAGACCCTCGACGAGCTGCTAGTCATAGCAGAAAAATACGCCACTGCCGACTCCTCCATGAAGGCGGAGATCAAAGTCAGTGCGACGGGCAAAGTAGCTCCTCATGCTCCCAGAACTCCAGCCGGCGATGCCAGCCGGCGACAGCAGCAGCAGAATGATCACAAGCGCAAGGCCCCGCAGCCGGCTTCCAACAGCCGGCAGGTGGCGACAGTCGAAGACCAGCAGCCAGAGGGGCAGCCTCCTGCCAAGCGGCAGAAAGGCGGCAAGTCCAACTGGTTGCCGGCCTTCTCCTACGAGCAGACTCTGGACGGACCCTGCAAGTTCCACAGCGGCACGAAGCCGTCAAACCACACCACCCGGAAGTGCCACTGGCTCACCAGGATCGCCAAGGGAGACGACCTTGCCCCTCCTCCGCCTGCTGGGCCGCCGCCTCCACCACCACCCCAGCAGCCAGCTGTCCGGCCAGTCGGCGCAGTACAAGACGATTACCCCAAAGAGCACGACGCCTATGTCGTGTTTACCAGCATGGCGGATGATCGCCGCAGCAGGCGGCAGCAGCAGCAAGAGGTGAATGCCGTGGCATCGACGCCTGAGTTCATGCATCTTTGGTCCGAGAAGCCCATCACCGAGTCGTCGGCCGATCACCCAGAGGTGATGCCGAATCCGGGCTCCTACGCCCTGGTCTTGGGAGCCACCCTTGCCACGGATAGGCGGGCCGCTCGCTTCTCGCGAGTACTGATAGACGGAGGCAGCAGCATCAACATCCTGTACAAGGATACGATGGAGAAGTTAGGAATCAAGCAGAGGCAGCTTCAGCATAGTCGGACTGTGTTCCACGGAATTGTACCTGGCCTTTCCTGCTCCCCAATTGGCAAGATTCTGATAGACGTCCTCTTTGGGGACAAGGATCACTTTCGCCGAGAGCCAGTCTGGTTCGAAGTGGTGGACCTCGAGAGCCCCTACCATGCCTTGCTTGGCTGACCTGCTTTGGCCAAGTTCATGGCGGTCCCCCACTACGCCTACCTCAAGATGAAGATGCCGAGTTCCAAGGGGATTCTGACCGTAGACGGCGACTACAGAAAGTCGTCCGCCTGCGCAGCTGAAAGCAGCCGGCTAGCCGAGTCCCTTGTGATCGCAGCTGAGAAGGGGCTCCTGGATCGGGTCGTGACGATGGCCGGCAAGCAGCCAGAGATATCGTCCGACCCCAAGGAGTCAGAAGCTGAGGGCTCGTTCAAGCCGGCCAAAGAGACCAAGAAGATACCCTTGGACCCGGAGCACCCGGAGAAATACGCTGTCATAGGTGTGAACCTCGACAGCAAATAGGAAGGCGAGCTCGTCGATTTCCTCCGTGAGAATCAGGACATCTTCGCATGGTCCCCCAAAGACATGCCAGGTGTACCGACGGAATTCGCCGAGCACAAGTTACATGCCCGACCTGATGTGAAGCCCGTCAGGCAGGCCTTGCGCCGCCTGTCAGAAGAGAAAAGAAGAGTTGTTGGAGAGGAGATTGCCCGGCTCCTTGCAGCCGGTTTCATCATGGAAGTTTTCTTTCCAGAATGGTTGGCGAACCCGGTCCTGGTACTAAAGAAGAACAAGCAGTGGAGGATGTGTATTGACTACACAAGCCTCAACAAAGCCTGCTCCAAGGACCCGTTCGCTCTACCCAGAATTGATCAGGTGATAGACTCCACAACCGGATGCGAGCTGTTGAACTTCTTAGATGCATATTCAGGATATCATCAGATCAAGTTGAACCCGACAGACAGATTGAAGACCGCCTTCATCACGCCATTTGGGGCCTTCTGCTACCTGACCATGACGTTCGGCTTGAGGAACGCCGGCGCCACCTTTCAGCGTTGCATGCAGAAGTGCCTCCTCAAGCAGCTCGGCAGAAACGCCCACGTTTACATGGACGACGTGGTGGTGAAGACGGAGAGGCGAGGAACGCTGTTGGAAGACCTCAAAGAGACCTTTGAAAACCTGCGCCGATTCCAGATCAAGCTCAACCCAGAGAAATGCGTCTTCGGAGTACCGGCCGGCCAGCTCCTTGGCTTCCTGGTATCCGAACGCGGCATAGAGTGCAACCCCGTGAAGATCAAGGCAATTGAGAGAATGGAAGTGCCCCGCCGACCGCTGGATGTGCGAAGTTCACCGCTGCTTGGCGTCTATCGATCGATTCATCGGTCGGTGGGCGAGAAAGCCCTTCCTCTGTACCAACTTATGAAGAAGACCACCTTCTTCGAATGGAACTCAAAGCGAATGAAGCTTTTCTCCAGTTGAAAAGAATGCTGACTACTCCCCCAGTGCTGGCGGCTCCGACTCCAAAGGAGCCCATGCTCCTGTATATTGCCGCCACCAGCAGGGTAGTCAGCGTAGTTATTGTGGTTGAACGCAAGGAGGAGGGCAAGGCGCTACCGGTCCAGAGACCAGTATATTACCTGAGCGAGGTACTGTCGACCTCCAAGCAGAACTACCCCCACTACCAGAAGATGTGTTACGGCGTGCACTTTGCCGCCAAGAAGTTGAAGCCTTACTTTCAAGAGCATTCGATCACCGTGGTTTGCACGGCCCCACTAGCAGAGATCATCGGAAGCGGAGATGCTTCAGGCCGAGTGGCCAAGTGGGCCATAGAGTTGGCCCCCTACAGCATCTTTTACCAGCCCCGCATCGCTATCAAGTCACAAGCACTGGCCGACTTCCTCGTCGATTGGGCCGAGACCCAGTATCTGCCGCCAGCGCCCGACTCCACCCATTGGCGGATGCACTTTGATGGCTCCAAGATGCGCACCGGCTTGGGAGCCGGCGTGGTCCTCACTTCCCTTAAAGGCGACAAGCTCAAATGCAGCTGCGCAGATCCATTTCGCCGCCTCCAACAACGTCGCCGAATATGAGGCGCTCATCCACGGGCTCCGGCTTGCCAAAGAACTCGGCATTCGCCGGATCCTGTGCTATGGCGACTCCTACTTGGTGGTCCAACATTCATCCGGCGACTGGGACGCCAAAGATGCAAACATGGCGAGCTACCGCTTTCTGGTGCAGCAACTGAGTGGATATTTTGAGGGATGCAAATTCCTCCATGTACCAAGGAACGACAATGACCAAGCAGATGCCACAGCAAGAATCGGTTCCACCCGACAGCAATACCATCCGGCGTCGCCGCTGCTCAGCGCCTTCTCAAGCCATCCGTCAAACCATCACCAGAATCAGACTCCATTTTTGTGCCGGCTCCCCCTGAAGAAAACAGATCCGACTCCAGAGCCTCGGCAGATGGCACAAGGACGTCCCCAAGAACGCAGCAGTCGAAGCCGGCCCGGGGACTTCAGAACCCGGTCCGGGGACTGCAGCGACCTTTGCAAAGACTCCAGTACTCGGCCCGGGGATTGTGCCAGTCGGCCCGGGGACTTCTCCAACGCAGCAAGCTGCTGCAGATTCCAACCCGCCGCCTCCCAGCCCAGCCGCCCTCGTCCAAGTAGCAGTACTGTCGGTCGAAGAAATAGCAGCACCCTCATGGGCCCAGTGCGTCTTGAAGTTTTTGGTAAGCGGAGAGCTACCAACTGATGAAACCTTAGCTCGGCAGGTGCAACGCCGAGCGGCAGCCTATACTATAATCAATAGAGAGCTGGTCAGGCGCAGCGTCACCGGTGTCTACCAGTGCTGCGTCGAATCAGAGCAAGGCCAAGCAATCCTCGAAGATATCCATCGTAGGAAAAGCGGCCATCATGCAGCCTCGAGCACTCGTCGCCAAAGCCTTCCGACACGGTTTCTTCTGGCCGACCGCCCTAGAAGAGGCCAAGGAATTAGTTCAAAAATGCAAGGGGTGCCAGGTGTTCCGCTCCAAGCCGCTTCAGCCGGCTTCAACGCTCAAGACAATCCCCATAGCCTGGCCCTTTGCTGTCTGGGGCCTGGACATGGTGGGACCATTCAAGACGGCACGAGGCGGCCTAACTCACCTACTTGTCACGGTGGACAAGTTCACCAAGTGGATAGAAGCAAAACCCATCAAGAAGTTGAATGGTCCTACGGCAGTAACTTTCATCGCCGACATCACGACTCGGTACGGCATACCACACAGCATCATCACCGACAACGGCACAAAGTTCGCCAAGGCGCCACTGCCCGTTTACGCGCGATGCAGGCATCCGATCGGACTTAGCGTCCGTTGCCCATCCGCAATCAAGCGGCCAGGTGGAGCGGCGAACGGCCTCATCTTGTTCGGCATCAAGCCTTGCACGGTCGAACAATTGGAGCGTTCGACCGGCTGCTGGCTTGAGGAGTTGCCAGCCATCCTCTGGAGTCTGCTCACGACTCCAAACAAGTCAACCGGCTTCACACCCTTCTTCCTCGTCTACGGTGCCGAAGCCGTCATCCCAACGGATATAGAGTTCGACTCCATGAGTCAAGATGTACACCAAGGAGGAAGCGAAGAAGCACGTCAAGGCGACATCGATCTGCTGGAAGAGGGCGACTCATCGCACTCGGCCGGTCCAAGCATCTACCGGCGAGCTCGCGCCGCTACTACAACAAGAAGGTCAAGCCAAGATCATTCCTAGAGGGCGACCTTGTGCTCCGGCTGATTCAGCGAACGGCCGGCCAGCACAAGCTGTCGGCGCCTTGGGAAGGACCGTTCATCATCAGTAAGGTGATGGGCAACGACTCTTACTACACGATCAACGCCGAAGCCCCGAGCACGCAAGAGGGGCGACTACGGCAAAGAGGCGGGCGACCATGGAATGCAAATCTCCTCAGAAGATTTTCTGATTGATGCAAGATGTACCACGCTACCCTTTTGTGTTTAAAATACCAAGACTCCGGGCCCCTCGAGACGAGCTCGGGGACTGCCCTCTTTTGTTATCTGTATGATAAGAATTATGCCTTTGGGTGCGTTACCCTTTTTATTATGCTGTTTGACACTGGGCTCGACTAGTCGGCCCGGGGACTCGCCGCTTTTGAGCTATGAAGTGCTTCCTGAAGTCCGACAAGTAGCGTGCGGTGCCCAAGCCGTCTCCTGTCAGAAGCCGCAGCTCGCAGAGCGACTGCTCAGGCAAGGTGAGTGTGGTAGAACGGGCGCCCACACGAAAAAAGGGCTAAGGACCCAAAGCATACACATAGTTGAAACCGGCTCCCAGCCCGTTTTATGAAACCGACTCTTAAGAAGCCGGCTTGCCGCTTTCTATCCAACTTGCTTAAACGACTCTAAAATGGCCAAGTACTTGCCTTATCAAAAGCAGCCGAGCACTTGACCTAGACGGTAGTCCGCAGAGCGGCTGCCCGACAGGCAAGGCGGCATCTAAGGGAAGGCGGCAAGGGGAAATCCATAAGAGCACCGAGCAAGAAAACATGAAATTAGAACAATATTTACATAAACTTAGGCCCTTGGCTGGATCTTCGAACAGAGGTTCAGAATACACCCCGCGGGTGGAATTGTGTGAATTAACAAAGTTCTTTCGAAAGACTAACAAGCAGATAAAATAAAGCCAACACAACGGTTAAGAAGCAGCGGATGGGGCTGGAAGGCCGGAGGCGGTGGCGGCGTCAGGCGCCGGGGCGGCTGGCTGGGCAGTCTCAGTTTGATCACCTCTGGCAGCGGCTGGCTCAGAGGGGCGCGGCTCGTTCTTTGGGCGCGGTCGAGCTGAGGCTAGCCACCCGCTCCGTATTCTGACGCCTCCATGCCGTCTCCGTCCTCCGCCTCGTCCTCATCCTCGGTGCTGGAGTCGATCACCTCCGCCAAGTCCTCGCCGTAGTCCGGGTTCATCTGAACCACTCGGCGGCGCCTCACCGTCTTCAGCCCGCTCCGAACGAAGACGCTGGTGTCCGTGTAGTCGGCGATCGTCACCGCCGCGCTTCGGCAAGGCGCCCTCTGCGGCCTGCAGCTCCGCCTGGGCTTCTGACCGGAACGCGGCCAGCCGGTCCAGGTCAAGCCCTGGATACCATGCCTTGACGAACTCCAGGGCTCGGCGAGCTCCAGCTCGGGCCGTGGAGCCCTTCCAAGCCTCAAGACGCCCAGCCGCGACCTCCAGCCAGTCGGCGGTCCGGCTGGGAGTGCGCAGAACCGGCATGTCCGGCCACAGGGCAGCAATCGCCTGGGCCCCGACACGCTGAAGACGGGCGCAACATCCGATGAGCGACGCGAGCGAGCTTCAATGCTCGAGAGCTGCTTTCGTCCAAGGGTCCGGGGGGCGTTGGCTGCGATCTCGGCGCCATCCGCCCTCCACGCCTCGTGTTCGGCCTCAATGGCCTGATTGGCCGCCTGCGTATGACCAGGGAAGAAGTCTGCCAGGAAGAAGAAAAAGCAAGTTAGAAAAGACAAGAGCCGGCTTAATCCATAGTCGGCAACCCAAAAGAGAAAGTAAAAGCAAACTTACCATCAACAATATCTTCGATCTCATGGAAGCCGGAGGTCAGATGCGCCTCTCGGTCGGTCAGGCGGGCGCCGCTCTCAAACTTGGCGGGAGGCGGCCTCTTTATTCTCCGCCTCGGCCCGCGCCGCTTTGAGAAACTCCTTCTCCGCATGG
The DNA here is from genome assembly GCA_021605145.1 of Aegilops bicornis. NCBI lineage: Eukaryota > Viridiplantae > Streptophyta > Magnoliopsida > Poales > Poaceae > Aegilops > Aegilops bicornis. The sequence goes on along the minus strand of CM038669.1, from coordinate 562,997,777 downwards.
CATGGCCAGCAGGTCGCGCCTTCAAGGGCGAGCTTGCCGCATTCCTCCTCTTTGGCACGCAGGGCGGTCTCGGCCGTACCCAGCTGATCCCGCAGAGCGGCGTTGGACTCTGAAGAATAAAAGAAGAAGGACGCGAAGTCGTCAGATAAGAAGGTCGCCAGGAAGATCCGGCCCGACTGCGCAGCAGTCGGCCCGAATCTCGGGGACTACAGCCCGCGGGTGCGCAATCGCGCCCCCGCGAAGAAGAAAAAAAACCTAGGCTCCATGCCAGGTCGGCAGCCCGCATGTTAAGCTCTTCAACGTTGCGGTTGAAGGCGGTAGCCAGAGGTTGTGATACTCTGTAACAAGGATTCCGAACCACGTATAAAGACTTGGAAGTAAGCAAATAAAGTTCCGGGCACCGCTTTCGGCCGACCGAAACTTCGAGACTACACCCAGTGGAGTGCGTTAAGCGCGCCTTACGAAGAAGATCAAGAGAAAATTTGGAAATGAAGCTTACCCAAGCGGCAGAGCGCGACGCCAGTGCGCCTTGGAGAGGTTACGGAGGGCGGCGCGCCGGCCCGCTTCGCTTGGGCGTCCGAGCGCGCCGTGTTCAAGCAGGCCCGTACCGCCTCCTCGCACCCACCGGTGCGCGGCGCTCGGCAACTTTGTCGAGATCGCTGAGCTGGTGGGCCCTGCCGGTTTGCCTCGCGCGACATCGATCAGCGGCGGAGGTGGCGGCGGCCGCGGCGAAAAGCCTCGCCGCCTCCCTGCGATGGGAGCCTCACCACCATCTCCTCCGATTGCCCGTAAAGTCCGGCGGTGGCGCTGACCTCGAGAGGGAATGACGAGCAGCGCCCGGCCGAGACGCGCGGCCTCCTCGGCTGCCCCTTTGAGCTGCGGCGGCGGCTTGACCGCCCTCTCGACGCCGCTTTCTCTCGTCGGCGGCCGCCTCCTCGTCGCTCTTCTCCTGCAGCGTTCCGCTCTGTTGCCTCCCACGAGGGCGGCCGCAGGTCAGCCCGCCCGGCTGGCTGGCGGGCGTCTCTGCCGACCCCATGGCCGGAAGCGGCGGCGACCCTCTCCAGAGTGAGGGAGCCACGATGAGAAAAAGACATAAGAAGACTTGGGCAAGACGGACCAGAAGAAGAAAAGACGGAATAAAAAGATACTTACGCGGAGACCAGCGGTGGCTTCTTCACCTCCTTGCGGAAGCGGTTGGCCTTCGCGGCCGCTTCTTCACGCTGAGTCGCGGCGGCTGCTCCCCTGATCCTCTTGGTCTGGCCGCCTGGCTGACTCGGCCCGGCCCGGCGCTTCTTGGCCGCCTCGGCCCCAAAGGCGGAGGAGCTCGCGCCTGGCTGGCCGGTCCTCTGCAGGCGGCGGGGGGCGACTTCATCATCAGGCCAGTCTGCAAAAGTGGCCGAGGGCCTAAAGTCGTCGGCCTCTCCCCCTCCTTCGGCGTCGGTCTCCACTGCCGCCACGCCCAAGTCGAGGTCGTCGGCGTCACTCTCCGCTCGGTCGGGGACGAACTCGCGAGCCGGCCCCGCGGCGCCGGTCGAGGGCGACATGAGAGGATTCTGAGTCGGAAAGAACCAAGGAAAGTAAGAGCCGAATCCGGCTAAGGAAGGAAACAAGGAAGCGAGAGGCGACTTACCATCGGCGGGGGATTGGCGCGCGAGTATGGCTCCTTGCCGAAGCGCCACTCCTCCTTGAGGTCGCAGTTCGCCAAGAAGTTCACCGTGTCCACCACCTCCGTGTGGGGCATGTCCTTGGAGCACATCCGGCTGGGGTCCCGGCGGCCGCTCATCTGACAGATCAGATGAGGGCGGCCCTGGAGAGGGAGGACTCGGCGCGCCACGAAGGCGGCCAGCAAGTCAGCCCCAATCAGGCCCTCCGACTGTATCATTATGCGGAGCCGCGCGACGGCGGCGTTACCTACAGGAGTCAGCGTCCGGGCCCTGTAGGACCAGCTGGTGGGTCGGCCCGCCAGTTCGCCGCCACGTGGGGCGGCAAGTTGACTCGATCGCCGTCGGGCGGCGTTCTTGGCGTAGAAATCTGGCGCTGCCACATCTTCACCGATTTGATGAGGGGATGGCAGGAAAGGATTATTGGACACCGGCCTCCTCTTGGCGATGAACGCGCCAAGACAGAGCCGATGCAGACGCGAAATGTGGGTCCCGAGCCGCTTGAAAGAACTCCCCCATAGCTCGATGGTGGGGAGAACTCGAGAAACCTTCGCATAAGGATGCGGCGGCGCCAGCAGCACCAACGTGTTGGGGGTGAGGTGGTGCGGCTGGAGCCGAAGAACTCCAAGAATGCGCGGAAGAAGCCGCTCCGGCAGCCCCAACCAGCGCGCGAGGTGCAAGCGGAAGACAACCCGCTTCGCCCTCCTCTGGCGCCCGGCGTGATTTACGCCCTCCGGCGTGGGCGCGGGCTCGCCGCGAGGTTGCTGCCGGGGAATGCGCGTAGCGTCGCCAAAGGAACTCCACCATGTCGTCATCGATGACGGAGCCGTCCCACACGCCGGAGCGCGCGGTGGGAGGCGCGGCGGCTGATGAAGAGCTCATCTCCGCGGCGAGAAGGGAACGAGGCTCGGCGCGGAGGAGTAAGGAAGAAGATGGGGCAGGGAGCGGGGATGAGAGAGTGCGCGTGCGACGCCGCCCCCTCCCTCCCCCCGCCTACTTATAGGCGCCTGGGCTGCGGCGGGCGTGGGATTAATCGCGCCACGCCCTTGCGCCCGATTTAACCACGACGCGTTACTACGCGCGATAACGGCGTGAGCCCAACCGCCCGCCGACGACGCAGCGGATCCGCTGCGCTCCGAGCATGGTAGTGGCGGGCCCCGCTGACGGGCCCGTCTTGTCACGCTGGCGTGGGCAGATCGCCTGCCGCGTGGCGCCGCGTGGCGGGCCCACGACGGGCGGTTGCCAGGAAGCTTATCAGGCACGCCGCCCAGGTCCCGCTGCGACCTTTGAAACCTTTGAAGAGCAAGACGGCCCCCGGAACGGCCGATTCCGGATGAAGATGGCGGGCCGAGTCCAAATCCTTCCTGTCCGGGGGATGAAGCTGTCGAGGCTCCTCGATGGGCTGCCTCGGCGCCTCCCCAGCTTCGGGGACTACTGTCGGAGTAATGGACTACGGGTAGGCAGACCCGAGCCCCTGAACCTTTCAAAACATCGGGGCAGGCAGCGCCCCTCAAGACCCCAAGACGAAGAGCCGCCTTCAGATAGTCGGCAACAGCGCCGGCCGACTACCCCTCTGGGCCGAGTCCCAGGGGCCGCCTTCAGGACAAGCCGACTCCAAGCCAGCGACCTCCAGCGAGGCCGGCAGCGAGTCGGCCCGTGACCTCCACCGCCTTACGCTGGGCGACTACGGGTAAAGCCGCCTCGCGGCCATCCCCGCCCGATCCATAAAGGGCGAGCATGGCTACGAGCGCCGTACCAGCGGAGATCTCCGTGCGGCGCAACCTTTGTTGCCATGCCGCCTGACTATCATCACCGTGGGCAGTTTCCTCTACCCACGTTGGCCTGTCTGTCTGACCGAAGATAGCAGGACCCACTTTGTCGGCGGGAGTACCCGAAGACGGCGAGCACCCCAAAGACGGACCCGATGGAGTCGGCCTCCGGAAGCCGGCCGGCTCCTCCCCCGGGATCCACGCGCCATTAACCAGACAAGATAGGGAATGGCAACAGTGATCGCCCGCCAGGCGGCGGCATTGTTGCCATAACCTTGTGACCAAGCTCGTGTCATTAGAAGCACGGCTACAGTGATCTGCAGCCGGCAAGACCCTCCCGCGGCGGACAAGGGCTGTCGGCCCCATGCTGGGCCGTCGGCGGGGCCCACTAGTCGGCGGGCCCCAGGAGTCGGCAGAGAAGCCGGCGACTAGAGACTGACGGCTTGGGCCCACACCCGGCCGGATTACCGTTGTACCCCCGGGGGGTAGGCCTATATGAACCCCCCGGGGCACCCATGCAAAGGGTTGGAGGCTAGTAGCTTTAGACACACACATAGAGGGAGAGAAGAGCAAACCAAGCCCTTCTCCTTCCTCACCCCGAACAGCTCAAGGAGCCTCTTGTACCCATTTTGCCATAGTGATCATGCGGAGACCCCTTGAGCAGCGATAGGGGTGTTATCTCCTCGGAGAGCCACGAAGCTGGGTAAGATTCGCCGGCGTGCATGTCTTCGCCTTATCCCGTTTCCAGGCACCAGCGACGTTCTACTCGCCCCCTCCATGATAAGCCATCCTTTGGCATATGTCGCACCCAACCCCTGACAAGATTGTTGCTTGGTATGTGACTCCTCCATTGGTCCAATTAGTTTTTGTTCTAGTGCTTTATTCATTGCAAATTTTTTCTGCATAGGTGACCATGTTCTTGAGCTTGCATGTTAAATTTTTGAGGTCCCAAGCAATTCCAATGCATGATATATGCTCTAGGCACTTGTAGGAGTAGTTGCTATCAATCTTGTTTAGTTTATTCACTTTTATTTTGAAGTTACTAAAATTTCAGAAATTTTTAGAAAAAGAAATATGCTTAGAAGATTGTACCAAGGAGGTTCCTCGACAAAGAAAGGGCCAAGGATTGCTATACGTGAACAAGATGTTAATTTGCCAAGGGACGCAAATGTACGGGCTTGTGAGTGGCCATCCGATGATTTTATGGTCGAAGTAGGCTTCAAGGAGGAATTTGACGCATATGTGCGTAATGCCGAGCTGGAGGACTTCTTACAAGATAAGTGTCCTCAATATTATCAATTGACTGATTCCTTTGTGCGGAGGTTCCAATATAACTGCACCTGTAATTCTCCTAGTGTCATGTTTGATATTTATGATACATCTTATACCATGGATTTAGAGGATTTCACAACTGCTTGCAAACTCCCGGAGTGGGGTAATATTAATGGTCCTCCCAAATCTGAACTTAGAGATTTTCTTGCTAGTATTACTGTGGGAGAATCTAGGGACGTAGCACAAGCTACCATAGGGAGCATTCATTTTCCTGCTATACATTACTTTGCTCTCTTCATTGGTAGATGCATTAACGGTAAGGACGAGGTGTGTCACATGTGTGCCCCTGATCTTTGTGTCCTCAAGAGTCTTTGTGTCAAAGTTATAAAGTTTATAACTTGGGGGCAATAGTTGCACGTAGGTTGCAGAATAATAGTAGAAGGGGAGATTTCTTTGGAGGAATTTATGCAACCCGTGTGGCTAATTTTCTTAATATAGCTCCACGAGAGGGCGATATGATTGTACCTCCTGTTTATTTGGATAAAGAAGCTATGTTTGATCATCATTTTCTTGAGAGGAATGAACAATTCCTCCATTATCGACTAATCTATGACAGGCGCAATGTCGTCCCTGTTACTCTTCCTGCCCCCTACCTTTTTGATTATCAGGCAAAAGGAAGATATGTTGTCACCAGGGAAGAAGCAACTGAATATGAGAGGGGAATGGAGGCAGCTCGCCAACACGCTGCTGCTCAGGAGGCGGTCGCCTCTGCATCTCAGTACAACTCCAGTTTCACTTATGGTTATCAGCCAGGCGGTCCTTGGTACTAGACCAACTTAGGCAAAAAGCCTAAGCTTGGGGGAGTACATATTTCTCACCGACTTTACATTCATATTCACATACTAGTCGTCGGTGCTCATACTCTTTCATTGTATTATCCATGCTAGTTTAAATTTCTTTTTCTATTTTTCTTCTTGTGTGTTTGATAAACCTTAAGAAAAACCAAAAAAATTAGTTAGTTTAATTTCCATGCTTGTAGTAGAATTAAATTGAAAACCCAAAAAGTTTTCTCGTTCTTCTTGTTGGGAGCTTTCCCGTGTAAATAGTTTTATTTTCTTTTCTTTCCTTTGGGGGTCGAGAAGACCATATTGAAAATGCTTAGTGGCTCTCATATGCATGATTATTTATTTAATTTAGAGCCCATATTACTTGTCTTCTCTCTTGAGTTGAATGCTTGCAGATTCCAGCTTAGTCCAATGCACGTGCACTTTTATTATTATACACATCGTTCGGTCGTGCAAGTGAAAGGCAATAATGACGATATATGATGAACTTATTGGGATGAGAAAATCTGGTATGAACTCGACCTCTTTTGTTTTTGTAAATATGACGATTCATCGTTCCTGAGTCAGCTATTATGAAGTAAACATATTTGCAATGACATTTAGAGATTATAGTTACTTGTGCCATGCTTGATTAAGCTATGAGTTATAATGGTTTACCTTGCGTGCCAACATGCTATTAGAATGATTATGATGTGGTATGATGGGATGGTATCCTCCTTTGAATGAATTGAGTGACTCGACTTGGCACATGTTCACGCATGTAGTTGAAACAAATCAACATAGCCTTCATGATATTTATGTTCATGGTGGATTATATCCTACTCATGCTTGTTCTCGGTGTGAATTAATTTTAATGCATGTTTATTTAATTGTTGTCGCTCTCTCAATTGGTCGCTTCCGGTCTTTTGCTAGCCTTCACTTGTACTAAGCGGGAATACTGCTTGTGCATCCAAACTGCTTAAACCCCAAAGTTGTTCCATATGAGTCCACTATACCTTCCTATATGCGGTATTTACCTGCCGTTCCAAGTAAATTTGTATGTGCCAAACTCCAAACCTTCAAATGAAATTCTGTTTTGTATGCTCGAGCAGCTCATGTTTCAACTAGGGCTGCCTATATCTTCCATGCTAGGCTGGTTATGCTCAAGAGGAGTGGACTCCGGTCCTCATTCACGAGAAAGGGCCGGTAACCGGGATGCTCAGTCCCATGATCCAAAAAGATCAAAGAAAATCAAAATAATTAAACAAGACTCCCCCAGGGCTGTTGTACGTTGGAGGCACTCGTTGTTTCGAGCAAGCCATGGATTGATGCTTGTCAGTGGTTGGGGGAGTATAAACCTTTACCATTCTGTTTGGGAACCGCCTATAATGCATGTAGTATGGAAGATACAGCCATCTCATAGTTGTTGCGTTGACAACAAAAGTATGCCGCTCAAAATGTTATTCAATCTCTAATTTAAAATCAAGCTCTGGCACCTCTACAAATCCTCGCTTCCCTCTGCGAAGGGCCTATCTATTTACTTTTATGTTGAGTCATCACCCTTCTTATTAAAAAGCACCACCGGAGAGCACAATCGTCATTTGCATTCATTATTATTGGTTTATATTGGGTATGACTTGACCGGATCTCTTTACCATGAATTACAATGTTTAGTCAGTCCTCGATCTTTAAAGGTGCTCTGCATTTATGTTTTGCGGTCTCAGAAAGGGCTAGCGAGATACCATTTTGTTATATCATGTTATAATTATTTTGAGAAAGTGTTGTCATCCGAGTTTTATTATTATGGCTCGCTATCTGATTATGTTATTGATATGAGTAATTGTGAGACCGATGTGTTATTGTGAGTATGGTTAGTTCATAATATTTGCTGAAACTTGAATGCTGGCTTTTCGTGTTTACAACAACAAGAGCAAACAGAGTTTGTAGAAGTTTTTCTTTATTACTTTCAGTTTATCAACTGAATTGCTTGAGGACAAGCAAAGGTTTAAGCTTGGGGGAGTTGATACGTCTCCAACGTATCTACTTTTCCAAACACTTTTGCCCTTGTTTTGGACTCTAACTTGCATGATTTGAATGAAACTAACCCGGACTGACGCTGTTTTCAGCAGAACTGCCATGATGTTGTTTTATGTGTAGAAAAGAAAAGTTCTCTAATGTCCCGGAAATCCACGGAGGCACTTTTTGGAATTTATAAGAATTTTTGGCGAAGAATTAATGTCGGGGCCCATGACTGTCCCACGAGACAGGCGCCCCCTAGGGCGCGGCCTCCTATCTCGTGGGCCCCCTGGACCTCCTCCGACCTCAACTCCAACTCCATATATTCCGTCTCGGAGAGAAAAAAATCAAGGAGAAAGTTTCATCGTGTTTTACGACACGGAGCCGCCGCCAAGCCATAATCTCTCTCGGGAGGGCTGATCTGGAGTCCGTTCGGGGCGCCGGAGAGGGGGATTCGTCGCTGTCGCCGTCATCAACCATCCTCCATCACCAATTTCATGATGCTCACCGCCGTGCGTGAGTAATTCCATCGTAGGCTTGCTGGACGGTGATTGGTTGGATGAGATTTACCATGTAATCAAGTTAGTTTTGTTAGGGTTTGATCCCTAGTATCCTGAGATTGATGTTGCTATGACTTTGCTATGCTTAATGCTTGTCACTAGGGCCCGAGTGCCATGATTTCAGATCTGAACCTATTATGTTTTCACGAATATATGTGTGTTCTTGATCCTATCTTGCAAGTCTATAGTCACCTATTATGTGTTATGATCCGACAACCCAAGTGACAATAATCGATACTTCTCGGTGATGACCGTAGTTTGAGGAGTTCATGTATTCACTATGTGCTAATGCTTTGTTCCGGTTCTCTATTAAAAGGAGGCCTTAATATCCCTTAGTTTCCGTAAGGACCCCGCTGCCACGGGAGGGTAGGACAAAAGATGTCATGCAAGTTCTTTTCCATAAGCACGTATGACTATTTACGGAATACATGCCTACATTACATTGATGAATTGGAGCTAGTTCTATATCACCCTATGTTATAACTATGGCATCATTGATCCATTGCCTACGAGCTTTTCACATATTGTTCTTTGCTTATTTACTTTTTCTGTTGCTACTGTTACAACTACTACAAAAACCCAAAAACATTTATCTTTACTTTTGCTACCGTTACTATTATTATCATACCATTTTTGCTACTAAACACTTTGCTGCAGATACTAAGTTATCCAGGTGTGGTTAAATTGACAACTCAACTGCTAATACTCAACAATATTCTTTGGCTCCCCTTGTGTCGAATCAATAAATTTGGGTTGAATACTCTACCCTCGAAAGCTGTTGCGATCCCCTATACCTGTGGGTTATCATCCGCCGGCTGAGCAGCAAGCCAGAGCTGCAAGTCTCTAAACATGGTGGTGCTACTGTGAGGATCTCATGCCTCTCACTCTGTGTATCTTTCATCAGCCCGTTCCACTTTTTGCTAATCATTCATGCCCTTCATGATCACTAAGGCTTTTCTTGGTTTTGTAGTTGTGGATTGTGATTAAGAATGATGACCCTGGTTAATTATAGGATTTACCATGAGAGCATGAGATCTTTGCACCTGTATGTCTTACCTATTAGTCATTCCGCTAAATAGTAATTACTAAATAATTGTTTCTGGTAAATAACGATGCCTTTCTTATACATGTTTTTTATTGAGTTTGTGCTCGTCGGTGTGACACTTTGCAAGGTGCAACTCTGACGCGGTTCCTTGCCGGTTGGACGACGTTCACGCGCAACCCCAGCGTGCACTGAGTACTGCCTCGGCTACAACCTCCCTCGGTGAGCTCCATCTTCCTCCTGCTCCTCTGCTTCGGCTACTGTATGGGACATGGCCATGGCTATATTGATCCATCCATCCATCTAGAAATAAGAGATGAAGCATCCACCGAGCTCTCTCAGAGCTTAGGCTGCTTCAGTTTGCTCTTCCCACTCTCACTTACCTTCCCTCTCATGCATGCGCTTGGTTTTTTTCCTCATGCAGACAGGCTGGGTGGGCTCCTCGTTAGCGTCGTCTTTCCCTACTTGCCACTCCTCTCTGATGGAGCGGACCTTTGGATGTTCCTGCGCCTCCGGTCGTGGGCTAGGTAACTCTCTTTCTTTAATGTTCTCGTGGATGTAATAGGATTCTAGTGCAGATTGTCATGGGACAGCTAAAACAAAAAATCTTTAAACCTTTCCTGGGCATTATAATTGAAAAATAACCTAAAATCCTTAATTTCATCAAGCTTTCTATCTAAAAAATGCTTAACACTATTGCTAATATACCATCCTACGGGTGCTTAAAGATCTACTTATGAATCAGCTGCATTTTCCAATAGGCCAGCTCCTAATCTATGGCTGTTTCGGCAGTTGGATCAGATATGTTTAGTACAGAGTAACCGCATCGAATAAATGTGTAGAGAGCATACATATTAAATATACTTTATAAATGAATATGGGGTAAGCAATATCGGTTAGGTAATACTCCACTCTTGCCCACAGAAGGACAAGCTTGCTCTTGGGCTACCGCTAGGTGAGCTAATTGACTCGGGGGTGTCTTTTCTCAAAAAAGAGAGGCTCAACCATGAGAGCATGAGATCTTTGCACCTGTATGTCTTACCTATTAGTCATTCTGCTAAATAGTAATTACTAAATAATTGTTTCTGACAAATAACGATGCCTTTCTTGTACAAGTTTTTTGGTGCGTTTGTCCTTGTCGGCGGGACGGTGCAAGGCGCAACTCCGACGCGGTTCCTTGCCGGTTGGACGGCGTTCACGCACAACCCTAGCGTGCAATGAGTACTGCCTCGGCTACAACCTCCCTCGATGAGCTCCATCTTCCTCCTGCGCCTCTGCTTCGGCTACTGTATGGGACATGGCCATGGCTATATTGATCCATCCATCCATCCAGAAATAAGAATAGAAGCTCCTCAGGCCACAGCACAGCGATTTGGGATTCCTGGCCATCGGATCGGGTGGCTTGATCGGATCTGGGCCGTTGGATCGTCTAACGCCCGGATAATTAAGCTACAGTAATTCCCTGCTAGTGATGCCACGTCACCTCAGTTACTGTTGATAACCTCACGATGATTCGAAACCGTTTCAAAATTCAAATTCAAATTAATGTCAACAATAAAAGTTTTCAAAAGTTAAAACAAAAATGTTCAGGAGGTGCCATAATTTGCATATGTAAATATGGTGCAACAAACACATTTTTATAAAATGCCTAGATATTTTATAGTGGATGGAAACAACAAAACAATTAAAGAAAAGGGAAAGAAAGAAAACCTCGGGCCATCCCCCTCCCCTTCCGCCGTTTGGCCAAACTGGGCATCCTACCCACCAGCCCACCGGCCCAGCCGCCCCCAAAACTCCCTTATCCCCCTGGGCGACTGGAACTCTAGCGGTTCCTCCCCCACTCGTCCCCTCTTTCCCTCCCCACGATCCCCTCGACCCGATCCCCTCTCTCTCTCCGCTCGTTCTGGATCGGGGCACGAACTCGCCGCGCCCGACGTGCACGTCACCGCCCTCGTCGGCTCCGTCGTCGCCCTCGCCGGCTCCGTCGCCCGCCACCTCGCGCTCCCATCTCCATCTCCCTCAACGGATCTGCTCGTGCCCGAGGACGCCGTCCCCATCGTCGGAGCATGCCATCATCGAGCCCTCCCCGAGCTCACTCTCGCACACCTGCAGGGCCCAGTGAGCCAGCAACCCTCCCTTTCTCCTCTGCCCGCTCATAGCGTCTCTCCCCATCGCTGCTCACCGTCACGCGCGCCTCGACCGCAGCATCCCAGCGGCGCCCAGCGCGCGCCCGGCCACGCGACCCGCGCGCCCGCGCCTCGCCGGTTCCACCCACCGCAGCCGCTCACGTTGTTGCTCCCCTCCGTCGCCCCTGCTCCCCTGCAAGCACGCCGCCTTGCCTGCGCCCCGGCCTCGCCTCGTTCGCCCGCGGCTCCCCGCGCTCACCAGGCGGCACTGCGGGGCCGCGCCCTACCTTTCCCCCCGATGCGCTGCGAGCTGGCCACCGGCGCTCCTCCGTGAGCGATCAGCAGCAAGCCTCGGCCGTGGCTGCCGGGCGAGGCTGGTGCCCGACGCCCAAAGACGCCCACGCCGAGAACCGCGCCCGACCTGCTAAGGCCTCTATGCCCATGACATGAGGGGCCCACGGCCTAGAACGTCTATTAAAGAAAGGATTAAAAAATATAACAATAAAATAAATTTAATTAATTAATTTAGTTAATTAACTTAACTAATTGTGTTTAATTAACCTAATAACTAATTAACCCAGTTAACTACTGTTAATTAACTAAACAGTCAATGACAATGGAACCCACTTGTCAGGTTGACCAGGTCAATGGTCAGAGTTTACCGCTGACATCATGCTGACGTCATAGAAACTTTTTAGAATTAAATTAATTCTGTTAATTCTAGAAAATGATAAATTCCTTTCAAAATTAATATAAAATAAACCGTAGCTCGGATGGAAAAACTTTGTACATGAAAGTTGCTCAGAACAACGAGACGAATCCGGATACGCAGCCCGTTCGTCCGCCACACATCACTAGCATAGCAAACACCTAACTTTCGCCCTCCAGTTCATCTGTCCGAAACGCGAAACACCGGGAATACTTTCCCGGATGTTTCCCCCCTTCGCCAGTATCACCTCCTACTGCGTTAGGTCACCCCTAGCACCGCGTATTGCCATGTTATACTTTGATTGCTCTGTTATTTATTGTGTTCCCCCTCCGTTACTTCTTTCCGATAGACCCCGAGACTGCCGGCGACCCCCAATTCGACTACGGTGTTGACGACACGTCCTCCATGCCAGGGCAACCAGGCAAGCCCCCCCTTGATCACAAGATATCGCCTATTCTTCTCTACTGCTTGCATTAGAGTAGTGTAGCATGTTACTGCCTTCGATTAATCTTATTCTACTACATAGCCTGTCATTATTGCTACAGTTGTTACCCTTACCTGATATCCTACTGCTTAGTACAGGATGCTAGTGTTCCATCAGTGGCCCTACACTCTTGTCCGTTTGCCATGCTATACTACTGGGCCGTGATCACTTCGGTTAGGTGATCACGGGCATATGCTATATACTTTATACTGTTACATTACTTATGATACTGTTTGGAGATGGGGGCTGAAGGGGCAGGTGGCTCCATCCCGGTAGAGGTGGGCCTGGGTTCCCGACGGCCCCCGACTGTTACTTTGTGGCGGAGCGACAGGGCAGGTTGAGACCACCTAGGAGAGAGGTGGGCCTGGCCCTGGTCGGCGTTCGCGGATACTTCAATTAACACGCTTAACGAGATCTTGGTATTTGATCTGAGTCTGGCCACTGGCCTATACGCACTAACCAACTACGCGTGAACAGTTATGGGCACTTAACGTCATGGTATCAGCCGAAGCCTTCGTGACGTCAGCGACTGAGCGACGGGCGCCGGATTGGACTGGAACGCCTCCTAGGCTAGGTCTGCTTCCGGCTGCCCTCGCAACATGCAGGTGTGCAGTGGGCGATGGGCCCAGACCCCTGCGCCATAGGATGTAGACCGGTGTGCTGACCTCTCTGTTGTGCTTAGGTAGGGCTGCGACATTTTGATCTTCCGAGGCCGGGCATGACCTAGTAAAGTGTGTCCGGCCAAATGGGATCGAGCGTGTTGGGTTATGTGGTGCACCCCTGCAGGGAAGTTTATCTATTCGAATAGTCGTGATCTTCGGTAACAGGACGACTTGGAGTTGTACCTTGACCTTATGACAAGTAGAATCGGATACTTAATCAAACACACCCTTCCAAGTGCCAGATATAACCCGGTGATCACTCTCTAACAGGGCAACGAGGAGGGGATCGCCGGGTAGGATTATGCTATGCGATGCTACTTGGTGAACTTACCATCTACTCTCTTCTACACGCTGCAAGATGGAGGTGGCCAGAAGCATAGTCTTCGACAGGATTAGCTATCCCCCTCTTATTCTGGCATTCTGCAGTTCAGTCCACCGATATGGCCCTTTACCCATGCATATGTAGTGTAGCTCCTTGCTTGCGAGTACTTTGGATGAGAACTCAGGGTTGCTTTTCTTCCTCTTTCCCCCTTTCCCTTCTACCTGGTTGTCGCAACCAGATGCCGGAGCCCAGGAGCCAGACGCCACCGTCGACGATGACTCCTACTACATCGGAGGTGCCTACTACTACGTGCAGCCCGCTGACGACGACCAGGAGTAGTTAGGATGATGCTGTGCAGAGGCTGCGCCTCTTTCGATCTGTATCCCAGTTTGTGCTAGCCATCTTATGGCAACTTGTTTAACTTATGTCTGTACTCAGATATTGTTGCTTCCGCTGATTCGTCTATGATCGAGCACTTGTATTCGAGCCCTCGAGGCCCCTGGCTTGTATTATGATGCTTGTATGACTTATTTATGTTTTTAGAGTTGTGTTGTGATATCTTCCTGTGAGTCCCTGATCTTGGTCGTACACATTTGCGTGTATGATTAGTGTACGATTAAATTGGTGGCGTCACAAGTTGGTATTAGAGCCGACTGCCTGTAGGAATCCCCCTTCCACACTCCTTGGCCGAAATCGAGTCTAGACATTACAAAACTTTTACTAACATGGCTGTGTGTCTTACGGGCCCACGTCGCCATTGGATGGTATTAGGACCTTTTACTCCTCGTATATACTCTGGGACTCTGATCTCTCTCCTATTCGGGTTAAATGATCTTGCTAACTCTAACTCTAGGTTCTCGTAAATACTTTCTCCCGGAGAGCCCCTCGGTACGAACGATCGCTTGCTTCACCAGAAGATTCCGAAGACACCCTACGATGTTCTCTCGAGACTATATGCCATCGCTTTTACAATTCCCTACCACCGATATATCCTTATGGATAACTACCTACATTTGTCATTCATACATTCAACCCAGTTGATCTTGTTATTACAAGATACAATGGAATTCTCTCTATTGTTCCGAGAATGCTTTGTGCCTACTGCCTTGCAGTTCTTTGCCACCTGAATACCCCTACGACTAATTTCTCGCACTTATCGAGTATCCGCTCATCCCCAGATGATTCATGTATTTCACAAAATTCTTCGAAATACCATTCGGTCTTCCGAAAATCCTGAGCAGCCTATTGCTCCTGAAATTCTTGCTTGCTTGCGTTATGGTTAATACCATAAATCTCGTAATCTTATTGGCATCCCTCGTCATTTTCATTTTAGTCTGTTGAATCAATATGTTGTGAATGCTCGCAATCCTTAATCATATCCTTCATTTCGTCCTTCCGGCTCAGACGTCATTTTAAACATGAGCTGGATCTCGACCAATCAAATTGCCATCGATTGTACCCCTAAGGCTCTTCAACTTATCTATCCCTAATCAGAGCATCGCTTCTGATCCCTTGTCTGGGAATTCATAATTCCTTTGCATTTGAGCTTTGAGTTAGTCAATTGTTTCTATAATCTGATCTCCTTGCATTCTTTCTTCCTCTGGTTGAGTGCCAATGCTCACATCAGATCCCTTGTGGACCATCGGATCCTTTGTTGGATTTTATCCGACAGCGTCCTTCGTGTTCAATAAGCTTGTGAGCCTTTCCTAGGGTAAATAATGCCTTTGGTAAATTATATCATTTGCTTGTCAACCATGCTCCACTCCCGAGCTTGAGTTATTCGCTCCTGAAGTTTGTGGTATATGTTCCTAAGAGGCCCAGATGGGTTGAACCTATGCCTTTTCGAATCAGTGTGAACCCGGAAACTACTACGGGTCATACTCTACTGGTGTTATGTCAGATAAAATTTCAATACTACAACTAATGTCATTTTCGAAATACGAGAGGTGAATGAAAGGTTATGCGTTGAACAAGTGGGAGTCGACCTTGAACCATGTGTTCATGCCCATGGACACGATGTATAACTTATCATGGAAGCTTCTCTTAAAATAATTATCCCCTTGTTATAAGTTTATCTTGTATCTGTGGACGTGGTTCCGACCATGTTTCTCCTTGATTCTATTTCTCGTGCAAGTTTGAGCACTTGTCTTCTGCGGAGCATTACCCTAGTCCAACCTCTACTTTGATCTATCGTCGAGTATTACCCCCTGGTATCTGAAGATTATCATGGAACTGCATAACTTCTTATGAGTTCTTCATCAAGTGCTACATTCTCACTGATTCCAATTTTTCACGGGCTCTGAGTTATTAAACACTCAAAGACACCGATAACTGAACCGAGTCCGCACTACGGTTCAACAACTCTTAGTAATCTTCTTTAAGTACGAGTTTGTACCCGATCACGCCATTCCTAGCCTGTTTGGCTATATCATTATCGTGCTAAATTTTAACTGTGCTACATGGCCCTTCCCGGAGCACAAATTTCGACAGTGAGCTAATCTTACATCAATCTTCCTCGTCATATCATTTCTCCTTGAACAGCAAACTTGATTTCGAGTTTGTGTCATACTCTTGGTTCCAATAATATTTCGCCTCATCATTCCTTTGACTTGACGTCGTCGCCGATCGATTACATCTTTATGAAATCTCGCGACAAATGTGTCGTGAACATCATCAACATTCTGAGCTCTTCCAAGATATCTATCGAATTCTTGATGAGAAATACCACACTTTGCTCTCGATGATTTGTATTATCATCGACCACTTTATTGCCTTTCATTCAACACAAACTTGTTCGTGCTTTGTGATATACCTTGAGATCCTTGCTATCCAGCAATTGTTCTTCTTTACCTTGGAGTATTACCATCTTTTATATCAAGAATATCATGAGGATTACTCCACCTCTTAAGAATTCTTGGTATAGTGATACTTCTCACCATCACCATTCTTTCTTGGTCCCCATGTTGCTTCCAACAAGTGAACGGTATTGTTTGGATTCTCTCCTTCTAGCAACCCTATTGCTTTGAAGTTAATGGTCGACATTTCATTCTTAGATCATTAGTTATCGAATTACCATTATAATATCGGTCATGCTACCTAAGCCCATATTTCGGATGCACCTTTCAACCAATGTTTAAATTGGGTATGTTTTCCTCGAGCATATCTCCTTATATCATTTGATCTGACAAATGTTATCTCTTTGTTCACATGATTGTGGAAATTCATATTTTGGAAATTTTGATGAATTGTCGTTTAGTTCATCAGCCACCATCTCATCATATCCTTGGTTTAATGATGAACTCTTGTTTCGGAACTCGCTTCCATAGATCATTTCCGAGAATCTCATAATGTCCTCTCGTCAAATTGTGTTGAACCTTTTCTTCTAAGGCATCCTGAGTCTAAGGTATCATGACACCAATCGGATCTGAATCTTGGTCAGATATGATGGTTGGGACATATTTCCAAGAGTTATAACATTGGTCTCTACATAACCCTGTATGGTGGTGTCTTTGCTTAGCACCCCTGGCCAGAGGACCTAGTGTTATAGTTTCCTTTTTAACAAGGTTAACCATTTTTCCATGAGTAAATTGAATGCCTTATTTAATAAGTTTATCCTGATGGATCCTTTGTGTATCCAAAGTCTGACCTTTGCTTGAAGACCATGACAATGCTATCTCGAAGCATGTCTGTGGTACTCCGATTTTCAACAAAAACATTTGAAGCCCAATGCCAAATGTTTCTTGCTCAATTATCCAAACACCGTTGTATGGGTAATGTAATGAACTTCCTATCCCCTAACCTAAATGGTTTTCTACGTTATATCCTGTCATGGATATCATGCTCTGCTTGTCCTTGGGAATGATATACCCCTGAATTATGTGTTTAAACACATTTTTCTTTCCATTGTTCTGATTAAATCTGCTAGACACTTTTCCTTTTCCATTGGTTTGTTTAAACACTTTCTATGATCTATATGATATAAGCAGTAATAATTCCCTGCTTGTGCAAACACCTCGGTGTACAACTCTGTCAGTAAGACTGTAACACCCCGGATGTAACTTTCCATATTTGTAAATCCAACTCTTGCCATTTTCGACATTGTGATATGATATTCCCTCCGTGGTTGGGTTTTTGTCTTTCGTTTTGCATTTTGTCCATGTCATGCATTTCATATCATGTCATCATGTGCATCTCATTTGCATACGTGTTCGCCTCATGCATCCGAGCATTTTCCCGTTGTCCGCTTTTGCAATCCGCACTCCTATGTCCCCGGCGCCCCTTTTACATTTTTTTCGTGAGTGGGTACTAAACTTTCTCGGAATGGACCGAGGTTTGTCAAGTGGCCTTGGTACACCACCGGTAGACCACCTGTCAACTTTCGGGTCATTTGGAGCTCGTTTGGTACTCCAACGGTTAACCGCACTCTCGCAAAGGCCTCTTTTAAGTTGTAGCCCAACACCCCTTCAAAATAGCCCAATAACCCATCTAAGTCACTTCCATGCTGTCCATCGCCGTTCGATCACGATCGTGTGGGCGAAAACTACACTCCATTTGGAGCTTCCTATTGGAAATATGCCCTAGAGGCAATAATAAAAGCATTATTATTATATTTCCTTGTTCATGATAATTGTCTTTTATTCATGCTATAACTGTATTATCCGGAAATCGTAATACACGTGTGAATACATAGACTACAATACGTCCCTAGTAAGCCTCTAGTTGACTAGCTCGTTGGTCAACAGATAGTCATGGTTTCGACTATGGACATCGGATGTCATTGACAACGGGATCACGCCATTAGGAGAATGACGTGATGGACAAGACCCAATCCTAAGCATAGCACAAAGATCGTGTAGTTCGTTTTGCTAGAGCTTTTCCAATGTCAAGTATCTCTTCCTTAGACCATGAGATCGTGCAATTCCGGATACCGTAGGAGTGCTTTGGGTGTATCAAACGTCACAACGTAATCGGGTGACTATAAAGG
This sequence comes from Aegilops bicornis, assembly GCA_021605145.1. NCBI lineage: Eukaryota > Viridiplantae > Streptophyta > Magnoliopsida > Poales > Poaceae > Aegilops > Aegilops bicornis. The sequence goes on along the minus strand of CM038669.1, from coordinate 562,979,346 downwards.
TGCACTACAGGTGTATCTCCGAAAGTGACCATTGGGTTGACACGGATCAAGACTGGGATTTGTCACTCCAGACACGGAGAGGTATCACCGGGCCCACTCGGTAATGCATCATCATAATGAGCTCAAAGTGATCAAGTGTCCGTCACGGGATCATGCATTGCGGTATTTAGTAAAGTGACTTGCCGGTAACGAGACTAAACGAGGTATTGGGATACCGACGATCGAGTCTCGGGCAAGTAACATACCGTCAAGACAAAGGGAATAGAATACGGGGTTGCCCGAACCCTTGACATCGTGGTTCATCCGATGACAACATCGAGGAGCATGTGGGAGCCAACATGGGTATCCAGATCCCGCTGTTGGTTATTGACTTGAGGTAGTCTCGGTCATGTCTGCATGTCTCCCGAACCCGTAGGGTCTACACACTTAAGGTTCAGTGACGCTAGGGTTAATAGGAAGACAAGTATGTGATCACCGAATGTTGTTCGGAGTCCCGGATGAGATCCCGGACGTCACGAGGAGTTTCGGAATGGTCCGGAGGTAAAGATTTATATATGGAAAGTGGTTAAACGGACTCGGAAAGTTTTGGCGGTATCTGGTAAAATATCTGGGCCACCGGGAGGGTTCCGGAGGTCCACCGGGAGGGGCCACCCCTCCCGGGGGGCCACATGGGCTAAGTGGGAGAGGGAGCCAGCCCCTGGTGGGCTGGGCGCGCCTCCCCACCTAGGCCCATGCGGCTAGGGTTTGGGGAGGGGGAAACCCTAAGAAAAAAAGGGGGCGCCTTGGCTTGGGGGCAAGCCACCCCTTTCCTCCTCTCCTTGGCCACCGCCCCTAGGGTTTTTCCCTAGAGGGCCGGCCCCTTGCCCTCTCCTCCTATAAATAGAGGGGTGGGGGAGGGCTGCATACACAATTATAGGCGCAGCCCCTCCCCTCCCCAACACCTCTCTTTCTCCACGCGAGCTTGGCGAAGCCCTCGCCGGAGAACTGCCAGACCAACCGCACTCACGCCGTCGTGCTGCCATTGGAATTGTCTTCCTCAACCTCTCCTTCACTCTTGCTGGATCAAGACGGAGGAGACGCCATCGTCTCCGTGACGTGTGTTGAACACGGAGGTGCTGTCCTTTCAAGATTTGGTCATCGGTGATCGGAATCACGTTGGGAACGTCTTCATCATCACCACTCTCTCAAACGCTTCCGTACTCGATCTACAAGTGGTATGTAGATGCAAACTCTCTCTCGTAACTCGTTGCTTAGATGGACTCATAGATAGATCTTGGTGAAACCGTAGGAAAATTTTAATTTTCTATAACGTTCCCCAACACTTCCTAGCTCCTTCTACCTATAAATATAGATCCCTTCCCCGAAATCCGGATGAAACCCTAGTCTCCCTCGCCCCTTCAAGGGGAAATCCGGACGGCCGGACGTGTCCGCCACGCCGCCGCCCGGCCTCTCCACAGCCGCCACGTGGCGCAGCCAGCGCCTCGCCGCCCCGCGAGGCCGTCTGAGGCGGGCCCTCCCACCACAGAGTGGCCAGCCGCCAGCCTCCCTCACACTGCCCTGTGACCAGCCTCACACACGCCGCCTCACACACCGCCCCGCCTGCCACACGCCTCGCCCGCCTCACGCCGCCATCACCGCCTCCCTCGCCCGCCTCACGCGCCCACAGCGCGCCACCGCCGCCGCCTCGCCGCCTCCCCGGCCCCGGCCTCGTCCCCTCCGGCCTCTCCTCCCTCCTTCTCCGGCGAGCCGCCGCCGGCCGCCTCGGTTCGCGCGCCCCGGATCCGATCCGATCTAGGTTGACTTCCCCGAGCCCCGTTTTTCCCCAAGTCATAATCTGCCATAAAAATTGCTGCATCTTCATCGCATCACATCTTTGCACTCGTGGCTCCGTTTCGAGCGTGTAGCATACCGAATTGTTCGCCTCGACGATTACATCATTTCATCTCATTGTATTATTTTTATTTGAGCTCATCTTGATGCCCGAAATGCTGTTAGAAGAGGGCTATGTGATGTTAGTTTCAGATTCTTATCAGAACATGCAGTTTTGTCATTTTTGCCATGATTGATGTGTGCATCCTATGATCTTGAGTCCTACATGTGTTTTGTAATATGCCATGCCATATTTACAGGGGTGTATGCCATGTATTTTTGTGATCTCTGTGGTGACTAGCACAAGCATGCAAACTAGGCTTCATGATGTTGCTGATTTCAGCCCCTGTTTTGCTGATATTTTTATGCTATGTAAACTTGATGCTACAGAGAGATCCATGCATATTTTGAGATACTTCAGTAAGGATGTTTTGAACATATGGTTATGATCTATCCATCCATGCCATTGTTTGCAATTACGGAGTGCCATAGCTTGAGTCAATCGAGCTCTACTTTTTCTATAAAATGTTTCCTGGTAGATTGTTTACATGTTATTCAATTTTGCCAAGGTTGTTCTAGTTGATCTGTGTATGCTATGATGTTGTTCTTGCAATGTATAGCTTCTATGCCATGTCTTCTTGATGTATGTATGCTTAGTTTATCATGTAATGCTCTGTAGTGAGTGCATCGAGCTCGCGAAGATGCCTACATAATTCTGTCAATATCATGTCCTGTTTGCTGAATCTGTTAACGAAACTTGCTATGTTTACATGGGTGCTATTACATTTTCTGATCCTTTTTGGCTCATGATCAGTAAGGGACTTTTGTTCTATGCTTTGATTAGATTCATGCCACGCCTTGTTTTGCTATTATAAGTTCCTGTAGCATGCTGTTTGCTTGCACTGAACATTGCTTCCTGATGCTGATTCTGCCATGTTCAGTATTTTCATTAAGTCTGTGAAGCTGATATATTTTGCACTTTTGCCATGCTTGTTTGGACCTGTTAATGTGTGAATTAGCCGTAGCTCAGTGTTCATCTTTTGTCAAGCATATTGAGTAAATCACTTCCATATGCTTTGTTGGTACATTTGGGTGCAGTAGCTTAATTTCTTGTTGCTTGCTATGTGGCATCATGCTGTTAATGGCAGATTTGTGCCATTCTTGTTTTGCTTGTCATTTGCAAACCGTGCATCCGATTCCGGTGATCTTTATATCGATTTCAAACGAAATCATCTCACCTTTCCAGAGGCATACTTGGTTTGCCAAGTTGATGCCTGGTTCATCATTTTCCTTCCGGAGCACGCATACGCATTGCATATCATGCCATGTATTGCATCATGTTGCTTGTGCATTGCACCATGATTTATTGTGGTTCCTTTGTTTGTGTTCTTGCTTTGGGTAGAGCCGGGAGACGAGTACGTGAACGAGGAACCTGTTGAGAACGCTTACGAGGATCAAGCTTTCGACAACTCGAGGACCTTGCGCAAGATGACCATACCCTCGAAATCACTTCTATCTTTGCTTGCTAGATGCTCGCTCTTTTGCTATGCCTATGCTACGATGCCTATCACTTGCTATATCATGCCACCCATATTTCCATGTCAAGCCCCTAACCATCCTTTCCTTGCAAACCGTTGTTTGGCTAAGTTACCGCTTTGCTCAGCCCCTCTTATAGCGTTGCTAGCTGCAGGAGAAGATGAAGTTTGTTCCTTGTTGGAACATGGAGATGTTGTTCCTTATTGGAACATGTTTACTTGTGGGATATCACAATATATCTTGTTTAATTAATGCATCTATATACTTGGTAAAGGGTGGAAGACTCGGCCTTATGCCTGGTGTTTTGTTCCACTCTTGCCGCCCTAGTTTCCGTCATACCGGTGTTATGTTCCTTGATTTTGCGTTCCTTACACGGTTGGGTGATTTATGGGCCCCCCTTGACAGTTCGCTCTGAATAAGACTCCTCCAGCAAGGCCCAACTTTGGTTTTACCATTTGCCACCTAAGCCTTTTTCCCCCGGGTTTTCGCCAGCCCGAGGGGTCATCTTTATTTAACCCCCCCGGGGCCAATGCTCGTCTGAGCGTTGGTCCAAACTAGAGCCACTTGCGGTGCCACCCTGAGACAACTTGGGGTATCTTCGGTTGCCGTACGTAGTGTTCATCCGGATGTGCCCTGAGAACGAGATATGTGCAGCTCCTATCGGGATTTATTCGGCACAATCGGGCGGCTTCTTTGGTCTTGTTTTATTGCTGTCAAAATGTCTTGTAGTCCGGGATTCCGAGACTGATCGGGTCTTCCGATAGAAGGATTATCCTTCGTTGACCGTGAGAGCTTATAATGGGCTAAGTTGGGACACCCTGCAGGGTATTATCTTTCAAAGCCGTGCCCGCGGTTATGAGGCGTATGGGAATTTGTTAATGTCCGGTTGTAGAAAACCCGAAGTTGACCTTGATTAAAACACATCAATCAATGTGTAACCGTGATGGTCTCTTCTCGGCGGAGTCCGTGAAGTGAACACTGTGTTGGTTTTATGTTTGACGTAATTAGTTGATGATCACTTCTTGATCGCTACTAGCTTCACGACTGTGCCTTGCTTCTCTTCTCGCTCTCTTTTGCGAATGTAGCCACCATATATGCTAGTCGCTTGCTGCAGCTCCACCTCACAACTCTGTCCGTCCTATAAGCTGAAATAGTCTTGATCTCGCGGGTGTGAGATTGCTGAGTCCCCGTGACTCACAGATTCTACCAAAACAGTTGCAGGTGCCGACGATGTCAGTGCAGATGATGCAAACGAGCTCAAGTGGGTGTTCGACAAGGAACGTGGTCGTTACTATGTGTCTTTTCCTGATGATCAGTAGTGGAGCCCAGTGGGGATGATCGGGGATCTGTGTAGCATTTGGGGTAGTCTTCTTTTATTTTGGTTCCGTAGTCGGACCTTAAGTGTAATCTGAATGATGGATGTTTATTTATGTATTGTGTGAAGTGGCGACTGTAAGCCAACTATGTATCTCTTTCCCTTATGTATTACATGGGTTGTGTGAAGATTACCTCACTTGCGACATTGCTTTCAATGCGGTTATGCCTCTAAGTCGTAACCCGACATCGTGGGAGATATAGCCGCATCGAGGGCGTTACAAGTTGGTAATCAGAGCCATCCCCAACTTAGGAGCCCCTGCTTGATTGTTTGCTGGCGTTGTTAAGTCTAGAACAAAAATGTTTTGAGTCTTAGGAATATATATATCGGAGAGTAGGATTCTTTTTACTCCCCAGTCCCTTCGTCGCTCTGGTGAGGTCTCCTGACGTAGAAGTTTTGACTCTCCTCTCCTCAATTTTCACTAAATTTTTTTTAGGATCACGCTGTTATCTTGGAATCGTTAAGATGGTTTTGTGACAAGAACATTGTTCTTGGTGCCTCGACATTTAGGGGTTGTGGCGGTGTCCCGGGAGTTGAGCTCCGAGGTGTTGTCGTCACAATTTTATCGTTCTGATTCGAATACCGAGCTTTGCCGACATCGAAAATCTCTTTTGTACAATTGTTGGTGAGATAACCCCGATAACCCAAAGATCGGGCGAGCTCGAGTATTGCCATGACTCAGATAACGGATGCTTTTTGAAGGTCGAGGTACACGATTTCCGAAGGTTTCTTGGTTATGTGTTGACGGATGGATACAGCTGGATCTAGGTATTGTTAGTTTGGGAGATATATTTTGTGTCCCCTGTATCCCCAACACCAGATTGCATAACCAGAAAGTTTCGAGTTTATAGGTGGGATTCAAGTAGCTCTTAGCATTTCTTCCCGCAGATATTTGGTTTGTGATTGGGTAATCCTTACCACTTATTTGTTCCAACAGTACCTTGTTTTTTTCATCAACCCTTTATCAAGTGGCTTCTCACCTTAATGGACGTGTGATGTTAGCTTTGGAATTCATTCGTTCATCCTTGTTCGAATGTTTATTGTGAAGACTATATGTTGCAATTTCTATCCGTTGATTCAACTTGTCTATCTATCTATCAAAGTGCTAACTGATGTCACCCTCTTCAGGATGGCTCCACCAACGTCTGAATCCGAACGCAATGATGGGAGTCACGAACCTCCACCTCCACCTCCGCCTCCGGAGGCATGGCAAGCTATCATGGCAGCCACCAATGCAAATGCTCAGATGATTCTGCAACTCTTGCAAGAGCGTACCCAAGGGCAAGGCAATCAAGGAAATCAAGGTCAAGGCAACAACCAGCCGCACTTTGCTACCCTCAATCAATTCCTCGCTAATCAGCCGAAGGCTTTCAGCTTCTGTGTCGAGGCCACAGACGCCGACGATTGGCTTGTGGACATCTGCAAACATTTTTAATGTAGCAATGTCGACACGAGGACTTTGTCAAGTTTGCTTCGTTTCAACTCAAGGATCAAGCTGCTGAGTGGTATCAACAATACAAAGATTCCAGAGGAGGTCGTGTCATTACACAGGATGAGTTCCGCCGAGACTTCGTGAGCTCACCACATTCAAAAGTGTTGTTGAGAGCAAGCGTGAGGAGTTCCGCAATCTCAAGCAAGGCGGCATGTCTGTATCAATACAATATCGAAGTTCCGAAACTCGCCGCTTTGCTAAGCAAGACGTCCCCGATGAAAAGAGTATGATCTATCAATTCGAGGTGGTCTCGGAGAAGATCTGCAATTAGCTCTCGTGCTTTTTGAGCCGTAAAAGTATGATGAATTCTACAACATGGCACTGAAGCAAGAAGCTGCCCAGCTCAAATGTGAGGCTTCTAAGAAGAGAATCAGGGATGCTGTTCAGTCTTCTTCTTCCTCTCAAGTGGCAGCTAAGCAACAGAAGTTCTGGTTACCTCCTCCTCCTCCGTTCCGTCAGCCTTATCAGCAGAAGAACTCAGGTGGTCGTGGATCTTCCCACCCGCTCAACCCTGGCTATCAGAACAAGTCTAATTCTCAAGCTCCAAGGTTAAATGCTCCTTATCACCGTCCGCTCTCAGAGGTGACTTGCAACAAATGTCGTGAAAGGTCACTATGCGAACAAATGCTTCAACCAAAGGCGCCTTCCGCCTCCTCCTCCTGTGAGATCTTCAAGCAATGCAGTGGTCAAGCATAATCCAAAGCATGCCAAGGTGAATATGATGAATGCAGCTCAGGCAGAGGATTCTTCTGATGTGATTATGGGTAATCTTCCAGTTAATGATATTCCTGCAAAAGTTTTATTTGATACTGGTGCAACGCTTGCTTTCATTTCGAGACCTTTTGTTGCCAAGCATGAGTTTGTGACGGAAAAGATTCCTATTCCGTTGAAGATTGTGTCCTCGGGTAAGCAAATGACATCTAATATTTGCATCCCGGATGTTTCTATCAAGATGGGCACTATAGATTTCTGGCTAAACCATTTGTCCTTGGTGACTCGGATATTGATCTTATTCTCGAGATGGACTGGCTTTCTCAGCCCAAAGCTCAGCTTGATTGTGCTGCCAGGGAAATTCAATTGACACACTCTTCTGAAGATGTGATCATCTATGTCGCTCGTGATGAAATCATTCGGTTGTTTTCTCTCAATGAGAAGGGCGAGTTGGATGCTATCTCTCAGATTCCAGTCGTTTGTGAGTACCAAGATGTCTTTCCAGAAGAGCTTCCGGGTATGCCTCCTCACCGCCGCTTGAGTTCGTTATCGATCTTGAGCACGGCACGGAACCCGCTTGCAAGCGTCCATACAAGCTTGGACCTAATGAGCTGAAGGAATTGAAGAAGCAGCTCGATGAACAAGAGCGTATGGGTTTGATCGACCGAGTTCATCTCCTTGGGGTTGTGGTGTTCTTTTTGTCCGTAAGAAGGATGGCACGGACCGACTTTGCGCCGACATCGTCCATTGAATAAGAAGACAATCAAGAACAAGTATCCACTTCCCAACATCAATGAGCTTTTCGAGCAACTCAAAGGTGCTAAAGTGTTCTCCAAGCTTGACCTTCGGATGGGTTATCATCAAATTCGCATTCGTGAACAAGATATTCCCAAGATAGCATTCAGAACAAGCTTTGGTTCTTATGAATATACTGTCATGTCTTTCGGCCTTGTCAATGCTCCTCCAACATTCTCTCGAATGATGAACTTCATCTTCAACCCCTACACCAATGAATTCGTCTTGGTCTATCTCGATGATATTTTGGTCTTCTCCAAGAATAAGAAGGATCATGCCAAACATTTGCGATTGGTGCTCGACAAGCTCGTAGAGCATCAATTCTATGCTAAGTTTTCCAAATGTGAATTTTGGCTTGATGAAGTGCTTTATCTTGGTCACATCATCTCCGCCAAGGGCATCGCTGTTAACCCCGAGAAGGTGTCTGCAGCTGTGAATTGGGAACCTCCTCGTAATGTCAAGCAGCTCCATGATTTTCTTGGTCTTGCAAGCTATTGCCGAAGATTCGTTGAGAATTTCTCCAAGATTGCAAAGCCTCTTTCCAACCTCCTCCAGAAGCATGTGAAGTATGTCTGGTCTCCTGAGTGTGATGTTGCTTTCAACACCCTCAAAGATAAACTCGTCACAACTCCTGTCTTAACTCCTCCTGATGAATCCAAGCCATTCGAAGTTTTCTGTGATGCTTCTCTTCAAGGTCTCGGTGTTGTGTTAATGCAAGAGAAGAGAGTTGTGGATATACCTCTCGTCAGCTGAAGCCCAACGAAAAGAACTACCCCACTCACGATCTTGAGTTGGCGGCAGTTGTCCATGCATTGATAACTTGGAGACATCTCTTGTTGGGAAGGAAAGTGGACATATTCACCGATCACAAGAGTCTCAAGTATATATTCACTCAACCCAACCTCAACCTCAGGCAAACTCGATGGGTTGAAATGATTCAAGAGTACAACCCAAGTATTGAATATACTCCTGCAAGGCCAATGTGATTGCAGATGCTTTGAGCAGGAAGGCTTATCGCAACAGTTTAATTCTCAAGCCCTTCCAACCGGATCTTTGTGAAGCTTTCCGCAAGCTGAATCTTCAAGTTGTTCCTCAAGGTTTTCTTGCCAACCTCATAGTCTCTCCTACTTTGGAAGACCAAATTTGTGAGGCTCAACTCCTGGAGACCATGGTGAAAAAGGTGAAACGTGGTATCGACAAGGGCATTTCCAAGTACAAGTGCTTCCACATTGATGACAAAGATACTCTTTTCTTTGAGGACCGGATTGTGGTTCCAAAGGGTGATCTACGTAAAGTCATTATGAACGAGGCACACAATTCCCTTCTATCCATTCATCCTGGAAGTACAAAGATGTACCATGACCTCAAGCATTCATATTGGTGGACTCGAATGAAGCGAGAAATTGCTCAATTCGTGAATGAGTGTGATGTCTGCAGAAGAGTGAAAGCAGAACACCAACGACCAGCTGGTCTCCTCCAACCTCTTGCTATTCCGGAATGGAAGTTTGATCATATCGAGATGGAGTTCGTGACTGGATTTCCTAAGTCCAAGCGTGGAAATGATGCTATCTTCGTTGTCACTGACAAGCTTACTAAAGTGGCTCATTTTCTTCCTATCAAAGAGTCTATCACAGCAACTCGGTTGGCGTAGCTATACACCTCCGAGGATTGTCTCCTTGCACGGCATTCCACGATTGATCTCTTCGCACTGTGGCAGCATCTTTACCTCCAAGTTTTGGGATTCTTTTCAGAAGGCCATGGGCACCAATATTCGTTTCAGCACAGCTTTCCATCCTCAAACAAGTGGCCAAGTCGAGCGAGTCAATCAAATCCTTGAAGATATGCTCACGGCTTGTGTCATTTCCTTCGGTATGAAGTGGGAAGATTGTCTTCCATACGCCGAGTTCTCCTACAACAACAGCTTCCAAGCGAGTTCGGGCAAGGCCCCATTCGAAATTCTCTATGGCAGAAAGTGCCGTACTCCTCTCAATTGGTCCGAGACAGGTGAACGCCAACTTCGTGGCAACGACTTGATCACAGAAGTCAAGAAATGTGCAAAGTCATTCGTGAGAATCTCAAAGTCGCCATAATCGCGCCGGAAGAGCTATTATGATGACAAGCACCGTGATGTGGCTTTTGAAATCGGAGACCATGTCTACCTCCACGTCTCTCCAATGAAAGGCACTCGTCGCTTCGGTATCAAAGGGAAGCTTGCCCCTAGATACGTGGGTCCTTTCAAGATCATTGGCAAAAGAGGCGATCTCGCCTATCAACTCGAGCTTTCGTCCAACTTCGCGAACGTGCACAACGTGTTTCACGTGTCACAGCTTCGCAAGTGCTTCAAGACTCCTGAACGCACTATCAACTTCGAAGAAATTGACCTCCAAGAAGATCTCTCTTATCATGAGCACCCCGTTGCTATTCTTGAAGAAACCGAGCGCAAGACTCGCAACAAGTCAATCAAATTCCCGAAAGTGAAGTGGTCACACCATTCCGACCGAGAAGCCACTGGGAGCGCGAGGATCACCTCCGTTCCGAATATCCGGAGTTCTTTCAGTCCTAGATTTCGGGACGAGATCCTCTTGTAGTGGTGGAGTGTTGTAACACCCCGGATGTAACTTTCCATATTTGTAACTCCAACTCTTGCCATTTTCGGCATTGTGATATGATATTCCCTCCGTGGTTCGGTTTTTGTCTTTCGTTTTGCATTTTGTCCATGTCATGCATTTCATATCATGTCATCATGTGCATCTCATTTGCATACGTGTTCGTCTCATGCATCCGAGCATTTTCCCCGTTGTCCGCTTTTGCAATCAGCACTCCTATGTCCCCCGGCGTCCCCTTTTACATTTTTTTCATGAGCGGGTACTAAACTTTCTCGCAATGGACCGAGGTTTGTCAAGTGGCCTTGGTACACCACCGGTAGACCACCTCTCAAGTTTCGGGTCATTTGGAGCTCGTTTGGTACTCCAACGGTTAACCGCACTCTCGCAAAGGCCTCTTTTAAGTTCCAGCCCAACACCCCTTCAAAAGCCCAATAACCCATCTAAGTCACTTCCATGCTGTCCATCACCGTTCGATCAAGATCGTGTGGGCGAAAACTACACTCCATTTGGAGCTTCCTAGCTCCTTCTACCTATAAATATAGATCCCTTCCCCGAAATCCGGATGAAACCCTAGTCTCCCGCTCCTTGGCGCCACGGGCGAAATTGACTGACCCCTCGTCATCCGCCCGCCGCCGGCCTCTCATGCGGCCGCCACGTGGCGCAGCCACGCCCACTGCCGCTTCCCACTGGGCCCAAGGCCGTCTGCAGGCCCTCCCGGCCAGCGCCGCCCGGCCTCCCGCCTCCCCGCCGCCGCGGCCGCGCCCGCCGCCGCCGCCTCGCCGCCTCGCCGCCGCCCACGGCCCCGCCCTTGCCGCCTTCTCGCCGCCTCCCAGCGCCCGAAAGCGCCCGGCCACCGCCGCCGCCTCCCCGGCCCCGGCCTCGTCCCCTCCGGCCTCTCCTCCCTCCTTCTCTGGCGAGCCGCCGCCGGCCGCCTCGGTTCGCGCGCCCCGGATCCGATCCGATCTAGGTTGACTTCCCCGAGCCCCGTTTTTCCCTAAGTCATAATCTGCCATAAAAATTGTTGCAACTTCATCGCATCACACCTTTTCACTCGTGGCTCCGTTTCAGGCGTGTAGCATATCGAATTGGTCGCCTCGACGAGTTTATCATTTCATCTCATTGCATCATTTTCATTTGAGCTCATCTTGATGCCCGAAATGCTATTAGAAGAGGGCTATGTGATGTTTGTTTCAGATTCTTATCAGAACATGCACTTTTGTCATTTTTGCCATGATTGATGTGTGCATCCTATGATCTTGAGTCCTACATGTGTTTTGTAATATGCCATGCCATCTTTACAGGGGTGTATTCCATGTAGTTTTGTAATCTCTGTGGTGACTAGCACAAGCATGCAAACTAGGCTTCATGATGTTGCTGATTTCAGCCCCTGTTTTGCTGATACGTTTATGCCATGTAAAATTGATGCTACAGAGAGATACATGCATATTTTGAGATACTTCAATAATGATGTTTTGAACATATGGTTATGCTCTATCCATCCATGCCCTTGTTTGCAATTATGGAGTGCCGTAGCTTGAGTCAATCGAGTTCTAATTTTGCTATAAAATGTTTCCTGGCAGATTGTTTACATGTTATTCAATTTTGCCAAGGTTGTTGTAGTTGATCCGTGTATGCTATGATGTTGTTCTTGCCATGTATAGCTTCTATGCCATGTCTTCTTGATGGATGTATGCTTAGTTTATCACGTAATGCTCTGTAGTGAGTGCATCGAGCTCGCGAAGATGCCTACATAATTCTGTCAATATCATGTCCTGTTTGCTGAATCTGTTAACGAAACTTGCTATGTTTACATGGGTGATATTACATTTTCTGATCATTTTTGGCTCATGGTCACTAAGGTACATTTCCTGTAGCATGCTGTTTGCTTGCTCTGAACAGTGCTTCCTGATGCTGATTCTGCCATGTTCAGTATTTTCATCAAGTCTGTGAAGCTGATATATTTTGCACTTTTGCCATGCTTGTTTGGACCTGTTAATGTGTGAATTAGCCGTAGCTCAGTGTTCATCTTTTGTCAAGCATATTGAGTAAATCACTGCCATATGCTTTGTTGGTACGTTTGGGTGCAGTAGCTTAATTTCTTGTTGCTTGCTATGTGGCATCATGCTGTTAATGGCAGATTTGTGCCATTCTTGTTTTGCTTGTCATTTGCAAACCGTGCATCCGATTCCGGTGATCTTTATATCGATTTCAACCGAAATAATCTCAACTTTCCAGCGGCATACTTGGTTTGCCAAGTTGATGCCTGTTTCATCATTTTCCTTCCGGAGCACGCATAAGCATTGCATATCACATCTCGCATATCATGCCATGTATTGCATCATGTTGCTTGTGCATTGCACCGTGATTTATTGTGGTTCCTTTGTTTGTGTTCTTGCTTTGGGTAGAGCCAGGAGACGAGTACGTGAACGAGGAACCTGTTGAGAACGCTTACGAGGATCAAGCTTTCGACAACTCTGAGAACCTTGCAGGCAAGATGACCATACCCTCGAAATCACTTCTATCTTTGCTTGCTAGATGCTCGCTCTTTTGCTATCCCTATGCTACGATGCCTATCACTTGCTATATCATGCCACCCATATTGCAATGTCAAGCCCCTAACCATCCTTTCCTAGCAAACCGTTGTTTGGCTATGTTACCGCTTTGCTCAGCCCCTCTTATAGCGTTGCTAGCTGCAGGAGAAGATGAAGTTTGTTCCTTGTTGGAACATGGAGATGTTGTTCCTTGTTGGAACATGTTTACTTGTGGGATATCACAATATATCTTGTTTAATTAATGCATCTATATACTTGGTAAAGGGTGGAAGACTCGGCCTTATGCCTGGTGTTTTGTTCCACTCTTGCCGCCCTAGTTTCCGTCATACCGGTGTTATGTTCCTTGATTTTATGCTCCTTACACGGTTGGGTGATTTATGTGACCCCTTGACAGTTCGCTCTGAATAAGACTCCTCCAAGAAGGCCCAACTTTGGTTTTACCATTTGCCACCTAAGCCTTTTTCCCCCGGGTTTTCGCGAGCCCGAGGGTTATCTTTATTTAAGCCCCCGGGCCAATGCTCCTCTGAGCGTTGGTCCAAACTAGAGCCACTTGCGGTGCCACCCTGAGGCAACTTGGGGTATCTTCGGTTGCCGTACGTAGTGTTCATCCGGATGTGCCCTGAGAACGAGATATGTGCAGCTCCTATCGGGATTTGTCGGCACAATCGGGCGGCTTTGCTGGTCTTGTTTTATTGTTGTCGAAATGTCTTGTAGTCCGGGATTCCGAGACTGATCGGGTCTTCCCGGTAGAAGGAATATCCTTCGTTGACCGTGAGAGCTTATAATGGGCTAAGTTGGGACACCCCTGCAGGGAATTATCTTTCAAAGCCGTGCCCATGGTTATGAGGCAGATGGGAATTTGTTAATGTCCGGTTGTAGAAAACCCGAAGTTGACCTTGATTAAAACACATCAACCGCGTGTGTAACCGTGATGGTCTCTTCTCGGCGGAGTCCAGGAAGTGAACACGGTGTTGGAGTTATGTTTGACGTAAGTAGTTCAGGATCACTTCTTGATCGCTACTAGCTTCACGACCGTGCCTTGCTTCTCTTCTCGCTCTCTTTTGCGAATGTAGCCACCATATATGCTAGTCGCTTGCTGCAGCTCCACCTCACAACTCTGTCCTTCCTATAAGCTTAAATAGTCTTGATCTCATGGTGTGAGATTGCTGAGTCCCCATGACTCACAGATTCTACCAAAACAGTTGTAGGTGCCGACGATGCCAGTGCAGATGACGCAACCGAGCTCAAGTGGGAGTTCGACGAGGAACGTGGTCGTTACTATGTGTCTTTTCTTGATGATCAGTAGTGGAGCCCAGTTGGTGATGATCGGGGATCTGTGTAGCATTTGGGGTAGTCTTCTTTTATTTTGGTTCCGTAGTCGGACCTTGAGTGTAATCTGAATGATGGATGTTTATTTATGTATTGTGTGAAGTGGCGATTGTAAGACAACTATGTATCTCTTTCCCTTATGTATTACATGGGTTGTGTGAAGATTACCTCACTTGCGACATTGCTTTCAATGCGGTTATGCCTCTAAGTCGTGCTTCGACACGTGGGAGATATAGCCGCATCGAGGGCGTTACAAAGACCCTGTTACTATTGTTGATGACATTACGGTAACCATCTATGGACGAGAACTTTGCCTATTGGTCCGCCTCGTTTCAACGAGCAGGAAAATGGTTCTCTCCGTCCCTCACCCTTGGTATCAACATTGTTGCTGACATATAACTCACATGCTAGCCTCTGACATGCCTTGCTATCATGACCGTGCAAGATGTCACCGCCCTTCCTACTTTAACCCACATGGTGGGCCCATGACCCGCAAGTTCCTCAGGATCGAAACCTGACTCTCTTGTACACCCCTGTTGCCCAAGTTATTCCTCGTGCTTGACTTCGTATGTAATTCACAGGGTCACTTTCCTAGTAATCTATTCTGGTATCAGACGCATACTTATTCTCGTTGCTCTGGACCCCCTTCACACTTTGTTTCAGGCATCGAATGATTGCCTACCCGCTTAAAACTTATCATGGTACCTCCTTACTTTAATCTCGATATTTTCTTAAGTTTCAATTCGAGAGTTGCTTTCCACCACCTTCCCCGATGTTATCGACTAGATAGTCAGTCTAGCAGAGGTCTGTTCTCCCGGAATACCCCATTTATTCTTTCGTAAGTACGGTGGAGTCCCTATAGAAAGGACGCTAACTTCATCAGGATGCTCTGAAGCAGAAAGTTGAAGATATAAATGGAAGCGATCAACTTCTTCAAGAAGGACAACCAAGACCAAGAAGACCCGTTAGAATTTCGTAACCAGACCTTTCCCCCTTACTCCCCTCTTAAATATCGGGACGAGATTTCTTGTAGTGGAGGAAAATTGTGACGCTCGGATAATTAAGCTACAGTAATTCCCTGCTAATGATTCCACGTCACCTCAGTTGCTGTTGATAACCTCGCGATGATTCGAAACCGTTTCAAAATTCAAATTCAAATTAATGTCAACAATAAAAGTTTTCAAAAGTTAAAACAAAAATGTTCAGGAGGTGCCATAATTTGCATATGTAAATATGGTGCAACAAACACATTTTTATAAAATGCCTAGATATTTTATAGTGGATGGACACAACAAAACAATTAAAGAAAAGGGAAATAAATAAAACCTCGGGCCATCCCCCTCCCCTTCTGCCGTTTGGCCCAACTGGGCATCCAACCCACCAGCCCACCGGCCCAGCCTCTAACGCTTCCCTTTATCCCTTGGGCGACTGGAACCCTAATGGTTCCCTCCCCACTCGTCCCCACTTTCCCTCCCCACGATCCCCTCGCCCCGATCCCCTCTTCCTCTCCGCTCATTCTGGATCGAGGCACGAACTCGCCGCGCCCGACGTGCACGTCACCGCCCTCGTCGGCTCCGTCGTCGCCCTCGCCGGCTCCGTCGCCCGCCACCTCGCGCTCCCATCTCCATCTCCCTCAACGGATCTGCTCGCGCCCGAGGACGCCGTCCCCATCGCCGGAGCATGCCGTCGTCGAGCCCTCCCCGAGCTCACTCTCGCACACCTGCAGGGCCCAGTGAGCCACCAACCCTCCCTTTCTCCTCTGCCCTCTCATAGCGTCTCTCCCCATCGCCGCTCACCGTCTGAACGCGGCCCGACCGCGGTCACCCTGTGCTGGCCGCGCCCAGGCGCCGCCACGCGACCTGCGCTTCCCACGCCTCGCCGGTTCCACCTGGCCGCAGCCGCTCATGTCGCTGCTCCCCTCCGGCCTCGCCTCGCAAGCACGCCGCCTTGCTCGCGCCTGCCTCGCCTCGTTGCCGCGGCTCCAAGGCCACCAGGCGGCACTGCCGGGCTGCGCCTGCCTTTCCTCCCGACACGCCATGAGCTGGCCAAGCTCCTCTCAGGAGCGATCACAAGAAGCTCCCACTGTGGCCTGCCGGGCAGGCTGGTGCCCGATGCCCAGCATCGCCCGCTGCCCGAGAACCGCGCCCGACCCGCTAAGGCCTCTAGGCCCATGACATGAGGGGCCCACGGCCCAGAACGTCTATTAAGAAAGGATTAAAAAATATAACAATAAAATAAATTTAATTAATTAATTTAGTTAATTAACTTAATTAATTGTGTTTAATTAACCTAATAACTAATTAACCCAGTTAACTACTGTTAGTTCACTAAACAGTCAATGACAGTGGGACCCACTTGTCAGGTTGACCAGGTCAATGGTCAAAGTTGACCGCTGGCATCATGCTGACGTCATAGATACATTTTGGAATTAAATTAATTCTGTTAATTCTAGAAAATGATAAATTCCTTTTAAAATTAATATAAAATAAACCGTAGCTCGGATGGAAAAATTTTGTACATGAAAGTTGCTCAGAACGACGAGACGAATCCGGATACGCAGCCCGTTCGTCCGCCACACATCGCTAGCATAGCAAACACGTAACTTTCCCCCTCCGGTTCATCTGTCCGAAACGCGAAACACCGGGAATACTTTCCCGGATGTTTCCCCCCTTCGCCAAGATATCACCTCCCTCTGCGTTAGGTCACCCCTAGCACCGCCAGACACATGTTATACTTTGATTGCTCTATTATTTATTGTGTTCCCTCTCCGTTACTTCTTTCCGGTAGACCCCGAGACTTCCGGCGACCCCCAGTTCGACTACGGTGTTGACGACACGTCCTCCATGCCAGGGCAACCAGGCAAGCCCCCCCCCCCTTGATCACAAGATATCGCCTATTCTTCTCTACTGCTTGCATTAGAGTAGTGTAGCATGTTACTGCTTTCGATTAATCCTATTCTACTGCATAGCCTGTCATTGTTGCTACAGTTGTTACCCTTACCTGCTATCCTACTGCTTAGTATAGGATGCTAGTGTTCCATCAGTGGCCCTACACTCTTGTCCGTCTGCCATGCTAT
The DNA here is from genome assembly GCA_021605145.1 of Aegilops bicornis. Taxonomy (NCBI): domain Eukaryota; kingdom Viridiplantae; phylum Streptophyta; class Magnoliopsida; order Poales; family Poaceae; genus Aegilops; species Aegilops bicornis. The sequence goes on along the minus strand of CM038669.1, from coordinate 562,962,005 downwards.
ACTACTGGGCTGTGATCACTTCGGGAGGTGATCACGGGCATATGCTATATACTTTATACTGTTACATTACTTATGATACTGTTCAGAGATGGGGGCTGAAGGGGCAGGTGGCTCCATCCCGTTAGAGGTGGGCCTGGGTTCCCGACGGCCCCCGACTGTTACTTTGTGGCGGAGCGACAGGGCAGGTTGAGACCACCTAGGAGAGAGGTGGGCCTGGCCCTGGTCAGCGTTCGCGGATACTTCAATTAACACGCTTAACGAGATCTTGGTATTTGATCTGAGTCCGCCATCGCCTATACGCACTAACCAACTATGCGGGAACAGTTATGGGCACTCCGATGTCGTGGTATCACCAAGCCTTCGTGACGTCGGCCGATCGAAGCGCGCCGGATTGGACTGGAACGCCTGCTAGGCTAGGTCTGCTTCCGGTCGCCCTCGCAACGTGCAGGTGTGCAATGGGTGATCGGACCAGACCCCTGCGCCATAGGATCTAGACCGGTGTGCTGACCTCTCTATTGTGCTTAGGTAGGGCTGCGACGTGTTGATCTTCCGAGGCCGGGCATGACCCAAGAAAGTGTGTCCGGCCAAATGGGATCGAGCGTGTTGGGTTATGTGGTGCACCCCTGCAGGGAAGTTTATCTATTCGAATAGCCCTGATCTTGATGTGAGGACGACTTGGAGTTGTACCTTGACCTTATGACAACTAGAATCGGATACTTAATCAAACACACCCTTCCAAGTGCCAGATATAACCCGGTGATCGCTCTCTAACAAGGCGACGAGGAGGGGATCGCCGGGTAGGATTATGCTATGCGATGCAACTTGGTGAACTTACCATCTACTCTCTTCTACATGCTGCAAGATGGAGGTGGCCAGAAGCGTAGTCTTCAACAGGATTAGCTATCCCCCTCTTATTCTGTCATTCTGCAGTTCAGTCCACCGATATGGCCCTTTACACATATACCCATGCATATGTAGTGTAGCTCCTTGCTTGCGAGTACTTTGGATGAGTACTCACGGTTGCTTTTCTTCCTCATTTACCCCTTTCCCTTCTACTTGGTTGTCGCAACCAGATGCCGGAGCCCAGGAGCCAGACGCCACCGTTGACGACAACTCCTACTACACCGGAGGTGCCTACTACTACGTGCAGCCCGCTGACGACGACCAGGAGTAGTTAGGAGGATCCCAGGCAGGAGGCCTGCGCCTCTTTCGATCTGTATCCCAGTTTGTGCTAGCCATCTTATGGCAACTTGTTTAACTTATGTCTGTACTCAGATATTGTTGCTTTCACTGACTCGTCTATGATCGAGCACTTGTATTCGAGCCCTCGAGGCCCCTGGCTTGTATTATGATGCTTGTATGACTTATTTATGTTTTTAGAGTTGTGTTGTGATATCTTCCCTTGAGTCCCTGATCTTGGTCGTACACGTTTGCGTGTATGATTAGTGTACGATTAAATCGGGGGTGTCACAGATCGACCCCTGTAACGACCTCGTTCGTCGGATAAAAAAAAGTTACTGCTGGAATGAATAGTTACTCCCGTTTCGTGCCACTGCTCGTAAATAGCCTGCCCCACAAGGGGCATTCTCGCCATTTTGCTTTGTCTGTGGCGGTGGCGTTCGTGCTAGGGCGATGATGATTAACTGTGGCTGGAATAAGTGTGCCTTTGAGCAATCAAGGCACTGATGTCTACTACGCAACCTTCTTCTTGTAGACGTTGTTGGGCCTGCAAGTGCACAGGTTTGTAGGACAGTAGCAAATTTCCCTCAAGTGGATGACCTGAGGTTTATCAATCCGTGGGAGGCGTAGGTTGAAGATGGTCTCTCTCAAGCAACCCGCAACCAAATAACAAAGAGTCTCTTGTGTCCCCAACACACCCAATACAATGGTAAATTGTATAGGTGCACTAGTTCGGCGAAGAGATGGTGATACAAGTGCAATATGGATGGTAGATATAGGTTTTTGTAATCTGAAAATATAAAAAAGCAAGGTAACTAATGGTAAAAGTGAACGTAAACGGTATTGCAATGGTAGGAAACAAGGCCTAGGGTTCATACTTTCACTAGTGCAAGTTCTCTCAACAATAATAACATAGATAGATCATATAACAATCCCTCAACATGCAATAAAGAGTCACTCCAAAGCCACTAATAGCGGAGAACAAACGTAGAGATTATGGTAGGGTACGAAACCACCTCAAAGTTATTCTTTCCAATCAATCCATTGGGCTATTCCTATAAGTGTCACAAACAGCCCTAGAGTTCGTACTAGAATAACACCTTAAGATACAAATCAACCCAAACCCTAATGTCACCTAGATACTCCAATGTCACCTCAAGTATCCGTGGGTATGATTATATGATATGTAGCACACAATCTCAGATTCATCCAACCAACATAAAAGTACTTCAAAGAGTGCCCCAAAGTTTATACCGGAGAGTCAAGAACATGTGCCAACCCCTATGCATAGGTTCATGGGCGGAAGCCGCAAGTTGGTCACCAAAACATACATCAAGTGGCACATGATATCCCATTGTCACCACAGATAAGCACGGCAAGACATACATTAAGTGTTCTCATAAAAGACTCAATCCGATAAGATAATTTCAAAAGGGGAAACTCAATTCATCACAAGAGAGTAGAGGGGGAGAAACATCATAAGATCCAACTACAATAGAAAAGCTCGGGATACATCAAGATCATGCCATAGAGGGAACACGAGAGAGAACACGAGAGAGAGAGAGAGAGAGAGAGAGAGAGAGAGAGATCAAACACATAGCTACCGGGTACATACCCTCAGCCCCGAGGGTGAACTACTCCCTCCTCGTCATGGAGAGCGCCGGGATGATGAAGATGGCCACGGTGATGGGTTCCCCCCTCGTGGTGCTTGAACGGGCTCCCGAGAGGTTTTGGTGGCTACAGAGGCTTGCGGCGGTGGAACTCCCGAACTATCTTCTGTTCTGGAAGTTTTACGATACGTAGGTATATATGGGTGCAGGGGGTACGTCGGTGGAGCTTCGGGGGCCCCACGAGGTAGGGGCGTGCCCTCCACCCTCGTGGCCAGCTCCCGTATCTTCTGACGTAGAGCCCAAGCCTATCCGGTGGCTTTCCTTCCAAAAATAACTTCTCCAATTGATTTCGTTCCGTTTTGACTCCGTTTGATATTCCTTTTCTTCGAAACACTGAAATAGGCATAGAACAAAGAATCAGGCTGGGCCTCCGGTTAATAGGTTAGTCCCAAAAATAATATAAAATTGGATAATAAAGCCCAATATTGCCTAAAACAGTAGATAAAGTAATATGGAGCAATCAAAAATTATAGATACGTTGGAGACGTATCAGGCACCTGTGGGTATCAAGTTGGATCCTCCCTGTTGTCTCTAGAATCCTTTTTGATCCTGTGATACCTGTTGATCTGTCCTTGGATGGTCATTCTTGTTGAGTGATAACTGTGGCAGCCCCATTGTATAAACAGATTGATCTGGTGATAAGAGATGATGGGGGTAGGTTATATGATCGAGAAAAGGCGAATCTGAGCCCACTATGCAATAAAACTGTAGCTACCTCCCCTAATGTGTGTAGTATTGAAGGCAAAAGAGAACTTTTAATGTCTTGCTACTTTAAAATTCCAAAAAGGTGCATTCTTCGTTTGCTGGTTACTTAACCATGATTTTTTTGTTTTGCTTTGGTTCTGGTTGAGATACTAAAGGTTGTTTATATATGAAAATAATAGACACTTGTAGTTTTGTATGCCTCACTTGTAGCTTATGATCCAGTGTTGTAATGTTTTGCCTGAGTAAAAATAACTCTAATCAATAATAGTGGTTCTATCCTTCTGATTTGAACTGGGAGAGGGCCACTTATTCTTGATCTTAAGGTGACCCCATTTTTCTATGCCTCAGGCTCATGCTGCTCTATGTTCCCTTTTAAAGATTCTTGCTTGCATTTTGGGTTGGTTTTCTGCTCTATGTTCCCTTTTAGCATTTCTTTCCGTTGTTGCTGCATTTGCTTTTTTGTATATTACATGTTCTTTTTGTATCTCATTCTGCATGTAACATAACTAAATAATACATTGAGATGAAAGGTTATATCTGATATCATTGAGAGGAGCAGGCCGACATCCCTACCTCCCTCTTCAACTCCCACCCAATACAATTGTGGTGAGCTCCCCCTCTCATCTACCTGCTATTTGTACCTTCAGTTTTGGATGCATAAAAATTGTGTATGCCATGACTGAAACTCGAGCAGCAAATTGTGTGTGTGTGTGTGCGCGCACGCACATCACGTTTTTGTTTAATTTTGGATGGCTCAAACCGGCTGGAGCCAACTTTGCGTGCGCGTGAGTGCGCATCCATTGCATGTAAAAATCTTGTGATATTAATGCCCACTACCTTTTATTTCGCTTGTTTCTTACCATCTTCCTTGCTTCTCTGGCTGTTTCACGGTTGGGACGGTGGCGTGGCGTTGGCTTCTAAGATGGCTGAGGTGATTATTTGCTTCCTTGTTTGTCTTTCCCTTTGTGATGTGTATGTGCTCATCAAGGGCTTTGTTGTTTTTTTAGGGATTTGTCTAGGGTTTCCTGGTTAATCCATTCTGATTTTGGTCTGCTCATGCTCTTGGCTTCCGGACCATGGTGCTCAAGGTGGTCTGGCTGTCGCCGCCCCCCTTTCGACGATGCTGCACCCTGCTCGATCACTTTATAAAAATAGCGTGTGCGTAAGTGAAAACGAGTCAAACAAATGACCAGTGCCTCAGTCCTTCAGTACTTGAGGTATGTGTATGCAGTTATGTTTTTAGTGGCCAATATTTCTGACGAGTGTATAAACCCACAGTTGACCATGGCCTGCATATGAGTTTACTTGGTGTCTAAGATAATTAGTAGCATGATTTAATAAAGCTCCAGTTCCATGGTTCTGAGCACTTGTGTTTAATTGGAATCACTTGTTATTACAGAACTATGTTGTTGACTATAGTTCCATGTAGCTTGAGTATTTATTTGTACTTGAAGTCTACAAGTGTTTTCTTAAGTATACCAGAACCACCTGACCGAGAATAATTAATTTTGTAACTATTAAGTAAACTGAATTGAGCATTTCTTAGATTTTTTGGTTCAGCGCTTTTATTGTCTCTTTGGTAATATGTTGGAGTTTACTTTTCCTGTGGCATACGTTTATTTTGGAAGTTATTTGCATGTATACTGGTATGCGGTTGTCTACGTGCCCCGTTACAGCTGCTTATTATCTATAAGTGGTGAAAATTATTTTCCTGAGTTTAATTGTATGCATCAAGCCGCTTGGTGGAAAGACTTCCTATTGTATCTTGACATGTGAATTGAATGATGTGGTTATATTAACATCGCTCTTTGTTTTGTTGTCTACTTCTTTATTTCCCTTTGGATGGGCGCTCATGTCGGCGTGGGGCACAGTGGCCCCCGAGGGAGCCGAGCCGGCGGATGTGGAGGCTGCCTAGCGGCGGTGTTAGCGTGAAGGAGGAATATGATGATGCGTGGAGTGGCGTGGGGTACCAACCATCTCCATCGAGTTGCGGTGCTCGCGTGAAGGATGAGTTCGTGTTAGTCCCCCTATCCCGATCTGGATTTTATGGATCTTTCAAAAAAAGTTCTTGTTAGGGATTTGAGTTTTTTCCATTTAACATGCTCTCATGTAGGGTAGTAGCACTCTCTCGGTTGTGGCTGCACGTTCAACTGGCCAGTCAAGGAGCTCCAGCAAGCAGGTTTGCCTACTCTCCTTTCCCCTGAGCTCCTACAACTACACAAATCATCTTCCTGGTATTTTCTCACTTTTGATTCACAGACTATGTATTGTAGTTAGTTCTGGTGATTATCAATTGATCTAAGACCACTGTACGTGCATATCTCAGACTTGAGAAGAATGCACATAGCCTTGCTGAGAACATAATATTGTTTAGATGATTATCTTGTTTGTGCGCTTGTTTTGATAAAACACAAGGGTTATAGAGGAATTGAAACATGTTACATTGAAATCAGAGAGCATGTCGTTGTTACTTAATTCCGTTAATCGTGGCTGTCACTGTATACCTTGAGATTTAGGTAGAAACAATAGAATCCAGGGGAAAAATACCTACCTGCATGTGTTCCTTAGAGAGTTTGTTTTCTTCATACCTCACCATTCTTGATATATATGGTCATCTCTGTTCTGGATATCACACTCGACGGCCTCTCTTCATGGCACAAAACTGAAACTACGCCATGAATATATTTCTTCAGTGAAATAGCTGATTCCAATCATTCATCAACTAGCTTTGTTTTAATCACAACAATAAGTCATGATATCTTGAAATTGCCTGATTGGTGATTATACATTTTATATGATGTTTTTCATCTGCAAGCTCTGCACTTCTTTCCTTTCAACTTTATCTCTCTTGCTTTATTTCATGAATATATTCCTCTTTCATTCCATCATTCAGTCTGTTTGCAACCAAATCCTGATTCATAGTCTGTTTTTTTAAATGCTTGGCACATCCTAAACAAAATCCTAATTAAACGATAGGCTTGGCATATCTTTTTTATCACTATGGTTGCTTTTATCCGCAACTGATTTCTCTGATTCCTTTCCCATGCTGTAATGCAATTGTTTTGGGCAGTTCCCCAAGGCCTTATGTTTTATGTTATTGGGAACTGCAGGACACCCAGCGAGTGTTTAGGATCCCACACACGGCAGTTCTTGGCATGCTCCTGGCACACCTTGGACTATCACAGGCTCAGTATGAACGCGTTGTTCATGAGGACGGCAAGACCCATGTTGTAAATTGTCTGTAAGCGATGTGTTGTCGTATCTTCTATGCCTAAAACGTCTGTAAGCGACATATTGTCGTATCTTCTATGCTAAAACGTCTATGTTATGCCTAAAACGTAAAGTTATCTATGCATTGTTGTAAATTGTCTTTAAGCGACGTGTTGTCGTATCTTCTATGCCTAAGATATTTGGTGCTAACCTATCGTGAAACATGCTTTCTATGTTCATGCATTGTTAAGTAGCTTCTTATTATGTGCATACAAACGTTTGGACCGGCACCCTCGCGCCACGACGCGATCCCGATCTAGTAGCGTGTTAGTGATGCAAGGTAGAGGGGAGCCGATGGGGGAGAGGAGGGGGTAGGGATGATGGGATGGTGAGGTGTGAAGCAATCGATGGCTTCCGAGGCGGCTGATCCCACGTGAAGGATCGGGCGGCTGACACCTAGCGTGACTTTTTTTTCTTCTGTTATATTTTCAGTTTTTTTTCTCACATACTGCATAGTGGGCGCATGTGTACTGTCTGGGCAAAAGTGTTATGTGAACAACGTACGAGATACAAGTTCACTGTGACCTGAAGTACATGTATACTGTACCGTGTGAAGTACAAACAATACATTACCTTGACCAAGCGGTCAGCTTGGCAAGCTACCTACAAAAATTTACAACCTCAAAATAAATAAATACATCACCTTGAGAAGTACAAGTTACTTCGAACAAAAGCACACCAGTACCGAGTGCAGTTGTTTGGTGCTCGGGCTACATGGAACACCTTTTCTGAAACATTCAAAAAATCACATTTTAAACTTTGAAAAATTACATTGATATATGGATGTATACTACTCGTGAAAATACATTGATTTGCGAGATACACAGAAAAAAGTGAAAAACCATCGGTTCTATATAGAGTAGTTAAGAGAGCACATACTGTTCACTGTGTTCAAAATCACCAATTTGTGTTTTTGTGCAGCTAGTTCGCGTGTCAATGTATTTGGTAATAAAACTTCGGAAATACTAACGCCCACACGTGTGGGCGTTCCCCAACTCGCCCACATGCCTGGATCGTCGTTCACTTTCTTTTGCACGAATCTTGGGACGAAAAGGTGTATTTGGTGTGCCACGTAGGACAAGTCTCGTGTGTGGCGTGTAGGCAGTTTGTCCGCACGCCGGTTTTTCCTCCGAGGTCAGCGGTTGCGAGTTGGGGCGTGCGATGGAACTGTTGTCGCGCCCGCACGCCACTCCCGACTGCGGTTGCCGTCTCCACGACTTGCCACTCGCACTCCTCTCGCGGTTCCATTACTCCCCTCCCCTTCATTACTCCCCAACCCGCCCATCCGGACCAGTTGCATTCAATTGAGGAGAAACCGAGAGGAGAAGGCGACGGCGGCGGCGGAAGAGTCGACCGCATTCGCGGCCGTTGGTGGGGTTTGCCGGACTGGAGCGTCGTCACCGGAGCAGCCACATATTGAAGGTAAGGCTCCCTGCATGTTCACATTCCTGCCTGTGGTTTCTGCCCCTCCCTCTATGGTCAATTTCCCCCCGAGTTTCCTCGAGATTCCGGCCGATTCGCGGTGCTCCGGTGTCCCCATCGGCGGCGAAGGCGCGTGCTTGCCATTTTGGGCGGCATTGCGCAGTTTTGTCGCCGCCGCGGTGGTAGTCATGCCAGTGTGGCTCGCCTGGTCCGCAGCCGCATCTGTATTTTTCCTGTGTTTGTGCGGGGATTTTCTAGAAGTTAGTTCTAATTTTGCCTCGAAATTCTATGGCCTTCAGTGGTGGGTGTTTTTTGTTGTTGAATTCAGGGTATGATAGTTGCGATTGAACCCTAGATCTAGTTAGGTGCATTTCAAACTGTAGGATAATGGCAGTCATGGCATTTTCAACAACTAACCATCACTCATGGCAACTAATTTTCTGATTCAATCGTGTCAGTTGCCATGTCAGTTGTAGGATACTGTCAGTTTGTGAGATCCAATTCAGGGAGTAATTTTTTTGTATGATTTATACCTCTAGGTAGTTGCATACTTAAGTGTGTGATCATGGCAGTCATGGCAATTTTCATTACATTTGTTTACCCACGACTATGCTTCCAAGGGGCAACTAATTTTGTGAATACACTATGCATGTTGCCATGTCATATGCAAGATAATGGCAAATTGACTGTACAATAGACTCAATTGTGCTTGCCATGATGACTTCTGATAGATGAACATATTTGAATGTATTACATGGCAACTCATTTTTACATGAGGCCAGGGTGTGAGTTGCCACATTATATGTTGTGCAGCGGAAGTTGTCTGCCCTTTTCTGAGGTGCCTTGTGTTAACATGGCAACTTGAACCTAGTAGATGTGTTCTGTACATTTTATGAAGCCAATGTGTTAGTTGCCACATTTCATGTTGGACAATCCTAGGGGGTGGGTGTTCCTATGCTATGCCTCATTTGCCACTTTCATTGGAGCCAACATGGCAACTAGATTTTGCTAGCTGGCAAATCCTTCCTTCAAAAGCACATACACATCCAGTTGTCATGTTTCTGCAATTGCTTTTCTATTTGATTATTTTTCTGCCTTTTTGTGCATGTTCAACACATGTCAATTACTGCCCTATTCAGATGCTTAAACTTTGGGGCAACCATGGAGTTTTCATTTTTGTTCATCGATGATATCCAGTGAATATTTACTTTATGCATTTCTTTCCGTATCCGTCTGCTGTGTTTTCATTTCACCCTAACATCTGTTTTGTTCTTATTGTAGCACAATGGCTTGCCGCGACCATCAAGAAGATGATGATGACTTCATGGAGTTACCGGAACAGAATCGCGCGACTGGTCGAACAAAAGATGGCGGTGAGGTCACTTTTCACCCCCATATGTTTTTAATGTCACATTGAGTTTTCAATCTTCCGCTAGAACTAAATTTGCATGACATTCAACATGGCAACAAATGATCCTTTTTCTGTTATGCGGAAGAAGAAATGTCATCACAATAGGGATGCGCAAGAACGCCTGACTATATTGACCGAGGGATTTACTGATGTGCAGAAGGGAACTGCCGGTGAAATGGGGATGCAGGCTCTGATGGATGTTCGGTGTAAGAATCTAGTGAACCCTGTATGCGACTGGCTCGGTGAGATTTATGATCCAGCCTCCAGGGAATTCGTGATTCCGGGACGTGGAAGACTGCCTTTGCATGAGGAATCTGTGTTCTCCACTTTGGGTGTGCCCTTGGAGAAATCAAAGTCCCGTATGAGGTGAATAATAAGATTGAGGAAGCCTTGTTCACCCGTTTGTTTCCTGGGATGGCATCCATGTCAAATACGACTGTGCTAGCAACTTCACTGGAGGGCATGAAAACCCATGGCGAGCTATTTAAGATGAAGCTGCTCATGTACTTGATCTCGGCTGTCTTTGTGCCTACCGCATCTCTTCACCCAAGCAACAAGTGCTTCCCCATCCTGGTGAATGCTCTCTCTCTACTTCTTTTTCCCTTCAATCTTTTCATTTTGATGTCATCTGGAAGCTAGTCACTGCCAGTTTTTTTGACGTTTTCATTAGAATGCTGATGTGGCAACTTTTTTTCCTGAAATTGTGTTGTGCAGGCGAAGCTGAAAGACGTTAAGAACATGAATTGGTGTAAATTCATCGCAGACTTCCTGCATGATGCATTCTCAAACAAGATGTACCAGAAGGGCTGTCGCTTGCACTTAATGGTATTTCCCCCCTACTCTTTTGCAAATAAACTTATCACGGTTCATTGTTTTCCTAAATCAACATCGCAGTTGTTGATACGTGTGAACCGTACAATATCGTGCATGGCAACCGTACAAGATCGTGCATGGCAAACCTTTGTTTCATTTTTTTATGTGAATCTTTTACATGTGAAAGTGACTTTTGTTTGATCCATGGCATCTGTAGTTGCTGTCTACAAGGCAATATCATTTTTCAACAACATAAAAAAGTGTTCATTTCATACATTCATTCTCTTTTGTACAATCTGCATGGCAACCATGATGTTGAGCTGGTGGTAGCTACCAGCATAACAAGATGGCAACTGCCAACATAGCATGATGGCAACTAACATAGATAGATGGCAAATCTTTTTTCTTCATTCCCTTCAACTTGATGACTCAAGGAAAGTACATAAGCTTCTTTCAACATAGCATGATGGAAACTGACATAACTTTATTTTTTATTGTGTATACCAACTCATGTACGTCGACCGTCTTGATCTGTCCATCATCGAATTTACTGGGATAGGAGGTCCGCCGCCTCCACATAAGTTTGCTGTCTCTGCATGGACGTACGATGCTGTCAAGGCTGTGCTTTCCGCGGACAGGATAACTGATACGAAATATGGGAAATTGCAGGTTAGTTCCGCCTTCTTTCTTGCACGTCATTCTTCAATTTCGATGTTGCATAACATATGAAAAAAATCCCCATACGGCAACCATTTTTGGCTAACAAGAGATAAATACCTTGGCAACCATGGCCGTCTGCATATGGCACCCATGTCTGACCCCATACGGCAACTCCGCCATCCATATCGAAACTTCTTGTTTTTTCCCTCTTTTTTGCAATACATGAATTGTTAGTCACTGCTCCTTATTTCTCTCTTACGTCTTAGTTGTTTTTGCTGTTTTCCAGCTGATGGCCAAGCATGCTATAGACTACAGTGTGTTTGGTGGGCCACAAAACTTTGGCAAGTGGATGGATGTGCACTCAGCTCCATCTTGTCCTGTTGAGGTAATCGAGGATGTTTATTTTTGTTTTTGGAATTTTTTTCTCTTTGCATTTTGATATATCTCCATTGTTGTTTTGGTTTATTTGTTCTTACGCACGTGACTCTAATATGTTTTGTTATTGCTACTTTTTTGTTTTGTGCTCAGGCAAGGGCACCTGTTGAGCATCTAGTTGGGCAGTTTGCTTCTGGCATGACCATCTTGCTCGGGAAGTTGGTTGAGGGTTGGACGACACTTAATGGCTCTGACAGCGATGCAGTTGCGAGGCAGTTCACACCATTCGTTGGAGAACGGACACATCGACCAACTAGTTGCCGTGGCCGGTACGACTACAACAGCTCTCAGGAGCTCCCTGACACGCAAGATGAGCTAGATGGAGATGCTGGTCTCGACAAGGACGATGACGATGACATGGAGAATGTGCAACATGAAACTGATGACGATGAACATGTTGAAGTTTGTGTAGGTGGTAAGAAGGACAAGGGTGCACCAAATGTTCCTCCACCGGAGTAAGTTATTGAACAAACAGTTGCGAGAGACACGGGGGTGTCGCCATCAAAGAGGTGTAGGGCTCCAGAGGATGTTGGGCATGGCTCTGTTGGCAAGAGGTCTAGGACCGATCCCGTAGCTGCTAGGAGGAGGTTCGACATCTATTTAGTGTTTTGTTTGTCCCTCCTTTTTAACAGACCGACCCTTTTTCCATTGTTTGCTAAGTGCGGAATGATTTTTGTGTCTCACACTTGGTATCCTTTTATGCCATTTTTTCTACGTGCAGTGAGGCGACAGCTGGTGGACGAGCAGTTAAGAAGAAACAAGCACCAACCCCAACCCGTGTTTCTGCTCGTTTGAACAAGGGTGCTCCCACTGCTGGTGACACCACTTCCACTAGGTCGTCTCCTCGTACGTCGACGTAGAACACCAGTGATCCTGTCGTGTTGGAAGACTTGAGGAAGACAATCAAGAAGTAGGCTGTCCCTATTTTTCATTGTCATTGTGCTATTTTTTTGCTTGATGCATTATAGATCATACACAACTTTTTTACTTGATACATTTATGTGGCAACTACCATCTGCTTTTCATGGCAGCTGCCCAGCTTGCCACATGGGCTACTGCCATCAGTCCCACATGGCAACTGCTGTTTTTTCATGATCTATTTTTTGTTGCATGGCAACTCATGCTTGTTCTGTATGGCAACTGCTAACTAGGCCACATGGCAATTCTTATTCCACTGATATGACAACTAGCAGCTTTCCACAGACTTCCACCACCTACATTGTCATGTGTGCTCATCCATACCATGTTCTCAAATGGCAGCTCTGGCACATCTCACATTTTTTTCATTTTTATGATGACTACCATGGCAACTATTTTGTTCAATTTTTTATACTCTTCATGCGCTTTCTTTGCAGGGTGAAGAAGATTACTACACGCGTGACCAAACACAACCCTAGAGACCCTCTCGAACGCATTCACTCCAAGTTGTCGACAAGTGGCAACTCAGATGTCCATTGTGTCGTGGAATTGTCACGGCAGATGTCCTCATGAAAGGACTTAGTCGCGGGGCCATCGTACGAGTTAACTTAGAGGGGTTAAGCGGACGCAAAGACACAAGAGTTTATACTAGTTCGGCCCCTTCGATGAAGGTAAAAGCCTACGTCTAGTTTGTGATGGGATTGATGTGATTTCGACGACTAGGGAGCAATAGCTTCGCCAAAGCCTCGAATTGTTGTTGTCTCCCCCTAAACCGCCGCCGGGTCGTCCCCTTATATACACGGGTTGACGTCCGGCCGGTCTACAGAGTCCCGAGGCCGGCTCATACAAGTGTCCGGCTCGGTCTCTCCTTTCTCTTATCTTACAACACAAGTTACATGGTTATGGCGGTTTTACCATTATGGGCCCTAATTCACCCCTGGGCTCTGGGCCTCTAAGCTCTACAGCAAGCGCCACCTTCTTAGTCTTCGTGGGCCCCAATTATGGCCGAGGGTAAACCGGCCCCTTCAGGGCGGTTTATATTCAGTAGTTACATCCCCAACACATTGTTCCCACTAGCTCTGATGCAAGCGGCCGACCATCTCCGCCGGTTGCAGATGTGCAGGCTACAACAACAGGCATCCGTACATCTGGGAGTGATGAGTCAGTATCTGCCAGGACTGCTGAGATATTGCCCACTCTGCTGGCAATGAGGGATGCTGCTGTGACCCATGCCACCCGATCAGCAAGTGTTGAAGTGGACGCTCCCGAGATCAACCTAAGCAAGGAAGATTCCTGCTCATCTGATACGGATTCCAAGTGTGTGGCTGCTGGTACTTCTGCATCCACAAAAGAAGGGGCTGCGGCCACAATTCAAAATGAGATGCCATCCACAGGTGAGACTCATGGCACAACAGCTCCAACTTCTGGTGGTCCAGAGGTTGCTACGTCGACCGTTGCGCGAGCTGGTCTTCCACCTACGCGGCGTAGCTCCCGCAAGCATCCTGCAGACATATCCAATGCACCAGATGTAGCTAGGAGTAGCAGAGATGACTCTGGTTATGTGCCTGCTTCCACACTGTTTCCACCTCCTGCCAAAAGCAATGCTATGGAGAAAACAGAAGTCCGGAGTACAACTGACGTAGGTGGCAAGCCGTGCACGACTGAAGGAGGTGAACGTCCAGAGCAGACTGTGTCTTTCACCGCCGTGGAGAACCTCAGCTTAATCTGCGCACTTATAAGCTCCCAGTCAACATTGGTGTCTCATACAGCCCAAACAAGAAGATTGGCAAGAAAGTTGCGATTGATACAGCTGGCAGCACGCCCCGCCCTACTAATAAGCCTGATGATTCTGCAGCAGATGAGGGAGAAATGTTTGTTGATTTGTCACCCCTGGATTCTACCAAGCAATTTGTTCGTGATCCGGCTGGTAGGCAGGAGAGGCACCCAATGGCCTTCACCCCACCGAGCTGTAGCCTTGGCATCGATCGCAGTCAAGATGAACCAGTGGTGCAAGATCCTATGCCAGTTGCCTTTGCTTTCCCGGCAGGCATGGCCCCAATGATGGCGCAACCAATGGCTGATGGCAGGAAGGCTGTGAAGTTTGCAGAGCCGGTAGTGCAAGGTACATTTTTCGTGTGTTTATCATTTTGTTTTCTACATTTTTTTAGTCTGACGTTTGCCACAAGCTTTTTTGGTTTCTTACTGGTGATGGAAAATCTCATGAGATGCACATGGCAACTGGAGTTGCTGCAACATGACACCTACAGTTGTTGCTATGTTGCAATTCCATTCGCAAAGCACATGGCAACTAAAGTTGATGTGACATGGCAACTCCAGTTCAATGTACTTGGCAACTGCAGTTGTTGCCACATGGCAACTACAGTGCGCTGCACATGGCAACTGGAGTTGTTTCCACATGGACACTTTCTAGTTTGCACTTACAGTTCACATTCTACACTCCTTTTCACAATAACTTGTTGTTTCCAAGTTTCCTAACCCACAGTTTGGTCCTTGCAGCCACCCCTGAGTAGATTTCGCCGTCACTTGATGAAGCTTACCGCGGGATTGAGGAGGAAGCATCGACGAGGAGGTCCTCACGGGGTTAAGGGCAATCAAGTTCTAACGTGCCTGCTGAGTCGGTATCCGAGGATACCGTTAGAAGTGCCACCCCTGGATCTGTGAGGCAGCATAGGGTAGTTTATGCACCACCCGTGGATGACTATGAGCCCGAAGTTAAGGCCACAAAGGAGCAGAACCATCTGTACGATATTGTCAAGCGTTTTGGAAATGCGAGGTCAAACAACAAGCACATGAAGGAGCTGAAAGCGTAATGTCCACACCACATAACCCCTCACTTGCTTTTCTCTTATTTTTCTCCTTTGCTATTCCAGCCATGCATTGTTTATATTTTACTTTTTTTTATTTAGTAGACATGATTCTTTCATGTTATATCATTTTCATACAGCTCATGTTTGGACATAACCAAAATCGTACAATGTGATGCGACGTACGTCGACCTGGGTGATCTTGCTGAGTCTGTGAGGCCACATGGTAAAATGTCGAATAATGTAGTTTAGTGTGGGATTGACTTCATCAACAGGCATTTGGATATTTCCCCCGACAAGACGATCATGCAGTACAATGTGACCTGCAAAATATGGGATGGTGACTTCCACCATAAAATCCTGAGGAAGCATTTTGCCGCGCATGGCGAATTCAAGCTCACATTGAAGAAATGTGTGAGTGTTCCTTCTTGTTTGCACATATTTCTTCCATTTTCTGTTTTGTCAGTAACTATGCTTCATATGTGGGCTACATACTGTTTTGTGACAAATGTTTTCATGTGGCAGCATCTGCCATGTAAAATAAGTTTGACTGTTTTTAATGCAACTTATGTAGCAACTTCACTTAAAATATTGGGCAACTTTGTTTATACATGGATGTCAACTTCTTTTAATTACACATGGCAAATAAACATTCTCTGTGGGCGCATTTTTGGACCCTTGCTGCTTTGTGATTCATGTACCTCCTACTGCATCCGACAATATCATTACATATCATTTTTCCAACTACATCATTTCTGTTTTTGATGTGAACTCTGCTTTTTCTTTCCTTTATTTTACTTGAAGGTCTTGTTCCCCATGTTCCAGGAGCTTGCACTAGACAACCCAGATAACAAGTGTGATCACCACTACGCGATTTGCCTTGACCTGAAGAACCAACGATTTGAGGTGCTTGATTCAATGCGTTCGTGTCGATGAAGACCTTACTACACATGCTAAATTCTTCATCAAAAATCTCAAAGAGACATGGAACCGTCACTACGAAAACTCAAAGGTCCAGATCAGTCAGTTTCCAATCGAGTATGTCGCGACTACGAAGCAAGGAAACCGGTAATTACTATCTTTTTTCATGTGTCCTCCACACCAATCCCCAACCTTTTGTCACCTCTACATTGAAGTTTATGATTTTTTGTGTTCTCTTGAGTTCACCTGATTCTTTTCTTTATAGGCATGACTGTGGCTTTCACACGTTGGAATACCTTGCAAAGTGGTAAGGTCGACGGGTCCCTGTTGTCACAGCTGCAATGGTCGTTGAGCTCCGCAAAAATATACACATGGAATTGGTTGATGAATGAATATTTCAACACGCGGGCCAACGCACGAGAGTTCATAGAGGAAGCTGTCAAAAAAGCCAACAAGAAGTACAAGTGATCACGTGGTGCTCCATACCGCATGCCTACCTTACATTCTGTGGCTGAGGAATGTATGGTATCAACTTGTTCTTTTAAAACTATGTCCGTGTGCTATGTTATGACTGCATCCCCCCGTAGTCTAGTATATAGTGGTGGCGTGTGAGTGCCATTGAATATTTGTAACATATGTGTGGATGTGAACCTGCTTAGGTGTGACAACAACTACATTTATGTTTACTACTATTATGTGTTTATGGTTGGTAGTACCAGTTGGGTGTTTGAATGTGTCTATGATGCCTGAAACATGGCAAGTATAGTTGATCAGACACGGTTAGTGAAAGTAATCGTTTTATTTTTTGTTTTTTTGGGTTTTTTGCATTGCTAACTGTATCGGTTAGCATGGTAGTTCATAAGCAGCCTTTATCTCGTGTTTTTTGCACCTGATCGTTTCAACTAGTTTGTTCCTAGACTGCATACAATACATATGTGTGGGAATAAATGCGTTTTTTGAAAACGGAAATCTACACGATGGCAGATTCAGTAGAAATAACATGGCAGATTCGATGGAAGCTGCATGGCAGATTTAGTAGCACACACATGGCAATTTTAGTCATTCATTCATGGAATTTTCTTCAAATTCTGATGCACACCAACAGTCATTCTCGCATTTTTTTAAATCTAGACCATCTACCTTACAAAAATGTCACCAACACCCAAGTTACAATCCTCCACAGTTGCTTATGGATTGCCCGTCCCTTTCTTTGTTTTCTTGTGTTTTGCTTGAATTTCCAACCCCGATTTGTATCTCACCTCTTTTGGACGCCATTTTATGATGGAACAGGGCGGGTTCCTGACCTGGGTTTGCGTGCTTGCTGTTCCAGACCCTACCTCCGAGTTTTCAGATGATGGACCCGTGGACAAGGGCACACTTGAGGTGCGGGGGAACCTGTGTAAGGCTTCTTCAGCCTTCCTCTTTTTGATCTCATCAAGCTCTCTTTTTAGGGCCTTCCTATGTTTTTCTGCCACCCTCGCTGTCTCATCACTCTTGCATGCTTCATCTATTAGTTCAACATAGTTCTTGGTCAACACAACGTGCCTCACGGCGTCCATGGTTGCCTCTGGTCTCTCATCATGCACAACCAAAACTGCATTTGATGTTCGTGGCCCCAACGCATCGTCAGCGTCGCAAGTCCATCGCCGCCGTACGAAATGGTAGGGCAATTGCGTTACCGCGTGCATGTCCATTACTTTCAGTATGTGACAACACACAATCCCGTCCTGTTCGAATTTGCAACATTGGCAGTAGTATTCACCTTCATTTATCGAGGCCTTCACAAAGTAGTTCCTTCCCTTGTCCGGGTCTTCAGGTTCTGAATCCGACATGCCCAAGAGATAACACACCTTGAACGTATGTTTGTCCACCTGGTAAGCTGTGTACATGCTGGCACGCTTTATTTCTTCCCGGAATCTGCATGTTTTTGTGCTTTGTTAAACTCTTATTTTGATTTTTGTAGCACCTTATGTTGAGGTAGGTCGTAACATAGCAAACGTGTCTAAAATCAATGATGGCATGGAAATCCTTATTTTTTTCCCACATTTTCTTGGGTTGTTTGTTTCCAGAGGGCAACTGCATAATATTGACATGGCAACTGCATAGCAAATGCAGTTTATTTAACATGGCAAATGCAGTTCATAAAACATGGCACATGCAGATTTGTCTCCCACGACAACTACATACCATTTCACATGGAAACTATAGCTCATTACACATGGCAACTACAGTTTAACACACATGGCAACTATAGTTGATTTCACATGGCAACTGCAGATCATGCTTACAATGTACTCAGTGGCTATTTACAATCGATCAACATGACAAAAAGTTGGCAACTACATTGCATTCTATATGGCACCTACTATCTTCATGCTTGTGCAAATAAGACGGTAAGACAGTCCACTTACTTGTTAAATATCTTGTTGGTATATATCTTGCTCATCTGCCTCTCCATTGGTAAATATGTTAGCAATTTAGGCTGCTTGAGCGCGGTGTTGGCTTCTTGCTGTTGCTCAGATCCCAGTATTTTCTGTTGCAAAGTTGTGTATTGCTTGGCAAACTGCAGCAATGAGTTGCTAGGGCTCACGTACCGCTTCAAAACAGCATTGAACCCCTCGCTGCGCTGCGTAGTCTACAGAAATGGGAAGAAGCACTGCATGAAGTAGGCCGCACCAAGACATTCACTTCTCCCACAGGCTAGTAAGTGTCTCGTTGTCTTGGACTTGGTATGTTTCAATCATAGCCGTCCAGCTCTGTTCAAACTCCTCCACCGTCAAGTTGTGGTCCACGCACAACTCGAATGTCTTGTGCAGCTCTGGACGGTCAGCAAATAATGGTCCTATCGTCTCCTCAGCCTTCTTAATAATATGACACCTGCAGTGTCTGTGCACTGCCAACGGAAAGACCTCCTCTATGCCTACACGCATGCTAAAATCCTGGTCTGTTATTATGTTCATCAGAGCGAGTCCACCCATGCACTCCAAGAAGGTTTTGAACAACCAAGTGTAACCATCCGTATCTTTGTTCCAAACGAGGCCGCAACCGAACTGCAATGACTGATTGTGGTTGTTTATTCCTATGAATAGAGCGCAGGGCATCTTGTACATATTAGTGAGATATGTCGCGTCGAACGAAATGCAATCACGGAAATGTTTGTAGGCTCTTCTTGGAGCACCGTCTACCCAATACATGTTTCTGACGCGGTCCTCATCGACCAATCTTATTCTCTAGAAGAAATCAGCATCTGCTTTTGCTTTCTCTTTGAAGTAGGCTATCGTGTCTTCTCACTACAAAAAAATACACTTCCGTGATGATACGTGTTTGTCATAGTAGGTCGCGTTTTTTGTCATGCATGTACATCCATGACGATTTTATGACAGAATCAAGATAGTCATACCTGTGCTGTCGTAGAAGTGTTCCATGACATTACCAAAATTATCATCACGAAGTGTCCACTTCCATGACGATAAATCGCGCATCACAGAAGTGCTTTCGTCAAGGGTGACCGACACATGGCATCCATCGTAACGGAATGCCGTTAAGCTATCGAGTCCAGTTTTGGATCCGATAACCCGTTAACAGCCGGGACCAATGGGGATTTTCCACGTGTAAAATCATCATTGGCCGGAGGAAACACGTGTCGCCTCACTGTTGGGACAGATGTCATCCACTCATTGGACAGGAGGCGCCTATGATAGGTCGACACATGGCACGGCCCAACAGTGGCCCATTTCGGTGAAAAAGACCAGCCCAGTAAAAAATAGCAGGCTAGCCCATATAAGGCCTACTTGTGTCACATCCATTTAAGCCCACGACCCATACGAGATGAGCCAATTCGGCCCGTCAACGGCCCATTAAAGATTTGACACCATTGCAGCCCATCATCAGTTCGAGCCCGTTAACGTCCCGCTATATATTTGGGCTCAATATCGGCCTGATAAGATTTCGGCCTGTTAATGGCCCATTCAGTGGATGGGCCAATTTTCACGATGTACATCTTTCGGCCTTTTAGTGACCCATTTAAATGTTGGGCTAATTTCCGGCCCGTTGTGTCTTTCAGCCTGTTGACGGCCCATAAATCAGTTGGGCCATTTGTAGTCGGACCTGAGTTTCGGCCTTTTAGCGACCCATTTAAGTGTTGGGCCTATTTATGGCTTGCCGGCGGTCTTTTCAAAGCCGGTGACGACCCATATATCTCATGGGCCATTTGTAGTCGGACCTGAGTTTTTCCTTTCAAGAACCCATTTAAGTGTTGGGCCAATTCCGCCCTGTGTGCCTTTCAGCCTGTTAACGGACCATAAATGAGTTGGGCCATTTGTAGTCGGACCTGAGTTTTGGCCTTTTAACGACCCATGCCCTTCATGGTCCAATACCAGCCCGGTTTCTCTTTCAGCCTTCTAAAGGCCCACAACACAGTTGGGCCATTTACAATACGACCCGACTTTCAGCCTCTTAGCGGCCCATGCTCTTCATGGTCCAGTACAAGCCCGCTGTCTCTTTTGGCCTGCTAAAGGCCCACAAAGATAGTTGGGCCATATGTAGCCCGAACTTAGTAACGGCCTGTTAACGGCCCGTGAAATCAATTGGGCCCACCTGTCGCCCGCTTCGATGTCGGCCTGTTAACGACCCGGGAGTTAAGAGGGTCGACCATTAACTTTCGGCCTGGTAACGTCCCATGAACTTAATGGGCCCACCGATACGTCTCCAACGTATCTATAATTTTTGATTTTTCCATGCTATTATATTATCTGTTTTGGATGTTTATGAGCTTTATTAAACACTTTTATATTATTTTTGGGACTAACCTATTGACCTAGAGCCTAGTGCCAGTTCCGGTTTTTTTCCCTTGTTTCAGTGTTTCAAAGAAAAGGAATATCAAACGGAGTCGAAACGGAAGGAAACCTTCTGGAGAAGTTATTTTTGGAAGGAAAGCAACCCGGGAGACTTGGAGTGCACATCAGAAAGCAACAAGGGAGGCACGAGGCAGGGGGCGCGCCCTCCACCCTCGTGGGCCCCTCGTGGCTCCCCTGGCGTACTTCTTTCACCTATATATCCCCATATACCCTAAAAACTTCGGGGAACAGAAGAGATCGGGAGTTCCTCCGCTGCAAGCCTCTATAGCCACCAAAAACCAATCGGGACCCTGTTCAAGACTCACGCCGAGGGGGGAACCCTCACCGTGGCCATCTTCATCATCCCGGCGTTCTCCATGACGAGGAGGGAGTAGTTCACCTCGGGGCTGAGGGTATGTACCAGTAGCTATGTGTTTGATCTCTCTCTCTCTCTCTCTCTCTCTCTCTCTCTCTCTCGTGTTCTTGATTTGGCACGATCTTGATGTATCGCGAGCTTTGCTATTATAGTTGGATCTTATGTTGCTTCTCCCCTTTACTCTCTTGTAATGGATTGAGTTTTCCTTTGAAGTAATCTTATCGGATTGAGTCTTTAATGATTGGAAAAACTTGATGTATGTCTTGCCGCATGATTCTATGGTGACAATGGTATATCACGTGATTCACTTGATGTATGTTTTGGTGACCAACTTACGGGTTCCGCCCATGAACCTATGCATAGGTTTTGGCACACGTTTTCGTCTTGATTCTCCGGTAGAAACTTTGGGGCACTCTTTGAGGTTTTATGTGTTGGTTGAATAGATGAATCTGAGATTGTGTGATGCATATCGTTTAATCATACCCACGGATACTTGAGGTGACATTGGAGTATCTAGGTGACATTAGGGTTTTGGTTGATGTGTGTCTTAAGGTGTTATTTTACTACGAACTCTAGGGCTGTTTGTGACACTTATAGGAATAGCCCAATGGATTGATCGGACAGAATGACTTTGAGGTGGTTTCGTACCCTACCATAATCTCTTCGTTTGTTCTCTACTATTAGTGACTTTGGAGTGACTCTTTGTTTCATGTTGAGGGATAGTTATATGATCCAATTATTTTATTATTGTTGAGAGAACTTGCACTAGTGAAAGTATGAACCCTGGGCCTTGTTTCCTATCATTGCCATACCGTTTATGCTCACTTTTATCATTAGTTACCTTGCTGTTTTTATATTTTCAGATTACAAAAACCTATATCTACCATCCATATTGCACTTGTATCACTATCTCTTCGCCGAACTAGTGCACCTATACAATTTACCATTGTATTGGGTGTGTTGGGGACACAAGAGACTCTTTGTTATTTGGTTGCAGGGTTGTTTGAGAGAGACCATCTTCATCCTATGCTTCCCGGGGATTGATAAACCTTAGGTCATCCACTTGAGGGAAATGTGCTACTATCCTACAAACCTCTGCACTTGGAGGCCCAACAACGTCTACAAGAAGAAGGTTGCGTAGTAGACATCAAGCTCTTTTTCTCTGGCCTGCTGCCGGGAGGTTAGGTGCGGCACTCACACCCCGTCAACTAAGCTCTTTTCTGGCGCCGTTGCCTGGGAGGTGAGTGCTTGGAGGTATATCTTTAGATCTTGCAATCGAATCTTTTTGTTTCTTGTTTTAGCACTAGTTTAGTTTTAAAAAGAAAACTAAGAAAATGGAATTGAGTTTGTCTCATACGCTTCGTCTTTTTAATATCTTTCGTGAGTATGATGGAAAGGAAAATTGTGCCAAAGTGTTAGAAGAAGAAGGTATTAAAATGTTTGGCACTAAATCTTTGTATGATGAGCAAGATTGCAACGTTGTTAGTATGAATTCTATGAATATCCATGATGCTAATGATATGCAAAGCCACAAGCTTGGGGAAGCTATGTTTGATGAAGATGATATTTTTTGTCCCCCAAGCTTTGATGAGCAAAATTAATATGATGAAAGCATGCCTCCTATCTATGATGATTATTGTGATGACACGTATGCTATAAACAATAATTATAACCATGAAACTTGTCATCTTGATCTTAATTTTCAATCATATGATAGTTATTTTGTTGAGTTTGCTCCCACTACTATTCATGAGAATAAATTTGCTTATGTGGAGAGTAGTAAAATTTCTATGCTTGTAGATCATGAAAAGAATGCTTTATGTGATGGTTATATTGTTTAATTCATTCATTATGCTACTGAAAATTATTATGAGGGGGGAACATATACTTTTAGGAATTGCAATAATAACAAGTTTCCTCTCTATGTGCTTAAAGTTTTGAAGTTATGCTTGTTTTGCCTTCCTATGCTAGTTGATTATTGTTCCCATAAGTTGTTTGCTCACAAAATCCCTATGCATAGGAAGTTGGTTAGACTTAAATGTGCTAGTCATATTCTTCATGATGCTCTCTTCATATTTCAATTCTTATCTTTTTGTGAGCATCATTGAAATCATCATGCCTAGCTAGGGGCGTTAAACGATAGCGCTTGTTGGGAGGCAACCCAATTTTATTTTAGTTTCTTGGTTTTTGGTTCTTCTTAGGAATAAATAATCCATCTAGCTTCTGTTTATATGTGGTTTTGTGTTTTAATTAGTGTTTGTGCCAAGTAAAACCTTTGGGAAGACTTGGGTGAAGTCTTTATGATCATGCTGTAAAAAACAGAAACTTTAGTGCTCACGAGATTAGCTAAAACCTTTTACTGCAGAGTGATATTTAGTTGATTGTTTTTTAAGATGATTACTAGACAAATTCCTCAGGTCCACTAATTTATTTTAGAATTTTTGGAGTTCCAGAAGTATACGTTTGATACACATTACTACAGGCTGTTCTGTTTTTCGCAGATTCTGTTTTCTATGTGTTGTTTGCTTATTTTGATGAATCTATGAGTAGTATCGGAGGGTATGAACCATAGATAAGTTGGAATACATTAGATTTAACACCAATAAAAATAAAGAATGAGTTCATTATAGTACCTTGAAGTGGTGTTTTGTTTTCTTTCGCTAACGGAGCTTACGAGTTTTCTGTTAAGTTTTGTGTTGTGAAGTTTTCAAGTTTTGGGTAAAGATTCGATGGACTATGGAATAAGGAGTGGCAAGATCCTAAGCTTGGGGATGCCCAAGGCACCCCAAGGTAATATTCAAGGACAACCATGGGCCTAAGCTTGGGGATGCCCCGGAAGGCATCCCCTCCTTCGTCTTTGTTCATCGGTAACTTTACTTGGAGCTATATTTTTATTCACCACATGATATGTGTTTTGCTTGGAGCGTCATGTCATTTTATTTTTTTTTGTTTGCTGTTTGAATAAAGTATCAAGATCTGAAATTCTTAAAATGGGAGAGTCTTCACATAGTTGCATAATTATCCGACTACTGATTGATCTTCACTTATATATTTTGGAGTAGTTTGTTGTTTGCTCTAGTGCTTCACTTATATCTTTTAGAGCATGGTGGTAGTTTTATTTTGAAGAAATAGATGAACTCTCATGCTTCACTTATATTATTTTTAGAGTCCTAAACAGCATGGTAATTTGATTCGGTTATGAATTTAGTCCTAATATGATGGGCATCCAAGAGGGATATAATAAAAACTATCATATAAAGTGCATTGAATACTATGAGAAGTTTGATTCCTTATGATTGTTTTGAGATGTGAAGATGGTGATATTAGAGTCATGCTAGTTGAGTAGTTGTGAATTTGAGAGATACTTGTGTTAAAGTTTGTGATTCCAGTAGCATGCACGTATGGTGAACCGTTATGTGATGAAGTCGGAGCATGATTTATTTATTGATTGTCCTCCTTATGAGTGGAGGTCGGGGACGAGCGATGGTCTTTTCCTACCAATCAATCCCCTTGGGAGCATGCGCGTAGTACTTTTTTTTATAACTAATAGATTTTTGCAATAAGTATGTGAGTTCTTTATGACTAATGTTGAGTCCATGGATTATACGCACTCTTCTTCCTTCCACCATTGCTAGCCTCTCTAATATCGCGCACCTTTCGCCGGTATCATACACCCACCATATACCTTCCTCAAAAAAGCCACCATACCTACCTATCATGGCATTTCCATAGCCATTCTGAGATATATTGCCATGCAACTTTCCACCGTTCCATTTATTATGACACTTGTCATATTGCTTTGCATGATCATGTAGTTGACATTGTATTTGTGGCAAAGCCACCATTCATAATTCTTTCATACATGTCACTCTTGATTCATTGCACATCCCGCACATCACGGAGGCATTCATATAGTCATATTTTGTTCTAAGAATCGAGTTGTAATTCATGAGTTGTAAGTAAATAAAAGTGTGATGATCATCATTATTAGAGCATTGTCCCAGTGAGGAAAGGATGATGGACACTGTGATTCCCCCACAAGTTGGGATGAGACTCTGGACGAAAAATAAAATAAAAAAGAGAAAAAAGAGGCCAAAAAAAAGGCCAAAAAATGAGAGAAAAAGAGAGAAGGGGCAATGCTACTATCCTTTTACCACACTGGTGATTCAAAGTAGCACCATGATCTTCATGATAGAGAATATCCTATGTTGTCACTTTCATATACTAGTGGGAATCTTTCATTATAGAACATGGCTTGTATATTCCAATGATGGGCTTCCTCAAAACGCCCTAGGTCTTCGTGAGCAAGCGAGCCGGATGCACGCCCACTTAGTTTCTTTTTGAGCTTTCATACACTTATAGCTCTAGTGCATCCGTTGCATGGCAATCCCTACTCACTCAGATTGATATCTATTGACGGGCATCTCCATAGGCCGTTGATACGCCTAGTTGATGTGAGACTATCTTCTCCTTTTTGTCTTCTCCACAACCACCATTCTATTCCACATATAGTGCTATGTCCATGGCTCACGCTCATGTATTGCGTGAAGATTGAAAAAGTTTGAGAACATCAAAAGTATGAAACAATTGCTTGGCTTGTCATCTGGGTTGTGCATGATTTAAATATTTTGTGTGATGAAGATAGAGCATAACTAGACTATATTATTTTGTAGGGATAGCTTGCTTTGGCCATGTTATTTTGAGAAGACATGATTGCTTTGTTAGTATGCTTGAAGTATTATTGTTTTCATGTCAATATTAAACTTTTGTTTTGAATCCTATGAATCTGTATATTCTTGCCACAATAAAGAAGATTACATTGATAAATATGTTAGGTAGCATTCCACATCAAAAATTCTGTTTTTATCATTTACCTACTCGAGGACGAGCATGAATTAAGCTTGGGGATGCTGATACGTCTCCAACGTATCTATCATTTTTTATTGTTCCAATGCTATTATATTATCTGTTTTGGATGTTTATGGGCTTTATTAAACACTTTTATATTATTTTTGGGACTAACCTATTGACCCAGAGCCCAAAGGCCGATTCTGGTTTTTTCCTTGTTTCAAAGAGTTTCAAGAAAAGGAATATCAAACGGAGTCGAAACAGAAGGAAACCTTCTGGAGAAGTTATTTTAGGAAGGAAAGCAACCCGAGAGACTTGGAGTGCACGTCAGGAAAGCAACAAGGGAGGCATGAGGCAGGGGCGCGCCCACCCCCTGGGCGCGCCCTCCACCCTCGTGGGCACCTCGTGGCTCCCCTGACGTACTTCTTTCACCTATATATTACCATATACCCTAAAAACTTCGGGGAACAAAAGAGACCGGGAGTTCCGCCGCCGCAAGCCTCTGTAGCCACCAAAAACCAATCGGGACCCTGTTCCGGCACACTGCTGGAGGGGGAAACCCTCACCGGTGGCCATCTTCATCATCCCGGTGCTCTCCATGACGAGGAGGGAGTAGTTCACCCTCGGGGCTGAGGGTATGTACCAGTAGCAATGTGTTTGATCTCTCTCTCTCTCTCTCTCTCTCTCTCTCTCTCTCTCTCTCTCTCTCGGGTTCGTGATTTGGCACGATCTTGATGTATCGTGAGCTGTGCTATTATAGTTTGCTCTTGTGTTTCTTCTCCTCTACTCTCTTGTAATGGATTGAGTTTTCCCTTTGAAGTAATCTTATCGGATTGAGTCTTTAATGATTTGAGAACACTTGATGTATGTCTTGCCATGCGTATCTGTGGTGACAATGGGATATCACGTGATTCACTTGATATATGTTTTGTTGATCAACTTGCTGGTTCCGCCCATGAACCTATGCATAGGGGTTGGCACATGTTTTCGTCTTGATTCTCCGGTAGAAACTTTGGGGCACTCTTTCAGGTTCTATATGTTGGTTGAATATATGAATCTGAGATTGTGTGATGCATATCGTATAATCATACCCACGGATACTTGAGGTGACATTGGAGTATCTAGGTGACATTAGGGTTTTGGTTGATGTGTGTCTTAAGGTGATATTTTACTACGAACTCTAGGGCTGTTTGTGACACTTATAGGAATAGCCCAATGGATTGATCGGACAGAATGACTTTGAGGTGGTTTCGTACCCTACCATAATCTCTTAGTTTGTTCTCCGCTATTAGTGACTTTGGAGTGACTCTTTGTTGCATGTTGAGGGATAGTTATATTATCCAATTATGTTATTATTGTTGAGAGAACTTGCACTAGTGAAAGTATCTTATATTTACTAATTGGAGGCACCATTGAAGCCTTCACGTTAATTGTAGATAACAGATAATATTAGCCATTAGATCATAATCATGCGGCTAAGATTACATGGTAGGAAAAGAGTCCTATTTCTATACGTACGTGTGAACTTCCC
Organism: Aegilops bicornis; assembly: GCA_021605145.1. Lineage (NCBI taxonomy): Eukaryota > Viridiplantae > Streptophyta > Magnoliopsida > Poales > Poaceae > Aegilops > Aegilops bicornis. Next base: position 562,934,186 of record CM038669.1, on the reverse strand, counting down.
GCAAGAAAAAAACAGCCATAGGTGATTAAAAAAATACACAGCCGTACGCGAATACATAAGCTGCTCAGCCTCTGCTTTCCAACAGCCTTACATGATGCTTCAAAAGATATAGTACAATCCTAAATTTATTATACCCCGGTCTCTTCTTATCTCTCCAGTAAAAAAATCAGCGTGAAGCCCTGTAGAAAAATAATCAACGTTCAACAGTCCTGTACAGTTTGGAATCCAAACTCTACACGGTCTCCTTCTTCCTATCTCTCCATTTAAAAGGTCAACATGAAGGCCTTAATGCAGCAACATGAAGCAATGGTGTATGCTTTGACTTAATATAAATAGGCGCAGATCTCAGTACCCATGGCTGATTTTCTGGAAGAAAAATATATTATCAAAGTAATATTCTATATTAAAAATGTATAAAAAATATTTTATCAGTCTTGATATATGTTTGCTACTGAAAATGAATCCCCACGAAAAAATTGAAAAGGTGAAAATTATAATTATAATCTTACTTCAATTTTTGTTATAATATCTTCCAAATGAACATAACCTGTGCCGGCAAAAACAATACCTATTACACTACATAGAAAATGTTGCGACTTCACTACGCATGTTTTGACAGCTACAAGGAAAATATATATTAAATCATAACAAAGTTAATTTGTTCCTATACAATAAATATAAAATAGAAAATTATAGTATGTAAATTATTTTTCTAACCTAAGTACATCACAAAATTCAAAATTCTAACTAGTGTGTGCATTTGTATCTGTCAACTCAAAGAGGAGCCACCACCTACGTCCACTGTAGGAACTTCCGAAGGCATTCAGTATTAGCAGCTGCCGAGTAGAGCAACAACTGGATTTAAACTAGCAAAGTTAAAAAGTTGAGCATGATAGATAGATACAACGAGATAAAGCAACACATTAAATAGCACGTATAGGTTCACAGGATGGGTCAAAGAAAATCCATTGTATCCATCTACAATAGGACCTTCGGAAGGCATTCTAGAATTGACCTATTAAGCAGAGCAAAAACCAGAAATACAATAATAACATTTGTCTGCACAATAAGATGATGAAATAACTGTAAAACCATCGTCACCTAATAACCAATTAATCACAATATTTATTTAAAATTATACATAGTAAATGTTCTAAATATGCTAGCCCGTGCATATGCACGGGTTGACGACTAGTGAACCCTAGGCCTTGTTTCCTATCATTGCAATACCGTTTACGCTCACTTTTATCATTAATTACCTTGCTGTTTTTATATTTTCAGATTACAAAAACCTATATCTACCATCCATATTGCACTTGTATCACTATATCTTCGCCGAACTAGTGCACCTATACAATTTACCATTGTATTGGGTGTGTTGGGGACACAAGAGACTCTTTGTTATTTGGTTGCAGGGTTGTTTGAGAGAGACCATCTTCATCCTACGCCTCCCCTGGATTGATAAACCTTAGGTCATCCACTTGAGGGAAATTTGCTACTGTCCTACAAACCTCTGCACTTGGAGGCCCAACAACGTCTACAAGAAGAAGGTTGCGTAGTAGACATCACCCACTAAAGTTTGTACATGTCTTTAGGCCAAATTAGATAATTTGAGCCCATTACGACGAGCAATTATGCACAGGACCAAAACCGATCAAGCAAAGGTACGACATACAGGGAAAAACGTTGCACATCCAGCATATATTACAGGAAATTACATCCACTGGGCAATCAAAGATTGATGCCAGTGCAAATAAATGAACAGAACCTAACGATCTACAACGTCACAATCTGCACGGATGACGCCCATAAGCATGTGGGCAAGTTCTTGCTGCTTTGCTACACCGCTCTCAAAACACTGATCAGTTGTTGTGTCGCACGACTCTGCACCTCTGATTCCTCCACCATTTCCATCATTCCTTCAGCCATTAATTGGTTCACAAACATAGATTTTTTACGTTGCATTCGAGTCAGAGGATATTGAACAGATTCAGATGGCGATTTTGGCAGGCTTGTATTATTGATAGTGGAGAGTGTCTCAATCACTGCATCATAACATAAATTAGGAGGGGAACCAAACAGATTAATCATGAGTTATTGGCATATTACCTAGCCTTTGTCTTCTTATCTTCAGCAGCCTGCACCAAATTAAGACACTAGCATTGCTATCATTGGCCAAGTCAGATAATAGAAAAGCAGCATTGGCACAACGAACGTTTGGGCAACTAGCCAACACCAAATTAACACAATATGGCATAGCTATCATCAGCCAGGTAAGGTAATACGAAAGCATCATTGACACAATGAATGAATGGGCAACCAGAGCAGCACTACAATTCAGTAATGTGCATGATATGAGATAGTACACTCATGCAGCTCAGTATGCAAAACTACCGTGCAATTTTCTTTACAAAATCAACATTGACGCCTTTAACAGTTTGCTACAATTAATTTTAGATCAGATAAAGGTTGGATTCACGCCGATTAACAAAATACATGCTGATGTAAAAATATAGTGATATACAACAGGTACTTACATCAGCATTGGAGCACAGAGAATTCCCGCAAGATATTTTCCTCAAATACAATCCCAATGAAGGAAGTCTTCTATCATTTAACCTTATTTTCTAAAAGAGAGATGGGTAAGAAACATGTAGAAAATATGATCATAATGCTATAAAATTTCATGATGCGAGGATACGCACACGCTTCTTAGAATGGAGTTGACATTCTTTTGTTGGACTGGAGCGGACTAGTTCTTTGGCCACTGGAATCTGCTTATTATCGCTGGGAGTTGGGTTTCTCTGTCTTTGGAGCAGTATCTATGAAAAATGGAGTTGGTTTATTATCTCCTGGCGTTTGGATCTTTTGCAAAGACCTGGTTTGTAACCCTTCAGATTCTAACATAGTTGTCTTCCCCTCGCATGCCTTATATAGAAGAATGGTGCTTCAATTATAAAACATGCTACAACAGAGATGGAATAGGTACTGAAGAATAGAAAGGCATGACATATTGACATGTATTCCCGCCATCCAGAAATGAATGGATAGGTCTAGGCGTATTTCAGTTCTAGATACATCCAGTTTTATCCATTTATGCGACATGTAATCCGGACGGAGGGAGTATGATGTAAGAGCTAGGGATACGACGGGACAACACAGTAAAAAAACACTTAAAACACACTGCATAACCAAAGTAATCAAACCCACTGATATGAGATAGTACACTCATGCAGCTCAGGATGCAAAACTACCATGCAGTTTTCCTTACAAAAATCAACATTGTGGTCTTTGATCATACATTTTGCTACAATTAAATTTAGATGAGATAAAGGCTGGATTCACGCCGATTAACAAAATACATGTTGATGTAAAAATATGGTGATATACAACAGGTACTTACATCTGCATTGGAGCATAGAGAATTCCTGCAAGAACCTTTCCTCACAGACATTTATACCAAAGGCAGAAATTCTTCTATCTGTTAAGCTTATTTTCTAAAAGAGAGATGGGTAAGAAACATGTAGAATATATGATCAGCATGCTATAAAATTTCATGATGCAAGGATACGCACACGCTTCTTAGAATGGAGTTGACATATTTTTGCCGGATCGAGCGGGCTAGTTCTTTGGCCACCGGAATATGCTTATTATCGATGAGGAGTTGAGTTTCTTCGTACGGAGCAAGATCTATAAAAACTAGAGTTGGTTTATTATCTCCTGGCGTTTGGATCTTTTGCAAAGACCAGGTTTGTAACCCTTCAAATTCTAACATAGTCGTCTTCCCCTTGCATGCCTTGTATAGAAGAATGGTGCTTCAATTATAAAACATGCTACAACAGAGAGATGGAATAGGTACTGAAGAATAGAAAGGCATGACATATGGACATGAATTCCTCCATCCGGAAAAAATGGATGGGTCTAGGCATATTTCAGTTCTAGATACATCCTTTTTTATCCATTTCGGCAACATGTAATCCGGACGGAGGGAGTATGGTGTAAGAGCTAGGGATACGACAGGACAACACAGTAAAAAAACACTAGTTGAATGTAACATTGTATGCTAGCGGAATACGTACAGAAAAAACAAAGGCAACATACATGTGTATGATTGGGAAACTAAGAAGGCATGACATATTTGCATGATCAGCATGCTAAGCACATGGCATTCCAACAGAGTAGATACACTCCAGGACATTATATGCATTTTGTACCCATATCACGGGCCAAGTTAGAGCAAGGACCTTGTGGGGTGAAGAGGATTCAACATCTTTCTGCAAGTCTTCTGAAGAACTGCCTTTACATGTTCCATCATAATGGGTATCGTTGACATCAAGTTTATTGGCCTTTACATTGCTCCATGAGGTTCTTGTGGATATATCAGTGTGTGCAATTATATCTGACATGCATGGAAGACAACTAGTAGTTAGATTTATGTAATGAGTGCATGTAGTAGATGACATAAATAGTAGGACTGGGTTAACTAGCAAAGAATGTGTCTCAAAAACTAAAGGGAGAACATAGATGAAAGCTACAGAATATGTATCGCTTTGTATTCTAGATTAACTAGATGGCACACAAAAGTATTAAAGAACAACATAGGTAATACTAGAAGTGGAATAATACTATAATCACCAGCCTGTGGGATAGCACTGGCTGATGGCTGATAACTATGGAACAACGTTACCTAAAGAACAAGTATCTTAGCTGGACTATGGAATAGCGTTAAGTCCTGAACAAGACCCGTAAGAGATCAGCATGAATATACAGTGAAATGTGATAATCTATTTTCCATGCTTAGATGAATAACAAAGCCATAAATGTTGCACACAAATAAGATGAGGGTACAACCTATCTGGCCGCCATCCATAGGAGTGAGCATCATGTGTTGACTTGTCGATGGCCCTGCTGTTCTTGTGGTTGTCCATGTCGGGCATGCGTATTCGATGCAGGGAACTATTGAGTGGGGACTATAGCTCCCTTCTGGTGTATGCTTCCCTTGTTGGAGCAGCTGCGGTGAGCCAGAAGATGGTGTGGCTGAAGATGCAGATAACACATAATGTTAAGAACGACACATCTCTTTGATCTGAAGAAATACACTAAGAGATCAACAGCAAGGTACGAGAGTGGTCACACGTCTGTTGAATGGAGACTAAATTGGGGTCACACGATTTTATTTTATTTTAGTACTGTCCGATCTACGCCAGATGTCTTGATGGCCGTCTTGCGCCTCCCGGCTGACACTGTTAGGAATCTTCCCTGAAGAGCCAGCGACCAACGGCGGAGCAGCCTGCCTCCACCGTCCGTGGCCCCGGCCAAAACCCCGCTCCATACTTCACCAGATCGCTGCTTGCGCCACCCCGGGCCAATCCACAAAGACTCCCGTCATCCAGATCCGGCGACGGCGAGATTTTCAACCCACGCAACTCTAAGATAGCCATCTAAGTGCTGCTTCCGTGGCGAACTTGCGTCCCGCACCCTTGCGTTAGACACCAGCCAACCGGCAGCCTAGGAGCTCCGCCTCCTCGAGGGGTGCTGCTTTCCATTGGGAATCGATTGGCCCAGAATAAAAATTCAGACAACTGATGCCTAAATAAAGTGATTTGAGATGAGGGTGCGACCTATCTGGCAGCATGGTGAAGTAGGCAGGTCCAGTTGCCGAGTCGGTGAGGCTAGCGCGGTTGCGGTGGCGACCGGCGGCAGGGAAACAGCGATGTCACGACGGTCGACGGCTACGGGGAAGCAGCGCCGGGACTCTGGACGGATCTGAAGTTGTAGCCGCTCCGGCGCCGTGAACAACGGCGGGGGTGAATCGGCCCCGGTACGGTTCATGCGGATGTCGTCGAGGCAGCTCCAGCAGTACGGAGTAAGAGGCACATGGCCGAGTGCACGACGGCAAATGGACAACGTCTCTGGCATTAGGGAGGAGGGCGGCTGTGAAATTGGTGTGGTGGGGGCGCCATGGAGGAGGGGCTGAGGTTTCGCAGCTCGGGGGAAGGGAGCTTCCGGGGATAAGGTGATTTGGTGCCCACGATGTATGAATGAGGGGGGAGGGTGAATTGGGAGGGGAGTGGAACCACGTTTTACGGACACATTTGTCTGAAATGTGAAGGGGAGTTACAGTTCTACCCCTGCCTTTAGGATTCTCGGCTTGGGTCTGTGTACTGAGGGTCGGGGATAGTAGAGTAACTTTGCTTCTCCCCAAATAGTGGGCGGGAGCGATTTCGGGCGAGGAGGGCGTGTTTTGAAATATAGTGGGCGCGAGCGATTTCGGGCGAGGAGAGCGTGTTCTGAAATAGTGGGCGCGAGCTATTTCGGGCGAGGAGAGCGTGTTTTGCCGACCATGGTTTATGAATTATTCGGCACATGTCATTTCGGCCGAGGAGAAGGTGCGCTTGGATGAAGTTACGAACCTACCCTCGATGTACAACGGGCCAATTAATGTGTGTGTCCCACATAGGACGGTAATTTCGCCTCCCATTTATTTGCTCAAAGCGAATTCCACCGAAAGCAGAGGATGTTTAACGGTTCGTTCAAAATTTGGGAGAACGAGCATCCACGTCTACCTTATCGAGGGAGTTCCGGACTAGGGGTGTCCGGATAGCGAACTATCATCATCGGCCGGACTCCAAGACTATGAAGATAGAAGATTGAAGACTTCGTCCCGTGTCCGGATGGGACTTTCCTTGGTGTGGAAGGCAAGCTTGGCGATACGGATATGTAGATCTCCTACCTTTGTAACCGACTTTGTGTAACCCTAGCCCTCTCCGGTGCCTATATAAACCGGACGGTCAGAAGTCCATAGGACGAACAACAATCATACCGTAGGCTAGCTTCTAGGGTTTAGCCTCTTTGATCTCGTGGTAGATCCACTCTTGTAACACACATCATCAATATTAATCAAGCAGGACGTAGGGTTTTACCTCCATCAAGAGGGCCCGAACCTGGGTAAAACATCGTGTCCCTTGTCTCCTGTTACCATCCGCCTAGACGCACGCTCGACCCCTACCCGAGATCCGCCGGTTTTGACACCGACATTGGTGCTTTCATTGAGAGTTCCTCTATGCCATCACCATCAGGAAGGATGCCTTTTCCCGTCTTTAAAGACGGCGCCGTCGTCAAGGGAGCTTTGGCCGCCGGCCAGACGATCCGGCTAGGCGGTTTTCTCATGACCGCCTGTTCGGCCACCGCCCCGACAATGACCTCTCAAGTCATTAAAAGCGATCTTCACGTCAGCTCGGAATTCGCCGAGCAGCTAGATCCGATTGAGCTCTCCTCCGTAAATGAGCTCTTGGATCGTGATCGCCGCTGGAGTCGCTACCGACTACGATCAGATTGGGCTTAAAACCGATCTCGAGAGAAATTAACTCTCCTGTGTTACCCACCACGTTGTCGTGGTAGAGGAACAATGCGGCGAATCTTCTTCTATGTTAAAATCCAACTATGTCAGATTCCGGATCCCTCCATGCCGGATTCCCATGGAGGATGGACGCCAATCAAATCTTGAACCTAAAGTCGCATCGGACCAGATTTGTTGGAAAGCGCCAAGAAATTAAGCTTCCGAATGCGGAAGCTTCTTGGCCTTCGAGCCTCGTGATCAAGCGGGGTTCCGAACTTAATTCCACCCGCCCACCCAAACATAAGCGATCTATCTCAAATACGGCAAGAGCCCAATGAAACAGTACATCATTACTGGGCCTGATTCCTCCTGGTTATGAACAGGATAAAGGACTGCCGTGAAGAAAGCGCGGTTTCAATCTTCTGCAACAATTGCACGGACAAGGGAATCATAAACGCCATCAGTCGTCGCGAAGTTTCACGCCTCGCCGACCTAGCGACCATCTAACAAAAATACTGCGCGATGGAGAGTGCCTGGAAAACCGAAACTAGGTTTTGGGACAATCCGGCCTTGAATACAAACCCAGTCCAAAATAAAAGGGTGCTTCATACTCAAGCACCTGGGTTAAAAACCAAAAAGCAAAAACCCCCTAAGGGGTACGGAACCGTACTGGAGGGATGGCTCAATGGACCCTGCAAAATCCACAGTACGGAGGGCGCCACTCCAACACACAGCCTTCGAGCGTGTTGGATACTACGGCAGGTGGCCAAAAGTGGCGTAGGCTTTTTAGCCCCGCAACCAACCCAAAGAAGACCAAGACGGTATTAATAGTCTTCAAGACTTTCGCATCAAATAACATGCGGAAACGAACAATCCGCAGCCTCGCCAAGTCTACCAAGTAGCAACAACAAATCCATGGAGGACACGGCTATCACCTTAAACGCCAAATGACGAACCTAAATTCCGAACAGCTAGAGCACCAAATTGCATTGGTCCTCGGTCCGATAGTGGACGGTTTCCGTCTTACTAAGGTACTCATGGATGGAGGCAGCGGATTAAACCTCATCTATGAGGAAACCCTTCAAAAATGGAAATTGAGTGGAGCCGCATTGAGCGCAGCAGCACAACCTTCGTGAGGGATAATCCCTAGTCGAGAAGTACGCTGCACAGAAAAATCACACTAGATGAGTGTTCGCTCACGGACAATTACAGGTCCGAGGAGGTCACGCCCAAGTGGCCCCATTCGGCAGCGGATATCACGCTTTGTTAGGGAGAGAGGCATTCACAATCTTCCAAGCTATACCCCACTACGGGTACATGAAGCTCAAAATGCCCGGACCCAATGGGATAATCACTCTCGCCAGTGATCCAGATACTGACACTCAACTGAAAATAAGACAGCCGCACTGGCCCTAGAGGCATTGTCGAAGCCCTAGCGGCAGAGGAACTAACTACGCTGTGCTCCAGGGTGGATAGGGACGATGTGATACTCGATAAGAGGTCCAAGTCCACCTCTTTTAAACCAGCAGACAAAATAGTCAAATTTCAGGTCCATCCAACGGACCCCACAAAGACGACCTCCATTGGGGCACAATTAAGTCCTGATGTTGAAGCCGCACTACGAGAATTCCTTCGAAAATTGGGACATTTTTGCTCGCATCCTTCGGACATGCCAGAATCCCACGCAGCCGGGCAGAGCACAGCCTAAATATCCTAAAAGGATTCAAGCCAACAAACAAGCTCTTCACGATTTTCCGAACCCAAAAGACAGGCAATGGGAGAGGAGCTAGCCAAACTCTTAGAAGCCGGATTCATCAAAGATATAAAACATCCGGACTGGCTAGCCAATCTAGTAATGGTACCAAAAAGGACAAATCATGGCGCCTCAAGGCCGATTTTAAAGACCTTAACAAGGCCTGTCCAAAGGACCCTTTCCCCTCCCTCGCATCGACCAAATCATCGATGCTACCGCAGGCACGATTCATTGTGCTTCCTCGACGCATACTCCGGATACCATCAAATCAAGATGGCGGAAAAAGATCAGGCCGCAACGGCATTCATTACTCCATATGGGCCATTCTGCTTCAACACAATGCCCTTCGGACTCAAAAACGCCGGCGCAACATATCAGCGCATGATTCAAACATGTCTGGCTACCCAGATAGGCAAAACAATAGAGGTGACATCGTGAGACGATGTGGTCGCCAAGACCAAACACATCGGAACTCTAGTAGAAGACTTGAGGGTGACATTCGACAACCTCCGAGCATATGACATTAAGCTCAATCCGGAAAAATGCATCTTCGGCGCATCAGCCGGAAAGCTCTTGGGCTTCATCGTATCCGGTAGAGGAATTGAAGCAAACCCGGCCAAAATCCGAGCTCTATCACAATTGGATATTCCAAAAGACCTCAAGTAGATACAAAAACTAACCGGATGCATAGCGGCCTTAAGTTGCTTCATCTCCTGTTTGGGAGAAAAGGTTTCGCTTTCTACCGCCTCCGCGCACCGAACATTTCGAATGGACGGATGCTGCCACAGCCGGACTCGGAGAAATAAAGGCCATCGGCAACAAATCTGGTTACGGCGCGCCCAACCCGGGCGAACCTATGTTATTATATATCGTAGCAACACATCAAGTTGTCGGGCCGGTACTGCGTCGTTGAGCGAGAAAGCGAAGGGCACCTGATTCCCTCTTCAAAAACCAAAGTGTACTACGTATCCATCGTTCTAACTCCATGCAAATCCCGATACCCACATTATCAAAAGATAGCGTGTCACGGTGTTCATGGCATCCCGGAAGCTGCGACACTACTTTCAAGAGTGTTCAATAACTGTGGCCTCAAGTACCTCTCAACGATATTATAAACAATCGCGACGTAACGGGCAGGATTGCAAAATGGCCTATCGAGCTCTTACCATTTGACATAACCTACAAACCACGGCGAGCTATAAAGTCGCAGGTTCGTTGACTTCGTCACGAATGGACCGGCCGAACTCCCTAAAGAGTACGGCGTACTCTAACCGGATCATGCATTTCGACGGATCCAAAATGTTGGCTGGCTTGGGGTCAAGGCGCTGCTCGACGTCCAAGAATCGGAGACACAATCCAATACGTACTTCAAATAATGTACATGGACTCCAACAACGCAGCCGAATACGAGGCCCTTCTACATGGCCTCCGGATGGCAATCTCCATGGGCATTCAACGCCTAGAGGTGCGCGGGGATTCAAACCTCGCAATATCCCAAGTAAATGGAGACTTTGACGCTAAAGATCCAAAATGGCAGCTTACCGCAACGCCGCCCTTAAAATGTCAGCTCGGTTCAAGGACTTGAATTCCACCATGTAGCCCGGGATAATAACCAGCAGCAGACGTGTTAGCACACATCGGCGCTGAAACGAGACGCCGTCCTCCAAACATCTTCCCGGAACGGCTCTTTAAGCCATCAGATTATGGGAAGAGGAGTCCGAAAATAACAATCTGGAGCCAATGCATCACCTAACTCAGACCATTCTCGACACAATCGGCGGCTCAGCCAATGAAATAACACCTTCAAATTTCACAAAATAATGGCAGTAATTGCCCGTGGACAGAACCATTCCTAGCCTACTTAATGCGGCAGAACTTCCGAAGACCGTAATGAGGCCCACTGCATAGTTCGGCGATCTAAAGCCTACAAGGTCCATGAGGAGAACTTTATAAGAAAAGCACAACCGAGTCCTTCAAAGGTGTATCTCCGAAGAGGAAGGGCGAAATCTCTGGCTGAAATTCACGCCGACTCAAGTGGCACCACGCTGCAGCCCGGCCCTTGTAGGCAAGGCCTTCCAGACAGGATTTTATTGTCCCACACCTGGGCAGATGCTCAGACTTAGTCCAACGATGCGTCGGTTGCCAGCTCTTTGCTAATCGAGCCACATGCCACCCACCGCCTCAAAACTATACCCATCACCGGCTATTCATGGTCCGGGGCTTGACATGGTTGGACCCCTTAAAGGGGGAACCCACAAGCACAAATACTTATTGGTCATGGTGGACAAATTCACCAAATGGATTGAGGCCAAGCCGGTTAAAACGGCAGAATCCGGACCGGTGATAGACTTCATATCCGGGGTAGTACACCATTTTGGCGTCCCCCACAGCATCATCACTGATAACGACACGAACTTCACGGCCGGCGAGGTTAAACTCTGGTGCAAAAACATGGGAATCAAGCTCGATTACGCTTCAGTCTATCACCCCCAAACTAACGGTCAAGTCGAGCGAGCAAATGGTCTAATCATGAGCGGCATCAAACCCGCACTAGTGCGGTCCCTCAAGGAATCTAACACGCCTTTGGGTAGAGGAGCTCGACTCCGTACTCTGGGGCTGCGGACCACGCCAAACCAAACTCGGATTCACACCATTTTCATGGTATACGGTGCGAGGCAGTTCGCCTGCGATATAATTCATGACTCACCTCGTGTGTGCATGTACGAAGAAAGAGAAGCCGAGTTGGATCGGCAGGACAGTCTGACGCCTTAGAGGAGGAGCGGACGTGGCAAAGGCTCGTTCCGCATTTTATCGCCAGCAGGCTCAAGATATCAAAGCGTAGAAGCACGGGCCAAAACTTACAATGTTGGCGATCCTGTTCTCGCCTCGCCGGACAAGAAAAAGGACAAACTTAAGCCCAAGTGGGAAGGTCCCTTCATCATCGACCAAGTCCTGATCGGCGGAGCATACCGTCTACGTAACGCATCTGACAACCGACTCGAGCCGAACCCATGGAACGCAGCCCGTCTCCGAAGATTCTACGCCTAACGCCGGACTCGGAGTTCGTCTCACTCCCTCGTCCACCTTTATATTTTTTACTGTCTCTTGTCCTCCACCTTCCCACTTTTGTTTCAATACCTTTTATGGGCTGATTTGCGCTTTGTTCGCACACACTTGATGTGCTCCTGGCACTCATTATACCTGGGGCTTCTTTAATGTGCTTATTCATACGGGCTTCATGCCCAATACATGTGTCATACTTCCGCATGTACCTTTTATTCACCATTGTATGCATCGATATGACTTAAGTTTTGGCCAAGCTGGGTTGCTCGGCTCCTGTGCTTACCCCTCGTTCCCGATTGTTCGGCTAGGAGGTAAAGGAGCACCTCTGCGATTGTTACTACCGGTCACCGGATGTGTACCTCAGACCGGGTGAAGCCGAAGCTAGCGTTCTTAAGAGAATATTCGGTCGTTGACTTGAAAGATGATTTATTACTTACTTATTTATCCGCCCCAGATGCTTTTTCTGCTATTTTCGCAATCCGGCATTGCACTTTAGGGCATGCCTCCCAGGGAAAGGAACCCTTAACGGAACTATTCTCCCTGGAAGATGTTTCTTACTAACCATGTAATATAACATAACTAGTTGGGCACTTGTCTGATAAAGCAATTATGACCCCGACGCCTTGTCTCCATGCATGCCCCGGTTCTTTTATAACTGTAAGGGTATTCGGGCACACTCCGGACTGTTGGGTCCTGAGGTTGAAGCGAAACGGTCCGCAAAGACAAACGATCTACAATCCGGCTAGAAGGCACTTTACATGTCATTTCAAATTACATTGTCAAACCGACTGATTGTACTCCTCCTCAATCCCATCTAACAGGCTGTCTAATTTACTCCTGTTGGGAATATTTCGCGCCAGTTCTACTTGGCCGTACATCAAGCTCACAGGATCTCCTTCCCATCAGGCCCCGCAGTCCGACCTCGGCCATGTGGTTTGGGTCAGCCTTCGGTAACGCGTCTTCACCATGGCCCGAGCCTCCTCGGCGCCTGACGGCAGCCGATATCTTCCACAAACGGAGGCGTCGCCGTGCTCCCCTGAAGCTTCTCAAAGAAGCTCACCAAGGCCCTCGGGTAGGGAGAAGGATGGCCATAAAGCATGAACGACGCCACTCATCGCCGCCAAACATGTTCGAGCAATTGCACCAGCTCGAAGTTGGTCACCCGTTGACCTGTGCATTTCCTCCATGAGGCGACACAGTGAGCACACCTAAAGACATATTTCTGTCAATCGACTTCCTCGCCGAATTCTTCTTTTCAAAGGAATTTGTTCAAGCACTTACTATAAATGCCGCGAAGCCGCTGATTCTCCTTCATGGAGCTGCATACCTGGGCCCGAACACCTTTCAGCTCTTCTCCTCGCTGGGTGTGGGCATCTTGGAGCTTGTTTCTCTCCTGCTGCACCTTCATAAGCACCCTCTCGCCAGCCTTAAGCTGACGCAGTAGCTGTTGCTTGTCCGGATCTAGTTCGGCGCCCTCTGCAATATTATTGTCAGATTCACGCCGCACTTTGTTAAATAATTATCTTTTCAAAGTACGTCTTACCAGCGGGGGTCTCTATGGCTCCCCCTGTGGCGGCCAGTGCGGCCTCAAGTTGGGCCTTGCACTCTTGGAGCTCCTGGGACAGATGGGTATTCTTCTCCGTAAGATCCTGCATAATAATTGTTCCTTAAATCAGTTATTTCAACTATTTTTAGTCTCGGGGGCTACTGGCATATATAACTGTTAAAATTACTTACCCGTATGTCTTTCACATACTGCTCCGTAGCTCTGGTTAACCCATCTTGAGCGGCACGGAGGTGCGCTGCCTCCGCCAAAGGCATTTAACGCCTCCGGGGAGAAACACGCGTCACGAAGAACTGTCCGGCGACGCCTGTGATTCATGGCGCTCTCCACCTCAGACCGGGTGGCGGACAACCTGTCGGCATCCTCCATCGGAGGAGCGTCCGGCTCATGCCTTGTATTCGCCTCCCCTCTCGGACCATGCGTTGGAGCATGGCTGGCGGAGGCTTGATTGGCAACCTCTCCGGACACTGTCCGGCGAGCTCTATTTATAGAAAAGTTATGAGCATTAATATACCTCCTGGGGATCCTTCCCTTAAAAATAGCGGTGTTCGCATCGCTATGCGGCGACACTTTGGTTCGCGTCGCACTCCTCTTCCACCTGCTGGGCCGGACTGACCCTTGTTGGTCGGCCATCGCGGGTTTGGCTTCCCGCCTTAAAGGCACCTCCTGCGATGCACCATCAGTATGGGATGGTCAGAATTGAGCGCGGATCAAATGATGGTGTCAAGACCTCGGTCATAGTCACCTGGGAGGCCGGAAACAAACCGGGGTAGTCAGCCGTAATGGCGACTAGGGCATTGTCTATGCTACGTTGGTGGAACACCCCGTCAATCAGCTCCACCTTTATGTCCGAATCCTCTTCGGAGGTCGGGTCAAGGGATCGTTCCGGATCCTCGGGCTATGGAGTTAGGCTTCGTATGCCCTCCACGTCTCGGCGCAGCTCCTGCATCGAAATCACAGAGTAAGATACTTGACTTTAAAAGAATGGATCGGGTAGATGAACATCCGCTTACCCAGCTCCGAGGGTTATTCATAGAAAATCCATTCAACGGATTCGTGCGGAGGAAGTCCTCCTCCTCTCCCTTGTACAAGCCGGACAGGATCTTTGCCGATCGGCTGCCGAGCCCGGCCCTTTGCGGCCATGACGGGTGGCGCCATCTTCCCGTTGAAATCCCACATAGGGTGGCCCCTATATTGGAGTGGCTACACCAAGCATAATGCATGTGGCCATGACTCCAATCATGGTCAATCCGGAGGGCCAAGAACCTAATCCGCCCATCGATAATGGACGCCCTATCATCTTCCCGTTGAGGGCTCATGGCGCCAACCCAGGCGTTTCTTCAAGGGAGCATTGGTGAACTCCGGGAGGCCGATCCGAATCGATCCGGCAGAGGCGTCCTCCATGTAGAACCATTCAAGGCCGGTCTTGGACGCCTTCTTCGGGTGCCGATAGATATCCGGTCCCGGCGATGCGCCATATTTCGCTCCGCCACTTGATATATCGACCCCTCATGAGAACGGGTACGAGATGTAACAATCTCTTCCACAAGCAAAATGGGGCTCGATGCCCAAGAACAGCTCAAGAAGAGCTACGAAGCCCGCGATGTGCAAAATGGAGGCGGGCGTGAGGTGGTGAAGCCGAGTCCGTAGAACTCTAGGAGCCCCGGAGAAACGGATGTATGGGAAATCCGAGTCCCCTTATTAGATAGGGGACAAAGCATACCCGCTCCCCTTTGGAAGGGTTGGGGACGCTCTCCGCCTGCTTTCCACCCTTGTAGCTGGCTAGTCCGGCTCGAACCGGAACCATGAAAGCTGGGGGAAGATGTCCCTCGGTTTGGAGTGCCACCAGCTCGCTGTGTGGAACTGAGAATCTCCCCCAATCTCCTGGTTTAGGGCTGGGAGCGCGAGAGGAGGAGCCGCGTCGGCTATCCATGATGGAATGGATTTTGTCGAGGCGCTTGATGAGAACTTGCGGATGGAGGATGGTGTGAGCTGGATCTAGATCCTCACCTCTCTTATAGGCGTGCCTGCTCGCACGGCTAGGGGTAAAATGTAAAAATACCCCAGCCTTTCGCATTCGTACGACACGTGGAAGAAGGCCATTATTGGGCGTAGAAGCCAAGGAGCGCAACATTTATAAGGAAGCCGGACACTATTCGACGGGAACATGAAGTTTGAAGGGGAAGCCGCCTTGCAACGCCGAAGACAATGTACGCGCCGGACTGCTGTCAGAAGCCCGGTTCGAGGGCTACCGAGGAGTTCCGGACTAGGGGTGTCCGGATAGTCAACTATCATCATCGGCCAGACTCCAAGACTATGAAGATAGAAGATTGAAGACTTCGACCCGTGTCCGGATGGGACTTTCCTTAGCGTGGAAGGCAAGCTTGGCGATACGGATATGTAGATCTCCTACCTTTGTAACCGACTTTGTGTAACCCTAGCCCTCTCCGGTGCCTATATAAACCGGACGGCTGTAGTCCATAGGACGAACAACAATCATACCGTAGGCTAGCTTCTAGGGTTTAGCCTCTTTGATCTCGTGGTAGATCCACTCTTGTAACACACATCATCAATATTAATCAAGCAGGACGTAGGGTTTTACCTCCATCAAGAGGGCCCGAACCTAGGTAAAACATCGTGTCCCTTGTCTCCTGTTACCATCCGCCTAGACGCACAGTTCGCACTTGATAGGCCCATCTAAAACTCTATCTCCCTCCCTCGTTCTCTCTCCATCTCACGTGCACACGCACACAATCTCATGCCTGGCTAGCCAAGTATGATGGTCTCTCACTCAATTGTAGGCACACGCAGTCCCCCCTATATGTATATGACTAGCTAATCTTAGTCTCCATCACAAACATGTGCATGGTCTATCTCGATTTCTCTCGGGGCATCTTTCTATCGCAAGACGCACCTCCTCGATCTCCCACCCATATAGTCCCCTCACAATCTCGAGGGGTCTCTATCACAAACACACCCTCTCGCCCTCCCCATGCGTCCATGTTCTCCATGTGTCCCTCTCGACCTTTGTTCCTTGTTGGCCAGACCTCTACTGGACATGTGCTATAGGGGTGTCTCTCTCCGTTGCAAACAATCACACACTAGCTATCTTCGTGTATCTCCTCGCCTCACTTTTCTATATCGGAGATGCATGCGTGATATGTTCGCCTAAGAAACGAAAAAACACACTCTCTCTCTCTAATTTATCGTTTGTTGTCACTCTTTCACACACATACTCTTTTTGCACACTTACTCATTCTCCTTCACACGCACTTGATCTCTCTCGACTTAGGCACTCTCCTTGGTCCATAGCATATTGATTTATTCAAAAGTCAAACATCACAAAGTTTGACCATGTAAGTGGAGAAAAACAATTACATCTAGAATGGCAAACATATACCATTAGATTCACCATGAGATGTAGTTTCGTATGATGTATCTTTGGTATTGAAGATATAAATAACATTTGTGTAAACCTGATCAAAGTTTCCAAAGTTTGACTTCTAAAAAATTACATGCACTGCATTATCGAGCGGATGGAATATCTCTTTCCCCCTCTCAGCTATCTGACGCACCACTCAGCATTATCGGGGCTCCTCAATCTCTCTCAAACTTTATATCTCCCTCGTTCACACATAAACATTTCTCGCTCGCGCTATACATATAGACCCATCCAACACTCTCCGCCCTTGTTCTCTCTCTATGTGACACGCACCCCCTAATAAGTACCATAATCCTCACTCCATCATAGGCGCAAGCACTTCCCCTAAGTATGATTATATCTCACTAGCCATCATGAACACTTGTATTGTCTCCTTCCATCCATATGTCTATCTCGATATCTCTCGGGGTATCTTCTATCGCGCACACACCTTGTCACTCGATCTCCCACCCATGTAGTCCCATCACGATCTCCAGGGGACCTCTCTATGACAAACATACACTCTCTCCTCCCCATGTCTGCATTTTCTCCGTACGTCTTGTCGGATTTCGGGTTCCGGCAGACCCTTGAGGTTCGAACACTGGGGTGCGCGCGGAGATCCAACCCCCCACCGTCTCGCACCTCGCCGAATCGCTGGGACCTAAACTACTAGACAGAACAGCACAAGAGACACGAGATTTATACTGGTTCGGGCCACCATTGTGGTGTAATACCCTACTCCAAAGGTGTGGTGTGGTGGATTGCCTCTTGGGCTGATGAGGAACAATACAAGGAAGAACAGCCTCGTGAGGGTCTGTTCTTGGCGGGTGCGATGAACTGCTAGGTGGTGTTCGCCGCTCTACCCATCGTTTCTTGATGAGGATCCGGATCCCCCTGCCCTGGGGGTGGCTACTCCTATTTATAGGCGAAGGCCCTGGGCCTCTTCCCAAATATTGAGCGGGTACACTTATCCTGACTAAAGTTGGTCCTCGCCTGCCAAAGGCTCTGGTGATGACGCCTGCTTGGGCTCCACAATGACTCCCTTCCAGCCGTTGGGCTGGTCTTGGTCTTGTTGCAATCAAACGGATGCCTTTGCTTGATGCTATCGCTGCGCTTGCTCCTTTGCACCAAAGAGGAAAGGAGGACATCGCGGCCGGGCGCCCGATCGGGCGCCTCTTGGTCGCCATGGCTTGCGCCATGGGCACCTCGCAAGGTACCGCCTTGAACTCTCCGCCTCCTCATGAGCCACCGACGAGGCCGTGCTCGAGGAAGCTCCTTGTCGTCCGCCCCGCGAGTCTTGTCCACTCGCTAGGGTCTTGAGCTTGCGTTGATGAAGATGGGCCGTGCCGGGCCTCCTTCGAGCCACGCCGCAGGCCGCATGCAGGCAAGTCGGGGGACCCCTGCTCCCGTGAACGCCGACAAGAGCCCCTGGCCCACGGCGCCCGAACTTGGCCGAGCAGAGAGGCAAAAGGGCAAGTGCGGTTGCCACGGGCCCTAACAGCTGCGGCCTTGGGCGACGCGTGGCGGTTGATTGGACGCGTGCACCGCTTCCCCACGATGCCTCGGTAACCACCCGGATTCGACAGTCCTCGCATGCGTAGTCGGTCATGATTATCGGTGATCGTGGAGGCCGACGGTTGGCCTTCGCCGGTTATAAGTACGGATCGGCGCGAGCCCTTCCAGTCTTTCCTTCTGCTTCTCCTCCTCCTCGTTTCGCCTGGTTGCCATGTCTCCGATCCGCCGTTCTCCACGGAAGAGAAGGGAAAGGCTCCTCAAGAGGATCCCGACCTGCTCCCCCAAAGAAGCGGCTTGCCCTCCGTGTCGTGGCAAGAGCGCCGCCAGAGGCGCCCATGCCCCGTGCGAGCGGCCGCCACTGTGGTTCCTCGTTCCTTGTACGCGCACATTGGCGGCTTTGAAGGAGGCGACGCCGGGCGCCATGAGCGGTGATGCCGCGACGACGCCGGGCGGTCACGGTGTGCGTCTTCCTCGCGCCCACGCCGAGGCTCGCCGGAGTTCGTGCTTCACGCCGCCACGCCTCCTAAATCTTGGATTCGTCTTCCTTCTTTCTTCGCCTCCGTCGTCCAGGGGGAACCCTCGACTCGCTGCAAAGACGCCGGCTGTGGCACCCTCGCGACCGGGGCAGAGGTCGCGGTAGTTGCCCCGGGCGAGGTCTTCATGACTCGAGGCTGGGGCGAGGTCGCTCGGATTTGCAGGACGAGGGGCGCCCTCACGCTGGAGTACGATGGTGCTTCGGTGGTGTCCTTCAAGGTCTTCGACGCGGAGGGTCGTCGGCTCGAGTGCTGCCCCGGGAGAGGTGGTCGGGATCCTGCTGTGGTGAGACAGAGGCCGGCCGATCGCCCCCATGGCTGCTCCTCAGGCGACGAAGCCGCCGGAGGATCCAGCGACTCCGTCGAGCTCTTCGCGACGCTGGAGACGAGTGACGACTGCTACGAGCCTCCGAGCCTGCGCCGCCCCGAGCAGGGCGGGCTCACAGTCGCTGCCGCCTGATCTGGATGGGGTTGGCGCTGACCGGTGGCCCACTGTTGATGATGGCATCTGCCGTGATGCTCCCTGTAGTTAGGATTCCTTAGGATGCGCGCCTTTTGTTCCTACGAGGGGCCAAGGATATACCCCACGGGGGCTTGTAAGATGTTTGTAGCTCCATCCGTCAATATAATCCTTTTTATGAAGCAGTGCGAGATGCTCATTCCGTTCTAGCTCGGGCTTCTCCTTTCAGTCCTCACGAGGGCCTCGATGCTCACGCCGACAGGTCCTAGTCCCAAGGAGGCTTCAGCCGTCATGGTATGCCGTGTCGCGATGCCGTGGTCAAGGCCAGGAGGTGAGCGGCCCGAGGTCCCGTGAAGAGCCCCCGAGTCGCGATGCTCGGGGGTCCCCTTGGCGCCAAGCAGCCATCATTCGGTGAGAAAGGAGAGCGACGTTGCTAACACGGGGTTGCATTGAGTGTGGGGATGGTGTTGCGATAACTAGTGTGTCCGGGGGGTGACTTATCTCGAGGGTCGGGACAATGCTTCCTGGTGCGGCGCTAGGTCCGTGCCTAGGCCGGCGAGAGATTGCGTGGCGAGGTCGTTTCGTGCTCCTTGGAGGGACCCTGCGGGTTCACCACAAAAGGAACAAGAGCTCGCCGTGGAGATCGTTAGTTCTGCCATTAGTTGCTTGGGAGAGGCGCGAGAGGCCTCGCGAGGTGTGTTGGGGCACCCGTGAGCCAAAGACAGGCTCACGGGCCCCACCTCAAGGCGGGTTGCGCCTGCCTGGGCCTTATCTTCGAGTGTGTTCCTGCAAATTTGGCCAGATGCCGGAGCTCTACGTCTTCGGGTCCCGGCTCTCGGGCTGGTCTCAGCCGTCGCTGGCAAGCTAGGTCGCGATGCCATGGACAAGACCAGAGGGTGAGGGCCGGAGAGCCGGTAGGAGCCCTGAGTCGCGATGCTCAGGCACCCCCCCTTTAACGCGCAAGCTGGGTTAGATGACGAAACTCTACGTCCTCGGGTCTCGGCTCTCGGGCTGGTCTCAGCCGTCGCTGGCAAGCCAGGTCGCGATGCCATGGACAAGACCAGAGGGTGAGGGCCGGAGAGCCGGTAGGAGCCCTGAGTCGCGATGCTCAGGCACCCCCCATTTAACGTGCAAGATCCCGTCACCCGGAAAAAGGCACCAAATAACAAGCATGGTGGAGCGAGAGCATAATCCTAAGGAAAACGTAGGAAGGATACATGCCGCTGGGACAGGCCCGAGCGGCTTGGGGATGATTCAGCCGAGGGCGCCCCAACAGATAAGCTAATGACATGGAATGAAAGGGATACATGCCGCAGGACGGACCCACGCGGCCCGGGAATAATGCGGCCCTCAAGGTGCTCCCACCGAAACAAAACTTAAAGATGTCACCCGGTGATGTTGGGGACGAAGGGGTGTTGGTGTAGCAGACTCGGTGGGCTGCGGAGCCGATCCTCATGAGCCCCCAGCCCGGGGCCTCTGGAGGATCCGGAGGCGCCGGGCGGCTCCCCGGGGCCATCTCCATCTCCCTGTGGCTGCGGCATGCCCGACCTCTCGAGCCTCCAGATGGCCCTCATGAGATGCTGGTGCGCAAGAACTGCTTGGCAGGCCGTGAGGCATGCGCACGTAGGTGTGGGGCGGGCCTCATAACGCCCCACTCATGAGGGCGAGAGGCGCTCTTGAGACGCTGCCTGGTTGGGCCTGGTATGTCGATGCAGACGCTGCAGCCCACCATCCTCGCCTGGATGGGGGCCACAATGGTAAGGCGGCGGCTGCCCTCATGACCCTTGACCTCAGAGCTCCTGAATGGCCTTGGCTGACGAACTCCGAGGGTTCGACCCTCCTTGCCTTGCTCCCGCTATGGGAAACATGCTTCAAGCACGCCTCCAAGTGGTGCCCAAGCGCCTCCCTCGTGACCTTGGCGAGGTCGGCCCTCCGTGGGAGAGCCCCGAGACCGGCTCGAGGAGGCGCGTCGCGCTTCCTATGCGATGGAAGGAGGCTCCCCTGGCCGGGCGCTGGGCCTCGAGGGGCCTGCCTCATGAGGAGTCGGGCCGGTTGATGTCTTCTTCTTCTTGGGTGCGGCCTCGGGAGGCCTCGTCTTCCGTGGTCTGGGTCTTCTAGCGATGCGGCTGAAAGGCTCGCCTGTGGAGCACATCTGCGTCTCTCTCTTCACAGGCACCGTGATGACCCCGCCGCTTCTCGGCATCTTGAGGATGTTGTAGCCGTGGTGGGTTACGGCCATGAATTTGGCCAGCGCCGAGTACCCGAGGATGGCGCTAATGGCAAAGTAATGTGGGCGACGTCGAAGTCGATGAGCTCGGTGTGGTAGTTGTCGCAAGCCCCAAAGGTGACAGGAAGGCGGACCTGCCCGATCGGGAATGTGGAGCCGTCGGTGACTCCGGAGAAAGGCTTGGTTGGCTGAAGCTGACTGTAAGGCACTTGAAGATTGTTGAATGTTTCCACGAACAGGACGTTGAGTCCTGCCCCGCCGTCGATGAGGGTCTTGGTGACCAGCACGTTGCTAATGATTGGGGAACAAAGCACCGGGAGAACTCCGGCTGTGGCCGCGCACTTGAGCTAATCCGCTGAGCTGAACATGATGGCGCACGTCGACCACCTGAGAGGGCGCGCGGCCTCGAGCTTGGGGAGGACTGCATTCACTTCGCGGGCGAACTGCTTGAAGATGCGCTGAGAGGCTGGGGCTTGAGCTCCGCCTAGGATGCAGGTGATCGCACGCGGTTCCTGGAAGCCCCCAGCCCCCTCGTCCTGATGACAGTCCTCAATTCTCCTTGGCTGCGGCGGCAGTGGAGGGAGGCCTGCGTTCCCCTGCGGGCGATCCTCGCGAGGCTGATCCCTCCAGCCTCCCTCGCGAGGCGGGTCTTGCCAACGGTCCTCGCGAGGTTGGTCGCACCACCCTTGGCGCGGGCCGCGGTCTTCCCAGCGTCCTGCATTCCTTCCTCCTCCTCGGCCGTAGCCCCGGTCGCTGCGCTCGGGGCGTCTGCCGACCCTTCCTTTGCGTACGGCCCGGAGCTCTTGGCATTCATTGGTGTTGTGGGTGTGGAGGTCGTGGTACACGCAGTACCGACTGCCCTTGGAGGACTCGGGCTGATCTCTGCCTCGCTTGGTGTCTGGTTCGGCCGCGAGTACGGCAGCCCCCTTGCGATTCACGTCCTTGGCCTTGGACTTCTTTTCTTCGGGATCCGCGGCAGGCAGCTCGAGGAGGGAGAGGCGCCCCTCCTCAGCCCTGGCGCACTTGGTCGCCAAGTTGAACAGCTCCAAGGAGGTGCACAGATCTTCATGCATCGCCAACTCCTCCTTCATCTTGACGTCACACGCTGGCCGGAGAAGGCAGAGATGATGGCCTCCTCCGCTACCACTCGAATCTTGAGGCGCGTTGTTGAAGCGCCGGATGTACTTTTGCAGGGTTTCCCTGGGTTGCTTGATTCGGCGATGTCGCCACGGCGGGTGGCCGGTCGCGAAGTACCACGGAAGTTGGCGATGAAGCGGGTGCGCATCTCGGCCTAGGAAGAGATCGTGCTCGGGGCCAGATTCAGGAGCCAAAAGTGCGGGATCCGGCCCTGAGCGCCATGGGAAACCAGTTCGCCATGACCTTTTCATCCCCGTTGGCAGCTCGATGCCCAGCTCAGAGCTGGAGGAACTCCGTGAGGGTCACTGTGCTGTCAGAAGCGAGGAGGCAGGTCCGCTTGAACTTGGCGGGCCACGCGACGCCTTCAGAGTCGGAGGTGAAGGCGCGGCAGCCCGCCGTGGCCGCGGGGGGCCTCGGATGACAGAGAGCTTGGTCTTGTGGGCCTCCTTGCGCCGCGGCTGGGGGCAGCGCAGGGTCATGACATGCTGGAGCGGGGAGCGCTCGGGCAGCTTCTCGTGGGCGAGGAACTTCTTGACAGCTCTGCTCTTGCTGCGCCGGCGCCTGGCGGAGCGGGTTCCGCCCAGGGGCCACGCGCCTTGGGGCCAGGGTGTCTTCTTGAGGTGGAGGCGGCTGAGGCACCCCGGGAGCTTCATCGCCCGCGCAGGGCGGGGCGCGGTGCAGCGAGACGGATGGTGCGGGGGCGCCTCCTGCAGCGCGGACAAGCTCGGCGACTCGGTCGAGCCATTCTTCGTAGACGTCGTTGACGGGGCGGTAGCGCAGGAGCTCGTTTGCCGCGATGAGTGCAGCTCGGGCCTCCATGGCCGCGCGGGGCGCGCGTGACGAAGAACCAACAGGGGCGAGCGAAGGCGTGGCGGTGCGGCCGTCCCGCCTCATGGACGGGTGCTGGGACGATGCTTGCTGCTCGTTCCCCGCCGGGCCGGTGGCGGCGTTGACGGTAGGTGACGGGGAACGACGAGGGCGCCCGCCGACGGGAGCTGTCTGGGCGACATGGGAGGCGAGGGCGGCTTGGCGCTCGGCGCGGGCCCGACGGGCGTCGGACATGGTTGCGGTGGTCGGGGACGAACGAGGCGACGAAAGGCAGATTCCGGCGCACCCCTACCTGGCGCGCCAAATGTCGGATTTCGGGTTCCGGCAGACCCTTGAGGTTCGAACACTGGGGTGCGCGCGGAGATCCAACCCCCCACCATCTCGCACCTCGCCGAATTGCTGGGACCTAAACTACTAGACGGAACAGCACAAGAGACACGAGATTTATACTTGTTCGGGCCACCATTGTGGTGTAATACCCTACTCCAGTGTGTGGTGTGGTGGATGCCTCTTGGGCTGATGAGGAATACACAAGGAAGAACAGCCTCGTGAGGGTCTGTTCTTGGCGGGTGCGATGAACTGCTAGGTGGTGTTCCGTCGCTCTAGCTACTGGTTTCTTGATGAGGATCCGGATCCCCCTGCGCTGGGGGTGGCTACTCCTATTTATAGGCGAAGCCCTGGGCCTCTTCCCGAATATTGAGCGGGAAGGGCGCCAACAATTGGCCATTTTGAAGGGGAACCGCGGGTACACTTATCCTGACTAAAGTTGGTCCTCGCCTGCCAAAGGCTCTGGTGATGACGCCTGCTTGGGCTCCACAATGACTCCCTTCCAGCCGTTGGGCTGGTCTTGGTCTTGTTGCACCAAAACGGATTCCTTTGCTTGATGCTCTCGCCTGCGCTTGCTCCCTTTGCGCCAAAGAGGAAAGGAGGACATCACATGTCCGGCACCCGATCGGGCGCCCTTTGGTCGTCATGGCTTGCGTCATGGGCACCTCGCGAGGTACCCTGCCTTGAACTCTCCGCCTCCTCATGAGCCAGCCTGACGAGGCCGTGCTCGAGGAAGCTCCTTGTCGTCCGCCCATGAGGCTTGGCCCCTCGCGAGGGTCTTGAGCTTGCGTTGATGAAGATGGGCCGTGCTGGGCCTCCTTCGAGCCACACCGCAGGCCGCACGCAGGCAAGTCTGGGGACCCCAATTCCCAGAACGCCGACACGTCTCTCTCGACCTCTCTCCCTTGTTTGTCAGACCCCTCTTCGCCACGTTCTAGGGGTCTTGCTTTCTCGGTTGCAAACAACCACACACTATCTCCTCACCTTGCTTCCGTTGTCGAAGATGCATGTGTGATATGTTTGCATAAGACACACACGTTTTTTCTCGACTTTTATCGAGTGTTGTCCATGTCTCTTTCACACATGCACACACACTTTTTCACTCACTCTTTCTATTTCTCTCTCTCTCTCTCTCTCTCTAGTTAGGGACTCTCTCACGTCCATAAGCATATGGATGTTTTGAAAAGTCAAACCTCAGAAAAGTTTGACCAGGTATATGTGGAGAAAAACATTTACATCTGGAACGATCATTAGATTTATCACAACATGTACTTACTTCATACTATCATTTATCTTTGGTATTTTAGATATAAGTAATTTCTTTATAAACTTGGTCAAAGTTTCAAAAGTTTGACTTTAAAAAAATGTTGGAACTACATTATCGAACGGAGGGAGTAGCTCTTTCTCTCTCTCTCTCTCTCTCTCTCTCTCTCTCTCTCTCTCTCTCTCTGCTATCTCTCACGGGCTTCCCCTCTCACACGAACACTCTATACCGATGGATTATACGCTCACTGTGTCAGCATATAGCTCCGTATATTGTTTAGTTGACCGGTCAACCAGTCCACATGCTGCCTTGTCAGCTCGTGTTCTGTATCTTCATGTGCTGGCCCATGTGGCAGTGGGTGAAAATAAGTAAACTAGAGGCCCATCTAACACGCGGTGAAGTAAACAAAGTTGAAACCACTCAGGGTAGCACCCCGCACGCTAGTAAATTGAGGGCGCATTGAGGACACACTTCTTCCGCGTGGAGGACGCTCTCGCGCACAATTCACCACTGCGCGGCGGCATGCACAGAAGGACGCACTCGCGCACACCCAACACACAACACACACAAGCACACGTGTACACCGGCGTCGCTGCCGGTTGAGATGGACGATGAGGCATCCAACAAGCGGAGGCGGCTCGAGCCAAAACCGCATCCGGCGAGCCTGGACTTCATCGGCAGCCTCCCCGATGACATGTTGCTCGTCATCATCGGCCTCCTCCCCACCAAGACTGCCGTGCGGACCGCCCTGCTCTCCCGGCAGTGGCGCCCCGTCTGGCGCCGCGTCCCCCTCAACCTCACCGTCGACAGGTGCCTCTGCGACGGGGATTGCAAACGCATGGCCCCAGTCTCAAAGATCCTTTCATCGCACCCTGGGCCAGCCAGACGCCTTGACATCCACATGTTCAGTACCAACTGCAAGGTCCAACCCAAGTTCGCGAGTGGTTCTTATTCCCCACCCTAGATCAGCTCGAGGAGCTCAGCTTTGAAGCTGGACGATGTCGCTCTCTGCCGCAGTCCGCGCTCCGCCTCGCGTCAATGCTGCGTTGCCAGCCTTCAGCCTCGCTATCTTCCCAGATTAATGTCGTGCCGCCCTTCTTCTCCCTCAACTCAAGCAGCTCGACCTCTTCGACGTTGTCATCTCGAAGAAGGCTATGGAGCACCTGCTCCACAGCCTGTATCAAGGCCGAGTACCTTCGTCTTGAGCAGATCCACGGGTTCATTAGCCTCCACATCGCCTCGACGAATCTCTGATGGATTTATGTGTCGCTGGCCCCGCAACAAGACATCAATTGGGAAGAGATCACTCCAGATGTTCCATGTTATGGTAATTGAGAATGCGCCTTTCCTTGAGAGATTGCTTGTGTCGCATCTAGAAGGTCCAACAAAAATTAGGGTCATTGACGCACCAAATTGACAGCGTTGGTGCACCCGTCTGCCAAATTCTCCGAACTCTTTATTGGATCCGTAATCTTTCAGGTACAGCACTCATCTTCTTCTCCGTCTTCTTGAAATTCACATTTTTTTAATTTCTTCTTGATATATTTTCGACCATCTTCCAGAAAATGATTCCCACAAGCTTGACCCAGTCTATGCGCATAGTGAAGATCTTGGCAATAAAATCCATCGGCCCCAATCTGGATCAAGTTGTTGGATTCCTTACATGATTTTCGTGCACGGAGAAGCTACTCATCGAGGTGAAACTTCTTTCCTATTAGTAAACAATAATCACAACGTAGCTCAATTTTTTCGTAATTTTCCTAAATTACGATGACAAGTGTAGTGTTCAAAACTGCATCTACGCACTGCACCAAAAGAAATGTTTTTAATAATTTTTCTCACGTGATCACCTGCATCGTTTTTTTTTTGTTGTACTACTATAGTAGCCTAGGCTAGTCATAGTGAAAGTAACTTAGACTACTCCAGTAACTCTATGGTTACCCTAAGAGCAAGTACTACCTCCGTTCTGGTTTACTCTTCCTATTTTGTAGTATCAAAATTTGACCATAGATTTAACTGACAAAATGTTAATGCATGTCACTAAGAACTATATTGTTGGATTCGTATTTGAACATAATTTCAAATGGTGTAATTTTTAGTGACATGCATTGGCATTTTCTTACATAAATATATGGTTAAAATTTTATACTAAGTAAGAGGTAGTACAAAAGTGGGCTATAACGGCCCTCCACTATGTAGGACAAAACACGTGCCAAATTCACTTGTGATGCATTTGGCATCGATGCCCCTCCATTGCTCACCTGGTGCCCCAATGTGGATCACCTACTTTGCTCCGGTGCCAAATTAACCCACGCAATGAAAAAACACTTGCGTGGGAGAGAGAGAGGACTGAGGCAATAAAAAACACTTGTTTGGGAGAGTGAGAGGCTGGTGTAGTTGGTTTGATTGATTTGTTTATACATGTGGGTCTGTGTGCACAGCGGTGCCAACTCTCTCACATCGTGAGAGCGGTGCCAAAATGTTTTGATTTGACATCAATGCGTATTATGTGGCATACTTTTGCGAAATATGGCATCGGCCACATGGTGGAAGGCAACAAATGCCCAAGCTCTTCACGTACTCCTAGGTAAATGAGAGGAAAGAGAAAGAGAGAGAGAGAGTGAAAAATATCACTAGCCAGCCAACCCTATCGTATGAGCGAATGATATTGGTACCTCTTGATGACACGATAATCTTATACAGCCAGCTGCTCTAATATGTTGTCTTCTTTTGCAGATAAAAAATGACCCGGAAGTGAAAAATGTGCTACACTATAACAATCTCATCGAATGCCTTGATCTCCATCTTACAGAAATTGATTTGATCGACTACCGAGGCAGCACATCTGAGATTAAATTGGCCAGGTTCTTTGTTCTGGAGGCAAGTGTGCTCAAGGTAATAAGATTTGGCGTTCTCTGGTGCAACAATGAATGGCGTGCTGATGACCGCAACCGTCTAAGCCTAAATGACAAAGTCTTCGCAGAAGCTGAATTTGTTTTTGAAACATCAAGTGGCCAGAGACTCGAAAACTTATTTGCGCATTAGTGACTTGTCACGGTGGTGGATTTTAGTTTGTACGATAATGATGCATCCAACTAAAGTAACGAAATTTCTTACGTAAACTTCCTAGTAATTCCCTCTTCGTAGGTGCAGCATTACTCCTAACATTTGTAATATCAGTGTGAAACTTGTAATATTGTCGTGTCCTATTCCTGCGTTTTCAAAATCCTGTGAATCAAACAGGTCCTGAGTTGGTGATGCTGTTGTGTCTGCCATCTTTCACCAATAGCCATCAGATCTAGATCTGACGCATACAAACCAAACTTCTCCAGTTTTGCAAAAAGATGCCCGCACTTGTTCCCTATTTACAAACAACTCATTGTCTCTCACAATCAGCCTTATCTCTGATGTCTACTACGCAACCTTCTTTTTGTAGACGTTGTTGGGCCTCCAAGTGCATAGGTTTGTAGCACAGTAGCAAGTTTCCCTCAAGTGGATGACCTAAGGTTTATCAATCCGTGGGAGGCATATGATGAAGATGGTCTCTCTCAAGCAACCCTACAACCAAATAACAAAGAGTCTCTTGTGTCCCCGACACACCCAATACAACGATGAATTATATAGGTGCACTAGTTCGGCGAAGAGATGGTGATACAAGTGAAATATGGATGGTAGATATAGGTCTTTGTAATCTGAATTTATAAAAACATCAAGGTAACAAGCGATAAAAGTGAGCGTAAATGGTATTGCAATGCTAGGAAACAAGGCCTAGGGTTCATACTTTCACTAGTGCAAGTTCTCTCAACAATAATAACATAATTGGATCATATAACTATCCCTCAACATTGAACAAAGAGTCACTCAAAAGTCACTAATAGCGGAGAACAAACGAAGAGATTATTGTAGGGTACGAAACCACCTCAAAATTATTCTTTCGGATCGATCTATCATAGAGTTTGTACTAGAATAACACCTTAAGACACAAATCAACCACAACCCTAATGTCACCTAGATACTCCAGTGTCACCTCAAGTATCCGTGGGTATGATTTTACGATATGCATCAAACAATCTCATATTCATCTATTCAACCAACACATAGAACTTCAAAGAGTGCCCCAAAGTTTCCACCGGAGAGTCAAGACGAAAACGTGTGCCAACCCCTATGCATAAGTTCACGAGGTCATGGAACCCGCAAGTTGATCACCAAAACATACATCAAGTGAATCACGTGATATCCCATTGTCACCACAGATAAGCACATGCAAGACATACATAAAGTGTTCTCAAATCCTTAAATACTCAATCCAATAAAATAACTCCAAAGGGAAAACTCAATCCAATACAAGAGAATAGAGGGAGAGAAACATCATAAGATCCAACTATAATAGTGTAACATCCCAAAATTCTAAATTTTGGAATGTTATATTGGATAAATAACTATGCTTGTTGTCTGATTGTTTGTTTGATGGATTGAGTGAAATTGAGTGGAATTTGAAACTTTTGAAAGTTGGATGAGAGGGAATAAAAATGACTTTCCCAAAACTATCCCCTTTTGTCCTTTTTGGATCTCAATGAATTCAATTCCATTCCAACACCAAAACCCTAGAGTGAAGATGAAATGACTTCTTCCATTTGAAATGAAAAGGGTTTTGAAAAGATTTGAATTTCATTTGAGAATATTTCAAATTCAAAGCTTTATGCAACTCAATGATTTTCATGAGGGAAGATAAAATGACTTCTTCAATTATATGAAATATGAGTTGGAAGTTAAAGAGAATCAAATTGAAAGTCATTTGAAGGTATTTTGAAACTCCCCTTCAAATTTGGAATTATTTGGATTTTATTCAAAATTATTTTTCTCCTAAAAATAAATAAATGGAAATATGGGTAAAATGATTCCCTTCAATGCAAAATTAGGAGAAAATAAATTTGAAATAATTTTTGTATTTTAAAAAAATGATTTTGTTGGGTTTTATTGCAACAGCAACACTATTTGAGTTTTGTAAATTTTTGAGTATTTTATTTGAACTTGAAAAATAGTTCAGGTTGTAGGAAATCTTTTTCTGATCATTTTGATATATATATGTCCTATATAAAATATTTATTTTTATTATATTTTTCCCCTCTCTAATTATTCAAAAAAAAGGAAAAGGGAAAACCCCTGGGCGCCAGCCAAATTGCCCACCCGGTAGCCGAGGCCCACCAGCGCCACCACACTGCCCACGACGGCCGACCGAGCCTCGCCGAATCGGCTCCGATCGCCAACCGACCGACGCGCCGCCCCCTCTCTCCCCGACAGCGGACCCCACCCTCCTTCTTCCCCTCGCGCCGCCACCCTTGCATGCCCGCCACGGATCCTCATGAGATCCGGATCCCCCGAGATCCCCTCGCCGCGTTGCCCCTCGTCCAAGTCGAGGCCCCCGCCTATTTATACTCCCCCCTCGACCCCGTTTTCCCCCTCGCCCCCTCGCCCGACCTCTCCCTCTCGCCGCGCACGCTCGCCGGAGCAACCGAGCCACCGCCGCCGCCATTAACACCGCACCCGTCGCCCCGGCCACCCCCGAGCTCCATCGACCCCACCCCCGGACTCCCCTCGCCGCGCCGCACCCGCCGGAGGTCCCCGCCGACGCCCCCGACCACCGAGCCACGGAACCATTGCCGCCCGCCGTCGCCGCCGCCGCCTCGGTAAGTCGCCGGAGCCCTCGCCGCCGTTAGATCTAGGTCGGACGGCTTAGATTAGATCCCCCCGAAGGGGTATGTTATTTAAAATAAACCGGGTTTATTCCGATTATATCGGTTTAGTTAGGGTTTAGTTGAACCGGCCGACTCGGTTTAAATACTAGGGCGTAGTTTAGTTATTTAACGCCTGTATGCTTAGATAGGCCCATTAGCCCGTTTTTCTTTATTTTTCGTTTTCTGTTTTAACAGAATAGTTTCAGATTTGAAAAATTCATATCTTTTAATTTACTTAATATTTTTAAGTGATTCTTTTTTTGTTGGTTTGTAAATTTATTATAGTTTCTGTAGAAAATATAATTAGGCATGTTAAAATTATTTAAAATTGCTTTATTTTAGATTTAGACAGAATAGTAAATCTGCTATAGAATGAGTTAGGAATATTATTTTTGGGTGATTCTTTTTGTCACAACTTTGTTTTGACATTGCCTAACCGTAGGAATTTATTTGGGCATTTTAGGATTAATAAAAATAGTTTTAATCAGAATCATGTTATTCTTAATTAATTAACACGCCATCTGTTTTCCTATTGTTTTACTTAGCAAATAAATTTATTTTTCATGAGGGATAGATTATTCTAGGTTAGTTTCTGTAACTTTAGAGCATGAAATTTTATTTATAATAAATAAAACTTTTATTTTATTTTTCTTACTAGAATTTGCTTTAGGCCTAATAGGAGTTTTATAATAGATTTTAAGGTGATTCTTTTTGCTCCTAGTTGCTTGATGAATTCTTTTCTGTTAGGTAGCATAAACCCATGCTTCGGTTCTGTTAAGAAAAATTTTGTAGTGCAAAACTATTTCTTGATTGTTGTTGGATATGGGAAAACTTTGAGTTGGATTTCTTTGAGTTTTTCTTTGGGTTTTGGTTCAAGTGCTTTGTGTGTTATGTTAGCATGCTATTATGTTAGGTGGTCATATGTTGTATGCTTATTATGATTGTTGTTTGTCTCGGTAGAATTTCCGGAGTGCGTAAGCTTGCTACCACGAGTCCCTAGTTTTCGAAGATCGTCGGCAAGGCAAGTTCACTTTGACCATGCTTTCATACCTATGTTTTATTGCATTTAGTGGCATCTTTGCAACCACCCCTCAGTAGTGTTATTGAATCCTTGTAGTTGAGTAGTATGCATGAGGTAAGAACCCATCACCCATGTTACCAAGCCCGGGACGTTATTTATTTTAATGCTACGCTATAGTAGACGGGGTTTGGTATGAGTGCTTTCGAGTGGTGTGAGAATGGAGGATTTACGTCAATGACGACAACACCATGATGAAATCTGCAAGGACTGCATCTTCAAGGCCTCAAGACTTCAAGACTCGAGACAAGAATTCAATACACACTCTTTGGGTGAAGGACGGTTGATGGGCACCTGGAGAAACCAGTGGTTGGCGGGATGCATGGAGAAGCGCCATGACATCTTGCGGAAAGCTTCACCCAGACTCAAAGAGACGGAAGAATACTTCATGCCCGGAAGCTTACCCGTGCAACCGCAAGTCAATATGGGCTCTCGCTTGGTTGACCTTAGTTGTGACTGGCTGGGGACGGTGCTAGCAGATGTAGAACTACGGTAGGATTGGATGAGCACCGGACAGTGGTCGTGGGAACTCTTCTAAGACCATGTTTGGTCATCTTGTTCTCAAACACCACGAAGTGCGAGAACGTAAAGAGAGGGATCGAATCTTGCGGGTAAAGTGTACAAACCTCTGCAGAGGGTTCAAACCTAATCGATTAGCCGTTTCCACGGTTACGGACAATTTGAGCATCTGGACTTGGATCTATCTCGGAACTCTCAACACCGGATTGATAACTTAATTGTGGGCAACTTATGATGATTTTGGGCTATGAGACATCGGTTGGCGGAACCATGTCATGATAGAAAATTCCATAGTACAGACTTCATTTATTCCTTTGATGTAGGGAAAATAAATCCGCTTTTATGCAAACAAAACTCAGACACAGAGCCACAAAGCCATACTGCATATAGTATATTTTATCATCTGTTTTCTCTTATTGTGATCTTGCCGGTACATTCAATGTACTGACCTACAAGGCTGCAACGTATCATGTTGCGTATATTTCCTTGATGAGTAAGAGTTACGATACAGTGGTTACGGTCTACACTCAACCTGCCGATGGCGTTGATGGGACTCCACACCCGCTTGATTGTTTCATTGAGTGACTTATGAGGTATATATCAGTTTTACGTTATTTATACATGTGATTGCACTTTGATATATACATTGATGTCTTGTGTGTGCTGAGATATCGATCCGAGGATGGCACGGATACACGTAGGCTTGACTGTCTCGAGGTCGGGTCGCTTCTGAATATGGTATCGAGCCCATGTTGATATGGGACGTGACCTTAGAAAATGACTTAGTAATATGAAGATCCCAATAGGAATGACCTTTGTTTTGTACTACTCTCGTAACACCTGATTTCTTTTACTGAACCTTCCTTATTTCAAACTATAGATGGAGAGTTACATTCTGAACAAAAGAGAACACTACGAGAAGGTTCTCGGAGGCCCCTTCCTTGTGGAGCTAGTCAGGCTGCTGAAGTTACCGATACCTGAGATCAAGGCAACTAAGAGGACGTCTAGATCGTGGGGAGTCAAGACCCAAGTTTTTGGTCAGAAGAAGACCCCAAGATGGCGTACATCAGCTTCGAACTATAAATGGTGATCGTGATATGGGCATCAACACTGTCAGTCCATGATGCTATTGCACGTTTATGCTATCGCCATCGTGCTGCACTAAACCCACACTTCTTTGGAAGGATTGGATGGCGAAGTTTGATGGAGCAACTATTGCCTTGACGGAAGCGCAAAAGATGAAGTTCTCCCCACTTTTAGTGTACAATCAGGATCTAGAACAATACGTCAAGAATCTTCAGATGGACCTCCAGGAAGCCCTGTTTGACAATGAAGCACTACGAGAAGAGGTCAAGACTCAGAGGTGAAGGTAAACAAGCTGGAGGAGGAGAACCTCGAGATCTCGAGAATGCGTCGAGAACTGAAAAGCAGCAGGATCATGTCTCATGCCAAGGACGTTGAAATCCGTAAGCTCAAGGAACAACTTCAGGACATACAGTGGTCGCTACAAGAAACTCCGCGTCGACAGGAAAATCTAGCGAGAAAAATCGAGGAGATCAAGTCCACACGTAAGAAGCCCCGGTGGGGACAATGATCAAGTTCCTAATAAATTAGCTTAGTAGTATCCCACCATGAGAGAAATAAAGATGAACGCCTTCTCGATTTAAGTATCGACCATACCAATTTATGTGGGTTATGCGATCGTAGAATTGATTGAATAAATGAATGCTTGGTTGCTATTATTTTTTTGTGTTTATTGAATGGTTGGATAGATGCGATATTCGTAGGCTTGTATTTATTTCAACCATGAGAGATGTAAGTTACGGAAGAATGGTAGAAGGCCTTCATATGGGAAAAGCATCAGGAATTGGAAACTCCGAGCATTGAAGACCAAGAAATGAGGACTTAGAGACGAAACCATAGTAGAACGGCCCATTACAAACGGTACTTTTGAGCTAGGATTCTTTTGTTGATGGGTGGGTATTTGCTTTCTCTTTCTATCTCGACTGCACCTCAAATCTTGAACTCATGGACAATCGAACACCAAACTTTTCCGGAGACAATTGCAATTTCCCCATGGAGATACATTCTTTGTTCGAGTACCCTCTTATCCTACACATGCAGATGACAACCCTTTATGAGTCTTTCCTTAAGGGCCTCAAACGATCATGACCCTGACAAGTGATCATGATTACCCGAAGATCCTGAAGGACATGATGAAGCATATTCACCTTGAAGGAGATGCAGTCTACAAAGGCTATCCCTTCATGCAAAAGGGAGTGGAAATTTGGTATGTGGAGGTACACCTCCACCGTTCGAAAGGAGTTTGCCCAAAGATGATGGGGCAGTACTTTTTCATCTCACGTGTGCCACAAGCAACTTTCTTCGATGCTGTTCGTGAAGCAGCCATGGAAGCCATACGCCGATCGGAGAAATACTTGAAGCAAGACTCCGTTATACTCAGGAATACCTCGTAGAAGTGCATGCAGAGATGGTGGAGGTGAAGCTCAAGGCCACCACGATGAAACGGAAGACCTAAGACTTCAAGGCGCTTTGTCGCACAATTCCAGCTGACTAAAGAATCCTCGAGGAGGATAAATAAATAAAGTTGGAAGTAATGCCCCACCATACCAAATCATGTGGGTGGCAGCATTTGTAACAAAGTACTTTTTGGAATTTGGATTCACAAAAATGGTTAAGGATGTAATAAAAGATCGATATGAAAATAATGAGATTTATGGATAAACTAGTGCATTCTTTTGGTGTCGTAGTACTCCGTAAAGCCACATGATCAATGAAGAAAGAAATGTGTTATTCATGACGGTCCATAGAAGGAGGCTGGACAAAATAAGTTGGAATTTTGTATGATCGTCACCACAAGGGTATGAAGAAACAAAGTACTACTGGATTTAAAGGAGGTGTAATATGGAACAAGAGAGTTACTCCAAGGATGAGTTAAAGCTGCACTAGTGTTGAAATGGGCCATAACCCACAGGCCCAGGATTTTGAAAATGGAACGGATGTAACCTTGATAAAGGAATAAATTTGGAAGAATCAGTGATCCAATCAGATACGTTTACAGAGGAGGTTACGCAAAAACCCGAGAGTGGTGAAGTAACGATAGATGTTTTGTTTGGCTTGCTGAACCAAAGGATTTACTCGAACCCAGTTCGAGAACAAGAGAAATTCTGCAATGCTTGTGAGTATGCCCAAGTGTTAGAATACGTGATTCGATACTTACGTATGTGGTAATGATTCAAGTACGGGATGGATTGGCCCCCATACCGGAGACTTCTATCATGAACTATCATATGTTGATGGAAAATCAGAGAGACTTGAAAACCTTAGAAGAGTGTCGACGCGATAAGCCATAGAACCATAGAATGGTAGTACGATGGAACCCTTTACAGGCAACCGTTGCCAATCGTAGGTCATACGGTGAGATTCAACCTGCAATTCGTTTTCTGCAGGAGAAACCATTAATGGTAGACCACCATGAGTATTTCGATAGTTGTCTAGAATGGGCATGCACCTATCAGCTAAGACGATCCAGTCTTGGACGAACTTCAACTTTGACGAACCGACCCAAGATTTGGAGGAAAACCCTATGCTTCTCGGCTGGAAGAGCGTTAATGGAGGAGCTATTGTAAGATATGTGAAGGGACATACATTGTCGGCACTCCGGAGGAAGTACCTGAGTTTATTGGGACCGTAACCTTGTTTTAAGTGTGGTAGCACCCCCGACCTTCTCACCAAACGCTTGCTAGCGTAATTCCCAAACTCTAACCCTTTTCTTGTTAGCCTCTTCGAATCTCGAGGACGAGATTCATTTTAAGTGTGGTAGGTTTGTAACATCCCAAAATTCTAAATTTTGGAATGTTATATTAGATAAATAACTATGCTTGTTGTCTGATTGTTTGTTTGATGGATTGAGTGCAATTGAGTGGAATTTGAAACTTTTGAAAGTTGGATGAGAGGGAATAAAAATGACTTTCCCAAAACTATCCCCTTTTGTCCTTTTTGGATCTCAATGAATTCAATTCCATTGCAACACCAAAACCCTAGAGTGAAGATGAAATGACTTCTTCCATCTGAAATGAAAAGGGTTTTGAAAAGATTTGAATTTCATTTGAGAATATTTCAAATTCAAAGCTTTATGCAACTCAATGATTTTCATGAGGGAAGATAAAATGACTTCTTCAATTATATGAAATATGAGTTGGAAGTTAAAAAGAATCAAATTGAAAGTCATCTGAAGGTATTTTGAAACTCCCCTTCAAATTTGGAATTATTTGGATTTTATTCAAAATTATTTTTCTCCTAAAATAAATAAATGGAAATATGGGTAAAATGATTCCCTTCAATGGAAAATTAGGAGAAAATAAATTTCAAATAATTTTTGTATTTTAAAAAAATGATTTTGTTGGGTTTTATTGCAACAGCAACACTATTTGAGTTTTATAAATTTTTGAGTATTTTATTTGAACTCGAAAAATAGTTCAGGTTGTAGGAAATCTTTTTCTGATCATTTTGATATATATATGTCCTATATAAAATATTTATTTTTATTATATTTTTCCCTCTCTAATTATTCAAAAAAAGGAAAAGGAAAACCCACAGGCGCCCGGCCGAACCATTCCGCCCGGCCAAAGTAGGAGGCCCACCAGCGCCCATACGCCGGCCTGACAGCCGAGCCCCTCGCCCGAATCGGCTCCGCATCGGCCAACCGACCGACGCGCCGCCCCCCTCTCTCCCCGACAAGCGGACCCCACCCCTCCTTCTTCCCCCTCGCGCACGCCACCCGCCCGCCAGCCGGATCCCGAGATCTGGGATCCCCGAGATCCTCGCGCGTTGCCCCTCTTCCAAGTCGAGGCCCCGCCTATTTATACTCCCCCTCGACCCGTTTCCCTCGCCCCTCGCCCGACCTCTCCCTCTCACGCACGCTCATGAGCAACCGAGCCACCGCCGCCGCCATTAACACCGCACCTGCCGCCCGCCACCCCGAGCTCCATCGACCCCACCCGGACTCCTCGCCACGCCGCACCATGGAGGTCCCTTGACGCCCCGACCACCGAACCACGGAACCATCGCCGCCCGAGCCGCCCGCCGCCGCCGCCTCGGTAAGTCGCCGAGCCTCGCCGCCCGTTAGATCTAGGTCGGACGGCTTAGATAGATCCTCAAGGGGTATGTTATTTAAAATAAACCGGGTTTTATTCCGGTTAGATCGGTTTAGTTAGGGTTTAGTTGAACCGGCCGACTCGGTTTAAATACTAGGGCGTAGTTTAGTTATTTAACGCCCAGGGCGCTAGATAGGCCCATTAGCCCGTTTTTTCTTTATTTTTCGTTTTCTGTTTTAACAGAATAGTTTCAGGTTTGAAAAATTCATATCTTTTAATTTACTTAATATTTTTAAGTAATTCTTTTTTTGTTGGTTTGCAAATTTATTATAGTTTCTGTAGAAAATATAATTAGGCATGTTAAAATTATTTAAAATTGCTTTATTTTAGATTTAGACAGAATAGTAAATCTGCTATAGAATGAGTTAGGAATATTATTTTTGGGTGATTCGTTTTGTCACAACTTTGTTTTGACATTGCCTAACCGTAGGAATTTATTTGGGCATTTTAGGATTAATAAAAAAATAGTTTTAATCAGAATCATGTTATTCTTAATTAATTAACCAGCTACTGTTTTCCTATTGTTTTACCTAGCAAATAAATTTATTTTTCATGAGGGATAGATTATTCTAGGTTAGTTTCTGTAACTTTAGAGCATGAAATTTTATTTATAATAAATAAAACTTTTATTTTATTTTTCTTACTAGAATTTGCTTTAGGCCTAATAGGAGTTTTATAATAGATTTTAAGTTGATTATTATTGCTCCTAGTTGCTTGATGAATTCTTTTACATTAGGTAGCATAAACCCATGCTTGGTTCTGTTAAGAAAAATTTTGTAGTGCAAAACTATTTCTTGATTGTTGTTGGATATGGGAAAACTTTGAGTTGGATTTCTTTGAGTTTTTCTTTGGGTTTTGGTTCAAGTGCTTTGTGTGTTATGTTAGCATGCTATTATGTTAGGTGGTCATATGTTGTATGCTTATTATGATTGTTGTTTGTCTCGGTAGAATTTCCGGAGTGCGTAAGCTTGCTACCACGAGTCCCTAGTTTTCAAGATCGTCGGCCAAGGCAAGTTCACTTTGACCATGCTTTCATACCTATGTTTTATTGCATTTAGTGGCATCTTTGCAACCACCCCTCAAAGAGTGTTATTGAATCCTTGTAGTTGAGTAGTATGCATGAGGTAGGAACCCATCACCTATGTTACCAAGCCCGGGACGTTATTTATTTTAATGCTACGCTATAGTAGACGGGGTTTGGTATGAGTGCTCAGGAGTGGTGTGAGAATGGAGGATTTACGTCAATGACGACAACACCATGATGAAATCTGCAAGGACTGCATCTTCAAGGCCTCAAGACTTCAAGACTCGAGACAAGAATTCAATACACACTCTTTGGGTGAAGGACGGTTGATGGGCACCCTGGAGAAACCAGTGGTTGGCCGGGATGCATGGACAAGCGCCATGACATCTTGCGGAAAGCTTCACCCAGACTCAAAGAGACGGAAGAATACTTCATGCCCGGAAGCTTAACTGTGCAACCGCAAGTCACTGTGGGCTCTGGCTTGGTTGACCTTAGTTGTGACTCTGGCTAGGACGGTGCTAGCAGATGTAGAACTACGATAGGATTGGATGAGCACCGGACGGTGGTCGCGGAACTCTTCGGAAGACCATGTTTGGTCATCTTGTTCTCAAACACCTCAAGTGCGAGAACGTAAAGAGAGGGATCGAATCTTGCGGGTAAAGTGTACAAACCTCTGCAGAGGGTTAAAACCTAATCGATTAGCCGTGTCCCCGGTTATGGACAATTTGAGCATCTGGACTTGGATCTATCTCGGAACTCTCAACACCGGATTGATAACTTAATTGTGGGCAACTTATGATGATTTTGGGCTATGAGACATCGGTTGGCGGAACCATGTCATGATAGAAAATTCCATAGTACAGACTTCATTTATTCCTTTGATGTAGGGAAAATAAATCCGCTTTTACATAAACAAAACTCAGACACGAGCCACAAAGCCATACCGCATATAGTATATTTTATCATCTGTTTTCTCTTATTGTGATCTTGCCGTACATTCAATGTAATCGACCTACACGGCTGCAACGTATCATGTTGCGTATATTTCCTCGACGAGTAAGAGTTACGATACAGGGTTACGGTCTACACTCAACCTGCCGATGGCGTTGATGGGACTCCACACCCGCTTGATTGTTTCCATGGTGACTTATGAGGTATATATCAGTTTTACGTTATTTATACATGTGATTGCACTTTGATATATACATTGATGTACTGTGTGTGCCAGCATACTGATCCAGGGATGGCACGGATACACAGAGGCTTGACCGTCTGAGGTCGGGTCGCTACAAATAGCAAAGCTCGCGATACATCAAGATCGTGCCAAATCAAGAAGACGAGAGAGAGAGAGAGAGAGAGATCAAACACATAGCTACTGGTACATACCTTTGGCCCCGAGGGTGAACTACTCCCTCCTCGTCATGGAGAGCACCAGGATGATGAAGATGGCCACTGGTGAGGGATTCCCCCTCTGGTAGGGTGCCGGAACAGGGTCCCGATTGGTTTTTGGTGGCTACAGAGGCTTACGGCGGCGGAACTCCCGATCTATTCTACTCCTCGATGTTTTTAGGGTATATGGACATATATAGGAGAAAGAAGTCGGTCAGGAGAGACACGAGGGCCCCACGAGGGTGGGGGGCGTGCCTCCCTGCCTCGTGGCCACCTCGAAGCTTCCTTGACGTCTACTCCAAGTCTCCTGGATTGCTTCCGTTCCAAAAATAACACTCCCGAAGGTTTAATTCCGTTTGGACTCCGTTTGATATTCCTTTTCTTCGAAACACTGAAATAGGCAACAAAACAGCAATTTGGGCTCGGCCTCCGGTTAATAGGTTAGTCCCAAAAATAATATAAAAGTGTATAAATAAGCCCATTAAACATCCAAAACAGAATATATAATAGCATGGAGCAATCAAAAATTATAGATACGTTGGAGACGTATCAAGTATCCCCAAGCTTAATTCCTGCTCGTCCTAGGTAAATGATAAAAACAGAATTTTTGATGTGGAATGCTACCTAACATATTTATTAGTGTAATCTCTCTTTATTGTGGCAAGAATATTCAGATCCATAAGATTCAAAACAAAAGTTTAATATTGACATGAAAACAATAATACTTCAAGCATACTAACAAAGCAATCATGTCTTCTCAAAATAACATGGCCAAGGCAAGTTATCCCTACAAAATCATATAGTCTGGCTATGCTCTATCTTCATCACACAAAATATTTAAATCATGCACAATCCCGATGACAAGCCAACCAATTATTTCATACTTTTGATGTTCTCAAACTTTTTCAATTTTCACGCAATACATGAGCGTGAGCCATGGACATAGCACTATAGGTGGAATAGAATGGTGTTGTGGATAAGACAAAAAAGGAGAAGATAGTCTCACATCAACTAGGCGTATCAACGGGCTATGGAGATGCCCATCAATAGATATCAATGTGAGTGAGTTGGGATTGCCATGCAACGGATGCACTAGAGCTATAAGTGTATGAAAGCTCAACAAAAGAAACTAAGTGGGTGTGCATCCAACTTGCTTGCTCATGAAGACCTAGGGAAATTTGAGGAA
This sequence comes from Aegilops bicornis, assembly GCA_021605145.1. Taxonomy (NCBI): domain Eukaryota; kingdom Viridiplantae; phylum Streptophyta; class Magnoliopsida; order Poales; family Poaceae; genus Aegilops; species Aegilops bicornis. Next base: position 562,892,647 of record CM038669.1, on the reverse strand, counting down.
GCCCATCATTGGAATATGCAAACCAAGTTCTATAATGAAAGATTCCCACTAGTATATGAAAGTGACAACATAGGAGACTCTCTAGCATGAAGATCATGGTGCTACTTTGAAGCACAAGTGTGGTAAAAGGATACTAGCATTGCCCCTTATCTCTTTTTCTCTCATTTTTTTGGGCCTTCTCTTTTTTTATGGCCTCTTTTTTTATTTGGGCTTCTTTGGACTCTTTTATTTATTTTTTTCATCCGGAGTCTGATCCCAACTTGTGGGGGAATCATAGTATCCATCATCCTTTCCTCACTGGGACAATGCTCTAATAATGATGATCATCACACTTTTATTTACTTACAACTCAAGAATTACAACTCGATACTTAGAACAAAATATGACTCTATATGAATGCCTCCGGCGGTGTACCGGGATGAGCAATGACTCATGAGTGACATGTATGAAAGAATTATGAAAGATGGCTTTGCCATAAATATGATGTCAACTACATGATCATGCAAAGCAACATGACAATGATGAAGCATGTCATAATAAACGGAACGATTGAAAGTTGCATGTCAATATATCTCAGAATTGCTATGGAAATGCCATAATAGGTAGGTATGGTGACTGTTTTGAGGAAGGTATATGGTGGGTGTATGATACCGGCGAAAGGTGCGCGGTATTAGAGAGGCTAGCAATGGTGGAAGGGTGAGAGTGCGTATAATCCATGGACTCAACATTAGTCACAAAGAACTCACATACTTATTGCAAAAATCTATTAGTTATCAAAACGAAGCACAATGCATGCTCCTAGGGGGATAGATTGGTAGGAAAAGACCATCGCTCGTCGCCCACCGCCACTCATAAGGAAGACAATCAATAAATAAATCATGCTCCGACTTCATCACATAACGGTTCACCATACATGCCTGCTACGGGAATCACAAACTTTAACACAAGTATCTCTCAAATTCACAACTACTCAACTAGCATGACTCTAATATCACCATCTTCATATCTCAAAACAATCATAAGGAATCAAACTTCTCATAGTATTCAATGCACTTTATATGAAAGTTTTTATTATATCCCTCTTGGATGCCCATCATATTAGGACTAAATTCATAACCAAAGCAAATTACCATGCTGTTTAAGACTCTCAAAATAATATAAGTGAAGCATGAGAGTTCATCTATTTCTTGAAAATAAAATCTCCGTCGTGCTCTAAAAGATATAAGTGAAGCACTAGAGCAAACAACAAACTACTCCGAAAGATATAATTGAAGATCAATGAGTAGTTGAATAATTATATACCTATGTGAAGACTCTCTAACATTTAAGAATTTCAGATCTTGGTATTTTATTCAAACAGCAAGCAAAAAAATAAAATAAAATGATGCTCCAAGCAAAACACATATTATGTGGTGAATAAAAATATAGCTCCAAGTAAAGTTACCGATGAACGAAGACGAAAGAGGGAATGCCATCCGGGGCATCCCCAAGCTTAGGATCTTGGTTGTCCTTGAATATTACCTTGGGGTGCCTTGGGCATCCCCAAGCTTAGGCTCTTTCCACTCCTTATTCCATAGTCCATCGAATCTTTACCCAAAACATGAAAACTTCACAACACAAAACTCAATGTAAAACTCGTAAGCTCCGTTAGTATAAGAAAATAAAACCACCACTTAGGTACTGTTGTGAACTCATTCTAAATTCATATTGGTGTAATATCTACTGTATTCCAACTTCTCTGTGGTTCATACCCTCCGATACTACTCATAGATTCGTCAAAATAAGCAAACAACACATAGAAAACAGAATCTGTCAAAAACAGAACAGTCTGTAGTAATCTGTATCAAACGTATACTCCTGGAAATCCAAAAATTCTGAAATAAATTGGTGGACCTGAGGAATTTGTGTATTAATCATCTGCAAAGATAATCAACCTAAAATCACTCTACAGTAAAAAATGGCAGCTAATCTTGTGAGCGCTAAAGTTTCTGTTTTTTACAGCATGATCATAAAGACTTCACCCAAGTCTTCCCAAAGGTTCTACTTGGGACAAACACTAATTAAACATAAAACCACATCTAACCAGAGGCTAGATAAAATATTTATTTCTAAACTGGAGAAAGAAGCAAGGAACAAAAATAAGATTGGGTTGCCTCCCAACAAGCGCTAACATTTAACGCCCCTAGCTAGGCATGATGATTTCAATGATGCTCACATAAGACATAAGAATTGAAACATAAAGAGAGCATCATGAATAATATGACTAGCACATTTAAGTATAACCCACTTCCTATGCATAGGGATTTTGTGAGCAAACAACTTATGGGAACAATAATCAACTAGCATAGGAAGGCAAAACAAGCATAACTTCAAAACTTTAAGCACATAGAGAGGAAACTTGATATTATTGCAATTCCTATAAGCATATATTCCTCCCTCATAATAATTTTCAGTAGCATCATGAATGAATTCAACAATATAACCATCACATACAACATTCTTTTCATGATCTACAAGCATAGAAATTTTATTACTCTCCGCATAAGCAAAATCCTTCTCTTTCGGAATAGTGGGAGTATCATAAAAGACTCGAATACTATAAATTGTTTCCACATTAAAAGAGTAATGTTCAGAAAAAGGGTACTCATAATCATGACAAGTTTTATAAATATAATCATCACTACTTTTTATAGCATAAGTTTCATCACAATAATCATCATAGGTAGTAACTTTGTTCTCATCATAATCAATTGAAACCTCTTCCGAAATAGTGGATACATCACTAAATAAAGTCATGACCTCTCCAAATCCACTTTAATAATTATTATAAGATTAAACATCCTCCAAAATAGTGGGATCATTACTTCCTAAAGTTGACACTCTTCCAAACCCACTTTAATCAATATAATCATCATAAGTAGGAGGCATGATATCGTAACAAATTTGCATATCAAAACTTGGGAGGCTAATCATATCATCTTCATAAAACATAGCATCCCCAAGCTTGGGACAAACATTAATTTCAGCAAATATATTCTCGAACTTGTCATTCTCATCTAACATAGAATCCCCAAGCTTGGGCCTTTTCATATCATAAGCATAATCACTCTCATCATTAATAGTATGGATAGAACCAATAGTATAGCAATTAGCATCATCACAATGAGTAGTAGGAGCAACATCATTTGGGAGGAATACCTTTCTACCTTTGCTTCTCCGTCTTTTATTTTTGTTTTTCACCTCATGTGTGGGTTTAACCCTCTTTTTTGAGCTCCTTATTAATGAGATTGGTTGAATAGAAGGCTCCTCCTCGCTACCTGATTCATCATAAGAAATAATAGGAGGATATTGGGAAGTCTCCTTTCATTATTATTCTCTTCATCTTATATTTGTTTTCTTGTCTTTATGTAATTGGCAATATAAGGATTTTCAACGCAATTCACCGCACAATACATAAAAATTTCTTCTAGATCAAAATCAAGAACTTTATCAAGGACAAATTCTGGAAGATCCTTAGTTATACATTTCATTTCTTCATAACCCAAAAGCAAACTAAGTTCATTATGATGTGCAAGGGAAATCAAGTCATCACAATATTTGGACACGATACGATCATGAAACAATTTGCATTGGGTATTGAAATGATCAAGTTCATTGCAGAGTTCACAAGGATGGCAAAGAAAGTTTAAATTCTCAGCACAATCATCTAGCCTTTCTTGCAACCATTTAGTCTCCAAATACTTATGCCTCTTGAAAAATCTATTTTCCCTATTTGGTGTGTACTTGCAAGCTCTATGCACTCCACAAAAATTGACATGCGTATAAGAGACCTTTTCATCATGACTAGTGCAATCATCATTAGTACTAACAACATTGCAATCATGCTCATCATTCAGAAATTTAGTGCCAAACATTCTAATCCATTCTTCCTCTAGCAATTAAGCACAATTATAGGAATCTTTATTCTCATGAAAGATATTGAAAAGATGAAGCATATGAGGCACCCTCAATTCCATTTTTTTGTAGTTTTCTTTTATAAATTAAATTAGTGATAAAATAAGAAACTAAAAGATTCGATTGCAAGATCTAAAGATATACCTTCAAGCACTAACCTCCCCGGCAACGGCGCCAGAAACTGCTTGATGTCTACTACGCAACCTTCTTCTTGTAGATGTTGTTGGGCCTCCAAGTGCAGAGGTTTGTAGGACAGTAGCAAGTTTCCCTCAAGTGGATTACCTAATGTTTATGAATCCGTGGGAGGCGTAGGATGAAGATGGTCTCTCTCAAGCAACCCTGCAACCAAATAACAAAGAGTCTCTTGTGTCCCCAACACACCCAATATAATGATGAATTGTATAGGTGCACTAGTTCGGCGAAGAGATGATGATACAAGTGCAATATGGATGGTAGATATAGGTTTTTGTAATCTGAATTTATAAAAACAGCAAGGTAACAAGCGATAAAAGTGAGCGTAAACGGTATTGCAATGCTAGGAAACAAGGCCTAGGGTTCATACTTTCACTAGTGCAAGTTCTCTCAACAATATAACATAATTGGATCATATAACTATCCCTCAACATGCAACAAAGAGTCACTCAAAAGTCACTAATAGTAGAGAACAAATGAAGAGATTATTGTAGGGTACGAAACCACCTCAAAGTTATTCTTTCGGATCGATCTATCATAGAGTTCGTACTAGAATAACACCTTAAGACACAAATCAACCAAAACCCTAATGTCACCTAGATACTCCAATGTCACCTCAAGTATCCGTGGGTATGATTATACGATATGCATCAAACAATCTCAGATTCATCTATTCAACCAACACATAGAACTTCAAAGAGTGCCCCAAAGTTTCTACCGGAGAGTCAAGACGAAAAAGTGTGCCAACCCCTATGCATAAGTTCACGAGGTCACGGAACCCGCAAGTTGATCACCAAAACATACATCAAGTGAATCACGTGATATCCCATTGTCACCACAGATAAGCACATGCAAGACATACATAAAGTGTTCTCAAATCCTTAAAGACTCAATTCGATAAGATAACTTCAAAGGGAAAATTCAATCCATTACAAGAGAGTAGAGGGGGAGAAACATCATAGGATCCAACTATAATAGCAAAGCTCGCGATACATCAATATCGTGCCAAATCAAGAAGACGAGAGAGAGAGAGAGAGATCAAACACATAGCTACTGGTACGTACGCTCAACCCTGAGGGTGAACTACTCCCTCCTTTTCATGGACAGCGTCGGGATGATGAAGATGGCCACCGGTGAGGGATTCCCCCTCCGGCAGGGTGCCGGAACAGGGTCCCGATTGGTTTTTGGTGGCTACAGAGGCTTGCGGCGGCGGAACTCCCGATCTATTCTGCTCCTCAATGTTTTTAGGGTATATGGACATATATAGGAAAATGAAGTCGGTCAGGGGAGCCACGAGGGGCCCACGAGGGTGGGCGCGCCCGAGGCAGTGCACGCCTCACGCCTCGTGGTCACCTCGAAGCTTCCCTGACGTCTACTCCAAGTCTCCTGGATTGCTTCGATTCCAAAAATAACTCTCCCGAAGGTTTCATTCCATTTGGACTCCGATTGATATTCCTTTTCTTCGAAACACTGAAATAGGCAAGAAAACAACAATTTGGGCTGGGCCTCCGGTTAATAGGTTAGTCCCAAAAATAATATAAAAGTGTATAAATAAGCCCATTAAACATCCAAAACAGAATATATAATAGCATGGAGCAATCAAAAATTATATATACGTTCGAGACGTATCAATCTCCTCCCCACCACATCTAGAAGGCCATGGAAAATCTGGCGCGATGGCCGCTGCCGGCGCCGTCCACCTCCCAATCTACGCACGGGAAATTATGTCGAACACGGATAGTTGTAAGAAGTCTAGGTCTACAGCCATGATGATAGTGACTGCAGACGGTGAGGCTGACTATGGTATGCCGAACACGGCGCCTATACTCAGGTGTCATCTCCGGCGTAGGGTCTTGTCACTTCACTGTGAGGAGCAGCACGTAATAATTTGACCAACTGGTAGTACAGTGCTACTACATTGGTAGTACTACTACTAGTACTAGCATAACTGTCTGGATTTAGTAGTACTACCACGTCCATCTGGATTTAGTATTTGACTAGCAATATCTAGTAATGCATGTCACAAAAAATGTACTACTCCCTCTGTAAATAAATACATGGTGTATTGTTGTATTCCTATCAGCAAGATAACTTAATGTCTTTTTGCTACTTAATAGGATTACATGCAATGAACTAACCACTGCATGTGATGTTTGGTAGTCTCAAGTCATTGAAAGCATGCACGGCCCACATCTCTCATTGGTTGATATGTCACGAAATAAGAAACGAGGAGGGAGTTAATGTATCGTGCCTAAGTGTTTTGGTATTATTTGGTTTTCATAAGGTGACTTACACAACATTTTTGGTTACATGCATTAACATTTTATTAGTTAAATCAAAGGTCAAAACTTGGCGGAAAATGCAAAGGGGGCCAATAAACCAGTAAACATCAAAGTTCTCTCGTTTGGCCCCAACTAGAGGTTCGGTGAGATGACTATACTGCACCGGCACGGAGGGGACGCAGCTTCATTGACTTACTGCACCTGCCTTTGGGTGTATGACACGTGGGCCCAATGGGTGGCTGGCCAACCTGTCATACAACCAAAGGCAAGTGTAGTAGGGCGAGGAGTAGATGGCCAACACGCACGTGAATTCAACACAGTCTGCACTACTCATATAAATGCTCCCGCTAGTCCAATCTACGAAATCCTACGCACCTACACACCCAAGGGCAAGAGTGATCACTCCAATCGCAAGATGAGTTGACTAGAAGCTAAACCCATGGAGGCGATGAGCGCGAGCATCAGCCGACTGTGCCAGATGGTCCACGACGCCGGCCTACGGCCCAGCACCGAGGAACGTCTCCAGGTAGTGCTTGAGGCCGCCAGGGCGAGGGGCCGCTTGGACGACAGCTTCATCTCCTTGTTCGACGAGGTCCTCGTCGGCTTGTTCGACAAGTTCACCGTTGTTAAGAAGCTCGCGAACGACCTTGATGTACGCCTCCAGCCCACGCGCCCAGGCTCTGCGATGCCTGCTGATACGTCTCCAACATATCTATAATTTTTGATTGCTCCATGCTATATTATCTACTGCTTTGGACATTATTGGGCTTTATTATTCACTTTTATATTACTTTTGGGACTGACCTATTAACCGGAGGCCCAGCCCAGAATTGTTGTTTTTTGCCTATTTCAGGGTTTCGTAGAAAAGGAATATCAAACGGAGTCCAAACGGAATAAAACCCTCGGGAACGTGATTTTTAGGAAGATTATGATCCGGGAGACTTGGACCCTACGTCAAGAAACAAAAGAGGAGCCCACGAGGTAGGGGGCGCCTGTGGCGCCCTCCACCCTCGTGGGCCCCTGTTGTTCCATCGACGCATTCTTCCTCCTATATATACCTATGTACCCCCAAACGATCGACACGGAGCCAAAAACCTAATTCCACCGCCGCAACCTTCTGTACCCACGAGATCCCATCTTGGGGCCTGTTCCGAACCTCCGCCGGAGGGGGCATCCATCACGGAGGGCTTCTACATCAACACCATAGCCTCTCTGATGAAGTGTGAGTAGTTTACTTCAGGCCTTCTGGTCCATAGGTATTAGCTAGATGGCTTCTTCTCTCTTTTTGGATCTCAATACAATGTTCTCCCCCTCTCTCGTGGAGATCTATTCGATGTAATCTTATTTTTGCGGTATGTTTGTTGAGACCGATGAATTGTGGGTTTATGATCAAGATTATCTATGAACAATATTTGAATCTTCTCTGAATTCTTTTATGTATGATTGGTTATCTTTGCAAGTCTCTTCGAATTATCAGTTTGGTTTGGCCTACTAGATTGATCTTTCTTGCAATGGGAGAAGTGCTTTGCTTTGGGTTCAATCTTGCGGTGTCCTTTCCTAGTGATGAGGGGCAGCAAGGCACGATCTTGTATTGTTGCCATCGAGGATAACAAGATGGGGTTTTTATCATATTGCATGAATTTATCCCTCTACATCATGTCATCTTGCTTAAGGCGTTACTCTGTTTTCATGAACTTAATACTCTAGATGCATGCTGGATAGCGGCCGATGAGTGGAGTAATAGTAGTAGATGCAGGCTGGAGCCGGTCTACTTGTCTCGGACGTGATGCCTATATCATACCTAGATATTCTCATAACTATGCTCAATTCTGTCAATTGCTCAACAGTAATTCGTTCACCCACCGTAAAATATTTATGCTCTTGAGAGAAGCCACTAGTGAAACCTATGGCCCCCGGGTCTATCTTCAACATATTAATCTTCCAACACTTAGTTATTTCCTTTGCTTTTTACTTTGATTTTATTTTACCTTGCATCTTTATCAGAAAAATACCAAAAATATTATCCTATCATATCTATCAGATCTCACTCTCGTAAGTGACCATGAAGGGATTGACAACCCCTTATCGCGTTGGTTGCGAGGATTTATTTGTATTGTGCAGGTGCGAGGGACTCACGTAGCCCCTCATGGATTGATACCTTGGTTCTCAAAAACTGAGGGAAATACTTACGCTACTTTGCTGCATCACCCTTTCCTCTTCAAAGGAAAACGAACGCAGTGCTCAAGAGGTAGCAAGAAGGATTTCTGGCGCCGTTGCTGGGGAGGTCTACGCAAAAGTCAACATACCAAGTACCCATCACAATCCCTTATCTCCCGCATTACATTATTTGCCATTTGCCTCTCGATTTCCTCTCCCCCCACTTCACCCTTGTTGTTTTATTCGCCCTCTCTTTTTTCGTTTGCCTTTTTTCGCTTGCTTTCGTTTGCTCGTGTGTTGGATTGCTTGCTTGTCACGATGGCTCAAGATAATACCAAATTATGTGACTTTACCAATACCAACAATAATGATTTTCTTAGCACTCCGATTGCTCCTCTTACCAATACTAAATCTTGTGAAATCAATGTTGCTTTGTTGAATCTTGTCATGAAAGATCAATTCGCCGGCCTTCCTAGTGAAGATGCCGCTACTCATCTAAATAGCTTCGTTGATTTGTGTGATATGCAAAAGAAGAAAGATTTTGATAATGATATTGTTAAATTGAAGCTATTTCCTTTTTCACTTAGAGATCATGCTAAAAGCTTGGTTTTCGTCTTTGCCTAAAAATAGTATTGATTCATGGGATAAGTGCAAAGATGCTTTTATCTCTAAGTATTTTCCTCCCGCTAAGATCATCTCTCTTAGAAACGATATTATGAATTTTAAGCAACTTGATCATGAACATGTTGCACAAGCTTGGGAGAGGATGAAATTAATGATACGTAATTGCCCTACTCATGGTTTGAATTTGTGGATGATTATACAAAAAATTATGCCGGGTTGAATTTTGCTTCTAGAAATCTTTTAGATTCGTCCGCGGGAGGCACTTTTATGGAAATCACTTTAGGAGAAGCTACTAAACTCCTAGATAATATTATGGTTAATTATTCTCAATGGCACACTGAAAGATCTACTAATAAAAAAGTGCATGCGGTAGAAGAAATTAATGTTTTGAGCGGAAAGATGGATGAACTAATGAAATTATTTGCTAGTAAGAGTGTTTCTTCTGATCACAATGATATTCCTTTGTCTACTTTGATTGAGAATAATAATGAATCTTTGGATGTGAATTTTGTTGGTAGGAATAATTTTGGTAACAACGCGTATAGAGGAAACTTTAACCCTAGGCCTTATCCTAGTAATTCCTCTAATAATTATGGAAATTCCAAACAACAACTCTTATGGAAATTTTAATAAGATGCCCTCTGAATTTGAGACTAGTGTTAAAGAGTTTATGAATTTGCAAAAGAATTTTAATGCTTTGCTTGAAGAGAAATTGCTTAAAGTTGATGAATTGGCTAGGAACGTTGATATAATTTCTCTTGATATTGATTCTTTAAAACTTAGATCTATTCCTCCTGAGCATGATATCAATGAGTCTCTCAAAGCCATGAGAATTTCCATTGATGAGTGCAAAGAAAGAACCGCTAGGATGCGTGCTAAGAAAGATTGCTTTATGAAAGCGTGTTCTTCAAATTTATATGAAAATAAAGATGAAGATATAAAAGTTATTGATGTGTCCCCTATTAAATCTTTGTTTTGCAATATGAATCTTGATACTTATGGGACTGAATATGATCCACCTTTACCTAGAAGGCATTCCAAAAATTTGGAGTTTTTAGATCTTGATGCTAAAATTGATAAAAGTGGGATTGAAGAAATCAAAATCCTAGATGCTAATAAACCCACTATTTTGGATTTCAAGGAATTTAATTATGAAAATTTCTCTTTGATTGATTGTATTTCCTTTTTGCAATCCGTGCTAAATTCTCCTCATGCTTATAGTCAAAATAAAGCGTTTACTAAACATATCTTTGATGCCTTGATGCAATCTTATGAAGAAAAGCGTGAGTTGGAAGTTTCTATCCCTAGAAAACTTTATGATGAGTGGGAACCAACTATTTAAAATTAAGATTAAAGATCATGAGTTCTATGCTTTATGTGACTTGGGTGCTAGTGTTTCCACTATTCCCAAAACTTTGTGTGATTTGCTAGATTTCCGTGATTTTGATGATTGCTCTCTAAACTTGCACCTTGCGGATTCCAATATTAAGAAACCTATGGGAAGAATTAATGATGTTCTTATTGTTGAAAATAGGAACTATGTGCCCATAGATTCTATCGTTCTTGATATAGATTGCAATCCTTCATGTCCTATTATTCTTGGTAGGCCTTTCCTTAGAACGATTGGTGCAATTATTGATATGAAGGAAGGGAATATTAGATTCCAATTTCCATTAAAGAAAGGCATGGAACACTTCCTTAGGAAGAAAATAAAATTACAATATGAATCTATCATGAGAGCCACTTATGGATTGCCTACCAAAGATGGCAATACCTAGATCTATCCTTGCTTTTATGCCTAGCTAGGGGCGTTAAACGATAGCGCTTGTTGGGAGGCAACCCAATTTTATTTTTAGTTTTTTGTTTTTCGCTTATGTTTAGGAATAAATATTTGATCTAGCCTCTGGTTAGATGTGTTTTTATGTTCTAATTAGTGTTTGTGCCAAGTTAAACCTATAGGATCTTCTTGGATGAAAGTTATTTGATCTTGCAGAAATTTCCAGAAACTGTTTGTTCACGAAAATAATTGTTAAAAATCACCACAACGTGATAAAATACTGATTCCAATTTCTGATGATCAATAGACAAATTGCCTAGGTCTTCCTATTTTGGCGGAATTTTTGGAGTTCCATAAGTTTGCGTTAGTTACATATTACTACAGATTGTTCTGTTTTTTGACAGATTCTGTTTTTCGTGTGTTGTTTGCTTATTTTGATGAATCTATGGCTAGTAAAATAGTTTATAAACCATAGAGAAGTTGGAATACAATAGCTTTAACACCAATATAAATAAAGAATGAGTTCATTAAAGTACCTTGAAGTGGTCTGTTGTTTTCTTTCTCTAACGGAGCTCACGAGATTTCTGTTGACTTTTGTGTTGTGAAGTTTTCAAGTTTTGGGTGAAAGATTTTTGATGGATTATGGAACAAGGAGTGGCAAGAGCCTAAGCTTGGGGATGCCCATGGCACCCCCCAAGATAATCTAAGTACACCAAAAAGGCAAAGCTTGGGGATGCCCCGGAAGGCATCCCCTCTTTCGTCTACTTCCATTGGTAACTTTACTTGGAGCTATATTTTTATTCACCACATGATATGTGTTTTGCTTGGAGCATCTTGTATGATTTGAGTCTTTGCTTTTTAGTTTACCACAGTCATACTTGCTGTACACACCTTTTGAGAGAGCCATACATGATTTGGAAATTATTAGAATACTCTATGTGCTTCACTTATATCTTTTGAGTTATATAGTTTTGCTCTAGTACTTCACTTATATATTTTAGAGCACGGTGGTGGATTTGTTTTATAGAAACTATTGATCTCTCATGCTTCACTTAGATTATTTTGAGAGTCTTAAATAGCATGGTAATTTGCTTAAATAATCCTAATATGCTTGGTACTCAAGATTTGTAAAAACTTTCTTTTGAGTGTGTAGAATGCTAAGAAAAGTTTGATGCTTGATAATTGTTTTGAGATATGAAGATGGTGATATTAAAGTCATGCTAGTTGAGTAGTTGTTAATTTGAGAAATACTTGTGTTAAAGTTTGTGATTCCCGTAGCATGCACGTATGGTGAACCGTTATGTGATGAAGTCGGGGCATGATGTATTTATTGATTGTCTTCCTTATGAGTGGCGGCCGGGGACGAGCGATGGTCTTTTCCTACCAAACTATCCCCCTAGGAGCATGCGCATAATACTTTGCTTTGATAACTTGTAGATTTTTGCAATAATTATATGAGTTCTTTATGACTAATGTTGAGTCCATGGATTATACGCACTCTTCTTCCTTCCACCATTGCTAGCCTCTCTAATACCGCACACTTTTCGCCGGTATCAAACACCCACCATAAACCTTCCTCAAAACAGCCACCATACCTACCTATCATGGCATTTCCATAGCTATTCCGAGATATATTGCCATGCAACTTTCCACCGTTCCGTTTATTACGACACGCTCCATCGTTGTCATATTGCTTTGCATGATCATGTAGTTGACATCGTATTTGTGGCAAAGCCAATGTTCATAATTCTTTCATACATGTCACTCTTGATTCATTGCATATCCCGGTACACCGCCGGAGGCATTCATATAGAGTCATATTTTGTTCTAAGAATCGAGTTGTAATTGTTGAGTTGTGATAAAATAAAAGTGTGATGATCTTTATTTTTAGAGCATTGTCCCAAGTGAGGAAAAGGATGATGGAGACTATGAATCCCCCACAAGTCGGGATGGGACTCCGGACGAAAATAAATAAATAAATAAAGAGGCCATAAAAAAGAAGAGAAAATGCCCAAATAAAAAAATGAGAGAAAAAGAGAGAAGGGACAATGTTACTATCCTCTTACCACACTTGTGCTTCAAAGTATCACCATGATCTTCATGATAGAGTGTCTCCCATTTTGTCATTTTCATATACTAGTGGGAAATTTTCATTATAGAACATGGCTTGTATATTCCAATGATGGGCTTCCTCAAAATGCCCTAGGTCTTCGTGAGCAAGATAGTTGGGATGCACACCCACTTAGTTTCTTTTGTTGAGCTTTCATATACTTATAGCTCTAGTGCATCCGTTGCATGGCAATCCCTACTCACTCACATTGATATCTATTGATGGGCATCTCCATAGCCTGTTTATACGCCTAGTTTATGTGAGACTATCTTCTCCCTTTTTGTCTTCTCCACAACCACCATTCTATTCCACATATAGTGCTATATCCATGGCTCACGCTCATGTATTGCGTGAAGATTGAAAAAGTTTGAGAATGTTAAAAGTATGAAACAATTGCTTGGCTTGTCATCGGGGTTGTGCATGATTTAAATACTTTGTGTGGTGAAGATAGAGCATAGCCAGGCTATATGATTTTGTAGGGATAACTTTCTTTGGCCATGTTATTTTGAGAAGACATTATTGCTTAGTTAGTATGCTTGAAGTATTATTATTTTTATGTCAATATAAACTTTTGTCTTGAATCTTTCGGATCTGAATATTCATACCACAATTAAGAAGAATTACATTGAAATTATGCCAAGTAGCATTCCACATCAAAAATTATCTTTTTTATCATTTACCTACTCGAGGACGAGCAGGAATTAAGCTTGGGGATGCTTGATACGTCTCCAACGTATCTACAATTTTTGATTGCTCCATGCTATATTATCTACTGTTTTTGGACATTATTGGGCTTTATTATTCACTTTTATATTACTTTTGGGACTAACCTATTAACCGGAGGCCCAGCCCAGAATTGTTGTTTTTGCCTATTTCAGAGTTTCGTAGAAAAGGAATATCAAATGGAGTCCAAACGGAATGAAACCTTCGGGAACGTGAATTTTAGGAAGATTATGATCCGGGAGACTTGGACCCTACGTCAAGAAAGAAAAGAGGAGGCCACGAGGTAGGGGGCGCGCCCACCCCCCAGGGTGCGCCCTCCACCCTCGTGGGCCCCCTGTTGCTCCACCGACGTACTCCTTCCTCCTATATATACCTACGCACTTCAAACGATCGACACGGAGCCAAAACCTAATTCCACCGCCGCAACCTTCTGCACTCCACGAGATCCCATCTTGGGGCCTGTTAGGAGCTCACGGAGGGGCATGCATCACGGAGGGCTTCTACATCAACACCATAGCCTCTCCGATGAAGTGTGAGTAGTTTACTTCAGACCTTCGAGTCCATAGTTATTAGCTAGATGGCTTCTTCTCTCTTTTTGGATCTCAATACAATGTTCTCCCCCTCTCTCGTGGAGATCTATTCGATGTAATCTTCTTTTCGCGGTGTGTTTGTTGAGACCGATGAATTGTGGGTTTATGATCAAGATTATCTATGAACAATATTTGAATCTTCTCTGAATTCTTTTATGTATGATTGGTTATCTTTGCAAGTCTCTTCAAATTATTAGTTTGGTTTGGCCTACTAGATTGATCTTTCTTGCAATGGGAGAAGTGCTTAGCTTTGGGTTCAATCTTGCGGTGTCCTTTCCCAGTGACAGTAGGGGCAGCAAGGCACGTATTATATTGTTGCCATCGAGGATAACAATATGGGGTTTTTATCATATTGCATGAATTTATCCCTCTACATCATGTCATCTTACTTAAGGCATTACTCTGTTTTCATGAACTTAATACTCTAGATGCATGCTGGATAGCGGTCGATGAGTGGAGTAATAGTAGTAGATGCGTGTGAGTCGGTCTACATGTCTCGGACGTGATGCCTATATACATGATCATACCTAGATATTCTCATAACTATGCTCAATTCTGTCAATTGCTCAACAGTAATTTGTTCACCCACCGTAAAATACTTATGCTCTTGAGAGAAGCCACAAGTGAAACCTATGGCCCCCGGGTCTATCTTCATTATATTAATTTTCCAACACTTAGTTATTTCCTTTGCTTTTTTACTTTGCTTTTATTTTACCTTGCATCTTTATCACAAAAATACCGAAAATATTACCCTATCATATCTATCAGATCTCACTCTCGTAAGTGACCATGAAGGGATTAACAACCCCTTATCGTGTTGGTTGCGAGGATTTATTTGTATTGTGCAGGTGCGAGGGGCTCGCGCGTAGCCTCCTACTGGATTTATACCTTGGTTCTCAAAAACTGAGGGAAATACTTACGCTACTTTGCTGCATCACCCTTTCCTCTTCAAGGGAAAACCAACGCAGTGCTCAAGAGGTAGCACCTGCCACCTTGAACGGCCTCTGTGGTGACAACCTCTTCGACGCACTGGTGGCCCTGCGACTGCCCACCGTCGGGCCGGAGAATGTCCACCTCGAGCTCGCGCTCGCTGCGCAGCGCCTAGCGCAGCAAGACACCATCAACATAATCACCCACGTCTACGCGCAAATCATCCACAAGGACTACTACATGCAAGAGGAGGACGATAGGATGCTGGCCTTCTTGGACCGCTGGGCAACATTGGACGGCATTGTTCAGAAGCACGTTGAGCTTGCTGCCAACGCCGCTGCTGCTCACACGTCGGTTGGTGACCCGGTGCACTAGGGCGTGAGCATGTCGTTGATGGATCCGTATGTATCTTTATCTTTCCGTCAAATCCATGTAGTAGTATATGGTACTACTAGTAATTATCTTACCTTTCGCATCAACTTCATAATTTTCGTCATGGAGCATAACCAAATTTTACAAGTTACAAGTTCAAAAGGAAAAGCCTGTCGTGTCCGCGTCGCACCCCCACATGGTTGGTCCGGCACGCCGCTCAAGGGGGAATGCATGTTGTGTTGCATTTTCACTTACAAGTGGGACCGCAGTTGAACAAACCGACTATCGTCAAACCCCCACCCCACCCACCGCGCGATGGCTGAGAAAACAGGAGGGAGAAGAGATGGCTGTAGCACGGACTCCAAGAAAATTGGTGTCGGATGGGACTCATGTGGGTGGCGTGTGTCGTACTGCTAGACATGAATGCTAGTTATGTCCCATGCCACCCCACTATATCAAGGTGCTGGTTACGTAGAACAAATTTCCTGGAGTCCGTGCTCAGCCCTCCTCTATCTCTCTTCTCAGCCAGCCAGTAGACACACGGAGCCCATCGTCTGTTTGCTCATATGCGGTCCCACATGTCAGTGAAAACGCAAGAGGACCCACTGAACCTGCACATCTTTCACCTCGACGTGTTAGTGATGAAAAACAAATCCAATAAAGATCTCCGGTGGCTGCTTTTGGAGTTACTCAAGAGTAGTAAGATTCTATTTATAGTTTAACCCAAGATGCACATCACGTGGCTTCAACTACCACTCTATTTTCTTGCATGACACGACCTGGATGCTGGATGTCCCACGTGTCGGCAAAAGGAGGAAGAACTCGACCAAGTTTTTGGTTGTGCTCTCGGATTAGACTAGTTGTGCTAACTTGAAATTTTATTGTGTAGAATGGATGCAAGTTTTGGTATTGGGAAGAAGAGTACAACAATATATTGATAGAGCGCAATTTAGTAGATGTTCTAGCACTTTTTGCTAGCATACAGGCTAGAGATGAGACTAGTGCACTTGTTGATAGAATAGAGGCTAGACACGTCTACTTTTTTACACTCGAAGAAGAAAGAAGCACGCAAGATCGAGCCTCCATAGATAAAAAATGAATGCATCGAGAATGCACTAATCCAACTTACAAGAGCAGTTATGGAAGCTGGATATCTTCTAAAATGTATTCTTGTGGTTCTTGTTTTCTTTGGTCTTGCTTTTCTAGTCAAAATTTTGGTGATGTATTTCCATGTACCAAAAAATCAATGATGAAAAAAAGATATGTGTTTGCAAAGAAAAATGTACGCGGCCGGGATGCGTCCGCGCGTTCGGCGCACGGCCACCGCATCCGAGAAATGGCCCGGACACGACCCCATTGCCCTACCCAAACGGACAGAATCCGGGCAAAACGGAGGTCCGTTTGGGGTCGTGCGTTGGAGTTGGCCTTACAAGTGGCACCACAGTTGAGGAAACCGACTACCGGTAAACCCCCACCTCGCCCGCCGCGCGATGGCTGAGTTAGAGAAACGACGAGGTTGAAGAGATTGCTGTAGCACAGACTCCAAGAAATATGGTGTCAGATGGCAGTCGTGCTAGTCGCGTGTGCCGTACTCCTGGACGTGAATGCTTGTTCGGGCCCATGCCACCCTACTACTTCTACTACTTATAGTAGTAGTATCGAGGATTCGAGGTGCTGGTTACGTATAGCGAACACATTAACATATGGCCCACCTCACAATGTGGCCAAATTTCCTGGAGTCTGTGCTAGGTTAAAAAGTGTTCTTTGTGAGGATGGGTGGCTGGTCTCATGTTTAAAACTTGTTGTATTACGTACGTAGACGTAGAGATAGTGCAGCATGTGAAGCTAGTACAAATAGTGTACTATTGTTGATTGGCCTCATCCGATAACATGTTGCAATGCACGAACAATTATGTATTCGGGAAATATTTTTTTGCCTCGTCGCAGCACCCACTCAGAGAAGCGACTCGAAAGCCATTCATAAATTTAGTAAGTTTATCACAGGCATCATTTTATTACATACAACAGGTCATCAACCCACAACGACAACGGGGATACATTATAAATACTAAAGTTTTCATCACACAACAAATAACAAGCAATGAAACGAACTTCAACTCAACCAATCCTTGGCGTTGGAAACGCTTGCTCTGAACCACAAGCGATTCTCTGGGAAGAGCCAGCTACTGTCAATCTCGAGACCAATGCAGATCGATCATCCAGTGAAGCGGCCTACTATATCACGACCAGGGTAGGGAACCACCGCAATGTCCGACGTATAGATACAGTTGCTTCTCATAAATGGTAGTAACGTTGTGTCAACATCAGTTGGATCGCCTTTCACCATCATTGGAAAGTTTTGTCCAAGGAAGAGCGAGTTTGCTCCAAGACTATCAATACTGTACCAGGGAGAAGGTGTTGGCGCTAGCACACTAGTATCCATACCGAATACCATGCAACGGGTGTTGGAATAGGTCCGGAGAGTGCGACCATGGGAGACAACACCTGCTCCCTCAGTAGTAACATCGGAAGTGGGTTGTATACTGACAAGAAGGGGTGATCCATCGGAATTAGTTGCTAGCCACCAGTGAGCATATGGTCCCTTCTCGTCCTCATGCTCGTGATCATCACCATCGTCATCTCCCCCTTGGTTATAAAATTTTTCAAGTATAGGTGGTGGAATGTTCACAGGACCTTGGAAACACAAGAAGAAGGTTAATTAGTAGAGAAGGAAAACTTGCTAACTCGCATGCATGTGGATGAAACAATTATAATTACGGTGGAAGACAAACGTACCGAAACTACGAGGATCCCATGCAAAAAACAGTGCCACGAGTGGTGGCAGCAAACACAAGACCCTCGTATTGAATTGCATCACAGTACACATCCATGTATAGAAACTGATTTTTGAGCAATATCCATCCAAATGAACCACAAAGGACGGCAACAAGCTTGTCGAAGATAGAAACAACTTGATAGTTCTTGTAATTCAAGAGCGGTTGGGAACTCGACAAATTGCTATCTTCTCAGAGACGACAGTCACCATGATCGTATTTGAACGTGTAGATCATCTCGGTGCTCAACCTCGTGGCACTCGGAGATTTTGGAAGTGGAATCCGGACGAGTGTACACATTCACAAGTTTCCACTCGCAATTGTACCCAATATAAACAACCCAATCTCCATTTGCGCCAGCCCAGGCCTTACCCTTAAGCGATGGCATCTTGACATCACACGTATCATTATCAAGTGGCATCAACTTGCACAAGGCGAGGCCTCCGTCGTCCGCGCCCATGCGAACATGCTTATGGCCAAGAAGATAAGGGAGATCAAACCGCTCCTGGACCCTTGGGTTCCTTGTAATGATGTTATTAGTTGAGTCGAGAATGGTCTTGAATGAACCTGCCATGCTAGCCGAGGTGATGACGTCGCACCGATCAATGAGTTTCCCCACCACGTCATCTGTTAGATCGGGGCAAGAATAATGGAGTCGTTTCCAGCTTGTTCCCTCCATGGAGAAGACAATCGAACAATGGCAGAAGGAAGGGTGAAGGAAAATGGAGGAGGGAGGAAGAGCATGTGACAACAGTTCCAAATCGAGAGGGAAAGGCGAAGAGTCGGTGGATGGTTGCTAGTTTGCCACGGTACACGAAGAGGCGCCCCGACCTACACGTCTGAGGGAGTCCTGGATTAGGGGGTACCCGGATAGCCGAACTATCACCGTTGGCCGAACTCCTGGACTATGAAGATACAGGATTGAAGACTTCGTCCCGTGTCCGGATGGAACTTTCCTTGGCGTGGAAGGCAAGCTTGGCGATACGGATATGTAGATCTCCTACCATTGTAACCGACTCTGTGTAACCCTAACCCTATTCGGTGTCTATATAAACCGAAGGGTTTTAGTCCGTAGGACGAACAACAATCATACCATAGGCTAGCTTCTAGGGTTTAGCCTCTCTGGTCTCGTGGTAGATCTACTCTTGTACTACCCATATCATCAATATTAATCAAGCAGGTGTAGGGTATTACCTCCATCGAGAGGGCCCGAACCTGGGTAAAAACATTGTGTCCCTTGTCTCCTGTTACCATCCGCCTAGACGCACAGTTCGGGACCCCCTACCCGAGATCCGCCGGTTTTGACACCGACAACGTCCTTTCGAAAATTTTACAAAAGGACTCGCCGTCGTCTCACTGACATGTTGGAACGGGACCACATGTCAACGAAACATGGTGTGTAATTTCTCGTGCAAAATGCGATCTGGCCGCGTTGGCCCGAGGTGCCGCATTAGTTATCGACCTTTATTTTTTAACATACAATCTGAGTGGATAGCTCATGTGGTCATCACACGTGAGCGGATATATAGGTGGGCTAGGTGGGCAGGCGGCAAAAATCTAAGTGCTAAAAGAGTTGATCTCGAAAAAAGAGTTGATCCAATGCTTGGTTTTGTTTGGATTTTCCAACTATGACCATTGGATAGAGTGAATCAATGGCTTACGTTCAAAGTTATTCTCATACTATAGAATGGTATAGGAACGTGGAGAGATTTGGTTGATTTTATATCGCTGAATAATATAAAATATTATGAGTGCAGAAGCTCCACCCCGAGGTTTGTAGCTCCTTCTCGGTCGTTGGGAATCTATGTTCTTCCACTCTTTCGTTTAAGACATGAGCTTTGTTCATCCTGTATCCGACACGTGGGACATCTATATGCCTCCATTTTACAAAATCATACTATATGCCTCCATGACACCCGAGACATCTAGCATCAAGGTGGCGTGTCATGCAAGAAAATGGAGATATGCAGTGCGTAAGTGGGTCGTGCACTTCGATGGCACCTAGTACTATGCAATATTTTTTCTCCTCGATGGCACGTGAATAGTGCACGTACTCAATGACAGAGCACGGGATGGTAGCCATGGACATGGTCGGCCCTTTTTGAAAAGAGTACTAATAAATACGTAACTTTGATGTGTCCCGTCAACTCGCAGAACAACGAGAAGCTTGCTTACTACGCCTTCTCCCTCGCCAACGCGTGCGCGGTGGCTCGCAGCACGAGGAGAAACTTTTTCCTACAAGCGGTGGACGTGCAACAGTTCATTTGGTGTCAGATTGCCAGAATTAGTACCTGTGACGCCCCCGATTCAATCGTACACTAATCATACACGCAAACGTGTACGATCAAGATCAGGGACTCACGGGAAGATATCACAACACAACTCTAAAACATAAATATGTCATACAAGCATCATAATACAAGCCGGGGCCTCGAGGGCTCGAATACAAGTGCTCGATCATAGACGAGTCAGCCGGAAGCAGCAATATCTGAGTACGTACATAAGTTAAACAAGTTTGCCTTAAGAAGGCTAGCACAAATCGGGATACAGATCGAAGAGGCGCAGGCCTCCTGCCCGGGATCCTCCTAACTACTCATGGTCGTGGAAATGCCGCAGCGTAGTAGTAGGCGCCTCGATGTAGTAGTCGTCATCGACGGTGGTGTCTCGCTCCCGGCTCCATCGTCTGTTGCGACAATCGGGTAAAGAAAGGGGAAAAGGGGAACAAGGCAACCGTGAGTACTCATCCAAAGTACTCGCAAGCAAGGATCTACACTACATATGCATGGATATATCTCAGAAGGGCCATATCATGCAATCGAATCGCAGAATGCCGTAATAGGAGGGGATAGCTAGTCTTATCAAGACTACGCTCATCACCTTCGCCTTGCAACAGGTAGAAGAGGGTAGGTTGAAGTCCTCCAAGTAACATCACATAGCAATAATCCTACCCGCGATCCCTCCTCGTATCCCCGAGAGAGAGCGACCACCGTTGTATCCGCACTTGGAAGGGTGTGTTTTATTAAGTATCCGGTTCTAGTTGTCATAAGGTCAAGGTACAACTCCAAGTCGTCCTGTTACGAAGATCACGGCTATTCGAATAGATTAACTTCCCTGCAGGGTGCACCACATAACCCAACACGCTTGATCCCATTTGGCGGACACACTTTCACGGGTCATGCCCGGCCGCGGAAGATCAACACGCCGCAGCCCCACCTAGGCTCAACAGAGAGGTCAAGACGCCGGTCTAAACCTAAGCGCATTGTGGGTCTAGGCCCATCGCCCTCAAGACACCTGCACCTTGCGTGACGCGTCGGAAGGCAGACCTAGCCTAGTGGCGTTCGGTCCAATCCGGCGCCGCCAAGGCCGACGTCACGAAATGCTTCGGTGATACCACGACGCCGAGTGTCCATATCTTTCCCACGTGGTTGGTTAGTGCGTATAGGCCCGTGGCGGACTCGAGATCAAATACCAAGATCTCGTTAAGCGTGTTAAGTATCCGCGAACACCGAGCAGGCCAGGCCCACCTCTCTCCTAGGCGGTCTCAACCTGCCTGTCAGCCCGCCACAAAGATCCACTCATGGTGCTCCACCGGCCGACCCGACTTTAGTCTCCACATGTATCATGTATAAGTATATAGTATATACCCGTGATCACCTCCCGAGTGATCACGGCCCGATAGTATAGCACAGCAGACGGACAAGAATGTAGGGCCACAGATGGAAATACTAGCATCCTATACTAAGCATGTAGGATTGCAGGTAAAGGTAACAACAGTAGTAACAAGGACAGGCTATGCATCAGGATAGGTATAACGGAAAGCAGTAACATGCTACAAAGACTCTAATGCAAGCAAGATAGAGTAGAATAGGCGATATCTGGTGATCAAGGGGGCTTGCCTGGTTGCTCAGCAAGAGAGAGGGGTCACAACTCCGTAGCCGAACCGGGCAGCAGCGTCGGTCTCGTAGTCTACCGGAGAGAAGAGGGGAAGAAACAATGAATACCATGTAAACAGATGCATATCGATGCATGACAAGACAAAATGCGATGCTAGGCGTGCCCTAACGTGGTATGAGGTGATACGGTTAAGAAACATCCGGGAAAATATCCCGGTGTTTCGTGGTTTTCAGCGAAAGGAGCCGAGGGGAAAGTTGCGAGTTCGATAGGGTAGGGGTGTGTGGCGGCGGACTGCGTATCCGGATTCGTCTCGTCGTTCTGAGCAACTTTCATGTTGAAAATATTTTAATCCGAGTTACGGATTAAAAGATATGATTTTCTAAAGATTTTATTAATTTCTGGAATTTAATTAATTATTTAATTAATTCGAAAAACAGGTTAATGACATCAGCATGATGTCATGCTGACATCAGCAGTCAACAGAGTTGACTTGGTCAACCTGACAGGTGGGTCCCACCTGTTAGGGATTGTTTAGCTAATTAACAGTAGTTAATTAGGGTAACTATTTATTAGGTTAATTAATCTTAATTAGTTAAACTAAACATGATTAATTAAGTTAATTATTTAGTTAATTAATTAATTAATTAATTTTATTATTAATTATTTATTTATTATATATTTTTTAATTTTTTCTAATTCTTTTTTCTAAAACTGCTCGGGCGGGGCCCCTAGTCAAGGGTTGGGGCCTTAGCGGGCATGTAAAAGTGTGCGGGCGTGAGCCCGATCGGCACCGGGCGCCAGGTTCGAGGCCACCGCAGCAGGGCGCGAGGCCCACCGGCCGGGCGGCCTCGCCGACAGCCGCAGGAGGCGGGAGGGAGGCCCTGACGGCGACGGCCTTAGCGGGCGCTGTGAGCCGCGAAAGGAGGCGGTAGGGCTGGGCAGCACGAGGCCGGAGGGCGAAGCGGGCGACTGGCTGCGCGCAGTGGTAGGGGCCGGAGCCGGAGAAGGGGGGTCACGGGCGCGGTGAAGGCAGAGACAGGGGAGGCGGCGGTTGGAGGCGAGGCGACCAGGGGGGAGAGGGCGCGGCCACGGGAGGTCGCGGGCACGGCGAGCGCGTGCCCGGGCGCGTGAAGCCTGACGGGTCCGTGGTGGAGTCGGTCGGGAAGGAGAGGCGGGGCGGATTTGTCCGGCGCTGGCAGCGCTGGCCGAGGGGAGCGCGGTGAGCGCGCAACGGTGGCGCGAGCGCTGGCCGCTGGGCGGGAGGGCGTGACCGCGGGCGACCTAGGGGGAGAGGGGGCCAAGGGGGAGCTCACGGGGGGGAGTAGGGTTCGTGGCAGGGTGCTCGGTGGAGGTCGGGGAGGCCGACGGGGACGCGCGACGGAGTGGATGCAGTCCGGCGAGGTGGCGGCGAGCTCCAGGCGGGGTCGGTGGTGGCGCCCTCCTCCTCGATCCCGATCCAATCGGGGAGGAGAGGGAGGAGATATTTTGGGGAGCGGGGGGGTGTCGGTGGGGGGCCGTGGGTTGGACCGAGGGGGAGTGGGGGAGGCTTATGGGGGTGCGGGGTGGGCGGCCTGGGCCTGGTGGCCACTGGGCGGTTATTGGCCCATCGGGTGGGGTTTCTCTTCTCCCTCTTTTTGTTAGTTTTAGGTTTTAGTTTTTTTGTTTTGTTTTTATTTATTTTATTTTCTGTTTTAAATCAGTTTAAATTATTTAGACATTTTCTAAAAATGTGTTTACTTCACCACAATTACCTTTGTAATATTTGACAACCACCGAACATTTTAGTTTTAATTTTTGAAAACTTTTATAGTTATCATTAATTTGAATTTGAATTTCGAACGGTTCCGAATTATTGTGAGGATAGCAACAGTAACCGAGGTGTCATGGCACGATTAGCGTGGGATTACTGTAGCATGATTATCCAGGCGTTACAAATCTCCTCCACTACAAGAAATCTCGTCCCGAGATTTAGGAGGTAGAAGGAAACAGTGCGGGGTATTCATCACGTAGGCGATCCTCGCGTTCCCAGGTGGCTTCATCTTTAGAATGGTGCGACCACTGGACTTTGAGGAACTTGATCGCCTTCTGGCGTGTGCGGCATTCAGCTTGGTCGAGAATGCGGACCGGATGCTCTTTATAGGAGAGGTCATGTTGCAATTCGAGCACTTCATGATCCACTGCTCGGATTGGGTCCTTGAAGCAGCGACGGAGCTAGGACACGTGGAACACATCGTGAACCTGAGAAAGGTTCAACGGAAGCTCCAGTTGATATGCCACTTTTCCACGCCTTTCCAGAATAGTGAATGGGCCAATATAGCGAGGAGCTAGTTTGCCCTTGATCCCGAAGCGGTGAGCACCCTTCATTGGTGTAACTCGAAGGTAAGCCTTTTCGCTAGGTTGATAGACCATGTCTTTATGATGACGGTCATACTGACTCTTCTGACACGACTGAGCAGTCTTGAGATTCTCACCAATAATGCGGACTTGTTCTTCGGCATGTTGGATAATATCCGGACCGAAGAGTGGACGTTCCCCGATTCGACCAGTTCGGAGGGTTCGCACTTCCGTCCATATAACACTTCACAGGGGGCCATCTTCAGACTAGCTTGATAGCTATTATTATAAGAGAACTCAACATACGGGAGAGATTCCTCCCATTTCTTGTCGAAGGAAATAACACAAGCTCGAAGCATGTCTTCGAGAACTTGGTTGACACGTTCAACTTGCCCTTGTGACTGCGGATGAAACGCAGTACTGAACGATAAGTGAGTCCCCATAGCTTCTTGGAAACTTGCCTGTAATCTTGAAGTGAATAAGCTGCCACGGTCCGAACTGATAACCAGTGGAATACCGTGAAGCGAAACAATTCTGGACATGTAGAGAGTTGCAAGCTGACTAGCAGTGATTGTTTCTTTGACCGCCAGAAAATGTGCAACTTTAGAAAGTCGGTCAATGACGACAAGAATAGCATCATTACCTTTCTGCGACTTGGGAAATCCAGTGACGAAGTCCATTTCAACATGGTCCCATTTCCATTCAGGAATAGAGATAGGTTGCAGAGTTCCAGCAGGCCTTTGATGTTCTCGCTTTGATACGACAAAGAACGTCACATTCAAAGCAACATAACGAGCAATGTCTCGCTTCATATTAGACCACCAGAATCTCTGACGAATGTCTTGGTACATCTTGGTGCTACCGGGATGAATAGACAAAGGCGTATCATGAGCTTCTTTCATAACCTTTGGAGTCAGATTCCGGTTTTCCCTCTTACTTGGTACCACTAGGCGACCTTTGAAGAATAAGGTGCCTGCGTCATCCACAGTGAAGAATGAGGGCTTTCCTTCTGCGAGATAACGTTTAATCCTCTCGACTTCATCGTCACATTTACGTATCCATTTGATGGTGTCCACAAGATCTGGTTTCGCAACTGTGGTATTGAGAGAACCCTGGAAACAACATGGAGGTTCATCTTGCGAAGCTCCTTAGGAGGGGGAGCGAGTGCACCCGGAGGAACAATATGGAGGTTCAGCTTTCTGAATTCTTCAACGAGTGAGGGCTGAACTTTGTGAACCTGGAGGTGGATGCAGTAAGACTTGCGGCTCAAGGCATCAGCCATTACATTAGCCTTGCCTAGTGTATAGGAAATACCCAAGTCAAAGTCTGCAACAGTCTCCATCCATCTCTGCTGACGGAGGTTCAGTCTGGTGAGTAAATGATACTTCAGACTTTGGTGGTCGGTGAAGATCTCGCAACGATTACCGAGAAGGTAATGTCGCCACTGTTTTAGCGCATGAATGACAGCAGCAAGCTCGAGGTCGTGAACTGGGTAGTTCTCTTCGTGAGGGCGCAATTGCTGAGAGGCATAAGCAACCACTTCGCGCTCTTGCATTAGGACACACCCTAGTCCTTGACGGGAAGCGTCGCAGTAAATGACGAAGTCCTTCTTAGTATCAAGTGGAGCTAGTACTGGGGCAGAAGTCAACTTGTCTTTGAGTGCCTGGAAACTTTCCTGACATTTATCTGTCCATTGGAACTTGACGCCTTATGCAACAAAGTTAGTCGAGGCACGGCAATCTTGGAGAAGTTCTCATTTAATCGACGGCAATAGTCAAGTAGACCGAGAAAACTTCTGACTTGCTTAACGTTCTTCGGAGGAGCCCAATCGAGAATAGCTTGAACTCATTCAGGGTTGACGGCAATACCATCCTTAGAGATGACATGCCCAAGATAGGTTACTTCGCAGCCGTAATTCACACTTGGAGAACTTGGCATATAGTCGATGCTCTCGTAGCTTTTCCAAAGACAAGACAAAGATGTTCAAAGATGTTCTTCTTCATTCTTGGAAAATACCAGGATATCATCCAGATAAACCACGATTTAACTTGTCGAGGTAATCCATGAATATATAATTCATCGACGAGAGAAAGTGGCTAGAGCATTGGTTAAGCCGAAGACATGACGGTGTACTCGTATGAACCATAACGAGTCACAAAGGCGGTCTTTGGGATATCCTCTTCACGAACACGGATCTGGTGGTAACCCAACCTCAAGTCGAGTTTAGAGAACACTGATGAACCAGCCAGTTGATCATACAGATCATTGATCCGAGGAAGAGGATACTTATTCGAATGGTAGCTTGGTTTATAGGACGGTAGTCTTGGACCAATCGGTTTGTCCCATCCTTCTTCTTGACAAAGAGAGAAGGTGCTCCCCAAGGAGAGCAACTTGGGCGAATGAAACCATCGCGAAGAGACTTGTCGATTTCCTCCTTGAGCTCAAGGAGTTCATGCGGCGGCATCTTGTAGGGTCGCTTGGCTATAGGAGTGGTGCCTGGTTTCAACTCGATGACGAATTCGACAGCTCTAGCAGGGGGAATCACTGGAAGTTCTTCAGGAAAGACGTCCTGGAAGTCGCGAACGACAGGAATGTTTTCAATGCCTTCGAGGGGTGCGGCGTTCAATGCATTCAATGCATAGAGCCTTGCCTCGGCATTCTGAACCAGACGAGCATTGTAGCTTATTATTTCATTAGAAGGGTGTAGCAGATGGACGGTCTTAGTGGCGCAAACGATTGAAGCAGTATGCGCTTTCAACCAATCCATCCCCAAAATGAGGTCGATGTTAGACGCCTTCGTGATAATGGGTGAGGCATAGAATTCCAGCCCTTCGATTTCCACGGGGACATCGACGCCAACCATGGAGGTTTGACATTGTCCCAAGGGGGTTTTTACCACTACCGAAGAGTTCATCTCCTCACACTTAACGTAGCGCTTGTATGCAAAATCTTCTGACATGAATGAATGTGATGCTCCTGAATCGAATAAAACAGATGCAGGTACTGAATTTACGAGGAGTGTACCCATCACAGTAGTAGGCTGGTCTTGAGCTTCGTTCAGATCAACATGGTTGGCATGAACCCGACCATAAGGCTTGGCATTGTTGTTGCGGGGCTGGTTGCTTCCACGGCCCGATTCTTTGGAAGGGCCAATGATTCTGGTTCTAGTTGCATTCTCTAGCACGGTGCCTGGTTGTCCACACCAAGCACAAACCATTATTGGGGGTGGGAACAGAGCTTGGGGTGGTGGAGCTGGAAGCTTTGGCTGCCTAGTTGGAGTAGGCGAGCGAGGTGCAAGATAGCTTTGCCTTGGGGCAGGTGCATTCGGCCGGTACATGCTGTTGGGAATCCATATCTTGCGCTGCGAGGACGGGCCCAAGATGAGCCCGTGTCACGGTTCTGCTGTTAGAGCTCTGGTATTCCTGCAAACCAGTTTCGACATTGATAGCTTTGTTCACCAAGGTGGCGAAATCAGCAAAGTCGCACTAGAAGTGCGAGCTTGATGTCGACTTGAAGGCCGTCACGGAACTTCTCCTATCTCAAGGCATCGCTTGCAATGTCCTCTTCAAAGATAGCGAGACAAGTCCGAGAACTCTCGCCGATAAGCTTCAACAGTCTTGTTGCCTTGGGTGAGGTTATGAACTCACGCTTCTTCCGTCCATGACTCCTTGAGGGATGAAGCGGCACGGAAAGCAGCTTGGAAGTCCGCCAGTGATGACTGCTCCACTGGCTGAGTACGCGTGTGGCTGTCCCACCATTGAGTCAAGGGTCCCTTCAGAAGAAGGAAGCAAAGGTGACATAGCGGGCAGGGGCTACATCAGCAGACTCCATCTCATAGGTGATGTCACGGAGCCAGTCATCAGCATCCAGGGGCTGGGTTGAGCTGCGGTACACACTTGGGTTGAGGCGCATGAAATCCTGCAGAGTTGTTGTGTTTGGCTGCTGGTTCATATTGGGGCGAGGAAACTGAGCCATCATGTTTTCCATGAACTGGCGATTCATCTCAAGCTGTTGGATCATACCAGCCATGTACTCAGGCGGTGGTGGGAAGTTGCCACCGCAACCACGACCAGCTGGTCTAACCATCCTGCTAATATATAACAGGGGTAGTTCAGCATTTGAGAAATTTGCAAAGGACAAGAATCATTCATGATAAAACATGCATAATGAAAGCGACGATAGAAACTACATAGTAGTCGGCATATCTTACAAAAGGGATCATGCATAGAGTTCGGTACACGTAGTTCAAGACAAAGACTAAGACATCATAGGCGTGCACGCAGGCTCATGACGAATGCATCTAACACTTAACAAGCAAGCCTACATCAGTCCCACGCGGTCTCGCGGAGGTAGTCAGTAGCCCTAAAGTCGGTAGTGTGGCAGCGGATAGTCCTCCACGCCGGTGACTGGGGGCATGGATACTCAGTGCGTAACCCGGCGCCCAAGTGGCGAGAAGAGGACCAAGTGCGGGAGAGTAGCCTCCACCTCTCGGCCAACCGACACCACAGGGCATCACGGTCCTGGCTGGGTAGATCGCAGAACGCCGACAGCTCTCTAGATCGGACAAAGGGTGCAGCAGCGTCGAGCATGGTAAAGGTGCCGACGGGTGGTGTACAACTTCGTGGCGAAGAGCTCGGTTAGCTCGATCCAGCCCATCGCGATGCGTAACTAAGTTCGATGGTAGAAGGGCTCTCGGGTGACAAAGTGGAGTAGGCAGCCGTGTAGTAACCCTCCTCACCAACATCAGATGCGATAGCAATGTGCCTGAAGGGGGAGGTGTCCAACTCCCGATACTCTCCACGAAGACGGGTAAGAGCAGCATAAGCAGCATCGTGGACTGCCATATCGATAGTCACCCCAACACCATGTGCGGTGTGCAACACAGTAGTGGAGTCATACTCCCGAGAGTACAGGTGGACGATGGCTCGGCATCGCTCTGGTTAAAGTCCTGGTACTCCTCAAAGACGGTGTACTCAGTGGTGCCAAATGATAACCCAGATAGGTCATCATCTCTGCTAGCACCGCAGGTGATCCCGAGGCGCCAATGGCTGTCGTGTGGCGCACGACCTGCCTCGTGGGTTCCATCTGAAAACAAAGATGTTTCAAAGGAGTCAAATGACAGTGGGGAAATTGATCAAAATACAATTCCAAGGAATAACTATGGCTTTATCCAACTTTGGGGTGAATGTGGTCACGGGATCCTAGTGTTAGTTAGTAAATTCGTTTAACCCGAGTAGAAGAGAGTTCAGAGTCCCAGAGTAAAGGTCGAGGAGTAAAAGATCCTAGTACCACCCGATGATGGCGACGGGCCCGTAAGGCACACAGCCAAGTTAGTAAAAGTTTTTGCAATGTATAGACTCGACTTCGCCAAGGAGTGTGGAAGGGGATTCCTACAGCAATGGGCTCGATACCAACTTGTGACGCCCCGATTCAATCAGACACTAATCATACACGCAAACGCAGTACGATCAAGATCGAGGACTCACGGAAGATATCACAACACAACTCTAAAACATAAATAAGTCATACAAGCATCATAATACAAGCCGGGGCCTCGAGGGCTCGAATACAAGTGCTCGATCATAGACGAGTCAGCGGAAGCAACAATATCTGAGTACAGACATAAGTTAAACAAGTTTGCCTTAAGAAGGCTAGCACAAACAGGGATACAGATCGAAAGAGGCGCAGGCCTCCTGCCTGGGATCCTCCTAACTACTCCTGGTCGTCGTCAGCGGGCTGCACGTAGTAGTAGGCGCCTCCAGTGTAGTAGTCGTCATCGACGGTGGTGTCTGGCTCCTGGGCTCCATCGTCTGGTTGCAGCAATCGGGTAAAGAAAGGGGAAAAAGGGGGAACAAGGCAACCGTGAGTACTCATCCAAAGTACTCGCAAGCAAGGATCTACACTACATATGCATGGATATATCTGTAAAGGGCCATATCAGTGGACTGAACTGCAGAATGCCAGAATAAGAGGGGGATAGCTAGTCTTATCAAAGAATACGCTTCTGGTCACCTTCGTCTTGCAACAGGTAGAAGAGGGTAGGTTGAAGTCCTCCAAGTAACATCACATAGCAATAATCCTACCCGGCGATCCCCTCCTCGTATCCCACGAGAGAGAGCGACCACCGTTGTATCCGCACTTGGAAGGGTGTGTTTTATTAAGTATCTGGTTCTAGTTGTCATAAGGTCAAGGTACAACTCCAAGTCGTCCTGTTACCGAAGATCACGGCTATTCGAATAGATTAACTTCCCTGCGGGGGTGCACCACATAACCCAACACGCTTGATCCCATTTGGCCGGACACACTTTCCTGGGTCATGCCCGGCCGCGGAAGATCAACACGTCGCAGCCCGACCTAGGCTCAACAGAGAGGTCAAGACGCGGTTCTAAACCTAAGCGCCAGGGTGCAGGCCCATCGCCTCGAAAGCACACCTCAAGACGTTGCTATGTGACGCTGACCGGAAGCAGACCTAGCCTAGTCACGCCCAATCCGGCGTGGCCGCCGTCACGACGTCACGAAATGCTTCGGCTGATACCACGACGCCGAGTGCCCATATCTTTCCCACGTAGTTGGTTAGTGCGTATAGGCCCATAGCCAGACTCAGATCAAATACCAAGATCTCGTTAAGCGTGTTAAGTATCCGCGAACGCCGAACAGGGACAGACCCACCTCTCTCCTAGGCGGTCTCAACCTGCCCTGTCGCTCCGCCACAAAGATCCACTCATGGGTGCTCCACCAGCCGACCCGACTTTAGTCTCCACATGTATCATGTATAAGTATATAGTATATACCCGTGATCACCTCCCGAGTGATCACGGCCCGATAGTATAGCAAAGCAGACGGACAAGAATGTAGGGCCACAGATGGAAATACTAGCATCCTATACTAAGCATGTAGGATTGCAGGTAAAGGTAACAACAAGAGTAACAAGGACAAAGCTATGCATCGTGATAGGTATAACGAAAGCGATAACATGCTACACTACTCTAATGCAAGCAGTATAGAGTAGAATAGGCGATATCTGGTGATCGGGGGCTTGCCTGGTTGCTCGCAAGAGAGAGGGGTCGTCAACTCAGAGTCGAACTGGCAGCAGAAGCGGCGTCGGTCTCGTAGTCTACCGGAGAGAAGAGGGGAAGAAACAATGAATACCATGTAAACAGATGCATATCGATGCATGACAAGACAAGTAACGATGCTAGGCGTGCCCTAACGTGGTATGAGGTGATACCGGTTAAGAAACATCCGGAAAATATCCCGGGTTTCGTGGTTTTCGGCGGAGGAGTCGGAGGGGAAAGTTGCGAGTTTGATAGGTTAGGGGTGTGTGGCGGACGAGCGGACTACGTATCCGGATTCGCCTCGCCGCTCCGAGCAACTTTCATGTTGAAAATATTTTAATCCGAGTTACGGATTAAAAGATATGATTTTCTAAAGATTTTAGTAATTTCCGGAATTTAATTAATTATTTAAATAATGTGAAAAACAGGTTAATGACATCAGCATGATGTCATGCTGACATCAGCAGTCAACAGAGTTGACTTGGTCAACCTGACAGGTGGGTCCCACCTGTTAGGGATTGTTTAGCTAATTAACAGTAGTTAATTAGGGTAACTATTTATTAGGTTAATTAATCTTAATTAGTTAAACTAAACATGATTAATTAAGTTAATTATTTAGTTAATTAATTAATTTTATTATTAATTAATTATTTATTATATATTTTTAATTTTTTTCTAATTCTTTTTTTCTAAAAAGCTGTTGCAGGCGGGGCCCCTAGTCGATGGTTTGGGGGCCTTGGGGGCCTGGTGCGGTGCGGAGTCTTGGCGTGAGCCCGGCTGGAGGCGCCCGTGCACGAGGCCACCGCAGCGAGGGCGCGAGGCCCAGCTGCGTGACCTCGCTCGACCAGGCAGAGGCGGGAGCGGGGAGGCCCGGACGGCGACGGCCTGGCGGTGAGCCAGCGGAAAGGAGGCGGTGGTGGCCCTTTTTTAAGAGAGTACTAATAAATACGTAACTTTGATGTGTCCCGTCAACTCGCAGAACAACGAGAAGCTTGCTTACTACGCCTTCTCCCTCGCCAACGCGTGCGCGGTGGCTCGCAGCACGAGGAGAAACTTTTGCTTACAAGCGGTGGACGTGCAGCAGTTCATTTGGTGTCAGATTGCCAGAATTAGTACCGTCATTATTGTTTGACTTCCGGAAGAGGAGAAGAGCCAAGTGCGGTACTACTATAGCCAAAGTTGGTCCACCTTTTTAGAGCATGGTTAATTAATATAGGCGGCTCTTGCAGCGGCACATCATTTAGAGCAAGTACTCTCTTCGTAGGATCAAAGGAAGTGAAACAAAAGTTGGACTGGATGCTAGATTGCCAATTAAAACATGATTACATAGGAAAAAAATCCTATAGCATTCTATCCTATGAATCAAACGACCAATGTAGGAAAATTATGAGGGGGGTCTCTCCAACAGTGTTCCTCGGCTCGCAACTAGCATCACGGTGGTCGAACTTGGAGTCATTCATCTGGTACACGTGGCATCTTAGATCTGGTACTCCAATATTAGGTTGGCTCTATGTGATGTGGCAACTTCATATACTAACCGTATGTTGGCTATACTACTACGGTACTCACACTCCAAGAAGTGACTCGAAACCCATTCATAAATTGAGTCTATGACACGCATTTGCAAATGTACCATTCATTACATACAAAAAGTCATCAACACACAACGACAACGATGATACATGTTGGATTATAGATTATTTCCAACAAAACAATCTAGTAAATACTGAAGTTTTCATCACACAACAAATAACAAGCAATGAAAGAACTTCAACTCAACCAATCCTCGGCGTTGGAAACGCTTGCTTTGAACCATAGGTGCTCTGGGAAGGGCCAGCTATTGTCAATATCGAGAGCAATGCAGGACTGATCATCCAGGCTGAAGCGGCATATATTAGGAGCAGGGTAGGGAACCACCACAATGTCCGAGGTATAGATACAGTTGCTTCTCAAAAATGGTAGTAAGGTTGTGTCAACAGCAGCTGGATCGCCTTTAACCATCATTGATAGTTTGGTCCAAGGAAGAGTGAGTTTGCTCCAAGACTATCAATACTGTACCAGGGAGAAGGTGTTGGCGGTAGCACACTAGTATCCATCCCAAATACCCTGCAACGGGTGTTGGAATAGGTCCGGAGAGGGCGACCATGGGAGACAACACGTGCTCCCTCAGTAGTAACAATCTCAGTGCACTGTATACAAACAAGAAGAGGTGATCCATCGGAATTAGTTGCCAGGCGCCACTGAGTATATAAGTTCTGCTCGTCCTCATGCTCGTGATCATCACCATCGTCATCTCCCCCTTGGTTATAACTTTTTTCAAGTATAGGTGGTGGAATGTTCACAAGACCTTGGAAACACAAGAAGGTTAATTAGTAAAGGGAAACTTGCTAACCCGCATGCATGTGGCTGAAACAATTATAATTACAGTGGAACATAAACGTACCGAAACTACGAGGATCCCATGCAAAAACAGTGCCACGAGTGGTGGCAGCTGATACGTCTACAACGTATCTATAATTTTTGATTGTTCCATGCTATTATATTACCCCTTTTGGATGTTTAAGGGCTTTATTTTACACATTTATATCATTTTTGGGACTGACCTACTAACCGGAGGCCCAGCCCATATTGCTGTTTTTTTTGCCTATTTCAGTATTTCGAAGAAAAGGAATATCAAATGGAGTCCAAACGGAATGAAACCTTCGGGAGCGTGATTTTTGGAACAAACGTGATCCAGAGGACTTGGAGTCCAAGTCAAGAAGCAGCCGAGGTCTCCACGAGATAGGAGGGCGCCCCCCCCCCTATAGGGCGCGCCCCCACGTCTCGGGGGCCCCTCGGGCGGCCACCGACGTACTTCTTCCTCCTATATATACCTACGTACCCCGAAAACATCCGGGAGCACCACGAAACACAATTTCCACCGCCGTAACCTTCTGTATCAGCGAGATCTCATCTTGGAGCCCTTGCGGGCACTCTGCCGGATGGGGAATCAACCACGGAGGGCCTCTACATCAACATCCTTGCCCCTTCGATGAGTTGTGAGTAGTTTACCACAGACCTACGGTTCCATAATTATTAGCTAGATGGCTTCTTCTCTCTTTTTGGATCTCAATACAATGTTCTCCCCTCTCTTGTGGGGATCTATTCGATGTAAACTCTTTTTGCGGTGTGTTTGTCGAGATCCGATGAATTGTGGGTTTATGATCAAGTTTATCTATGAATAATATTTGAATCTTCTCTGAATTATTTTATGTATGATTAAGTTATCTTTGCAAGTCTCTCAGAATTATCAGTTTAGTTTGGCCTACTAGATTGGTCTTTCTTGCCATGGGAGAAGTGCTTAGCTTTGGGTTCAATCTTGCGGCGTCCTTACCCAAAGGATGTAAAGGGTTGCAAGGCACGTATTGTATTGTTGCCATCGAGGATAACAAGATGGGGTTTATATCATATTGCATGAGTTTATCCCTCTACATCATGTCATCTTGCTTAATGCGTTACTCTGTTCTTATGAACTTAATACTCTAGATGCATGTTGGATAGCGGTCGATGTGTGGATTAATAGTAGTAGATGCAGGCAGGAGTCGGTCTACTTGTTATGGACGTGATGCCTATATACATGATCATGCCTAGATAATCTCATAACTATGCGCTTTTCTATCAATTGCTCGACAGTAATTTGTTCACCCACCGTAATACGTATGCTATCTTGAGAGAAGCCACTAGTGAAACCTATGGCCCCCGGGTCTATCTCTTATCATATTTTCTCCCAATCTACTTTTATTTGCATCTTTACTTTTTGCATCTATATTATAAAATACCAAAAATATATTTATCTTATCATACTATCTTTATTAGATCTCACTTTCATGAAGTGGCATGAAGGGTTGACAACCCCTTTATTGCGTTGGTTGCGAGTTCTCGCTTGTTTGTGTAGGTGCGTGGGACTTTTGAGAAGCCTCCCTCTTGGATTGATATCTTGGTTCTCAAAACTGAGGGAAATACTTATGCTACACTTGCTGCATCACCCTCTCCTCTTCGAGGAAAACCAACGCAAGCTCAAGACGTAGCAAGAAGGATTTACGCGCCATTGTCGGGAGGTCTTCGCTCAAGTCAAGACATACCAAGTACCCATCACAAACCCATCTCCCTCGCATTTACATTATTTTCCATTTGCCTCTCGCTTTCCTCTCCCCACTTCACCCTAGCCGTTTTATTCGCCCTCTCTTTAAGCAGCGTTTTTACATTTGCTTGTGTGTTGGATTACTTGTTGCCATGGAGCAATATAATACCAAATTGTGTGACTTCTCGAATACCAATAATAATGATTTCCTTAGTACTCCGATTGCTCCTCTTAATAATGATGAGTCTTGTGAAATCAATACCGCTTTGCTGAATCTTGTTATGAAAGATCAATTCGCCGGCCTTCCTAGCGAAGATACCGCTACTCATCTAAACAACTTTGTTGATTTGTGTGATATGCAAAAGAAGAAAGATATGGAAAACAATATTGCCAAATTGAAGTTATTTCCATTTTCACTTAGAGATCGTGCTAAAGTTTGGTTTTCGTCTTTTCCTAAGAATAGTATTGATTCTTGGAAGAAGTGCAAAGATGCTTTTCTCTCTAAGTATTTTCCTCCCTCTAAGATCATCACTCTTAGGAACGATATTATGAATTTTAAACAACTTGATCATGAGCATGTTGCCCAATCTTGGGAAAGAATGAAATTGATGCTTCGTAATTGCCCCACTCATAGTTTGAATTTATGGATGATCATACAAAAAATTTATGCCGGTTTGAACTTTGCTTCTAGAAATCTCTTAGATTCGGCCGCGGGAGGCACGTTTATGGAAATCACATCAGGAGATGCTACAAAACTTCTTGATAATATTATGGCTAATTATTCTCAATGGCACACCGAAATATCTTCTAGTAAAAAAGTGCATGCTATAGAAGAAATCAATGTTTTGAGTGGAAAGATGGATGAACTTATGAAGATGTTTGCTACTAAAAATACTCCTCTTGATCCCAATGATATGCCTTTGTCTTCCTTGATTGAGAATAATAATGAATCTATGGGTGTGAATTTTGTTGGTAGGAATAGTTTTGGAAACAATGCTTATAGAGGAAATTTTAATGCTAGACCGTTCCCTAGTAATCCCTCTAATAATTATGGAAATTCCTACAATAATGCTTATGGTAATTTTAATAAGATGCCCTCTGATTTTGAGAATAGTGTGAAAGAATTTATGATCTCTCAAAAGAATTTTAATGCTTTGCTTGAAGAAAAATTGCTCAAAGTTGATGAATTGGCTAGGAACGTTGATAGAATTTCGCTTGATGTTAATTCTCTTAAACTTGGATCTACTTCTCCTAAGCATGATATCAATGAGTCTCTCAAAGTAATGAGAATTTCCATTGACGAGTGCAAGGAAAGAACCGCTAGATTACGTGCTAAGAAAGAAAGCTTCATAAAAGCGTGTTCTTCTAGTTTTCGTGAAAATAATGATGAGGATCTTAAAGTTATTGATGCGTCTCCGATTAGATCTATGTTTTGCAATATGAACTTTGATGATTATGGGACTGATGATGAATCAACTTTGCCTAAAAGGCGTCCCAAGAATTCGGAATCTTTAGATCTTAATGTTAAATTTGGTAAAAGTGAGATTGGAGAATCCTCAACTTTTAATAATGTTGAACCTACTATCTCGGATTTCAAGGAATTTAATTATGATAATTGCTCTATAAAAGGTTGTATTTCCTTGTTGCAAGCTGTTGTTAATTCTCCTCATGCTTATAGTCAAAACAAAGCCTTTACCAAACATATTGTTGATGCCTTGATGCAATCTTATGATGAAAAACTTAATTTGGAAGTTTCTATACCTATAAAACTTAATGATGAGTGGGAACCTACTATAAAGATTAGAATTAAAGATTATGAGTGTTTTGCTTTGTGTGATTTGGGTGCTAGTGTTTCCACAATTCCGAAAACTTTATGTGATATTCTAGGTTTCCATGATCTTGATGATTGTTCTTTAAATTTGCACCTTGCGGATTCCACCATTAAAAAGCCTATGGGAAGGATCAATGATTTTCTTATTGTTGCAAATAGAAATTTGGTGCCCGTATATTTTATCGTTCTTGATATAGATTGCAATCTTTTTGCCCTATTATTCTTGGTAGACCTTTCCTTAGAACGATTGGTGCGATTATTGATATGAAGGAAGGGAATATTAGATTCCAATTTCGATTAAAGAAAGGCATGGAGCACTTTCCAAGAAAGAAAGTTAAATTACCTTATGAATCTATCATGCGTGCTACTTATGAGTTTAGTGCCAAAGATGGCACTCGTTAGATCTATCTTTGCTTTTATGCCTAGCTAGGGGCGTTAAACGATAGCGCTAGTTGGGAGGCACCCAAAATTTCTTTATGTTTTTTGTTTTTGTTTCTGTTTAGGAATAAATAATCCATCCACCTTCTGTTTAGATGTGGTTTTATGTTTTAATTAGTGTTTGTCCCAAGTAGAACCTATAGGATCTTCATGGATGATAGTTATTTGATCTTGCTGTAATTTCCAGAAACTTTCGGCTCACGAAAACAATTGTTAAAAATCACGAGAACGTGATAAAATAGTGATTCAAATAGCTTCTGATCAATAAACAAATTTCCTAGGTCGTCCTATTTTGGCTGAATTTTTTGAGTTCAAAAAGTTTGCGTTAGTTACAGATTACTACAGACTGTTCTGTTTTTGACAGATTCTGTTTTTCGTGTGTTGTTTGCTTATTTTGATGAATCTATGGCCAATAAAATAGTTTATAATCCATAGAGAAGTTGGAATACAGTAGGTTTAACACCAATTTAAATAAAGAATGAGTTCATTGCAGTACCTTATGTGGTGGTTTTGTTTTCTTTCACTATGAGCTTATAAGAATTCTTGTTGAGTTTTGTGTTGTGAAGTTTTCAAGTTTTGGGTAAAGCTTTTATGGACTATGGAATAAAGGGTGGCAAGAGCCTAAGCTTGGAGATGCCCAAGGAACCCCAAGACATTCAAGAATAGCCAAAAGCCTAAGCTTGGGGATGCCCCGGGAAGGCATCCCCTCTTTCGTCTTCGTTCATTGGTAACTTTACTTGGAGCTATATTTTTATTCACCACATGATAAGTGTTCTGCTTGGAGCGTCGTGTATTATATTAGTCTTTGCCTTTTAGGTTACCACAATCATCCTTGCTGTACACACCTTTTGGGAGAAGCCTATTTGATTATAATTTGCTAGAATACTCTATGTGCATCACTTATATCTTTTGAGCTTGATAGTTTTTGCTCTAGTGCTTCACTTATATCTTTTAGAGCACGGTGGTGTCTTAATTTTGAAGAAATTGCTAGCCTCTCATACTTCACTTATATTATTTTGAGAGTCTTTTAGAACAGAATGGTATTTTCTATGGTCATAAAATTGGTCCTAGAATGGTAGGCATCCAAGTTGGGTATAATAAAAACTATCATATGAAGTGAATTGGATGCTATGAACAATTTGATACTTGATAATTGTTTTGAGATATGGAGGTAGTGATATTAAAGTCATGCTAGTTGGGTGATTATGAATTGAAAGAATGCTTGTGTTGAAGTTAGCAAGTCCCATAGCATTCACGTATGGTTATAGTTGTGTAACAAATTTGAAACATGAAGTGTACCTGGCTTGTGCATCCTTATGAGTGGCGGCCGGGGACGAGCGATGGTCTTTTCCTACCAATCTATCCCCCTAGGAGCATGCGCGTAGTACTTGATTTTTGATGACTTCTAAATTTTTGCAATAAGTATATGAGTTCTTTTGACTAATGTTGAGTCCATGGATTATCGCACTTTTACCTTTCCGCCTTTGCTAGCCTCTTGATGCACTGCATTGCCCTTTCTCACCTTGAGAGTTGGTGCAAACTTTGCGGTGCATCCAAACCCCGTGATACGATACGCTCTATCACACATAAACCTCCCTATATCTTCCTCAAAACAGCCACCATACCTACCTATTATGGCATTTCCATAGCCATTCCGAGATACATTGCCATGCAACTTTCCACCGTTCCGTTCATCATCATCATGACATACTTTACTTTTGTCATATTGCCATTGCATGATCATGTAGTTGACATCATATTTGTGGCAAAGCCACCATGCATTATTTTTCATACATGTCACTCTTGCTTCATTGCACCATGCCGGTACATCACGGAGGCATTCATATAGAGTCATATCTTGTTCTAGTTTCGAGTTGTAATCCTTATGTTGTAATCAATAGAAGTGTGATGATCATCATTATTAGAGCATTGCCCAATTAAAAAAAGAGAAAGGCCAAAAAGAAAAAGAAAAAGAAAGGCCCAAAAAATGAAAATAAATAAAAAGGGCAATGTTACTATCCTCTTACCACACTTGTGCTTCAAAGTAGCACCTTGTTCTTCATGTAGTGTGTCTCATATATTGTGCTTCAAAGTAGCACCATGTTTTTCATATAGCGAGTCTCATAAGTTGTCTTTTTCATACTAGTGGGAATTTTTCATTATAGAATTTGGCTTCTATATTCCTACGATGGGATTCCTCAAATGCCCTAGGTCTTCATGAGCAAGCAAGTTGGATGCACACCCACTAGTTTTCTTTTGTTGAGCATTTATAGCTCTAGTGCATCCGTTGCATGGCAATCCCTACTCTTCATGTTGACATCAGTTGATGGGCATCTCCATAGCCCGTTGATTATCCTAGTCAATGTGATACTTTCTCCTTTTTGTCTTCTCCACACAATCCCCATCATCATATTCTATTCCACCCATAGTGCTATATCCATGGCTCACGCTCATGTATTGCGTGA
This sequence comes from Aegilops bicornis, assembly GCA_021605145.1. NCBI lineage: Eukaryota > Viridiplantae > Streptophyta > Magnoliopsida > Poales > Poaceae > Aegilops > Aegilops bicornis. The sequence continues at coordinate 562,851,965 of CM038669.1, read as the reverse complement.
AGGTTACAATTGCTTGGCTTGTCATCGGGGGTATAGAAGTTGGGAACATCTTTGTGTAACGAAAATGAAGCATAGCCTAACTATATGATTTTGTAGGGATGAACTTTCTTTTGCCATGCTATTTTGAGAAGACATGATTACTTTGATTAGAATGCTTGAAGTATTACTATTTCTGTTATCAATATGAACTTTTATTTTGTATTCATTTGGATCTGAACATTCATGCCACAATAAAGAAAATTACATTATGAATTATGCTAGGTAGCATTAAACATCAAAAATTCTCTTTTATCATTTACCTACTAGGGACGAGCAGGAATTATGCTTGGTGATTCTTGATACGTCTCCCTCGTATATATAATTTTTTATTGTTCCATGCTATTTTATTTGCCGTTTTGTATTTTTATGGGCTTTATTTTACATTTCTATATCATTTTTGGGACTAACCTACTAACCGGTGGCCCAGCCCATATTGCTGTTTTTTTGCCTATTTCATTATTTCGAAGAAAAGGAATATCAAACAGAGTCCAAACGGAATGAAACCTTCGGGAGCGTGATTTTTGGAACAAACGTGCCAGAGGACTTGGAGTGCAAGTCAAGAAGCAGCCGAGGCCTCCACGAGATAGGGCGCCCCCTATAGGCGCCCCCTGTCTCGTGGGCCCCTCGGCGACCACCGACGTACTTTTCCTCCTATATATACCTCGCACTCGAAAACATCCGGGAGCTACACATAACACAATTTCCACCACCGTAACCTTCTGTATCCGTGAGATCTCATCTTGGAGCCCTTGTCGGCACTCTGCTGGAGGGGGAATCAACCACGGAGGGCCTCTACATCAACATCCTTGCCCCTCCGATGAGTTGTGAGTAGTTTACCACAGACCCTCACGGGTCCATAGTTATTAGCTAGATGGCTTCTTCTCTCTTTTTGGATCTCAATACAATGTTCTCCCCCTCTCTTGTGGGGATCTATTCGATGTAAACTCTTTTTGCGGTGTGTTTGTCGAGATCCGATGAATTGTGGGTTTATGATCAAGTTTAATAATATTTGAATCTTCTCTGAATTATTTTATGTATGATTAAGTTATCTTTGCAAGTCTCTTCGAATTATCAGTTTAGTTTGGCCTACTAGATTGGTCTTTCTTGCCATGGGAGAAGTGCTTAGCTTTGGGTTCAATCTTGCGGTGTCCTTACCAAAGGATGTAAAGGGTTGCAAGGCACGTATTGTATTGTTGCCATCGAGGATAACAAGATGGGGTTTATATCATATTGCATGATTTTATCCCTCTACATCATGTCATCTTGCTTAATGCGTTACCCTGTTCTTATGAACTTAATACTCTAGATGCATCTTTGGATAGCGGTCGATGTGTGGAGTAATAGTAGTAGATGCAGGAGTCAGTCTACTTGTTATGGACGTGATGCCTATATACATGATCATGCCTAGATAATCTCATAACTATGCGCTTTTATATCAATTGCTCGACAGTAATTTGTTCACCCACCGTAATACTTATGCTATCTTGAGAGAAGCCACTAGTGAAACCTATGGCCTCCGGGTCTATCTCTTATCATATTTGCTCCCAATCTAATTTTATTTGCATCTTTGCTTTTTGCATCTATATTATAAAATACCAAAAATATATTTATCTTATCATACTATCTTTATTAGGTCTCACTTTCGCAAGTGGCCGTGAAGGGATTGAAAACCCCTTTATTGCGTTGGTTGCGAGTTCTCAGGTTGTTTGTGTAGGTGCGTGGGACTTTTGAGAAGCCTCCTCGGATTGATACCTTGGTTCTCAAAAACTAAGGGAAATACTTACGCTACACTTGCTGCATCACCCTCTCCTCTTCGAGGAAAACCAACGCAAGCTCAAGACGTAGCAGCAGCAAACACAAGATCCTCATATTCAATTGCATCACAGTACTCATCCGTGTACAGAAACTGATTTTTGAGCAATATCCATGGATGAACCATGGAATCAGTAACGACGGCAACAAGCTTATCGAAAATAGCAACAACTTCATAGTTCTTGTAATTCCAAGATCGGTTGGGAACTCGGCAAATTTCTATCTTCCGTAGACGACACCACCATGATCGTATTTGAATGTACGTAGATCATCTGTGTGCTCAACCTCAGGGCACTCGGAGATTTTTGGAAGTGGAATCCGCTGACGAGTGTACACATTCACAAGTTCCCACATTGTACCCAATATAAACAACCCAATCTCCATTTGCGCCAGCCCAGGCCTTACCCTTAAGCGATGGCATCTTGACATCACACGTATCATTATCAAGTGGCATCAACTTGCACAAGGCGAGGCCTCCGTCATCCGCGCCCATGCGAACATGCTTATAGCGAAGAAGATAAGGGAGATCAAACCGCTCCTGGACCCTTGGGTTCCTTGTAATGATGTTATTAGTTGAGTCGAGAATGGTCTTGAACGAACCTGCCATGCTAGCCGAGGTGATGACGTCGCACCGATCAATGAGTTCCCCCACCACATCATCTTTTAGACCGGGGCAAGAATAACGGGGTCGTTTCCGGCTTGTTCCCTTCATGGAGAAGACGATCGAACAATGGCAGAAGGAAGGGTGAAGGCAAATGGAGGAGCGAGGAAGAGCGTGCGATGGCAGTTCCAAATCGAGAGGGAAAGGCAAAGAGTCGGTGGACGGTTGCCAGTTTGCCATGGTACACGAAGAGGCACCCCGGCCTACACGTCCTTTCGGAAATTGTACAAAAGGACTCGCCGTCGTCTCACTGACATGTTGGAACGGGACCACATGTCAACGAAACATGGTGTGTAATTTCTCGTGCAAAATGCGATTTGGCCGCGTTGGCCCGAGGTGCCGTATTAGTTATCGACCTTTATTTTTTTAATGGCGTGTCGTTCAGTTTTGAAGCTCGACTAACTGGTACTATTTGCAGAGAAAATATAAACTACTCTACCACTACTCCACCTCTAGTACTAGTAGTATAAAAAAGATATATAGGCTGGAGCTTCAGAGCTTTCTTGCTAAGGGTTGCCCACTTGCTTCTCACACTATCACCCTCTCTCCAGATCTAAAAAAGATAGCCTCTCTCTCCCTCCTCACCGGTGGTCACAGATCCACCAGGGAACAAAAGGACGTGCTGATACGTCTCCAACGTATCTATAATTTTTGATTGTTCCATGCTATTATATTACCCCTTTTGGATGTTTATGGGCTTTATTTTACACAGTTATATCATTTTTGGGACTAACCTACTAACCGGAGGACCAGCCCATATTGCTGTTTTTTTTGCCTATTTCAGTATTTCGAAGAAAAGGAATATCAAACGGAGTCCAAACGGAATGAAATCTTCGGGAGCGTGATTTTTGGAACGAACGTGATCTAGAGGACTTGGAGTGCAAGTAAAGAAGCAGCCGAGGCCTCCACAAGATAGGAGGGCACGCCCCCCTATAGGGCACGCCCCCCTGTCTCGTGGGCCCCTCGGGCGGCCACCGACGTACTTCTTCCTCCTATATATACCTACGTACCCCGAAAACATCTAGGGGCACCACAAAACACAATTTCCACCACCGTAACCTTCTGTATCCGCGAGATCCCATCTTGGAGCCTTCGCCGACACTCTGCCGGAGGGGGAATCAAGCACGGAGGGCCTCTACATCAACATCCTTGCCCCTCCGATGAGTTGTGAGTAGTTTACCACAGACCTACGGGTCCATATTTATTAGCTAGATGGCTTCTTCTCTCTTTCTGGATCTTAATACAATGTTCTTCCCCTCTCTTGTGGAGATCTATTCAATGTAAACTCTTTTTGCGGTGTGTTTGTCGAGATCCGATGAATTGTGGGTTTATGATCAAGTTTATCTATGAATAATATTTGAATCTTCTCTGAATTCTTTTATGTATGATTGAGTTATCTTTAAAAGTCTCTTCGAATTATCAGTTTGGTTTGGCCTACTAGATTGATCTTTCTTGCCATGGGAGAAGTGCTTAGCTTTGGGTTCAATCTTGCGGTGTCCTTACCCAGTGACAGAAAGGGTTGCAAGGCACGTATTGTATTGTTTCCATCGAGGATAACAAGATGGGGTTTATATCATATTGCATGAGTTTATCTCTCTACATCATGTCATCTTGCTTAATGTGGTACTCTGTTCTTATGAACTTAATACTCTAGATGCATGCTGGATAGCGGTCGATGTGTGGAGTAATAGTAGTAGATGCAGGTGAGTCGGTCTACTTGTTATGGACGTGATGCCTATATACATGATCATGCCTAGATAATCTCATAACTATGCTCTTTTCTATCAATTGCTCGACATTAATTTGTTCACCCACCGTAATACTTATGCTATCTTGGGAGAAGCCACTAGTGAAACCTATGGCCCCCGGGTCTATCTCTTATCATATTTTCTTTCAATCTACTTTTATTTGCATCTTTACCTTTTGCATCTATATTATAAAATACCAAAAATATATTTATCTTATCATACTATCTCTATTAGATCTCACTTTCGCAAGTGGCCGTGAAGGGATTGGCAACCCCTTTATTGCGTTGGTTGCGAGTTCTCAGTTTGTTTGTGTAGGTGCGTGGGACTTTTGAGAAGCCTCCTACTGGATTGATACCTTGGTTCTCAAAACTGAGGGAAATACTTACGCTACACTTGCTGCATCACCCTCTCCTCTTCGAGGAAAACCAACGCAAGCTCAAGACGTAGCAACATGCGATTTTTGGCGCCGTTGCCGGGGAGGCTTCCACCAAGTCAAGTTAAGATTCGACCTCCCGCCAACGTGCGATTTCTGGCGCCGTTGCCGGGGAGGTCTTCGCTCAAGTCAAGGTATACCAAGTACCCATCACAAACCCATCTCCCTCGCATTTACATTATTTTCTATTTGCCTCTCATTTTCCTCTCCCCCACTTCACCCTTGCCGTTTTATTTGCCCTCTCTTTTCCAATCTCCTCCTCTCTCTTTTCCGTGTGCCTTCCCGTTGCCATGGCCGAATCAAAAAGAACTACGGGTTTTCTCCCTAGCTCCAGTGCCTTGGATAACCCCTCTATCCTCTCCAAGCTCATAAACAATGATGCTACGGAAAGACCCACCGGGGTCACCAATGAGAGCTTGAATAATTTTGTTGAGGATAACTCTGGAATTTTTCGCTATTTACTTGATGAGTCTTTAAAAGATGCTTGGGATAGGTTATTAAGGATTCAGGCTAGCTATGTGCCACAATATCAAATTGAAATTTACTTAAAAAGTTTTTATGTTGGCTTGCCCGCTTCCTTCAAACAAGTTTTAGATTCCATCTTTGAAGAAGGTTTTCTTGAAAGGGATGCCATAGATACCTATGAAAAAATGAAAACCATATTTGGGTACCCTATGAATGATAAGGTTGAATCAACCACTCTCTTGTGCTTTTATCAAAATGAAATCATCAAGGAGATGAAGTCTAGTCTAGAAGCAAACTTCCGTAACGTGCTTAATCTTACCTCTTCCATTAATGGCCACGTGCTTACCTTAAATAGAAGAATGAATGCCATGGAAAGGAGAACCTCTTCTTCAAGTGCCAAAGATGGCACTCGTTAGATCTATCTTTGCTTTTATGCCTAGCTAGGGGCGTTAAACGATAGCGCTAGTTGGGAGGCAACCCAATTTTCTTTATGTTTTTTGTTTTTGTTTCTGTTTCGTAATAAATAATCCATCTACCTTCTGTTTAGATGTGGTTTTATCTTTTAATTAGTGTTTGTGCCAAGTTAAACCTATAGGATCTTCTTGGATGATAGTTGATTTGATCTTGCTGTAATTTCCAGAAACTTTCAGTTCACGGAAACAATTGTTAAAAATCAACAGAACGTGATAAAATAGTGATTCCAATTGCTGCTGATCAATAAACAAATTTCCTAGGCCGTCCAATTTTGGCTGAATTTTTTGAGTTCCAGAAGTTTGCGTTAGTTACAGATTACTACAGACTGTTCTGTTTTTGATAGATTCTATTTTTCGTGTGTTGTTTGCTTATTTTGATGAATCTATGGCCAATAAAATAGTTTATAATCCATAGAGAAGTTGGAATACATTAGGTTTAACACCAAATTAAATAAAGAATGAGTTCATTGCAGTACCTTATGTGGTGGTTTTCTTTTCTTTCACTAACGGAACTTATAAGATTTTCTGTTGAGTTTTATGTTGTGAAGTTTTCAAGTTTTGGGTAAAGCTTTTATCGACTATGGAATAAAGGGTGGCAAGAGCCTAAGCTTTGGGATGCCCATGGCACCACAAGATATTCAAGAATAGCCAAAAGCCTAAGCTTGGGGATTCCCCGGGGAGGCATCCCCTCTTTCGTCTTCGTTCATTGGTAATTTTACTTGGAGCTATATTTTTATTCACCACATGATAAGTGTTTTGCTTGGAGTATATTAGTCTTTGATTTTTATTTTACCACAATCATCCTTGCTGTACGCACCTTTGGGGAGAAGCCTATTTGATTAGAATTTGCTAGAATACTCTATGTGCTTCACTTATATCTTTTGAGCTTGATAGTTTTTGCTCTAGTGCTTCACTTATATTTTTTGGAGCACGGTGGTGTCTTAATTTTGAAGAAATTGCTAGTCTCTCATGATTCACTTATATTAATTTGATAGTCTTTTAGAACAGCATGGTATTTTCTATGATCATAAAGTTGGTCCTAGAATGATGAGCATCCAAGTTGGGTATAATAAAAACTATCATAGGAAGTGAATTGGATGCTATGATCAACTTGATACTTGATAATTGTTTTGAGATATGGAGGTAGTGATATTAAAGTCATGCTAGTTGGGTGATTATGAATTTAAAGAATGCTTGTGTTGAAGTTAGCAAGTCCTGTAGCATGCACGTATGGTTAAAGTTGTGTAACAAAGTTGAAACATGAAGTGTACCTGGCTTGTGCATCCTTATGAGTGGCGGTCGGGGACGAGCGATGGTCTTTTCCTACCAATCTATCCCCCTAGGAGCATGCGCATAGTACTTGATTTTTGATGACTTCTAAATTTTTCTAATAAGTATATGAGTTCTTTTGACTAATGTTGAGTCCACGGATTATACACACTTTTACCTTTCCGCCTTTGCTAGCCTCTTGATTGCCGTGCATTGCCCTTTCTCACCTTGAGAGTTGGTGCAAACTTTGCGGTGCATCCAAACCCCGTGATACGATACGCTCTATCACACATAAACCTCCCTATATCTTCCTCAAAACAGCCACCATACCTACCTATTATGGCATTTCCATAGCCATTCCGAGATATATTGCCATGCAACTTTCCACTGTTCCGTCTATCATCATGACATACTTTACTTTTGTCATATTGCCATTGCATGATCATGTAGTTGACTCGTATTTGTGGCAAAGCCACCATGCATTATTTTTCATACATGTCACTCTTGATTCATTGCATATCCCGGTACACCGCCGGGGGCATTCATATAGAGTCATATCTTGTTCTAGTTTCGAGTTGTAAGAAAATAAAAGTGTGATGATCCTCATTTTTAGAGCATTGTCCCAAGTGAGGAAAGGATGATGGAGACCATGATTCCCCCACAAGTCGGGATGAGGCTCCGGACGAAAAATAAAAAAATAAAAAAAGAGGCCATAAAAAAAGGAGAAAAGGCCCAAATAAAAAAAGAGAGAAAAAGAGAGAAGGGACAATGCTACTATCCTCTTACCACACTTGTGCTTCAAAGTAGCACCTTGTTCTTCATGTAGTGAGTCTCATATATTGTGCTTCAAAGTAGCACCATGTTTTTAATATAGTGAGTCTCATAAGTTGTCTTTTTCATACTAGTGGGAATTTTTCGTTATAGAACTTGGCTTGTATATTCCTACGATGGGCTTCCTCAAATGCCCTAGGTCTTCGTGAGCAAGCAAGTTGGATGCACACCCACTAGTTTTATTTTGTTGAGCATTCATTTATAGCTCTAGTGCATCCGTTGCATGGCAATCCCTACTCCTCAAGTTGACATCAATTGATGGGCATCTCCATAGCTCGTTGATTATCCTCGTCAATGTGAGACTTTCTCCTTTTTTTGTCTTCTCCACACAATCCCCATCATCATATTCTATTCCACCCATAGTGATATATCCATGGCTCACGCTCATGTATTGCGTGAAGGTTGAAAAAGTTTGAGATTATTTAAGTATGAAACAATTGCTTGGCTTGTCATTGGGGGTATAGAAGTTGGGAACATCTTTGTGTGTGACGAAAATGAAGCATAGCCTAACTATATGATTTTGTAGGGATCAACTTTCTTTTGCCATGCTATTTTGAGAAGACATGATTACTTTGATTAGTATGCATGAAGTATTACTATTTCTTTTATCAATATGAACTTTTATTTTGTATTCATTTGGATCTGAACATTCATGCCACAATAAAGAAAATTACATTATGAATTATGCTAGGTAGCATTCCACATAAAAAATTCTCTTTTATCATTTACCTACTCGAGGACGAGCAGGAATTAAGCTTGGGGATGCTTGATACGTCTCCAACGTATCTATAATTTTTTATTGTTCCATGCTATTATATTACCTCTTTTGGATGTTTATGGGCTTTATTTTACACATTTATATCATTTTTGGGACTAACCTACTAACCGGAGGCCCGGCCCATATTGCTGTTTTTTTTTTGCCTATTTCAGTATTTCAAAGAAAAGAAATATCAAACGGAGTCCAAACGGAATGAAACCTTCGGGAGCGTGATTCTTGGAACGAACGTGATCCAGAGGACTTGGAGTGCAAGTCAAGAAGCAGCCGAGGCATCCACGAGATAGGAGGGCGCCCCCCCTATAGGGCGCGCCCCCCCTGTCTCGTGGGCCCCTCGGGCGGCCACCGACGTACTTCTTCCTCCTATATATACCTACGTACCCCGAAAACATCTAGGGGCACCACAAAACACAATTTCCACCATCGTAACCTTCTGTATCCGCGAGATCCCATCTTGGAGCCTTCGCCGGCAATCTGCCGGAGGGGGAATCAAGCATGGAGGGCCTCTACGTCAACATCCTTGCCCCTCCGATGAGTTGTGAGTAGTTTACCACAGACCTACGGGTCCATAGTTATTAGCTAGATGGCTTCTTATCTCTTTCTGGATCTCAATACAATGTTCTCCCCCTCTCTTGTGGAGATCTATTCGATGTAAACTCTTTTTCTGGTGTGTTTGTCGGGATCCGATGAATTGTGGGTTTATGATCAAGTTTATCTATGAATAATATTTGAATCTTCTCTGAATTCTTTTATGTATGATTGAGTTATCTTTGCAAGTCTCTTCGAATTATCAGTTTGGTTTGGCCTACTAGATTGATCTTTCTTGCCATGTGAGAAGTGCTTAGCTTTGGGTTCAATCTTGAGGTGTCATTACCCAAAGGATGTAAAGGGTTGCAAGGCACGTATTGTATTGTTGCCGTCGAGGATAACAGGATGGGGTTTATATCATATTGCATGAGTTTATCCCTCTACATCATGTCATCTTGCTTAATGTGTTACTCTGTTCTTATGAACTTAATACTCTAGATGCATGCTGGATAGCGGTCGATGTGTGGAGTAATAGTAGTAGATGCAGGCAGGAGTCGGTCTACTTGTTATGGACGTGATGCCTATATACATGATCATGCCTAGATAATCTCATAACTATGTGCTTTTCTATCAATTGCTCGACGTAATTTGTTCACCCACCGTAATACTTATGCTATCTTGAGAGAAGCCACTAGTGAAACCTATGGCCCCCGGGTCTATCTCTTATCATATTTGCTTTCAATCTACTTTTATTTGCATCTTTACCTTTTGCATCTATATTATAAAATACCAAAAATATATTTATCTTATCATACTATCTCTATTAGATCTCACTTTCGCAAGCGGCTGTGAAGTGATTGACAACCCCTTTATTGCGTTGGTTGCGAGTTCTCAGTTTGTTTGTGTAGGTTCGTGGGACTTTTTAGAAGCCTCCTACTGGATTGATAACTTGGTTCTCAAAACTGAGGGAAATACTTACGCTACACTTGCTGCATCACCCTCTCCTCTTCGAGGAAAACTAACGCAAGCTCAAGACGTAGCACGTGCATCGTTGACGCACTCGTCGTCGGCAAGCGAGGTCACTCACTGACGACAAGGCCGTCCTCTCAGACCTAGCGCCCGCACGGGATGGCCTCCGTCCCCAAGCTCGTTGTGGTAGTGCATGTGGAGGACGACGACCACGAGCGAAGCCACTTCCCACCGACCCTCAGGTATGCTACCTGTTTTCGAACCACACCCTTGTTCTATTGCCCCATGTGCCACGTCGCTGCATGTGGATGTTTTTCCACTCCACCATCTTCCAAATTTGCTATCCTCTGCTCTGCTGGTCATGGAGACGAAAACCTTAATTTGCACTATTAAAGGAAACCCTACTTCATGCAGACTAATCCATGTCTGGGTTGAATAGGGAAAGGAACAAAGACTGTACTGTCCAAGAGAGTAGGCATCGAACCCGCATCTCGGTTGAAAATGGGAAAATCAGTAGCTAAGGAACGAGTCACGTGTCTCTTGGTTGAAGAAGGTTAGAAAGGCATGACAACAAAATAGAGAATGACCAGGTCGATCGGTTTGTTGTCCTCACATAGGAAAAAGGTGGCTAAACAGAACAAAAATGGGACGTAATCCACATATGTTGCCTGGATATTTGTTGTTTGATACGTCTCCAACGTATCTATAATTTTTTATTGTTCCATGCTATATTATATTCTGTTTTGGATGTTTAATGGGCTTTATTATACACTTTTAAATTATTTTTGGGACTAACCTATTATCCGGAGGCCCAGCCCAAATTGCTATTTTTTTTGCCTATTTCAGTGTTTCGTAGAAAAAGAATATCAAACGGAGTCCAAACGGAATGAAACCTTCGGGAACGTGATTTTTGGAACAAACGAGATCCAGAGGACTTGGAGTCCTTGTCAAGAAAGCAACGAGGAGAGCACGAGGCAGGGACGCGCCTACCCCCCTAGGCGCGCCCTCCACCCTCGTGGGGCCCATGTTGCTCCACCGACGTACTTCTTCCTCCTATATATACCTACGTACCCCCAAACCATCAGAGGCATCCAAGAAAACCTAATTCCACCGCCGCAACCTTCTGTACCCATGAGATCCCATCTTGGGGCCTTTTCCGACATCCTGTCGGAGGGGGCATTGGTTACGGAGGGCTTCTACATCAACACCATAGCCTCTCCGATGATGTGTGAGTAGTTTACCTCAGACCTTCCGGTCCATAGTTATTAGCTAGATGGCTTCTTCTCTCTCTTTGGATCTCAATACAAAGTTCTCCATGATTCTCATGGAGATGTATTCGATGTAATCTACTTTTGCGGTGTTTTTGTCGGGACCGATGAATTGTGGGTTTATGATCAAGTTTATCTATGAACAATATTTGAATCTTCTCTGAATTATTTTATGTATGATTGGTTATCTTTGCAAGTCTCTTCGAATTATCAGTTTGGTTTGGCCTACTAGATTGATCTTTCTTGCAATGGGAGAAGTGCTTAGCTTTGGGTTCAATCTTGCGGTGTCCTTTCCTAGTGACAGCAGGGGCAGCAAGGCACATATTGTTTCCATCGAGGATAACAAGATGGGGTTTATATCATATTGCATGAGTTTATCCCTCTACATCATGTCATCTTGCTTAAAGCGTTACTCTGTTCTTATGAACTTAATACTCTAGATGCATGCTGGATAGCGGTCGATGTGTGGAGTAATAGTGGTAGATCTTTGGCAGGAGTCGGTCTACGTGTCGCGGACGTGATGCCTATATACATGATAATACCTAGATATTCTCATAACTATGCTCAATTCTATCAATTGCTCGACAGTAATTTGTTCACCCACCGTAATACTTAGGCTCTTGAGAGAAGCCACTAGTGAAACCTATGGCCCCCGGGTCTATTTTCCAACATATTAATCTTCCAACACTTAGCTATTTCTATTGCCTTTTATTTTACTTTGCGTCTTTATTTCTCTTTATCATAAAAATACCAAAAATATTATCTTATCATATCTATCAGATCTCACTCTCGTAAGTGACCGTGAAGGGATTGACAACCCCTTTATTGTGTTGGTTGCGAGGTTCTTATTTGTTTGTATAGGTGCGATGGACTTGAGCGTGGTCTCCTACTAGATTGATACCTTGGTTCTCAAAAACTGAGGGAAATACTTATGCTACTTTACTGCATCACCCTTTCCACTTCAAGGAAAAAACCAACGCAGTGCTTAAGAGGTAGCATTGCTCTGGGCAACCATACCTCCCCCACCGCTCTATGCGTCCGTGGAGGTACATCGTACTGGTGCGCCCACTGTCCGAATGGGCCTCCCATGCTCTTATTGTCACTTTTTTGCTGTTAGTATAATGCCAGCAGTCAAGTCAAGCAATGCTACTGCTAAAGTGATGCCACATTTAACTAATGCCGCACTCAGTCTAATGCCACCGATAAATTTAAGCAATGCCATTTAATGTCACTGGATTATTTTAGGGTTAGCTGTTGATTGTGGATGTATTAAAGATTTTTCAGCTAAGGTATTCTAATGTTGTTGCACAGCCAGTATATAAACAATGAAACTTGTTACTACCTTCTGATTTTTGCACTGTTAATGCTTATAGATTACATACCTCACTTTCATGAGATAAGTTAATTTGTTTGTACAGTGTCGCCAAAATGCCAAGGCGCTGATGTCATTTTATTTTGGTTAAACTGCACAAAATATTATGAAGACAAGAGGAAAGTTCAAGAGTGGGCACCTCCTCCGGCTGTTCTCTTGATTCGTTCGATCACGTTTTTATGTTTGATCGATTATCAAGATTGTGATAGCAATTTTTAAGGTCCCCCTGAGTTCGAAATGATATTTACCTTGGAGGTACATGGTTTGCAATTTTTTATACTGTCATTAGTTAATAATGCTAGTTACCTTCAGACTTTTGTATTTGGTTTAATGCTCATGCACAGCTAGTATACCAATGCTAAAACGTGTTACCTTTACATTTTGTATTGTTAATTCTTATAGAAATCTTCTAGTGCTAGAGTTTATTGAAATATGTTCAGTAAAACCATTGTACTGTACCCTGTAATAAAATAACTACTCTACTGTTGCACTAGCCACTGGGTGTATATTTGTAGTATTCGAAATTTCAAATGGTGTTGCATTAGCGTATGGACATAAATAAAGTGTGGAAAGCTTTCCCGGATATGTGCTCAAGAAAACTACTACTTGTTTTTCTAAATACTAGACATTTGGGTACTTTAAATTGAACCGCGAAAAGGTCTTATATTAAGGAACAAAGGGTGTAGAGTTCACTCAAATTATCCTGGTAAAGCTAGTCACACCTTTGTTAAAATTAATGCTCATTATGTTATCGGAGGAGGCCTGTAAGTTTGTCTCTAATGCATGTTGACTACATACCTGACATCATCATGTAATGATAAGTCATTTCCTTTTGTACAGTGTCACTAAATTGTCAAGGCGGTGATGGCATTTTATTTTAGTTGAACTACACAAAATATGCTTAAAAGAAGAGGAAAGGTCAGGAATCGATCATTCTTTCAAAAAGAACTATATATGCCTTTCTGACATCAGCCATTGTTGCCTTATTTATTCCTTCAAACAGGTGGTTAGAAACAGTCTTGCTACCTTTTCTGATTAAGAAATTGGAATGCTTATATTTGTGAGTCTATGCTTCAACTAGTGCCACTTTTATAGTAATCACACTTTCAATATCTATGCAAACAGGGATGCTTGATTTTAGTGGAACTGCACAAAAAGTCCAACTGGTTCAACATTAGGACATGTTTTCTTCCAAACCTTTATATCCAATTGGTGGCACTATGAGTTGTTCATTACGAAGGTACATAGTTTCTACTATCTTGCTACTCTTTTTGTACTGTCATTAGATAGTAATACTAGTGGTTTGCATGTGAATTTATTGACAGGGTGGACCTACATTGGAGGTGCAGGACATGATTCAATGATTGGATGGTCAATTTCGGTTGTATCGATTTCACCTCTTCCATCACTGCGAACATGGATATCCTTGTCTGATGAAGAATAGGCGCTATATTTCTGCTCTGAACCAGCAAATCAATTCAATATGAAATTGTCCAGGGCAAAACATGACTATATCAAATTGTCCAGTGCAAAACATGATAGATGCTAAGCGGAAGAGACATGTTTAAACTGAAAATACAAGGTGGGGTATATGTTTACTAGCTTCTTGATATTTGTGCAGACAGAGATGTCTGCCCGTTGCTATTTGGCAAACACACAAAGTGACCGCAATTTTGGTTGAACTACACAAGAGAATAGTATAGTCACTGCATGCAGTGCCGTTTGAAAATAGACACAGAAAGATTGGATAGTCACTTCATGGACTGCAGAAAAAGCAATCTTGTACTATTTATTGGCCAACACTAGGTGCTTCATTGCTTTGGTCTGATTATACAATGGGCATAATTTTGCCTAAGTTAAAGTTTGTATTCCTAAAATAGTCTCGTCGTGTGATCGAGAGAAGACCAAATCATATTGCAGTGGATGTTCCTCCATCATGTGTGGTTCATTCTCATGGTTCCGGCTGTTGGTGAAACCACCTACGTTTGCAAGAGGAATTGTAGACTTCACAAACAAATTTGTCTTTCGATGCATCTTGAATGTTGGCCAAGAGAAGCATCCATGTTAGTAGGTAGAACAGAAGTTTTTTCTAGATCTTTGCTTTTGGAGCTACATATTTGTATATGATCTGTGAATCACTGAGATGCATTAACATGTTGATCTTATGTACGGGAATCATACTAGTTGGTTTTAGTTGCGATGCAAGATCCAAAGTGGCTGATCTTTGCTTTTGGAGCTACATATTTGTATATGATCTATGAATCATTGAGATGCATTATCATTTCCATATTTCTGTTCGCTCAGTGTTTACAAGTTACTGATCAATCACTAGCTAGCCTACTAATGCGCTCCTGGCAGTTTTAGTTGCGACGCAAGATCCGAAGTGGCAGTTTTTTGAATAAAAATGCCTACCTCTGAAACCGACAAGCTGCTCTAAAGAAAATGCCATGCAAATATGAAGAAACTGCCCGGTAGCGTTACGCAAATGCCTTATCTCCCAGCTAAAGTTCATCAACTAATGCCCTCGGCTGCGACTTCGTTGCATGCTGCTCCGCATATCGCCATGAGCGATTTTGAGTGCTGCATGCAGCCGACCATAATTAAGGCAGCTAAGCGATGCAAAAAAGATGCGCTTTAATTGTTGCGGGCCTTTTAAATCCGTGGAATCATTATTGACAAGGAGGGAGATGATTCGAGTGCACTCGTTTGACCGTCATGTCGGCGTGCGACCCAGGATGGACGGGACGGGACGGGACGGCGCAGTCATAATTTCAGTTTATCTAGTTTTCCACGGCAAGCTGGCGCGCTAAGCCATGCCTACTTAATTATGCATTGAATTCCGATGACTGTCACGCTACCTTCCGCCTATAAGTACTGTTTCCCGGCCTTCTCCGGTGGCACCGTGACCCAACTCGCCCTATCCTCATAAGCCACCACCGGCCCGACGTCGCTCGCCACTTATCCTCGCTCTTGCCACGTCCGCCATGCCCCCACCCGTCCGCGATAGGCGAGGCCGGAGGCGGTCACCGCCGGAACTAGTGTTTGGTTTTTCACCGGAAGGCAGACGGAGGAGGCATTCTATCGGTCTTTAGATGGCAATGCAGAGATCGAGGACTTGTTGGAGCGCGACCGCCTGGCGGAGGAGCAGGAGTTGTTGGAGCGCGACCGCTTGGCGGAGGAGCAGCGTATCACCGATTTGCGCCGCCAGCGGGACATGGAGCAGCAGTGCACTGACGCTCTGAGTCACGAGCAGAGCGCCCGCAACTGGGCCGACTACATGGAGGCTGGCGCCCGGCAAATAGCTCTGGAGGCTATCGGGCACACACGCGTTCGCGACGCTAATTTTTACTACCAACTCGTCAAGTGGGTTTCCCGCTTAGAAGCCGAAGCTTCGGTTGACCACGCCGGCATTGAAAGGGCCAACGCGCGCGAGCAACGCGCCCTATCGCACCTCTAGCAACTCTGAGGCGAGGCGGAGGACGCCGGTGCCGGTGTTTAGCATGTACCGCAGATGGCGGCCGGCATCGTCTAGTTAGCTAAGAGTAAGTTAGTACTTGTACGCTACTAGAGTATTAGTGGGAGTAGATAGTTAACTTGGCTATGATGGTTGTCAACGTGGAAGTTCGATTACTCTATATGTGGATCGGACACATTACTTTGCTCTCAATGTTGAACTTTCCGTTTGAACGTATGGAATGGGCTGTTATTTTTTAAATGGGTTGTATTTGTCCTCCACGAGTTTAGAGGCTGACTTGTGGGCCTACCAAGTTGACGCGTACACAATCAGGAGATGATTATACATGGAGAGGATGACAGCATGGACCCACCAAGGTCATGGCAGTACGCAAGAAAGTGCCTCCTTATTTCAAGCCAATAAAAAATGGCTCCTCCTAATGGATTTCTGACATCTGGGTCCCATGCCATTATCAACGTTTTCAATAAACGAGAGAATTGCACAATGAGCGGCTGACACTAGGGACCCAGCAGCTCGCCCAGTTATTTTTGTTTTGGGTTAATTTGATAAATGCCACTCCAAATCTAGTGTTTCTGAGAAATGCCACTGCAATTTCCAAACTTTGAAAAATGCCATTTCATGCCATTTCCAGTGGCATTTTTCGAAGTCTGGAGTGGCGTTTTTCAAAGTTTGCAAATTGCAGTGGCGTTTTTGAAAGTTTGCAAAAATTGCAGTGGAATTTTTATGAATCGCCATAATTGGAGTGGCATTTATCTAATTTGTTTTTGAGATGGAAGCAGGGTGTCAACTGGGCTGTGCGGGGCACTCTGGCCTGTCTAGACAGGCTTCTCTTTTATGTTTACCACAGACCAGCCCAATAGTTTTTTTTCTTTCTGAAAATGGCTAGCTGATACGTCTCCGTCGTATCTATAATTTTTTATTGTTCCATGCCAATATTCTACAATTTTCATATACTTTTGGCAACTTTTTATACTATTTTTGGGGACTAACTTATTGATCCAGTGCCCAGTGCCAGTTCCTGTTTGTTGCATGTTTTATGTTTCGCAGAAACCCCATATCAAACGGAATCCAAACGGGATAAAACAGACGAAGAATATTTTTGGAATATTTGGATAATTCCGGAAGAAAAATCCACGCGAGACGGTGCCCGAGGTGGCCACGAGGCAGGGAGCGTGCCCCTGACCCTCGTGGGCCACCCGTAAGGCAGTTGATGCCCTTCTTCGGCCGCAAGAAAGCTATTTTTTGGTAAAAAATCACGGCGAAGGTTTCAGTCCAATCGGGGTTACGGATCTCCATATATACACGAAACGGTGAAAGGGCAGCAGACGAGAACGCAGAAACAGAAAGAGACAGAGAGACCGATCCAATCCGGAGGGGCTCTCGCCCCTCCCACGCCATGGATACCATGGACCAGAGGGGAAACCCTTCTCCCATCTAGGGAGAAGGTCAAGGAAGAAGAAGAAGTAGGGGGGCTTTCTCCCCCTCGCTTTCGGTGGCGCCGGAACACCGCCGGGGCCATCATCATCACCGCGATCTTCACCAACACCTACGCCATCTTCACCAAAATCTCCATCACCTTCCCCCATCTATCTACATCGGTCCACTCTCCCGCAACCCGCTGCACCTTCTACTTGAACATGGTGCTTTATGCTTCATATTATTATCCAATGATGTGTTGCTGTCCTATGATGTATGAGTAGATTTGCGTTATCCTATTGGTGGTTGATGAATTGCTATGATTGATTTAATTTCTTGTGGTTATGTTGATGTCCTTTGGTGTCCATCATATGAGCGCGCGCGTGGATCACACCATAGGGTTAGTTGTATGGTGATAGGACTATGTATTGGAGGGCAAGGATGATGAAGCTTGACCTAGCATAGAAATTGATGCATATGGGATTGAAGGGGGACCAATATATCTTAATTCTGTGGTTGGGTTTTACCTTAATGAACGTTAGTAGTTGCGGATGCTTGCTAATAGTTCCAATCATAAGAGTATAGAATTCCAAGTCAGGGATGACATGCTAACAGTGGCCTCTCCCACATAAAACTTGCTATCGATCTAGTAAAGTAGTCAATTGCTTAGGGAAAATTTCGCAACTCCTACCGCCACTTTTCCACACTCGATATACTAACTTTATTGTGTCTTTATCTAAACTGCCCCTAGTTTTTATTCTCGTGCTCTTTATTATCTTGCAAACCTATCCAAAAACACCTACAAAGTACTTCTAATTTCATACTTGTTCTAGGTAAAGTGAACGTCAAGCGTGCGTAGAGTTGTATCGGTGGTAGATAGAACTTGAGGGAATATTTGTTCTACCTTTAGCTCCTCATTGGGTTCGACACTCTTACTTATTGAAAGAGGCTACAATTGATCCCCTATACTTCTGGGTTATGAAGACCTTTTTCTGGCACTGTTGTCAGGGAGTCATAGCGTGGGGTGAATATTCTCGTGTGTGCTTGTTTGCTTTATCAATAAGTAATTTTTATTTGCTGTTCTTAGTTGTTTTCTATCTTTAGTTATGGGTAGGAAATGCAAAATACCAAAAAAATTAGTTCTACCTACTGAACCAATGGTAGAAGAACCACTCAAAATCTATCACACTCCTGAAACTTATTTCTTGGATCATCTTCGATCCCTATGTGCTCGTGCTGAAACCCCAACTAGCTTAGTTGAGGGCAAATCCTTAGATGAGCATGCTTGTTATGTGCGACACCGCATATCTGAAAAAGGGAAACTTTTACTGGGTCAAATTCATCATTTGCAATGCTATGCTTGGAATTTATGTTATATATATGATTTTACTTGTTGTTCTGAAAACCCTAAGAAACACCTTCCCTACCAATGTGAGTTTATAGATAATGGAATCTTATCTTCGTATGCTAAATGTGTTTATAGTTACTATGATGTTCAACAAATTGAAGAATTTTTTGCTTTTAAGGGTGCTTATGAAATTGCTTCTTTGATTGAAAAGTATGATGCTACTCTTTACAAATCTAAATTTTTTGCCATACTTAAATATTTCTATGATAATTATGCTTCTAATGCCTATGTTGAACCATATATTGAGGACTACTCCGCTGTCCAAGAAGAGATTAATATTTTGCAGGGGTCTATGGAAGAAGAAATTGAAGAAACGGTGAGTTCATTGGACGAAAAAGATGAGGAGGAGAGCGAAGAACAAAAGGAGGAAGAGCGGATTAGCTACCCGTGCACACCTTCTAATGAGAGTAACTCTTCAACTCATACATTGTTTAATTTCCCTTCATGCTTACCGAAGGATGAATGCTATGATAATTGCTATGATCCCGTTGATTCTTTTGAAATATCCCTTTTTGATTATGCTTGCTATGCTTGTGGCCAAGATGACAATATGAATTATTCTTATGGAGATGAACTTGCTATAGTTCCTTATATCAAACATGGAATTGTTGCTATTGCACCCACGCATGATAGTCCTGTTATCTTTTTGAATTCTCCCGACTACACTATATCGGAGAAGCTTGCTCTTATTAAGGATTATATTGATGGGTTGCCTTATACCATTGCACATGATGATTTTGATGAATATAATATGCATGTGCTTGCTGCTCCTACTTGCAATTATTATGAGAGAGGAACTATATCTCCATCTCTCTATGTTTCCAACACGATAAAATTGCAAGAAACTGTTTATACTATGCATTGGCCTTTACTTTGTGTGCATGAATTGTTCTTTTATGACATGCCGATGCATAGGAAGAGAGGTAGACTTCGTTGTTGCATGATATATGTTGCCTTGTGCTCACTACTAAATTCCAAATCATTTCTAATTAAAATTGGCTTTGATATACCTTGGGATCCGGGTGGATTCACTACTTGAGCACTATATGCCTAGCTTAATGGCTTTAAAGAAAGCGCTGCCAGGGAGACAACTCGGAAGTTTTAGAGAGTCATTTATTTCTGTTGAGTGCTTTCATATAGTTTAAAAACAACAAAAATAAAGAGGGGAACCCAAAACTTTTTCAAAAAGGAAAGTGAAAGTGAGAAAGACAAGCATGGTTGAAGTGGGGGAGCTCCTTGAACTTTGTTCATGCTCACGGAAACTTTGTGAATCTTGATTACAGAAAATTTTCAATAAAAATAATTATCCCCTTGTACAATTCCATTTTATTATAAAAATAATGTGCTAAGGTTTGCCTTTAGGATGTTTACAATGCTTGTTGGTTTGTGCGGTGCAGGACAGAAACTTTGGCTGTCGTGCGCAATTTTTAATTTTTTACTGGAACGTCAAACGGTTCTGATTCTTTTTGCACTGTCTTTATATAATTTTTTTAATTTTTACTAATTTTGGCAGAATTTTTCATGTATCTTAAGTATGGTGAATGTTCAGATTATTACAGACTATTCTGTTTTAGACAGATTCTGTTTTTGATGCATAGTTTGCTTGTTTTGATGAAACTATCAATTTATATTAGTGGATTAAGCCATGAAAAATCTATATTACAGTAGACACAATGCAAAAACAAAATATGAATTGGTTTACAACAGTACTTAGAGTAGTGATTTGCTTTATTATACTAACGGATCTTACCGAAGTTTTACATTGAAGTTTTGTGTGGATGAAGTGTTCGATGATCGAGGAGGTCTCGATGTGAGAAGAAGGAAGAGAGAAAAGAGCTCAAGCTTGGGGATTCCCAAGGAACCCCAAGTAAATATTCAAGGAGACTATAGCGTCTAAGCTTGGGGATGCCCCAGAAGGCATCCCCTCTTTCTTCAACAAGTATCGGTATGTTTTCGGATTCGTTTCATTCATGTGATATGTGCAAATCTTGAAGCGTCTTTTGCTTTAGTTTTCACTTTTATTTTATGCACCATGCTGGTATGAGATAGTCCTTGGTTTATTTATAGAATGCTCATTGCACTTCACTTATATCTTTTGAGTATGGCTTTATAGAATGCTTCATGTGCTTCGCTTATATCATTTGAAGTTTGGATTGCATGTTTCTCTTTACATAGACAACCGCCATTTGTAGAATGCTCTTTTGCTTCACTTATAATTGTTAGAGCATGGGCATATATTTTGTAGAAAGAATTAAACTCTCTTGCTTCACTTATATCTATTTAGAGAGATGACAGGAACTGGTCATTCACATGGTTAGTCATAAAATCCTACATAAAACTTGTAGATCACTGAATATGACATGTTTGATTCCTTGCAATAGTTTTGTGATATATATATGGTGATATTAGAGTCATGCTAGTGGGTGGTTGTGGATTTTAGAAATACCTGTGTTGAGGTTTGTGATTCCCGTAGCATGCACGTATGGTGAACCGCATCAGGTATTTATTGATTGTCTTCCTTATGAGTGGCGGTCGGGGACGAGCGATGGTCTTTTCCTACCAATCTATCCCCCTAGGGGCATGCGTAGTAGTACTTTGCTTCGAGGGCTAATAAACTTTTGCAATAAGTATATGAGTTCTTTATGACTAATGTGAGTCCATGGATTATACGCACTCTCACCCTTCCATCGTTGCTAGCCTCTTGATGCCGTGCATTGCCCTTTCTCACCTCGAGAGTTGGTGCAAACTTTGCCGGTGCATCCAAACCCCGTGATATGATACGCTCTATCACACATAAGCGTCCTTATATCTTCCTCAAAACAGCCACCATACCTACCTATCATAGCATTTCCATTGCCATTCTGAGATATATTACCATGCAACTTCCATCATCATCATATACATGACTTGAGCATTTATTGTCATATTGCTTTGCATGATCGTAAGATAGCTAGCATGATGTTTTCATGGCTTGTCCATTTTTTGATGTCATTGCTACGCTAGATCGTTGCACATCCCGGTACACCGCCGGAGGCATTCATATAGAGTCATATCTTTGTTCTAGTATCGAGTTGTAATATTGAGTTGTAAGTAAATAAAAGTGTGATGATCATCATTATTAGAGCATTGTCCCCAAAAAGAGAGAGGCCAAAGAAGCCTAAATAAAAAAATGGGGCCAAAGAAGCCCGCAAAAAAAGGAAAAAAAAGGCGCAATGTTACTATCCTTTTACCACACTTGTGCTTCAAAGTAGCATCATGTTCTTCATATAGAGAGTCTCTTGAGTTATCACTTTCATATACTAGTGGGAATTTTCATTATAGAACTTGGCTTGTATATTCCGATGATGGGCTTCCTCAAATGCCCTAGGTCTTCATGAGCAAGCAAGTTGGATGCACACCCACTTAGTTTCAGTTTGAGCTTTCATATACTTATAGCTCTAGTGCATCCATTGCATGGCAATCCCTAGTCCTCACATTGACATCAATTGATGGGCATCTCCATAGCCCGTTGATTAGCCGCGTCGATGTGAGACTTTCTCCTTTTTGTATTCTCCACATAACCCCCATCATCATATTGTATTCCACCTATAGTGCTATATCCATGGCTTGCGCTCATGTATTGCGCAAGGGTTGAAAAAGCTGAAGCGCATTAAAAAGTATGAACCAATTGCTCGGCTTGTCATCGGGGTTGTGCATGATGTGAATATTTTGTGTGGTGAAGATGGAGCATAGCTAGACTATATGATTTTGTAGGGATAACTTTCTTTGGCCATGTTATTTTGAAAAGACATGATTGCTTTATTAGTAGGCTTGAAGTATTGTTGTTTTTATGTCAAATGATAGACTATTGCCTTGAATCACTCGTGTCTTAATATTCATGCCATGATTAGATTACATGATTAAGATTATGCTAGGTAGCATTCCACATCAAAAATTATCTTTTTTATCATTTACCTACTCGAGGACGAGCGGGAATTAAGCTTGGGGATGCTGATACGTCTCCGCCGTATCTATAATTTTTTATTGTTCCATGCCAATATTCTACAATTTTCATATACTTTTGGCAACTTTTTATACTATTTTTGGGGACTAACATATTGATCCAGTGCCTAGTGCCAGTTCATGTTTGTTGCATGGTTTATATTTCGCAGAAACCCCATATCAAACGGAATCCAAACGGGATAAAAATGGACAGAGAATATTTTTGGAATATTTGGAGAATTCCGGAAGAAAAATCCACGCGAGACGGTGCCCGAGGTGGCCACGAGGCAGGGGGGCGCACCCCTGACCCTCGTGGGCCACCCGTAAGGCGGTTGATGCCCTTCTTCAGCCGCAAGAAAGCTAATTTTTGGTAAAAAAAATCACGGCGAAGGTTTCAGTCCAATCGGAGTTACGGATCTCCATATATATACGAAACGGTGAAAGGGCAGACGAAACAGAGAGAGACAGAGAGACAGATCCAATCTCGGAGGGGCTCTCGCCCCTCTCACGCCATGGAGACCATGGACCAAAGGGGAAACCC
Source organism: Aegilops bicornis (assembly GCA_021605145.1). NCBI lineage: Eukaryota > Viridiplantae > Streptophyta > Magnoliopsida > Poales > Poaceae > Aegilops > Aegilops bicornis. Next base: position 562,828,501 of record CM038669.1, on the reverse strand, counting down.
TTCTCCCATCTAGGGAGAAGGTCAAGGAAGAAGAAGAAGGAGGGGGGCTATCTCCCCCTCGCTTCCAGTGGCGCCGGAACGCCGCCGGGGCCATCATCATCACCGCGATCTTCACCAACACCTACGCCATCTTCACCAACATCTCCATCACCTTCCCCCATCTATCTACAGCGGTCCACTCTCCCGCAACCCGCTGCACCCTCTACTTGAACATGGTGCTTTATGCTTCATATTATTATCCAATGATGTGTTGTTGTCCTATGATGTCTGAGTGGATTTTCGTTGTCCTATCGATGGTTGATGAATTGCTATGATTGGTTTAATTTGCTTGTGGTTATGTTGTTGTCCTTTGGTGCCCATCATATGAGCGCGCGCGTGGATCACACCATAGGGTTAGTTGTATGTTGATAGGACTATGTATTGGAGGGCAAGGGTGATGTAAGCTTCAGCCTAGCATAGAAATTGATGCATACGGGATTGAAGGGGACCAATATATCTTAATGCTATGGTTGGGTTTTACCTTAATGAACGTTAGTAGTTGCGGATGCTTGCTAATAGTTCCAATCATAAGTGCATATAATTCCAAGTCGGGATGACATGCTAGCGATGGCCTCTCCCACATAAAACTTGCTATCGGTCTAGTAAAGTAGTCAATTGCTTAGGGACAATTCCGCAACTCCTACCACCACTTTTCCACACTCGCTATACTAACTTTATTGTGTCTTTATCTAAACAGCCCCTAGTTTTTATTCTCATGCTCTTTATTATCTTGCAAACCTATCCAAAAACACCTACAAAGTACTTCTAGTTTCATACTTGTTCTAGGTAAAGTGAACGTCAAGCGTGCGTAGAGTTGTATCGGTGGTCGATAGAATTTGAGGGAATATTTCTTCTACCTTTAGCTCCTTGTTGGGTTCGACACTCTTACTTATCGAAAGAGGCTACAATTGATCCCCTATACTTGTGGATTATCACTAGCCCAGTTTTTTTGGGATTTGCCAAGTAAGTCGGTTTGTCAGTCCTATTGGGCTGCAAATCTTTCAAGACGAGGGAGAGCTTCATTCGGCTGGCCGAGAAAATGGCCTATCAGTAATGAGAAATGGGTTGTACATTTTTAAAACACATCAAACCGACAATTAGTTTCAAATTTCTTTTTTTCATTTCGAGATTTTAAATTGCATTAATTTTTATGCATGGGCAATTTGTTGGATTTTATATTGATATACATTTATTTTTAAAATCAGTTTGAATGTGACTCAAAATTTTGGGATTAAAAACAGTTTGGACCGCACCGAAATATGCAATATTTCGTATAATTTTTTAACCGTGGCCACAATATGGGCTGTAATGCTAACAAAAAGAATATGGGCTAAAGAAAACCTTAAGAATTAGTAAATGGGCTATAAATTATTAGAAATAATGGTAGATGGGTTGTATCCTGTTTTTCACAGATTTGAGGCATTCCTAAAAAAGGTTGGCCTTTAAGCAAAGGATCGTTGGATGTCCATCCAACGGCCGTCGTGCTTCTTCAACCTCTGGTCTTCTTGCTCCAGCCGCCCAAACCAGCGCCGGTCGTGCCTCGTGCTCCTGCCTCCTGTGACCGGCTGCGATGCCGCGGAGGCCTCACCGCCCCCTACTACTCCCACCGCTGGCCAGGCCATCCCTCTACTCACCCACACCCCATGTTATTCTGGCGGCAACCTCACACCGCAGCGAACCGGTGAACCCTCATACTCCTCTGGCGTGGGCATCTCATCGCCGCCTCTTCCCGGCTCCGCGTCGTCCCTTCCTAGGCCTCGCCGTCGTCCACCGCCTGGTGCTCTCGGCGTGGCGTGGTCAACATGGTCAAGGAACAGCTTCCATCGGACGTGGATCAGACGTGGAGAGGCTGACAGCTGGGTCCACGGCCGCAGCAAGGAAGTGCCTCCTTATTACGCGGAAAATAATGATTCCTCCACCTAACAGCAGGGACCCACCGGACGGGCCATCGTATTTCGCAAGAAAAACGTTTCCCCCCTGACTGCTGGGACCCACCAGCTACATCTTCACACGCAAGGAAGTACGTCCGGGCAAAAAATACGGTTCGCCCCCCTGACTGCTGGGACCTAGTAGCTACATCTTCGCACGGAAGGAAGTGCCTGACAGTCGGGACCCACCTAGTCGAAGCGTATGTACCGTTGTCATTCTGGTCGCGAACGTGTACGCACATACTGGTCGATGTAGAGGCGCGCACGTAGCATGTACTCGTACGTACAACGCTAGTGTGCAAGAAAGAAAATATGGCCACGTACGTACATACGGGCTGGGTCTAGAACGCCTACTCATGCATACGTACGGCTAGGGCTCGTGTACATGGCTGGGTCGGAACGGAGAAACAGCGTCGTCGTCGTGTTCATGGGGAGCCAACCGGCTGGGTCGGAACGGAATGCGTCGTCGTGTTCATCGGGAGGGCTTGGACGGAACCGCGATGGAAACGAGGCTTGGCGTACCGCAGAACGGAAGAAACGACCTTGTGTTCGACCGGCCACAATCAAAACGGGAACCTGTTCATCGGGAGGGGTCTGGCATACCGCAAAACAGAGGAAACGGACCTCCTACGGTCGAAACGGGGGTCTTGTTGATCGGGAGGGGTGTGGCGTACCACAAAACGGAGGAAACGGACTTGTGTTGGAGCGCTACGGTCGAAACAAGGGTCCTGTTCATTGGGAGGGGTGTGGCGTGCTGCAAAACAGGACTCCACGGGATACTGTTCATCTCCACCGTCGACCCCCTGCAGCCTCCACGGGCTACTGTTCATCCACCGTCGACCTCCTCCAACCTCCACCTGCGACTGTTCATCCACGGGCTCCTGTTCATCCAGCCTCCACCGACTACTGTTCAACCATCCCTGTCCACGGGCTCCTGTTCGACCACCCCTCCACAGGCTACTGTTCATCCAGCCCTCCACCGTCTACTGTTCATCCAGCCCTCCACGGGGTCCTGTTCATCCAGCCCCAACCGGCTCGATCGATCGGGGTCCTGTTCATCCAGAGGCAACGCCACGGGTCCTGTTCATCCACTCCCACCGCTCACTGTTCATCCAACCCCCCAAAGAACGCTCATCGTTCATCCAGAGGCGTAATCGATCGGATTCGATTAGCGGCGATAGCGAAGAATCGCTTGATCGGGTTCAGTTAACAGCCATCGATCAATCGTTCGGGTTCAGTAACGCGTAGCCTGTAGTACAATCGCTCGGGTTCAGTTAGAGCCCAACGCCTCGCTCGGGTTTAGTTAGAACGCAACGCCTCGCACCGCAGCGTGTGCGTGTCACGAGAAAGCAGCGCATCGCTCGGCCCGACCACCCACCGTAACTGGGAACACCCCGATATTTTCCTCGCCCTCGCTTCTACCACGATTTTTTCCGTCATGGACGGCCCAAACAATGTCATGCAGCTGCGTCTCCGGCCTGCCCAGGACGAAAAGCCCATTTCCTGTCATCATTTTTTGTCATAGAAGTAGGAGCCCACCACATCTATGATGATACGGGGTTTTGTCACAATTATCGTCATAGAAGTGTCATAAGTATGACGGAATTTTTTTTCGTTCGGCCCAAATGTCACGGATGTGTCTTTTTTTGTAGTCTATGTCAGCCAGCCTGCTCTCTCTACGGTACTTTGCCTTTAGGTTTGTGATGTCTGCTGCTATGTAGGGCATGCTACCAGGGCGGAGCTAGAACATTTAGCCATTGGGTTCACTCATTTTGTGATAGCAATGAGATTACCTAGGTGGGGATTGCTTGCAGAATACTGTCCCAGTGACACCTTCTTCACAGACATCTCGGCTTGTGAGGACAAAAAAAATTACCATCCCCATCGAGGTTTTTCCTCCCCGAGGAACCCGGTTTTTTTGGTTTCTAGGTTAGAGTTTTTTGGGCCTTGGGCCCGATCAAGCCTATTTTAGGCGCGACAGCGGCTGAAAAAAATGGTTTAGACGGGTAGAATTAGCTTTAGGCTAATGATTTTTTGGGGACCACATGTAAGGTGTTCATAGGTAAGGCGGGTGCATGTATAGGGATGCAGGGCCACATCCCGCATATGCCCGTAAAAGTAGGGACTAATTTAAATTCAAACCAAGTCGCTAAAGTAGCATACAAGTAAGGTGATATGTTTTAACTATGAAGCAGGGTTGATTGGGAGCCGCCTTGCATCCCTATCGTCTGAATTAAAATTGCTTCATCCCCTCTCCATAGCACAGTAATTACCTGCAATGAAGGGGTAAAGGGTACTATTTGCATCTGATTGATTTCTCTTTGAGAAATGTCGCCATAGTCTAGATGGGTCAACGTTTAGGGGAAAATCAATTAGAAAACTAGGGCAAAGATGTTGTATTAGACTACTAGGTTAAATAGGAGATGCATAAGAGGGAAGAGACGTGGATGTGATTTGATTACCTTCAAATTTATACTGCAATTCCCGCTGCTGACCACTCCTTGTTGGCGATGCTGGCGACCAGATGATGGGCGAGAGATCTCGTTTCTTTTGCGGGTGCATAGGAGAGATCTCGTGATGAGGATGCAAAAACAGCGGACAGGGGAGACGAGAGGCTTTTGTGGCCTGCAGAGTACACATTATCGCATTTAGTTGTGAGTTTTTGTTTATTTTTTACAACTATTTTATGGGCTTTTGGTTGGGCATTTGATACATTTTTAAGGGACTGAGAAGCAGGCTGGTGCGTTCCAAGTTCGATGGGTTCAGGCGTGAGTTTCTATTGGGTTCATAACAAACTCGTACCCGTATACACGTACATGCAGCACAAAGATCGTTGGGTTCAACTGAACCCAACAGCTGTACGCTAGCTCCGCCACTGCATGCTACTCAGTCTACCATCTCCATTGTGGATCAGGATAGCAATTTTACGAATTTCTTTTCGAGGGAGCTGAATCCTTTGTGGGCGCTCATAAATTTTACCAGGTCAAACTTCTTTATGAATTCGTGGTTGTGTTCGTCGAAATATTAGGTGACCACCCACTGCGCTCCATCTGCGTTTAGCTTACACCAGACATGGCATCTCGTCTTGACAATGATACCTCTCTTTCGTTCCAGCACGACAGGTGCAACACCTTTACCCTTCTTGTTCTTTCGTGCCTTGTAGCACCTTATCTCACCTCTGTTGTACTCGTTAGTTTTTTTATTTTTTCTATGGTATTCGGTGTTCACCGCAAACCCATGGAACATTGCATATCTCTGGTAGAATTCCTTGGCATCTTCAAACTAACCAAATCTCTGCCCAACATATGGTGGTTGAGGTATCATGATTTCTGATTGCCCATCTTCTTCATCCCCTTGTGCTTCGTCATCAGTTGCATCATTCACTTCAGTATCGACGGCTGTTTCATCTGCTTGAGTGTTGCTTGTGCTGTTGTGCAAAGGTGTGCTTGTCGTCATTACTAGAACGATTGCCAGTTCCGACACTGATTCTGCATTGTTTGTGGCAGTATTGTTGACTTGCTGGTGGAACGCTCCTTCTGTGTGCTTAGAGGTTCCCGTAGTAGATGTCCCCGCGCCGCTGTTGATTGTAGTTGAAGGTCCTGAAAAAAACAGGTACGTGTGTAAGCATTGCTTGAATAACAGGTTTATCGTAACAGAATATAGCAACTGCATCTGATTTGGCATGACATCATTCATATAGCAAGCCATGTCAACTGCAGTTTTTCAACCATGGCAGCTACAGTCCAACAAACATGGCAGCTACTGTTGCCAATACATGGCAACCAGCATCTTTACCATCAAAGCTTGCATTCTAGGCACGAGCCCACTAGGAAAATGGAGTCAATCACGAATGTTGCACACATGCAGACAGTAATTGACAAATCCGGAAGACAACAGTTGACTATTTGCATGTGTCAACTTGGTAGCATTTTTGTTGTTTTCCGCCACCACCATGACAAATCCACTTTCTCTCCATGCTTTTGCACAAAAGCAAATGCACTATTGTTTTTTGTTGGTTCACATATTTTTACCTTGTTGTGCCTCATGTGCTAATCGAAGTTGGTCTGTCATTCCAATTTGATGTGTCTATCTGCAATAGCGTTGGCCTGCAACGGTAAAGCTTGCCACGATACATTTGCCGATGTGGTTCCACGATAACAACCTGCGATCATTAGCAGTTGGTCAATGCATGGCAACTATTGTTTGTACAACATGACACATGTAGCGGTTCAACCATGGCAAATAGATTTGTTCACACTTGGCATCCACGGTTGTTTAGACATTGCAATCACATTTTATTAGACATGGCAACTGCAATTGACTAGACATGGCAACTGCAGTTGTCCAGACACGGCAACTGTGTTTTGTCAAGTCACCACGTAAACACCACTGTCACCTATGTTGCTTCTCCTGATTCACCGTCCACAAAATCGCTTCATACGACTCACCTGTGTACGACGTTGATAGCAGGTACATGGTTGCCGCCTGTTGCCACGTGCTGCATGAAGGTCCTGCGTTTTTCCATAAAACTCGTAAGTCTTTTCCATCCTTGCAAGTTTAATTTCATGGCCACACCAATATGTTTCTTTTCGTATGCGTTACCTTGATTTTCCACATTGGCTACTTGAAGTTGGTCTCCCGTACATCTGTCAGCGTTAGCGCCCTGTGTCTGAACTTGCCATGGTATCCCTGTGTGTGTGGTTGGGTCATAAGAACCTGCGAAAAATGACATTGTAGGACATAAGTAGAATGCCATTTTCCTCGTCACAAACATGGCAACTGTCCCTTTTTTGATCATGCAACGTACTGATGCTCGTGTACTGCTCTAGTAGTGGCAGCAACCACCCTGTGGAAATGAGTTGATTGTACTCTGCTGCATCCCAAGGGGGCGTTTCCGGCCTTTGAGAAAACCAAGGATCAGTGTCGTCTTCGTTATTCATTTTTTCCGCTTTTTCTCCCACTGTGTTTTCATACATTGCATGAACAAGAACGCATGAATATCCGAAAATGCATTCTTGATGTTTGCACATACAAGAAAACACGGCAATCATATCACATTTCTTGCATAGACAACCAATACATCATGGCAAGTAGGACATGCACATTCATTCTCTTTTCTAAAATCTGAATGCCAACTATCATTTTAAACCGATGGCAACAACCAAGATAATATGATGGCAAGTAACAACATAACATTTGTGGCAGTTAACGGTAAAGATAGGTGGCAACTAACGTCAAATATAGGTGGCAATTAATTTTCTCCCTCCCTATGCACCATCCAAATTCATCTTTTCTTTCCCCTAATTTTAGTGAATCCTACACATCCTTCTGGAGCAACTACTCGCAACAACCCAACCCAGAAGCTTAGTTCAACTGTAGGATAAAACATGGCAGATCTGGCGTATGTTGGTGGTCAAAGGGGAATACACACAAATTCGTGGTGTGTTTGGCATGACAGTGTGGATCTAGTCGCCATCTTCGTGGGCAATCTGGAATTTCAATTTTCTGGACAGAAGAAGGAGGAGATCGGAGATCGACATGTTAGCTCGTCGTCGCGGGGGGAGGGGGGGTGGGGAGGCGCTAGGGATCTGCTCTGGTTGCCATGGCAACTAGAGAAGGAAGACGATGAAGGTAGGGGGTCAAGAGGTAGGAGACGACGGCACAGGTCGGACTGGGGTTCGAAGGCAGGCCGAGACGACGGGCGCGTTAGGTCGTGCGGGCAGCGTGGTCGATCGCCCGGACGTATAGGCGATTGTGCCACACACCGGACGTGCGTGCTGTGTCTGCGTACGCCCGGACACCGTCGTGCGGGCGGGGTTATCTCCGTGCCACACGGGGCGTGTGGCACAACCCGTAGATGCCACACGTGTGGCAGTTATCGTCGTCCTAAAAGTTTACGTACATGGAGATGGAGTATACATCCGTGTGATATCATGGAATTGTTCGGAATTTTTGAATCATTGAATATTTTTTCTTGATTTTCTTAAGAAGAGCTTCATGTAGCCCGAGCAAAAAAGGCATTTCTGCGCCAGATTGTCACCCAGTACGTGCTGGGCTGTCGTGGACCGAACTGGCCGGGGAGACGCTGGAACAGATCTAAACAGGGACAGAGCGGCAACGGCGGCGAGACAGACACATGCTGCATGCCTGCTTCCGGCCATTTCTCGGCACCGCTCCTTTGCCCCGCCATGCGCGGCGGCAGCTATAAATCCCTACCCCGGCGTCCCCTCGTCACCCCGAAGCTCCCCGGTTGACCTCCCCGGTCTCCTTCCTGCCCATCCTTCACCGTCCTACCCCTACGACAAGACAACCAGGGGACGTCTTCCATGGCCTCCTCATAGACCCGCCGCCCGCAACTCCTACATTACAATCCTTCAAGGTACGCACGAGGCACACATCATTCATCTGCAATCGGCATGCCTACAAATCGTCGTCGGATGCATGCGGTTTCCGGTCAATTCATTCGAATGTGTTCGTATTTTGTGATGCAAAGAGCAGAACTTGATATATAGCGCTCGCCAGCCCGTCCAGCTAGCCCGCCCGCCTGCTGCCACCGATCCTGATTTCGATGGCGACGACGATGACAATGCGCGGGACGGCGGCGGGGGCCGTCCTCCTGCTGGCGCTGCTGCTGCTGTCCACGACGGTGGCCCGGGCCGAGGACCCGTACGTGTTCATGGAGTGGCACGTGACGTACGGGACCAAGAACATCGTGGGCACGCCGCAGAAGGTGATCCTCATCAACGGCGAGTTCCCGGGTCCCCGGATCAACTGCTCCTCCAACAACAACATCGTCATCAACGTCTTCAACCAGTTGGACCAGCCGCTGCTCTTCACCTGGAACGGCATCCAGCACCGCAAGAACTCGTGGCAGGACGGCCTCCCGGGCACCAACTGCCCCGTCGCCCCCGGCACCAACTACACCTACCACTGGCAGCCCAAGGACCAGATCGGCACCTTCTTCTACTTCCCCTCCATCGGCATGCAGCGCGTCGTCGGCGGCTTCGGCCTCATCAGCGTCGTCAGCCGCCTCCTCATCCCGGTCCCCTACGACCCGCCCGCCGACGACCTGCAGGTCCTCATCGGCGACTGGTTCACCAAGGACCACGCCGTCATGGCCAGCCTCCTCGACGCAGGCCGCAACTTCGGCCGCCCCGCGGGCGTGCTCATCAACGGCAGGGGCGGCAAGGAGGCGGCCAACCCGCCCATGTTCACCTGGGAGGCCGCCAAGACGTACCAGCTCCGCATCTGCAACGTCGGCATCAAGACGTCGCTCAACTTCCGCATCCAGGGCCACGACATGAAGCTCGTGGAGATGGACGGCTCCCACACGGTGCAGGGCATGTACGAGTCGCTCGACGTGCACGTGGGCCAGTGCATGGCCGTCCTCGTCGACGCCGACCAGAAGCCCGCGGACTACCTCATGGTGGCCTCCACCAGGTTCATGGCCGGCCCCAGCTCCGTCTCCGCCGTCATCCGCTACGCCGGCTCCAACACCCCGCCGGCGGCTAACGTCCCGGAGCCGCCGGCCGGCTGGGCCTGGTCGATCAACCAGTGGAGGTCCTTCCGGTGGAACCTGACGGCCAGCGCGGCGCGTCCCAACCCGCAGGGATCATACCACTATGGCCAGATCAACATCACCCGCACCATCAAGCTCATGGTCACCCGCGGCCACGTCGAGGGCAAGCTAAAGTACGGCTTCAACGGCGTGTCACACGTGGACGGCGACACACCCTGAAGCTCGCCGAGTACTTCAACGTCAGCGACCAGGTGTTCAAGTACAACCAGATGGGCGACGAACCCCCTGCCGTGAACGGCCCCATGCACGTCGTGCCCAACGTCATCACCGCCGAGTTCCGCACCTTCATCGAGGTCGTCTTCGAGAACCCCGAGAAGAGCATGGAGTCCATGCACATCGACGGCTACGCCTTCTTCGCCGTCGGGTACGCGTGACGTGACCCTTCTTGTACTCATGCATGCATGCATGCATTGCATGTACGGGCGGCGGCGCCGATGGAATGGAAATGGAGTTGATGCATGTGGGTATTGCAGGATGGGGCCGGGGAAGTGGACGCCGGCGGAGAGGAAGACGTACAACCTGCTGGACGCGGTGAGCAGGCACACGATCCAGGTGTACCCACGGTCGTGGTCGGCGGTGATGCTGACGTTCGACAACGCGGGGATGTGGAACGTGAGGTCCAACCTGTGGGAGAGGCACTACCTCGGGGAGCAGCTCTACATGAGCGTCGTCTCGCCGGCGAGGTCGCTGCGCGACGAGTACAACATGCCAGAGAACGCCCTCCGCTGCGGCAAGGTCGTCGGCCTGCCGATGCCGCCGTCCTACCTCCCCGCCTGAAGCCCTGACCCAGTTAATCCATTGACAGATATTAAATGAGTGATGTACACGAGGAGGTCTAGCTAGGCCGCCAGGGGAGAGGATGAGTTTGTTTCCGTTATTGTATGTATGTATGTATGTATGTATGTGTGTACGTACTCCATTCTTGTGTGTTGCGTAATTGTGTTACTGTTGTTGTTCTTGGCGATCGATTTTCTTTTTTGCTTTGGTGGAATATATGATTAAGCATGGGGGCTAGTTAGCCCCTCTCAAAAGAACAAAGACAGAAGAAACGTATTACCTTGGCAAGAAAATTAAGGATCGGCTGGACCGGCCGGCCGGCTGGGAACAAATCATTGCGGTAATCTCGACATACTAGACCGTATAGGCGCGCTTTGCTGCGCCCAACCATCTTAAGAACAGTGAAAATATAATTGTTTGAGAAATGTTGAGCTGTCATAACATATGATAAAGTTTGTATGGTTCAAAATATCATCTACCAAAACGTCCAAAAAAGCGATATAATATATCCTGCACAATGTAATATACAGAAAATAAATCAATCCTAATGTTTATGTTCCTTAAAAAGAATCTCATTTCTATAAAGAGGTTATTTCTGTATAATGCAACACATGCAATAATATGAGGGATGGGCAAGGGAGGCTCAAATTACCAACAATCTAGCGAGTCGGCATATAAAGGGATCGCCTCCTCCTGAAATCAGTAAAATGATGCATGCGTGCTTCGCTGGAGCTTGCCTACGTCATCATATGCCCATATGACTGTAACACTTTTCACTCTGCAAGAATGTACAATAGTGAAATACAAATACCAGCACATGGTGATACTAAGATGAACTAACTGGTTGATATCTTAAGGATAAAAAACACCTTTGCTCTATGTCGCTAAAATGCTACCTCTTATCATCCCCTTGGCAGATACAAAAGGTCCCAATCAAATTGTGAGCAAGGAATGATAAGATAAACATCATAGAAGTAGAAAGAAACTGAAGGACATACATTCAATCTCCTATCAGTGAATATACACACCATATCTTCCTGTCTTGCAAGGGAATAGAAACAAACACTTGAAACAGAGGAAATAGAAATTATTCATTGTGAGAAAAACAGGGAGGTTTCATACTTCATACTTCACTATAGAGCAATATCTGACATGGGTTTTCTCAAAATTGCGCTTGGAGATTTGTGTTATTTCTTCTATGTTAAGTCACATAGCTACAAATAAAGTAGCATAATAACCCTCCTTGCCAACAATTTTGTCAGTTTGTATATGTCAAACTATTGGTCAAATAAAGAATAGCTGAAAATCTGGAATGAATAATCACCATTGAGAATTATACTAATCAATAGCATATACTCCCTCCGTAAAGAAATATAAGAGCGTTTAGATCACTATAATATTTTACGACTATGGCTTAGAACTTAGAGCAAATACCACAGAAAATATAAATGCAACAACAGATCTTAGTTTTTGCAGGTTGCTTAAAATATGAGATACAGAGCTGTATCTCTTTTTCCAATCAAAACTTTTTATATAAAAATTGCCATCAACAAATAATGAATGGGTCACTTACGGAGACAAATATATCTTTCTGCCAGTAAGATACCATGATACAAATGTATATATAACTGAATCATAACTTTCTCTCCACAGACTTGTGTTCTCCTCACCCATTTCCAACCAATAGTGTATATGTGTAGCTCCAGATCATGAATATGACATGACGTCTAAGAAGGACGCCAGCAGCGTTGGATGGTCACTTATCCCCGCATTATGATTACTCTAGGTACCCCAGAGCTTAATTAATCAAGCACAACTGACAACCTAAACATAAATATATGGAAGATCATCTCATTATTTCCTGTGAATTGTTTTTTGAATAAACGGTGAAGCAGATGCAGTACATACATGTACTCATGTAAATATGGTAGATCATCTCATTATTTCCTATAAAAAAATGAATAAACGGTGTAGGACAGTTGCAATATGATAAGTGCTTACTTGGATCTCAACGGAGAAGAGCAACACTATCACCCCCATCCCCTCATCTCCTGTATCATCTTGCCATCACAACAACACTGCCACACACAGGAAGGTGAGAAAACATCCCTCCGCTGCCCATCTGTGTCACCATCTTTGGAGAGAGGGCCGCCTCCGCGCCGATTCCGTCCACCCGCTCTGTACTCTTCCTCTGCGTACTGTTTTTTAATTTCATATATTGCATCGTTCGTCCATGGCGGCTGCGGCGGCCGTGCAAAAGAAGCTCGCTGACATTGGAACGGCGGCGCATCGAGAAGGAAAGAAGAACGACGCATCGAGGAATGAGAAACGGTGGCGTGGAAGGAACAGAGAAACTGCTCGGTTGGGGAGGATAGCGATGGAAAGTACACGACCTGGGCTGTTAGCGTTAGCATCCAAATGAAAAGACGTGGGCCTCCGAAGGCCCAATTACAGAGAGGAAAGCCAACTCACTCTGCGGACTAGCAGCCCGCGAGAATGCAACGCGTGAACAACCTGTGTCGACCAGGGCTGATCTTGATCGTACGTTTCAGCGATACGATGGTTGAGAGCGTGAAAACGCTGTGGAGGCTCCTAGGTAGCTGTGTTATACTGTTTTTTAATATGCCCTCTCAAATCATTGTAATGGGAGTTCACATCTAAATGTTTTTAAAAAGAGGTAATATCACTAGTGGTGCTTAAACTTGCCATCAATGTTTACTTTAGTGCCTGAATTTGAAAAATACACTAAATGGTTCTAGAACTTGGCACGAGTTGCAAATACGATGGGACTCCCTTTCAACGGATGGCTTGCTATATATATATATATATATATATATATATATATATATATATATATATATATATATATATATATATATATATATTATTCTGTTACCGTAACGGAATATTATTCTGTTATCCTCGGTCCCTATAAGGGCGCGATGCACAGGCCACAGGAGAAACTCCCCGACCCGTCCCCAACCTAGCCCGCCTCCTACCGCCGGAGGCAGCCGCCGCGGGCGAGCAAGCGATGGCGGCAGCGAGCGAGGGAGCCCAAGGCGCCGGATCGGTCCTCCGACCCGCTGCCGCCCGGCCGGCCGTCCGCATGCCTCCCTGCGGCCGGGCTCGCTGCCCTCCGCCTTCCCTCCGACAGCGCCGGCCTCCTCACGCACCTCCCTCGGCCGACGGTGTCGGATCCTCCCCGCGCGCCTCCCATGCGACGAGCTCGCCGGCCCATCCCGACCTCCGGCGGCTGCCGCGGCCCGTCCCCGCCTCCGGCGGCTGTCGCGCGCAATCCCAGCCTCCCTCCGCCGCCGCGCACCGCCATCCCCGCCCCGCGCCGCCACCCCCAGCCCCTCCGTCGTGCACCGCCACACTGAGCCCCGCCGCCTGCTGTCACCCCACCTTGCGCAGATCCTATCGACCGGACCGGTGCGGCCGAATCCGATCTCGCCCCGAGCCGTCTTCTTCCTCGCCGAGACACGCGACAGCCACCCCAGTTCGGGCGTAGTAAGTACCTCAAGACGAGTTAAAACGGTGGTCCGCTTAAATAAAAGAAATGGCAGAAATTCTAATTGTAAAAATTCAAGCAAAAAAAGAAACCCCATGAAAATCCTGCTTAGTAAGTACCTCAGTACAAGTCATAAAATGAGAGAAGTTCAAAACATCGTTGTCAAAAAAATGTTGAGTTCAGAAAAACACATTTTCTTTTTAAATAAAATACCATTCAGTTCGATGATACAAACTATACAAGTATAGGGGGCGATGATACAATAAACCGTTGAAAACTTACGAGAAAAATATTATCCAAAAAACATAGGAAAGTCTAGTTAGTGAAAACACGCTTAGTACAAACCCATGCAAGCATCAGTACAAGTACCATTTTTCAGAACCATTCAAAATTACTCTATAAAAAATAACTCAGTACAAACATACACATATATCAGTACGACTACTCTGGTTTTTAAACGAGAAGACAGCAGGATCCGTCATGCCTTATTCAAAATTACTCTTAAACGGTTGCGAAGTAGAGAAAATGTTCAACATTACTAAGTTCCGAATTTTCGATAGCTATCCAACGATATACTATTTTCCATATTTCGACAAACTTTTTAAAAAAATCGCGTTCAAAATTAAATTTGACCGTATTCGAATTCGTTTTTAAACCGTAAGAAATTAGAAAAACATTTCTATACGAAAAAGTTGCGCATTTTCTATAGCTTTCCAACGCCGTATGATTTGCGTCAATCCGACAAACCGTTTGCAAAAAATCGCGAAAATACGTTTCGCCCAGAATTTCACCGTTTTTCAAATTACTTTTAAATTATATAGAATTATAAAAAACAATACATATATGGAAGATGCGGATTTTCACCAGCTTTCCAACGCCATCTTATTTGCTCAATTCCGACAAACCGTTTAAAAATTGAGTCCAAAATACGATTCACGTTTTCGGTTTTGAAAAAAATGTTTTTTTTAAAACTGCTCTTAAACCATAATAATTTTGCAAAAACGTTCAATATACTTGAAATATGGTTGTCAAGAGCTTTCAAACGATATATTACATGCCCCGTTCCGACAAAAAAATTAAAAAAAGTTTTTAAACTAAAAAAGACGATCTTTTAAACACAACTGAAAGCATTAGTTCAACCGCTTCAAAAACATCAGTACAACCATCTGAAAACGTCAATTTAAAAAGGGTAACACGTAACAGAATAGCCCAGATGTACTGATGTATCTATGACTAGTAGGCCCCACATGTCAGCAAAGCGAAAATCAACGTAAAAAATTGCAAAGGCTGGGATTCGAACTTGCCTTATGTGGTGCTAGCAAAGCCATGCCCCAGCCAGTGCGCTACACACTTTTGAAATACTAATAACGATAACTTAATTAATGTCCTGCGCTGTAACACGTTCGTGGCTTGTAAATGGGGCTTTCGCACATATTTTTTTTAAGAAATTGATAAAAAAAGTAGGTAAAGTAATATCACATTAAATAAATTTTTAGTACTTATGTGTTATAAATATTATACGTAAAAATAATGTAACTTATTTTAAAATGTTAATGTAATTTTTAAAAATATTCACTTATTTATATGCGGATTATATTGAAAACATTTAGTAAATACAAAACTTTTAATTATATAGTAAATGTACAAAAAATATAACTAGTGGTGTATATTTAAATTGTAACAAATTATGGATACAAACATTTTTATTTATATTCACTTGTGATAACTTTCAACCATGGCATATATTGTTAATTTCTATATAACTTAAATATAGTCACGTGTAGATATTATTAAAAACTTTAAATATTTAATAATAAGGAATATTTTGAAATTACACAAAAATTCTTAAACGACAAATTTATGAAATATTAAAATGTGCGTATAATTTTTCAAATGTTTTTATACTTAAAGTAATAATTATTAATTGTAATTTGGAAAATATTTGTATTATTCTAAAATTTACAAACATTTTTATTTATATGATTTTTTTCAAA
Source organism: Aegilops bicornis (assembly GCA_021605145.1). Classification (NCBI taxonomy): domain Eukaryota; kingdom Viridiplantae; phylum Streptophyta; class Magnoliopsida; order Poales; family Poaceae; genus Aegilops; species Aegilops bicornis. The sequence goes on along the minus strand of CM038669.1, from coordinate 562,812,673 downwards.
AATAAGACGTCAATACTTTTTAAGATTACTTGAATGTTTTGCTAAATAAGTTATTTTTTTGTACGTATAGTATTTATAACACACGAATGTTTTAACGTTATTATTATTACTATCGTTATAATTTACGTACATCTTACAAATACTAAAAAATATGAAAAAAAACTGACAAGTGCAACATGGGCCGCACAGACAGCAACCCAGTTAAACCACATGAGCATGTTTTATTATATATATTATCATTATCCTGGATTGACAAGAAAACAAGAGTGCTCTGTTGGATAGGCTTGTTATTATGTAGCTTGACGTTGTAAGTTCGAGTCCTGGCGGGGAATATTTTTTATCGTTTATTTTTTCCTTTATTCTGACATATGGAACCCGCTGGTCATGAAGACATACACAATGCTAATCAAAATATGGTGCCACATCAGCGTATTATATGTCCGCGGATTGGACTAGCACCGTATTTGCACGCTCGTGCCAAGTTCTAGAACCAGTTCGGTGTATTTTTTAAGTTTAGGCACTAAAGTGAACATTAGTGACAAGTTGAAGCACCACCGGTGATATTACCTCTTTTAAAAAATGGCACATATAAGTTTCTACAAATATATAATGCAGCAACAAGAAACAAAAAAAAACTAGGACAAAAAATAAATAAACCACAAATAGAGCGTACATCAGCTTAGATGTGATGTTTCCTAGACAGACCCATAAAGTTTACCACATCATCTACCTACCTTTTATTGTTAATTTTTACAGTTATGCCAAGTCTCAGTCGACTGAGACTTTGTTATGTCTCTGTCAATTCTATATTCTTTTGATATGTGGAGACTCGTGCAGAAAAGTTCATTTTAGTTTTTCCTTTTCTTCTTCTTATGTACTAGTTGGAGTATATCACCTGATTGAGCCTTGGTTAAGGGTAACTCGATTAAAATCTAGCTCGGTGTCAGTCGACTGAGACTTAACCAAGTCTCAATCAAGTAATATAATACTAGATAAATAAGAAATAGAAAATAACTACAGAGAAAACTTTGCACGAATATATCATCTATTGAGACTTGACCAAGTCTCGGTCGATTGATAATTAGCAACACCGATTTTTTATATAATCAAGTCGCCTGATATTATAAATTTAGGTAACTCTTTTTTTGGACCGTTGATTTTTTGTCAAGATTTTTGCAGTTTTTTTCGAGTGCTGTTTCATTACTGCTTACACTATTTTTTTAACTCTTACATTAGTTTTTGACTTATCCTTGTTTGGGGTAAGTCAATTTTTTTTCCTTAGGCTGATTTTTGACTTGCCCCTTGGGTAAGTCAATTTTTCTATTGGGCTTGAAGCCCGTTACACATTGCTTATTTTTTTGTATACATTTTTCTTTTGCTTTTCCTTATGTATTTTAGTCAGTTTTTTTACATGGTTATTTCAGGTATAAGTATTTTTGGCATCATTCAAGCTATATGTAAGTCGCCTGAAAATTGATTTTGGGTCAATTGATATTTTTGGTCATTGATTTCTGATTTGAGATTTGTGCTTCCTTTTTTCCTATTATGTTTTCTGAGTTGTTTTAGCCCTTTTTTTACTGACCACATATTTGGGCCAGTCATTTAATTCCCTCCATCGCTTTGTTCTTTTTTGTATTTCTGGTTTTATTTGTTTTTTCCTTCTGTTTTTTATTTTTACTTATTATTCTTTTTTCTTTTTTGGGTATTTTCGGATGTTGCATGAGTGTAAATGTAAACATGCAAATACTATAAAATGTATGAAAAATTGCACTATTATACAATTATTCTTTGCATGGTGCAAAAAAGTGCAATTTTAGTGTAAAGTTGTGTGCAAATTTTTATTTGTAAAGGATAATACCAATGCCACAAGTTCATTCTTCCTTATAAATTTCATTTGTAATTTAGTTATCATTTTATTTTCTTTACTTTATAGGAGTAATACGAATGCCACTGATTCTTTTCTTTTTAGATTTTATTTTGATAATTATGGTACAATATACTTATTATTGCATATTGAAAAAAACCAAAATATTGTGTGCAATTTTATCATTGTTTATTTCAGATTTGTTTATTTCCTTTCTTCGTAAATTTTAACACCAGTGCTAGCAATTCATTCTTCCTTAAAAAACATAACTAAAATGATTTTTAGTTTATTTTTCTTTTTTCTACTTAAAGGGTAATATCAGAGCCACCAATACATTCTTTCTTAGAAAAAAACTAATATTTTGCCTTTTATTTTTGTTTCATTTTTATAATGGTAACACCAATACAAGTAATTCATTAGTTCTTAGGAAACTCTCCTTATTGTATAAATTCCACTATTATATGTTTATTCTTGTATATTATAAAAAAAAGTGCATTTAAATTGTGTGCAAATTTTGTGATTATTTGTTTATTATTTATCATTTTCTTTCTTCTTAAAGGATAATACCAATGCCAGTAATTTATTCTTTCTTAAAAACTTCATTATTATGATTTTATTTTAGTTCTTGTTTCATTTTCTTTCTTGTTAAAGGGTATTACCGAAGCCACTAACTCATTTTTTCTAAGAAGAACTTCATTATTTTGATTTCGTTTGAGTGTTTATTTCTTTTAGTTTTTTCTTTCATGATAATACCAATGCCACTAATTCATACATTCTTAGAAAACTTCTTTTTTATGAAAATTTTACTAGGACATGCTTGCTCGTGCATGTTATAAAAAGTGTAATTTCTATGTAAATTGTGTTTAAATTTTGTCATTATCTGTTTTAGTTTTTCATTTTCTTTCTTCCTGAAGGTTAACATCAATGCCACTAATTAATTCTTCCATTTAAAACTTTATTATTTTGATTTTTTTTAGTTTTATTTAAAATTCTTTCTTCTTTTAGGGTAATACCAATGCCACTAATTCATTTCTTCTCAGACAACTCTTCCATTTTGCAAAAGAACCACTATTATATGTTTTTCTGATATATTGTTTAAAGAACACAATTTCTATGTAAGTTGTACGCAAATTTGTCATCATCTTTCATTTTATTTCATTTTGAAGGTAATACCAATGCCACTAATTCATTCTTCCTTACAATTATGCTTTTTTGCATAGAAATTGCACTTTTTTCAATATGCAAGAAGAAGCATATAATGGTGATTTTGTGTGTGAAAATAAATGCCCTAAGAACTGATGAGTTAGTCGCATTGGTATTACCCCTTACAAAGAAAGAAATGAGATAAAAATATAACAAAATCAAAATATTAAAATTTATATAAATAAGAATAAATCAGTTGTAATGGAAAATGGTATTACCCTTTGAGAATAAATAGTATAGAACAAAACAAAAACAAATAACAAAGTTTTTGAATTAATGGCAATGATACTGCCCTTAATAAAAATTAAATTGCAAAAGAAAGATAATAACAAAATTTACAAAAAATGCACTTTTTTATAATATAATCATATAAAGTGGAATATTTGTGAGAAGAAAACTTCTTAATAAGAAAATGCATTAGTGGAATTGGTACTACCCTTAAAGAGCAAACAAAATAAAAAAACAAAAATTAAATAAAAATAATGATGTTTTCTAAGCAAGAATGAAATAGTGACATTGTTTTATACTTTAAGAAGAAGAAAATTGAGAAAATAAAAGTTGCACAGAACTTTGCACTGAAATTGCATTTTTTATTTACAAATAATAATAAATTTTTCGCACTCTAATGTAGTTAAAACATAATTTGTAACACTTGCGTGAATAAATTAGAGTTACCAAACATCCCAAATATACCCATAACAAAAAAAGACAAAAACCAAAAACCAAAACACATAAAAATAGAAAAAACAGAAAAGACAAAGGGAAAGAGAGGATGGCTGAGTTTTCAAATGGGCTAGATAGAGCTAGCTTTGTCGCCCAGCTAACGGGCCTCAGCCCATTTAGGTATTGACTCACACAACAGAGAGGTTAGTCAGAAATTCCTAGCCTAAAAGAAGTCACCACACAAAGGGGGGAAAAGTAGCATGAATCTTAGAGCAGAAATCAATGGACAAAGAAATCGACTGACCCAAAGTCAAATTTTCAGGCAACTTACATATAGCTAAAGTAGATTCTTTTAATTCATGTTCTTATGGACTTTTACTTTATTTGTCTGCAGCTAATGCATGCCCTACTGCACTTTGTACTATATATTGAGGTTGGTGTGCTTGTACTTTTACACAAGCGCTATATGCCGAACATGTCGTGCATAACTAGGCTGGGTTTTACACTATTTTGGTTTCTTTTGTGTTACATTTTAATTCTATTTACATTATTAAGTTTCCTATTTTTTAGTTTTTTTTCAAAAGGAAATATATACTCCCTTATTATTCATTGGTTACCTTATTTTTTAATTAACAATTTATAACCCTACTATTAATTTTTAATTTTCTTCTACCCATGTGCACATTTTTTTAGGGGGACAAAAACTTTAGTGAATAATAGGAATGCCCCAAGGGATGATTACACTATCATGTGGCTGGATAAACCAAACATGTCTTCCTAAAGCAAGAGTTACAGAATTTTTTTGCTAAACTATCAGCTTTTGTATTACTGCTACGCCCTTCAAAGATAATCTTACAAGAATGAAAATCTAACATTGCTGCCTGAACTTCTTTGATAATGGCTACATGTTGTCCTCCTGTACTGCTTTCTACCCCCACACAACCACTTGATAGTTCGAAGAAATGATTATGTTGCTAAGAAGAAGATCCTTCGCTAAGACCATCGCCTCTTGACAAGCAAGAGCTTCTAGAGTGGTGGGGTCCAGTGTGCAATCATAGGTAACCGAAGATGATCGCAAATAATGGCGATTAACATCTCTGCATACAACTGTTGTTGCACCTCGTCTGGCCCGATAGGCAACGACGCCGTCCACATTCAGCTTAGCCACTCCCACGGGCGGTGGGTGCCCATGCATGATAAGTGAATAACTTCATTGAAATTCTAAGAGTAACCCACGGGTAATCATAGTGTCCAGCCAGATTCTTCATTGTATCCCATGTTTGCTGACGGTCTGCCACCTGAGCTTCACCGTAGACCAATATGACTCACCAAATACTTGGGTCTAAAACCTCTATCTTTGCATCAATATGACATTGCAATAACTTACAACTTCAAGCTTTATTTCCTTATTCCGGAATAAACCAAGGCCATCACTCCTGCCGGAGATGCCTACAGCAAAACAACTACGATAACCTAACGAAGGAGATGGAGCTTCCACTCTCTCTCTCTCTCTCTAATTATTTATTTGAGTCTCAACAATACCCAACACCTCAGGTAAAAAAATCGCGAAATCGCGAAGTTCTCGGACTATCACGGCATTGCCCGCCCCACGATAGTTCCATGATAAGAGACTCATTGCTCCCGGCGATCCTCCACGCGGGAGGTCGCCGATATTGCTAGTTGTTCATGCTTCTTCGGTGTCGAGTTTTCCTTGGAACTCTTTTGCTCTCTCGTGGTCAAGCACCCAGGTGATGGTGGGATCCTTGGATCCATTACGGCATTGTTCTGTGTGGCTTTATCAAGCGACAGATTCAGATTCTTTCGTGTTGTGTTAACTTTCTTTACTAGCTAATCCGTTGAAGATTTCTTGCGTGGTGTCAACACATAGGGAGTTGCCTCGTCCCCTACTTCCCCACGATCAAGAAACCAGACAGGGGCAATCTGCATGAGCCGCATTAGCCGCCAGAAAAGGCGCCTCCTCATCAACCATCTCGTCCCTAACCCGAATAATGGATCGTCGGGTATTGTTTGAGGAACCCTAACTCCGCGGTCTACCCTGAGGAATTGGCCAAGGCCGGGCAATGATCCAAAGATCACCCCGAGATCTGCCCGAGCCAACCCCCACAAGGACTCGCTGGCGGCAAGGGAGATAAAACTCATCGGCAGCATAGTTGTGAGAGGAAAGAAACCCTAATCGAGAGGGTAGATTTCTACCTATGTGCACATAAAATACGAAGTTTGGTTGTGTTTGTTTGTCGGACAGGGTATAGATGGTCGTTGTAGCCCATATACAACTGCAGTTACCTGCCCATGCATCGGTATGTAACTGAAGTTGCACACCGACTAAGCATGTTGAAAGAACATGCGGTGCCCCCATGTTTGGTTTTGGTAATTGATGACAATCTCTATGGACTAATGGTTGCCTTGAGTTATATTTGAAGGTTTTGTCCATAGGCTTTTCTTGAAGTCCATGTGTTGGTTTCAAGGAGTTTATGAGTTGACCAAGGTGCTATTAAGGAATTATCAAAAGATTGGTCATGTGAGTGTTGAGCTTATTGCAAGCATGTCTTGAAGAAGAAGATTGTGTGATCATTCATGTTTACCTTCAAGACATCATCTAAATGAAGAGAGTTGGAAAGATTCAAGGTTGATCAAGACTAAGTCAAGAGTGAATCAAGTTGATCAACTCACAAAGCGTAAAAGATATACCGAGAGGGATCAAGTGATCCCATGGTATGGTAAGCATTGTCCATTGCACTTTGTGTACTAACCCATGGTCTTCGGGAGAGTTCTTTATGGGGTTAGGATGCGGTGTGCAAGTTCATGTGATGCATCATGAATAGATCAAGTGCTTGAAGCTTGCCGTCCATTGTGGTGACAATGGACTTGTGAAGATGTGCCGAAGAGTGGCTCACCCATAGTGAACTATGGGGGAGCAATCATCTAGTCTTCATCGAGCCAACGCAATCAAGAAAGGTGGTCCAACTTGAGGGAGTCAAGATCGTCATCATCTAGCTCAAGTGGACCATGTGCAGGCAGAGCCCTTGATAGGTTTTCTATTTTACCGGTCTCGTGGTGCTAGTTGGGAGACCGGGTTATAGGATCGTTTGCCGTACTATCAAGGGGGGCTCTCAAGTTGGTAGCTTGATCGTATCATTAGTAGAGAGATCAAAGCATTGCATCCTTGCATCATGTTTCTTGGTTCTTGTTTGGTTCTCTTTGTGAGTCTTAAATCTTATGGTCATCTTGATGACAAGCTTGAGTTCATCGAAAACGGAGTTCGCATGCGTCTTCTATGATGTTTTCAGTGTTGGAGGTTTTACCGGTCTTATCCGAGGAAGGGTTCTCAACATTTTCTTATGGGCCTTTTCTAATTTGCTTATTATTGATATTTCTTTCAAGATTGTGTTAGCCCTTGTCGCTAGCTTTCCAACAAACTTGATTTCATCGAATTCGGAGTCCGTTTGCAAAAGTTGTGGCAGTTTTGGTGTTCTTCAAAGGCTGCAGCAGTACTACCGCGAATTGGAGCGGATGCAATTTTTTACTACCGCTCCAGAGCGGTACTACCGCGACTCCTACAGCGGTAGTACCACTCCGAACCAAAAACTCGTCCCAAGTCCTGCAGTGGTAGGCCCGGATGTATTTTTTTAGTACCGCTCGCAAGCAGTAGTACCGCTACCCTTTGCGGTAGTACCGCGATCCCTAGCGGTAGTACCGTGAGGACGAGCGGTAGTACCGCTCCGGCGGTTCTACTGGCCTTTTGCCTCCTCGCTGTTGTTTTTCAAAGGGGTACTACCGCCCTAGCGGTAGTACCGCTCCTTGGAGCGATAGTACCGCTCCGTGCGGGCTGTGAGCATAACGGTTGGATTTTTCCCCACCTATAAAAGGGGGTCTTCTTCCCCATTGAACCTTATCCTTTGAGCTCGTGTTCTTCCCCCATTGTTGACCTTGTTCATGCTTGCTAACTCTCAATCCCTCCATGGATTCTTGCTAGTTTTTGAGGGAAAAGAGAGAGGATATCTAGATCCACATTTCCACCAATCACTTTCTCCTCTATGTGAGGGGAACCCCTTGGATCTAGATCTTGGAGTTCTTGGTGTTCTCCTTCTTGTTCTTCCTCTAATTTTCCTCCCTAGCATTAGTTGCTTCGGTGGGATTTGAGAGAGAAGGGCTTGGGCACTCCGTGTGCCCTTGCCATTGCATTTGGTGCATCGGTTTGATTTCTCCACGGTGATACGTGGAAGTTACAAGTTGAGAAGCTTATTACTCTTGGGTGCTTGGTACCCTTGAGCTTGTTCCTCTTGGGTGCTTGGCCCCCCTAGATGGTTGGTGGTGTTCGGAGCTCAATCATTGTGGTGTAAAGCTCCGGGCAAGCGTCGGGGTCTCCAATTAGGTTGTGGAGATCGCCCCGAGCAATTTGACGGGTACCGGTGACCGCCCCCAAGGGTTGCCAAAGTGTACGGGTTCGGTGACCGCCCCAAGGGTTGCCATTTATGCAGGTTCGGTGACCTCCCTCAAGGGTCCCTTAGTGGAATCACAGCATCTTGCATTGTGCGAGGGCGTGAGGAGATTACGGTGGCCCTAGTGGCTTCTTCGGGAGCATTGTGCCTCCACACCGCTCCAAATGGAGATTAGCATCCGCAAGGGTGTGAACTTTGGGATACATCATCGTCTCCGCGTGCCTCGGTTATCTCTTACCCGAGCCCTTTACTTATGCACTTTACTTTGTGATAGCCATATTGTTCTTTGTCATATATCTTGCTATCACATAGTTGATTATCTTGCTTAGCATAAGTTGTTGGTTCACATAGGTGAGGCTAGTTGTTTTAGGTTTTGTGCTTGACAAATTAACCGCTAGGTGTATTCCGCATTTGTTCAAGCCTAAACTGTAATTATTTTAAAGCGCCTATTCACCCCCCCTCTAGGCGACATCCTCGCTCTTTCAATTGGTATCAGAGCCTCGTCTCTCTTTGTTAGGCTTAACCGCCTAGAGAGTAAAGATGTAGACTAGGGGATTAGGATTCTCTCGCACTCTTAGTTTCGATGGCACAAATTTTGATGTTTGGGTAATTCACATGCTTAATCTCTTTAGGGTCATGGACCCAAATTTAGAGCGAATTGTAGATATGGGTTTTTCTCCTCCAAAGGATCCCCAAAGATTATCTTTAGAGGATGAGAAAAACTCTTATCTCAATGATCAAGCTTCTAATGTGCTTTTCGATGCTTTGAGCAATGTAGTTATATTTCAACTCATGCCTTTCCGGGATGCTCATGAGTTGTGGACAAAGCTTCAAGATAAATATGGCGTGTCCAAGTTTTGTGGGGATGATTGTTCTCCCTCCTCCTCCGGCCGTGTTGTGTTCTCAACTTCTTCTACTTCACCTACATGTGGTTTGCCACAAGGTAATGACATGGTGAGTAGTGGTGTTCATTGCAATGATGATAGTGGGCTTAGTTTTGATAATCCTTCATCACTTTCTTGTTGTGATGCTTCATCTTTGGACTCTAGCACTTCGAGCACTCCAAATGTTTCACATGCTTGTGTTGATAGTCCTTGCCTATCATGTACAAATTGCTTGACTAAATCTCATGATGATATGCTTGCTATGTCTTGTTGACATGATAAAAATGCATGTATTTCCTCGAGTTGTTGTGCTAACAATGTAGAGGAAACCCAACACTCCATGGAACAAGATGTGGTCTTGAATGGTGCTTCAAGGGATCCCACATCATCATCTATTGCTTTTTGCCTTATGGCCAAGGCTTCAAAGGTATCTCCCACTTTGAATCTCAATATATCTTGTGATAATATTGATGATGGCAAGAGTGATGATGATGTCGATTATGATGAAGAGAATGATGATGTTGCCTCCTGAAAAGTTAAGGGGGAAATAATTTTTAAAGCTCTTCTTAAGAATAAAATTGCTCGTTCCAACTTCATGGAAATCATGTCTATTGCTATTGAGGGCAAGAAATATATTGATGAGTTGGAATCTCGTCTTGAGGAGCATGAGGTCACCATTGATAAAATGGAAGGTCATGAGCGTGATTATGCTAATGAGATTGCGGACCTCTCTCAAGCTCTTGAACTTGAACAAACCACCAAGGAATCTCTTGAGGAGACTTTTTCTCTAGAGTTATCTAGAGTGAAGGAATCTCATGATAGAGCTCTTGAGGTGGCCAATGTTTTTGAAACTAAAAATGCTAAGCTTGAAGTTGCTCCTGCTAGACTCCTTAAGGATTTTGAGCACCTCGAAAATGGCTCAAGGGTCATCAAGGGTGAGCTCATCAAACTCACCGAGTCTCATGCTCAACTTGAAGCTTCTTATTTAAAAGAGCTTGCCAAGTTGCCTTCTCCTCTTGTTGTTAATGATGATGCTTGTGCTACTAACTCTTTTTCTTGTGAAGCATCCATTTTAAAGGAGAACGTTGAGCTACGGGCTCAACTTGAGTTGCTATCTAGCAATTATGAGAAATTGGAAGAAAGCCATGAAAAGCTCTCAAGCTCTCATGATGATCTTCTAGTATCCCATAATGTGCTAAAGTTAGCTCATGAGGCCATGCTTGCTAAAGTAACATCTAGTGAGCCTCATGTGGATACTAGCACTACTTCTATTCAAAATTCTATATTGCCTTGTGCTAGTCCTTGCAATTCATCCATGCATAACATTGGTACATCTTGTGATGAATTGCTTTCCTTGCCTTGTTGCTCTAACGATGAAGCTTATACTTCCTCTAGTGCTTGTGTTGAGACTAACCATGTAGAGGAAATCAAAGAGCTCAAGGCCCAAGTCACTTCTTTGAAGAAAGATTTGGAAAAGTGTCATGAAGGGAATGCCACACTCAACAATATCTTGAGTGTACAAAAATCCCCCAATGACAAAGGTGGACTTGGATTCAACTCCAATAAGAAGAATAAGTCCAAGAGCAACAACAAGAAGTGCCAAAAACAAGTCAAGAGTTCGGCCAAGATTATTTGCTTCAAGTGCAAAATTGAAGGGCATCATGTTAGATCTTGCCCATTGAAGAAGAAGGCCATTAGTGACAAGGAACAAGGGAAGCGGCTACAAGTGCATTCTCATGCTCAACCTCAAGTTGAAGAAAGGCCTCTTCCCAAGAAGACTCAAGCTAATGCTTCTCAAGTTGAGAAATCAAGTGAGAAGAAAGTGAAGAGTAGACATTGCTACCTATGTCGTGAGAAAGGTCACCTCGCTTCTTCATGCACTAGTGGTAACTTATCCAACCCAATTATTATTGATGATGTCTATTCTCTTGGGAAGGATAAGGTTGGCAATGTGTTTGCCAAGTTTGTTGGTACTCAAAGTGGTTTGAGGCAAAGAACCATTTGGGTAGCCAAGCCTATTGTGACTAACCTCTTAGGACCCAACTTGGTTGGGGACCAACAAGCTCAAACTTGATCAATAGGTGTTGTTGGAGGTCATTGGAGACTTGGCTACATTATGAAGAATTAAGGGGACTTCATCATTCTTATTGTCTCAAGCCATGTCAATTGGGTTATCAAGTTTCTATCTTATAACCAATGTGCCTCCTTGCGATAACTTGTACTTAAATTGTTTACATTGAAAGCTACTTGCCCCTTTGCATGTTTTGGTTTTGTTCCTTTCATGTGTTTGTATATGTTGTGTCTCCAAATTGCTTATCTTGAGTAATCAAGTATATGTATGTTGGTTTGCACTTCATGTACATGTGTGTCATACGTTGAGCCTTTGTGCATCTTGTTTGTATCTTAGTTGGCTCTTGTGAGAGATTAATGGAATATCCCATTGTGGGGGAGTGGCGTGCTTTGTGCACCCCACAATCCTATAAATGTGTGTACATGAGTAATACCATCTAGTATTGATATTACAAGATTATCTAGTCGCTATGTGGTATGTATTCTCATGAGAAATTCAAATTCTAAATAGTCCATTAATTATCTCTTGTTGGATCCTCTTATTGCCTCTTGTTAAGTTTTTATTGGTATCACATTATGGGGGAGTAATATGATATGTGCATATTACAAGCCTAGAAAATGTGTACATTTGAGATATTGTCACCTACAATTGATATTGTAAATTATCTTGTTCCTAGGTGGCATGCTAGCTCTACAAGTTGCAATTTGCTTGTGTTTGGTGTGAAGATGATGATTGGATATCCTTGCTATCTACCAACGAGAATTATTTCCAAATACTTCTTATCTTTTAACAATTGGTACTCACTTTTGTGTGGTAGAAATTATTGATCATCTTTACATTGGCCTTTTCTTTTATTTGCCTTATCTCTTGCCTAGGTATGTATCAACTCACTTTGTCTTCCTTACCACTTGTGAATCTTGTTAATTTCTTGATCTTGTCTAGTGTTTTCTAGATATAGTGAAAGTGGTGATCCCACCTTGTGCATTTTGTATTTAAATGCAAATTCTCTATAATGCACCAGTCTTGGGGGAGCTATCCTATTTTCTATAAAACACTCATCTTGAGCTCCTTATCAAGTGTGTGTTGGTGGAGCAAGCCGTTTTCTTTTTGGTACTTTGTGCTATCATGAAACTTTGTAGAGAGCTTGGTTTGTTTGGAACCATCCTCTCTTTTGGGAGTTTGATATCTTTTATTTTGAGTGTATCAATGGATATCTCATTCCTTGATGTATCTTTTATGGATATCCTCCAAGTGATGTTTTATTCATTTGGTATCTTTTCTTCACTTGGTTTTTTCTTTGTCTTTTGGTATCGGTTCTTGAAGGTCTTGAGCTGCATATTTACTTCATGTAGTCTCCGTGGCATGCCTTCTTTATTTGACCCAATATATAGGGAAACTCTACCAAGTCTCAAATTGGATGAGATGTGCATGAAATTCATTTCCTTCTCTATATGCACATATTTATGTGGAGTTTGTCCTATGTATATTGGTGTTTCTAACTCTGTGGTCCCAATGAGTTTGGGTACCATTTTGTTTGTGTTGTTGTTCTAGGAACAATTGGAGATGCATTGGATGCTCGGCTCACTCACAAGGAAGGTGTTGTCACCATGTGCTTTTTGGAGTCAAGCTAGGATGATAAATGAACTACCTTGTACCTCTAATTGGTATCTACTTCATCCTTCCAATGATATCTCAGTAACAAGTATCTCTTCATGCATTCCTTTCTTGCATTCAACCTTGTGTAGATTGCATCTTAGCATGATATTCATTCCATCTTGTGATACTTGCTTCCTTTCTCAAAGCATCTCAACGATGATCTCATGTTGCTAGTTGTGATGTCTTTGATGGTTGTGTGGTAGGAATTCATTTATGTACAATAAGACCATATCTAGCCATGTGCTATGCTTCCAAGAAAATATCTTATTGGTATATGTATGGCTTCCTTTTGGATATCTTGTTCCTTCGTGTTGTAACTATTTCGGGTGTACATCCTTCTTTGTAGATATATATCATCATGATTTCGTCTACCTAGAACCTTATACACTTGAGAGAAATTACATCTCTAGTTGATATCCTTTCTTTCACGTCCACCTTGTCTTTCTTATGTTATTTCTTTGGTGGCTCCGTGAAAGCGTTTGCCTTGAGTGCGTGTCCTCTATCGTTGCATCTTAATGCACTCTTGTGTGGTGAAGATTATTTTCCTCTTGCTTATCTTTACGAGGCTTTTTAATTGGTATCCCTTGTCTTGATGAGCCTCTCATCGTCTATCTTCACCACAGGTTGTCACAAGCATAGGTTCTCTATTTGCTTATTAGTAAGCTTGTGAACCCATTTGCCAGTTGTGTGTGGGAATGATAGGCCTTGCACCGTGTGCCTCATTCTTTCAATACTATGTTGATGCTTAATGCTCATCCTAATTTTAGTCTTCTCAAGTGCTTCGCCATGACTTACACACATCATTTTGGTCGAGCCTATTCTTAAGTTGCCTCTTTTACATGTTGCTCAACCATTTGCTTGTTGCAAGCGCTAGGCTTTGTTTCCTATATGCTCACTTGCACTGGATGTGAGTTTCTATTGATTTTGGGGGAGCTATGATCCTATTTTGTGCACTTTGTATTCAAATACAAAAATTCTTATGTGTGCACAAATCATGGGGAGCTTCTCTAGTTTCTTTAGAACACTCCTTTGTTCGTACCATAATATCTTTATTCTTGTGGCACGTAAGATCATTGGTCTAGTTGGTTCAATTGATATCCGTTGATTGCTTGCTTCAATTGGTATCTTCCGATTGCTTGTTTCTCTCTTTGTTATGTCTTTGTGGCATATCATTCTTTTGCAATCTTTGGGCCTCAATATAGTTTGTCTTCCTCCAAGTATTTACCATTGGATATGTGCATTGCATTCCACTCTCTTTTTGAGAGATACACAATTTATGGAGGAACACTCTTTATATTGGCCTTCTAAGCTTTTCACCCATTTTGGCAATCGATGCCTATGGGGGAGGAGTTTCAGAGAGTTTTGTGGAGAAGTCTTCAGAGTTTTCTCCTTGCTTTGGCTTTGGTTCCTAAGCATTTGCATCCCATTCTCATGCATCATTGGTTGTTGCATTGCATGGTGATGCATAACTCCTTGTATAAACTCTCTTGAAAGTGATTATCATCAATTACCAAAATGGGAGAGATTGAAAGAACATGCGGTGCCCCATGTTTGGTTTTGGTAATTGATGACAATCTCTATGGACTAATGGTTGCCTTGAGTTATATTTGAAGGTTTTGTCCATAGGCTTTTCTTGAAGTCCATGTGTTGGTTTCAAGGAGTTTATGAGTTGACCAAGGTGCTATTAAGGAATTATCAAAAGATTTGTCATGTGAGCGTTGAGCTTATTGCAAGCATGTCTTGAAGAAGAAGATTGTGTGATCATTCATGTTTACCTTCAAGACATCATCCAAATGAAGAGAGTTGGAAAGATTCAAGGTTGATCAAGACTAAGTCAAGAGTGAATCAAGTTGATCAACTCACAAAGCTTAAAAGATATACCGAGAGGGATCAAGTGATCCCATGGTATGGTAAGCATTGTCCATTGCACTTTGTGTACTAACCCATGGTCTTCGTGAGAGTTCTTTGTGGGGTTAGGATGCGGTGTGCAAGTTCAAGTGATGCATCATGAATAGATCAAGTGCTTGAAGCTTGCCGTCCATTATGGTGACAATGGACTTGTGAAGATGTGCCGAAGAGTGGCTCACCCATAGTGGACTATGGGGGAGCAATCATCTAGTCTTCTTCGAGCCAACGCAATCAAGAAAGGTGGTCCAACTTGAGGGAGTCAAGATCGTCATCATCTAGCTCAAGTGGACCATGTGTAGGCAAAGGTTTTCCCTTGATAGGTTTTCTATTTTACCGGTCTCGTGGTGGTAGTTGGGAGACCGGGTTATAGGATCGTTTGCCATACTATCAAGGGGGGCTCTCAAGTTGGTAGCTTGATCGTATCATTAGTAGAGAGCTCAAAGCATTGCATCCTTGCATCATGTTTCTTGGTTCTTGTTTGGTTCTCTTTGTGAGTCTTAAAGCTTATGGTCATCTTGATGACAAGCTTGAGTTCATCGAAAACGGAGTTCGCATGCGTCTTCTATGATGTTTTCGGTGTTGGAGGTTTTACCGGTCTTATCCGAGGAAGGGTTCTCACCATTTTTTATGGGCCTTTTCTAATTTTCTTCTTATTGATATTTCTTTCAAGATTGTGTTAGCCCTTGTCGCTAGCTTTCCAACAAACTTGATTTCATCGAATTCGGAGTCCGTTTGCAAAAGTTGTGGCAGTTTTGGTGTTCTGAAAAGGCTGCAGCGGTACTACCACGAATTGGAGCGGATGCAATTTTTTACTACCGCTCCAGAGCGGTACTACCGCGACTCCTACAGCGGTAGTACCGCTCCGGACCAAAAACTCGTCCCAAGTCCTGCGGTGGTAGGCCCGGATGTATTTTTTTTAGTACTGCTCGCAAGCAGTAGTACCGCTACCCTTTGCGGTAGTACCGCAATACCTAGCGGTAGTACCGTGAGGATGAGCGGTAGTACCGCTCCAACGGTTCTACTGGCCTTTTGCCTCCTCACTGTTGTTTTTCAAAGGGGTACTACCGCCCTAGCGGTAGTACCGCTCCTTGGAGCGATAGTACCGCTCTGTGCGGGCTGTGAGTATAACGGTTGGATTTTTCCCCACCTATAAAAGGGGGTCTTCTTCCCCATTGAACCTTATCCTTTGAGCTCGTGTTCTTCCCCCATTGTTGACATTGTTCATGCTTGCTAACTCTCAATCCCTCCATGGATTCTTGCTAGTTTTTGAGGAAAAAGAGAGAGGATATCTAGATCCACATTTCCACCAATCACTTTCTCCTCTATGTGAGGGGAACCCCTTGGATCTAGATCTTGGAGTTCTTGGTGTTCTCCTTCTTGTTCTTCCTCTCATTTTCCTCCCAAGCATTAGTTGCTTCGGTGGGATTTGAGAGAGAAGGACTTGGGCACTCCGTGTGCCCTTGCCATTGCATTTGGTGCATCGGTTTGAGTTCTCCACGGTGATACGTGGAAGTTACAAGTTGAGAAGCTTATTACTCTTGGGTGCTTGGTACCCTTGAGCTTGTTCCTCTTGGGTGCTTGGCCCCCCTAGATGGTTGGTGGTGTTCGGAGCTCAAACATTGTGGTGTAAATCTCCGGGCAAGCGTCGGGGTCTCCAATTAGGTTGTGGAGATCGCCGCAAGCAATTTGACGGGTACCGGTGACCGCCCCCGAGGGTTGTCAAAGTGTACGGGTTTAGTGACCGCCCCCAAGGGTTGCCATTTGTACGGGTTCGGTGACCGTCCTCAAGGGTCCCTTAGTGGAATCACAGCATCTTGCATTGTGCGAGGGCGTGAGGAGATTACGGTGGCCCTAGTGGCTTCTTCGGGAGCATTGTGCCTCCACACCGCTCCAAACGGAGATTAGCATCCGCAAGGGTGTGAACTTCGGGATACATCGTCGTCTCCGCGTGCCTCGGTTATCTCTTACCCGAGCCCTTTACTTATGCACTTTACTTTGTGATAGCCATATTGTTCTTTGTCATATATCTTGCTATCACATAGTTGATTATCTTGCTTAGCATAAGTTGTTGGTGCACATAGGTGAGCCTAGTTGTTTTAGGTTTTGTGCTTGGCAAATTAACCGCTAGGTTTATTCCGCATTTGTTCAAGCCTAAACCGTAATTATTTTAAAGCGCCTATTCACCCCCTCCCCGCTAGTCGACATCCTCGATCTTTCACATGTGCAACCACATGTCGACCGGCAGCGTGCAACTCTAGTTGCATGCCGCCGATCATGCACGACTACATTTATGTATTAAAAAAACATATATTTTTTGTTTGATTGATTTAAAAAATATTGGAATTTTTTTCTTTTTTTTCTTTTTACACGTCGTTCAGAGTA
The DNA here is from genome assembly GCA_021605145.1 of Aegilops bicornis. NCBI lineage: Eukaryota > Viridiplantae > Streptophyta > Magnoliopsida > Poales > Poaceae > Aegilops > Aegilops bicornis. The sequence goes on along the minus strand of CM038669.1, from coordinate 562,795,582 downwards.
CAATCATACTTCTATTGGCTGTGCGCAACTACATGTTCACGAGACGCGGCATTGCAGTTGTACGCCAGCTAAGGTTGTGCAACTGTATGTCCATACACCTTGTGCAACGGCAAATACATGTCCATCGGTCGTGTGCAGCTATACACTGGTGGAAAAACAGGCTTCCGTCCAGCCCCATAAGTCGCGAAGCTGTAGGAACCGCGACTAATGGGACCTTTAGTCGCGGTTCTGGAGGTGAACCGCGACCAAAGGCCCGCCTGTGGCGCTCGGTGGCCATGGTGCACGTGAGGGGCTTTAGTCGCTGGTTGGCCAGACAACCGCGACTAAAGGTTTTCGGGCACCTTTAGTCCCGGTTTGCTGTGCCAACCGCAACTAAAGCCCTCCCCTATATATACCCATCCAAAGAGCCAACACTTAGCCATTTGGAGCCATTCTCTTCACAAGTGGGTGTAGGTTTGCTTTTGGTTCCTCTTATGCACATAAGGTGTTTGATGAAATGCCCCAAGAGCATGAAACAAACATGACATGAAGTGTTGGAGCCACACTCTTCGATCATGTTAGCAACTTGATGAACCTTTGATGTGTCAATATGCATGTGTGTAGTTCATTGTTTAATTTATATTGTTTGTAGCTAGTTAGTTTAACAAATGCATGATGGTTAATTATATATTTTATATTATAATAATGCAGATGAATCGGCAATGGATGTACGGTAACCGACTCTCGGCGAGTTCACTACGGGTTTGAAAGATTTCCTCGTAGTGGCTAATGCGAACAAGCGGGGGTTTTGTTATCTGTCCATGTGTTATCTGTAAGAATGAGAAGGGTTACTCTTCCTCAAGAGTTGTTCACATGCATCTGCTTGAAGGGTTTCATGCCAAGCTATAATTGTTGGACCAAGCATGGAGAAAGAGGGGTTATAATGGAAGAAGATGAAGAAGGGGATGATTTCATCGATGAAAGCTATCTTGCTCATTTCGGTGATACTTTCATGGAGGATGTCAAGGTGAAGGGAAGGTGAAGAAGAGGCACGTGATGATCCCGTTGATGATCTTGGTCGGACCATTGCCGATGCACGGAGACGCCGCGAAACTGAAAAGGAGAGGGAGAATTTGGATCGCATGTTAGAGGATCACGTAAAGGCGCTGTACCCGGATGCGATGATGGTCTGAAAAAGCTGGGCTGCACATCGGATTTGCTGAAATGGAAGGCGAGGCAGGTGTAGCTGACTCGGCATTTGAAAAATTGCTGAAAATGTTGAAGAATATGTTTCCAAAGGATAACGAGTTGCCCGCCAAAGACGCACGAAGCAAAGAAGGTTGTCTGCCCTCTAGGTTTAGAGGTTACGAAGATACATGCATGCATCAACGATCGCATCCTCTACCGCGGTGAATACGAGAATTTGAATGAATGCCCGGTATGCAATCGCATTATGCGTTATAAGATCGCAGGCGATGACCCCGGTGACGATGTTGAGGGCCGTAAACCCGTGAAGAGGGTTCCCGCCAAGGTGATGTGGTATGCTCCTATAATACCACGGTTGAAACGTCTGCTCAGAACAAAGAGCATGCCAAGTTGTTGCGATGGCACAAAGAGGACCGTAAGTCGGACGGGGAGTTGAGACACACCGCAGATGGAACGCAATGGAGAAAGATCGACGGATGGTTCAAAGATTTTGCAGCCGACGCAAGGAACATAAGATTTGCTCTAAGTACGGATGGCATGAATCCTTTTGGCGAGCGTAGCTCCAGCCATAGCACCTGCCCGTGACTCTATGCATCTACAACCTTCCTCCTTGGTTGTGCATGAAGCGGAAGTTCATTATGATGCCGGTGCTCATCCAAGGTCCGGGCAACCCGGCAACGACATCGATGTGTACCTAAGGCCATTAGTTGATGAACTTTTACAGCTGTGGGGTGGTGTCCGTGTGTGGGATGAGCACAAACAAGAGGAATTTGACCTCACGGCGTTGCTTTTCGTAACCATCAACGATTGGCCTGCTCTTAGTAACCTTTCGGGACTGTCAAATAAGGGATACAATGCATGCACGCATCGCTTACATGAGACCGAAAGTGTACATTTGCCAAATTGTAAGAAGAACGTGTACCTTGGGCATCGTCGATTTCTTCCGAAAATTCATCCAAGAAGAAAGAAAGGCAAGCATTACAACGGCAAGGCAGATCACCGGCCGAAGCTCGCGAACGACCGGTGCCGAGGTATTTGATATGGTCAAGGATTTGAAAGTCATCTTTGGAAAGGGTCTGGCGGACAATCAGTTCGAAGGGAGCCGACGGGCACGCAGCCATGTGGAAGAAGAAATCTATATTCGGGAGCTAGAATATTGGAAAGTCCTAGATGTCCGCTCTGCAATCGACGTGATGCACGTTCTGAAGAATATTTGCGTGAACCTCCTAAGCTTCTTGGGCGTGTATGGGAAGACAAATGATACAAAGGAAGCACGGCAGACCTGCAACGTTTGAAAGACCACGATGACCGGCATCCGGAATGGTTTCAAGGTCGTGCCAGCTACGCTCGACCAAAGAAGAGAAGGTCATCTTTTTGAATGCCCGAGCAGTATGAAGGTTCCGTCTGGATTCTCGCCCAATATAAAGGGAATAATAAACATGGCGGAGAAAAGTTCCAAAACCTGAAGTCTCACGATCGCCACGTGATTATGACGCAATTGCTTCCGATTGCTTTGAGGGGCTCCTCGCCGGAAAATGTTCGAGTAGCCATTGTGAAGCTATGTGCATTCCTCAATGCAATCTCTCGTAAGGTAATCAATCCGGAAGTTCTACCACGGTTCTGAGCGATGTGATCCAATGTCTTGTCAGTTTCGAGTTGGTGTTCCCGCCATCCTTCTTCAATATTATGACGCACCTCCTGGTTCACCTAGTCGAAGAGATTTTCGTTCTCGGTCCTGTATTTCTACACAATATGTTCCCCTTGAGAGGTTCATGGGAGTATTAAAGAAATATGTTCAGAATAACCGTGCTAGGCGAAGGAAGCATCGCCAAGGGCTATGGAAATGAGGAGGTAATTGAGTTTTGTGTTGACTTTGTTCCTGACCTTAAGCCGATTGGTCTTCCTCGATCGCGGCACGAGGGGAGACTAAGTGGAAAAGGCACGATCGGAATGAAATCAACGATATGTATGGACGGCCATTCTCCGGTCAAGCACACCACACTGTCTTGACCAATTCCAGCTTGGTGGCTCCGTGCTTTGAGAAACACAAGACTATTTTACGTTCGACAACCCGGGAAGCCTGAATCCTGGATTAGGAAGGCCCACATGGAGACTTTCGGCAGCTTGGTTGAGAAAACATTTAATGAATGACAATGATGTTGTAGATCAGCTGTACATGTTGGCCAAGACACCATCTTCGACTATAACGACTTTCCAAGGGTACGAGATAAATGGGAATACATTTTACACGATCGCCCAAGATAAAAAGAGCACCAACCAAAACAGTGGTGTCCGCTTTGATGCAAAGCAACCGAGAATGGGCAAGAGGTCACATATTATGGTTACATAGAGGAGATATGGGAACTTGACTATGGACCCTCCTTTAAGGTCCCTTTGTTCCGGTGCAAATGGTTCAAGCTAACAGGAGGTGGGGTAAAGGTGGACCAGCAATACGGAATGACAATGGTGGATTTCAACAATCTTGGTTACCTTGACGAACCATTCGTCCTAGCGAAAGATGTCGCTCAGGTTTTCTATGTGAAGGACATGAGTAGCAAACCGAGGAAACGGAAAGATAAGAAAACGATCAAGACATCATGCGATGATCCAAAGCGCCACATTGTTCTTTCAGGGAAAAGAAACATCGTGGGAGTGGAGGACAAGACGGACATGTCGAAGATTATAATATGTTTGCTGAAATTCCGCCCTTCAAAGTGAACACCGACCCAAGCATTAAGTTAAATGATGAGGATGCTCCATGGATACGGCACAATCGTAAGCGTTGGGACACAAGGGAAGAAATGACGATGTAATAATTTATTGTACCAAACTTTGTTGAATGGATCATGTTAATTTGAAAACTAATGGCACTAACAGAAAGTTTATAATTTTTCTAAAACTAAAAGCAAAAAGAATTAAAAAATAAAGCAAAAACAACAAAAATAAATAATAATGCAGAAAACTAAAATAGCAACAATAAGTATTTTGTTGTAAGTAGAAACAAAATAAAATAAATAAAGCAACAAAGAAAACAAAAAAAGTGTTTTCAAATTTGAAAACTAATGGCACTAACAGAAAGTTTATAATTTTTCTAAAACTAAAAGCAAAAAGAATTAAAAAATAAAGCAAAAAACAACAAAAAATAAATAATAATGCAGAAAACTAAAATAGCAACAATAAGTATTTTGTTGTAAGTAGAAACAAAATAAAATAAATAAAGCAACAAAGAAAACAAAAAAGTGTTTTCAAATTTGAAAACTAATGGCACTAATGTAAAAGTTTATAATTTTTCTAAAACTAAAAGCAAAAAGAATTAAAAAATAAAGCAAAAATAGTGCCACCTACAGGACCCCCACGGCCTGAATACGACTAGAAACCCTACATGGGCTGTGATTCAGGCCCGCAGGAGGCCAAGTAGGCCCACAGCACATAGCTAGTAACAGTAGGCCGAAAGCCTGCAGTTGAGAGGAGCTCGAGAGGGTGGGCGCGGCGCTTATAAACCACTCTCGAGCTCTCTCAACTAGCGAGGTGGGACTAAACATTTGGGCAAGAAGACACAAGGCCTTTAGTCACGGTTGGCCACGAGGACCGCGACTAAAGGTGCCCTTTAGTCGCTGGTCGCCTTCCCAACCGCGACCAAAGGGGGGGTCGCCTTCCCAATCATAAACCCCTTTAGTCGCTGGTGGGCGACCAGCGACTAAAGGGTACCTTTAGTCGCGGTCCTCGTCAACCGCGACTAAAGGGTCGGGCTATATTCAAGCCCTCGACGCCGCCCGTTCTCGTCTTCTCCGATTCCTCACACTGTTTGCGCCCTCGGCGCCGCCGTCGCCCTCGCCCTCGGCGCGCCCGCCGTCGCCGTCGCCTCGGCGCCGCCCGCCGTCGCCGTCGCCCTCGACCTCGCCCGTCGCCCTCGCCCTGTAACCCCCTGACGCCCGGTTTCGCGCCCGCCCTAAGCCCGGCCAGCCCTAGCCCGCCTGCGCCTGGCGGCGCGCCATCTCTGCATAAGCGGCGTGCGTGTCCTCAGCGCCGTCCGTCGGTCGCCGTCCCGACGTCCCGGTTGCCAGCGCTAACGCGCCGCTCGTCCTTAGCGGTGGCGCCCGCCGCTCACGTGAAGCCGACGCCTGATAGGCCCTGTGCCTATGAGAGGGGTCCCACCCCAAAAGCTGTGTTGATATAAAAAAGAATAATAAAAATATATTAGTTAATTAATTAATTAATTAATTAACTTAAATTGTTGAGTTTAATTAACCTAATTAAAACTGTTATGTTAACACTAGTAGCAATTTAATCTTTATTCTCGAATTAGTTTTAATTACAATATATCAATAAAACTTTAGAAAATCATAGAAAATAAACCGTAGCTCGGATCGAAAAACTTTGTACATGAAAGTTGCTCAACGACGAGACGAATCCGTTACGCAGACCGTTCGTCCGCCACACACCCCTAACCTATCGAACCTGCAAACTTTCCTCTCCGGTTCATCTGTCTGGCAGACGTCCGAACCGGGAAAACTTTCCGGATGTTTCCCCTTCGCCGGTATCGCCTAAGCGCTGCGTTAGAACACGCCTAGCTCATACATTGACCTGTTATGCACTTGCCTTCTATGTATTTAGAATTTTATAAGAGGCGGCGAGGGTTATACATGTGTGTTGTCCTCGCCTCCCTCTCCGTGACGCCTGCCGTCTGCCGCCCGTCTCGCGCTCTACGCGACACCCTCTCCCACCCCTTCCTCGCCCCCCTCCTTTTGCCACCGCCTTTCGCCACCGCCACCGCCACCGCCTTCTTCACTTAATTAATTTGTTTTTACTACATGTTTTCAGGATCGACATAATGGCGGACGATAGAGTGACCCGATTATGGACAACTATGATCCGGAGGGTGAAGCACATATGTTCGGCATCATAAACGGCGATATTCAATATGTGCCGACCGGAGAAGAAGAAGATGATATCTCTTCTTATCTGAACCTTGACGGTGAAGATGAAGGGCGCGGTCAAGAAGAAGATGTCAAGAAAGCGTCGATAAACGCATTTATCTTCAAATGGAAGTAGCAACCACCTCCGTGCCGAGGTATATATATACATTGAGCCTGGTGATACAAACAAACTGATTTGAATAAATATGTGTGTACTAACGCGACTCTCTTTCTTATTTTAGCCCTCGGCGGATCGTCAAACAATCGAGTATCGTCGTCAAAGCGTGGGCGCAACCAAGACGATGAAACAAGGAGAAACATGCACCATCGAGGTTGTCGACAAGGCAACCGGCAGGTCACCGGAGCCCCGCAAGAACGCCACCAAGTTTGTCAGCCAATGCGGAGCCATTGTTAGAGACAACGTCTCGATCACCGTCCCAGAGTGGAATGAGCCAAAGAAGGCACGAATTGATGGTTTCACTTTTGTCGATAAGAGAACAAAAAAGATTGCTTCAAGAAGCTTATGGAACATTTCGTTCTACCTCCGAATACAACAAATTCGATGAGGAGGGTAACAAGATTGAGGAAAACAAGGAGAGGAGGAGGCTAGTCAAACAGTTCGCTCTTCATAAGATGGCCGACGCATTCCGGAAATTCAAGCAAAATCTAGCCCGTGACTTTGTCAAGCAGTAACAAGACTCGGATTTCAAAGGACAATATGAGAAACTGAAACATGATTGGCCAGAATTTGTGAAGCAAAAGAAATCGGAGCAGTTCATTGAAATATCGAAAAAATAAGGAAAATGCGGCTAAGAAGGAGTACAATCATGTTATGGGGCCAGGAGGGTATCGCATTTTGGTGCCTAGGTTGGAGAAGATGGAGAACGAGATGAGGCGCGAGGAATCCGTCCAGTGCACGGAGGGATGGGACCCAAGGGCCAAAAGTCGGTGGTACGGGCATGGGGAACGCTGAACCCGGAGACAGGGGAGTGTGTTTACCGGGCAAATTAATTAAACCCACCCAAGCCCTTATTGACGCAATGAAGGATGCTCAAGAGGGGAAGATCAAGTTCAACAGAGAGAACGACGCTACCGACAAAAGCCCTCGGGAATCCTGAACACGGAGGGCGTGTCACGAGGCATGGGGCACATTCCGTGGAAAGTAGGGTTCCCCAGACGATGACCCGTGATTCTGAAGCCGTAAGAGAAAGATGGATCGAATCGATGTTGTGGCGCGGTTGGCATCGGAAATGGATGTGATGAAGAAAACCATGAGTGTCTTGGTAGCGAAAGAGATGCAGCTCGGGTGCAGCATGAAGATCATCCAATGGATCTCGGAAGCCAAGAGCGGAGAAGCAGCGTGGCTTCCACGGAGGCCCCACCGCTGGTGCGTATGCACCGACGATCGAAATTACTGCACCGGAGCCTCCGGTGGTCGAAATTATCGCACCGGAGCCTCTGGTGGTCGAAATTACTGCACCGGAGCCTCCTCGCTACCCGTGGACGATATAAAGGAGATGAAAGAATGTCATCTGTATTATCCTATCGGGAACATGTCCATGAAGGTAGCCATCGGCAGTGCTTTACCATGTTTACTGGAGCACTCCACCACAACAACCCCATTCAAGATGGCTATGCTCGTGTCACGGTGGAGGACATAGTCCAAGGGTTTGAGGACACAGAGATTGACATTGCTACACCAAGGGGAGAAAAGACTTGGAGATGTCAAGCGCCATTTCATTCTATGGCAAAAGAAGTTTATCAAGTTTCGAGCGAGGCGCCAAGGACAACAAGTCCACCCCTCACGGTGGTGGTGGTGGCGGTGGTGGTGGTGGCGGTTCACCTACACCTCCGCCACGTCACCGACGCCGCCTTGATCCACAACGTCCGGCGGGTGATCACCGCCGCCCCGATCCTCGTCCGGCGGGTGATCGACGCCGCCCCAATCCACCTCCGACAAAGAAGCGAAGCAGTCCTGGATTATTAACCCGGACCCTTATGTACCTAAGACCACAAAGGTACCGGAGCCATCATCAAGCCTCTCCCCACAAGGCCTTGGGAACGTAGTGCCGAGGAAATCGACGCTGCCGCGGCTGCTCATTATGAGAAATGGAAGGCGGACTGCAAGAAGAAAAGAGAGCCCGAGCCCAAGCCAAGATATTCTCGATGAGCAAAAGAAGTGGGCTAAGTCATTTTTGAGCACACCGTCCCAAGTCATGAAGAATCTGCACGACGACTATGCACGTGAACTTGGCAGGCAGGCACTCATGTTCAAGGAGAACAAAGAGCGGGAGAAGGCCGAAAGTAAAAAAGCGGAAACAAGTTGCCCAGCTTGGGGAACAAAGTAAACAATCGATTGCCCCGCTTATAGTGGAAGCCCGGATGCCCCGAGATCATACAAGCTGCGACAAAGACATGGATTGACTGTAACGAAAGTGCCGGAGAACAAGCGGCCAGCTTAGGTATTACTCTTCGTGAACTGTTAGGCCTTGATGAGGCGCCAAAGGTGATGTAGTAATTACATATGTCAAGAAAGGGCCTCTAGTCGAGCTGCGCAGAAAATGATCTACGACCAAATGAAAGGTCTGCTGAATTGGTACAAGGGTTACATAAAAAATAAAACGCCAAAGAATATATTTATGCGGAAGTTAGACATGAGCATCACTTCAAACATTACTATGTAACAATTGCACTTGAGTGAATTGTTCCAGCTTTTCAATCTGCGCGAGCTCGACAAATCTATCATCGGTTGCTACGTTACGTAAGTGATTTATTAATTTCTACCCCATCTCGTTCATATTGCCTGCACTATATATATGTCCTAACTATATTGTTGTGTCCGCTATTATACATGCAGAATGAAGATTAAGGAATGCAGAGTAAGGAACATCCATGATGTTGGGTTCATTGACCCACACATCGTTAATGGATATGTGTTGGAGCGTCACCCCACCGACGTGGAGGCAGACACTGTGGCGATTTCTTACAAAGCAGGAACTCAAAAGTGATATTCTATTTCCTTACCATTTTGGGTGAGTGTTTCGTCTTGAGCACATTAATTCTCTTTTGTTTACTCCATGCATGGTATGTGGCGGCTAATCGATGAGTTATGCATGACGTCTTGTGCATGTATCGTGTCCGCAGGTTCCACCGGATTCTCGCTAGTAATTAAAGTTAACACCTCGTAATGTCTCGTCCACGACTCTCTCGAATATGGATCCAAAGCTTTGGGCCGACATGAGAAGAATGCTGCGAAGTAATTATTTTCATTCATTTGCGCTCTATATCGATCGGCCTATTTCGCTCATTTCCTAATATCAAGTAACTAATAACTCTCTTGTTCACTTAATTTTCTTTGCCTCGTAGGGTTTGGAGACGGTTCGTAGATACAAAGGTCGGTGAATTCAAAAAGAGCTAGAATTCAAAATGGTAAAGCCTAAGAATGTCGGGATATTCAGCCACGAAGACCAATCTATGTGGATACTATGTTCAGGAGAGGATCCGAGATACACCTCTGAGCGGGCCGTTCGAGTGATACCAATGCTCGGAGGAATAACCTCCGGATGATGCTTAGTGTAGAAGCTCGCTTCCGACCACTTCAAGAGGAACTAGCTGGATGGTTGAGCAGGAAGTCCTCCATCCTAAAGGAGAACACTATTACGAGGACGTAGAACTTTATATGGATTAAATCATGTATGGAAACTTGTTCAAAATTGTATATGGTCATCCGATGATATTGAATATATATTGTATATTCCTCTTGAATTCTTTTTGGTTCTAATTTCAAATTTATTTGAGATTGTACATTCATATGCAAATTTATTTGATATTGAATATATATGTAAGTAGAAACAAAATAAAATAAATAAAGCAACAAAGAAAACAAACAAATTGTTTTCAAATTAGAAAACTAATGGCACTAACAGAAAGTTTATAATTTTTCTAAAACTAAAAGCAAAAAGAATTAAAAAATAAAGCAAAAAACAACAAAAAATAAATAATAATGCAGAAAACAAAACAAAAAAACTGGAAAAAAATAGTGCCCCCTACCGGACCCCCACGGCCTGAATACGACTAGAAACCCTACATGGGCCAGGATTCAGGCCCGCAGGAGGCCAAGTAGGCCCACAGCCACATAGCTAGTAACATGTAGTAGGCCTGAAGCCTGCAGTTGAGAGGAGCTCGAGAGGGTGGCGCAGCGGCGCTTATAAACCACTCTCGAGCTCTCTCAACTAGCGAGGTGGGACTAAACATTTGGGCGCTGGGCGGGGCAGCACAAGGTCTTTAGTCGCGGCTGGGCAGGCGACCCGCGACTAAAGGTCCTCCGCCCCGACGGCCGCCTGGCGCCCACGTGGACGGGCCTTTAGTCGCGGTCCTTAAGCAGCCGCGACTAAAGGGGGGGGGCTTTAGTCGCGCTTATTTGGTCGCGGTTGCGCAACCGCGACTAATGGCTGTTGCGAACCGCGACCGAAGGCCTTTTTTCCTCCAGTGATATTTACGTATATTTTATATAAAAAAACTGATTTGATTGAATTGCAATATTTGTGGATTTTCATTTTTATTCCCTCTTTTCCCATGCGCAACTACAGTTGCATGACCGTGCACTGACACGCGGCTGCAAGTGCACACCAGCTGGTTGCGTGCAACTGTAGTGTATTGCCCGCCGAGCATGCATAACTACATTTATGTATTTTCTTTATAAGAAGATACTCTCTCCGTCCTAAAATAAGTGTCTCAACTTTATACTAATTTTAGTATAAATTTATACTAAACTTAAGACATTTATTTTAGAACGGAGGGAGTATTTGTTTTGTTTGTTTTTTCCCTTTCTACCGTCGCGCGTAATTGGTTGCACTTTCCCCAGGCGGCATGCAACTGCATGTTCACCGGTAGGGATGAAAACGGACCGGAACGGACGGAACTGAGTGCTATCATATTTGTTTTCATATTTCTTTGCAGAAGCGGAAACGAATACAGAAACCCCGGAAATGAATACGGAAACAGATACTACCGGAAACGGAGACAGAGCGAATACAAAGCGGATACGGAAACAGAAATAGGCATTGATCGGAACTTAAAAAAACCCCTTGATCATAGAGAAATACACACAAAAACAAACAAATTTAATGAGTTGTTAACATGGCTACAAAATAATATCATTATGTTAGCAACTTAGCATAGTATTGTAGTGGTATCGGACAATTGCGTATAGGGTCAAGCTGAATACATGTGTGGTAATAGGAGTTGGGCCTTAGATCCATTCTACTAATTGTGTCATTGTGTTCTCTTTAATGGTTGGGCTACAAAACAACTATAGGTCTATAGTAAAAACAGAAATCCCATATTCACGAAAACGGAAAGTTCCATTTCCATGCATGTTCCACCGGAAAACACCGTTCCGTTTTTGTTTCCGTTTTCGCATAAACAATTTCATTTCCACTTCCGTTTTGCAAATTTCCGTTTCCGTTTTCATATTTCCTCTCCGTTTTCATTTTTTCTCCGGAAAAACGGAAAGTTTCCATTCTATTTTCATCCCTATTCACCGGCGGCGTGCAACTCCCGTTGGCTGGCCAGTTGCATATCCATCGAGCACACAAAAATTACTTTCTTTGTTCCATAAATGTTTTCTGAACAATTAGAAACGATTTTTCGAGAAAGTGACATGATAAAACAAAAGGGAAAACAAGAGGGCACACTGAGAAGAGAAGGACCAGAAGTACGCTAGCATGAGCGATGAGCGAAGGAAAAAAATGGGCCGATACCAGGCCCATGATGCAGATATCGCATCTTAGTCGCTACAGTGGGGCTAATCGGCCGAGGGCGACGATAGGGATCCTGTGCGGCTGTGCCCCAGCCGCCAGACCGCAGCGCCGTCGCCGGCTCGCCGCCCTAGCTAATGGACAGCGAAGACATCCTCGCGGAGATCCTCCTCCGCCTCTCCCCTCATCCTTCCTCCCTGCCTCGCGCGTCCCTCGTCTGCACACGCTGGCGGCGCCTCGTCACCTACCCCGGCTTCCTCCGTCGCTTCCGTGCCCACCATTGCAAGCAACCCATCATCGGCGTATTCTTTTCCTTGTTCCGCGGCAAGCCCTCCTTCAGGCCAACGTTGGATCCGCCGGACTCCATCCCGCCAGACCGCTTCTCCGTCCGGCTCGAGGGCAGACTCCTGGCACTTCCACGGCTGCCGCCACGGCCGCGTGCTCCTTACCAAGAACCTCTACGGCCACATTCAGCAGGTGCTGGTGTGGGACCCTGTCACAGGCGACCAGCGCTTCCTAGGCGTTCCATGGCACTTGAAGGATGTCTGGAGCACGTGCAGAGTGGCATCGGCCGTGGTTTGTGCTGCCGCCTGCCGGTGCCAAGGGTGGCGCACAAGGGGGCTTCCACTCGAGCCCCTTCAAGGTGGTTTTATTGTGCAACAATCACGCCGTCGCTAGACAAGTCTTCGCATACGTTTACTCATCAGAGACCGGTGCCTGGGGCAATCTAATCTCGACATCGACTCGGTCGCCGGCTGCGGTTAACTCTTGACACATCATGGTTGGGAATTCGCTCTATTGGTTTGTTTTTGCTCGTGAGGTTGGCATCCTCGAGTTTGATTTGGACACGAAGAGCTTTGCGGAGATAGAGGTGCCATCGGAGGCCTATGTCGGGCACGGGCAAAATGGCCTCTACTTAATAAGTACACTGAGAAAAAGTGGCGGGCTGGGCTTCATCGCAAAGTTAGGGTTCACACTTCAAATATGGGAGAGGACGGCTGATCGTGGTGGTGTTGCTGGATGGCTTCAGGGGCAAACAATTAAATTGGACAATCTTCTTACACCAAGAGCAGGGTCGACGTGGACAAGGGTACTAGAGATTGATGGTGATCATAATGTGTTGTTTCTTATGACAAATGACGGCGTTTAAATGGTCCATCTTGAGTCAATGCAGTATAAGAGAATTTTCGAGGACAGTCCTTTCTCCAGATTTGTTGGTCTTAATATTATTCCGTTCACAAGCTTGTATGCTGCAGGTAATAGTTTGCCTGTACATTGCAAAAATAATAAAACATAGTAGTAATTAATTATTGTTCAATAGCAAAATAACTGATTCATTTTTTGTTGCTTGCCTATACCATATGTGTGCTTGTTCTTGTGAACAAAGGACCAGCTACCAATGTTCAGATGAGGCAAGCTGCATTGCAGGTCAGAAGGCAGGTGCATGAAGACATGTCAGAGATTCAGAGTTGAACTCTGCATGATAAAGAAACACAGATTCCAGTCTGATAGGAATATTTTAGTCAATTTAAGTTGGCCAGTAGAGGTAACCGGTTAGCTGTCTTTAAATTAGGGGGGGTATTTATTTCGGTCTGTTCAAGAGTTTTTAAGAGGGTAGTTCAAGGTCTGTATGATCCATCGAAGGAGTTACATCACATGTAGGTCTTTGAAATCAAGCTATGGAGTACGGTTAAATATACAAAGTTCTCGATGCTAGATCCATTTCTTTTTTCTTGATTTATGTCATATCCAATTGTTTCCCTCCATCTAACACCATCACAGGACTTTTGTCATCATGGGATAGAGATTATATTACCTTTGTAAATGTGCAAAACTAGGTGAAAATCTAAGCTTGAACCAAGTAATGCTTAATCAGTAAGTCAAGAGATTAGGAAGCTTAAAGCTAGCTACATGCTTTCCAACACTATTTTTTCCCTTTATTGATTTTGATATGAACCTTAAATATTTACAACAGTTGGGTTTGATCTTGCTCCCTAAATAATTGCTCATTTTATCACAAGTAGAAGAGTATTGTTACTTGCGTGAGTTTGTTTGTACCTGGAAAAAAAAAACCGAATTACAGGTCTAGTTCTAGATTAGTTCTGAATCCCATTTTGTGCCCTTTTATATTTTTTTTCGAGAGTACGCCAATGGCGTACCATATTTTTATAGAAGGAGCAAAGACAATGTACAAGACTCCTTAAGGTGGATGTGTACCTCCGCCCAAGGCACACGCCCGTGTACACCCCACCAACACCCAGGCCGGCCGACCTCCATTCCCTCAGCTCTCCCAGGATGACCTGGGCCAAATCCGGAGCGCTCATCTGTTGGCTAGTCCTGTGGAACACTCTCCATGTAAGACTGTTGATTAAAGTCGTCATAGCCTGATCTCTCTCTGGTGGATGTTTATCCTGTGATACGAGTATTCATATTTGCATAGCCATCGTATATATCTTTGCATCATGGTAATACATAACAATTGGTAGAGGAACTACGTGAAAAGCTAAGCTTGAACCTACAAAGTAATTTTCTCCTTAGCAACATCCTCTTTGATTACCATTACCAATCTTCCACACACGTGAAGAAAAAAATGACAAATCTTATGTACATCAGAGAAACGAATTGGAGCAATTGCCACCACAGATTAAAGATAAGTTTACGGTAGATGTGGATTTGTGAAATAATACAGTTAGCTGGCCCTGCTGCATTTTAAACATACTAGTAGAACATTTCAACCATATTCTCTCATCAACTCACTCCGAATATAACCAATAAATAAATAATGTACCAACGTTTCACTAAAGTTGTGCACTTTCAAAGATAATTTTGAGGTCAGCAGTGTCAGTTTGCAGGTTTAGGTGACTGAGATTAGCCAGAAAAAATAGCAAGGAACTGAAAATTAGCATGCATAATAGGGGGTTGTGGAATTGTCTGTTAGAATAAAATGTATAATTTGTCGACATCAAACATCTAGCCAATGTTAGAAATGTATTGTATTGTTTAGATTTCTGAGAAGTTCAATTTTTTTAATTTTTTGTACCAAGTGCTTTCTTATTATATTTTTCTCAAATATTCCGTCCTGTACTATTTTTCATCGCCATGTGTATTATTTTAGGTGTTGTGTCTCAAGCCTTTGGGAGGAGAGACATTTTTAGGATCAAAAGAGATCATGACCATGAACGGCCAAAGCTTGAACTAGAACCAGAAGAACCAACTCATTAGCCCTAAGAAAAAGGCTCAAGAAACTACTTTCTTTCAAACCAATTAGATTCCTATTTTCAATTAGTTACCGTTGTTTTGGAAAATAAAGGAGACAGGCACAAGCTGAAGAAAGCACAATACTTCAAAGCATTGAAAGCATGCTAATTGTTTCATATCATTAAAAAATAAGTGTCTAAGTACACGGGCACGGCAACACTCGCCATGAACGATCTAGTGATCTTGGCTAGATCAGTTCTCTTCCGGTCAGCACAAATTGGCTGCCATTGGAGGAACTGCTTATGTGCTGGAGAATTTGAAAAACAAGAAATACTGCATGTTTTAACAAGAAGGTGCCTGATAACCCTGCATCATCGATCATATTTAGGCTATGCCAACTTCTCACCAACTGGAAAATTCTGCAGACAAACCTTTTAGACAGGAAACGTTGAGGTTGGAGTGGAGTTATTAATCAAGAAGGTGGCGAGGAAGATCTACAACAAAAGGCATGAATGGGCTCTAACTATCCCCTGAATTGGATGTGGCTGATTTCTTCCTTACTAGCTTCTAGTATGATTTACGCCATTTCAGCTTGCTAGCTATTTTGTCCTTTGGTTTTGTTTCACCTAGCTAGTATTTCTGGTTGAGAGTCTGGAGTTTAAATCTGCTGTGATTTAAAAGGTAGCTTTTGATAACTAGCTGGATATGGTGCCCAGGAGCCTTGCGTGGTCACCTGGGTATCCTCCCCATGGAGGCATGGAGTATGAAGTATGTTTGTGCTGAGTGGATTTCTCAGCTGCACTGTTGATATCTCGTTTGGTTTTGTTTGTGCATCCTTTCTATACTTTGTAAATGCGGTTTTTTTTTTACACTAGGAGGCTCATTGTTTCAGGAAAAACATTCCCACGAACGGAACCAATCACGTGATGATCGGTCAGAGGGAGGGCATGCCTTGATTCGGGTGGTCAGCTCATGTGGTATGTGGATAATCGATCGGCGGATACGGTATGATCAGACGTCCATATAGGATGTCGGCATTAATAGTAGGATGCGAGTATACGCACGTATGATTCTTCCTATCAGAAATGAGTACGATGATCGACTCTGTATATATAGAGGATGTCGATAACTGTCACACATGTGGCAGGAAATGAGATGCACCATATTTTTCTAATGCAAATAGATTGCCACATCATCGCATGCACATCTTTTTGGATTTCAGTTTTTAAAATGTTTTATCTCTTAAATAAAAAATCCGATTAAAGATCCGTTTTCACCATTAAATCCCTCGCGACGAGATCTTCAAAACAAGATCTCATATTGATATATTTCGGCGAATTTTTCTTTTGGTTAAAAGTTGACATGTCTATTGCACATGAATTGCCATGATATTTACGCTGAAGTTGGCATGATATGTTTCAACTATTTTCTTTTACATTTAAAAGTAAATTTTAACATATTATAAAACGAAGAATTAAGAAACTAGACTTGCCATGCACCATAAACTAAAATTGCCATGATACATGCACTTAAAATTGCCATGGTTCAATAAAAATAATATTTTCATGGTCAAAGTACTGGAATTGCCATCATCAAAAAACTAAAATTGCCATGATCTACAAACTAAAATTGCCACATGGCAACTTTAGTTTAAGCACTATGACAACTATAGTGTAAACATTATGGCAACTTTGAGCAAAAAAAAAAAATCATCAAAACATATCAACATGGGGTCTAGTTTTGAAGATCTCATCGAGACGGATTTAATGGTGAAAATGGATTTTTAGTTCCCTTTTTTATTTAGGAGATAAAATATTTTTAAGCCGAAAACAAAAAAAATTCTGCTGATGTCATCTATTCATACGTGGCAAAATAAGTGGTGATGGAGGCGTGTGGGTGATATGCAAACACTCACATATGTGGGCGTTAGTTTTTCCTATATATAGAAACTATAGCACGTATGATTCTTCCCTGTCCGATATGGGTACGGTCTGCTGAACTTTCTCTCCATAAACCGACGGTTTGATCAGGCGTATGGTATTCAAATCGGAGCGAAGGTGTCGTACGCATAGCAGAACTTTCCGTAAAACCGAAAACACGAGGCCGAAGCCGCCAGACGCAGCACCGTCGCCGCCCTCTCCAATGGACAGCGAAGACATGCTCACCGAGATCCTCCTTCGCCTCTCCCCGCACCCCTCCTCCCTGCCTCGCGCGTCCCTCGTCTGCACTGCTGGCGGCGCCTCGTCACCGACCCGGCTTCCTCCGTCGCTTCCGTGCCCACCATTGCAAGCAACCCATCATCGGTGTATTCTTTGCCTTGAACCGCGGCAAGCCATCCTTCAGGCTGACGCTGGACCCGCCGGACTCCATCCCGCCCGACCACTTCTCCCTCCGGCTTGAGGCGGCGCTGGCACTTCCACGGCTGCCACCACGGCCGCGTGCTCCTTACCCAGAGCGACGTCTACGGCTTCTGCATCCAACAGGTTCTGGTGTGGGACCCCGTTACAGGTGATCGGCGCCGCCTAGGCGTTCCATCGAGTGATTATGGATGGAGCAGTTCCAGAGTGGCAGCGGCTTCACCACATCCTTATGGGCTGCGTCTTCGCGCGCACGACCTGGCATGAGATCCTCTCATGGTGCTCCCCGTCAATGGCTGCCCCCGATGGCTCCTCGAGCTACTTTACCTGGCTTTCTGCTGCCATGGATCTCACCCCCGCCCCTCGCCGTCGAGGCCTAGCAACCATTGCCGCCCTTACGGCCTGGTCGCTTTGGAGGCACCGGAACGCGGTCATCTTCGACAAAGTTGCACCTTCAACCGCGGTTATCATCACGGCCATCAAAGATGAAGCTCGCTCCTGGGCTGCGGCCGGAGCCAGAAGGATGAACACGCGTAATTTTGGAACCTGATTTTTCGGTTTTGGGGCTGAGCATCCCCTGTGTCTTCTGCTCTCCTTGGTCCTTATCTCGCCATTCGTGTGTACGGGATCACGACCTAACCCTGAACTCTGAACTCTGTACTCGTTTTCCCCTCCTATCAATGCAATGATATGCTATCTTAGCGTATTTGAGAAAAAAAAAAAGAATGGCAGTGGCCGTGGTCTGTGCCGCTGACCGTGGCAAGGGCCACGTGCACGGCGGCTGCCCCTTCAAGGTGGTTTTAGTATGCAACCACTCTGTCGTCCTTCCACAACTTTACGCCTGTGTTTACTCGTGAGAGACCGGTAGCTGGGGCAATCTCATCTCGACATCGGTTTGGTCGCGTCCTACGGTTAACCCACGAAACATCATGGTTGGGAATTCCCTGTATTGGTTCCTTTTCGTTCCTGAGGTTGGCATCCTGGAGTTTGATTTGGACACAGAGAGCTTTGCCGAGATAGAGGTGCCATCGGAGGCCAATATCATGCACAGTGGCCTCTACTTGAGTACACTTACAAAAAGTGGCGGGCTCGGCTTCATCACTATATTAGGCTTCACACTTCAAGTATGGGAGAGGACGGCTGACCGTGGTGGTGTTGCTGGATGGGTGCAGGGGCAAACAATTGAATTGCACAATCTTCTTGCACCAAGAACTGGGTGAATGTGTAGAAGGGTACTATGGATGTTTTCATGGTCCATCTTGAGTCAATCCAGCATAGAGAATTTTCGAGGACAGCCCTTTCTCTAGATTTGATGTTCCCAATATTATTCCCTTCACAAGCTTGTATGCTGCAGGTAATAGCTTGCCTGTACATTGCAAGAATAATAAAATATACTGTAGTAATTGTTGTTCATAGCAACATAACTGATTTTTCTTTTATTGCTGTCTATACCATATGTGTGCTTGTTCTTGTCAACAAAGGATCAGCAGTAACAGAACAATACCAATGTTCAGACAAGGCAAGCTGCATTCCAGGACAGAAGGCTGCAGGTGCATGAAGACATATCAGAGATTCAGAGTTGGACTCTGTATGCTAAACAAAGACAGATTCCAGACTGATTGGAACATTTTAATCAATTTAAGCTAGCAGGGGTCACCGGTTAGCTGTCTTTAAATCAGGAGGGTATTTATTTTGATCAGTTCAGGAGTTTTTAAGAGGGTAATTCAAGGTCAGTATGATCCATTGAAGGAGTCCCATGTAGGTCTTTGAAATCAAGCTATGGAGTATGGATGAATATACAAAGTTCTCAATGCTAGATTCATCTCTCTTTTCTTGATTTATGCCATATCCAATTGTTTCCCTTCATCTAAAACCATCGATGGACTTTTTTCATCATTGGATAGATTATATTACGTACAGTTGTAAATGGGCAAGCACTAGGTGAAAAATCTAAGCTTGAACCAACTAAATGTTTAATCAGTAACTCAACAGACTAGCTAGAAAGCTTAAAGCTAGGTACATGCTCTCCAACACTATGTTTTACCTTTACTGATTTTGATATGAATCTTAAATCTTTATCAATAATTGGGTTTGGTCTTACTCACTAAATAATTGCTCATTTTATCACAAGTAGAAGAGTCTTGTGTGAGCTTGTTTGTACCAAATAAATAAACTGAATTCCAACTCTTGTTTCTAGACTAGTTCTAAATCCCATTTGGCGCCCCTCCTTCATGTAAGACATTGCTAATTAAAGTGTTTACAGCCTGAGCTCTCTCTGGCGGATGTTTATCCCGTGATATGAGTATTCATATTTGCATAGCCATAGTATATATCTTTGCAGCATGGTATACCGTATACATAACAATTGGTAGAGGAACTACGTGAAAAGCTAAGCTTGAACCAACAAAGTAATTTTATCATGATAGTATCGGCTGAAATTGAGAGAAAATTCAAATCAGTAATTTAACTAGGCCACGCCCCCCCGCGTCGCCCCCGCTCGGGCGACTCGGGTGGGATCTAAAACCCTAGCCGCCGGGGGTCCCCGTCCGTCCTCCCCTCCCTCCGCCGCCGCCGAAGGACGCCGCCGGCTATAGCCCGGGGCTGATGGTGGTGGCGGGGGTCTTCCCTCTTGCCTGCGCCGTGCGGTGCAGAGCCCAGCGGCGTGGGTGGCACGGCCGATCTGGCTGGCGGCGCGCGGGCTGCCTTCGGCGGCGGCTGCCTCGGCCAAGGGCGGCGATGGTGGGGTGCGGCAGCCGGCCCTACCTCGGGCTGCGTGGCGGCATTCGGCGGCGGCGGCCGGGTCTGCGGCGACACACCATCTGACCCCGAATCGGCGGTGGCGGCATGGAGGGCCTGGTGGTTGGGTCGGCACCATGCGGGTTGTGCCCTCCGGACAGATCTGATCTGGCCGGTGCGGCTACTCCATGTCTGGCGGCTCAGATCGGCGGCGACCCGTGCACACAATACGTGATGAAGGTTCTTCGAGCGGATCCGGGTGAAAACCTTGTGCTCGGCTTGATGACAAGACCGGCGTTGGTGGCACCTTGAGGTGTCATTACCTTCTTGAAGGCATCGCCGTGAGAAGCTCTAAACCTCTATCCGCTACCTCCGGGGGAAACCCTAGATCAGTTGATCGGATGACGGCGGCGCGTTGGTGTCGTTTCCTCCTTGGGGGTGTCATTCTTGGAGGCGTACACGGGATCGAGGGACCAGCGGGCGCCTTTTTTGGTGGAGCGGTACTTCATCCTTCACATTGATGACGGCGAATCTCGGCGGCGTGGTGCAGTGGAGACTCGGCGCCCGATGTGCGGTGATGGACTCACGCAGGTGGAGGTAGTTGTCTGGCGTCAAGGTGGCGTCGATGGCGGAGTGGCCTGACAAGGTAGAAGCCTCAATATCTGCTCTGAAGACGGACACATGGAAGATGGCGGCGACGACACATGTGAGTCGTCGAGACCAGTTTATGCCCCAGACCCGGTATGTGGCTCGGCTGGGGCTTCTGGCTTTTTGATGATAGGTTTAGGTGAGTAGACCGGGTATGTGGCCCAGGTAGCACCCCTTCATCATATGGATAGGAGTAGAGGCATATGTTGCTAAGATGGCCGGATTCAGGCATATTGTTGTAATACTTTATAAGGTCCTCGAGAATAATCAATAAAGTGGCCATATGCATCTCCCAGATGCAGAGGTCGGGGGTCATCCTCCTTTTAAAAAAAAATGTGGACTCTTGATGCAACTTCCACTCTTTCAACCATGATATTTTCTTTTACTAAGTGCATTTTTAACCGATCCCCAATTAGAGGAGTAAAAATCCGGTTTTACTCCTCTGACCGGCACCTAGCCGGCCCTCAATCGGCCTTACAGAGGAGTAAAAATTATCCTTTTCTGCACGGTTCTCCTTATACTTACTCCACTGCTCGGCGGCTGAGTAAAAAAAATCTCACTCTCTCTCTTCCCCTTCTCCACCCCTCCACCCCCCGCCCCACCGTCCACGCCTACTACGCCGTTCCCCGCCGCCCTCTCTCCCCCCAATGGCCGGACGAGGTGGCCGATGGTCCCGGCCGCTGATCCGCAGCGCGGATCCGCGCCGCCACTCCCGCAATTCGTTGTCTAGTGGTGCATCCTCGAGCCGCCGCCGCATGCCCGATCCGCCGGCCCCCGCTCGGTTCGCTGACTTCCGGACCTCCCTCCGCCGCGACCGCCTCAGAGGACATACATCGGCGTGAGGTAGCACATGTGGGGGACAAGGGTTGCAGAGATCGTGGGGACCACGCAAGGAAGTGGATCGGGTCATTCCACATGGCGGAGCTCGTGGCGCTGGAATATGACCGGTGGCAAGTCCGGTTCCACGGCTTCGCCGCGAGGCTCAACTTCCCGTTTGGGATGGCGCCGGCCCACCTCGTCCTGCCGGCGCCGGGTGTGGTGAGTGCGGCGATGGCTCGGGAGGACCGAGAGGCGAGGGAGTGCCTCGAGGCGGAGGCCGCCGACAAGGTGTACATGGAGGACCTCCGCCGCCAGCACCCCGAGCTCGTGGAGGCGGAGCGGGTGATATTCCCCGACAATGGTGGGGAGGTCATCGTCATCTTCGACGACGAGGTGCAAGACAGCGAGAATGGCGGCAAGGAGGGTGGCGAGGAGGAGCAGGAGTTCGATGTCAAGAAGTCGCGGCGCATCTTCGCTGGCTACGACGACGATGGCACCGGCCCGGACCATGCCTCACCGGCGGTGGACTGTGGAGGAAAGATTGGCTCGACGTCCACTATGGCCGATGAGTAGTCTAGTGTAGTTTAAATTTAAATTTATGTTTAATGTTCGGTTGTCAAGACTATGTTGAACTTACATTTAAATGTATGCAAATTTCGGTTGAAACTAGGTTGAATTTATGCAAATTTATGTTTTGCTCCGCTAAGTTTAGGGGGTTCGGCTAGAACCGACCAAAATTTAGTGGAGTATAAATACTCCACTACGTTTACTCGGCCGGATCCTCCTCTATTTTTTAGGGATCGGTTAAAAATGCCCTAATCTTTCTATAAATCTTAAACCTTTAGTGACTACTTTCTTTTCTCTTTCCTTATGAAATGACTGATATTTCCTTTTATCACGTTAATGAGCACCAAAATTGCTAAAGAATAGTAATGATTGCGTTTTTTCTTTTCTTTATGCGTAGTCCTTTTCAGCATGAGTTCCTCCTTAACATCCTCTTTGATTACAATTACCAAAGACGGTACTCCACAGATAATGGGGGTGGTTCTTCTGCGAGGCACGTGGAGGAGTCCAGCGGTGGATATTTCTGGCGTTCCTACGCCGAAAAGGTGGACGCGGGGCCGAACCATCACCGGCGTGCTCTTGCCGGCGCTGACGATGGTGACATCACGCCTTGTGGGGCTGGCTCCATGGGCACGCCAGACTACGCTGCGTTGGGGCCCGCTGAGGCCATGCGGGCTTTGACCACAGTGGACACTGGAGGCTGGTCCCAGGAATCATGGGTACGGGCTGGCCCCGGGCCCGCCTCGTGCTATGCATCCGGGGATGATATGGATCTGATGGATGCTGGTCGCTCCCCCTCTGCATGCAGCGGCCCGTCTGTCCAATCCGCGGAGGAGGGCAGTATGATTGCTGCTCTACGTGGCAGTTCGACAGGGGCGCGCGCGCGCTCTCGTGATGCATCTGCTGCCTCCAGGTCGGCCTCCTGGTCGGTTTGCAACAATGGCTCGGGTGGGGTCCGTCTCTCAGTTGACCTTGGCC
This sequence comes from Aegilops bicornis, assembly GCA_021605145.1. NCBI lineage: Eukaryota > Viridiplantae > Streptophyta > Magnoliopsida > Poales > Poaceae > Aegilops > Aegilops bicornis. Next base: position 562,772,422 of record CM038669.1, on the reverse strand, counting down.
CCGCTTTTGAGGCCTCGGTTTCCCCGCTGCATGCGCGCTGCTCTCCCCAGGCGGACCCATGTGAGCTTTCACCAATAAGCACCCATCAGCCCTGGCCTACCCAGCTACACCCCCTTGCAGCAGCCCATTTGATCCCGCTACGTCACCCCATATGCTGGCCATCCCCCCTCGGGCTGCTACAACCAGCCCGTCTACCCCGCCTGCCGTGCTCGAGAAGGTCCTATCACAGATCCGTGAGCACATACAGGCCCCCCTCCTACCGCTCCCTGATGTGTAGCGTGGCCGGCGCAAGCGGCCAATCATTCCGGACGAGCTTTGCCGCTGCAGTGCGAGGTTGCAGCAGAGTGCCAAATCCTTGCCGTCGTCGTACATCAAGTGGGCCCAACGGGTCTTGATGTCCAAGATGGGCATCTGTGAGATTGAGGATGAGCCACCGGTGGACTGTTTACAGAAGTATGCGCAGCTATTTCAGAGCCCGCTGCCTCAACACCGCATCGACGCCCTGGCGAGGCTTTTCTCCCTAGACGTCCCCCCTTGAGGAGTCCCCGCTATCTCTAGAATTCTAGAGGGTCGGCTTGGTGGATTGTAGGCCTTGTAATGGAGATTGAAAATCATAACATTATGGTGTGGAACGTGCGGGGTCTCAACAACGCAGCTAGGGGGGCTTCCATGAGAAGCTTGGTGGATGACGCCTCGGCGTCGGTAGTGTGCCTTCTGGAATCAAAGCTGGAGAGGGTGGATCAGCGCGTGATCCACTCGCTGCTAGGACTGAAATTTGACGCGTTCGTGGTCCTTCCTGCACAGGGCACGGCCGGCGGAATCATCGTCGCATGGGACTCCACGGTGGCCACGGTGCCAGCATTCCGGATCGATCATTTTTCGGTCACGGTGGAGATGATTTTTGGGGAGGGCAATCAGTGGACTCTTACCGCAGTTTACGGCCCAACCGACGACACGTTGAAACCTATGTTCCTTGATGAGCTCCGGGCTATCACGGCGGCTTGTGCGGGACCTTGGGCAGTGGCGGGAGATTTCAATCTCATTGTTGAAGCGGCGGACAAAAATAACAACTTGATCAACAGGCGCATGATGGGGCGCTTTCGGCGCTTCCTAAACGATTTGGAGCTCAAGGAGGCATGTCGCATTGGACGGCGATATACGTGGAGCAATGAGAGGAATCGCCCTACCCTGGAAAAAGATCGGCCGCTGGTTCTCCATGGCAGATTGGGAGACCGGGCACCCAGGGCACTTGCTGCAGGCCTTGTCCTCCTCCATCTCCGATCACTGCCCGCTTCTCATGTCAACCAATGTCTCGTTCCATCGCAAATCGCGGTTCCACTTCTAGAGCTACTGGCCTTCTCTTCCCGGGTTCCATGATGTCGTGGCAACGAGCTGGAACTCGCTGCCCCCGAAAGCCAACCCCTTCGTGGATCTATTTTTGCGTTTAAAGGCGACTGCTAAGGCGCTGACCAGGTGGAACCAGGCCAAGGTTGGCAACATCAAGGAGCAGATGCTTCTGGCAAACGAGCTCATCATGTGCTTCGATCAGGCGATGGACTCTCGGCCTTTGTCGAGCAGAGAATCATGGCTCCGCAAGCAGCTCAAGAAGAAGGTGCTCGGGCTGGCGTCTTTGCAGCGGACTATTGCCCGACAGAAATCGCGCATTTCGTGGCTGAAGGCTGAGGAGGCAAGCGAGGCGTTTTTCAAGATCTACGCGAGCCAGCGGTGCCGGAAAAACCACATCTTCAGGCTGAAGAGCGGAGCGGCAGAGGCGACATCAAGGGCGGACATGTGTGAGATGGCGGGGGACTTCTACGCGGACCTTCTGGGCAGGCCGGTGCTGCGGCAACACACACTCCGCCTAGCTGCTCTAGAGCTGCCGGCAGTTGACACCGCGACGCTCGAGTCCCCCCTTTCTGAAACCCTAATCTGGAACACTATAAAGAGCATGCAGCCTGATAAGGCCCCGGGGCCTGATGGCTTCACCACGAGATTTTATCAGACATGTTGGGCCATTATCAAGGAGGCGGTGATGAAGGCACTGCAGGCCTTCGATGACGCGGATGGCAGGGGGCTGGACAGGCTAAACGAGGCCTTCATCGTTCTGTTGCCAAAAGCGGAGGGCGCCATTGACATCAAAGATTTCAGGCCCATAAGCCTCATTCACAGTTTCGCCAGAATCCTTGCCAAAGCCTTGTCGACTGAGCTTGCCTCGCTGATCCCTAAGCTGGTTGACCGCAATCAGAGTGCGTTCATCTCCGGAAGGTCTATCCTGGACAACTTCATGCTCGTGCAACAGTCCATCCACACCCTCCACCGTAAGCGAGCGCCGGCTATCATCTTCAAAATCGACATCGCCAAAGCCTTTGATAGCGTCTCATGGCGATTCCTCCTTGAGGTGCTGTCGCATCGTGGATTTGGCCCAAGGTGGATCAGACGGATCTCCACTCTCCTCTCGACGGCAAGTACCCAGGTGCTCGTCAACGGCTCGGCCAACGCAAGTTTCTGGCACGGAAAGGGGCTGCGCCAAGGGGATCCGGTGTCTCCAATGTTGTTCATCATCGTCATGGATGTTCTCACTGCCATATTCAGCAAAGCGGAGGAGGCGGGCGTTTTCTCCTCATTCCATGCGCTAGGTGTACGACATCGCCTATCGCAATACGCAGACGACTCCATCCTCCTGCTCAGACCTTCGGCCGCCGAGATGGACGCGACAAAGGGAATGCTAGAATGCTTCGGCGAGGCCACGGGGCTTCACTGCAACTACGCCAAGAGCTCCATCTCCTTGATCCGCTGCAGTGTGGACGACGTGCAGGACATCGTTCAGGCGGCGGGCTGCGCCGTCAAGGAATTGCCAATCACCTATCTTGGCCTTCCCCTATCGCTGCGTGCCCTGACCCGCACAGAGCTCCAACCACTTGTGGACAGGATTGTAGCCCAGCTGCCTACATGGAAGGCCGGCCTCCTCCGCCGGGCGGGCAGACTGACACTGGCAAGCTCACAGCAATGCCTATCTTTCACCTGATGGCGCTGGACCTCCCATCGTGGTTCTTCAAATGCATCGATAAGCTACGAAGGGGCTTCTTCTGGCGCGGGCTCGAGGATGCCAGGGGCGGGTGCTGTCTAGTGGCTTGGCAAATTGTTTGCTCCCCGAAGCCTCTCGGTGGGCTGGGCGTGCTCAATCATGACTTCAACCAAGCTCTGCGATCGCTGGCCTTGGTTTCAGAAAACGGTGATGGATAAGCCCTGGGCAGGCCTGGAGGTGGGAATCTCGGACATGGCCATGTCACTTGGCCAGGCGGCACTCAGGTGCACCATCGGGAATGGGAGCGGAGCTAGCTTTTGGCATGACGCTTGGTTCAATGGCCGCGCTCTGGGCTAAGGGCTCCACATCTCCTTCATTTCGTCCTGCCGGCTGGCAAAAGGATGAGCGTGGCGGAGGTCTTGCATGATCATGCCTGGGTTCACGCAATTCATGGGGCGCCAACTGTGCCGGCCATCGCCGAGTTCCTCGACATCTGGGAGGACGTGCGGCATGTCACCCTTTCGGAGGCACCAGACGAGTTCTCCTGGCGGCTTGGAGTGGCCGGCAAGTACTCCTCCCGGGACACTTACGCCGCCTTCTTCCTGGGCAGGGAGCTCGCGCCATGCGCGGACCACATCTGGCGATCTTGGGCTCCGCTTGAAGTAAAGATCTTCGCATGGCTTGTGGTGCGAGCGAGGCTGTGGACGGCCGATCGTCTGGCTCGCAGAAACATGCCGCACACAAGGGTGTGCCAGCTGTGTTGCCAACAGGACGAGGATGTCAACCACATGCTCCTGGGCTGCGTGTTCGCGCGCGAGGTCTGGTACCGCATTCTGCTTCTGCTGAGATTGCACAGATTCACTCCGGATGGTGCGAAGCCGCTAGTAGAATGGTGGCCCCACATGGTGGAGACCGTGCCGGCGAGCCAACGAAGACATCTGAACACCACAACCCTCGCCACTTTACGTTTCATCTGGCTCGAGCGCAACTGCCGCGTCTTCGAACCCAAGGCCTCTTCGGCCGCCGCCACGGTAGAGCTCATAAGGGCAGAGCTCCGGCTTTGGATTAGCGCTAGGGTAGACGTGGATACCCATTTCAGGTTCACTAGTACTTGCAGTGGACTGGGCCTAGGCGGTAATGCCATGTAATGATCCTGTGACTCGGTTCCTCTCTTCTCATTCTTAATGAAAAAGACATGCAGTGCTCTTGCATGTTCTTGAAAAAAAAAGATAATTTTGAACTGAGCAGTGTCAGTGTGCAGGTTTAGGTGACTGAGATTTTGGTAGACTACCAACATTTCACTAAAGTTGTGCACTTTCAGAGAACTCATCAGTGTCAGTGTGCAGGTTTAGGTGATTGATATTTTGCTAGAAAAAATAGCAAGGAACTGAAAATTAGCATGCAGAAACAACAATTATTGTAACATTTTTCATCTCTACTGCCACTATATGCCAAATGGAGCTAAATCTGTGAGAGCCCATCTCGCAATGACGTAGCTAAACCTGGCATGGTGACAGGCGCGCGCTCGATAGCTAAGCTTCGCACCAACTTTGGTTAAGCTCGTGCATGGGCCGTGGTGCAGCACGTCCACGTCGAGACGGCGTAGAGCGGGGTGCCCTTCCACCCCAGCCGCACCGTGCCGTCATGGTCATCCGCCACCGTGTAGCCCAGCCCGGCCGGGCACGCACCGGCGAGCACCTGCGCGCGCCCAACGGCGCCGGCGCGCAGGAAACCATTTCGTGCGAGCTCCGCTTGCCAGCTGCCGAACATCTCCCGGCCGCTCCGCGTCGGCCCGGCAACCGCCAGCACGTTCCCGATCTCCCTGCCCAGGACGCCGTTCTCTACCAGGTGCCTGCTGGCGTCGCTGTCGGCCGGCCGCGCGGCGCCTAGGGCGTCGAACACCGCCGAGTAGTGGTGCAGCGCGGCCACGAAGCGGTCCAGGAATTGGCCGCCGTCACCGCCGGCCGGCCCCCTCTCCTGCTCCACCAGCGTCACCAGCTTGGGCTCGAGCCACCGCACCAGACGCATCGTGACAACGTCGTCCCCGGCCGCGTCGTACAGGGCGTGACGGAGCCAGTGCACGGCGACGACCTCGCCGGGCCTCCTGCTCGGCAGGTCGGCCACGGCGTCGACGACGTCTCCGGGCCGCTTCGCGACGGCGTAGAACTCGAAGGGCATGCCCAGCTTGGTGGCCAGCCCGGCGAGCTGGGTGCCGGCGTCGTGCAGCGCCGACGCCGACACGCCGAAGCCCGTCACGCGGAGCACCGGCGGGCCACCGGGCCGGGCCGCCAGCGCGGAGAGCAGCGAGAGCCACTGCAGCGCGCCGCCCGGCACGACGTCGAGGTCGACGACGTGGACGAGGCGCCTGCCGCGGAACGCCTCCAGGATGGCCTGGTTACAGGCCAGGTAGGCGCACCTCGCGAACGGCGCGACGCTGTGGAAGGCCCGGAACGCGGCGTGGACGCCGGACCAGGAGGAGGCGGAGGACGGGTGCACGGGCGCGCAGACGCCGACCCAGGAGCTCATGAGCCGCGCCGCCATGGCCCTGGCGAAGTAGGCCACGAGGCGCTCGCCGCAGGACGGCGCGTAGGGGGACGCCATCTGCGACAGCTCGAGGAGCGTCCCGTTGGCGTCGGCGAGGTTCCCCACCGACATGGCCACCGCGCACTCCATGAGCAGCGCGATCATCCGCACGCCCTGGGCTTCCTTCTCCTCGCCCGGCTTCGGCGCGTCCTCCTGCTGCCTCTCTTGTCCGACCGCCACGACGTCTTCTCCCTGCTTGCAGGCACCGAACTCCACCTCCTCAGCTACCCCGGCCGTGGCTTGCTCGACCAACGCCGGCACGACCTTGCCGGGGCAGCGATCGTCCTCGGGGTGGATAAAGCCGTGGTGTTGAGGCAAGAAAGGGCCGGTGCTACTGCCGTACATGTACTGGTGGTGATCATGGAACTGCATCAAGCCTAAGGAAGAATCATGCATGTCGACCGAGGAGCCTCTCCCTGACATGTGGTGATTGATCATGAGCCAAAACTAATCAATGAGGTTTTTACCTTTGCATAGCTTAGCTCAGGAGAGAAGTGTATGTGTATATACAGAGCAGAGAGATGTATATATGGGAGTCAAGTGTGGCCTGATACTAGAGTCAGAGCATTATTACTAGGTCAACCTGGAAGCTAGCGCTAGCTACACGGCAGGATGGAATCCACGAAACCGCAGCCTGAAGATTCTGTGAGCTGCATTGAGATTGGCCAGTTGGCTTGGCCGGCAGGATAATGAAGAACATTCAAATATAGTGTAGGTTTCTCTGGAAAATCAAAGGAGTAATTGATTAGCCAGTTAGGCCAAGGCAAATGTTACCAAGAGGTAAACCGACGCAGACACTAAAAATTTACGTGAAGATAACCGGAACACATCGCTCTGACGTGTAGTTTTTGCTAGGAAAATGTTGAGTTTTATGTTTATATATACTATAACATTTAGAGTGTTTTGTACGTGCTCGTGATGTGCACGTACGTTTGTATCTATGTGCTACGGCACAGGGAAAACCGAAACCGACTGTATATTCTACAGGCTAGCGAGAGAGTCCTGAGCCCCAAGGATGGAACAGCTGAACAAGAGAGGACAGGGCCACCAAATCTCAGTTCAACAATGGAGCGCTGCATGCAGAGGCTTCTACTCCCTCCGTTCCTAAATATTTGTCTTTCTAGCAATCTTAAATGAACTACAACATACGAATGTATGTAGACATGTTTTGAAGTGTAGATCCGCTCATGTTGCTCCGTATATAGTCATTTGTTGAAATTTCTAGAAAGACAATTATTTAGAAACGGAGGGAGTAGTGTAGAATTGCATTTCTGTGCCATCTTGGTGATTTGATATAGAAAATTAACTCTCACACATATTTTGCATCACTTTACCTTTGTTACTGTCATTTCTATGTGCCAACGTATCGATACCGCTTGGTCAATATGTATCAAAGCATAGGTAGTAACAATATATAAACCGGACCAGAAACAAACCACGATCGAGCACACAATGTTGTGTTTTTTTAGATGATATTATTACAGTCAGCTCCTGCTTCTTCCACAAGGAGCTGGACTTGAAATTGCCTCCGAGTTTACGCATAATTAAGCTTAAGCAGCAGCCATCTGACTAAGAAAACAAATTGAACACACCTAAGAAAGATATAGGAAAAAAAAGAACTGCTTGAATCATCATGCAATATGCATGCACCGGTACTATATCCATCTCCATCCGATGCAGTAACTAGTCCACGAACATTACAATGTGTAGCAACTTATCCAATAATAATATATGCATGCATGTGATTAATTAGTTGGTCTTAAAATGTAAAAAGAAACACAGTAAAAGATCAAGTTTTGCTCTCTAACATTACGTGCATTCTAGAACACCGAACGATCACTTGTATACCTCCGTCTAGAAATACTTGTCATCAGAATAAATAAAAAGGAAATGTATTTAGATGTATTTTAGTTGTAGATACATCATTTTTGTTCATTTTGATGACAAGTATTTTCGGACGGAGGGAGTACGACGGAGGGAGAGCATCAAAGTCGCAGTGGACGTGGACCTCGAGTAATAATATAGGTTTGATTGATCTATCGCCGGAGTTGAACTCAAGGACGATGGGTGACTGCAAGCCAGTGACAGGTATGATTTGGTTGGTCTAATTGGCAGCACCTTCAAGCTGTCGCCCTTCCCTGCCTGCCTCCACATGTCGAGCTCATGGTTTTCGGTGCGCTAATTAACTTGACCAGGTACTCGCGACGACGACGTGCATGCGCATGGATGCACTGTATATGTTACTAGCACGTAATTGTCAAGTGCTGGAGATCGATCAGATTGACACGGTTTCGGTACAATCACCGGTGACACGGGTGAAGTTGACGCATAGCTTGTTCGCATGGGCATGGCCATATGAATGCATGCAAGAGAGGAGATATCGGTACAGTATTCCGGAGACAGAGCTGGCGAGCAGCCGATGATGGATAGAGTACCAAATGGTCTGTTGTATCAAACTCCAACAAGGCCTGTTTTTGAGCTATTTGGTTGTTTGCAAACACTATTAGGCCTTCCCTAAAAAAAAAAACACTATTAGGCCTGCATGACACAGTGCTTAAAGTATCTCTGGGCTCTCCTCGAAACAAAAACAAAAAATATCTCTGGGCCTGACTCTGAGCGAACGTTCAAATCGACCATTTTCTAGGATGTAAACCCTCTTGAACAGTGGTGAACTTTTTTCTAAATTGTCTATAGCTATAGTTTGCATGCCTGTGAAATGTATCTGAGTAGCATTAGATATACCATGTTGTGCCAACAAATATTTTACGTTGCTACTACACAAACATAACTAATCGCAGAAAGTAAACAACTAATCCAAATAGTAATATATCCATTTTCCCAAGTAAAACAATATTTTGAACCACCCGAACATGAATAATGATTCAACTATGAATACTCATAGTTAAGTCTAGTATGATATAACAAGTGAAGATGATAATTAATAGAGCAGACATGAAGCGTCACCCAAAGCTTATATTCCAATTAGATGTTTTAAAATTCTCTCCATGCGGCACAACTGAGATCCACTAAAGAAAGGTAGAGATACTCTAATTAATGTCTTGGACCTCAATTAGATACACCATGTAGTATAGTATATCTGTGATACGAAAGTGAGTAGAGCAAATACATAGAAAGCATAAGATTTGTATGGATCATCCTGAGGGGAGAGACCAAAACCGTTGAGGTAATTGCCATATTCAAAAACTAGGACGTAATTGCCACATTCATCAATAATTCAATATTAAATTTGTAGAACATACTTTCGGCGGTGTCCAGATCATCTAGCATCATCTCTATGAGATGGTCGGTTCACAACATGCACAGATCGCAAACACATTAGATAATCATTGACCGGATGAGCCTGTTCGTCTTGGAAGAAGAGTTAGAAGAAACTTATGAAAGTCTGTGGAGGACTACAAATTACTCCATTAGCACGATGGTATAATCAAACCATGTTGAATCTTATCCTTCTGTCTAGCAAGAAATCCCTCAACTCTAAAGGTATGCAATGAATATGTCGCATGAACCTCGGAAGTGCCTATCCATAGCACAAGTAAATATCGAAAGCAATTTTAGTCCCAAAAACTCATAATCAACTAATCCTAAAACAATTACCAATCTAGATTAAATATGACCCTATATCTTTTTAGGATGGAATCAATCTCAGTCCAAAAATCACGCAATCAATTGATACTTATATGGTTTACCAATTCATGGATAACAGATGACCCTTTACCATTTTAGGAAATAAGGGGGTGCATTGGGGTGTTCTGGGGGTGGAAGTGGGGGGAGCTATTGGAGGTAGAGTAACTGCTTACTTCAATTGAATACTGGAGTTTGAACTTGATTCCATACCTGATAGTGGCAACCTTCTGAGCTCGTTTGACACTAGTAGAAAAAGGCCCATTTGTCCCGGTTCATAAGGCCCATTTGTCCCGGTTCCGGAACTGGACTAAAGGGTCGGTACTAAAGCCAAATACCTTTAGTCCCGGTTCGCCTATGAACCGGGACAGGTGGGCCTCCACGTGGCTGCTGCGGCTTGCCCAGGCAGGAGGGCCTTTTGTCCTGGTTGGTAGCACCAACCGGGACCAAAAGGCATCCACGCGTCAGAAGTTCAGGGGCTGGGGTTTTTGTTTTTTTTGAAGGAGGGGGGGGGGGGTTGGGATTTTGTAGGGTTAATTTAGGGGTATCATATATTGTGTTAGCTGGCTAATAGAGAGAAGTGTCCTCTCTTATCTTCGTGCTTGGTCGACGCTACGTACTATACGTATAGAGAGGACTCGACACGCTAGCTAGTAAGAAAATGAAGGAAACCATTAAGTACAGAAGATCGTCATGAACATATATAGAGAGAAGTGATCGACCTCTCCTTCTCCGAGAGATTGGTCGAACAACAAGTTTTCGTATACCTATCCGACGCTACTGGCTACATATATACAATATAAGATCTCTTACAATCCCCTAACATCTGAACTCAAGTTCCACATGGTATTCTCCGGCTTTATTGATGATGTGGTCAAGAAAGAATCCCGCCAATTCCTCTTGAATTGCTCGTATGCGATCTTGCGGTAGGGGTTCATTCCGCATCTGCCACGTCTAATTTGAAGAAGGGGGTCAATACATATATATGAATGAATCTCAACACAAATGATGGTAATAAAATGAAATTGTGAATATTATTGCTTACGCACTTCAAATTGTCTTTTAGAGTAGCCCCGCATATTCTTGGCCGTCGCGTTGTAGATGAACTCACAAACGTAGTATCCATAGTAATTATTCCCGGGTTCCTGCCACAAGCACTTTACGAGAAATAGAGGTCAATCAAACTAATAATGAAGCATTATAAATGGTATTGATGAAAGTAGATAGAATCAACGGCGCGGAACTAGCTAGCTATTAGTACTTACTTTTGGGTGTGTAAATCGCAGCTCCCCCGGCAGTCCCGGAGCTTGTGCGTGAATACTTTCCAAACCCTACGAGAAAAGAAAACAATTACTTGATATCAGGAAATGAACAAAGTTGCCGATATGGTGCGATAATGATCGATTGAACTTACTTCTCGAGCATTTTAGTCATGGCTGCATACTCCTTGGGATCTTTTCGTCTCGAGTCTAAGGCAGTTACTAGTCCCTGCTCAAGCTTAATCTCTAGGAGGATAAAGTGGAAGCTGCGCACGCATGCATAACTCATCAATTACATTACTATAACCTCGAGTAATAAGGGAAATCGAATATGCACAAGACAGTAACACTCACTTAAAGTTGTAAGGAAAGAGTATTTTATCTTTGTTTTGATTTTGAAGCAACGATCGTAGCAAGTTGGCCTCGGTTTGTTTGACATCATATTTAACCGTCATTCATCTATGAGATTTGTGTTAATGAACCCAATATCATAGATTTCTGCCTTTCTGCATTCGACGATCTTCAATCTGCATAATATGGTGAGGATAATTATATATACATGCAATAAAAGAGCTGAGCTATATATAGAGACTTAATTACAGAAGTAGTACTTTTACACAGTAGCAAGTGATGATTATTTTATTGAGGGCCTTTTGATTGAAAAAATGGAAGAACTCCTCAAATGGAACAGACAACAGATCAATTCCAATGAGGTCGTGCTCTGATACGTCTCCAACGTATCTATAATTTTTGATTGTTCCATGCTATTATATTATCCATCTTGGATGTTTTATATGCATTTATATGCTATTTTATATGATTTTTGGGACTAACCTATTAACCTAGAGCCCAGTGCCAGTTTCTGTTTTTTCCTTGTTTTTGAGTTTTTACAGAAAAGGAATACCAAACGGAGTCCAATTGACGTGCCAATTTTTGTGGATTTTTTATGGACCAAAAGAAGCCCCCATAGTAAAAGAGTTGGTCCAGAAGAGTCCCGAGCCGTCCACGAGGGTGGAGGGCGTGCCCTACCCCCCTGGGCGCGTCCCCCTATCTCATGGATGACTCGGAGACCCCCCCTGACGTGAGACCGACGCCAAAAATCCCTATAAATACAGAAACCCCCAGAAAATAACCTAGACCGGGAGTTCCGCCGCCGCAAGCCTCTGTAGCCACCAAAAACCAATCGGGACCCTGTTCCGGAACCTTGCCGGAGGGGGGACACCGGTGGACATCTTCATCATCCCGGCGCTCTCCATGACGAGGAGGCAGTAGTTCACCCTCGGGGCTGAGGGTATGTACCAGTAGCTATGTGCTTGATCTCTCTCTCTCTCTCTCTCTCTCTCTCTCTCTCTCTCTGTCTCTCGTTTTCTTGATTTGGCACGATCTTGATGTACCACGAGCTTTGCTATTATAGTTGGATCTTATGATGATTCTCCCCCTCTACTCTCTTGTAATGAATTGAGTTTTCCCTTGAAGTTATCTTATCGGATTGAGTCTTTAAGGATTTGAGAACACTTGATGTATGTCTTGCATGTGCTTATCTGTGGTGACAGTGGGATATTCACGTGATCTACTTGATCAACTTGCGGGTTCAGTGACCTTGTGAACTTATGCATAGGGGTTGTCACACGTTTTCATCTTGACTCTCCGGTAGAAACTTTGGGGCACTCTTTGAAGTTCTTTGTGTTGGTTGAATAAATGAATCTGAGATTGTGTGATGCATATCATATAATCATACCCGCGGATACTTGTGGTGACATTGGAGTATCTAGGTGACATTAGAGTTTTGGTTGATTTGTGTCTTAAGATTTTATTCTAGTACGAACTCTAGGATAGATCGAACGGAAAAAATAGCTTAGTGTTATTTTACTACGAACTGTTGAATAGATCGATTAGAAAGGATAACTTTGAGGTGGTTTCGTACCCTACAATATCCTCTTCATTTGTTCTCCGCTATTAGTGACTTTAGAGTGACTCTTTGTTGCATGTTGAGGGATAGTTATATGATCCAGTTATGTTATTATTGTAGAGAGAACTTGCACTAGTGAAAGTTGTTGGGAAACGTAGTAATTTCAAAATTTTTCCTACGATCACGCAAGACCATGGTGATGGCATAGCAACGAGAGGGAAGAGTGTCCGTCCACGTACCCTCGTAGACCGAAAGCGGAAGCGTTATAACAACGCGGTTGATGTAGTCGTCGTCTTCACGATCCGACCGATCCAAGCACCGAACGTCACGGCACCTCCGAGTTACGCACACGTTCAGCTCGATGGCGATCCCGGACTCCGATCCAAAGCAAAGTGTCGGGGATGAGTTCCGTCAACGACGGGCGTGATGACGATGTTGATGCTCCACCGACGCAGGGCTTCGCCTAAGCACTGCGACGATATGACTTCTCCGGGCGAGGGCTTCGCCTAAGCTCTCTGACGATATGACCGAAGTGGAATATGGTGGAAGGGGCACCGCACGGCTAAGGAAAGATCCGTAGATCAACTTGTGTGTCTTGGGGTGCCCCCTGCCCCGTGATATAAAGGAGCCAAGGGGAGGTGGCCGGCCCTAGGGGAGGCGCGCAAGGAGGAGTCCTACTCCCACCGAGTAGGACTCCCCTCTCCTAGTTGGACTAGGATTGGAGGAGGGGAAGAGGAAGGCGCCGCCCCCTTTCCTTGTCCTATTCGGACTAGAGGGGGAGGCGCGCAGCCCACCTTGGCCTGCCCTTCCTCTTCTCCCATGGCCCATTAAGGCCCATGGACCTCCCGGGGTTCCGGTAACCTCCGGTACTCGAAAATCCCGATTTCACCGGAACACTTCCGATGTCCAAATGTAGGCTTCCAATATATCAATCTTTATGTCTCGACCATTTCGAGACTCCTCGTCATGTCCGTGATCACATCCGGGACTCGAACAACCTTCGCATCAATACTTATAAACTCATTATGAACTGTCATCGAAGCGTTAAGCGTGCGGACCCTACGGGTTCGAGAACTATGTAGACATGACCTAGAACCCTTCTTGGTCAATTACCACGAGCGGAACCTGGATGCCCATATTGGTTCCTCCATCTGCTACGTAGATCTTTATCGGTCAATCCGCTTAACGACATCGTTGTTCCCTTTGTCATCGGTATGTTACTTACCCGAGATTCGATCGTCGGTATCCAATACCTAGTTCAATCTCGTTACGGTAAGTCTCTTTACTCGTTCCGTAATACATCATCTCACAACTAACTCATTAGTTGTAATGCTTGCAAGGCTTAAGTGATGTGTATCACCGAGAAGGCCTAGAGATACCTCTCCGACAATCGGAGTGACAAAACCTAATCTCGAAATACGCCAACCCAACAAGTACCTTTGGAGACACCTGTAGTACTCCTTTATAATCACCCGATTACGTTGTGACGTTTGGTAGCACCAAAGTGTTCCTCCGTAACGGGAGTTGCATAATCTCATAGTTACGGTGAACATGTATGGGTCATGAAGAAAGCATTAACATACTAAACGATCAAGTGTTAAGCTAACGGAATGGGTCATGTCAATCAGATCATTCTACTAATGATGTGACCTTGTTAATCAAATAACAACTCCTTGTTCATGGTTAGGAAACATAACCATCTTTGATTAACAAGCTAGTCAAGTAGAGGCATACTAGTGACATCTTGTTTGTCTATATATTCACACATGTATTATGTTTCCGGTTAATACAATTCTAGCATGAATAATAAACATTTATCATGATATAAGGAAATAAATAATAACTTTATTATTGCCTCTAGGGCATATTTCCTTCAGTCTCCCACTTGCACTAGAGTCAATAATCTAGATTACAAAGTAATGATCCTAACACCCATGGAGTCTTGGTGCTGATCATGTTTTGCTCGTGGAAGAGGCTTAGTTAACGGGTCTGCAACATTCAGATCCGTATGTATTTTGCAAATCTCTATGTCTCCCACTTGGACTTGGTCCCGAATGGAATTGAAGCGTCTCTTGATGTGCTTGGTCCTCTTGTGAAATCTGGATTCCTTTGCCAAGGCAATTGCACCAGTATTGTCACAGAAGATTTTCATCGGTCCCGATGCACTAGGTATAACACCTAGATCGGAAATGAACTCTTTCATCCAGACTCCTTCATTTGTCGCTTCAAGCAGCTATGTACTCCGCTTCACATGTAGATCCCGCCACGACGCTTTGTTTAGAACTGCACCAACCGACAGCTCCACCGTTTAATAAAAACACGATCCGGTTTGCGATTTAGAATCGTCCGGATCGATGTCAAAGCTTGCATCGACGTAACCATTTACGACTAGCTCTTTGTCACCTCCATATACGAGAAACATATCCTTAGTCCTTTTCGTGTATTTCAGGATGTTCTTGACCGCTGTCCGATGATCCATTCCTGGATTACTTTGGTACCTTCCTGCCAAGCTTACAGCTAAGCATATGTCGTGTCCGTACACAGCATTGCATACATGATAGAGCCTATGGCTGAAGCATAGGGAACATCTTTCATTTTCTCTCTATCTTCTGCTGTGGTCGGGCATTGAGTCCGACTCAATCTTACACCTTGCAACACGTGCAAAAACCTTTCTTTGCCTCGATCCATTTTGAACTTTTTCAAAATTTTATCAAGGTATGTGATTTGTGAAAGTCCAATTAAGCGTCTTGATCTATCTCTATAGATCTTGATGCCCTATATGTAAGCAGCTTCACCGAGGTCTTTCATTGAAAAACTTTTATTCAAGTATCCTTTTATGCTATCCAGAAATTCTATATCATGTCCAATTAATAATATGTCGTCCACATATAATATCGTAAATGCTACAGAGCTCCCACTCACTTTCTTGTAAATACAGGCTTCTCCAAAAGTCTGTAGTAAACCCATATGCTTTGATCACACTATCAAAGCGTTTATTCCAACTCCGAGAGGCTTGCACCTGCACTAAATTGATCGTTGGAGCTTGCACACTTTGTTAGCACCTTTTGGATCGACAAAACCTTCTGGTTGCATCATATACAACTCTTCTTCTAGAAATCCATTCAAGAATGCAGTTTTTACATCCATTTGCCAAATTTCATAATCATAAAATGCGGCAATTGCTAACATGATTCGGACAGACTTAAGCATCGCTACGGGTGAGAAAGTCTCATCGTAGTCAACCCCTTGAACTTGTCGAAAACCTTTCGCAACAAGTCGAGCTTTGTAGATGGTTACATTACCATCGGCGTCGATCTTCTTCTTAAAGATCCATTTATTTTCAATGGCTTGCCGATCATCGGGCAAGTCAACCAAAGTCCATACTTTGTTCTCATACATGGATCCCATCTCAGATTTCATGGCTTCCAGCCATTTCGCTGAATCTGGGCTCACCATCGCTTCTTCATAGTTTGTAGGTTCGCCATGGTCAAGTAACATGACTTCTAGAATAGGATTACCGCATTCACTGGTGCGTATTTTATTCTGGTTGACCTACGAGGTTCAGTAGTAACTTTATCTGAAGCTTCATGAACATCATCATTAGTTTCTTCACTAATAGTTGAAGTAGTCACAGGAACCATTTCTTGTGATGAATTACTTTCCAATAAGGGAGCAGATACAGTTATCTCATCAAGTTCTACTTTCCTCCCACTCACTTCTTTCGAGAGAAACTCTTTCTCTAGAAAGGATCCGAATTTAGCAATGAAAATCTTGCCTTCAGATCTGTGATAGAAGGTGTACCCAACGATCTCCTTTGGGTATCCTATGAAGACACAATTTTCCGATTTGGGTTCGAGCTTATCTGGTTGAAGTTTCTTTACATAAGCATCGCAGCCCCAAACTTTAAGAAACGACAACTTTGGTTTCTTGCCAAACCACAGTTCATAAGGCGTCGTCTCAACGGATTTTGACGGTGTCCTATTTAACG
Source organism: Aegilops bicornis (assembly GCA_021605145.1). Classification (NCBI taxonomy): domain Eukaryota; kingdom Viridiplantae; phylum Streptophyta; class Magnoliopsida; order Poales; family Poaceae; genus Aegilops; species Aegilops bicornis. Next base: position 562,756,016 of record CM038669.1, on the reverse strand, counting down.
TGAATGCGGCCGTCTCTAAAGCATAACCCCAAAATGATAGCGGTAAATCGGAAATAGACATCATTGATCGCACCATATCTAGTAAAGTACGATTTCGACGTTCGGACACACCATTTCTCTGTGGTGTTCCGGGTGGCGTGAGTTGCAAACTATTCCACATTGTTTCAAATGTAAACCAAACTCGTAACTCAAATATTCTCCTCCACGATCAGATCGTAGAAATTTTATTTTCTTGTTACGATGATTTTCCACTTCACTCTGAAATTCTTTGAACTTTTCAAATGTTTCAGATTTGTGTTTCATTAAGTAGATATACCCATATCTGCTCAAATCATCTGTGAAGGTGAGAAAATAACGATACCCGCCACAAGTGCCTCAACATTCATTGGACCACAAACATCAGTATGTATGATTTCCAATAAATCAATTGCTCGCTCCATAGTTCCGAGAACGGCGTTTTGGTCATCTTGCCCATGAGGCACGGTTACGCAAGTACCAAGTGATTCATAATCAAGTGATTCCGAAGCCCATCAAGATGGAGTTTCTTCATGCGTTTTACACCGATATGACCTAAACGGCAAGTGCCACAAATAAGTTGCACTATCATTATCAACTCTGCATCTTTTGGCTTCAACATTATGAATATGTGTATCACTACCGTCGAGATTCAACAAGAATAGACCATTCTTCAAGGGTGCATGACCATAAAAGATATTATTCATATAAATAGAACAACCATTATTCTCTCGATTTAAATGAATAACCGTCTCGCATTAAACAAGATCCAGATATAATGTTCATGCTCAACGCTGGCACCAAATAACAATTATTTAGGTCTAAAACTAATCCCGAAGGTAGATGTAGAGGTAGCGTGCCGACCGCGATCACATTGACTTTGGAACCATTTCCCACGCCGCATCGTCACCTCGTCCTTTGCGCTGCTCGTCTATTCCGTAGTCCCCTGCTTCGAGTTGCAAATATTAGCAATGTAACCAGTATCAAATACCCAGTGCTACTACGAGCTCTAGTAAGGTACACATCAATGACATGTATATCACATATACCTTTGTTCACCTTGCCATCCTTTTTATCCGCCAAATACTTGGGGCAGTTCCGCTTCCGAGGTCCGGTCTGCTTGCGGTAAAACACTCGATTTCAGGCTTAGGTCCAGACTTGGGTTTCTTCTCTTGATCAGCAACTTTCTTGCTGTTCTTTTGAAGTTTCCTTCTTCTTCCCTTTGCCCTTTTCTTGAAACTAGTGGTCTTGTTGACCATCAACACTTGATGCTCTTTCTTGATTTCTACCTCCGCAGCTTTTAGCATCGCGAAGAGCTCAGGAATTGTCTTAGTCATCCCTTGCATATTATAGTTCATCACGAAGCTCTTGTAGCTTGGTGGCGTTGATTGGAGAATTACATCAATGACACTATCATCCGGAAGATTAACTCCCAGCTGAATTAAGTGATTGTTATACCTGCACATTTTGAGTATGTGCTCACCGATGTAACTATTCTCCTCCATCTTGCAGCTATAGAACTTATTGGAGACTTCATATCTCTCAATCCGGGCATTTGCTTGAAATATTAACTTCAACTCTGGAACATCTCATATGCTCCATGACGCTCAAAACGTCGTTGAAGACCCGGTTCTAAGCCGTAGCATGGCACACCGAACTATAGAGTAGTCATCAGCTCTGCTTTGCCGACGTTCATAACTTCGGCTCAAGCATCTGCAGCAGTTCGCTACCCCAAATGTGCTTCCAGATTTAATTTTTCTCAGGCAGCAATGAGGATAATCCTCAAGTTACGGACCCAGTCCGTGTAATTGCTACCATCATCTTTCAACTTTGCTTTCTCAAGGAACGCATTAAAATTCAACGGAACAACAAAGACGAGCCATCTATCTACAAAGAAACATAGACAAGCAAAATACTATCAGTACTAAGTTCATGATAAATTTAAGTTCAATTAATCATATTAAAAACTCCCACTTAGACAGACATCTCTCTAGTCATCTAAGTGATCACGTGATCCATATCAACTAAACCGTGTCCGATCATCACGTGAGACGGAGTAGTTTCAACGGTGAACATCACTATGTTGATCATATCTACTATATGATTCACGCTCGACCTTTCGGTCTACGTGTTCCGAGGCCATATCTGTTATATGCTAGGCTTGTCAAGTTTAACCTGAGTATTCCGTGTGCGCAACTGTTTTTGCACCCGTTGTATATGAACGTAGAGCTTATCACACCCGATCATCACGTGGTGTCTGGGCACGACGAACTTTGGCAATGGTGCATACTCAGGGAGAACACTTCTTGATAATTTTTAGTGAGAGATCATCTTATAATGCTACCGTCAATCAAAGCAAGATAAGATGCATAAAGGATAAACATCACATGCAATCAATATAAGTGATATGATATGGTCATCATCATCTTGTGCTTGTGATCTCCATCGCCAAGCACCGCCATGATCACCATCGTCACCGGGCGCGACACCTTGATCTCCATCGTAGCATCGTTGTCGTCTCGCCAATCTTATGCTTCCACGACTATCACTACCGCTTAGTAATAAAGTAAAGCATTACATCGCGATTGCATTGCATACAATAAAGCGACAACCATATGGCTCCTGCCAGATGTCGATAACTCGGTTACAAAACATGATCATCTCATACAATAAAATTTAGCATCATGTCTTGACCATATCACATCACAACATGCCCTGCAAAAACAAGTTAGACGTCCTCTACTTTGTTGTTGCAAGTTTTACGTGGCTGCTACGGGCTTAAGCAAGAACTCATCTTACCTACGCATCAAAACCACAACGATAGTTTGTCAAATAGACTCCGCTTTAACCTTCTCAAGGACCGGGCGTAGCCACACTCGGTTCAACTAAAGTTGGAGAGACAGTCTTCCGCAAGCCATCTATGTGCAAAGCACGCCGAGGGAACCGGTCTCGCGTAAAATGCAGCGTAAGGTTGGTCCGGATCGTCTCGCCCAACAATACCGCTGAACCAAAGTATGACATGCGTACGGTAGGCAGTATGACTTGTATCGTCCACAACTCACTTGTGTTCTACTCGTGCAAATAACATCAAACCATAAAAACCTAGGCTCGGATGCCACTGTTGGGAAACGTAGTAATTTCAAAAATTTTCCTACGATCACGCAAGACCATGGTGATGGCATAACAACGAGAGGGGAGAGTGTCCGTCCACGTACCCTCGTAGACCGAAAGCGGAAGCGTTATAACAACGCGGTTGATGTAGTCGTACGTCTTCACGATCCGACCGATCCAAGCACCGAACGTACGGCACCTCCGAGTTCTGCACATCGCTCAGCTCGATGGCGATCCCCGGACTCCGATCCAGCAAAGTGTCGGGATGAGTTCCGTCAAGACGACGGCGTGATGACGATGTTGATGCTCCACCGACGCAGGGCTTCGCCTAAGCACTGACGATATGACTTCTCCGTGGCAGGCTTCGCCTAAGCTCTCTGACGATATGACCGAAGTGGAATATGGTGGAAGGGGCACCGCACGGCTAAGGAAAGATCCGTAGATCAACTTGTGTGTCTTGGGGTGCCCCCTGCCTCAGAGATATAAAGGAGCCAAGGGGAGGTGGCCGGCCCTAGGGGAGGCGCGCAAGGAGGAGTCCTACTCCCACCGGGAGTAGGACTCCCCCCCCCCTCTCCTAGTTGGACTAGGATTGGAGGAGGGGGAAGAGGGAAGGGGCGCCGCCCCCCCTTCCTTGTCCTATTCGGACTAGAGGGGGGAGGGGGGCGCGCAGCCCACCTTGGCCTGCCCTTCCTCTTCTCCCATGGCCCATTAAGGCCCATGGACCTCCCGGGGGGTTCCGGTAACCTCCCAGTACTCCGGTAAAATCCCGATTTCACCCGGAACACTTCCGATGTCCAAATGTAGGCTTTCAATATATCAATCTTTATGTCTCGACCATTTCGAGACTCCTCGTCATGTCCGTGATCACATCCGGGACTCCGAACAACCTTCGGTGCATCAATACTTATAAACTCATAATGAACTGTCATCGAAACGTTAAGCGTATGGACCCTACGGGTTCGAGAACTATGTAGACATGACCTAGAACCATTCTCGGTCAATAACCAATAGCGGAACCTGTTTGCACTTATTTGTTCCTACATTTTCTACGAAGTTATTTATCGGTCAAACCGATTTTCGACATTCGTTGTTCCCTTTGTCATCGGTATGTTACTTACCCGAGATTCGATCGTCGGTATCCAATACCTAGTTCAATCTCGTTACGGTAAGTCTCTTTACTCGTTCAGTAATACATCATCTCACAACTAACTCATTAGTTGTAATGCTTGCAAGGCTTAAGTGATGTGTATCACCGACAAGGCCTAGAGATACCTCTCCGACAATCGGAGTGACAAAACCTAATCTCGAAATACGCCAACCCAACAAGTACCTTTGGAGACACCTGTAGTACTCCTTTATAATCACCCGATTACGTTGTGACGCTTGGTAGCACCAAAGTGTTCCTCCGTAAACGGGAGTTGCATAATCTCATAGTTACAGGAACATGTATGGGTCATGAAGAAAGCATTAACATACTAAACGATCAAGTGTTAAGCTAACGGAATGGGTCATGTCAATCAGATCATTCTACTAATGATGTGACCTTGTTAATCAAATAACAACTCCTTGTTCATGGTTAGGAAACATAACCATCTTTGATTAACAAGCTAGTCAAGTAGAGGCATACTAGTGACATACTGTTTGTCTATATATTCACACATGTATTATGTTTCCGGTTAATACAATTCTAGCATGAATAATAAACATTTATCATGATATAAGGAAATAAATAATAACTTTATTATTGCCTCTAGGGCATATTTCCTTCAAAAGTATGAACCCTAGGCCTTGTTTCCTAGCATTGCAATACCGTTTACGCTCACTTTTATCGCTTGCTACCTTGCTGTTTTTATATTTTCAGATTACAAAAATCTATATCTACCATCCATATTGCACTTGTATCACCATCTCTTCACCGAACTAGTGCACCTATACAATTTACCATTGTATTGGGTGTGTTGGGGACACAAGAGACTCTTTGTTATTTGGTTGTAGGGTTGCTTGAGAGAGACCATCTTCATCCTACGCCTCCCACGGATTGATAAACCTTAGGTCATCCACTTGAGGGAAATTTGCTATTGTCCTACAAACCTCCGCACTTGGAGGCCCAACAACGTCTACAAGAAGAAGGTTGTGTAGTAGACATCATGCTCCTCTTTAACTCTCAGCGTCAAAGTGTCCTTCCCAGACTCGCTGCAGGTTTTCATGTACCACTCATGGAATCTTCGCATCATCGTTGTTAGAGGAGGATGACCAGGTTTGATGAGAGGTTTCCCGTGCCGGTATTTGAAATCTTCCACCTCCATTGTATCAAAATGTGCATCGTCGGGCAGGTAATCTCCAGGATTGGTACCCGGCACCATCCTCGGATGATTAGCGACCATATTGCTAGACATCTTGAGCGGAGGGCATGATTGGTTCGCTTGTTCGCCGAGCTGGGGATTTTTTCCCACTTCTTCGTTCTGCTAACCTTCGATCACTTCAAGTACTTCCCGACCACTCCGCTTTGATATATGACCTTTCAATAATGCGCTCATAGTTGGTTTGCGGCGGAGACGGTGGTTGTCGCTTCAAGGCATCGACAGTGCGCTGAACTTTCATGGGATTTATCTTCTCCTCCGGAGGTGGATGCCTCATAGCTCTTCGTGTTTCAAAGAAGTCCTCACTTGGGCTTTACAAATCTTCACATTTTGTTCCTCGGTCATATCGTATGGTAACTTCTCTAGAGGCTTGAGAGATGGAACGAATCTGTATTGCCTCCGACCTCTGGCTGTACTGCTAGATGCCGGAGCAGCCAGAGCGGCTGCGGCTGTCTTCTTTCGTTGCTTATGAGGCGGAGAAGAAGGAGGCGGAGTGCTACGACGCGCCGGAGCGGCGGCGGCTGGCTTCCACTATTGCTGATGAGGCAGAGGAGGAGGCGGGCTGCTCGGACGCACCGGCGCAGGCGGAGAAGGAGGCGGAGTGCCGCCATGCGCCGGAGCAGCCGGAGAATGAGGCGGAGTGCCCTGATCACTCGCCGGAGGAGGAGGCGGATGAGGAGGCAGAGTGCCCTGACTCGCCTGAGGAGGAGGAGGAGGCGGAGACATCTAGTTCGGAAGGTTGATGAGCTCCTTCCGCCATAGACATGGAGTCTTCAGAGCAAGACCCAGCTGAGTCTCCCCTTCACCGTTAGGGTGGTCAAGCTCGAGATCCTCCAATCCCTCCATTATTTCATCGACCATCACAACAGCATAGCCTTGTGGAATCGGAAGGCGGTGAAAAGTTGCACCGGGTTCAGGAGAGGTGCAACAGAGCCGACAGCCACCTTGACTTTGAGGTGCTGCCATTGCGCCATAAGGTGGCAATCATGAGCCTCCGTGATAGCATCCACGGGGTAGCTGGGAGCCGTGAAGTCAGGCTGCTGAAGGAGCTCGGTGGAAGCCACGCTGCTTCTCCGCTGAGATGGCAGGGTAGCTTCTGGGGTCGCTCCGGCAGGTCGCTGGCTGTGAACTGCTTGTTCCTTTAGCGCTCGTACCCTTGCATTCAGCTTCTGCAGTTCAGTCTGCTCCACTTTCCTCTTCCTATCCCGGGTTTTGTAACCGCTTGCGTCGGGAAACCCAACCTTCCACGCAATGGAGCCTGTCGTGCCTCATGTCCGTCCAGGGTGCTCATGATTGCCGAGGGCCTGTGTGAGCTCATCGTTCTCTCTGTTGGGAACAAACGTCCCTTGCTGCGCTGCAGCGATATACTCTTGAAGCTTCTTGACAGGTATTTCCAGTTGTTGGTTCGTCCAAACGCAATTCCCTATTTCATGGTCCAAGGTTCCCCCAACCCCGAAGAACCAAGTCCTTGAACGGTCTAGCCAGTTCAATGTCTCTGGTTCGACCCCTTTATCAAGCAGGTCATTCTCAGCCTTGTCCCAGAACGGCCGGGCTTTGAGGTAGCCACCTGACCCCGTGCGATGGTGATGCTCCTTCTTTGCAGCATTTATCTTGTTTGTCGCTGACATCTTCTTACTCTTCTCCGATGTCTTGTGGGCCACAAATGCGGGCCAGTGATCTCTTATCTTCTCAAATCGGCCGGTGAATTCTGGAGTCTTCTCTTTGTCGACAAACTTTGATTTCAACTCATTCTTCCACCTCCTGAATAGATCTGCCATCTTCTTAAGAGCATGAGCCTTGACCAATGGCTCTATAACTGGCTTATCCGGATCCTCCTCTGGCGGTAGGGTGAAATTTTCCTTCAGCGCGGTCCAAAGATCATATTTCTGTCTATCGTTGACATAAGACACTTGAGGGTCTTCGCTCTTAGGCTTATTCCATTGCTGGATGCTGACCGGGATCATGTCAATAACAAGAACCCCGCACTGAGCGAAAAATGCTTCCTTGGTCCGTCTGGGTTCAATCGGTTGGCCATCGCACTTGATTGCTGTGATCGTAACCTTTCATCCTGGCGCAACTTTTTCTTCGGGCCTCGTCTCGTTGCCGAAGTTTGGCTCGATCCGGAGGGCTAGAAAAGAAGAAAGAAGAGATTTAATATGTGTACATACCAAAACAATCAATGCATCAATTAGCTATTCAGCACAGGCTTAATTAATATATATACCTGGCCGGACTCCGTTCGGTCACCGGAGCCGTCATCACGGTCTCCTTTTTCCACCGTCATTCGGTCACCGGAGCCATCATGATCATTATGTCCTTCCTCCTCCATTGTTTGATCACTGGAGCCTGCTTCATCCTCTCCTTCCATACCATCGGTGTCGGTTAGATAGTATGAGACATCACCTCCGCCGAAGATTATATCCCCCAACAACTGTTCTTTTTCCAAGTCTCTTTGTTGGTCCATAGTTTCTGCAAATATTACAACATGGCAATTAATATACAAACATGACAGATGGATATATTAGTGGGAAACGTAGACCTAGCTAGCTAATCACAACAAGGAATCATATTAGTGGCCTCGACGCTTCTACGGTTTGGGGTGGCCTCGACAACGCTTCTAGGGTTTGGGGTGGCCTCGACGACAACGCTCTTTTAACTTGGTAAATTTGGGTGGCCTCGGCAATGCTTCTAGGGTTTGGGGTGGCCTCGGCAACGCTTCTAGGGTTTGGGGTGGCCTAGATGACAACGCTCTTTTAACTTGGTAAACTTGGGTGGCCTCGGCAGCTCTTCTAGGGTTTGGGCCGGACCGCCTCTCTCATGAATGTCCGACGTCCGGACCGACAAGGGATTTAACAAAATGGCGCCATTCTGGGTGTGCAGAAAATGGTCCATCTTTTTCCTAATCTCATCTACCCTTCTATATGTCACGTTGTCTAGTGTCAAAGAATTCAAGAAAACCATGAATTCATCATTAGCCAGAAATGACAGGCGCATAATGGTACGAAGCTCTTCAAAGTTGTTTTGGAACGGAGTTCCCGATAGAATAATTTGCTTTTTGGTACAAATTTCAGCAAGGGCCTTCCAAATATCGCTATTTGGAAGGCCTTTGCTGAAATTGCACTAAAAGGCTTAATTATTCTATCAGAACTCCGTTCCAAAACAACTTTGAAGAGCTTCAGAGCATCATACGTTACTTCCAAAGAAATCATGAAGCCATGGATTTCTTCAATACTTTGATGCACAACGTGACATATAGAAGAATATATATATATATATATATATATATATATATATATATATATATGAGATCAGAAAAAAATTGGATCAACTTGTGCACATCCATAATGGGGGCATGCTTGATAAATCTGGACCCTCGACCCCTCGACGACCCTCGATGCTCGACCCCTCGGCGACCCTCGACCCTGTACCCTAGTTCATGACCCTCGACCGCTCGGTGGAACATGACCTCTACCCTAGTTCCCGACCCTCGACCCCCTCATGTCAGGTTTGTCTAGTGCCAAAGGATTCAACAAAACCATGGCTTCATCATTAGGCGAAAGTAACATGCATGATGGTACGAAGATCTCGAAAGTTATTTTGGAACGGAGTCCCAGATAGGATAATTCACTTTTTGGTACAAAGTTCAGCAAGAGCCTTCCGAATATCGCTATTTGGTAGGCCTTGGTTGAACTTCGTACCAAAAGGCGAATTATCCTATCCGGGACTCTGTTCCAGAATAACTATGGAGAACTTCATACCATCATGCCCCGGTTACTTCCGGCTAATGATGAAGCCATGCATGGATTTTTTCAATACTTTGACTTTAGGCAACGCGACATATAGAACGGTGGGTGTCGGTGTCAAAACCGGCGGATCTCGGGTAGGGGGTCCCGAACTGTGCGTCTAAGGCGGATGGTAACCGGAGGCAAGGGACACAATATTTACCCAGGTTCGGGCCCTCTCTATGGAGGTAATACCCTACTTCCTGCTTGATTGATCTCGATGAATATGAGTATTACAAGAGTTGATCTACCACGAGATCGTAGAGGCTAAACCCTAGAAGCTAGCCTATGGTATGATTGTTGTCGTCCTACAGACTAAACCCTCTGGTTTATATAGACACCGAAGGGGGCTAGGGTTACACAGAGTCGGTTACAATAGAAGGAGATCTATATATCCGTATCGCCAAGCTTTCCTTCCATGCCAAGAGAGTCCCATCCGGACACGAGACGAAGTCTTCAATCTTGTATCTTCATAGTCCAACAGTCCGGCTGTCTGGATACCCCTTAATCCAGGACTCCCTCAGTAGCCCCCGAACCAGGCTTCAATGACGATGAGTCCGACGCGCAGATTGTCTTCGGCATTGCAAGGCGGGTTCTTCTCCAAATTCTGAATACTTGTTTGAATAGTGTCCGCTTCCCATAAATGTTGCACTCCTTGGCTTCGCGCCCAATAATGGAGATCCTCCACGCGTCGAGCGAATGCAAGAAGTCAGGGCATTTTTACAATTGCCACCCTAGCCATGTAGGCAAATCGCCTATTAAAGAGACGGGGATTCACAGATCCATATCATACCATCCTCCCACAGCGAGTATCCATCGGAGCACATCTGGAAAAGATCCATTCCAACATGGCTACCGTCGCAGCTCCTCCTCTCGCCCCCGTAGCCCTAAGCCCGGTGATTGGAAGAAGTGTTCCGTCCCACATAGCCAACTAGTGAGACTACAGACCCAGGGATTTCTCCCCCCCAGCGTATATGGTCCCCGTTCGAGCCGGGCTTGCCACCTATAATGGCGCAGAACAAGAAAAGAGCTTCCCCAATCCCTCCAAAGGGGAACGGGTATGCCTTGCCCCTTATTTATTAAGGGGACTGGGATTTCCAATCCACCCGTTCCTCCGCGGGCTCCTGGAGTTCTACGGCCTCCAGCTGCATAATTTCACTCCTGCCTCCATATTGCACATTGCTGGCTATGTCGCTCTTTGCAAACTGTTTCTGGGCTGTGAAGCTCACTTCGAGCTATGGAAGTGGCTATTCTGCCTCGTACCCCGTACACAGGGGGTTCACTGTTTCAAGTGGGCGGAGCCGAAATATGGCGCATCGCCGGGACCGGATACCTGTCCGGCACTTCAAGAAGGCATCCGAAGACTGGCCTTCAGAGTGGTTCTATATAGAGGACGTCCCTCTTCCGGATCCTATTCGGATCGGCCTTCCTGAGTTTAATAATGCTCCTTTGAAGAAACGCCTAAGCTGGCGACCAAGGAGCCCTCAGGAGGAAGACAATAGAGACGTTTCTTACCTGATGAGCCGGATAAAGGTGCTGGCTCTATCAGGACTGACTACAACCGAAGTTATGTCAATATGCATTATGCGAGGGGTGCAGCCGCTTCAATATCGAGGCCGTGATGTCTACTACGCAACCTTCTTCTTGTAGACGTTGTTGGGCCTCCAAGTGCAGAGGTTTGTAGGACAGTAACAAATTTCCCTCAAGTGGATGACCTAAGGTTTATCAATCATGGGAGGCGAGATGAAGATGGTCTCTATCAAGCAACCCTGCAACCAAATAACAAAGAGTCTCTTGTGTCCCCAACACACCCAATACAATGGTAAATTGTATAGGTGCACTAGTTCGGCGAAGAGATGGTGATACAAGTGCAATATGTATGGTAGATATAGATTTTTGTAATCTGAAAATATAAAAACAGCAAGGTAACAAGTGGTAAAAGTGAGCGTAAACGGTATTGCAATGATAGGAAACAAGGCCTAGGGTTCATACTTTCACTAGTGCAAGTTCTCTCAACAATAATAACATAATTGGATCATATAACTATCCCTCAACATGCAACAAAGAGTCACTCCAAAGTCACTAATAGCGGAGAACAAACGAAGAGATTATGGTAGGGTACGAAACAACCTCAAAGTTATTCTTTCCAATCAATCCGTTGGGCTATTCCTATAAGTGTCACAAACAGCCCTAGAGTTCGTACTAAAATAACACTTTAAGATACAAATCAACCAAAACCCTAATGTCACCTAGATACTCCAATGTCACCTCAAGTATCCGTGGGCATGATTATACGATATGCATCACACAATCTCAATTCATCTATTCAAACCAACACATAGAACCTCAAAGAGTGCCCCAAAGTTTCTACCGGAGAATCACGATGAAACCGTGTGCCAACCCCTATGCCTAGGTTCAAGGGCAGAACCCGCAAGTTGATCACCAAAACATACATCAAGTGAATCACGTGATATCCCATTGTCACCAGAGATACGCACGGCAAGACATACATCAAGTGTTCTCAAATCTTTAAAGACTCAATCCGATAAGATAACTTCAAAGGGAAAACTCAGTCCGTTACAAGAGATTAGAGAGGGAGAAGAAACATAAGATCCAACTATAATAGCAAAGCTCGCGATACATCAAGATCGTGCCAAATCAAGAACACGAGAGAGAGAGAGATCAAACACATGACTACTGGTACATACCCTCAGCCCCGAGGGTGAACTACTCCCTCCTCGTCATGGAGAGCGCCGAGATGATGAAGATGGCCACAGGTGAGGGTTCCCCCCTCCGGCAGGGTGCCGGAACAGGGTCCTGATTGGTTTTTGGTGGCTACAGGGGCTTGCGGCGGCGGAACTCCCGATCTATTCTCCGTTCAGGAAGTTTTAGGGTACGTGGAGTTATATAGGCGGAAGAAGCACGTCAGGGGAGGCACGAGGGCCCCACGAGGCAGGGGCGCGCCCTAGGGGGGTGGGCGCACCCCCCACCCTCGTGGCTTCCTCGTTCCTTCCTTGACGTGGGGTCCAAGTCCATCCGGTAGATTTCCTTCCAAAAGTAACTTCTCCAGTTGATTTCGTTCCGTTTTGACTCCGTTTGATATTCCTTTTCTTTGAAATCTTGAAATAGGCAAAAATAGCAAATCTGGCTGGGCCTCCGGTTAATAGGTTAGTCCCAAAAGTAATATAAAAGTGGAAAATAAAGCCCAATATTGCCCAAAACAGTAGATAATATAGCATGGAGCAATAAAAAATTATAGATACGTTGGAGACGTATCAGGCCGCCCAATGTGGGATTTTAATGGGGAATACGATGCCACCCGCTGCGGCCGTAAGGGGCCGGACTCCGTTGCCGCTCTGGCAAAAACTCTGTCCGGTCTGTACAAGGGAGAGGAAGAGGAGTTCCTCCACATCAAACCGTGGGACGGATTCTCCATGTACAATCCTCCGAGCAGGGTAAGCTACCACTTTTCATGCCCTTCCCTTACCCATATCCACAATAAATGTCTTATATTGCCCGTTCACCGCAGGAGCTGTGTAAGGCAGTGAGGGAGATAACTAGCCCACCTCCACAACCAGAGGAACATGAACGGTCCCTCGACCCCGGTCTTCAAGAGGATCCGGACATATTCGTGGAGTTAATCGATAGGATATTTTATCAATCAAGCCGTGATGGGGCCATGGTGGCTATTACAACCGACTATCTGGGGCTACTGCCTGCCTCGCAGGTAGGTGAGACCAGGGGCCTAACCTTTGAGAAGTATCCCTTTCCACGCACCTTACCTTCCGTATCTGCACGGTGTCTTACAGGGAAGGTCCTCCGGACGCCATGCCGAGCTTGTGGCGAGTTATCAGCAAGGGGTACCGAGGCCAGGCAGGCTGAAAAGAAAAGCGGTTCGGACTGAGACGCCGGTGCAGAGGTATGATATAAAACCTTTCTCCGTGGGTTTGTCTTTGAAAACATAATAACACCCATGTTTCTCGGAAGGAAAAATACTCGCCGGACTATATCCGGAGAAGTTGCCGATCACGCCTTCACCAGCCGGGCTCCAAGGCCGGACACGGAGGCGGGGCATGCGTCGGATGTTCCTCCTACAGAGGATGCGGATACAATCTCCACTACAAATTCCGAAGTGGAGAGCGCCATGAATGACAAGCGCCGCCGGGCCGTACTCCGTGACGCTTGTTTCTCCCAAGAGGCATTTGATGCCTTCAATTCGGTAGACGCGTACATCCGTGCTGCTCAAAATGGTCTTGCCAGAGCCACGGACCAGTATGTAAAGGATATACGGGTAAGAGAATTTGATGATTATATATATCAAGAGCCCCGAGACTTGAAACAGTTGGCACAACTGACTTAAGGATCATTATATGTGCAGGTTCTTACAGAAGAATACCCAATTGTCTCAAGAGTGGAAGAGTGCAAGGCCCAGCTACGGCCGCGATGGCCGCATTGAAGGAGTCCGAGAAGGCCCCCTTTGGTAACACCTGCTTTAAAGAGTGACAGGTACCATATAGGATGCAACATGCATGCAATTCTGACAACAAATATTGCAGATGACGCTGGAGTGAATCCGGATGAGCAACATGTCATACGGCGGCTAAAGGCTGGCGAGCACGTGCTTACAAAGGTCAGGCAGGAGAAAAACTATCTCCAAGATGCCAATACCCAGCTGAGCGTGGAGCTAAAGGATGTTCGCGCCCAGCTGTCAGACTCCGTGAAGGAGAACAAGCGGCTTCGACGCGGCATTTTCAGTAAGTGCTTGAACGAACTTCAAAAAGAGTTCGGCGAGGAAGCCCGATAACAGAGTTATGTCTGCAGGTATGCTGACAGGTCGTCCCGCGAACGAGATGCCCGGGTCTGCGGGTGATCTTCTACCAGAGCTCTCCCAACTGCACGAACAAGTTCGGCAGGTGATGCAAGGTATTGCCCAGGCCTTGTGGCCATCCGTCTCCCTGCCCGAAGGCCTTGGAGGACTTGTAGAGAAGCTCAAGGGAGCGCGGGGGCGCTTTCGATCATGGAAGGTATCGGCCTGCCGTCAAGGTTCTAGGGAAGCCTGGGCCATGGTGAAGACGCGGTATACCAAGGCTGACCCAAACCACATGGCCGAGGTCGGACCTGTGGGGCCTGATGGGAAAGAAATCCCTGTCAGTTTGGTGTATCACCAAATAGAGTTAGCCGCCAAGTATTCCCAACAGGATTGTAGGCTAGACAGCCTGTTGGATGGCATAGAAGAAGAATTTAATCAGTCTAAGTGACTATGTAATTTGAATGACATGTAGAATGTCTCTAGCCGGATTGTAAATCATTTGTCATGGCGGACCTTTTTGCTTCAACCTCTGGACCCAATAGTACGGAGTGTATGCGAATACCACTGCAGTTATGTAAAAACCGGGGTATGCGTGGAAACCAGGCGTAGGGGTCATAAGTGCTTGAACAGACAAGTACCCAACTAGTTATGTTATATTACATGGGTAGTAAGAAACATCTTCTAGGGAGAATAGTTCCGTTAAGGGTTCCTTTCCCTGGGTACGCATGCCCTAATGTGCATGTCCGAACTACGAGAAGAGATGCAGGAGAAAACATCTGGGGGCAAGTGGAAAAAACAAAAAGTCATCTTTTATTCACCGACCGAATATTCCCTTAAGAATGCTAGCTTTCGGCTTCACCCAGTCTGAGGTGCACATCCGGCTGACCTGGCAGTAACAATCGCAGAGGTGCTCCCCTTATGCCCTAGCCGAATTAACGGGAACGTAGGGCATAAATACAAGAGCCAGGCAACCCAGCTTGGCCAAAACTTAAGACATATCGATGCATATAGTTGCGAAAAAAGGTACATGTGGAAGAATAACACATGTGCGGTGCATGAAGCCCATAAAATATTTAAGCTTCTATATAGGAAGCCCCCAGGTATAATGAGCGCGGCTGGCGCATCAAGATTGTGTAGTCAAAACAAATTTTAGCCCTTCAAGGTCTCGAAACAAAAGGGGAAGAAAGAAAGAAAGAAAAGACAGATAACGAATGTATAAAAAATTGACAGGGGTAAGGAGACGAACACGGAGTCCGGCACTAGGCATAGAATCTTCGGAGTCTTGCTGCGTTCCATGGATTTGGCTCGAGGCGGTTGTCTGATGCATCCCGCAGACGGTACGCTCCGCCGGTTAAGACCTGGTGAATAATGAAGGGACCCTCCCATTTGGGCTTGAGCTTGTTCTTTTTGTTTTCCGGTAGGCGTAGAACGATTTCGCCAACGTTATAAGTTTTGGCCCGTACTTCTCTGCTTTGGTATCTTCTAGCCTGTTGCTGGTAGAATGCGGAAGAGCTTTTGCCACGTCACGCTCCTCCTCGAGGGCATCCAAATTGTCCTGCCGATCGAGCTCGGCCTCTCTCTCTTCATACATGCGCACTCGAGGTGAGTCATGAATTATATCGCAGGGCAGAACCGCCTCTGCGCCGTACACCATAAAGAACGGTGTGTATCCGGTAGTGCGATTCGGCGTGGTCCACAGCCCCCAGAGTACGGAGTAGAGCTCCTCTACCCAGTGCATGTTAGATTCCTTTAAGGACCGCACTAATCTGGGTTTGATGCCGCTCATGATAAGACCATTTGCTCGTTCGACTTGACCGTTAGTTTGTGGATGATAGACAGAAGCGTAATCGAGCTTGATGCCCATGTTGCTGCACCATATTTTCACCTCATCGGCAGTGAAGTTCGTGCCGTTGTCAGTGATGATGCTATGGGGGACACCATAACGGTGTACAACCCCGGATATAAAGTCTATCATTGGTCCAGATTCGGCCGTTTTAACAGGTTTGGCTTCTATCCATTTGGTGAATTTATCCACCATTACCAGTAAGTATTTTTTCTTATGGGTTCCCCCTTTAAGGGGTCCAACCATGTCCAGCCCCCAGACCGCAAAAGGCTAGGTAATGGGGATTGTTTATAGGGCGACGGGTGGCATATGGCTTTGGTTTTCAAAGAGCTGGCAACCGACGTAGCTTGGACCAAGTCCTGTGCGTCTGCTCGGGCCATCGGCCAATAAAATCCTGTACGGAAGGCCTTACTTACGAGGGCCCGGGCTGCGGCGTGGTGGCCACCGAGTCCGGCATGAATTTCTGCCACAAGCTTCCGCCCTTCCTCTTCGGAGATGAACCTTTGAAGGACTCCGGTAGTGCTTTTCTTATAGAGCTCTCCCTCGTGGACCTTGTAGGCTTTAGATCGTCGTACAATGCAGCGTGCCTCATTTTGGTCCTTGGGAAGTTCCTGCCTGGTTAGGTAGGCCAGGAATGGTTCAGTCCATGGGGCGATGACGGCCATTATTACGTGGGCTGAAGGTGTTATTTCAGTGGCGGAGCCGCCGATTATGTCAGAGTGTTTGGCATCTGGCGTTGTAGCCGGGTCCGGACTGTTGTTGCTTGTTTCCCCTTCCCATGCCACGGATGGCTTAAACAACCTTTCCAAGAATATGTTGGGTGGGACCGGATCGCGCTTAGCGCCGATACGGGCAAGGACGTCCGCCGCTTGATTGTTCTCCGGAGCTACATGGTGGAATTCGAGTCCCTCGAACTGAGCTGACATCTTGAGTACGGCATTGCGATAAGCCGCCATTTTCGGATCTTTAGTGTCGAAGTCTCTGCTTATTTGGGATATTGCGAGGTTCGAATCCCCGCGCACCTCCAGTCATTGAATGCCCATGGAGACTGCCATCTGGAGACCATGTAACAGGGCCTCGTATTCGGTGGCATTGTTGGAGCCTGTATTCAGTATTTGGAGTACATATTGGACTGTATCTCCGGTAGGGGACGTCAAGATGACGCCAGCCCCCAGACCGGCCAATATTTTAGAGCCGTCAAAGTGCATAATCCAATTGGAGTATGCGCCGTATTCCTTAGGGAGTTCGGCTTCTGTCCATTCGGCGACAAAATCGGCCAATACCTGCGAATTAATAGCTCATCGAGGTTTATATGTTATGTCGAACGGGAGGAGCTCTATGGCCCATTTGGCAATCCGGCCTGTGGAGTCGCGGTTGTTTATTATGTCGTTCAGTGGCACTTCAGAGGCCACTGTGATTGAACACTCTTGAAAGTAGTGTCGTAGTTTTCGGGATGCCATGAATACCGCATACGCTATCTTTTGATAATGCGGGTACCGTGATTTGCATGGGATGAGGACAGTGGATACATAATATATCGGCCTTTGAAGGGGGGGATTTATGTCTGTCTGTTTCTCGTTCGACGAAGAGTGCTGCGCTTACGACTTGATGAATCGCTGCTATATATAGCAGCATCGGTTCGCCGATGTTTGGCGCGGCCAGGATTGGGTTGGTGGCCAGTATGGCTTTTATTTCTTCCAGCCCGCCTGTGGCAGCATCCGTCCACTCAAAGTGTTCGGTGCGCCGAAGAAGGCGATAAAGGGGTAGTGCCTTTTCTCCTAATCGGGAGATGAAGCGACTTAAGGCCGCAATGCATCCAGTTAACTTCTGGATTTGCTTGAGGTCTGTTGGGATGGCCATTTGTGGCAGGGCTCGGATTTTAGCCGGGTTCGCTTCAATCCCTCTACCGGAGACGATGAAGCCCAGGAGCTTTCCGGCGGGCACGCCGAAAACGCATTTTTCCGGATTGAGCTTGATGTCGTATGTTCGGAGGTTGTTGAACGTGAGCCTCAAGTCGTCTATTAAAGAGTCGACGTGTCTGGTTTTGACGACCACATCGTCTATGTATGCTTCCATTGTTTTGCCGATTTGCTTTTCCAGGCATGTCTGAATCATGCGTTGATACGTTGCACCGGCGTTCTTAAGCCCGAAAGGCATTGTGTTGAAACAGAAGGGGCCGTATGGCGTGATAAACGCCGTTGCGGCTTGGTCGGACTCGGCCATCTTGATTTGGTGGTAGCCGGAGTATGCATCGAGGAAGCACAATGATTCGTGTCCCGCGGTGGCGTCGATAATTTGATCGATGCGGGGGAGGGGGAAGGGATCCTTTGGGCAAGCTTTATTGAGGTCTTTGAAGTCGACACATAAGCGCCAGGATTTGTCCTTCTTTGGTACCATCACCAGGTTTGCTAGCCAGTCCGGGTGTTTTATTTCTCGGATGAATCCGGCCTCCAATAACTTGGCTAGCTCCTTGCCCATAGCTTGTCGCTTAGGTTCGTGAGAAGCAATCAAGAGTCTGCTTGACCGGCTTGAACTCTTTTAGAATGTTAAGGCTATGCTCGGCCAACTTGCGTGGGATTCCTGGCATATCTGATGGGTGCCAGGAAAATATATCCCAGTTCTCACCCAGGAACTCCCGTAGTGCGGCGTCCACATCGGGGTTTAACTGTGCCCCAATTGAGGCTGTTTTTGTAGGGTCTGTTGGGTGGACTTGGAGTTTGACTATTTCGTCCGTTGGTTTAAAAGAGGTGGACTTGGATCTCTTGTCGAGTATCATGTCGTCCCTGTCCACGGTCGAGCGTAGCGCGGTTAACTCCTCTGCCACTAGGGCTTCGGATAGTGCCTCGAGGGCTAGTGCAGCTGTTTTGTTTTTGGCGCGGAGCGCTATGTCCGGATCACTAGCTAGAGTGATGATTCCATTGGGCCCAGGCATTTTGAGCTTCATGTACCCGTAATGGGGTATAGCTTGGAAGATCGTAAATGCCTCCCGCCCTAGAAGGGCATGGTATCCGCTACTGAACGGGGCCACTTGGAATGTTATTTCTTCGGACCTGTAATTCTGCGGTGTGCCGAATACCACGTCTAGTGTGATTTTCCCAGCGCAACGTGCCTCCCTACTGGGGATGATTCCTCTAAAGGTTGTGCTGCTTTGCTCAACGCGGTTCCATTCTATTTCCGTTTTGTGAAGAGTTTCCTCGTAAATGAGGTTTAATCCGCTGCCGCCGTCCATGAGCACTTTAGTGAGCCGAAAGCCGTCCACAATTGGACTAAGGACTAGTGCGGCTGGTGCTCGGGCTGTTCGGCATTTGGGTTCGTCACTGGAATTGAAGGTGATAGACGTGTCGCTCCATGGATTTATTGCTGCCACCTGGCAGATCTCGGCAAGGCTGCGGAGTGCTCGCTTGCGCCTATTTTTTGAGGCGAATGTCTCGAAGACTGTTAAGACCGTATTGTAATTCACGGGATGTTGCTCTGCGGTGTTTTAAATGAGGAGATCCTCACCGCTCTTAGCAACCTGCGGAGTACCCAACATGCTCTAAGGCTGTGTGTTGGTGTGGTATCCATCTTTGTGAATTTTGCAGGGTCCGTTAAGCCATCCCTCCAATACGGTTCTGTGCCCTCTAGTGGGCTTTTGCTTTTTTGTGATTGAATCGGGTGACTTACGGGGGTGCACCCTTTTGGTTCGGACTGGGTATTTAGCCAAAGCCAGATTGTCCCAAAATTCTGTTTCGGTTTTCTAGGCGCTCTCCATCGCACAGTATTTCCGTACTACGGCTGCCAAGTCAGTGAAGTGTGCTATGTTGCGGCGGCTTATGGCGTTAAGGATTCCCTTGTCCGTGCAATTATTGCAGAAGAATGAAATTGCGTCTTCCTCTCGACAGTCCTTGACCTTGTTCATTACAAGGAGGAATCTGGCCCAATAATGATGTACTATTTCCTGGGGCTCTTGTCTAATGTGGGAGAGATCGCTTGTATCTGGGTGGGTGGGCGGTGTCGGTGTCAAAACCGGCGGATCTCGGGTAGGGGGTCCCAAACTGTGTGTCTAAGGCGGATGGTAATAGGAGACAGGGACACGATGTTTACCCAGGTTCGGGCCCTCTCTATGGAGGTAATACCCTACTTCCTGCTTGATTGATCTTGATGATATGAGTATTACAAGAGTTGATCTACCACGAGATCGTAGAGGCTAAACCCTAGAAGCTAGCCTATGGTATGATTGTTGTTCTTTTTTGTATCTATCGACTAGCCTGGCCTCGGTTTATATAATGCACCAGAGGCCTAGGATAACAAGAGTCCTAGCCGAATACGCCGGTGGGGGAGGAGTCCTTGTCTTGATCGCCAAGTCTTGCGGAATCTTCCTTGTATGTGGCAGCTGTCCGGACTGGCCCATGAGTATACGACCATGGGGATCCTCGGCCCAATCCAACTGATCGGGAGACGACGTGGTGAGTACCCCCTAGTCCAGGACACCGTCAGTAGCCCCCTGAACCGGTCTTCAAGTTGGGGACGCTCCTCGATTCTTTCGAACTGTTCTTCATCTTCGGTCGTCGGTCTTGAAAACTGGTTCAACAAATCTTCTCATCTTCGATCTTGAGGATCGCCGAAATGCATTCGACGAGTTACACGTCGGGTATCCGAGGAGCCCCTTTAAGTTTCCGGCCTTTATCAATGCCTTGTTATTTTTATGCCACACCTCGAGTTTGAAGTTGTTCCCGGGCGGCAACGTCCTCTTGCGTCCGAGCTCCAACGCCGGACTGCATTTGAGGTATCTTTTGCAGCTGAGCACCAATGCCGGACTGCTTTCCAGCTCTAACGCCGGACGATGTATCCGAGCTCCAACGCCGGACTGTATCCGAGCTCCAACGCCGGACTATGTATCCGAGCTCCAACGCCGGACTGTATCCGACGTGTCGTAAATCACCTTGGTTCAAAGAAGTTTGAAGGAGTTTAGCCGAGCTTACTGCCGGAAAGGCCCTCTCTGGAGCCAGCCACTAGCGTCCGAGCTTTATGTCGGATCGCTTCGAGGTGGTGCACCACCCGAATGTGGGCCGATTTTTGCCAATATTTTGATTGATGCAATTTATTCTCTGCCGAGATACATAGCCAAGTAGCCCTCAAGGTGGGTATCGGTCTAAAACCCGAGATGCACATGAAGGATGACATAAGACCGTTGATCCTCAGAGTCACCGAGACTCAAAGTTGATTTGCAAAATCGGTCCGAGGATCAAGTCCTAGCTCGGCAGAATACTTGGGACACAAAAGAGGCATGCTCGGTCCTTAAGACTCAGGTTGGGTGCGGCCGACCAACCCGAGGATCAAAATCTCCTCGAGACTATTGCACTTAAAATTTTCTGCATAGAACAGGCAATGCAAGAGCCCCGAGACACCGGTCGGGTGGCAACACCAGATCGAGGATTGATGTGCCCCTTTAATATTTGTAAATAATAAGCCCGAAGCCCAGTAGCCCCCGAGCCTAAATGCGGGCACGGGTGGCCGAATTAAGGATCGATATCCATAGTAAAATCACAAATTATGTGTAATGACTCAATGTATCCAAGTACTTTATGCCTTTAATGCTCGTATCCGCATTGTACAAAACTTTGTTGACCGACCATCGGCTTCAACCTCCTCGGCCAGTAGCCGAGGAGTGCTTGTCCTACTTTATAAAGCCTTTATGAGGGCAAAGATTTATGACAAACAAGGCAATCTGGTCATACGGTTTTATAAACAAAGGTACGCAGAGAGATATCTTATATTACTGTTTAATGTAAGAAATGTCTTCCGAAGAAAATAGTCCCGCTATCGGTTCCTTTCTTTGGGTTTTCATGCTAAGCATGATCATGAAACCTCAGCTCCAATGTAAGAGCAAAATATTGAGGATTTAGTTTGGGAGGCCAGTTACTAGCCCCGGTAGTGTTCAGCGACAGTCGAGGTCAAGCCGGAAACACTTCGGCCAATGTTATGAATGGCCCGTCATTTAATATAGTCATCGGATCGCTGACCAGTTTACACCTATTGTGACAGTCAGTTTTCGGCTTTCTCCACTGAGGTGCTTGACCATGCGAGCTGGAAGCACAATCGCAGTGGTTCTCCCTTTGCACACCTAGCCGAAGAAAGCGGAACGTAGGAGGCAAGCGCGAGAGCCGGTCAACCCAACTATTGACCGAAGACACAATTCGAAACTGATGCATACATACCAATATCCGAGAATGTTTTTGCGAATCTCTAAAGGTGTTCGGCGTTGCACTGCGAGACTTGTGCTGAAAACACACAAATAGTTAAAAAGTGTCAAAAGCTTGGAAAACCAAAAACGTCAAGAAAACATGACGTCCGAACAAGATCAAGTGTTCGGTGCCAATCCAAAATTGGACTTTAGAAAAAAGTGCTTCTGCCGTGCTTTAACATGACACATCCTATCTAAAGACTTCAAGCGGGTCAGCCTACGGCTTCAGTTTCCCATCCCGAAGGCGGAGTACTTCTCATTAGGCCAGTTTAGAAATCTAAACTCTAGCGGTTTTGAGAGAGAAATTAGGCTCCACGGCTAGTGACCGCACACTCGTGTCGAGAAAAGGAGTGATAAATAATAATAAAAACTCTGCAACGACTAAGAAGAAAAACACTTATTATAAAACGGCTCAAATAAACATAAGAGCCCCCAAGTGACTTGGGTAAAAGAATGATTCTATGTACCGAAGTACTTATATCATATCTATGTTCAACCGAACTTTAAACACGTCTTGACCGACCGTCGGCTTCTCCCTCTTTGGTCAAGGACCGAAAAGTGTTATGTACTCCATCTGTCGAGAATGTCGACGGTGTTTCCAATAACCAGGCAATCAGGTCATAAGGCTGTAATGCATAAAGCGCTCAGGATCTTATGCTATATTATCGATAAAGTGTAAGAAGCATCTTCAAAGAAAATAGTACCCCACCGATACCTTTCTTCATGCTCATTGTTAATATGAGACTTGTGCAATAGATTTTTTGTACTCATGAGTTCCGTTGTGTCCCGACCATTATTGAAAACAGTAAGAGCGCTAGCTGTGGGCTGCACCCAGTCTGAGGTCCGGCTCGGGTGACCCGATCGTGACAATCGCAGAGGTGCTCCCTTTACTCCCTAGCCGAACAATCTGGAACGTAGGGGTAAACACAGGAGCGAGGCAAGCCAGCTTGCAAATCACTTAAGTCAATATGGTGCATATTGTGGCGTAATACACGAACAAGGAACGAAGCCGTACAAGTATAATCATGTGCAAGAGGAAAAAGCTTCATGAAGGAAGCCCCCAAGTAAACGGGGTATTTGAATTTGCGCGTCACAAACAAAGTTTGGACAAGGAAAAATTTTACAAGCAACTTTTTCCCAAAAAAGTATAACGCTTGGTCGAGCCGAACACAAGTTAAAAATTTAAAACTTTGAGCATGAAGGCAACTTAGCTGGTTAATGTGTTCGGTATTGACGACGCTGTCCGAGCTTGATGCGGACAAGGTTCCATCCCCAAGCCGATCCCGAGGTGGCGGAGCAAAGAGCTCGGCACTCCAGTGGTGACATAGCACGGTCCATGCAGGACGGCAGAGTGATGCCAAGTCCTCTGCATGGGGTAATGAAGTGTTGACGAAGCCCCCGTCCGTACCGAGGCGACGCCAAAGGATATAGTCCGGCTGGATCATTTTCCTGTGCACAAAAAATAGTGCAGACCGGGGATAATAGTAATAATAAGAATTAAAAAAATGTTGCATAATAAATAATTTTTGCAAAGTGAGTAATAAAAGAAATATGGCCTGGCGCCGAAGTCAATGTCGATGCAGATCGTGACGTGGTCGATGCCGGCTTGATGAAGCGATCGTGCGGCGATGCCGGTATGCCCGCTCCGTGTAATCCGTAGGGCGGCGATGTTGGTGATGATTTATCCTTCGCGATGCCGAACTCTTGTTTGGCTTGCCGAGACGATGATCCGAAGAAGTTGAGCTCGGCTCAACAAAGTGACGACGTGTCTAGCGCAGGTCGGCAGCCGTGGAGCAATATTGCCGGACTGGTTTAACACCAGCATGATATTGAAGATCGTGTTCAAAAGATTTTAAACTTAGTGGAATGTGTTCGGGAACGAAACACAGTACCCCATACAAAACTTTCTTCAAAAAGGATGTCCGAAATCCCGTTCATAAAAAAGACGAACTCAGATCGGATTCGTTTTCGCGCAGAAAACAGATCCGAAAAGTGATGCACTAATCGGAAGGTTCCCGGAGTTTGGACGGTCGGATCGAGCTGAAATTTTGAGGGGTGTTAGATATAGGAATTCCTCAGCCGATCAACAGTTGGATCTTCCAAAGGATGTCCGAGCTAGAAGCTGGACACCACGCCCTAAACTCGTCCGGATTCTCGTCCAGATTCAATGCGACTCCGGTATATCGGAGATTGCCAGAGATTCCTCCATCGGAACTTGACAAAATTTTCCAGGGTTGTTGTAGACTTAGTTCCGCACAATTCCACCGAAGCAATCGTTAAAACGACACTTGAGAAGGCGGTGGTGGCGGACACACGTCCGCTATCCAGAAAAACAGTACGGTCGCCCGAGGGCAATGTTGACGTTGAGCCCCCGGGCTCCCTGGATGATTGCTCCATGATCTTGATAGAGATCGGAGTTGATGTTGATGAAGGCCCTCATCCGAACATGACGATCGGAGGTAGGCGCAGTCCTTGGTCGAACCAAGGTGACCAGTCGAGCTGGTGACGAAGATGCCGAAGTCGAAGTTGATCTGCAGGCGAGCCATCGACCTTTTGCCGAACACGCAGCGGAACTCTCAATGAAAGCACCAATGTCGGTGTCAAAACCGGCGGATCTCGGGTAGGGGGTCCCGAACTGTGCGTCTAAGGCGGATGGTAACAGGAGACAGGGGACAAGATGTTTACCCAGGTTCGGGCCCTCTCTATGGAGGTAATACCCTACTTCCTGCTTGATTGATCTTGATGATATGAGTATTACAAGAGTTGATCTACCACGAGATCGTAGAGGCTAAACCCTAGAAGCTAGCCTATGGTATGATTGTTGTTCTTTTTTGTATCTATCGACTAGCCTGGCCTTGGTTTATATAATGCACCAGAGGCCTAGGATAACAAGAGTCCTAGCCAAATACGCCGGTGGGGGAGGAGTCCTTGTCTTGATCGCCAAGTCTTGCGGAACCTTCCTTGTATGCGGCAGCTGTCCGGACTGGCCCATGAGTATACGGCCATGGGGATCCTCAGCCCAATCCAACTGATCGGGAGACGACGTGGTGAGTACCCCCTAGTCCAGGACACCGCCAGGCGGATTTAAGTCCGAACCTTGACCCGATCTGCGACCGGGGGGCGTGGGAGTTTCCGATCTTGGAGGTTCGGGCTCCGGGATGTCGCCCGATAGGTCTGGCCCACTGCCTGATTCTACGTTCAAGGCTTGGGGGATGTCCTTTCGTGTACAGGTATCCGGCTCGGAGAGCTCTGGAATCCGGACATAGCTTGTCCTCAAGATTGAGGGAAAATTACCGCATTGTTCCTCCACCACCGCTATCTGATGGGTGACCGGCGGAGAGTTAATATCCCTTTGGTCGGGTTTAAGCCCGATCCGGTCATAGTATGTAGCTACTCCCAAAACGGCGATGCGGTCCAAGAGCTCGTTTAGGGAAGAGAGCTACATCGGATCCATCTGCTCGGCAAGTTCCGAGCCGACGTGGAGGCTATTTTCGATGACCCGAGAAGTCATCGTCGGCACATCAGCCGAACGGGCAGTCATGATGAACTCGCCTAGCCGGAGAGTCTGGCCGACAGCCAGGGCTCCTTCAGAGGTGACGCTGTCCTTGACAACGAGACGGGACATCCTTCCTTATGGCTACATCACAGTGGAACTCTCAATGAAAGCACCAATGTCGGTGTCAAAACCGGCAGATCTCGGGTAGGGGGTCCCGAACTGTGCGTCTAAGGCGGATGGTAACAGGAGGCAAGGGACACAATGTTTACCCAGGTTCGGGCCCTCTCTATGGAGGTAATACCCTACTTCCTGCTTGATTGGTCTTGATGAATATGAGTATTACAAGAGTTGATCTACCACGAGATCGTAGAGGCTAAACACTAGAAGCTAGCCTATGGTATGATTGTTGTCGTCCTACGGACTAAACCCTCCGGTTTATATAGACACCGGAGGGGGCTAGGGTTACAGAGAGTCGGTTACAACAGAAGGAGATATACAAATACGTATCGCCAAGCATTCCTTCCACGCCAAGAGAGTCCCATCCGGACACGAGACGAAGTCTTCAATCTTGTATCTTCATAGTCCAACAGTCCAGCCAAAGGATATAGTCCGGCTGTCCGGATACCCCTTAATCCAAGACTCCCTCAGTGGCCTCGGCAACGCTTCTAGGGTTTGGATCAATTTCTAGGGTTTGGGTGTCCTTGAGAGTTGATTGAGCGAGAGGGGGTTGATTGACGTCCCCCTCAAGACCCCTCGGCGATACTCGACCCTCAACCCTCGACCCCTCGACAACCCTCGACCCTCAAACCCTCGGCGACCCTCGACCCTCTACCCTAGTTCCCGGCACTCGACCGCTCGGCAATCCTCGACACCATCGTTCCCGATAAAAATTAAGGAGAGGAAGACGAAGAAGATAAAAAAGAGGAGGAGAAGAAGAAGGAATAGAGGAGAAGAAGAAAAATTAGAAGAAGAGAAAAAAGGAGAAGAAGAAGGAATAGAGGAGAAGAAGAAAAATTAGAAGAAGAGAAAAAAGGAGAAGAAGAAGGAATAGAGGAGAAGAAGATAAAATAGAATAATATATTCTATTTTTCTTCTTCTCCTCTATTCCTTCTTCTTCTCCTCTGTTTTTTCTTCTTCTTCCTCTTCTTCTCTTCTTCTTCTCCTTCTACCTCTTCTTATTTTTTTCTCCTCTTGTTCCTCGGCGACCCTCGACCCCTCGGCGATCCTCGACCCTCGACCCCTCGATGAGCCTCGACCCCCTCATGTCATGTCCGACGTCCCCCCACATGTCATGTCCTACGCCCCCCTCATGTCATGTCCGACGTCCCCCTCATGTCGATGTTATTGGGGAGGGGGTTGACGACAACGACTGTCAGGACCCCGATTCCAAGTCACATCTACCTAGCCGGTAACACCTCATATCACTTTGCGGCCTCACGCACGGTATTCCCACGGGTGTCGCTTTACCATGGCCCGGGACCGTTTGCGCCTTTTGGCTCACATATATGATAGTGTCGCTAGCATCCATATGACAGAGAACCGGGCCGACATGGCTAGTCGTGAACCCAAAGCAGCACTAACCCATGGGGACATGCATACATGAATCACATCGAGCATGTCGGTCAGCGACATGTGAATCCGGGCTGTAGCACTGGCTAACAGGACTCGGGAACCCGGGCTGTAGCGAGGCTAGGCAGGACTCCGGATGTCACCGCGTGACATTTCCCGAAGGGACGGAACCACGAAGTGAAACACATGCCGGCGGTCAGTGTCCAGAGCGATAATCTTTGGGCTAGCAGGACTCGGTGAACCTGTCAGAAGCGGACTACTATCGCTCGAGGAAGCACTAGACTACATTTCCCCATATGAGAGGCTGCCAAGGATAAACAACTAGATTGTCGGATCCCACACATACCAAGCATTTCAAACATACACACAATATGCTCAATATGTGTAAATACAACATGGCATCACAACATAACTCTACGACTCAAATATTTATTCATTAGGCTCCGAGGAGCGAGATATTACAAACATGGGTCTCATGACCCAACATATAGAGCATACAAGCAACAGGCACAAGCGGAAGCTTAACATGTCTGAGTACAGATATCTACAAATGAAAAAGGCTGAGAAGCCTGACTATCTACCAGATCCTGCCGAGGCACAAGATCGTAGCTGAGGTATCAAGCTAAACGTCGAAGTCCACGTGGAACTACTAGCGAGACTGGCGTCTCTCTACAAAACATAAAATAAGCAAACGTGAGTACAAATGTACTCAGCAATACTTACATCAGAACTAACTACATATGCATCATTATCAACAAAAGGGGTGGTGGAGTTTGACTGCAGCAAGCCAGCTTTGACTCGGTGGCTATCCTGAACTACGACAGCAAGTAACTCTTTTGAGGTGGCGCTACGAGTCCACATATTCACCATATCAATACACCACTATGGACCCGCTCCCGTCTCCCTCACGAGAACGCCATCCATAACACTCACGCTTATCTTGCGCATTTTAGAGTATCCACTTTCACTTGTCTATGAACTGATATAGGCAACCCAAAAGTCCTTTTCCGCGGACACGGCTATTCGAATAGATCATTTATAACCCTGGAGGGGTGTACTTCTTCACACACGCTCTCACCACTTACCGCTGTTTACACGACATGTACTCGGCAACCTTCAAGCGGAAGCCCAACGTGGGTGTCGGCCACGGCCTACCTAAACACTCAAGTCCCTAGTCCGGGTTTATCGCCTATTCGGGTTCCATCCGCAGGGAGTTCGCCGAGGTTTCCACTAACGGCCCCGAACGATGTGTGCAGGTTCGAGATACCAAACGGGCATTCGGTACACGGGCCACGGTGTATCTACCGCATCATAGCCCACCCCTAGGGTCAGCGCCTTCATACGGCCTCCAACACATATCCTACAAACACCAGAAACTAGTTGCAACTCCTGGACAGGGAACAAGGGTGGTTAAGAAGCCGAGAGGGTCCATTGGTTTCGGGCCCAATGCGTGGTAGTAACTGTTTCATGTTTCACAAACACATAACTCCGTTCCTGAGGACGGCTGCAATGAGACAACCCACCATGTACTCCTACATGGCCTCTCACCGCTACCTTTACCAAATCGTGTTCACACACTTAGCTCACACACAGTAGGACATGTTCACACACCATTTCAATTCATTCTCGATGAATCAGACCTGACTCAACTCTAAGCAGTAGCAGGCATGAAAAACAAGCATGAATGAGTAGGCACAACAGGGCTCAAACAACTCCTACTCATGCTAGTGGGTTTCATCTAATTACTGTGGAATGACAGTCATGCAGAGGATAAAGGGGTTCAGCTACATGACAAGTAACACATGAGTCGTTGTTGTCCTAATGCAGTAAAATAGAGCAGGAGCGAGAGAGTGGGATTATATCAGAATGAACAAGGGGGTTTTGCTTGCCTGGCACTTCTGAAGATATTATAGTTGTTCCTCGGTGTCATCGAACTCATCGTCAGAACCACGTGTATCGAGAGGGGACAAAGACCGGCAACTGAGAAAGAACACAATCAATGCAATGCCACTATATGATGCATGATCATGACATGGCAATATGCTGTGATTTGGGCTATTGCAACAACAAGTCATTTTGATTGAAGTGGAATTCAAAACTACATCAAATCCCAACTCCAAAACTATTATCAAAGTTGTCCTATTCATGTTTCATCCTAAACAGTGAAGTTAACTTGAGCAAACATGCATGAAAATGGTACAGATGGATAGATTGGATTTTTCTGATAATTTTTCATATATAAATTATTTCAAGCTGAGCTACGGTTGAATTACTATGAATTTTAGAAGTTTAGGATATTTTACGGAATTTCCTGAATTAAAATAAATCGAGAAAAGAGTTATTGTGCCAAAGATTAGGTCATCTTGACCTCGGCCGGGTCAACAGGCAGGTCCAGGTCAGATCTGACCAGTGGGGTCCACTGGTCAGTAGTTAGTTAACTAACTAAAGTTAGTTTGTGCTAAGCTAATACTAATCCTAGTTTAGTTAGTGGCCTGGGGCCCTCATGTCAGTGAGTCAGGGGGAAAGTCAAACCCTGGTCAAACGGGGTCAAACCCGCCGGACCAGGTCAACGGCTCGTCGCCAGCGATAGCGAGAGGCAGCGGAGGCTGCGGATTGGGTCTTGGCGACCAAACCAGCAGCGGAGGCCATCTACGTGTGAGGAGGCTCGGCCGCATCGACTAGTGCCATTGGTTTCACCGGAGGTGGCCTAGAACGACGCAAGCGGCGCCCACTTGGGCGGCGGCGGCCGAGTTCAGCGGGAGGAGAAGGAGCTACGGTGCACGGCAGGGCCGGTGTTGGTCGTGTTCGGCTCCTGGGAACTCGGTGAGCTCGGTGGCACGCTCAAAAACGGGCGGGGGCTACTGTGGCCACGGCAACGACATGGCATGGCGGCGACAAGCTCGGCCGTGGTCGGAGGACGGGGCTAGGGGATGGGAATGGAGGGGCGAGCAAGGGGGGAGGAGCAGGAGCTCACAGGGATGCGGTAGGGTAGGTGAGCGGCCTCAGAGACGCTCTGGACGAGGCGGATCGACGGGGTCAATCTCCGGGCACTGGAGATGAAGACGACGATGCTCCAGCCGACTGGGGCATCCTCTGGTCGCGTGCGTTGGTTGTGTGGCTCCACGGGGTCGTGGCGGAGCTTAGGGATGCGGAGAGAGAGCGAGGGAGTGGCTGCGGCCGTGGTGGAGCTCGTCGGTGGCGGCTCCGTTCGGGTCCGAGTGCGGGCGAGAGGGAGAGCAGGAGGGAAGGGATGAGCACGGAGGGAGTCGAGAGAGGCCTGAGGGGTGCGTGGCATCCGTGGCGGCGTCGGGGAGGCAGCAGGCACGCAGGAGGTGGCCTTGGCGGCGTCAGACCTGTGACTGCTTCTCCTCTGGCGGGGAGGAAGAAGACAGCCCGCCTCGTGGGCTGGGCACATGGCTGGGCTGCCAATTTGGGCCGCCAGTGGCTGGCAGAGTAAGTGGCCCAGGTGAGCCTCTCTCTCTTCTGTTTTTTCTTTTCTATTTTTGTAGTTTGTTTTGATCCGGTATAAAAAACCTGAACAATTTTATAAATCCTGAAAATATTCATGAGCACTTTCTGAATTATTTCAGTGGCCCACAAATACTTCCAACATTATTTGAGCATTTAAATTATTTATAGTGTTTAAATGCCCAAAGTCAAATAGTTTAAGATTTAATTCAAAACTCCAGGAATGACCTATAAAATATGTTCATCATTTTTGGAAGAGGTTTTCACCTTTATCATAAGTCATGAACATTTCCAAAGGGCATTACGGGTCATTGAGAAAATATTTTATTTGGACCTAGTTTGATTTGATCTGGTGC
Organism: Aegilops bicornis; assembly: GCA_021605145.1. Taxonomy (NCBI): domain Eukaryota; kingdom Viridiplantae; phylum Streptophyta; class Magnoliopsida; order Poales; family Poaceae; genus Aegilops; species Aegilops bicornis. Next base: position 562,724,983 of record CM038669.1, on the reverse strand, counting down.
TAGGGTTTGGATCAATCCCCATTTCAAGTTTCTTGAAATTTAAACATGATGCATGGATGCAATGCAACTAATTACAACCAACTCTGGGTTGTGACAACTCACCCCCACTAAACAAGAATCTCGTCCGAGATTCAAGACGTGAGGTAAGAAGACAGAGGGCACAAACTAACACGGTCTTCACGATCCAAATGTCTTTCTCGAGGATGTTGGTTCATTGCATCACCTTGATCTCGACTTCTTGCCTTGGGAACTACATCCAACATGGCAACAAGAAGAAAGGAGGGGATTTTAGAAGAATCGATCTTCTTGAGGTTCGAACAATTTAGGATCATCCTAATGATCACAAGATCAACTCACGGGATGAGACATAGAAACATCTCTGGAGCTGAGAAGTAAAGCATGCATCAGGAGCGACAGAAGAAGCAATTCGACGAGGGTTTCAAAGTAGCAAGGGAAATTGCCATGATTCCAAAACGGGGCACCTCAGGGGAGGTGACGCGAGGAACTATTCCCTTAAGTGGCAAAAAGAATTACTTTTGATTCAGAGATCATTGAAACTCTTCATACCAGCCTAAGGCAATTCACAACGATCGTTTGGCGGAGTGCAAAGGAATGGTACACCCGGACTAGAATGGATGATGTGGACTACCTTGTTGAAGACAACGCAATGGATGATTTTTGCTTATCATCGGAGGTGGAGGGGACCCATGGTAGGACCACTTTTGAGGATGATCCTGAACAAGAATTACTAAGAAGGCAGCCCATAGTGAAATGACACAAGGACGGTGCAAGCTGGGAACGAAATGTAACTGTTGGAATGTTCCAACCATCATATCTGCCTGAGATTCAGATCCGATTGGTGATAGGATACTTCGGACTCAGCATGTCCGAAAAGAAAGGTCGCAACACAAATCGACGAGATGACGCTATGAGATTCTCGGTATATGAACTACGATAGCAAGCTCCAAAACATGAGCTGGTTCTGCTACACACATGTGAACATGCTGTCCTAGACAAGCATTACCACCTAGTAGTCTTATAATAAAACACTACCGAGTTCAGGTTGGGAACCATCATGGATAACGAAGTCTTGTGCATTACCATGGATTAGCACTTAACTCCTTTTCCTAGAACAAGTCAATCAGTGGCTTAGTGTGCTATGGAATTCATATGGAATGAAGATGATCAGTCTATCAGACCATAGAATACTTCGCACGTGCATGACTGACTTGGGATGATTCCAAAGGAAACAAAACAAACCTTTCTCAAATTCATGGCGGCAACTTACACCTAAAGCACATGAATTAGAGGAAGTCACTTTTTCCATCAAGCATAAGCTTCATGAACGGAACACGAAGACATTGCTTATAAAGTTTCCAACACTAGGTTGATGTTCAACATGAATCACGGGGAGACAGAATCTTGGCGATGGGCTCAACAACAACTCATCGGAATTTCCATATCACTGGATTTCCACCATCATGTGAACACGGTAATAGCATTGGTCAGACCCAAAAGATATAATGGTGTATGCTCGAGGGATCAACCATGAGTAAGACAACACTACGAACATCGTTGGTTCTGATTTGATTTGATGATAGTCCATACTCAAATCAAGGGTTGGATAAGACAATAGCACTGACAACTGATCACGAGGATCAATCAACGAAGATATCATCTTTCTTCAACACACACACAAACAAGGATATCCCTTAGTGATGAACTAAGTCGGACAAGCTTTTATCTTCCAACTCTCCAAGTTATTGTTTAGCTCAACCAACTAGCTCAGGGGTATCCAACACAGATTCTTGGAGAATGGGTGGTTTAGAAGAAAACCAACATGATCACGAGCTCAACATAACAGTCAGGAAACAACCCGGTAACACTTCCAAGAAGATATTTGGAAAGTCACGAACCACCGGTATGTTACTAAGCTCGAGAACAACCTTGCTTTTGAGGGCAAGGCGATATGATCAAATGAGCGAGGACTTGACAAGATCCTAACTCATCAATCGAAGTGTGCACCGTAAATAAGGACTAGGTAGCACGATCAATCTTAGGATGATGATTTAATAACCAACACGCTAAGAATGAGGATATTGTCCATTAGCTACCAAGCAACGAGGTTGCTAGGAGTATCGATTTCACACATCACCGTTCACTTGTCGGCATTCCGTTACAACAATACGGGACCGAGGAATGAACGATGATGGCGAGAGTGTCACTGCATCAAGAATTCATAAGAGGTGGTGCGATTCTCATGACACTCTTGACATAAAGATGGTAACAGTCCAAGGTAGAACAGAACAAAAGCTGGATTGGCATTTTAATCTGTTGAATACAACTGCTTGACCCAATCCTAGATATGGACGAGGTACTGGAGTTTGTTTCTCCTAGTCATTCCGGATAGAATGGCTTGACGGACCACAAGAGTAAAAGGTCATCGATGAACACAAATGCACACATACTCTTGGTTATCAACTGATAGAGGAAGGTCGGAATACAACTAAAGAGAACAACCCAAAGGAACATATAATTTTCTGAGTTGTGGATGCACAGATTAGTATGTCGAGCAAAGCTCAACATTTCTTCCGGATAATCCATGCAGAGAAGGTAGAACTGGCGAGTCACAATATAGAATGGAGTACCCCTCAAGAGCACCCTGGTTGTGATCTTTTAATTCAAAGACTTCTGCCTTATTGGTTCATGGTATTCGAAAGAAAGAAATACCACGGACCTCGAGGACTAATGCAAAGGTTACTAATAACCTAAGGGAGCTAGCAATTACTATCAACATGAAGTAAGTAGGGTGAATCTTGGGTTCAAGAACCCAGGAATAGAATACCTACTACTAAATGGCATCACGGGATGCTATCGAAAATGATGGCCAGAATCATCACACGGTGAACACAAAACGTTGCTAGATTACTAGGTGACTCCCTAAAACACCTAGGGTCATAATAATAGTTCCAACTTATATGTCAAGGCAATAAATTACCTCAACGCACCGGTTAGTGTGCTTATTCTGACCAAAGGGACATCAAAATGAGAGGAAGGAATTTTGCAAATGCTTCATATTGTTTTAGAAACACAGGATGACTCGGACATCATAACGGCTGTAAATGCTCAAAAAGCTTTGAGACATCATGCAAAATGGTGGCATAGCCACTCAACAACATCATATCAAGGTTCCGAAATCAACAGTTAACATGCGGAAGTAGTAGAAACTGAACTAGGGCTTAAAACCAACAATCTTAAAGGTCTATGGACTAGTAACACGTCATCTTGATAGATAGATGAGAAGCCTAGTTCTTAATCCCCGTAGAAGAGAAGAGGATGACTTTCGGATCGTAAGTCCATGAGGTATAAGGAGTAAAAAGAGCCTTACGTTCCCTTCCACAATCAATTCCCTTACATAACTAAAGCATTTCTAGACACAACTTCGACCGGTTTGGCTTGGTAATCCTACATGCAGTCAGGCTCTGATACCAACGCTGTCAGGACCCCGATTCCAATTCACATCGACCTAGCCGGTAACACCTCATATCACTTTGCGGCCTCACGCACGGTATTCCCACGGGTGTCGCTTTACAATGGCCCGGGACCGTTTGCGCCTTTTGGCTCACGTATATGATAGTGTCGCTAGCATCCATATGACAGAGAACCCGGGCCGACATGGCTAGTCGTGAACCCAAAGCAGCACTAACCCATGGGGACAGGCATACATGAATCACATCGAGCATGTCGGTCAGTAGCGTGTGAATCCGAGCTGTAACCTTTGGGCTAACAGGACACCGGCAACCCGGGCTGTAGCAGCCAGGCAGGACTCGGATGTCACCGCGTGACATTTCCCGAAGGGACGGAACCACGAACGAAGTGAAACACATGCCGGCCGGTCGGTGTCCAGAAAGCGATGTCTTTGGGCTAGCGAGGACTAGTGAACTGGGCTGCCGGACTACTATCGCTCAGAAGCACTAGACTACATTTCCCCCATATGAGAGGCTGCCAAGGATAAACAACTAGATTGTCAGATCCCACACATACCAAGCATTTCAAACATACACACAATATGCTCAATATGTGTAAATAAAACATGGCATCACAACATAACTCTACGACTCAAATATTTATTCATTAGCCTCCGAGGAGCGAGATATTACAAACATGGGTCTCATGACCCAACATACAGAGCATACAAGCAACATGCACAAGCGGAAGCTTAACATGTCTGAGTACAGAGATCTACAAATGAAAAAGGCTGAGAAGCCTGACTATCTACCAGATCCTGCCGAGGCACAAGATCGTAGCTGAGGTATCAAGCTAAACGTCGAAGTCCACGTGGAACTACTAGCGAGACTGACGTCTCTCTACAAAACATAAAATAAGCAAACGTGAGTACAAATGTACTCAGCAAGACTTACATCAGAAGTAACTACATATGCATCATTATCAACAAAAGGGGTGGTGGAGTTTGACTGCAGCAAGCCAGCTTTGACTCGGTGGCTATCCTGAACTACAACTGCAAGTAACTCTTTTGAGGTGGCGCACACGAGTCCACATATTCACCATATCAATACACCACTATGGACCCGCTCCCGTCTCCCTACGAGAACGCCATCCATAGCACTCACGCTTATCTTGCGCATTTTAGAGTATCCACTTTCACTTGTCTATGAACTGATATAGGCAACCCAGAAGTCCTTTTCCGCGGACACGGCTACTCGTATAGATCATTTATAACCCTGGAGGGGTGTACTTCTTCACACACGCTGTCACCACTTACCGCCGTTTACACGACATGTACTCGGCAACCTTCAAGCGGAAGCCCAACGTGGGTGTCGGCCACGGCCTACCTAAACACTCAAGTCCCTAGTCCAGGTTTACCGCCTATTCGGGTTCCATCCGCAGGGAGTCCGGCCGAGGTTTCCACTAACGGCCCCGAACGATGTGTGCAGGGTTCCCGAGATACCAAACGGGCATTGGTGAGACCGGGCCATGGTGTATCTACCGCATCATAGCCCACCCCTAGGGTCAGCGCCTTCATACGACCTCCAACACATATCCTACAAACACCGAAACTAGTTGCAACTCTGGACAGGGAACAAGGGTGGTTAAGAAGCCGAGAGGGTCCATTGGTTTGGGCCCAATGCATGGTAGTAACTGTTTCATGGATCACAAACACAGAACTCCGTTCAGAGGGCGGCTGCAATGAGACAACCCACCATGTACTCCTACATGGCCTCTCACCGCTACCTTTACCAAATCGTGTTCACACACTTAGCTCACACACAAGAGGACATGTTCACACACCATTCCAATTCATTCCCGATGAATCGGACTGACTCAACTCTAAGCGATGGCAGGCATGACAAACAAGCATGAATGAGTAGGCTGGCAGGGGCTCAAACAACTCCTACTCATGCTAGTTGGTTTCATCTAATTACTGTGGAATGACAGGTCATGCAGAGGATAAAGGGGTCCAGCTACCGCAGCAAGTAACACATGAGTCGTTGTTGTCCTAATGCAGTAAAATAGAGCAGGAGCGAGAGAGTGGGATTATATCAGAATGAACAAGGGGGTTTTGCTTGCCTGGCACTTCTGAAGATATTATAGTTGTTCATCAGTGTCATCGAACTCATCGTCGGAACCATGTCTATCGAGAGGGGATAAACACCGGCAACTGAGAAAGAACACAATCAATGCAATGCCACAATATGATGCATGATCATGACATGGCAATATGCTGTGATTTGGGCTAATGCAACAGCAAGTCATTTTGATTGAAGTGGAATTCAAAACTACATCAAATCCCAACTCCAAAACTATTATCAAAGTTGTCCTATTCATGTTTCATCCTAAACAGTGAAGTTAACTTGATCAAACATGCATGAAAATGGTACAGATGGATAAATTGGATTTTTCTGATAATTTTTCATATATAAATTATTTCAATCTGAGCTACGGTTGAATTACTATGAATTTTAGAAGTTTAGGATATTTTCTGGAATTTCCTGAATTAAAATAAATCCAGAAAAAGAGTTATTGTGCCAGCATTAGGTCATGCTGACCTCAGCGGGTCAACAGGCGGGTCCAGGTCAGATCTGACCAGTGGGGTCCACTGGTCAGTAGTTAGTTAACTAACTAAAGTTAGTTGTGCTATGCTAATACTAATCCTAGTTTAGTTAGTGGCCTGGGGCACTCATGTCAATGAGTCAGGGGGAAAGTCAAACCCCGGTCAAACGGGGTCAAACCCGCTGGACCAGGTCAACGGCTTGTCGCCGGCGATGACAGAGACGGCGGAGGGCTGCGGGATTGCGTCTCCGGTGACCAAACCAACGGCGGAGGCCATCTACGTGACGAGGAGGCTCGGCCGCATCGACTAGTGCCATTGGTTTCGCCGGAGGTGGCCTAGAACAACGGCGGCGTCCACTTGGGCGGCGGCCGAAGTTCGGCGAGGAGGGGAGAAGGAGCTACGGTGCACGGCAGGGCCGGTGTTGGTCGTGTTCGGCTCTTGGAAGTTCGGTGAGCACGGAGGCACGCTCAAAAACGGGCGGGGGCGACTGTGGCCACGACAACGACATGGCACGGCGGCGGCAAGCTCGGCCGTGGTCGGAGGACGGGGCTAGGGGACGGAAATGGAGGGGCGAGCAAGGGGGGAGCAGGAGCTCACAGGGATGCGGCAGGGTAGGTCAGCGGCCTCGGAGACGCTCTGGACGAGGCGGATCGACGGGGTCGATCTCCGGGCACCGGAGATGAAGACGACGATGCTCCGGTCGACTGGGGCATCCTCTGGTCGCGTGCGTCGGGTGTGTGGCTCCACGGGGTCGTGGCGGAGCTTAGGGATGCGGAGAGAGAGCGAGGGAGTGGCTGCGGCCGTGGTGGAGCTCGTCGGTGGCGGCGGCTCCGTTCGGGTCCGAGGTGCGGAGCGAGAGGGAGAGCAGGAGGGAAGGGGATGAGCACGGGAGGGAGTCGAGAGAGGCCTGAGGGGGTGCGTGGCATCCGTGGCGGCGTCGGGGAGGCAGCAGGCAGGCAGGAGGTGGCCGGTGGCGTCAGACCGCATCGCTTCTCCTCCTGGCAGGAGGAAGAAGACAGCGCTGCCCCTGGTGGGCTGGGCCTGTTGGCTGGGCTGCCAGTTGGGCCGCCAGGTGGCCTGGCCAGGTAAGTGGCCCAGGTGAGCCTCTCTCTCTCTTCTGTTTTTGTTTTTCTATTTTTGTAGTTTGTTTCGATCCAGTTTTAAAAACCAGAACAATTTTATAAATCCTGAAAATATTCATGAGCACTTTCTGAATTATTTCAGTGGCCCACAAATACTTCCAACATTATTTGAGCATTTAAATTATTTATAGTGTTTAAATGCCCAAAGTCAAATAGTTTAAGATTTAATTCAAAACTCCAGGAATGACCTATAAAATATGTTCATCATTTTTGGAAGAGGTTTTCACCTTTATCATAAGTCATGAACATTTCCAAAGTGCATTCTGGGTCATTGAGAAAATATTTTATTTGGACCTAGTTTGATTTGTTCTGGTGCTAGGGTTTGGATCAATCCCCATTTCAAGTTTCCTGAAATTTAAACATGATGCATGGATGCAATGCAACTAATTACAACCAACTCTGGGGCTGTGACAACGACGCTCAGCCCCTCATCACATGTCCGACGTACCCCCTCATGTCATGTCAGACGTCGCCCCTCATTTTAGGAAAAAAACTACCTTAGAAAAAAGACTTGCTTCACCGCGGGTGCTCGGTGTGACGTGGACTCGGTGGAAAAACTTTATGAAAATACGGTGGATCGGTCCAAAAGTGCACATATACATCTCATACATGAACATATACACATGAAAATTTATCTATCTATCTATATCATCTCATACATGAACATATACATGAACACATACACATATACATGAAAAAACATATACTTATGTACATTAAAAAAACAGAGCACGCGCGGTGCTGTTGGCCGGCGACCATGGAGCAGCTGCGACGGAGAGCAGGGGACATGGGAAGGGGGGCTCACTGTGGGGGCGCACGACGATGGCATGATCGGCGACGAGGACGGCGGGCTTGAGGGAGGGGGGGGGGCGAGGGCGCGACGAGGACGGCGGGCTGGAGGCCGGCGACGAGGACGGTGCGCGGCGAGGGCGAGGGTGCAGGAGAGGGAGAGGGCGCGGCAGCGATGAGGACGGTGACGAGGACTGCGCGCGGCGAGGGCGAGGGCGATGACGGGTGCAGGCGACGGCGACGGCAATGGCGGGGGCGGCGGGCGGCGTCGGGCAGCCTGGTAGCATCAATGTTGTCGGCGTCGCCGGGGGCTAATGCGAGATGAGAACTGAAAATTCCTAAGTGTTATGTTATATACCCAGAGCATTGGTCCCAGTTCGTGGCACCAACCGGGACCAATGCCCCCCTTTAGTCCCGGTTGGTGCCAACAACCGGGACCAAAGGTCCCTGTTTCTCCCGGTTGGTGTCAACAACCGGGACCAAAGGTCCCTGTTTCCCGCCCTTTGGGCTGCTGAAAAGAGACCTTTGGTCCCAGTTGGTGGCACCAACCAGGACTAAAGGGGGACATTGGTCCCGGTTGGTGCCACGAACCGGGACCATAGGCACCCTTTCATCCCGGTTCGAGCCATGAACCAGGACCAATGGCCTTGTGCTGGAACTGGCGCGGGTGCGGTGGGATGTTTAGCCCGCCTTCCTAGCCGAGAGGCTTCGACAGTGGTTTATAAGCGCTGCTGCGCTGACCACTTCGAGCTCATCTCAAATGCAGGCTTATGTGCCTAAAGTCACTTTATCTGCATGTGGGGCTACTGGGCCTGAATCCTGGCCCATGGGTGGGTTTCTATTCGTATTCAGGCCGTGGTGGCCGAGTAGATGCCATTTTTTTCCAGTTTTTTTTGTTTTCTTTGTTGATTTATTTTTTTTATTTTGTTTCTACTTACAACAAAATACTTACTGTTTTTCAGTGATTCTTTTTTCTTTTAGGTAATAAAAATTAAAAACTTTCTGTTAGTGCCATTAGTTTTCCAATTTGAATAGTTTAAATTTGAATTCTTTGATTGTGTGAATCACTAGTTTGTGATTAACTTTACTATAAAAATAGATTTTGGAGTGATTCTTTTTTCTGTTATTTAATATTACTGTGTTTTATCATTATATTCAAAAATAGTTTTTGTCATGTTAGTTTCTAACAAAAAAACTTTATGATAATTCTTTTTGCTATTAAAGTTTCTAAAAAAAGTTCTTTATGAAAATTCTTTTTGCTTTTAATGTTTTGAACAGAAAATACTTTGATAATTTTAGTTGCATAAATTTTATATAATTTTAGTTTCAATAATACTAGAGGTTTATAAAAGCTTTTTAGTTGATTCCTTTTGCTATTAGAGTTTCATTAAAGTTTTCTAGTTCATTCTTTTTTCTATTAGAGTTTCACTAAAGTTTTCTAGTTCATTCTATTAGTTTATTATTTTGCTATTAGAGTTTCATAAAAGTTTTCCAGTTCATTCTTTTTTATATTAGTTCATTCTTTGAGCTAAATGACCCTGAAATTGAAAAGAACTTCAGATGAACTCTGATGAGGTTGAAAATTGGCATGGTATCATCATTTCACCCACATAGCATGTGCTAAAAAGTTGAGAGGGTCATGACAAAAATTGGATGCACTTCGTGTACAAAATGGACAATCTCTTTCGAAGTATCAGGGTTTCGGACGAAAACTCATCTGTTACAAAGGGATTTCATTTCTTTGAACTTATTTGAACTCCAGACTTTTTGTGTGTTCAAAATGAACCATTTAAACCACATCATCAATTTTCAACCCTTCTGACTTCATCTTTTATTTTTCATGCATTTACTGATTTTTTTAGCTAAATGACCCTGAAATTGAAAAACACTTCAAATGAACTCTGAAGAGGTTGAAAATTGGCATGATAACATCATTTCACCCACGTAGCATGTGCTAAAAAGTTGAGAGGGTTACGGCAAAAACTGGATGCACTCTGTGTACAAAATGGACAATCTCTTTCGAAGTATGAGGGTTTCGAACGAAAACTCATCTGTTACAAAGGGATTTCATTTCTTTGAACTTATTTGAACTCTAGACTTTTTGTGTGTTCAAAATGAACCATTCAAAGCCATGTCATCAATTTTCAACCCTTTTTGACTTCATCTGTCTTCACTTTTTCTTTGCTTGTGTCCTTTGCTTATTGCGCCATAACCATGGATATTCTTCATCGCTTAACAAGGTGCTTGGGTCAGCCTTGACTTTGAAGGGAGGAATTTCATGAAACTTTTCATAATATTCAGATATGTCTGTCTTGCCCTCCAATCCCATGATGTCTCTTTTTCCTGAAAAAACTATGTGGCGCTTTGGCTCATTGTATGATGTATTCGCTTCCTTATCTTTTCTTTTTCTTGGTTTGGTAGACATGTCCTTCACATAGAAAACCTGCGCCACATCATTGGCTAGGACGAATGGTTCGTCTGTGTACCCAAGATTGTTCAGATCCACTGTTGTCATTCCGTACTGTGGGTCTACCTGTACCCCGCCTCCTGATAGATTGACCCATTTGCACTTAAACAAAGGGACCTTAAAATCATGTCTTTAGTCAATTTCCCATATGTCCACTATGTAACCATAATATGTCTCCTTTCCCCTCTTGCTTGCTGCATCAAAGCAGGCAGCGCTGTTTTGGTTGGTGCTCTTTTGATCTTGGGCGATCGTGTAAAATGTATTCCCATTTATCTCGTATCCTTTGTAAGTCAATACAGTCGAAGATGGTCCCCTGGACAACGAGTACAGCTCATCAGAAACAGTGTTGTCACCTCTGAGACGTGTTTCCAACCAACTGCCGAAAGTCCTGATGTGTTCACATGTAATCCAGTCATCACACTGCTCCGAGTGTTTGGAGCGCAGACTGTTCTTGTGTTCATCGACATACGGGGTCACCAAGGTAGAGTTCTGTAGAACTGTGTAGTGTGCTTGAGACCAAGAATGCCCAGCCATACATATTATTGAGTCCCCTCCAAGCGTGCCTTTTCCAGTCAGTCTCCCCTCATACCGCAATTGAGGGAGACCAATCTTCTTAAGGCCAGGAATGAAGTCAACACAAAACCCAATGACATCCTCTATTTGATGGCCCATGGAGATGCTTCCTTCTTGCCTAGCACGGTTATGGACATATTTCTTTAGGACTCCCATGAACCTCTCAAAGGGGGAACATATTGTGTAGAAATACGGGGCCCAGAATTACAATCTCGTCGACTAGATGAACTAGGACGTGCGTCATGATATTCAAGAAGGATGGTGGGAACACCAGCTCGAAACTGACAAGACATTGCGCCACATCACTCCTTAGCCTTGATAGGATTTCTGGATCGATCACCTTCTGAGAGATTGCATTGAGGAATGCACATAGCTTCATAATGGCTAATCGAACATTTTCTGGTAGAAGCCCCCTCAATGCAACCGGAAGCAGTAGCGTCATAATCACGTGGCAGTCATGAGACTTTAGGTTCTAAAACTTTTTCTCGTCCATATTTATTATTCCCTTTATATTCGATGAGAAGCCAGACGGGACCTTCATACTGGGCAGGCATTCAAAGAAGATTTCCTTCTCATCTTTGGTAAGAGCATAGCTGGCAGGACCTTCATACTGCTTTGGAGGCATGCCGTCTTTTTCGTGCAAACGTTGCAGGTCCTCCCGTGCCTCCGGTGTATCTTTTGTCTTCCCATATGCGCCCAAGAAGCCTAGTAGGTTCATGCAAAGGTTCTTCGTCACGTGCATCACGTCAATTGAAGAGCGGACCTCTAGGTCTTTCCAGTAGGGTAGGTCCCAAAATATAGATTTCTTCTTCCACATGGGTGCGCGTACCTTAGCGTCATTCGGAACAAATGGTCCGCCGGGACCCTTTCCAAATATTACATGTAAATCATTGACCATAGCAAGTACGTGATCACCGGTACGTATGGCGGGCTTCTTCCGGTGATCTGCCTCACCTTTGAAATGCTTGCCTTTCTTTCGACATTGATGGTTGGTCGGAAGAAATCGACGATGCCCCAGGTACACATTCTTCCTGCATTTGTCCGGGTATATACTTTTGGTGTCAGCTAAACAGTGTGTGCATGCATGGTATCCCTTGTTTTTCTATCCTGAAAGGTTACTGGGAGCAGGCCAACCATTGATGGTTACAAACAGCAACGCATGCAGGTCAAATTCCTCCTATCTGTGCTCATCCCACACACGTACTCCATTTCCATTCCATAGGTATAAAAGTTCTTCAACTAATGGACTTAGGTACACATCAATGTCATTGCCGGGTTGATTAGGGCCTTGGATAAGAACTGGCATCATAATGAACTTCCGCTTCATGCACATCCAAGGAGGAAGGTTATACATACATAGAGTCACGGGCCAGGTGTTGTGATTGCTGCTCTACTCCTCGAACAGATTAATGTCATCCGTGCTTAAACCAAACCATACATTCCTTGGGTCACCTGCAAACTCAGCCCGGTACTTTCTCTCAATTTTTCTCCATTGCGACCCGTCAGCGGTGCTCTCACTTCCCGTCTTTCTTACGGCCCTATCTGTGCCATCGCATCAACTTGGCATGCGCTTTGTTTCTGAAAAGACGTTTCAACCATGGTATTATAGGAGCATACCACATCACCTTCGCAGGAACCCTCTTCCGTGGGGGGTTCGCCGTCAACATCACCGTGGTCATCTCGTTTGATCTTATACCGCCAATGCATCGCATACCGGGCATGCGTTCAAATCCTCGTACGCACCGCGGTAGAGGATGCAGTCATTAGGGCATGCATGTATTTTCTGCACCTCCAATCCTAGAGGGCATACGACCTTCTTTGCTGCATATGTACTGTCGGGCAATTCATTATCCTTTGGAAGCTTCTTCTTCAATATTTTCAGTAGCTTCTCAAATCCTTTGCCAGGCACAACATTCTCTGCCTTCCACTACAGCAATTCCAGTACGGTACCGAGCTTTGTGTTGCCATCTTCGCAATTGGGGTGCAACCCTTTTTTGTGATCCTCTAACATGCGATCAAACTTCAGCTTCTCCTTTTCACTTTTGCACTGTGTCCTTGCATCAACAATGACCCGGCGGAGATCATCATCGGGCACATCGTCTGGTTCCTCTTGATCTGCAGCTTCCCCCGTTGCAGCATCACCGTATTCAGGGGGCACATAGTTGTCATCGTCCTCTTCATCTTCGTTGTCTTCCATCATAACCCCTATTTCTCCGTGCTTGGTCCAAACATTATAGTGTGGCATGAAACCCTTATAAAGCAGGTGGGTGTGCAGGATTTTCCGGTTAGAGTAAGACTTCGTTCCCACATATAGGGCATGGACATCACATAGAACCATTCTGCTTGTTTGCCTCAGCCACTTCGAGAAAATTATGCACGCCCTGTAACGCCCCGGATTCGATGCGCCAGGTGTCTTCCAGTTATTCGCCGCCTTTGCCATGTCATTTGCTTGCGTGTTGCACTTTGCCATGTCATCATCTGCATTTCATATCATGTCGCCATGTGCATTGCATTGCATACGTGTTCATCTCATGCATCCGAGCATTTTCCCCGTTGTCCGTTTTGCAATCCGGCACTCCTATGTCTCCCGGCGCCCCCTTTTGCCTCTTTTCATGTGCGGGTATTAAACTTTCTCGGAATGGACTGAGGTTTGTCAAGCGGCCTTGGTATAGCACCGGTGAACCGCTTTGTCAAGTTCGTGCCATTTGGAGGTCGTTTGGTACTCCAACGGTTAACCGGGTAACCGCAAAAGCCTCTTTTGTGAGCAGCCCAACACCCCTTTCAAAGTGGCCCAAAACCCAGCAAACTCCCCTCCATGCTCTCGGTCGTTCGATCACGATCGCGTGGCCGAAAACAGCACCCCATTTGGAGTCTTCTAGCTCCCTCTACCTATAAATATGTGTGCCTCCCCGAAATTCTCGGTCTAACCCTAGTCTTCCTCTTCCTCGCGCCGCCGGACACATCCTCCCACCGCCCGGACATGTCCGCCACCGCTCCCCGCCAATCCGGAGCCGCCACCTGTCCCTGCGCTGCCGTCCCGCCGCCTTGTGACCATGAGCCCGGCCGCCCACCAGCCTTCGCGCCCGGGCCGAGCCGCGCCTCCGTCCGGATCTCTGCCGCCGTCTCCGCTCCTCCCGGTCGCCCGCGCGCTTCCCGCCCGCCGCCCGTCGCCCAGCCTCGCCCCTCGCCCGGCCACTTGGCCGTGGCCGCCCGCCGCCCGCAGCTCCTCGCCCGCCAGCGTCCTCCGCCGCCCGCGCTTTCGCCGCCGCCGTCGCCTCACTTCCCGATCCGGCGCGATCCCGGCCGGAGGAGGCCCCCCTCGCCGGATCTGCCGCCCCGCCGACGAACTCCCTCGCCGGAGCGTCGCCTCGCCGCCCCGTCCTCCTCTGCCTCGACCCGGCCCGACCCGCTCCATCCCCGACGTGCCTCGTTTTCCGTGCAAGGTGACCCTGTTTTTTCGTCTAAGTCCTGTAATATTTCTGCATTATGGTACCATGTTCATCGCATCATAACTCTATGCATGTAACTCTGTTTCGTGCGTGTAATATGTAAAATTGTTTGTCTCGACGAGTACATCATTTCGACTCATTGCATCATTTTCATTTGAGCTCATCTTGGTGCCCGAAATGCTGTTGGAAAAGGGCTATGTGATGTTAGTTTCAGATTCTTATCAGAACATGCAATTTTGTCATTTTTGCCATGATTGATGTGTGCACCCTATGAACTTGAGTCCTACATGTGTTTTGTAATATGCCATGCCATCTTTACAGGTGTGTATGCCATGTATTTTTGTGATCTCTGTGGTGACTACCACAAGCATGCAAACTAGGCTTCATGATGTTGCTGATTTCAGCCCCTGCTTACTGTGATATTTTTATGCCATGTTAACTTGATGCTACCGAGAGATCCATGCATATTTTGAGATACTTCAGTAAGGATGTTTTGAACATATGGTTATTCTCTATCCATCCGTGCCCTTGTTTGCAATTATGGAGTGCCATAGCTTGAATCAATCGAGCTCTACTTCTGCTATAAAATTATGGAGTGCCATGTATAGCTTCTATGAATGTATTCCTACTGTGAGTTGCCTTGCCATGCCATGTATTGCTCTGTGTTGAGTGGTTCAAGCTCACCAATATGCCTACTTATTATCTGTTTATGCCATGCTCCAGTTTTTCACCAAGTCTGAATCTGTTTATGTTTTTGCTATCTTCACATGCTTGTAACTGTATTTCCTGATCCCTTTTGGCTTATGGTCACTAAGGGACTTTGTTATATGCTTTGAGTAGATTCATACCATGCTCTAGTTTGACTTGATACCTTGCTGTAACATGCTGTTTGATAGCTCTAAACATGTTAACCTGATGTTATTTCTGCCATGTCCTGTGAATTCTGCAAGTCTGAAACTGTTATTATTTGCAATCTTTCCATGTGTGTTTGAGCATGTTCTAGTCATTTATGGAGATAGCTCATTGTTCATGTTTTGTCATGCTTTACCTATGCATCATGTCCATGCCTTTTTTTTTCATGTTGAGATTCCGTAGCATGTTGTTTTGATGCTTGCAATATGCCTAGTTGCTGTTATGGACAGATTGTTGTTATGTCTTGTATTGTGTGTATGTGTTGAACCGTTGCTCCGTTTTGAGTGTGCTCTATATGAAACTTGCTTGATTTTGCATGTAGTTTCATATTATCATGTTGCATCCATGTTTTGAGGTGTTTGTGTGATGTTTGTATGCATTTTGCATCAATGCCATGTTTAACTTGTTTTGCTCATATCTTCTAGGCCGTAGCTCCGAATTCAATGAACTTTATATGTAACTTGACTAGAATTCCATGTAGATCATCGTGGTGCATTTTAACTTGCTGTTTAACAACTTGAACATAAGGTTTATTCAGATCTGGACCAATTTCGAAATTTGCATATGAGGACTTACAGGAGTTGTTCTATGTTGTTTCCGGCCTCATTTAAACTTGCTTTGATGTGTTGGTCTTGTGTGCATCATCTTTTGGCATGAGTAGCTTCATGTAGTCTTGTCTTGCATCATGCTTGTTTGTGCATCATGCCTTGTTCATGTGTGCTGTGTTTACTATGTTGTGTGCTTCTTCTTGTTAGTTCCTGTTTCGTTGCGATCGTGAGGATTCGTTCGTCTACGCTTGGTTCGGCTTCATCCGTTCGTCTTCTTCATGGACTTGTTCTTCTTCCTTGCGGGATTTCAGGCAAGATGACCGTCACCTTGGATCTCATTACTATCATTGCTATGCTAGTTGCTTCGTTCTTTCGCTATGCTGCGCTACCTATCACTTGCTGCTCAAGCCATCCCAAATTGCCATGTCAGCCTCTAACCTTTTTGCACCCTTCCTAGCAAACCATTGTTTGGCTATGTTACCGCTTTGCTCAACCCCTCTTATAGCGTTGTTAGTTGCAGGTGAAGATGAAGTTTGTTCCCTGTTGGAACATGGAGATGTTGTTCCTTGTTGGAACATGTTTACTTGTTGGGATATCACAATATATCTTATTTAATTAATGCATTTATATACTTGGTAAAGGGTGGAAGGCTCGGCCTTATGCCTGGTGTTTTGTTCCACTCTTTCCGCCCTAGTTTCCGTCATATCGGTATTATGTTCCCGGATTTTTGCGTCCCTAACGCGGTCGGGTGATTTATGGGACCCCCTTGACAGTTCGCTTTGAATAAGACTTTTCCAGCAAGGCGCAACATTGATTTTACCATTTGCCTGACCTATCACCTTTTTCCCTTGGGAGTCACACATCCCGAGGATCATCTTTATTTTAGCCCCCCCGGGCCAATGCTTGTCTAAGCGTTGGTCCAAACTAGAGCCCTTTGCAGCGCCACCTCGGGGAAACTTGAGGGCTGGTTTTAGTTGTACGGACTGCTCATCCGGTCGTGGCACGAGGCGAGATCTGTGGCTACTATCGAGGTGTCGGCACGCCGAGAGGTCTTGCTGGTCTTGTTTTATTGCTTTGGTCGAAATGTCTTTGTAGCAGGATTCCGAGACTGATCGGGTCTTCCGGGAGAAGGAATATCCTTCGTTGATCGCGAGAGCTTATCATGGGCTAAGTTGGGACACCCCTGCAGGGTTTGAACTTTCGAAAGCCGTGCCCGCGGTTATGTGGCAGATGGGAATTTGTTAATATCCGGTTGTAGTAAACTTGAAGCAAACTCTTCTAAAATACACCAACCGTGTGCGTAACTGTGAGTGTCTCTTTTCGGGGTTGATCGAGAGGAGAACACGGTTTTACGGGTTATGTCGGCGTAAGTAGGAGTTCAGGATCACTTCTTGATCATTACTAGTTGACGACCGTTCCTTTGTTTCTCTTCTCGCTCTCATTTGCGTATGTTAGCCACCATATATGCTTAGTCGCTGCTGCAACCTCACCACTTTACCACTTCCTTTCCCATTAAGCTTTGCTAGTCTTGATACCCATGGTAATGGGATTCTTTGAGTCCTCGTGGCTCACAGACATCGCACCACCAGTTGCAGGTACAGGTTGTGCGATGATCATGATGTGAGAGCGATGTTTGCTTGTATTGGAGTTCTTCTTCTGCTTCTTCTTCGATCCGGGGATAGGTTCCAGGTCGGCAGCCTGGGCTAGCAGGGTGGATGTCGTTTGAGTTTCTGTTTATGTTTCATCCGTAGTCGGATGTTGATCTTGTATATGATGTTGATGTATTCTTGTGGCATTTGTGCCTTATGTATGTATCCCTACTATTATGTAATGTTGGTGTAATGATATCCACCTTGCAAAAGCGTTTCAATATGCGGGTCTATCCTTGGTGGGACCTTCGAGTTCCTTTTGGATAGGGTCGCTTATTGGGCGTGACAAGTTGGTACCAGAGCCTCGACCGACCTTAGGAGCCCCCTTGATTGATCGTGTAGTTTGGCCGCAGTTGAGTCTAGAAGAAAACTATTTTCGGAGTCTAGTTATATCGGAGAGTAGGAATTCTTTTTACTCCTCTGCCCCTTCGTCGCTCTAGTGAGAAATCTTGACGTAGGTGTTTTGAACTACTCCTCTTCCCATTCAAAATTTTCTTTAGGTTCACGCAGTTGGTTTTCCGTTCGTTGTTCCTCAACTCTTTTTATCCGGTGCATTTCTCGTCAAGTTGACTCGAGCCTCTTCATCTTCGAGTTTAATCCTCAGTTGTCTTATTTTCCCACCCGCCCACCCTTCTTCTTCTCGGAACCGGAGTCCGTAATCGAGTATCCATCCTACTCGTGCGAAGTCGTTGCTTTCTTTCCTCAATGATTTAACCGGTGTTTTCTCTTCAAGATATTCATCGATTTTCCTCTTCCAAGTTGCCGTTGTTTTCCCGCCCACCCACCCTTTTCTTCCTGGAGCTTGAATCTCTCTCGACCATCTATCTCATTCATGCAGAACCTCTTCAGTCTTTTGTAAATCATTTCAATCGTTGAATTCTCGTCTCGGTGGACATTCTTCATATCTTTTTCTTCTCCGGTGGACTCAATTCAAGTTTTGAGGTTGATCATATTCTTTTCCTCGAAGTGTTTTTCCTGCTCGTTCTCCTCTTGCCAGTTTATCCTTCCGGAGTGATGAAGACATCTCAGGAGACTCGTCTGTGTTTGAATTAATTCCAGGTTGTCACCTCATTCAAATATTTCATTTTTTCCGGTGCATCATCTATCTGTTCAACATCCCTTTCCAACGGTGTTTTCCTTTAGTGGGCCCTAACCCACAGGTCTTTTCCCAGGATCTTACCTGACTCTTCTATTTCCCCGGAGTTATTCTCAATTCTTTTCGGAGTTTGACGTAAGAATGAATTTCATCAGTCAGATGCCTTTTCAAGATCAATTTCAAATCATTTCATTGTTGGTTCAACCCCTCTGCTTTTCATTCTTCCGGAGTATCTCAGTAATTTTGGTGGTGTTTCTCGTCATCATTTGAAGACCGTCGTAGATTTTTTCTCTTAAATCTTGTCCGTTCTCCCGGAGATTCATGGTGCTAGCTCGATGTTATCCTATCTAATTGTTTCCAGTCATGCAAATTCTTTTCATCCATCCGGAGTATTTCAGGAGTTACTTTCCATCTCAATCATCCGGAGGCCATCTTTTCGGAAGATTTCTTCGTTCCAAGTTTTCAAAGTCGTTTTCCAATTATTCTATATCCGTGCCCCTTCGTTCGTCTCAATATTCTTCCGGTGCTGCGTTCAAGCATTCGTTAATCAGTTCGTGATCCCTTCGATCTCTTTTCTCTAAATCCCCTCGAGCATATTTGTTCTTCTAAGTCTTCCCGGCGATTCATTCTCGTTCGTCAGTCATTCTTGATTTCTTACGGTGGCTCGTTCAAGATTCTTTTTCCTTGATTATCATTTTAATCCATTCGTTCTTTTCAACCTACCGGTGATTCATGAAGACCTTCTCAAGTTTGTGATATGTCACTTCTCAATTCTTTTTCAAGAAGAATAAGTAGTTTGCAAAATCCATTGGTTGTCATCCATTTAATTTGATGAAGGATAAGCATGCAATAAATCTTATTCTTATTTCCTCTGAGTGAGTAATCCCTTCCTCCAGAGTTTGTTCTTGAGGAATAAATTCTAGTTCCAAGTCTTTTCATCTTTTCTTTTCCGGAGTTCAAATTTCCTCGGTCATTTCGTCGGAACCTCCATCTAAATCATCGCAAGGCTCATCTTATTCTTTCCTCCTTCATTCTAGCTCATCATCCTTTTTGTTACCGGAGTTCTTCACGGTGGATCGTCATGATTTAATTCATTCTCCAAAGAGTTCATCAAGATTCTTGTTGGTGGAGTTCAAGTATCTTTTCTTCTCGCATCTCGAAGTGTAATTAATTCTCCGTATTCTTTTGAAGTGGAGTTTCGCATTTCTTCATTCTTCTCAGCTATCCAATCATTTTCGTTTGTGGCCGGTTATCACCTTATGATCTTGAGATGTTACCTATAAGTCCACAACAAGCTTTCTTTCGTTGTTGATTTTCTCAACAACTTCATTCAATCCTTCCTTCTAAGTTCTTTTCATTCAATTTTTCCAATTCTTCCGGAGGTATAGCATTGCTTAGGTCGTCAAGTATCATTCCATCCTTTGAAGTTCCTGTTCTATTCTTTCCATGTTCAGTCGGAGTGCTGCCTAAATCCTTTCAGTATTATTCGTTTCTTATCTCGTTATAACCCGAGTTGTTTCATAGTCTAACTGATTCTGTGAGCTTTCGATTCTTGTCATTCTCGTCGTTCCCCTCGTCTTCTCTAGTGCTCTCGATTCTTTACTTCTTCTCTTGAGTTCTTGTTTCACCTCATCCTTTTTCCCTTCCGTCTCGGTCCTAAGATCTCGGGACGAGATCTCTTGTTAGTGGAGGAGTGTTGTAACGCCCCGGATTCGATGCGCCAGGTGTCTTCCAGTTATTCGCCGCCTTTGCCATGTCATTTGCTTGCGTGTTGCACTTTGCCATGTCATCATCTGCATTTTATATCATGTCGTCATGTGCATTGCATTGCATACGTGTTCGTCTCATACTTCCGAGCATTTTCCCCGTTGTCCGTTTTGCAATCCGGCACTCCTATGTCTCCCGGCGCCCCCTTTTGCCTCTTTTCATGTGCGGGTATTAAACTTTCTCGGAATGGCCCGAGGTTTGCCAAGCGGCCTTGGTATACCACCGGTAGACCGCCTGTCAAGTTTCGTGCCATTTGGAGGTCGTTTGGTACTCCAACGGTTAACCGGGTAACCGCAAAAGCCTCTTTTGTGTGCAGCCCAACACCCCTTTCAAAGTGGCCCAAAACCCAGCAAACTCCCCTCCATGCTCTCGGTCGTTCGATCACGATCGCGTGGCCGAAAACCGCACCCCATTTGGAGTCTCCTAGCTCCCTCTCCCTATAAATATGTTTGCCTCCCGAAATTCTCGGTCTAACCCTAGTCTTCCTCTTCCTCGCGCCGCCGGACACATCCTCCCACCGCCCGGACATGTCCGCCACCGCTCCCCGCCAATCCGGAGCCGCCACCTGTCCCTGCGCCGCCGTCCCGCCGCCGCGGCCCGCGAGGCCCACGGCCAGCCCGCCAGCCTTCGCCGGGCCCAGCCGCCGCCTCCGGCCCGGATCTCTGCCCGTCTCCCGCTCCTCCCGGTCGCCGTGGCCTTCCAGCCGCCGCCGCCACGTCGCCCAGTCTCGCCCCTCACCGCCCGGCCACTTGGCCGTGGCCGCCGCCGCCCGCAGCTCCTTGCCCGCCGGCGTTCTCCCGCCGCCGCCCTTTCGCCGCCCAGCGGTCCGCCTCCACCCCGATCCGGCGCGATCCCGGCCGGAGGAGGCCCCCCTCGCCGGATCTGCCGCCCCGCCGGCGAACTCCCTCGCCGGAGCGTCACCTCGCCGCCCGGGTCCTCCTCTGCCTCGACCCGGCCCGACCCGCTCCATCCCCGACGTGCCTCGTTTTCCGTGCAAGATTGACCCCGTTTTTTCGTCCAAGTCCTGTAATATTTCTGCATTATGGTACCATGTTCATCGCATCATAACTCTGTGCATGTAACTTCGTTTCGTGCGTGTAATATTTAAAATTGTTCGCCTCGACGAGTACATCATTTCTTCTCATTGCATCATTTTCATTTGAGCTCATCTTGATGCCCGAAATGCTGTTGGAAGAGGGCTATGTGATGTTAGTTTCAGATTCTTATCAGAACATGCACTTTTGTCATTTTTGCCATGATTGATGTGTGCACCCTATGAACTTGAGTCCTACATGTGTTTTGTAATATGCCATGCCATCTTTGCAGGGGTGTATGCCTTGTATTTTTGTGATCTATGTGGTGACTACCACAAGTATGCAAAGTAGGCTTCATGATGTTGCTGATTTCAGCCCCTGTTCTGCTGATATTTTTATGCCATGTTAACTTGATGCTACCGAGAGATCCATGCATATTTTGAGATACTTCAGTAAGGACGTTTTGAACATATGGTTATTCTCTATCCATCCGTGCCCTTGTTTGCAATTATGGAGTGCCATAGCTTGAATCAATCGAGCTCTACTTCTGCTATAAAATTATGGAGTGCCATGTATAGCTTCTATGAATGTATTCCTACTGTGAGTTGCCTTGCCATGCCATGTATTGCTCTGTGGTGAGTGGTTCAAGCTCACCAATATGCCTACTTGTTATCTGTTTATGCCATGCTCCAGTTTTTTACCAAGTCTGAATCTGTTTATGTTTTTGCTATGTTCACATGCGTGTAACTGTATTTCCTGATCCCTTTTGGCTTATGGTAACTAAGGGACTTTTGTTATATACTTTGAGTAGATTCATACCGTGCTCTAGTTTGACTTGATACCTTACTGTAACATGCTGTTTGATAGCCCTAAACATGTTAACCTGATGTTATTTCTGTCATGTCCTGTGAATTCTGCTAAGTCTGAAACTGTTATTATTTGCAATCTTTCCATGTGTGTTTGAGCATGTTCTAGTCATTTATGGAGATAGCTCAGTGTTCATGTTTTGTCATGCTTTACCTGTACATCATGTCCATGCCTTTTGTTGTTGAGATTCCGTAACATGTTGTTTTGATGCTTGCAATATGCCTAGTTGCTGTTATGGACAGATTGTTGTTATGTCTTGTATTGTGTGTATGTGTTGAACCGTTGCTCCGTTTTGAGTATGCTCTATATGAAACTTGCTTGATTTTGCATGTAGTTTCATATTATCATGTTGCATCCATGTTTTGAGGTGTTTGTGTGATGTTTGTATGCACTTTGCATCAATGCCATGTTTAACTTGTTTTGCTCATATCTTCTAGGCCGTAGCTCCGAATTCAATGAACTTTATATGTAACTTGACTAGAATTCCGTGTAGATCATCGTGGTGCATCTTAACTTGCTGTTTAACAACTTGAACATAAGGTTTATTCAGATCTGGACCAATTTCGAAATTTGCATATGAGGCCTTACCGGAGTTGTTCTATGTTGTTTCCGGCCTCATTTAAACTTGCTTTGATGTGTTGGTCTTGTGTGCATCATCTTTTGGCATGAGTAGCTTCATGTAGTCTTGTCTTGCATCATGCTTGTTTGTGCATCATGCCTTGTTCATGTGTGTTGTGTTTACTATGTTGTGTGCTTCTTCTTGTTAGTTCCTGTTTCGTTGCGATCGTGAGGATTTGTTCGTCTACGCTTGGTTGACTTCATCCGTTTGTCTTCTTCATCGACTCGTTCTTCTTCCTTGCGGGATTTCAGGCAAGATGACCGTCACCTTGGATCTCATTACTATCATTGCTATGCTAGTTGCTTCGTTCTTTCGCTATGCTGCGCTACCTATCACTTGCTGCTCAAGCCATCCCAAATTGCCATGTCAGCCTCTAACCTTTTTGCACCCTTCCTAGCAAACCTTTGTTTGGCTATGTTACTGCTTTGCTCAGCCCTTCTTATAGCGTTGTTTGTTGCAGGTGAAGATGAAGTTTGTTCCTTGTTGGAACATGGAGATGTTGTTCCTTGTTGGAACATGTTTACTTGTTGGGATATCACAATATATCTTATTTAATTAATGCATCTATATATTTGGTAAAGGGTGGAAGGCTCGGCCTTATGCCTGGTGTTTTGTTCCACTCTTGCCTCCCTAGTTTCCGTCATATCGGTATTATGTTCCCAGATTTTTGCGTCCCTAACGCGGTCGGGTGATTTATGGGACCCCCTTGACAGTTCGCTTTGAATAAGACTTTTCCAGCAAGGCCCAACATTGGTTTTACCATTTGCCTGACCTATCACCTTTTTCCCTTGGGAGTCGCGCATACCAAGGGTCATCTTTATTTTAGCCCCCCCGGGCCAATGCTTGTCTAAGCGTTGGTCCAAACTAGAGCCCTTTGCAGCGCCACCTCGGGGAAACTTGAGGGCTAGTTTTAGTTGTACGGACTGCTCATCCGGTCGTGGCCTGAGACGATATACGCGCGGCTACTATCAGGGTGTCGGCACGCCGAGAGGTCTTGCTGGTCTTGTTTTATTGCTGTCGAAATGTCTTGTAGCCGGGATTCCGAGACTGATCGGGTCTTCCCGGGGAGAAGGAATATCCTTCGTTGATCGCGAGAGCTTATCATGGGCTAAGTTGGGACACCCCTGCAGGGTTTGAACTTTCGAAAGCCGTGCCTGCGGTTATGTGGCAGATGGGAATTTGGTAATATCCGGTTGTAGTAAACTTGAAGCAAACTTTTCTAAAATACACCAACCGTGTGCGTAACCGTGAGTGTCTCTTTTCGGGGTTGATCGAGAGGAGAACACGGTTTCTGGGTTATGTCTCGGCGTAAGTAGGAGTTCAGGATCACTTCTTGATCATTACTAGTTGACGACCGTTCCTTTGTTTCTCTTCTCGCTCTCATTTGCGTATGTTAGCCACCATATATGCTTAGTCGCTGCTGCAACCTCACCACTTTACCACTTCCTTTCCGATTAAGCTTTGCTAGTCTTGATACCCATGGTAATGGGATTGCTGAGTCCTCGTGGCTCACAGATTACTACACCACCAGTTGCAGGTACAGGTTTGCGATGATCATGACGTGAGAGCGATGTTTGCTTGTATTGGAGTTCTTCTTCCGCTTCTTCTTCGATCGGGGATAGGTTCGAATCGGCAGCCTGGGCTAGCGTGGTGGATGTCGTTTGAGTTTGTTTATGTTCCATCCGTAGTCGGATGTTGATCTTGTATATGATGTTGATGTATTCTTGTGGCATTTGTGCCTTATGTATGTATCCCCACTATTATGTAATGTTGATGTAATGATATCCACCTTGCAAAAGCGTTTCAATATGCGGGTCTATCCTTGGTGGGACCTTCGAGTTCCTTTTGGATAGGGTCGCATATTGGGCGTGACACACCCCTAATGTACTCGGAGGTGTGTCTGTCGCCGTACATCCATTGGCGGTTCATCTGCGTGCATTATATATAATTAAATGTGTCAAAAACCGTTACAGAACATCATGAATAGATAAGAGACCAAATTAATAGAAGTTCATTATCACATTAAAACCAAAGTAGATACATAGGTCTCATTGAACAACATATAGCTCTCCAGAGCATCTAAATAAACCATACATTGAAACTACGTAAACCATTTCAAAGCAACAACAAATGCGATCATAATCGCAACCAAGGTAATAATTGATCCAACGACATAATGATACCAAGCCTCGGTATGAATGGCATATTTTCTAATCTTTCTAATCTTCAAGCGCTTTGCATCCATCTTGATCTTGTGATCATCGACGACATCCGCAACATGCAAGTCCAATATCATCTTCTCGTCCTCATTTTTTCCCTTCAAGTAATTGTTTTCTTCTTCAACTAAATTTAACCTCTCGACAATAGGGTCGGTTGGAATTTCCTGTTCACATACCTCCTAGATAAATAAAATCTATGTCACGTTGGTCGGCATAATTGTAACGCCCTCGATGCGGCTATATCTCCCACGTGTCGAAGCAAGACTTAGAGGCATAACCGCATTGAAAGCAATGTCGCAAGTGAGGTAATCTTCACACAACCCATGTAATACATAACGGAAAGAGATACATAGTTGGCTTACAATCGCCACTTCACACAATACATGAGTAAAGCACTACATCATACAGATACAATCAAGGTCCGACTACGGAACCAAAATAAATGAAGACTACCCCAAATGCTACCCAGATCCCCGATCGTCCCAACTGGGCTCCACTACTGATCAACTGAAACAAAACAACACAAAGAACAAGATCTTCATCGAGCTCCTCCTTGAGCTCGGATCTCGTTCTACTGCAGTTTCATCGGCACCTGCAAACTGGTTTTGGAAGTATCTGTGAGTCACGGGGACTCAGCAATCTCACACCCGCGAGATCAAGACTATTTAAGCTTATGGGTAGGAGAATGTAGTGAGGTGGAGCTGCAGCAAGCGACTAGCATATCTGGTGTCTAACATACGCAAATGAGAGCGAGAAGAGAAGGCAAAAGCACGGTCGAACAACTATGATCAAGAAGTGATCCTAGAACAACCGACGTCAAGCATAACTCCAACACCGTGTTCACCTCCCGGACTCCGCCGAGAAGAGACCATCACGGTTACACACGCGGTTGGTGTATTTTAATTAAGATCAACTTCGGGTTTTCTACAACCGGACATTAACAAATTCCCATCTGCCTCATAACCGCGGGCACGGCTTTTGAAAGATAATACCCTGCAGGGGTGTCCCAACTTAGCCCATTATAAGCTCTCACGGTCAACGAAGGATATTCCTTCTCCCGGGAAGACCCGATCAGTCTCGGAATCCCGGTTTACAAGACATTTCGACAATGGTAAAACAAGACCAGCAAGACCACCAGCTGTGCCGACAAATCCCGATAGGAGCTACACATATCTCGTTCTCAGGGCACACCGAATAAGCTAAGCGTCTGTGCACCGACGTAATCCAAGTTGCCAAGGAATGGTCCTGCCACGATGCTCTAGTTTGGACCAACACTGGAGGAGCACCGCCCGGGGTAAAAGAAAGATGACCCTTGAGCCTGCAGAACCCAAGGGAAAAAGTCTTAGGTGGCAAATGTTAAAACCAATGTTGGGCCTTCTTTGGAGGAGTCTTATTCAAAGCGAACTGTCAAGGGGGTCCCATAAATCACCCAACCGTGTAAGGAATGCAAAATCAAGGAACATAACACCGGTATGACGGAAACTAGGGCGGCAAGATTGGAACAAAACACCAGGCATAAGGCCGAGCCTTCCACCCTTTACCAAGTATATAGATGCATTAATTAAATAAGAGATATTGTTATATCCCCCACATAAACATGTTCCAACATGGAGCAATCTTCAACTTCACCTGCAACTAACAACGCTATAAGAGGGGCTGAGCGAAGCGGTAACATAGCCAAGCAATGGTTTGCTAGGAAGGGTGAAAAAGGTTAGAGGCTGACATGGCAATATGGGAGGCATGGTAAACAAGTGATAGGTAGCGCAACATAGGCATAGCAAAAGAGCGAGCAACTAGCAAGCAAAGATAGAAGTGATTTCGAGGGTATGGTCATCTTGCCTGAAATCCCGCAAGGAAGAAGAACGAGTCCATGAAGAAGACAAACGGACAAAGTCGAACGAATCCTCACAACTCCGGAACGAAACCGAAGCTAACGAGAGAAGCAACCCGGAAAGAAACAAACAACATGGTAAACACACAAGCATAAACATGTCATGATGCACAAACAAGTATGATGCATGTCCGGTTTAATGAGGCATGGCATGGCAATATGCACAAACAACACTACAAGTTAAGTGGAGCTCAATATGCAACGAGTTGCATATTGACGAAACACCACATCAATTATTTAGTTCTCTCTCGCTCAGGAACACAACACTATTACATGTTGTTATAAACATGGCAAGAGGTGAAACATAAGTAAACTAACTAGTTAGGCAAGTTTAAATGAGGCCGGAAGCAACAAACGACAATTCCGGAAAATCCTCATGTTATTTAGCAATTTAAAACAACAACAATTTTAACCATTTAAATGTTGTTAACATGATGCGGATGACATAAACAAGTTTTATGAAAATGTTGTCATGAGCATGTTATGAAGCATTTGTCATCGTGGCGGAAAGAAAGGGGTGCCACGGCAACGAATCCGAAAATGATGCCACGGCAACATATCGGTTCCGGTAGCTCATGGAGATACCGGCGCAAAAGGAAACGTGGCGTGAGCGTGTCATGTGAGATGGTGGGGTGATCCCGGCTACCGGGTTCCCATGGGTCAATGGCATGAAAACGAGGAACTTGCAAAGACAACTCGGACACGGTGCAAACACGAGCATCTCATACCACATGCATTCGTTCACAGCGGTCGTCTCGGGGTTATACCTTCGAGGCATGCATTTTCGAAGCGGAACGAGTCGGTGGAAAGTAGAGGAATTAGACGTTCTCCGGACGGTCGTCGTGGAAGTAGTGGTTCACGTTCGTTTTCAGAGAGGTACTTGAAGAATCCAACGTCTTCGGGGCAACGGTAGTGGTACACAACGTCGTGGTACTTGTCGGTCCGGTCTTGGCGGTGTAGATGTACACGTTGTCAGGGTACTTGTCGCATCACCGGGTGTAGTCGTACACGCACGTAGATGAAATTGACTGGTCCCATGAGTAGTCGTACTCGGCGAATCCGCGTAGTTGCACATATCTTTGTGCTGTAGCCGAACTTGATGAAAACCCACGGTGACGGTAGACGTACACGGTCGGCTTGATGGAACTTGGCGGTGGTCTCCTAGGGTCAACAGTGATGTGCAAGGGCTAGAACGCCGGGGCTTGGGCTGCTCAAGGCCATGGAGATGACAGCAGCAGGAGGCTGCTAGTGGAGGCAGAGCCACGACGAGGAGGTCCTGCTCGGCAGATGCAAGTGGTGGACGGACGCAGGCAGCGGCAAGGCTTGAGCGTGAGGGAGAAGGAGCCGGCGAGGTGGGTGATGGAGGAGAGCATCCCACGCAGGGAAGGAGGTTGAGGCTGGTGCGCTGGAGAGGAAGCAGGAGCAGAGGGGCGGCGGAGCTTGACGGATCCAGGCGAGGTGTCTATCCATGGCAGCGTCGGGCAGGGCTCGAGCTCGGACTCGAGGCAGAGGGCAACCGTGAACCGCAGAGGTGCGACAACAGAGGCCGAAGGGGAGGTCGATGCCGTGAGAACGGCAGCAGCGCGGGAACGACGGCTCCAGTAGCCGTGACGGAGCAGCTCTGCAGATGGCGGGGTACAAGGCGAGGACGAAGAAGCAGAGGGGAGGCGTCGCATGGAGGAGAGTCGACGAGGCGGCGCTCGCCGGAGTCGGGGCCGAAGGGAACGGGTCGAGGGGCTCCTCTCGTGTGCGATGCGTGTGTGTGGCGGCAGTGGTGGGAGGACGAGAGGGAGCGAGTGAGAGGAGGGGATCGGTCTCCTGGCGGCTAGGGTTAGAGGGGTCGGCTGGGCCTTGGGCGCAGCCTGAGGAGACCCAAATGGTCGGTGGGCTGGGCTAGAATCTCCCTCTCCCTCACACACATGACAGAAGAGAGAAAAAAATAAATAAAGAAAAGGAAAGAAAGAAAAAGGTTAGAGAAGGGACTTGGGCATGGGGATTATTTTCCCGGACTCATAAAAATGAGCTTGATCCAAGAAAATAGAAGTGAGCGTGTGTGTGAAGACTGGATTCGAACTCGTTTAAATTAAATTCAAATGAGTTTGAATAAGAAGTGTGCATTTGAAAGGTCCAAAAATGTTGAGATTTTTGGTGGAGCTCCAGAAGATGATGAAAGAATAAATGGCAAAATTGGAGATCAAGAATTAAGACAACAAAGGCATTATGATATTTTGTAAGTGTGTTTGCGGCAAATCCAAATAATTGGAATATTTACTATAGCTCTCTAAATATCGAGAGGATATGTTTTAAAGAGAATCACGAGGTGAATTCCCTCGATTTAAATGGACCAAAGATCCATGCCATTTATTTAGTTGAGTTGCAAAAGATTTATGAGATGATGGCATGATGACATGATGCAATGCAAAAATAAAAGGGCGGCACAAATGAAACACACGGCGAAACCCGGAATATATGGAAGTCTTCTCGAGCATCGGTCTCGGGGCGTCACAACACTCCACCACTACGAGAGGATCTCATCCCGAGATCGAGGATGGCACCGGATAGAAAAACGGAAGAAGAAAGAGGTAAATCTAAGTTTCTTCTTTGACAAAAGAGTGAAACCAACGAACCTTGAGAGGTTGACAAAATTGAAAGAAAAAAAATACAATGAAGATGACGAGATTGCAAACACTCCGTAAGATAAGAAGAACATGGGATACAATGAGAACCATGAGGTTAAGTGACAAGATAGATATTGACACCACTCCGGTTAAAATAAGATAGAGAAGGTATAAGAATGATATAATTTGGGCAGCACTCCGACTGAAAATGGAAGGAATTAGAATCATGAACTTGGCAAAATGAAAGCACCTGGATGAGACTCCGGTTAAAAGAGGAACGATAGACACAACAACACTCCGGTTAAATCGATAAGCAAGGAAAAGGACATGGTCTTGACAAACAAGATGATGGGTCGAAGAGAGCAACATCACAATGCCTCCGGAAGAAAAATTGAAGATATATCATTGGAATAAAGGAATGGAGAAGAAAATGACAACTTCTACCACAAATGAGTTTGGAAAGCACCCTTAAAAACAAGGATAGAACGAAGTTGTTGGAAAACCAACAACGAAAACCTTGTAGTGGACTTATGGAAACATCCCAACATTATGAGGTGAGCTTCTGCCACCAACGGAAACAAACGATTGGATTGATATCAACAAGGAGACGAGAAACTTATTTCACCGAGAGGACAAATGAAGAACTTGGGTCATTTATAAGCACCATAAATAGCAACAATCCTTAGGGAAAGCTTTAGGTGAAGTATAACCCAAGATAACTCCAATGAAGAGATTGATGGATTTAAATATCTCATTCTTGACAACAAGTGCATCATGAAACATGAATGAAACTGTCAAAATGACATAACACCACCTCAAAAGATAAGGTCGAAAGAATTGCACTTCGGAATGCAAGATGAAGAATGCTTGAACTCCTCAAAACAAAACATGTGTTGAGCACCATGTTTATTTGAAGTATGGCTTGACGGATCTTAACTCCGAGAGAAATCTTGATGAACAATTGAAGAATGAAAAGAATCCTTGACGAAGCACCATGTAGAGCCTCCATGAAGAACTCCGGTAAGAAAAGGATGATAAAAGAAAGAGAAGTTGAAAACACAAGGTGAAGCCTTGCAGTGATAAGATGAAGCTTTGAAATGATATAACCGAGAAAACTTTGAACTCCGGAAAGAAAAGATGAAGCATCTCGGACCGAGAATATGATATGATGAACAAACTCCGGAAAGAAGAGATGAACAACTTAGAACTGAGAAATTGATACCATTACGAACTCCGGAAGAATGAATCAATCACTTGGATGAAACAAGAACAAGAATTATGTTATGCGTATCCTTCACCAATTTAGATTGATGACAAGCAACGGATTAGGCATACTACTTATTCTCGTTGAAAAAGGATTGAAGAGAGATATTGCTCAACTTGGGAAGGTCTTCAACGAACCACCGGTAGGATTGAAACAACGAATAAATTAATATGAGAACATAGGAAGAGGAATCTTGAACAAACCGCCGTAAGAATTTAAAAAAACGAACAAAGAAAAGATAGCGAAACCTTGGGAAGAATTAGAAATTGAACGAAGATACTTGAGGGGATTTAGATACATGAGAACAGAGAGATCATGAACTGATTAGTGAATACTTGGATGATGCACCGGTAAGATTTGGAGAACGAGAGCTGAAAGCTGTAATGAATAATTCTGAGATGATGGGCTGAGAAGAATCAAACTGAAAAGACTCCTGAATTGCTCCGGATGGGTGAAAAGAATTATCACAATCAAAACAATTATGAGGATGGCACGAAGCTAGAACCATGAATCTTGAAGAGAATGGAGCAAGATTAAAGAGAAACTCTTCTTCAGTCTTCAAAATTCGAGAATGACGACGAGAAACACCACCATGAATTGTTGAGGCACTCCGGAATGAAAATTAGAAAGGTTGAACCAAAGATGAAAAGAATTTGAAAGATCTTGGAGAAAGTCATGACTGATGAAAACCCATTCTTATGTCAAACTTAGAAAAGAATTTTAGAAGCTCCGGAAAAAATTAGAAGAGTCAGGTAAGATCCTGGAAAAAGACCTGCGGGTTAGGGCCCACTCAAAAGATACACCGTTGAACGATTAAAAGAAAGATTGCGCCGGTTGAATTAAATGGCTTGAATGAGATAATTATCTCCAGATAGCTTGAACGGATTGGGAATGGAAATGCGAATCTTCTGAGATATCTTCGGCACTCCGGAACAATTGAATAGCGAGAAGTGGATGATTAAGAGATGCACCGACATGAGAAAGCATTTGAAACGATGAAAAGAATACGATCAACACTGAAAGCTTGACTTGAGTCCACCGGAGAAGAAAAGAACGAAGAATAATAAACTCAAGCTTCCTTTAGCATCTTCATGAGAATCACCGGATAAGAGCATTGAGGAAAAGAATGAAGAGACTTCACATCCATACGATGGATATTTGATTAAGAAATCTGAGTCCTTGAAGAAAAGGGTGGGAGGGCGGGAAAACAAAGACAACTTGGGGGCGGATGAAACGAACAACGTTGAGAAAAGCTTAGAATTGATCTCGCGAATGTGGAGAATGATGGGATCATCTTGAAGAGAAGCGCACCGGTGAGAAGAAATTGAGATGACAAACTCGATGATCAAGAAGGATTAGTATTCACATAGAAATATGAGAACACCATTTAGGAAAGGTATGGAATCAACACTTGACATTGAAGCAACTCGAATACCACAAAAACAAAACAAAAACAAAGGATTTGGCTTGCGGAATAAGCCGGAAACAAACATATGATAGATCCCATATCGTATCATGTGTGTGTTGGAAAGATATCCTACGAGATACTTGAATTCCCACTTATAAACTCCCGAAACTTTCTGGCTATATAATCAGGTGTTGGGGATACAGGGGACACAAAATATATCACCCAAACTAACAATACCTAGATCCAGCTGTATCCATCCTTCAACACATAACCAAGAAACCTTCAGAAATTGTTTACCTCAACCTTCTAAAAGCATCCGCTATACGAGTTATGGCAATACTCTCGAGCTCGCCCCAATACTGGGTTATCGAGGTTATCTCACCAACAACTGCATAAAAGAGATTTTCGATGTAGGCGAAACTCAGGTACTCCGGAACTGCAGCGATAAAATTGTGACGACAACACCTCGGAGCTCAACTCCCCGGGACACTGCCACAACCCCTAAATGTCAGGAGGCACCAAGAACAATGTTCTCGTCACAAAACCATCAGAACGATTCCAAGATACCCGTGTGATCCTAAAAAAATTTAGTGAAATTTGAGGAGAGTAGAGTCAAAACTTCTACGTCAGGGGGCCTCACCAGAGCGACGAAGGGACTGAGGAGTAAAAAGAATCCTACTCTCCCATATATATAATCCTAAGACTCAAAACATTTTTCTAGACTCAACAACGCCATCGATTCGATCAAGCTGGGCTCCTAAGTCGGGATGGCTCGATTACCAACTTAGCGCCCTCAATGCGGCTATATCTCCCACGTGTCGAAGCACGACTTAGAGGCATAACCACATTGAAAGCAATGTCGCAAGTGAGGTAATCTTCACACAACCCATGTAATACATAACGGAAAGAGATACATAGTTGGCTTACAATCGCCACTTCACACAATACATGAGTAAAGCATTACATCATACAGATACAATCAAGGTCCGACTACGGAACCAAAATAAATGAAGACTACCCCAAATGCTACACAGATCCCCGATCGTCCCAACTGGGCTCCACTACTGATCAACTGAAACAAAACAACACAAAGAACAAGATCTTCATCGAGCTACTCCTTGAGCACGGATGCGTCACCTTTACGGTTTCATCGGCACATGCAAACTGGTTTTGGAAGTATCTGTGAGTCACGGGGACTCAGAAATCTCACACCCGCGAGATCAACACTATTTAAGCTTATGGGTAGGAGA
This sequence comes from Aegilops bicornis, assembly GCA_021605145.1. Lineage (NCBI taxonomy): Eukaryota > Viridiplantae > Streptophyta > Magnoliopsida > Poales > Poaceae > Aegilops > Aegilops bicornis. The sequence continues at coordinate 562,691,348 of CM038669.1, read as the reverse complement.
ATGTAGTGAGGTGGAGCTGCAGCAAGCGACTAGCATATCTGGTGTCTAACATACGCAAATGAGAGCGAGAAGAGAAGGCAAAAGCACGATCGAACAACTATGATCAAGAAGTGATCCTAGAACAACCTACGTCAAGCATAACTCCAACACCGTGTTCACCTCCCGGACTCCGCCGAGAAGAGACCATCACGGTTACACACGCGGTTGGTGTATTTTAATTAAGATCAACTTCGGGTTTTCTACAACCGACATAACAAATTCCCATCTGCCTCATAACCGCGGGCACGGCTTTGAAAAGATAATACCTGCAGGGGTGTCCCAACTTAGCCCATTATAAGCTCTCACGGTCAACGAAGGATATTCCTTCTCCCGGGAAGACCCGATCAGTCTCGGAATCCCGGTTTACAAGACATTTCGACAATGGTAAAACAAGACCAGCAAGACCACCCGCTGTGCTGACAAATCCCGATAGGAGCTGCACATATCTCGTTCTCAGGGCACACCGGATAAGCTAAGCGTACAGGTACCGACGTAATCCAAGTTGCCAAGGAATGGTCCTGCACGGTGCTCTAGTTTGGACCAACACTCGGAGGAGCACTGGCCCGGGGGTAAAAATAAAGATGACCCTTGAGTCTGCAGAACCCAAGGGAAAAAGGCTTAGGTGGCAAATGTTAAAACCAATGTTGGGCCTTGCTGGAGGAGTCTTATTCAAAGCGAACTGTCAAGGGGGTCCCATAAATCACCCAACCGTGTAAGGAACGCAAAATCAAGGAACATAACACCGGTATGACGGAAACTAGGGTGGCAAGAGTGGAACAAAACACCAGGCATAAGGCCGAGCCTTCCACCCTTTACCAAGTATATAGATGCATTAATTAAATAAGAGATATTGTGATATCCCCCACATAAACATGGTCCAACATGGAGCAATCTTCAACTTCACCTGCAACTAACAACGCTAAAAGAGGGGCTGAGCGAAGCGGTAACATAGCCAAGCAATGGTTTGATAGGAAGGGTGATAAAGGTTAGAGGCTGACATGGCAATATGGGAGGCATGGTAAACAAGTGATAGGTAGCGCAACATAGGCATAGCAAAAGAGCGAGCAACCAGCAAGCAAAGATAGAAGTGATTTCGAGGGTATGGTCATCTTGCCTGAAATCCCGCAAGGAAGAAGAACGAGTCCATGAAGAAGACAAACGGACGAAGTCGAACGAATCCTCACAACTTCGGAACGAAACCGAAGCTAACGAGAGAAGCAACCCGGAAAGAAACAAACAACGTGGTAAACACACAAGCATAAACATGTCATGATGCACAAACAAGTATGATGCATGTCCGTTTAATGAGGCATGGCATGGCAATATGCACAAACAACACTACAAGTTAAGTGGAGCTCAATATGCAACGAGTTGCATATTGACGAAACACCACATCAATTATTTAGTTCTCTCTCGCTCAGGAACACAACAATATTACATGTTGTTATAAACATGGCAAGAGGTGAAACATAAGTAAACTAACTAGTTAGGCAAGTTTAAATGAGGCCGGATGCAACAAACGACAATTCCAGAAAATCCTCATGTTATTTAGCAATTTAAAACAACAACAATTTTAACCATTTAAATGTTGTTAACATGATGCGGATGACATAAACAAGTTTTATGAAAATGTTGTCATGAGCATGTTATGAAGCATTTGTCATCGTGGCGGAAAGAAAGGGGTGCCACGGCAACGAATCCGAAAATGATGCCACGGCAACATATCGGTTCCGGTAGCTCATGGAGATACCGGCGCAAAAGAAGCGTGGGCGTGGCGTGTCATGCGAGATGGTGGGGTGATCCCGGCTACCGGGTTCCCATGGGTCAATGGCATGAAAACGAGGAACTTGCAAAGACAACTCGGACACGGTGCAAACACGAGCATCTCATACCACATGCATTCGTTCACAGCGGTCGTCTCAGGTTATACCTTGAGGCATGCATTTTGAGCGGAACGAGTCGGTGGAAAGTAGAGGAATTAGGCGTTCTCTGGGCGGTCGTCGTGGAAGTAGTGGTTCACGTTCGTTTTGAGAGGTACTTGAAGAATCCAACGTCTTGAGCAACGGTAGTGGTACACAACGTCGGGGTACTTGTCGGTCCGGTCTTGGCGGTGTAGATGTACACATTGTCAAGGTACTTGTCGCATCACCGGGTGTAGTCGTACACGCACGTAGATGAACTTGACGGGTCCCATGAGTAGTCGTACTCGGCGAATCCGCGTAGTTGCACATATCTTTGTGCTGTAGCCGAACTTGATGAAAACCCACAGTGATGGTAGACGTACACGGTCGGCTTGATGGAACTTGGCGGTGGTCTCCTCGGGTCAACAGTGATGTGCAAGGGCTAGAACACCCGGGGCTTGGGCTGCTCAAGGCCATGGAGATGACAAAGCAGCGAGAGGCTGCTAGTGGAGGCGAGCCACGACGAGGAGGTCCTGCTCCGGCACTGCAAGTGGTGGACGGATGCAGGCAGCGGCAAGGCTTGAGCGTGAGGGAGAAGGAGCCGGCACGAGGTGGGTGATGGAGGAGAGCATCTCACGCCAGTGAGGAAGGGGTTGAGGCTGGTCTTGTTGGAGAAAGCGAGGAAGCGGAGGCGGCGGAGCTTGACGGATCCAGGCGAGGTGTCTATCCATGGCAGCGTCGGGCAGGGCTCGAGCTCGGACTCGAGGCAGAGGGCAACCGTGAACCGCAGAGGTGCGACAATAGAGGCCGAAGGGGAGGTCGATGCCACGAGAACGGCAGCAGCGCGGGAACGACGGCTCCAGCGCGGGCCGGACGGAGCAGCTCCTGCGGTGGCGGGGTACAAGGCGAGGACGAAGAAGCAGAGGGGAGGCGTCGCATGGAGGAGAGTCGGCAATGGCGCTTCGCCCGAGTCGAGGGACGAAGGAGCAGGTCGAGGGGCTCCTCTCGTGTGTGATGCGTGTGTGTGGCGGTGGTGGGAGGACGAGAGGGAGCGAGTGAGAGGAGGGGATCGGTCTCCTGGCGGCTAGGGTTAGAGGGGTCGGATGGGCCTTGGGCCGCAGCTACAGGAGACCCAAATGGTCGGCTGGGCTGGGCTGGAATCTCTCTCTCCCTCACACACATGATGTAAGAGAGAAAAAATAAATAAAGAAAAGGAAAGGAAAGAAAAAGGTTAGAGAAGGGACTTGGGCATGGGGATTATTTTCCCGGACTCATAAAAATGAGCTTGATCCAAGAAAATAGAAGTGAGCGTGTGTGTGAAGACTGGATTCGAACTCGTTTAAATTAAATTCAAATGAGTTTCAATAAGAAGTGGGCATTTGAAAGGTCCAAAAATGTTGAGATTTTTGGTGGAGCCCCGGAATATGATGAAAGAATAAATGGCAAAGTTGGAGATCAAGAATTAAGACAACAAAGGCATTATGATATTTTGTAAGTGTGTTTGCGGTAAATCCAAATAATTGGAATATTTACTATAGCTCTCTAAATATCGAGAGGATATGTTTTAAAGAGGATCACCAGGTGAATTCCCTCGATTTAAATGGATCAAAGATCCATGCCATTTATTTAGTTGAGTTGCAAAAAATTTATGAGATGATGCAATGCAAAAATAAAAGGGCGGCACAAATGAAACACACGGCAAAACCCGGAATATATGGAAGTCTTCTCGAGCATCGGTCTCGGGGCATCACAATAATTGTCATAAAGAATAAATGAACCAAATAGTTATAAAAGATAATATATACCACATCCGAAACATAGACAGGACGAGGGTCGACGAGAGCGGATACCAAAACCATCGCACTATATAATAACAAACAATAATAAAAGTAAGAAAATTAGACAAGTATCTATCTAATCATATAAGTAAGAATTTTTTTCTTTTAGAAATAAGATAAGAACAAGAGGCTCACCACAGTGGTGCCGGCGACGAGATCGGCGCGAGCGATCGACGGCGGTGAAGACGGGGACGGGACATGACGGACCACTAAACCTAGACAAATCTTGAGGAAAATGGAGCTTGGAGAGGAGAAAGCTTAAGTAGTGTGGCTCGGGCATTTCATCGAACACCTCATGTGCATAGGAGGTGAGCTAGAGCACCACAAAGCCCTCCCCTCGCCGGCCAAAAAAAACAGAGCAGTGGAGTGTTCTGCTCGCGGGCGAGGGGGTATATATAGCCACATCATTGGTCGCGGTTCGAGGATGGAACCGGGACTAAAGGCCCCCCTTTTGTCCCGGTTCCAGCCACGAACCTGGACCAATGGATGTGGGCCAGGAGCGAGGCCCATTGGTCCCGGTTCGTGTCTGGAACCGGGACAAAAGGGTCCAGACGAACCGGGACCAATGCTCCACGAGGCCCGGTGATACATCTCCAACGTATCTATAATTTTTTATTTTTCCATGCTATTATATTATCTGTTTTGGATGTTTAATGGGCTTTATTATGCTCTTTTATATTATTTTTGGGATTAACCTATTAAACTAGAGCCCAGTGCCAGTTTATGTTTTTTCCTTGTTTTTGAGTATCGCAGAAAAGGAAAACCAAACGGAGTCCAATTGACATGAAAATTGACGGAGATTATTTTTGGACCAGAAGAAGCCCACAGAGTATCGGAGATGGGCTAGAAGAGTTCCGAGGCACCCACGAGGGTGGGGGGCACGCCCTACCCCCCTGGGCATGCCCCCTTCCTCGTGGCCACCTTGGAGACCCCCCTGACTTGTTCCAGACGCCAACACCTCTTATATATACCCAAACTTCCAGAACATAACCTAGATCAGGAGTTCCGCCGCCGCAAGCCTCTGTAGCCACCAAAAACCAATCGGGACCCTGTTCCGGAACCCTCCCGGAGGGGGGATCCCTCACCGGTGGCCATCTTTGTCATCCCGGTGCTCTCCATGACGAGGAGGCAGTAGTTCACCCTCGGGGCTGAGGGTATGTACCAATAGCTATGTGTTTGATCTCTCTCTCTCTCTCTCTCGTGTTCTTGATTTGGCACGATCTTGATGTACCACGAGCTTTGCTATTATAGTTGGATCTAATGATGTTTCTCCCCCTCTACTCTCTTGTAATGAATTGAGTTTTCCCTTGAAGTTATCTTATCGGATTGAGTCTTTAAGGATTTGAGAACACTTGATGTATGTCTTGCATGTGCTTATCTGTGGTGACAATGGGATATTCACGTGATCTACTTGATGTAAGTTTTGGTGATCAACTTGCAGGTTCAGTGACCTTGTGAACTTATGCATAGGGGTTGGCACGCGTTTTTCGTCTTGACTCTCCGGTAGAAACTTTGGGGCACTCTTTGAAGTTCTTTGTGTTGGTTGAATAGATGAATCTGAGATTGTGTGACGCATATCGTATAATCATACCCGCGGATACTTGAGTTGACATTGGAGTATCTAGGTGACATTAGGGTTTTGGTTTATTTGTATCTTCAGGTTTTATTCTAGTACGAAATCTAGGATAGATCGAACGGAAAGAATAACTTCGTGTTATCTACGGACTCTTGAATAGATGAATCAGAAAGAACAACTTTGAGGTGGTTTCGTGCCCTACAATAATCTCTTCGTGTGTTCTCCGCTATTGGTGACTTTAGAGTGACTCTTTGTTGCATGTTGAGGGATAGTTATATGATCCAGTTATGTTATTATTGTAGTGAGAACTTGCACTAGTGAAAGTATGAACCCTAGGCCTTGTTTCCTAGCATTGCAATACCGTTTACGCTCACTTTTATCGCTTGCTACCTTGCTGTTTTTATATTTTCAGATTACAAATGCCCATATCTACCATCCATATTGCACTTGTATCACCATCTCTTCGCCGAGCTAGTGCACCTATACAATTTACCATTGTATTGGGTGTGTTGGGGACAAAAGAGACTCTTTGTTATTTGGTTGCAGGGTTGTTTGAGAGAGACCATCTTCACCTACGACTCCCACGGATTGATAAACCTTAGGTCATCCACTTGAGGGAAATTTGCTACTGTCCTACAAACCTCTGCACTTGGAGGCCCGAGAACGTCTACAAGAAGAAGGTTGTGTAGTAGACATCACTCAGCTGGCCCCCTGGGCGCATGAACCGGAACGTATGCCCCCATGGGTCCCATTCGTGACTGAACCGGGACTAATGGGCTGGCCAGGCCTGAACCAAAGCCTTGATTTCTACTAGTGTGATCCTCCATGTATATGAATCAAAAACTCCTCGTTTCGTTCCTTGGTCGTGTTTGGGAGATTGGTTAGATTTTCACAAGAAATCCTAGAGGAATCTTTTCCAATTTTAACATTCTTGAAAATTTTAAGTTTTTCTATGGTAGTGTAAGAACAGCCTATGTATGCAAGTCTAGAGGAGTAATGCACTGAAAGAAATGAAGTTCCATAAGTAAAGAGTAAGGGTTAGAAGAACACAAGCACGGGTGTAACATCCCAAAATTCTAAATTTTGGAATTTATATTAAATAAATAGTTGTGATTGTTTATTTGATTGTGGTGTGGTTGCTTGTGTGGAATTGAGTGAAATTTGAAACTTTTTGAAAGTTCAATGAAAGGGAATAAAATGAATTTTCCAAACTTTCACCTTGCATTTATGATCTCCATGAAATTCAAATTTAATTCATCACAAAACCTAGAGTGAAGATGATATGACTTCTTCCATTTAAATAAATGAAAAAGGGTGTTGAAAAGATTTGAATTCCATTTGGAAATATTTCAAATTTAGAAACTTTATGCGACTCAATGAGTTTCAAGAGAGAAGATAAAATGACTTCTTCACATGCTAAGAAAGAGAGTTGGAAGTTTCAAAGAATCAAATTTAAAGTCTCTTTGAAATCATTTTTCAACTTGGAGTTATTTGGTTTTTATTCAAATTATTTTTCTCCAAAAATAAAATATATATGGAAAATAGGGTAAAATGATTCCCTGCAGTAGAAAAATGGAGAGAAATAAATTTGAAATTATTTTGGTATTTTAAAATAATTTTATTTGGTTTTAAATGAACCAGTAGCACTGTTTGCTTTATTTAAATTTGTATGGATTTTATTTGACGCTAGAAAAATGTTCACGTTGTAGAAAATCTTTTTCTGAAATTTTGATATATAATATGCTATATATCCTTTTTATTATTTGTCGTTTTATTTTTTGTTCTCTGTTTAAAAAAATATCTTCTGGACCGAACTGGGCCGAAGCCCAGCCGACCCAGCAAGCCACCGCCGCCTTCCTCCGCGTGCCCGAGCCTGACTCCTCCCGGAGTCCGAGCACGCCCCGCCGCTGGCCGCCTCCTTCCCCAAGTTGGCCGGCCTCCTCACCATGTCCGCCACGCCTCCCACGGCCATCGCCGCATTTGCCGCCTACCGCCGCCATAGCGCTACCGCCCGCTCCACCCATCGCCGTGTCACCGGAGTCGACGGAGCCCGCCACCACGGCCCGTCGTTCGAGTCAGCGGAACTCGCTGACCGCCGGTTTTCAGTCTGTAAATAAACCGCCTTGCTCGCCATTTTCTTTTAGGTTTTGGTTTTCGTTTAAACCCGATTCATTTTTTATGGTTAGTTATTTAGTGAACATTCTTTAGTGAACGTTCTTTAGTTAGGGTTCTGTAGTGAATATAATTCGTCAGATTAGGTTCTGTAGCGGATGTTCGTCTGATAGATTTCTCTTTTTCTGTTTATTTTCGGCCAGGGACATATCCATAATTATTTTCTTTGCAGAATTAGTCCCTGTTCTCTAAACGATCACAATTTTTTGCTCGCTTATCCAAATCTAATGAAACCAATGCCAATTTCTTCGTTTATGATCCAGATAACCAACTTAAACATATTTTTGAAAGTTTAAAATTTGGTTCCAAACAGATTTGAATTTGAACTTCTTTTGTTCATAACTTGAGTTTTATAACTCCGATTTAGTTGATTCTGTTTGCAAATTGAATCTCTTGATCTAAACTTTCTGTTAAGAACTAAACCACATAATTTTAATACTGTGGAAAATTGTTTTCTGTTTGCAAGAGTTATTTGCCTGTTTTTGAAGTTTTTTGAGATCTTTTCTTCGAATTTTATGCTTGAGTGCTTATGTATGCAATTGCTTGCTTACGATAGATTGATTGGAATATGACGAGTAGATCTATCACGAGTTATGAGACCGACGAATCTTCATCAACAGTACAAGGCAAGTTACACTTTGATCATACCCCTTTATTACCCAATTTTTATGCATTAGTTTCAACCCTCAAACATTGCATGAGTAGGATTGTGAAACATGTGGTTATGGTTAAGTAGTTGATGAGGTAGGAACCTTTTATCCTTTTATCAACCCCGGGAATATACGTTATGCTCATACTGCTTTGCTATGCTCGTAGACGGGGATTGGTATGTGAGATTCATGAAAGTTGCGAGACTAATAACTAAGGGAAACTTAAGGTGGCTACTTTAATACACATCTGGGTGGATTGGTTGCGGGCACCTAGAGCAATCCAGTGATGTCCTAGGATATCCCGGAGTACCCGTGTGATCATCCTATGGAATGCCACCCAGGCTCAAAGGGATCATAAGATTATTCATGCTAGAAACTTCCGTGTGCAGCCACAAGCCATTATGGGCTCTAGCATAGTTGAGTATGTTGTGTGACCTCGTTCAGTGGTAGGCTAGTAGATGTAGGGGAAGTAGGTGGTACTGTCTACCTAGAGTAAAGAGTTAATGCTTCAGAAAGACTGTGTCTCGATCATATATTTCTCAACCATCATGTAGCGCGAGAAATCCAATGGAGGAGATCGAGTCTTGTGGGGAGATGTGCGCAAACCTCTACAGAGTGTACAAACTAATCATGATTAGCCGTGTCCCCTGTTATGGATTATTGGTTGATTTCATCACGTTACTTAATTAATTTATTAGGTTATTAATAATTTGGGAATTTTGGGATTGAGTTGGAGGAACCTTCTCAATAATGGCATAAACTTGGTAGTGAATAAAATTTATTCCTTTGTTGTAGGAAAAAATTAGCTTTATGCAAAATTTGAACTTAGAGTCTCCACCAACCAAATATGCATATAGAGATAGACAATTCTCATTATTATTCTATGGTGTGAAATTGCCAGTACATTCAATGTACTGACCTACATGGCTGCAACGTCTCATGTTGTAGGATTCTTACGACGAGTAAGTGATACGATAGGGCTACGATGTATACACAGGAGGAAATTGACAGGTCTATAAATTCTATTAAAACAAGAGAACTTGCTCAAGCATTGCTTTATGAAGCTGCTCAGAAAAAGAAGTTGGCTCCTCATGAGAAGGAGCAGTCTTCCAATGTCGAGTTAAGCTCTGATTCAGAGAATGAGGATATTACTCAGATTGTTGAAGAGTTAGATAATCACTCAACTTTGCCGTTGGCATTGTTGGGAACTCCACAACTTTGTTGTCACTTCTGCTATTTGGATTGAGGTAATAGTATTTATGTTACTTTATACATGTGATTTACCTCTGTTATAAATCCTCGAGTACTGTGTGTGTCAGCATACCGATCCAGGGATGACACTTAAGCACAGAGACTTCGATCCATTCAGGTCGGGGCGCTACAAGATGGTATCAGAGCACATGTTGACTGTAGGACGTGACCCCTGACCATAGGAAAGATTTTGTCTAAAACTTTATTTTCAAAAAGATCTTTTACCTCTCTTCCTTTCTGAGATTTATCAAATATTCCCTTTTAGTTAGACCATACCCCTTTCCCCTTTGGACCACACGAAGATTCGACTGATGAGACCACTCGAAGAAGTACAAGATATCGGACAACTAAGACCACTTTGGAATAAAGAGGATTTTACCATGCATTATAATAATGGAAACTATAACGGTTGAAGACTAGGAGAATTTGAAGGCTCTGAAGAATTTCCAGATTGGTATGACCTAGGAAGGCTACCCTTAGGGAACTTGTCAGACTATTGAAGTTGCCAACACCTGAGATCAAGGTGTGTTGGAAAAAGACCGGAACATGGGGCGTTAAAACTCAAAGTTTTTGTCAAGAAAACCCCAAGGCAGGAGATATCAACTATGGAATGATAGCTCATGGCAGAGACATGGGCATAATCATGGATATCCATGATGTTATTGCCCGCTTATGCTATTGTCACCGCGCTGAGTTGAGCATGTATTTTTCGGAAGGATTGGATGAAAAAAGGGCTAATGGAGCACCTTTCAGCAAAAGATGAAGTTTTAACCTTAGCTGGTGTATCACCAGGATCTGGAGTATTACATCAAGAATTTTAGGATGGACCTTCAGGAAGCCGTATTTGACAAGGAAGCATTTAGTGAAGAATTCAGGACCAGAAACTGAAAGTAGCCAAGCTGGAGGAGCAAAACCTCGAGATATTGGAGATTCGTCAGGAACTGAAGGACAGTAGGACCATGGTTCATGCCAAGGATGTTGAAACCCAGAAGTTTGGAACGCAACTCCAGAGTATTAAATGACGTCATGAGAGACTTCGCCTCAACAGAAATGACCTGGTAGAAGAACTTGAGAAGATCTGCAAGCACGATCAGAAGAAGACCAAACCCCTGTTATATATTTATGTTAGATGTGACATTTGTTAGCTGTCATTTGTTTGATGTTTCTCCGACAGCCACAAAATAAAATATGTCTCTTCAAAACTATTGTTTGTATTGTGTGTATCCCTCGCTACCTCTCTTATCTCACCTCAAAACCCTTGGAACCAATAGAGGATGAATGGAGATGAACTCATATTTTCTGGACGGATGACTCAATTGGAGACGGACCGATGGATTCAGAACATGGAAGATCACATGAAGAATAAAACAATAGACGGACCGATGGATTCAGAATGTAGCTTAAGAATGCCCAACTAGGCAGATTACTTGTTTCTTGTGTGAAGGGACTACCCACTACCCTGCTCAGTGTCACATTTACCCCATGGTACAAAGAATCATCCAGCAGAAGAAAGAAGCAATGAATTGAGCCGTCGTGGTAATTTTTAGAAGAACCTATGATGAAGGAAGAGGTGGAGGACACACCCGAAGAAGACCCAATTAATCCCTGCACCAAAGCATGCTATTCATGTGGAGAAGAAGGACACATCTCCCAGAATTGTCTGGAGGGGGATCTAGTAGCATTCCCGACAGTGGAAGTAGAGTATGACCCACAGGAAATAGAAGCCCTGATTGGCACGGAAAAGTCTAGGAAGAGAAATTGATTGGATTCCAGGAACAACCCAATTTCTACAAAGAAGGACCTGAGTCATATCACATGTTTTAGGTGCAAAGATTCAGGACACTACTTCAGTGATTGCCCAAAAAGGAAGCCAAGGACCCAAGGAGGCTATGTAATTGCAAGAAAACCTCGAGACTTGTCAGAAGTAATATGTTTTCGTTGTAATGAAGCTGGGCACCTTGCCAGAGATTGTCCCAATCAGAAGGAGGCTTGTGCTAAATAGTAGTAGTAGTGGGAACATTTATTTTTATTATCGAGGTGTTTAGTTGAGGCATGTAATGTATATGCAAGATATTTTAATAAGTTCATGAAATAAATAAAATTCATGTGTCATGATTTCATACATTGAATTTTATGAGTTGTTACTCTATGAAGAAAGATTTTGACCATTTTCGAGGATATGAGAAATGTGGTCTATGGATGAATTTGTGCATTTCAAGGGTGGTAGTACCCTGTGAGGACCCTTGACCCCTGGAAAGGATAATGATGTTCCACGAAGTGGACTTCATAAGTATAAGTTTTATCTCGAAATGTGGGATACCCCAAAAATATGAAGGGATGAAGTACTATTGGATATAAAGGAGGTATAGTGTTGGTAATATGGAAAAATTGTAACCCCAGGATGAGTTAAAGCTATAAATGTCATGAGGTGAGCCCATAACCCACAGGCTCCAGGACCTGCCAAGAAGCAAGCACACTCTTGCTGAAGGAAAAACCCTGGAAGAGGATATGCCTTTATTAATAAACGATCATATAGGAGTTTATGCAAAACTTGAGAGATGTGAAGAAACGATAGATGCTCGTTTGGCTTGCAGAATCAATGGATTTATCCGAACTTGGTTCGTCGACAGGAGAAATTCTGTAATGCTTGTGAGGATGACTGAGTGTTAGAATGCGAGATTTGCTAAACCATATACAAGGTAATGATTTGGGTGCGGGGTGGATTGATCACCATGCCGACTTACTCTTATTATTCGCCTTGCTATATGGGATGGTAAATTTTAGTGACTTACCCATAGTAGAGATATGGCGATCAAAACCTTGTTTAAACCTTAGAATGGTATGACGATTTTCCCTTGTACAAAGCAGTTGTTGCCAATCCTAGGTCATACGGCGAGAACGAAGCCCAGACCCATTTCCTGCAGGAGAAACCATAAATTGTTGACCACCATGAGATATCGATAGTTGTTTAGTGTTGGCGCCAGACCTGTCAGCTAAGAAGACCCAGTCTTGGATGAACCTTACCAAGATGAAAGGACATAGGAACTGAGGAAAAGGTTATTGATAAGCCACAAGTATAGGGGATCGCAACATTTTTCGAGGGTAGAGTATTCAACCCAAATTTATTGATTCGACACAAGGGGAGCCAAAGAATATTCTCAAGTATTAGCAGTTGAGTTGTCAATTCAACCACACCTGGAAAAATTAATATCTGCAACAAAGTATTTAGTAGCAAAGTAGTATGGAAGTAACGGTAACAGTGGCAAAAGTAACAGTAGCAGTTTTGTAGTAATTGTAACAGTGGCAACGGTAAAGTAACTAAGCAAAGATCAATATGTGAAAAGCTTGTAGGCATTGGATCAGTGATGGATAATTATGTCGGATGCGATTCCTCATGCAACAACTATAACATAGGGTGACACAGAACTAGCTCCAGTTCATCAATGTAATGTAGGCATGTATTCCGAATATAGTCATACATGCTTATGGAAAAGAACTTGCATGCCATATTTTGTCCTACCCCCCCGTGGCAGCGGGGTCCTATTGGAAACTAAGGGATATTAAGGCCTCCTTTTAATAGAGTACCGGACCAAGCATTAACACTTAATGAATACATGAACTCCTCAAACTACGGTCATCACCAGGAGTGATCCCGATTATTGTCACTTCGGGGTTACCGGATCATAACACATAGTAGGTGACTATTGCCTTGCAAGATAGGTTCAAGAACTCACATATATTCATGGAAACATAATAGGTTCAGATCTGAAATCATGGCACTCGGGCCCTAGTGACAAGCATTAAGCATGAAAGTCATAGCAACATCAATCTTAGAACACAGTGGATACTAGGGATCAAACCCTAACAAAACTAACTCGGTTACATGATAAATCGCATCCAACCCATCACCATCCAGCAAGCCTACGATGGGATTACTCACGCACGGTGGTGAGCATCATGAAATTGGTGATGGAGGATGGTTGATGATGACGACGGCGGCGAATTCCCCTCTCCGGAGCCCTGAACGGACTCCAGATCAGCCCTCCCGAGAGAGATTAGGGCTTGGTGGCGGCTCCGTATCATAAAACGCGATGAATCCTTCTCTCTGATTTTTTTCTACCCGAACGTGAATATATGGAGTTGGAATTGAGGTCGGTGGAGTCTCAGGGGGCCCATGAGGCAGGGGGCGCGCCCAGGGGGTGGGCGCTAAGGGAGTCCTGGACTAAGGGGTCCTCGGGCATCCGGCCTATTAGCCATGGGCCGGACTGATGGGCTGTGAAGATACGAAGACCGAAGACTCCACCCATATCCGGATGGGACTCTCCTTGGCGTGGAAGGCAAGCTTGGCGATCAAATATGAAGATTCCCTTTCTCTGTAACTGACCTTATGTAACCCTAGATCACTCCGACGTCTATATAAACCGGAGGGCTTAGTCCGGATGCGGATACTCATTACCATAGTCATACAGGCTAGACTTTTAGAGTGTAGCCATTACGATCTCGTGGTAGATCAACTCTTGTAATACTCATATTCACCAAGATCAATCAAGCAGGTAGCGTATTACCTCCATAGAGAGGGCCCGAACCTTGGTAAACATTGTGTCCCCCATCTCCTGTTACCATCGATCCTAGACGCACAGTTTGGGACACCCTACCCAAGATCCACCGGTTTTGACACCGACATTGCTGCTTTCATTGAGAGTTCCATTGTGCCGTCGTCAAGAGGTTTGATGGCCCCTTCGATCATCTACAATGACGCTGTCCAAGGAGAAGTCTTCCTCCCCAGACAGATCTTCATATTTGGCGGCTTTGCACTGCGGGCCAACTCGCTCGACCATCTGGAGCAGATCGAAAGTTACGCCCCTGGCCATCAGGTCAGATTTGGGAGCTTGAATTACGTCGCGGACATCCGCGGAGACTTGATCTTTGACGGATTCAAGACCGCGGCAGCCGCTCCCCGTCACCTCGATGAACATGACTTAAATCTATCATTGGACCACATCCAGGAGATAGCTCCTGTAACTACTCTGGCCTTAGATCCGGAGCAAATTACACCATCCGAGGACGGGAAGCTCAACCCCGCCACGGAGGCCGCAGATTCCGCGACGTTGGAGCCGCACACAGACTTATCCTCATGTGATGTCTGTGTCACCGGAACTCCGGACTCGTTGCCGGCTATAGGTTCCAAACCATGCGCGTCCGCGGACGCCGAGCTTGATCTGTTATCGATCTTCGAATTCAGCGCCACAGACATCTTCCGACACTCGCCTTTCGGCGATGTGCTAGACTCATTAAAGAATCTGTCCTTGGCGGGGGACTTATAGCTAAATTATGTCCGGTTCGAACTGGAGGCTGACAATGGAGAATTTCGCTTTCCACCCACCACCCACTGCATAGCCACTGTCGATGACTTAACCAACACACTCGATTATGACTCTGAAGACATCGACGGTATGGACGACGATGCCGGAGAAGAGGAGGCCCAAGCCACGCCGTTCACCGGACGATGGACAACCACTTCCTCATATGACGTATACATGGTGGATATGCCAAAAGATAATAGTGGTGATGACAAAGAAAACCCAGTGGAGAGTGACCCCCCTAAGACACAACCAAAGCGTCGGCGTCAGCAGCGCCGCTCTAAACCATGCCGCAGAAAGGATAGCAACACCGGCATAGGAGACGACAACACTCCGGACGGTGCCGAAGACGAAAGTGCACCACGACGAACAAACTGCCGAACAGGACAATCAGGAGGATGGGCAAGTCAGCCCTGACAAATAGGCCATAAATGAAGACTCGGAGGACGGTAGTTATCATCCGCTCTCCGAGGAGGAGGTGAGCCATGGCAATGAAGACTTTATCGTGCCTGAGGAACCCCTCGAGCAGGAGCGCTTTAAGCGCCGGCTAATAGCCACTGCAAGGAGTCTGAAAAAGAAGCAGCAGCAGCTTCAAGCTGACCAAGACCTGCTGAATGATAAGTGGACTGATGTCCTGGCAGCCGAGGAATACGGCCTCAAGCGCCCAGCCAAAAGTTACCCGCAACATAAATTGCTACCTCAATTCGATGATGAGGCGTTGGATCCCATACCATCATCACGCAATGCGGCTGATCGACCACCACGGGGTCGAGACAAAGCGGCAACTCAAGCCAAACACCGGCCCGCTCCACCTCACCGTAAAGGTAGAGATCAAACAACTCGGGGACATACCTATGACCTACGGCAAAAACTGGACAATAATGCAGGACATACTAGATCGATCTACGGATCGCGAGGGCGTGCCCCGACACGTGACGACGGCCACCTATTTGGACGTAATAATCCCAGTCACGCCCGGACCAAACTCCGCAGGCGGACTCCATTGGAGCTACGTCACGGTGTGGGCCGATATAGAGGCACCGCACACCCTCTTTGCTTCACTGATGGAGTAATGGACCATGAATTCCCAGAAGGGTTTAAACCCGTAAACATCAAATCATATGATGGGACAACAGACCTTGCGGTCTGAATAGAGGATTTCCTTCTCCATATTCATATGGCTCGTGGCGATGATCCCCATGCATCAAATATCTCCCACTGAAACTCAAAGGACCAGCTCGGTACTGGTTGAACAGTCTGCCAGAAAACTCCATCGGCAGCTGAGAAGACTTGGAAGAAGCCTTCTTGGAAAACTTCCAAGGAACATACGTCCGGCCTCCGGATGCAGATGATTTAAGTCATATAGTCCAACAGCCCGGCGAATCAGCTCATAAATTTTGGACTAGGTTCTTAACTAAAAAGAACCAGATCGTCGACTGCTCGGACACCGAAGCCCTAGCGGCCTTGAAGCATAGCATCCACGACGAATGGCTCGCCCGACATGTCAGGCAGGAAAAGCCGAAGTCCATGGCGGCCCTTACGGCACTTATGACCCGCTTTTGCGCGGGCGAAGATAGTTGGCTAGCCCGTTGCAATAATAATGCAAGCGAACCTGGGACCTCTGAAGCCAAGGATAGCAACGGCAAGCCCCGACGCAACAGACACAAGCGTCGAATCAATGGCAACCATACCGATGACACGATGGTCAACGCCGGATTAAGTGTCTCCAGGTCCGGTCATCGGAAGAAGCCGTACAGTAAGAACAATTCGAGCTCATCTAGTCTGGACCGCATACTCGATCATCCATGCAAGATACATGGCACCCTAGAAAAACCAACCAACCACACCAACAGAGATTGTTGGGTCTTTAAACAGGTTGGCAAGTTAAATGCCGATAACAAGGAGAAGGGGTCGCAGAGCAAGGACGATGACGAGGATAATCGGCCGCCGAACACAGGGGGACAGAAGAAATTCCTCCCTCAGGTAAAAACGGTGAATATGATATATGCTACCCACATCCCCAAAAGGGAACGCAAGCGTGCACTCAGGGACATCTACGCGATGGAGCCAGTAGCCCCAAAATTCAATCCATGGTCCTCCTTCCCGATCACATTTGATCACCGAGACCATCCGACCAGTATCCATCATGCTGGGTCGGCCGCACTGGTCCTCGATCCAATCATCAACGGATTCCACCTCACGCGGGTCCTGATGGATGGCGGTAGTAGCCTCAACCTGCTTTATCAGGATACATGATGTCTACTACGCAACCTTCTTCTTGTAGACGTTGCTGGGCCTCCAAGTGCAGAGGTTTGTAGGACAGTAGCAAATTTCCCTCAAGTGAATGACCTAAGGTTTATCAATCCGTGGGAGGCGTAGGATGAAGATGGTCTCTCTCAAGCAACCCAGCAACCAAATAACAAAGAGTCTCTTGTGTCCCGAACACATCCAATACAATGGTAAATTGTATAGGTGCACTAGTTCGGCGAAGAGATGGTGATACAAGTGCAATATTGATGGTAGATATAGGTTTTTCTAATCTGAAAATATAAAAACAACATGGTAACTAATGGTAAAAGTGAGCGTAAACGGTATTGCAATGCTAGGAAACAAGGCCTAAGGTTCATACTTTCACTAGTGCAAGTTCTCTCAACAATAATAACATAATTGGATCATATAACTATCCCTCAACATGCAACAAAGAGTCACTCCAAAGTCACTAATAGCAGAGAACAAACGAAGAGATTATGGTAGTGTACGAAACCACCTCAAAGTTATTCTTTCCAATCAATCCGTTGGGCTATTCCTATAAGTGTCACAAACAACCCTAGAGTTCGTACTAGAATAACACCTTAAGACACAAATCAACCAAAACCCTAATGTCACCTAGATACTCCAATGTCACCTCAAGTATCCATGTGTATGATTATACGATCTCATCACACAATCTCAAATTCATCTATTCAACCAACACATAGAACCTCAAAGAGTGCCCCAAAGTTTCTACCGGAGAGTCAAGACAAAAACGTGTGCTAACCCCTATGCATAGGTTCACGGGCACTCAATCCGATAAGATAACTTCAAAGCGAAAACTTAATCCATTACAAGAGAGTAGAGGGGGAGAAGAATCATAAGATCCAACTATAATAGCAAAGGTCGCGATACATCAAGATCGTGCAAAATCAAGAACACGAGAGAGAGAGAGATCAAACACATAGCTACTGGTACATACCGTCAGCCCCGAGG
Organism: Aegilops bicornis; assembly: GCA_021605145.1. NCBI lineage: Eukaryota > Viridiplantae > Streptophyta > Magnoliopsida > Poales > Poaceae > Aegilops > Aegilops bicornis. The sequence goes on along the minus strand of CM038669.1, from coordinate 562,673,315 downwards.
GTGAACTACTCCCTCCTCGTCAAGGAGGACGCTGGGATGATGAATATGGCCACCAGAGAAGGATTCCCCCCTCCGGTAGGGTGCCGGAATGGGTCTAGATTGGTTTTCGGTGGCTACAGAGGCTTGCGGCGGTGGAACTCCCGTTCTGTTCTGTTCCCCGAAGGCTTTAGGGTATATGGATATATATAGGCGGAAGAAATACGTCGGAGAGCCACGAGGGGCCCACGAGGGTGGAGGGCGCGCCCAGGGGGGTGGGCGCACCCCTTGCCTCGTGCCTCCCTCGTTGCTTTCCTGACGTGCACTCCAAGTCCCCCGGATTGCTTTCTTTCCAAAAATAACTTCTCCAGAAGGTTTCATTCCGTTTCGACTCTGTTTGATATTCCTTTTCTTTGAAACACTGAAACAAGGGGAAAAACAGGAACTGACACTGGGCTCTGGGTCAACAGGATAGTCCCAAAAATCATATAAAAGTGCTTAGCAAAGCCCATTAAACATCTAAGATGGATAATATAATAGCATGAATACTTCATAAATTATAGATACGTTGGAGACGTATCAGCATCCCCAAGCTTAATTCCTGCTCGTCCTCGAGTAGGTAAACGATAAAAGAAATAATTTATGAAGTGTGAATGCTAGCAGATGCATAAGTTTGATCAATGATAATTTCAATCACCTTTTCTAGCATCATTATATGTCATAACAATAGCTCAACTCATAGAACTTTTCATGATCAAGTAACAAATTATTCACATGTTAAAGTATAGATCATAAACTTTCTTAAAAACTAACAAACCGTGTTATTAGTCATCAAACAATTACAATCCATCTTATTTTTAGGAAGAGTCTATGTCAGAGCTTTGATTCAATAAACTTCACATACTCAACTATCTTTTAGTCTTCCATGATTGCTACCACTCAAAGCATATTTTTAGAACAAATAGTATTCATCGAACACAGAGAAAGATAGGGGCTTAATGTTTCGCCTCCCAACCTTTTACCTCAAGGGTAATGTCAACAATAATAATTCATGCTCAAATATATTTGAATGGCCATATATGCCTAGATCTTTCCATCACATGATGCTTGCCAACTAAATAGTAGGTTAGAATGAGAAGGAATACTACTGACTCGTGCATAAATGTAAAAGATAGGCCCTTCGCAGAGGGAAGCAGGATTTGCGGATGTGCGAGCTCAAGCAAAACAGAGATGAAAATAATTTTGAGACGTATGCTTTCATTGTCAACATAACGACCAAGAGTTCCCAATATCTTCCATACTACATACGTTATAGGCGGTTCCCAAACAGAAAGGTAAAGACTTTTACTCCCCCTCCACCAACAATCATCAATCCATGGCTTGCCCGAAACAACGGGTGCCTCCAACTAACACCAAACCTGGGGGAGTTTTGTTTGCAATTATTTTTTATTTGATTTCGATCTTTTGATCATGGGACTGGGCATCCCAGTTACCAGCCATTTTCTCGTGAATGATGAGCGGAGTCCACTCATCATGAGAATAACTTACCTAGCATGGAAGATACTGCTACCCCTAGTCTCTACATGAGCGATTCGGGCATACAAAACAGATTATTATTTGAAGGTTTAGAGTTTGGCACATGCAAATTTACTTGGAACGGCAGGTAAATACCGCATATAGGTAGATATGGTGGACACTCATGGAAGAAACTTGGTTCAAGGAGTTTGGATGCACAAGCAGTATTCCCGCTTAGTACAGATATTTTGGCTAGCAAAGGATTCTAAATAGCAAGCACCAAATGTTATAGGATCCAAAACAATATAACTTATACAAATATACCCAAGATTAACTCATTATGTTGTCTTCCTTGTCCAACTTCAACTAATTTGCTCAGGTTTAAAATAATTGATGGGGATCACAATCATAAAAGATGTCCAAGATAGTATATTTATATGTGAAATCTCTCTTCCCTCAATATTCTTTCATGAATTGTTCAAGTGACCAATACAATGTTTGCTAACCTTCAATAAATTTACCACCTCGAATTCTTATATGTGAAGGAATTACTCCCTATGGGAAAGTCATATGAAACATATATAATTTCAGATTTATGACATTCAAATCATTCAACCATTTACTCATAGGATATAAGTGAAGCACACGAGTAAATGACAAACTACTCCAAAAAGATATAAGTGAAGATCAATGAGTAGTTAAATAATTATGTAGCTATGTGAAGATTCTCTCTTTTTTAAGAATTTCAGATCTTCGTATTTTATTCATACAGCAAGCAAAACAAAAGAAAATAAAATGACGCTCCAAGCAAAACACATATCATGTGGTGAATAAAAATATAGCTCCAAGTAAAGTTACCGATGAACGAAGACGAAAGAGGGGATGCCATCCGGGGCATCCCCAAGCTTAGGCTCTTTGTTATCCTTAAATATTACCTTGGGGTGCCTTGGGAATCCCCAAGCTTAGGCTCTTTCCACTCCTTATTCTATAGTCCATCGAATCTTTACCCAAAACTTGAAAACTTCACAACACAAAACTTAACAGAAAACTCGTAAGCTCCGTTAGCGAAAGAAAACAAAACACCACTTCAAGGTACTGTAATGAACTCATTCTTTATTTATATTGGTGTTAAACCTACTCTATTCCAACTTATCTATGGTTTATAAACTATTTTACCAGCCATAGAGTCATCAAAATAAGCAAACAACACACGAAAAACAGAATCTGTCAAAAACAGAAAAGTCTGTAGTAATCTGTAACTAACGCAAACTTCTGGAACTCCAAAAATTCTAAAATAAATTGGCGGACATGAGGAATTTTTCTAGTAATCATCTTCAAAAAGAATCAAGTAAATAGCACTGTCCAGTAAAAAGTTGAAGCAAATCTCGTGAGCGCTAAAGTTTCTGTTTTTTACAGCATGATCATAAAGACTTCACCCAAGTCTTCCCAAAGGTTCTACTTGGCACAAAAACTAATTAAAACATAAAACCACATCCAACTAGAGGCAGATGGATTATTTATTACTAAGCAGAACCAAAAACCAAGGAAAACAAATAAAATTGGTGTAGGTGTACAAAAAGAGGGGTACATTTTTTGTACCCCTATAACTGTCTGCAGGCGATCTGAGCATGGGCACCACCGCACTGAGCAAGGCAAGGGAGGTGAGCCAAGGTAAGGATGAAGCTCGAGAGGAACAGAACAACGCCAAGACCAAGACCACAAAGAGCAAAGGGGACAAAGCGGACTCCCCCGGCAAGATCCTTGCCGGGGGCGGTTTTAGCGAACTCCGCAAGACCCTTGCCATGGCCACTCGCCCCACACCTACGGCGCCGATCACCCATGAGTCCACTGCCCCCATGGGGCAAGGATTCGGGAGACATCCCCGTGGTGGCATGCAGATCTTTGTGAAGACTTTCAAGATCAGATACACTCTATAGAAGACGACGACCCTTGGCGGGATCCAAGCCAAGGAGGACCACAAGGCCGGCCCTTGCCGGGGATGAAAGCAGGCGCCGCGGCAAGACCCTTGCCGGGGCTACGACGAGGCCCTCGCCAAGGGCACCCATAGGGCCACAATCAGGCCCACGCCAATCAAACCTTCACCGTCGTTCGCATGCAGCTGCCGACCCAACCAGTTGGGCAGGCACCTGCGTGGCGGCAAGAGGGTCTTCGTGGAGACCCACCGCTGCGCCACCTCAGCTGCCTGCCTGCCTACATGGCACCACAGGCACCGCTGGCCAGGGCGCGTGTCAACACGAAAGGGAGCGGCGACGGACAAGACTAGGCTCTCCCCCGTCCCCGATAAAGCAAGGACACCTAAGCAAGACGCATTAAATGCGCCTTGTCATGTAATGCAAGGGATAAACTCGCATCACTGTACCCTTTCCACCTCCTGTGTGCCACTGTGGCAATCCCTTTCCTTATAAAAGGAGGCCCAAGGCGACCAGGAGGAGGATTCGGCTTCTTGGAGCTCCTCACGCCCCATTGCTAGTTCGAGAACACAGATAAACAAACCACCAAAGCAGGAGTAGGGTTTTACGCATCCTCGCGCCCAGAACCTGGATAAAGAGACCGTGTGCTATCTGTTTGATCTGCTCTTCTCACGACCCCGCGCCCCGCAACCGTAGTAGGGATTCTTGTGATCCCATAGGTGTCGTTCCTACACCGACATCTTTGGCACGCCAGGTAGGGGGCGCAGTTGTGAGAATCAGCTTTAGCAGTTAGCCCGGCACTCCTTCATCTTCGTGACCCTTGAAGAAGGAATGAGACCAAAAGATCGACGCTCGAGCGATCGCCAACAGAAGCTAAGTTGCACTGAACCTTTATTTGTGCTACTCTTCTTATTTTAGGTTATTCTCCCCGGAGATGTCACGCCTTTGTATGAGAAACCTGCACATCATGGGGCTCTCCCACGATCGGAAACGCCCTTGCCCTGTTTCGATTCCGCTTAACAGCTCAAGCGGCTGCGTCGAGAATGGCAGAGTAACCTTCCGCGATCGACAACTCCCTCGATTCTGACTCGAGTCAAGCTCGACAGTTCGAGCGGCCGCGTTCGGAACGGAAAGGTGGCTCGTCCAGCAACACGCGTTCCCGGCAGGCCCTGGGGATCCGTCCCCAAAACGCCGCTAGGGGCTTTCGCACCGGCAAGCCTACCCGATCGACAAGGGGCACACATACAAAGAGGAATTGAACGGGGAAATAACATGCATGAAAATTAAGAGTACTTCAAAGTTATATTACATCACGTCATAGCTGCGGTTCTAACTGAAGATAAAATTTGTCTTGGTCGGGAACCCGCAGCGGCGAAGAGGAACGGATGCTCGATCCGGCGCTGGCCTTCCACCCTCTTGATTTCGTCGATGCCGTTGGTGATGGGCGTGATGCGCTCCTTGAGCACCGTGAGGTCAACAACGTCCGGCAAGCTCTTCATCGAGGCCGCGAAGTCAAGGTCGGGATTCCAGTGCGCCACCTTGGTGAGGACCTTGGTCACGACCCTCCGGCAAAGTCGCTGGGCCTCCTCGGCTGGCGTGGCCGTCCTGGTGGAGTGAAGATAGGCCAAGGCTCCGAGGACGCCCTCGAAGAACTGGGTCAGCTTGGCGTTGATGGTCCCGCTGCGCTCGGGGGCGTACCTCACGTTTGGCAGCCCCATGGTGGCCAATTGCGAGGTGACCCTACTGGCGACGACCTCCAGATGGCTGATCCACCTGTTCTCGCCCACCACATATTCCTGGTGGGAGGCGGCCTCGTTTGCCCGCAGCTGCTTCTCCTCCTCGAGGCTCCTAGTTGAGGTCTCCTCCCGAGCCCTGCTCTCTGACAGCATCTTCTCGAGACCCTCCAGCTTCAGCTTGAGGTCTCTGATGGAGTTCTGCGCGTCGGAGAGCTCCCCAGTCCTGCTGATGACCGCTCCTTGGGCCTCTACCAAGGTGCGGTTGAGCGTGTTCTCCTCGCCGGACAGCTTGAGGGCCTGCTCCTTCAGCTCGTCCCGCTCCGCTTCCAACTCCTTCACCTTGCCGGTATGGGCTAGAGCCTGGGCATCGAGTGCCTCTTTGTGCCTCTGCTCCAGCTCGCGGGTCCGTCGCGCGACAAGGGCCTCGAGCTCCTCATCCTTGTCGCGGAGCGTTGCGCTAAGCTTCACTTCACGCGTGGAGAGGTCCTCTTCCTGAGAGTCCAAGGCGGCTTGATGCTGGTTCCGGGCGGCTTCGGCCGCGATGGCCAAGTTCGCCGCCTCTTCCTGGGCCTTCTCGACGTCGGCCATTTTCATGGTGAGCTCCACATCGCGCTTGGCCAATTCCTCCTGAAAGGCCCTCTGCTCCTCGCGAGTCTGGTGGAACCAAGTCTGCGTCTCGGCAACGCGCGCCTTGAAGTCCACCTCCGCGTTGTCCACCGCTGCCATCCTGGACTTGATCTTGTCCAGGCGGGCGCAGCGAGCACTGGAGCTTAGGAAGTCGGCCACCGTATGCGGAAAAGCTGCTCTTCTGAGGAACCGTCGCCGCCAACGCCCGGCTCATCAACCACCTTAAGCCCGGTGGCGGCAAGCACCTCGCCGTCAAAGGCTTCCCCTTCGGCGGGCGCTCGGCTTGACGCCCCCGGAAGATGGACGAAAAGATCGTCGCCCACCTTCAGATATCTGCTGGGGCCCGAGGTTGAGGAGGAGGGGGGCTGGTCACCTGCCACCTCCTCCCCGGCGAAGGCCTTGTCGGCCTCGCCGGCAGGTCCACAGCTGGTGCCCTCGGCAGAAGCCTCACCAGTCGCCTTGGTGGCCCCCGCAGCGGCGTCCTCGGCAGCACCCTTGGCGGCTTCGTCAGCGGCAACCTTATCAGTATCTCTGGCGGCCTCCTCGGCGGCAATCCTGCTGGCCTCCGCCGCAGCCTCCTCAGCAATATCTCCCACAACAGTGTCCACGTCCTCCATGTCTGTTGAAGGAGGGCCTGGGCAGCAATGGGCGCGATGAAGCCAATAAAAGAATAAGGGAAAAACAGAGACGAAGGACAGGTGACTCACCAGTACCAGGCTGTGAAGCAGAAGTCCCCTCTCCGCCAGCACTTGGCGCCGCGGCAGAGTCACTAGTGCCCAAGTTCCCCTCTTCCTCCATGGGTGTAGGCTCCGTGCCTGGTGCCCTTGCCGGGGACGCCCCCGCGGCGGCGTAGTCGATGGGGGTGGTGTGTTAGGAGCAGCCCTCTATGGCTCCTCCTACTGCCGCTCCCCTCCTGCAAACCTGGCAAGGTCAGCATCATAGCATCGAGCGCCTACCACATGTCGAGTAAGAAGAGGGTGTGAACTTCTGTTGGGGGCTGCGCTGAGCTGCTGTCTGGGCTGCTCAGCACCACCAGTGGTGTCTCTGAAGCCCCAGCCGGGGACTGACCGCTCGCCAAGGTCCTCGCCCTCTTCGCCCTCTGGGCCAATGTCTCTGTCTCCCTGCAAAAGCAAAAATGGATCAAGAAAAGCGACCCGATTTGGGGAAGTGGAAATGACAGTAAGGAACGGAATACTTACTCGTCATCCGTCTCCTCCTCTTCCACCAGTTTCCTTTTCCTCTCCTGGCTGAGAGACCCGAGATCAAAAGGGAGGTCCACATCATCATCCGAGTCGACGCTTGTCGGAGGAGGCGAAGAAGGCGGCGGGGTTTGTGCGCGCCTGGATGAGGAAGGGGCCGTTGCCTTCTTCTTCTCAACGGCCTTCGCCAGCCCCTTCGCTGCCATGGCCCTCGTGTGGCACCCGGACCCCTCCAGGGTCAATTGAGGCCGCGTAGCCCTGCCGGGCCGGACTGGCTCGCCGGAGCCAGCTCGCCGCAGGACTCGCCCTCTTCCCCTGATTGGCGTCGAGCCCGCCGCCACGTCCTCCTCCTCCGACGACTCATCAACCGCGTCCTCGACAAGCGGAGCTCCAGCGTCGATGCTGCTGACCTCCCTGGTGGCCGCCGCCCACAGGGTGAACTGCCCCTCCTCCACAGCCGTCGCGACCTTGTCCTCCACACCCCCGGCTCTGCCGGCCTCCGTGGCAAGCTGTGCCTCCCTCGCCCTAGTGGCGATGTAGTCCAGCTCCGCCTGGGTGGTGTCCATGACAAGCCACCGCTCGACGTCAGCATTGACATATACCTCGGTCAAGGAGTCGAAGAATTGATGCACATCTGCATCCGTCGGCTCCTGCCAGCTCGGGATAGGGCCGTGCGCGTTGCAGTCCGGCATCATAGCAATGATCTCGGACCGGCTTGAGTTATTGCACAACGAAACCGCCCCCGCTGGCAACTGGAAGAACGACCCCTTGACGGCCTTGCCGACCTTTGCGGCAGCCCTCGCGGCCTTGCCGGTCCATTCAACCTCGCCGTCGCAACCCACACCAAGCTGGAAAAGCCGCTGACAGAAGTGGGCATGCCCCATCACCGTGAAATTGTGGTCGAGGCCAGGGCGGAGCCGCATAATGTCAGCCGGGTTCGTAAAAAGCCAGGCTGGCCTCCCCTTGTTATGTAACGGGGCGATCCGGCGGCGAATGAAGTCCGCCTCGATCATCTCCAGGGTGAGCCCAGCCCGGGTCAGCCGGAGGATCCTCGTGGTGGCGATAGTAAGCCTCCCATCGGCAGCATCAACATCACCCCAGTCGCTGCCGCGGACCAGCGGCATTCGATGGACCTTGCAGAACTCCAGCGGGTCTTCGTCTTCGATCCAGCACCACCGGCCACGCCATTCATCCCACCTCTCCTTCATGGCACCGTCCGGGTACGCCCCCTTGGATCTTGAGATCCAGGCGACGCATCCGGAGACGGCGCCTCCGGGCTGGATTCGAGGGGAGAAATAATGGCGAAAGAGTGCCGTGTTGGGCTGCACTCCGGCAAAGCCTTCGCAAAGATGTGCGAAGAGAGCCAAGCACGCCACCGCATTCGGAATGAAATCCAAGAGGCGAAAGCCGAAGGTGTGCATGATGTCGCAGAAGAAATCGGAAAAAGGGGGGCACAACACGAAAGAAAAGTAATCGGCAAAAAAGGGATACCAGTTTGGGGCAGGATCGGCGCAGGCGGCAGGAATGATGCGCGTCGCCGGGTGCCCCGAATTCTCTCCCCCCATCTTCACTCCCCATAAGGGCTTGAAGGAGGCCAGGAGTTCATGAACACCATTCGACGAGGGGATGAAGAAGGCGGACTTCGTCCGGTCCCCCGACAGCGTGCTCTCCGGCGGCTCCACCGTCCCGGAGCTCTTAGCCACCCCCTTGCCCTTGGCGGATTTGGGCGCCATGGCGGCCAAGAAGTCTAGAGGAGCGAAGAAGGAGGGTGGCGAAGCAGCAATGGCGGGCGATGGCGAAAGCTTAGGAGGGAAGGAAGAGAGGAAACGACGGCTCTGAGATTGGAAAAGGTACGAGAGAAGAGGTGAAAGTGAGTAGCGCGCCCACGGTTATTCCTTCTTATGGGGGAAAATGCGGGCCACCTCCTTTCGCATTAACTGCGACGGGACGCATGCGCGCAGAGCTCAGCCCCACGCATGCCGCCCACGTCACGCACGCCTCCCCACGCCGAGCCACGCGCGGGAGGCATGGGAAGCGCAGCGCGCGAAGAGACTTACCGCGGTAAAAACCACCCCGCCTGCCCGCGCACCGTTTTTGGGCCTAGCCCAACAACGCGATTGCGCTTACGTGTGGCCCAGGCCCGGGGGCTCCTGTCGGTGACAAAAAGAGGGGTACACTTTTTGTACCCCTATAACTGTGCACGGGCAGTCTGAGCCGTGGGCACCACCGCACTGAGCAAGGCAAGGGAGGTGAGCCAAGGTAAGGACGAAGCTCGAGAGGAACAGAACAACGCCAAGACCAAGACCACAAAGAGCAAAGGGGACGAAGCGGACTCCCCCGGCAAGATCCTTGCCGGGGGGCGGTTTTAGCGAACCCGACAAGACCCTTTCCGCGGCCACTGGCCCCACACCTACGGCGCGGATCACCCTTGAGTCCACTGCCCCCATGGGGCAAGAATTCGGGAGACATCCCCGTGGTGGCATGCAGATCTTTGTGAAGACTTTCAAGATCAGATACACTCTATAGAAGACGACGACCCTTGGCGGGATCCCAGCCAAGGAGGACCACAAGGCCCCCGGCAAGAGCCTTGCCGGGGATGACAGCAGGTGCCGCGGCAAGACCCTTGCTGGGGCCCCGGCAAGACCCTTGCCGGGGCTACGACGAGGCCCTCGCCAAGGGCACCCGTAGGGCCACCATCAGGCCCACGCCAATCAAACCTTCACCACCGTTCGCATGCAGGAGGAGACCCGAGGCGACCAGGAGGAGGATTCGGCTTCTTGGATCTCCTCACGCCCCATTGCTATTTCGAGAACACAGATAAACAAACCACCAAAGCAGGAGTAGGGTTTTACGCATCCTCGCGGCCCGAACCTGGATAAAGAGACCGTGTGCTATCTGTTTGATCCTCTCTTCTCACGACCCCGCGCCCCGCAACCATATTAGGGATTCTTATGATCCCATAGGTGTCGTTCCTACACCAACAATTGGGTTGCCTCCCAACAAGCGCTGACGTTTAACGCCCCTAGCTAGGCAAGATGATTTCAATGATGCTCACACAAAAGATAAGAATTGAAACATAAAGAGAGCATCATGAAGAATATGACTAGCAAATTTGAGTCTAACCCACTTACTATGCATAGGGATTTTGTGAGCAAACAACTTATGGTAACAACAATCAACTAGCATAGGAAGGCAAAACAAGCATAACTTCAAAGCTTTAAGCACATAGAGAGGAAACTTGATATTATTGCAATTCCTACAAGCATAAATTCCTCCCTCATAATAATTTTCAGTATCATCATGAATGAATTCAACAATATAACCAGCACCTAAAGCATTATTTTCATGATCTACTAGCATAGAAATTTTATTACTCTCCACATAAGCAAAATTCTTCTCATTCGGAATAGTGGGAGTATCATAAGAGACTTGAATACTATAAATTGTTTCCACATTAAAAGAGTAATGTTCAGAAAAAGGATAATCATAATCATGACAAGTTTTATAAATATAATCATCACTACTTTTATAGCATAAGTTTCATCACAATAATCATCAAAAGTAGCAACTTTGTTCTCATCATAATCAATTGAAACCTCTTCCGAAATAGTGGATACATCACTAAATAAAGTCATGACCTCTCCAAATCCACTTTCATAAATATTATATGATTCAACATCCTCCAAAATAGTGGGATCATTACTTCCTAAAGTTGACACTCTTCCAAACCCACTTTCATCAATATAATCATCATAGGTAGAAGGCATGCTATCATCATAACAACTTTGCATATCAAAACTTGGGAGGCTCAAAATATCATCTTCATTAGACATAGCATCCCCAAGCTTGGGACAAACATTAATTGCAGCAAATATATTCTCAAAAACATCATGTTCTTCAAACATAGCATCCCCAAGCTTGGGACTTTTCATATCATAAGCATAATCACTCTCATCATTACTAGTATGGATAGCACCAATAGTATAGCAATTATCATATTCTTCCAAGCAAGTGCCAAAAAGATTTTCAAGATCATAAGGAGTATCATTATCTTCCCAATCATAATCATCACAACAAGCAATTGGCATAACGAGATCATCATAAGTGCATCATCTTCCACAATTATTTTTGATTCATTTTCATGAGGCACAGCAATAATAGGAGCAACATTATTTGGGAGAGATATCTTTTTACCTCTCTTCCTTTTTCTTTTCTTCTTCTTCACCACATCATGTGTGGGTTCAATCCTCTTTTTGGAGTTCCATATTGATGAGATTGGTTGAATAGAAGGCTCCTCCTTGTTACCTGATTCATCATAAGAAATAATAGGAGGATATTGGGAAGTCTCTTCCCTTTCATTAGTATTCTCTTCATCTTCTATTTGCTTTATTTTCTTTATGTAATTGGCAATATAAGGATTTTCAATGCAATTCACCGCAAAATACATATAAATTTCCTCTAGATCAAAACCAAGAAGTTTATAACGGGCAAATTCTGGAAGATGCTTAGTTATACGTTTTATTTCTTCATAACCCATAAGCAAACTGAGTTCATTATAATGTGCAAGGGAAATCAAGTCATCACAATTTTTTGACACGATTAGATCATGAAACAATTTGCATCGGATAGCTAAATGACCCTGTTCAATGCAAAGTCCACAAGTACGGACAAGAAAATTTAGATTTTCAGCACAAACATCTAGCCTTTCTGGCAACAATTTAGTTTCTAAATGCTTATGCCTCTTGCAATATCTATCTTCCCTATTTGGTGTGTACTTGCAAACCCAATACACTCCACAAAAATTGACATGCTTATAAAAGATATCTTCATCATAACTAGTGCAATCATCATTAGTACTATGGATATTCAAGGATTTCATACTAACAACATTGCAATCATACTTATCATTCAAAGATTTAGTGCCAAACATTTTAATGCATTCTTCTTCTAACACTTTGGCACAATTTTCTTTTCCATCATACTCAGGAAAGATATTAAAAAGATGAAGCGTACGAGGCAAATTCAATTCCATTTTTTGTAGTTTTCTTTTATAAACTAAACTAGTACTAAAATAAGAAACAAAAAGATTTGATTGCAAGATCTAAAGATATACCTTCAAGCACTCACCTCCCAGGCAACGGCGCCAGAAGAGAGCTTGATGTCTACTGCACAACCTTCTTCTTGTAGGCATTGTTGGGCCTCCAAGTGCAGAGGTTGGTAGGACAGTAGCAAATTTCCCTCAAGTGGATGACCTAAGGTTTATCAATCCGTGGGAGGCGTAGGATGAAGATGGTCTCTCTCAAGCAACCCTGCAACCAAATAACAAAGAGTCTCTTGTGTCCCCAACACACCCAATACAATGGTAAATTGTATAGGGGCACTAGTTTGGCAAAGAGATGGTGATACAAGTGCAATATGGATAGTGGATATAGGTTTTTCTAATCTGAAAATATAAAAACAAAAAGGTAACTAATGGCAAAAGTGAGCGTAAACGGTATTGCAATGCTAGGAAACAAGGCCTAGGGTTCATACTTTCACTAGTGCAAGTTCTCTCAATAATAATAACATAATTGGATCACATAACTATCCCTCAACATGCAACAAAGAGTCACTCCAAAGTCACTAATAGCGGAGAACAAACGAAGAGATTATGGTAGGGTACGAAACCACCTCAAAGTTATTTTTTCCAATCAATCTGTTGGCTATTCCTATAAGTGTCACAAACAGCCCTAGAGTTCGTACTAGAATAACACCTTAAGACACAAATCAACCAAAACCCTAATGTCACCTAGATACTCCAATGTCACCTCAAGTATCCGTGGGTATGATTATACGATATGCATCACACAATCTCAAATTCATCTATTCAACCAACACATAGAACCTCAAAGAGTGCCCCAAAGTTTCTACCGGAGAGTCAAGACGAAAATGTGTGCCAACCCCTATGCAATGGTTCATGGGCAGAACCCGCAAGTTGATCGCCAAAACATACATCAAGTGAATCACGTGATATCCCATTGTCACCACATATACGCATGGCAAGACATACATCAAGTGTTCTCAAATCATTAAAGACTCAATCCGATAAGATAACTTCAAAGGGAAAACTCAATCCATTACAAGAGAGTAGAGGGGGAGAAGAATCATAAGATCCAAATATAATAGCAAAGCTCACGATACATCAAGATCATGCCAAATAAAGAACACGAGAGAGAAAGATCAAACACATAGCTCCTGGTACATACCCTCAGCCCCGAGGGTGAACTACTCCCTCCTCGTCATGGAGAGCGCTGGGATGATGAAGATGGCCACCGGAGAAGGATTCCCCCCCGGAATGGGTCTAGATTTGTTTTCGGTGGCTACAGAGGCTTGGGGCGGCGGAACTCCCGATCTATTATGTTCCCCGAAGGTTTTAGGGTATATGGATATATATAGGCAGAAGAAATACGTCAGGGGAGCCACAAGGGGCCCACAAGAGTGGAGGGCGCGCCCAGGGGGGTGGGCGCGCCCCCTGCCTCGTGCCTCCCTCGTTGCTTTCCTGACGTGCACTCCAAGTCCCCCGGATTGCTTTCTTTCCAAAAATAACTTCTCCAGAAGGTTTCATTCCGTTTCGACTCCGTTTGATATTCCTTTTCTTCGAAACACTGAAACAAGGGAAAAAACAGGAATTGGCACTGGGCTCTGGGTCAACAGGTTAGTCCCAAAAATCATAGAAAAGTGCTTAGTAAAGCCCATTAAACATCTAAGCTAGATAATACAATAGCATGAATACTTCATAAATTATAGATACGTTGGAGAGTATCAATATAGTGCACAAAATGGGCATTAACCCATCACGGATTAAGCCCAGAAAGACTACCTTTAAAGGAGTCATACCAGGTGTATAGGCCTATTGTACAACCTCAATCACACTAGAGGTTGTCTTCGGGTCTCCGGAAACTTCCGAAGCGAAGAGCTAATCTTCGATATCGTCCCCTTCCGCAGTGGCTATCACGCACTGCTTGGACGAACCGCATTTGCTCGATTCAACGCGGTGCCACACTATGCTTATCTCAAGCTCAAGATGCCCGGACCACGCGGCATCATAACAGTCAATGGAAACATGTAACGCTCCCTCCGTACCGAGGAGCACACCGCTGCCCTAGCAGCAGAGGTGCAGAGCGGCTTTCTCAAGAAGAACCTTAATTAGGCGGCCGAACTCCCGGACACCACTAAGAGGGGCCGGACCATTCTGCAGCATGACAGCTCGGCTCGTCAAGAGCTCGATTAGCAATTCGGCCTCCGTGCCGGTCCTGACAGGTGGCGGCATTAGTATCGTGCGTACATAACTACGCACTCAAAATTCCATGGGCATCGATGGAGTCATAGCTCGCTCGTGATCCACTGTACGTGATAGCCGGACTACAGCCTTTGGCCGGACTCCTGGACTATGAAGATACAAGATTGAAGACTTCGTCCCGTGTTCGGATGGGACTTTCCTTGGCGTGGAAGGCAAGCTTGGTGATACGGATATGTAGATTTCCTACCATTGTAACCGACTCTGTGTAACCCTAACCCTCTTCGGTGCCTATATAAACCAGAGGGTTTTAGTCCGTAGGACGAACAACAATCGTACCATAGGCTAGCTTCTAGGGTTTAGCCTCTGTGATCTCGTGGTAGATCTACTCTGGTACTACCCATATCATCAATATTAATCAAGCAGGAGTAGGGTTTTACCTCCATCGAGAGGGCCCGAACCTGGGTAAAAACATCGTGTCCCTTGTCTCCTGTTACCATCCGCCTAGACGCACAGTTCGGGACCCCCTACCCGAGACCTCGATGGACGCCAGCTTAGGCGTTTCTTCAAAGGAGCATTAGTGAACTCCGGGAGGCCGATCCGAACAGGGTCCGGCAGGGGGACATCTTCTATATAAAACCATTCCGAAGGCCTGTCTTCTGACGCCTTCTTCGGCGTTCCGAATAGATATCCTGTACCGGCGATGCGCCATAGTTCGGCTCCGCCCAATTGATATATTGACCCCTCCTGAGAACGGGGTACGAGGCAGAACAACCTTTTCCACAGCGCGAAATGAGCCTCGATGCCCAGGAACATCTTGCAAAGGGCCACGAAGCCCGCAATATGCAGAATGGAGGCAGGCGTAAGGTTGTGCAACTGGAGGCCGTAGAACTCTAGGAGCCCCGGAGAAACGGATGAATTGGAAATCCGAGCCCTCTTATCAAATAAGGGACAAGGCATACCCGCTCTCCTTGGGAGGGACTGGGGGTGCTCTCCACTTGTTTTCCGCCCTTATAGGTGGCGAGTCTGGCTCGAACCGGAACCATGAAGGATGGGGGAAGAAACCCTTGGTTTGGAGCGTCACTAGCTCGCTGTGCGGGACGGAGCATCTCACCCAATCTCCAGGCTGAGGACTGGGAGGGCGAGAGGAGGAGCCGCGTCGACTGCCCATGAAGGAATGGGTTTCTGTCAGATGCGCTCCGATGAAAGCTTGCGAAGGGAAGATGGTGTGATTCAGATCTAGATCCTCGTCTCTTATATAGACAGCTCATTTGCGCAGCTAGGGGGGTAAATGTAAAAATACCCTGGCTTTTCGCATTCGTTCAACACGTGGAAGATGGCCATTATTGGGCGTGGAAGCCAAGGAGCGCGATATTTATGAGAAGCCGGACACTATTCAAACAGGTACACAGGATTTGGAGAAGAACCCGCCTTGCAATGCCGAAGACAATCTACGCGTTGGACTCATTGTCATTGAAGCCTGGTTCGGGGGCTACCGAGGGAGTCCCGGATTAGGGGGCGTCCGGATAGCCGGACTATGACCTTTGGCCGGACTCCTGGACTATGAAGATACAAGATTGAAGACTTCGTCACGTGTCCGGATGGGACTTTCCTTGGCGTGGAAGGCAAGCTTGGCGATACGGATATGTAGATCTCCTACCATTGTAACCGACTCTGTGTAACCCTAACCCTATTCGGTGCCTATATAAACCGGAGGGTTTTAGTCCGTAGGACGAACAACAATCATACCATAGGCTAGCTTCTAGGGTTTAGCCTCTCTGATCTCGTGGTAGATCTACTCTTGTACTACCCATATCATCAATATTAATCAAGCAGGAGTAGGGTTTTTGGACTCCATCGAGAGGGCCCGAACCTGGGTAAAAACATCGTGTCCCTTGTCTCCTGTTACCATCCGCCTAGACGCACAGTTCAGGACCCCCTACCCGAGATCCGCCGGTTTTGACACCGACATTGGTGCTTTCATTGAGAGTTCCTCTGTGTCGTCATATTTAGGCCCGATGGCTCCTCAAATCATCAACAACGATGCGCTCCAGGGTGAGACTTTTCTCCCCGGACAGATCTTCGTATTCCGCGGCTTTGCACTGCTGGTCAATTCGCTTGGCCATCTGGAGCAGATTGAAAGCTACGTCCCTGGCCACTAGGTCAGATTTGGTAGTTTGAACTACACGGCTGACGTCCGTGGAGACTTGATCTTCGACGGGTCTAAGCCACAGCCAAGCGCGCCGCACTGTCACAAGGGGCATGATCTAGCTCTGCCGCCGAACAGTGTCCTGGAGGCCGCACCAGTGTCCGCTCCGACCTTTGTCTCGGAGCCGACTGCGCTGATCGAGGACGGGTGGCTGGACACCGCCTCTGGGCCTGCGATCTCTACGGCGATTGAGCCATACACCTACCCCGTCCTTTGCGAAGCTCGTGACTCCAAGGTGCCGGACTCCTCTCCGGACTCCGAGCCTTCCGCGCCCCCGCCAATCGAATCTGATTGGGCGCCGATCATGGAATTTACCGCCGCGGACATCTTTCAGCACTCGCCCTTTGGCGACATCCTGTATTCACCAAAGTATCTCTCTTTATCAGGAGAGCCCTGGCCGGATTATGGTCAGGAAGGTTGGGATGCGGACGACGAAGAAATTCAAAGCCCACCCACCACCCACTTCAGAGCTACGATCGATGATTTAACCGACATGCTCAACTTCGACTCCAAGACATGACGGTATGGACGACGATGCAGAGGCGACCAGAACCAGCACCAGCAGTGGCAATCGAAGGCCACCTCGTCATACGACATATACATGGTGGACATCCCAAAAGATGGGAATGGCGATGGAACAGCGGAGGATGACCCCTCAAGAAACAGCCTAAGCGCTATGCGTCGTGGCCCCGCTCTAAATCCCGCCACAGCAAAAACGGAGATTCCGGCACGGGAGACAATAACACCCCAGACAGTGCCGAAGACAACCCCCTCCAGCAGGATTCAGCGCAGGAGGATGGAGAAGCCAGCCCTCACGAGAGAGCGGCAGAAAGAGAGGTAGAGGACGATAATTACATGCCTCCCTCCGAAGATGAGGCAAGCCTCGACAGTGACGAATTCGTCGTGCCCGAGGATCCCATCAAACAAGAGCGTTTCAAACGCAGGCTCATGGCCACGGCAAGAAGCCTCAAGAAAAAGCAGCAACAGCTTAGAGATGACCAAGACTTGCTAGCTGACAGATGGACTGAAGTCCTTGCGGTCGAAGAGTATGAACTCGAGCGCCCCTCCAAGAGCTACCCAAAATGCAGGTTGCTACCCCGATTAGAGGAGGAAGCACCCAAACCTACATCACCAGCGCATGATACGGGCTGACCGCCACCTCGTGGTCGCTGACAGAGGCCTCTCGGCCCTCAACTCAAGCCGCACCCCGGTGCCGCTCAAAAAATACCAAGGCGCGGGGAAACGCACCAGACCTGCGAGATATATTTGAGGACAAGGCAAGGCAAACCAGATCGATCTATGGATCGCGTCGGCGCCCCACGACACGTGACGATAACCGTCACGCCGGATATGGCAACTCCGCGGGGCGAATACGATAGACAAAGCTCATTTGAGCTGTGTCGTGATATAGCCCGATACAAAGGCGCCAAGACACCCACTATGCTTCACAGATGAAGTGATGGATCATCAAATCCCCGAGGGTTTCAAACCCGTAAACATTGAATCATACGATGGCACAACAGATCCTGCGGTTTGGATCGAGGACTATCTCCTTCACATACACATGGCCCGCGGCGATGATCTACACGCCATCAAATACCTCCCACTCAAGCTTAAAGGACCAGCCCGACATTGGCTTAACAGCTTGCCAGCAGAGTCAATTGGTTGTTGGGAAGACCTGGAAGCCGCATTCCTCGACAATTTCCAAGGCACATATGTGCCACCACTAGACGCCGATGACCTAAGCCACATAATTCAGCAGCCAGAGGAATCGGCCAGACAATTCTGGACACGGTTCCTAACCAAGAAAAATCAAATCGTCGATTGTCCGGATGCAGAGGCCCTTGCAGCCTTCAAACACAACATCCGCGACGATTGGCTTGCTCGGCACCTAGGACAGGAAAAGCCGAAATCCATGGTAGCACTCACAACACTCATGACCCGCTTTTGCGCGGGAGAGGACAGCTGGCTAGCTCGTAGTAACAACATGACCAAGAGCCCTGGTAATTCGGATACCAAGGACAGCAATAGCAGGTCGCGTCGCAACAAGCACAAGCGCCGCATTAATGGTGATAATGCTGAGGATACGGCAGTCAATGCCGGATTCAGAGGCTCTAAACCCGGTCAGCGGAAAAAGCCATTTAAAAGAAATACTCAGGGCCCGTCCAATTTGGACCGAATACTCGATCGCTGGGTCGATACACGGCACCCCGAAAACCAGCCAATCACACCAACAGGGATTGTTGGGTGTTCAAGCGAGCAAGCTAGTTAAATGCCGAAAACACTGACAAGGGGCTGCATAGCGATGACGAGGAGGAGCCCCGGCCGCCGAACAATAGAGGACAGAAGGGCTTCCCCACGCAAGTGCGGATGGTGAACATGATATACGCAACCCACATACCCTAAAGGGAGCGGAAGCGTGCACTAAGGGACGTATATGCGATGGAGCCAGTCGCCCCAAAGTTCAACCCGTGGTCTTCCTGCCCGATCACTTTTGATCGAAGGACCACCCCACTAGCATCCGCCATGGCGGATTCGCGCGATTGGTTCTAGACCCAATCAGACGGATTTCATCTCACTAGAGTCCTAATGGACGGCGGCAGCAATTTGAACCTGCTCTATCAGGAAACAGTGCGCAAAATGGGCATAGACCCATCAAGGATTAAACCCACGAAGACGACCTTTAAAGGCGTCATACCAGGTGTAGAGGCCAACTGTACAGGCTCAGTTACACTTGAAGTGGTCTTAGGATCCTCGGATAACTTCCGAAGCGAGGCGTTAATCTTGGACATAGTCCCGTTCCGCAGCGGCTACCACGCACTGCTCGGACGAACCGCATTTGCAAAGTTCAATGCGGTGCCGCACTACGCATATCTCTAGCTCAAGATGCCAGGTCCTCGAGGAGTCATTACGGTCAAAGGAAACACCGAACGCTCTCTCCGGACGGATGAGCAAACGACGGCCCTCACGGCGGAAGTACAAAGCAGCCTCTTAAGGCAATTATCGAGTCCGGCTATTAAACATCCGGACAGCGTCAAGCGCGCCCGGAGTAACCTACAACAAGACCGCCTGGCATGTTCTGAGCACGCATAGCAATGCAGCCCAAGCACCAGCCCTTGCGAAATCGCGAAACCAGTACTACGCGTACATAATTACGCTCTGGAAATACCATGGGCATAGGGTGAGGGGCACGACCACGGCATGCCCAGAATGCGGCTCAACCGCACCAGGGGCTCCCGATTGTGTCATTCTTTTCTTCTTTCTTTTTTACTTTCAGGACTCCGTTCTCACGAAGCCTTGTCCGGCAGTAGAATCATCGAACACACGATGCAACAGCCGAGGGAAAGCTACGTCGAGTGTCCGTGTGGTCTCTCACATGAGCGATAATTGCATTTTACACACTATCCCGCAGCTTACCCCTGGAGGGGGACATGTCAAAAGTCCCGTCCCTTGCTGATCGCACTATTTGTATCGTTCTGCTCTTACTGCAGCCCTTTTGAATAAACAATACATATCTTCTGCCTATTATTGAAATATGTTCATTTATGACATTGTGCAACCGTACACTTTGGTACGGGCAATACACCAGGGGCTTAGGTACCCCATAATATGGTGTGATAAGTCCGAACACTTTCACAAGTGCGGCACCCCGAACTTATAGCATTATATGCATCGGCTCCGAATCATGTCTTGGGTCAACAGTTGGGTTTGCCCGGCTCCCATGTTTTGGTACCTTATGTTCCGTTATATCGGCTAAGGTAGCGCTGGGAGAACTACTGCGATTGTGCCCCGGTTGAGCTGGGTTAAGCACCTCAGTGGAGAAAGCTAAAACTGACCGTCATGATAGGGCGAGAGCCGGTCGTTGTTCGAGAGGTTTTCGAGTCCCTAAAGACTTACGCCGCTTAGAGCGAGGAGTCGGCATTGTCCGGCCTAGGCATGGATAGCGCCCCGATCTCGGTCTTCCGAATACTAGGGGCTTCGCCGAAATTTAAAATTATAGAATTCTATGGTAAGTGAGAGTGTTCAAGCATTATAGTCCGGTTGCCTTGTTTGTTGCATTGAGCGCCTCGCTCGAAGGACCCAAGAATGGGAACAAGAGCGCTCAAGTTTATCCCGAACACCCCAGCACTCGTGGCATGGGGGCTGAAGCCGACGACTCACCATCTCTCAAATTTAATACACGGCCGCACAGAAGGTAATATTTTAAATTCAAAAGTGTTGCTTAGCGCATATGAACAAGTTTTCAGCGTACAAGATAACAAATGCGAGTCTACTAAAAAATTACATCTTTGGAGCATTCATCCGCTATAAGGCGGGCACCCTTCAGGACGCCCTCATAATACATTTCAGGCTTGCGATGCTCCTTGCGCGGTGGTTGTCCGTCCGTCACAAGCTTCTCAGCGTCCATCTTGCCCCAGTGCAGCTTAGCAAGGGCAAGGGCCCTACGGGCACCTTCGATGCAGACAGAGCGCTTGACGACTTCAACCCATGGACAGGCGTCCACCAGCCGCCTCACCAGCCCGAAGTAGCTCCCAGGCATGGCTTCCTTAGGCCACAGCCGAACTATGAGGCCTTTCATGGCCTGTTCGGCCACCTTATGGAGCTCGACCAGCTGCTTCAACTGGTCGCTTAAGGGCACCGGGTATCCGGCCTCAGCATACTGAGACCAGAACACCTTATCCGTCAAGCTTCCCCCCTCGGCTCGGTAGAATGCGGCAGCATCAGCCACACTGCGGGGCAGATCTGCGAATGCTCCTAGAGAGCTCCGGATTCGGGTAAGTAACAGATAATTCACTTTCACATGCTTGCTTTGCATATAGAATGCCTTACCCGCCGCTATCTTCTTCATCGCCTCAATCTCCTGGAGGGCTTTTTGGGCTTGGCCTTAGCGGCTTTGGCGCTCTCAAGGGAATGAGGCGAGCTCGGACTCTCGAGTTTTTGAGTCACGCTCCAAACTCTCGTGTTTTTCCACGAGAGCCTAGAGCTCTTGCCGCACCTCCGCCACCCGCGCCTCCTGCTTCTCTCGCTCGGTGCGCTCCGCGGCCGCATTGCTTTCGGCCTTGGACACCGCTTCCTTCAGGGTCGCCACCTCGTTCGTGGCCCCTGCAGTATTCACGTTATTCCTATCATTTTTTGCAACCACATCTTTTAAATACTCCCATAAGGTATTACTTACCTTCCTTGTCCTCGAGCTGCTTTTTGGCAAGTCCGAGCTCGTTCTCGGACCGCTCGAGGCTCTGCTTTAATGCATCAACCTCCGCAGTCAGTGCGGCAGAGGTCAGCAGCGCAGCCTGCAATCCCATATTCACATACTTATGTTAGACTCCTGCGTATATCTTTTTAGATCCTTAGTTCGGCTTTTTCTTTCCGAACACCAAACTGAGCATCAGGGGACTGAACTTTCTGGATCACCACACTCATAACAGTGCGGTGCTCCTCGTCGATGGAAGCGTCGTTAAGCGCCTCCATCAAATCATCCGGTTCCTCCGGTTGGACGGAGGTCACCGGCGTCGAAGTATTGCCCTTCTTACGAAGGGGTCGCCTGCCGGACTCCGGAACCACTGAAGGTTCCGGTACGGAGTCCGGCGCAGGGCCGGACATGAAGCCCTTCGGGGTTTTATCCCTTGCGCCGGAGTCCGGAGGTCGCCTTATGGCGCCTCCTGGGCCACCTCCTCCTGGCTGGGCCCCTTTTGGGACTCCACCCCGGCGTCATCCGCGGCGGGAGGAGACGAGGCGGTCGGAAGTGAGGTGCTATTCACATCCGACGAATCCAGGGAGCCGCTCGACGAATCGTCGAGCCCGTCCTTGGGCGGGCTGCATGGTTATATTCGGCGTTAGAATATGCTGTGCGACAAATGGAACGCCATGAGTTATTCTGGTGTTCGGACACTTACGATTTCGCCAGGGGCTTGGTCCTTGGTGGCCACTCCTCTCCACCGTTGTCGGTGTTGGTGGTGTAGTCTGGAGGGAGGGTCCTTCCCTTCTTGGACCCTCCGGCTTCCCCAGTTGGGGCGGCCTTCCTTTTCTTCAATCCCCCTACTGGGGGAGAGGCCTATTTTTCCTCCTCCTCGTCTTCGCGGGAGGAGTCCACCTTGCAGTCGTCGGACAATGAGTCGGACAACACCTGGCGCCGGGAACTCCTTCGGGTCCCCGTGGCCTTCTTCTTGGCCTTCTTCTCCGGCACCACGTAAGGTGCCAGAACCAGCAGCCCCGTCAATCGGGCGTCCGCTGGGTCTTCTGGCAAGGGAGCCAGACAGTCAACCTGTCCGGACGTCTTCTGCCAGTCCTGTCAAAGGTGAGGGAGTTTTAGATCCTGCATGGAGTCAAACTATGAAAAAAGAGTCCCATAAAGGTTAAAATAGCTTACCTCGCTGGCTTGATGCCGCGAGCTGAATCCGCGATCTTCGGTAGCGGATGCGGGAGCCTCGGCGCCCTTGAACAACACCTTCCAGGCATCTTCGCACGTAGTTCAAAGAGCTGGCTCAAGGTTCGGTGTTGTGCCGGATCAAACTCCCACAAGTTGAAGGCCCGTTGCTGGCATGGGAGGATCCGGCGGATGAGCATAACCTAGACTACATTGACCAGCTTGAGCTTCTTGTCCACCAGGTTTCGGACGCAGGTTTGGAGTCTGGTCAGCTCTTCCGAATTACCCCACGTCAGGCCCGTCTCTTTCCATGAGGTGAGCCGTGTAGGGAAGCCAGATCGGAATTCGGGGGCCGCCGCCCATTTAGAGTCGCGCGGCTCGGTGATGTAGAACCACCCCGATTGCCACCCCTTTATGGTCTCCACGAAGAAGCCCTCGAGCCATAGGACGTTGGCCATTGTCTGTGTCAAAAACGGCGGATCTCGGGTAGGGGGTCCCGAACTGTGCGTCTAGGCGGATGGTAACAGGAGACAAGGGACACGATGTTTTTACCCAGGTTCAGGCCCTCTCGATGGAGGTAATACCCTACTCCTGGTTGACTAATATTGATGATATGGGTAGTACAAGAGTAGATCTACCATGAGATCAAGGAGGCTAAACCCTAGAAGCTAGCCTATGGTATGATTGTTGTCTGTCCTGCGGACTAAAACCCTTCGGTTTATATAGACACCGGATAGGTTAGGGTTACACAGAGTCGGTTACAATGGTAGGAGATCTACATATCCGTATCGCCAAGCTTGCCTTCCACGCCAAGGAAAGTACCATCCCGACGCGGGACGAAGTCTTCAATCTTGTATCTTCATAGTCCAGAGTCCGCCAACGGTGATAGTTCGACTATCCGGACACCCCCTAATCCGGGACTCCTCAAGAGCCCCGAACCAGGCTTCAATGACGATGAGTCCGGACGCGTTGATTGTCTTCGGCATTGCGAGGCGGGTTCTTCTCCAAATTCCATATACTTGTCGAATAGTGTCCGCTTCGATAAACGTTGCGCTCCTTGGCTTCTACGCCCAATAATGGCCATCTTCCACGTGTTTGAACGAATGCGAAAAGCCAGGGTATTTTTACACTTACCCCCTAGCTGCGCAAATGAGTTGCCTATAAAAGGGGCGAGGATCTAGATCTGAGTCACACCATCCCCCCTTCGCGAGCTTTCATCGGAGCACCTTTGACCAAAGCCCATTTCATCATGGACAGTCGACGTGGCTCCTCCTCTCGCGCTCCCAGCCCTCAGCCTGGAAATTGGGAGAGATGCTCAGTCCCGCATAGCGAGCTAGTTATACTCCAAACCAAGGGATTTCTTCCCCCGGCCTTCATGGTTCTGGTTTGAGCCGGACACGCCACCTACAAGGGCGGAAAGCAAGCGGAGAGTGTCCCCGATCCCTCTAAAGGAGAGCGGGTATGCTTCATTTCTTATCTAGTAAGAGGACTCGGATTTCCAATCCATCCATTTCTCAGGGGCTCTTGGAGTTCTACTGGCCTCCAGTTGCACCACCTTCGCCTGCCTCCATTTTGCACATAGCGGGCTTCGTGGCCCTTTGCGAACTGTTCTTGGGCGCCGAGGCTCATTTCATACTGTGGAAGAGAATATTTTGCCTAGTACCCCGTTCTCATGAGGGGTCAATATATCAAGTGGGCGGAGCCGAATCAGGGCGCATCGCCGGGACGAATATCTATCCGAACCCCGAAGAAGGCGTCCGAAGACTGGCCTTCGGAATGGTTTTACATGGAGGACGTCCCACTGCCGGATCCTGTTCGGATCGGCCTTCCGGGCAATGCTCCTCTGAAGAAGCGCCTAAGCTGGCGCCCTCGGAGCCCCCGGAGGGAAAATGACCTGGATGTCCTCTACTTGATGAGCCGAATAAGATTACTGGCTCTTGCCGGATTGACCATGATTGGAGTCATGTCAATCTGCATTATGAGGGGAGTGCAGTCGCTCCAATATAGGGGCCACCCCATGTGGGACTTCAACGGGGAGGACGATGCCACCACGCCACGGCCAAAGGGCGGGATCGGTCACCGAACTGGTGAAGACCTTATACGCCATGTATAAAGGGAGGAGGAGGATTTCCTCGCGTCAATCCACTGAAGGAGTTTTCTTGAATAATCCTCGAAGCTAGGTAAGCAAACATCTTTGTGGCCTGTCCGATCCATGTTCCCGTGGTTAAATATCTCATTTCATGGTTTTCGCCGAGGAACTGCTACGGATCAGGAGAAGATACACAACCCGCCCCACAACCCGAGGATCCGGGCGGTCCCTCGATCCGACCTCTGAAGAGGATCCGGATATAAAGGTGGAGTTGATCGACGGGGTATTCCACCAACTCAGCATCGACAATCCTTTGGTTGCCATTACGGCCGATTACCCCGGAATACTTCCAGCCTCGCAGGTAACTGAGACCGAGGTCCCAATATTCTGATAATGACCCATCCGTTCTTATTTCTTGATCACCGTATACTAATGGTGTTTTGCAGGGGGTACCTTCGAGGTAGGAAGCCGAGCCCGCGGCGGCTAGCCAACAAGGGGCAGTACGGCCCCGCAGGCTGAAAAGAAGTGCGGTCCGGATCGAAACTCCGCCGCAACGTCACCATATTCCCAGGATTGATTCCTGGAAGGTGTACTAACGCTGGTACTGTTTTCAGGAAAAAGAGCGCTGGCCGGACTGAGTCCGGAGAGGTTATAATCGAGCCTCCGCCCGGGCTCCAAAGCCGGGTCCGGAAGTGGAGGCGAGCACGAGGCGTCGTCGGATGCCCCTCGGCGGAGGATGCCGACAAATTGTCCGCCACCAACTCCGAGGTGGAGAGCGCCATGAATCACAAAGCGCCACGGACAGTTCTTCGTGACGCATGTTTCTCCCAAGAGGCCTTGAATGCCTTCAATTCGGGAGATGCGCACCTCCGTGCCGCTCAAGATGGTCTAGCCAGAGCCACGGAGCAGTATGTAAAGGACATACAGGTGAGAAAATTTGGCAGTTATATATGCCAGTAGCCCCCGAGACTTAAAATTGTTAGAATAACTGATTTAAGGATCATTTGGTATGCAGGATCTTACAAAAAAGAGTGCCCGACTGTCCCAGGAGCTTGAAGCATGCAAGGCCCGACTTGAGGCCGCACTAGCCGCTATAGGGGGAGCCATAGAGACCCCCTCTGGTAATTTACGCTTCAAAAGATAAATAGTTTATGAAGTGCGGCGGGTGTGTAAATCTGACAAAAATATTGCAGATGGCGCCGGACTAGATCCGGACAAGCAATAGCTCTCGCGCCAGCTAAAGGCCGGCGAGAGGGTGCTTATGAGGGTGCGGCAGGAGAAAAATAACCTCCAAGATGCCAACACCAAACTGGGTGAGGAACTAAAGGATGTTCGTCCCCAGTTGTCTGACTCCGTAAAGGAGAATCGACGGCTTCGTCGCGGCATTTTCAGTAAGTGCTTGAGCGAACTTTGAAAGAGTTCGGCGAGGAAGGCGACTAACATAAACATGTATGTAGGTTTGCTCACATGTCGTCCTGAGGAGGAGATGCCCAGTTCTTCGGGTGATCTTCTTCCCGAACTGCGTCAGCTGCACGAACGAGTTCGGCAGGTGATGAAAGGCGTCGGCCAGGCCTTGTGGCCATCTATCTCCCTGCCCGAAGGCATTGGGGAGCTAGCAGAGCGGCTTCAAGGAGCACGGCGGCGCTTCCGACTATGGAAGATTTCGGCCTGCCATCAAGGCGCCAGGGAGGCCTGGGCCATGGTGAAGACGCGGTACACGAAGGCTGACCCAAACCACATGGCCGAGGTCGGACCTGTGGGGCCTGATGGGAAGGAGATCCCTGTAAGCTTAGTGTACGGCCAAGTAGAATTGGCTGCCAAGTATTCCCAGCAAGATTGTAAATTAGATAGCCTGTTAGATGGCATTGAGGAGGAATACAATGAGTCGAGTTGACTATGTAAAAATATGACATGAAAAATGTCTTCTAGCCGGATTGTAGATCGTTTGTCATAGCGGACCTTTTAAGCTTCGACCTCGGGACCCGATAGTCCGAGTGTGTCCGAATACCTTCGTGGTTATATAAGAACCGGGGTATGCATGGAGACAAGGCGTGGGGTCATTATTGCTATATCGCATAAGTGCCCAACTAGTTATGTTATATTACATGGATAGTAAGAAACATCTTCCAGGGAGAATAGTTTCGTTAAGGGTTCCTTTCGCTGGGATGCATGCCCTAAAGTGCATGTCAAAACTGCTAGGAAAGCATAAAATCATCTGGGGGTAGATGGGTAAATAGTTAAAAATCATCTTTCAGTTCATCGACCGAATATTCCCTTAAGAACGCTAGCTTTCGGCTTCACCCAGTCTGAGGTACACATCCGGCTGACCCGACAGTAACAATCGCAGAGGTGCTCCCTTACCACCTAGCCGAAGAATCGGGAACGTAGGGGTAAGCACAGGAACCAGGAAACCCAGCTTGGCCAAAACTTAAGTCATATCGATGCATATAATGGTGAATAAAAGGTACATGCGGAAGTTTGACGCATGTGTTGGGCATGAAGCCCGTATAAAATAAGCTTCGGTAAAGAAGCCCCGAATATAATGAGCGTACAGCGCATCAAATATGTGAGAACAAAGCGCCAAACGAGCCTCTAACGGCTTCAGAAGAAGGAGGGGAAGGAGAGAAATAAAAGACAGCAAAATAGAAAATGTGGACGGAGGAAGGAAGCGAACTTGGAGTCCGGCGCTTAAGCGTAGAATCTTCGTGAGACGGTCTGTGTTCCATGGGTTCAGCTCGAGTCGGTTATCCGATGCGTTTGCGAGACGGTATGCTCCGGGTCGTGGCCTGGTCGATGATGAAGGGACCTTCCCATTTGGGCTTGAGTTTGTCCTTTTTCTTGTCCGTGAGCGTAGAACTAGTTCGCCAACGTTATAAGCTTTGGCCCGTGCTTCCTGCTTTGATATCTTCGAGCCTGCGTTGATAGAATGCGGAACGAGCTTTTGCCACGTCGCGCTCCTCCTCCAATGCGTCAAACTGTCCTGCCGATCGAGCTCGGCTTCTCTTTCTTCATACATGCGCACGTGAGGTGAGTCATGAATTATGTCGCAGGCGGGACTGCCTCTGCACCATACACCATAAAAATGGTGTGAATCCGGTAGTACGATTCGGCGTGGTCCGCAGCCCCAGTGAGTACGGAGTCGAAGCTCCTCAACCCGGTCGTGTTAGAGTCCTTGAGGGACCGCACTAGTGCAGGTTTAATGCCGCTCATGATTAGACCATTTGCTCGTTCGACT
The DNA here is from genome assembly GCA_021605145.1 of Aegilops bicornis. Lineage (NCBI taxonomy): Eukaryota > Viridiplantae > Streptophyta > Magnoliopsida > Poales > Poaceae > Aegilops > Aegilops bicornis. The sequence goes on along the minus strand of CM038669.1, from coordinate 562,645,158 downwards.
TGGCCGTTGGTTTGAGGGTGATAGGCGAGGCGTAATCGAGCTTGATGCCCATGTTTTTGCACCATAATTTGACCTCATCGGCCGTGAAGTTGGTGCCGTTATCGATGATGATCTTGTGGGGACACCGTAACGGTGAACTACCCCACGATATGAAGTCTATCACCGGTCCGGATTCGCCGTTTTAACGAGTTTGTCCTCTATCCATTTGGTGAATTTATCCACCATGACCAATAGGTATTTTTGCTTGTGGGTTCCCCCTTAAGGGGTCCAACCATGTCAAGCCCCCAGACCGCGAACAGCCAGGTGATGGGTATAGTTTTGAGGGCGGTGGGTGGCATGTGGCTTTGGTTAGCAAAAAGCTGGCACCCGACGCATCGTTGGACTAAATCCTGCACATCTGCCCGGGCCGTCGGCCAATAAAATCCTGTACGGAAGGCCTTGCCTACAAGGGCCCATGCTGCGGCGTGGTGCCCACCCAGTCCGGCATGAATTTCAGCCAGGAGGTTTCGCCCTTCCTCTTCGGAGATACACCATTGAAGGACTCCTGTTGTGCTTTTCTTATAAATCTCTCCCTCATGGACTTTATAGGCTTTAGATCGACGTACTATGCAGCGAGCCTCATTTTGGTCTTCGGGGAGTTCCTGCCTAGTTAGGTAGGCTAGGAATGGCTCCGTTCACGGGGCGATAACCGCCAGTATTTCGTGGGCGGAGGGTGTTATCTCGGTGGCAGAGCCTCCGATTGTGTCAGAGTGTTCGGTGTCAGGCAGTGCGGTTGGGTCCGGATTGTTATTTCCGGACTCGCCTTCCCATAGTACGGTTGGCTTGAATAGCCGTTCCAGGAAGATGTTGGGGGGGACGGCATCGCGTTTTGCACTGATGCGTGCCAATATGTCCGCCGCCTGGTTGTTATCCCGGGCTATATGATGAAATTCGAGCCCTTGAATCAAGCTGACATTTTAGGACCGCATTGCGGTATGCTGCCATTTTCGGATCTTTGGCATCAAAGTCTCCGTTTATTTGAGATATCGTGAGGTTCGAATCCCCGCGCACCTCTAGGCGTTTAATGCCCATGGAGACTGCCATCGGAGGCCGTGCAGAAGGGCCTCATATTCGGCTACGTTGTTGGAGTCCATATACATTATCTGAAGAACGTATTGGACTGTGTCCCCGGTTGGGGACGTCAAGACGACGCCAGCCCCCAGGCCGGCCAACATTTTGGAGCCGTCAAAGTGCATGATCCAATTGGAGTATGCGCCGTACTCTTTAGGGAGTTCGGCTTTAGTCCATTCGGCCACGAAGTCGGCCAACACCTGCGACTTAATAGCTCGTCGCGGCTTATAAGTTATGTCGATGGAAGGAGCTCTATGGCCCATTTTGCAATCCGGCCCGTCGCGTCGCGGTTGTTTATAATGTCGTTAAGAGGTACTTCAGAGGCTACCGTTATCGAGCACTCTTGAAAGTAGTGTCGCAGCTTCCGGGATGCCATGAACACCGCGTATGCTATCTTTTGATAGTGTGGGTTCCGGGACTTGCATGGAGTTAGGACAGTGGACACATAGTAAACCGGTTTTTGAAGAGGGAACCGGTGTCCGTCCGTTTCTCGTTCGACGATGAGCACCGCGCTGACAACTTGATGTGTTGCGGCGATATATAATAGCATTGGTTCGCCCACGTTGGGTGCGGCCAGGACCGGATTTGTTGCCAATATGGCTTTTATCTATTCGAGCCCGGCCGTGGCAGCATCCGTCCACTCGAAGTGTTCGGTGCGACGAAGGAGGCGGTAAAGGGGTAACGCCTTTTCTCCCAAACGGGAAATAAAGCGTCTTAGAGCCGCTACGCATCCCGTCAATTTTTGTATTTATTTGAGGTCTTTTGGAATATCCAATTGTGACGGAGCTCGGATCTTGGCTGGGTTTGCTTCAATTCCTCTACCAGACACAATGAACCCCAGGAGCTTTCCGGCTGGAACGCCGAAGACGCATTTTTCCGGATTGAGCTTGATGTCATATTTTCGAAGATTGTTGAATGTGAGCCTCAAGTCGTCTACTAGAGTTTCGACATGCTTGGTTTTGACGACCACGTCATCTACGTATGCTTCCACTGTTTTGCCGATCTGGTTTGCGAGACATGTGTGAATCATGCGCTGATATGTTGCGCCGGCGTTTTTGAGCCCGAAGGGCATTGTGTTGGAGCAGAATGGTCCGTATGGAGTGATGAATGCTGTTGCAGCTTGGTCTGGCTCCGCCATCTTGATTTGGTGGTAGCCGGAGTACGCGTCGAGGAAGCACAATGAGTCGTGTCCTGCTGTGGAGTTGATAATTTGATCAATTCGAGGGAGGGGGAAGGGATCCTTTGGTCAAGCCTTATTAAGGTCTTTGAAATAAACACATAGGCGCCAGGATTTGTCCTTCTTTGGTACCATCACCATGTTTGCTAGCCAGTCCGGATGTTTTTTATCTCTGATGAATCCGGCTTCCAAAAGTTTGGCTAGCTCCTCTCCCATGGCCTGTCTCTTGGGTTCGGAAAAAGCGCCAAGAGCCTGTTTGGTGGCTTGAATCCTTTTAGGATATTTAGGCTGTGCTCGGCCAGCCGACGTGGGATTCTGGCATGTCTGAAGGGTGCCGGGCAAAGATGTCCCGATTTTCTCGTAGAAATTCTCGTAGTCTGGCGTCTACATCGGGGTTTAATTGTGCCCCAATGGAGGCCGTCTTTGCGGTCCGTTGGGTGGACTTGGAATTTGACTATTTCATCCGCTGGTTTAAAAGAGGTGGACTTGGATCTTTTATCAAGTATCACATCGTCCCTGCTCACCATGGAGCGCATCGCAGTGAGTTCCTCGGCCGCTAGGGCTTCGGATAGTGCCTCGAGGGCTAGTGCGGCTGTCTTGTTTTCGGCGCGGAATGCTATGTTCGGATCACTAGCGAGAGTGATGATTCCGTTAGGTCTGGGCATTTTAAGCTTCATGTACCCATAATGGGGTATAGCTTGAAAAATTGTGAATGCCTCTCGCCCTAATAAAGCGTGATATCCGCTGCTGAAAGGGGCCACTTGAAATGTGACCTCCTCGGACCTGTAATTGTCCGTGAGCGAACACTACGTCCCTGTGTGATTTTTCCTGTGCAGCATGCTTCCCGGCTAGGGATTATTCCTCTAAAGGTTGTGCTGCTTCGCTCAATGCGGTTCCAGTCTATTTCGATTTTTCGGAGGGTTTCCTCATAGATGAGGTTTAGTCCGCTGCCACCATCCATGAGTACCTTAGTAAGGTGAATGTCGTCCACTATCGGACTGAGGACCAATGCGGCTGGTGCTCGGCCTGTTCGGAATTTAGGTTCGTCACTGGCATTAAAGGTCATAGCCGTGTCACTCCATGGATTTATTGTTGCTACTTGGTAGACTTCGGCAAGGTTGCGGAGTGTTCGTTTTCGCATGTTATTTGATGCGAAAGTCTTGAAGACTGTTAACATCGTACTGGTGTTGCTGGGCTGGAATTATGAAGCTAGAAGCTCTTCGCCACTTTTGGCCACCTGCCGTAGTATCCAACATGCTCGAAGGCTATGAGTTGGAGTGGCGCCCTCTGTGCAATGAATTTTGCAGGGTCCGTTTATCCAACCCTCCAGTACGGTTCCGTACCCTTTAGGGGGTTTTGGTTTTTTGGTGTTTAACCCAGGTGCTTGGTAATGATGCACCCTTTTATTTCGGAATAGGGATGTATTCGGGGCCGGATTATCCCAAAATTACTTTCGGTTTTCCAGGCGCTCTCCATCGCACAGTACTTTTGTACTATGGTCACCAAGTCAGCAAAGCGTGTAATTTCGCGACGAATTATGGCGTTTAAGATTCCCTTGTCTGTGCAATTATTGCAAAAAATTGGGATTGCGTCCTCCGCTCGGTAGTCCTTTATCCTGTCCATAACCAGGAGGAATCTGGCCCAGTAATTATGTACTGTTTCAGCGGGCTCTTGCCGAATTCGGGATAGATCGCTAATGTTCGGGTGGGCGGGTGGAACTGGATCCGGAACCCGTCCAATTTAAGACTCAGGGGCCGGGAAGTTTCCGAACTCGGAAGTTTGGATTTTTGAATGCTATCCAATGAATCCATCCCGTCGCCTAACTTTAAGTTCAGGGCTTGATCGACATCCGTCCCTCTGCGGGAAACCAGCATGGAGGGATCGGGAATCCGGACGTAACTAGTCCTTAAGATAGAAGAAGAATCGCCGCATTGCTCCTCTACCACAGCAACATGATGGGTAGCCTGGGGAGAGTTGATCTCTCTCAGATCGGTTTTAGGCCCAATCCGGTCGTAGTCTACGGCGACTCCCAGGGCGGCGATATGATCCAAGAGCTCGTTTACAGAGGAGAGCTCGATCGGATCTAACTGTTCGGCAAGTTCCGAATTAACGTGAAGATTGGTTTCGATGACTCGAGAAGTCATCGTCGACGCAGTGGCCGAACTGGCGATCATAAGAAAACCACGTAGCCGAAAAGTCTAACCAACGGCCAAGGCTTCTTTGGGATAGTATCGTTTTTAAAGACGAGATGAGGCATCCTTCCTGACGGCGACGTCACAGAGGAACTCTCAATGAAAGCACCAATGTCGGTGTCAAAACCGGCGGATCTCGGGTAGGGGGTCCCGAACTGTGCGTCTAGGCGGATGGTAACAGGAGACAAGGGACACGATGTTTTACCCAGGTTCGGGCCCTCTCGATGGAGGTAATACCCTACTCCTGCTTGATTAATATTGATGATATGGGTAGTACAAGAGTAGATCTACCACGAGATCAAGGAGGCTAAACCCTAGAAGCTAGCCTATGGTATGATTGTTGTCCGTCCCTACGGACTAAAACCCTCCGGTTTATATAGACACCGGATAGGTTAGGGTTACACAGAGTCGGTTACAATGGTCGGAGATCTACATATCCGTATCGCCAAGCTTGCCTTCCACGCCAAGGAAAGTCCCATCCGGACACGGTACGAAGTCTTCAATCTTGTATCTTCATAGTCCAGGAGTCCGGCCAACGTTGATAGTTCGGCTATCCGGACACCCCCTAATCCGGGACTCCCTCAGCCATCTTACCCACCATGGCACCTCCGCACTCCGCTTGGCGGCCGCCCACTACCTTCGGATTGACATTGAAGGTCTTTAGCCATAAGCCGAAGTGGGGCTGGATGCAGAGGAAGGTTTCGCATTACCTGACGATGAACGCCGAGATGTTGAGGATGAAATTGGGCCAGATCATGGAAATCTAGGCTGTAGTAGAACATGAGCCCCCGGACAAATGGGTGAAGTGGAAACCCTAGTCCGCGGATGAAGTGGGGGAGGAACACCACCCTCTCATGGGGCCTGGGGGTGGGGATGAGCTGCCCCTTGTCGGGGAGCCGATGCTGATGTCGTCGGACAAGTATCCGGCCTTCCGCAGCTTTTTGTTGTGCCCCTCCCTGACGGAGGAGGCCATCCACTTGCCTCCCGCTCCGGACATAGTTGGAGAAGGTTGAGGTGGGATGCGCGGGCTTGGGCGCTGGAGCTCGAGTGCGCGGAAATGGATAAGCAAAGGAGGAAGAAGGTGTGTGTGAAAAAGTGGATCCTTGTCCCCTTATATGGACGGACAAAGCTATGCGTCCCCACCGGCCAGATAAAACTCGCTTATCCCCCAAGCGCCGTAATCAATGGCGCGGTTGGGTTTCCCACGCCCGTATTGATGAGAATCCCGGAATAAGGGGACATGATCTCTGCTTTGACAAGACGTGCCAAGGAAACCGCCTCGCTAAACGCGCTAAGTTGGGACAGTAAAAACGATTCGAATAAAGGCTTGGCCGTGGTGTGATGTCACGCTGCGGAATACGTCAGGAGATTGAACTTGTGTAAATATTATTCTCTCTACGGTGGTATGTGGAACTTATTTTGCAGAGCCGGACACTATCCTTGTGTTCAAAATCTTCTATGAAGTATTCAGAGGAGGAACCCGCCTTGCAATGCCGAAGAATATATGCCCGCCGGACTCGTCGTCATTGAAGCCTGGTTCAGGGGCTACTGAGGGAGTCCTGGATTAGGGGGTGTCCGGATAGCCGGACTACAGCCTTTGGCCGGACTCCTGGACTATGAAGATACAAGATTGAAGACTTCGTCCCGTGTTCGGATGGGACTTTCCTTGGCATGGAAGGCAAGCTTGGTGATACAGATGTGTAGATTTCCTACCATTGTAACTGACTCTGTGTAACCCTAAGCCTCTTCGGTGCCTATATAAACCGGAGGGTTTTAGTCCGTAGGACGAACAACAATCATACCATAGGCTATCTTCTAGGGTTTAGCCTCTCTGATCTCGTGGTAGATCTACTCTTGTACTACCCATATCAGCAATATTAATCAAGCAGGAGTAGGGTTTTACCTCCATCTATGGGGCCCGAACCTGGGAAAAAACATCATGTCCCTTGTCTCCTTTTACCATCCGCCTAGACGCACAGTTCAGGACCCCTTACCAGAGATCCGCCGGTTTTGACACCGACACCTTCCCTGATGGCTTGCTTGCTGGTCCTATCAAAGGACGAATACACTAAGATGGCAAGAAGCACAGACGTACGGAGGATTGTTTAGGTGGTTTCTTTAACGATCGCTCCACCTATTTTCAGGACCCACACACTGCTCTCCCTTGGTTTTGGCATTTTAAATAGCCTATTGCTTATCGCACTATCTATATCAATACGCCTTGACGTATTTATCAAATTATAATGGAAACAGTTTGCGGCCCAAATTTCTAAGGCCCCAGCTTATTACCTTTGCTCTCTTTCTGTTTTCCTTTGTTTTCGCTGATAATTTTATCACATAGCACCCGTACACTTTGGTAGGTTTCATATTTTCCAGGGGCTTCATAGCGCCCCGCACTACGGCAACAAAGTCTGAACACTTTTACACTATAGTTCGGCACCCCAATCTTTAGCATTATATGCATCGGCTGTGAAACATGTGTTTGGTCAATAGTTGGGTTGCCCAGATCCTGTGCTTACTACCTTACGTTCCGCTATATCGGGTAGGGTAGTAAAGGGAGAACTACTGCGATTTGTGCCCTGGTTCATCCGGCTGAGCATCTCAGTAGAGAAAGCCGAAAATGACTGTCATGATGCGGTGTGAGCCGGTCAGCTGTCCGAGAGGTTACAAATCATTAGAGGGTTTTTCCGCATTTCGCGAAGGATCGCTTTTTACCCGATTAGCTGTCTACAACATCCCAAGTTCGGACTTACGAACACTAGGGGCTGCGCCTAAATTTTTATCTGTCAAACTCCTATGGCTAAGTGAGGGTGGTAAAGCCGTATAGTCCGATTGCCTGGTTCGCAGCGCTAACACCTCCTTAACGGACCAAAAATCTTTGGATCAAGTGTGTTTTGGTGCCAACCGAACACCCCTGTACTTCCTACATGGGGGCTGAAGCCGACGACTGGCCAACTCTCAGATTTAATAAAAACGGCCGCGCAAGAGGTAAAACAAAATTTTAAATACAAGCATTATATTAAATAACGACTTTGTTTTATCATACAAGGCCTGGATAATACGAATGTATTCATTCAAAAACAATATCCTTAGCACATTGGTCCGCCACAATGCGGGATCCCTCTAGGACACTATCAAAATACAGTTCGGGCTTGTGGTGCACTTTGCCCTCAGGCGGCCCCTCAGCCACAAGCTTGACAGCGTCCATCTTCGCCCACCACACCTTGACCCGTGCGAAGGCCATGTGTGCGCCCTTGATGTAGACCGACTGCTTGACGACGTCACGCCGAGGACAGACATTCACTAGCCGCTTCACGAGGCCGAAGTAGCTGCTGGATATAGCTTCGGTAGGCCACAGCCGGATTATCAAATCCTTCATGGCCAGTTCGGCTACCCTATGCAGCTCGACCAGCTGTTTGAGCTGATCGCTAAAGGGCACTGGATGTTCTGGTGCAAGGTACTGCGACCAGAACAGCTTCTCCGTTGAGCTCCCTTCTTCGGCCCGGAAGAACTCCGCAGCATCGGACGCACTGCGCGGCAGATCCGTAAACACCCCTGGAGAACTCCGAATCCAGGTTAGTAAGAAATACTTCTTCTTCACATACTTGTTTTGCATACTAAACGCCTTACCCGCTGCAATCTTCTTGGCCTCCTGGATCTCGTGGAGGGCGCCCTGGGCATCAACCCGGGCCTCTTCTGTGATTTGGCGAGCCCTGGCGAGTTCGGTGTCTCGAGCCGAAATATCACCCTCCAAGGTCTCGCATTTTTTAACAGCATCCTGGAGCTCTTGCTGGACCTCGTTGACCCGGGCCTTGAGCTTCTTACGAGCGGCCTGCTCCTTGCCAGCTTTCTCCTCAGCTTCGGCCAGGGCCTTCTTAAGGGCCTCGACCTCAGGCGTAGTTCCTACATATATCATGACACTATGGTCAATAAACATCATTTATTCTTTCCGAATATATAGCAAGTTATTACTTACCTTGCTGGTCTTCTAGCTGCTTCCTCGCTTGGTCGGGCTCGTCCTCGGCCCGCTCCAGTTTCTACTTCAGTCCAGAGACTTCGGCAGCGCGTGAGGTCGCGGCCAGCAGTGACGCGTGCTCAGTCACATAATACATATCTAGTTAGTCTCGTACAAGGTATTGATCCTCTGTCTGGCTTTTTCTCTTCAAACACCGGACAGTGTCTCAGGGGCTACTGTCTATATTGGGACTTTCTCTTTTGCGTCGCTTACCTCAAAGCTGGTCAGCAGATTGCTGCAGGCTTCGGTCAGTCCACTGTTGACGGACTGAACCTTCTCAATTACCGTACCCATAAGGATACGGTGCTCGTCCACAATGGAAGCGCCTCGTAGGGCTTCCAGCAGATTATCCGGTGCCTCTGGTTGGACAGAGGTCACCGGCGGGACAGGCACACCTCCTCCTTTCAGGGAAGGCTGCTCGCTTGACTCCGGAGCCGTATAGGTCACCGGCGGGATAGGCAAACCTCCTCCTTTCAGGGAAGGCTGCTTGCTTGACTCCGGAGCCGTATAGGTCTCCGGAATGGTATTCGGCTGGGGGCCGAATTGGCCATGGCCCCCATTGCCAGTCTCCATGGGGGATTTCTCCCCCATGTGTCCGGCGGCCGAGGAGTCATCCTCTGGCGCCGCTCTGGCGGCCTCGTGAACCTCTCCCTGGCCTGGGAAGGTCCGTTGGGACATCACCTTGTTGTTGCCCCTGGTCGTGGGAGAGTGAGCGGTCGACGATGACTCGCTGGCCATCGCCTTTGAATCCAACGAACCCCCTGATGAGGATCGCTGGAGGCTGTCGTGAGCCAGACTGTAATGGCACAATTTAATATATTAATACCACGAGGCTGGACACATGGACATGCACAAGTTTTGAGTACTTACGATGCGGCCAGGGGCTTGGTCCTAGGGGGCCGCTCTGGACTGCTATCGACGTCCCACGCAGAATTATCCGCGAGGGGGCCCTTTCCCCTCTTGGGCGCCTCCGCCTCCAAATTTGTAGAGGCCGCCCTCTTTTTCCTTCCCCCCTCAGGGGGGGAGTTGCTTTCTTCCTCCTCCTCGTCGTCGTCTTCGATGGCTGAGGAGTGAGTTTGGTCTTCGGACGACATGTCTGAAGCTCCCTTATGACGGGGGCCACTTCGGACCCCCTTGGCCTTCTTCTCCGGCGCCTTGTAGGGCGCTAGAACCAGCATCTTCTCCAGGAGCGGGATGACTGGTTCTTCGGCCAGCGGAGCCGGACATCAAATCCGCTCCGCTTTCTCTGTCCATGCCTGAAAAGTGAATAGTAAAGTTTGTAGATATCTTCCCTGAATAGCTAAGAGGAGGATTACCTTGAGACATAAATGACTTACTGCACTGGCAGGGTGGGCAAGATCGTGCCCACGGTCCGAGTCTATGGCCGGCGGCGCCTCGCTGCCTTTGAAGAGCAACTTCCAGACAACTTCATGAGTGGTTCCGAAGAGCCTCTCCAAAGTCTGGTGCTTCTTCGAATCAAATTCCCACAAAAGCCATGTTCGGCTCTGGCATGGAAGGATCCGGTGAACAAGCATCACCTGGATCACATTGACGAGCTTGATGTTTTTATCCATCATGCTCTTGATGCGCGTTTGCAGCGCTATCAGTTCGTCCGACGAAGACAAGTCCAGGCCCTTCTTTAGCCAGGAGGTGAGCCGCGTTGGAGCTCCGGACTTGAACTCTGGAGTCGTGGCCCAAGTGGCGTCACGAGGCTTTGTTATATAGAATGACTGCTTCTGCCACTCCTTGACGGTCTCCACAAACGTACCTTTGGGCCATGTGACGTTGGGCATCTTGCTCACCATGGCTCCTCCGCACTCCATGTGTTGACCATCCACCACCTTCGGCCTCACATTGAAGATCTTGAGCCATAGCCCGAAGTGGGGCGGGATGCGGAGGAAAGCCTCACACACGACAATGAATGCCGAGATGTTGAGGAAGGAGTTTGGGGCTAGATCATGAAAGTCTAGCCCGTAATAGAACATCAGTCCACAGACGAAAGGGTGGAGTGGAAACCCTAGCCCGCGGATGAAATGAGGGAGGAACACACCCTCTCGTTGGGCTTTGGTGTGGGGACGACTTGCCCCTTGGCTGGAAGCCGGTGGGAGATTTCTTTCGACAGATACCCGGCCTCTCGAAGCTTGGCGATGTCCTTCTCCTTGATGGAGGAGGCCATCCCTTTGCCTTGCCCTCTGTATCCGGACATGGTGGAATGCTTTCTTGGGGTGGAAAAGGCAAGAACTTGGGCGCCGGAGCTCAAGAATGGAAGGGCAGAGAGAGAGAAGGCGTGGGTGAAGAAAGGGAATCCTTATCCCCTTATAAAGGCAGTGAATATCAAGCGCCTCCCCACTCGCCTTAAAACTCGCCTATTCCCAAGGGTTGTGCAAACGACGCGGTTGAGTTACCCATGCCCGTATTGATGAGAATCCCATAATAAGGGGACATGATCTCTGCTTTAACAAGAAGTCCAATGGAAACCGCATCTCGAAACACGGAACGACAGACGAAAGCGGTTCGAAATGATGACCGGGTGGACGTGATGTCACATAACAAAAATGTTGTCGGCGGATTAGACTCGTGAAATATTATACTCTCTACGGCTGTGTGTGTGGTATTTATGTTGCTGATCTGGACACATCTCGCGTCCGGAGACTATCTTGGAGTTTGGAAAGGGGAACCCGCCTTGCAATGCTGAAGACAATCTGCGCGCCAGAAACCTCGTCATTGAAGCCTGGTTCAGGGGCTACTGAGGGAGTCCTGGACTGAGGGGTCCTCGGGCGTCTGGCCTATTAGCCATGGGTTGGACTGATGGGCTGAGAAGATACGAAGACCGAAGACTCTACCCATGTCCGGATGGGACTCTCCTTGGCGTGGAAGGCAAGCTTGGCGATCAAATATGAAGATTTATTTTCTCTGTAACCGACCTTATGCAACCCTAGATCCCTCTGGTGTCTATATCAACCGGAGGGCTTAGTCCGAATGCGGATACTCATTAACATAGTCATACAGGCTAGAATTTTAGGGTTTAGCCATGACGATCTCGTGGTAGATCAACTCTTGTAATACTCATATTCATCAAGATCAATCAAGCAAGAAGTAGGGTATTACCTCCATAGAGAGGGCCCGAACCTGGGTAAACATTGTGTCCCCCGTCTCCTATTACCATCAATCCTAGACGCACAGTTCGGAACCCCCTACCTCAAATCCGCCGGTTTTGACACCGACAGGCGCGCCCTCCACCCTCATGGACAGGGTGTGGGCCCCCTGGTGTTGATTCTTTCGCAATTATTTTTTATTAATTCCAAAATTATTCTCCGTGAAGTTTCAGGTCATTCCGAGAATTTTTATTTCTGCACAAAAATAACACAATGGCAATTCTGCTGAAAACATCATCGGTCTGGGTTAGTTCCATTCAGATCATGCAAGTTAGAGTCCAAAACAAGGGCAAAAGTGTTTGGAAAAGTAGATACGTTGGAGACGTATCAACTCCCCCAAGCTTAAACCTTTGCTTGTCCTGAAGCAATTCAGTTGACAAACTGAAAGTGATGAAGAAAAACTTTTACGTACTCTGTTTGCTCTTGTTGTTGTAAATATGTAAGGCCAACATTCAAGTTTTCAGCAAAGATTATGAACTAACCATATTCACAATAACATTTAGGTCTCGTGTTTACTCATATCAATGGCATAATCAACAAGCGAGCAATAATAATAAATCTCGGATGATGACACTTTCTCAAAACAATCATAATATGATATAACAAGATGGTATTTCGCTAGCCCTTTCTGAGACCGCAAAACATAAATGCAGAGCACCTCTGAAGATCATGGACTGACTAGACATTGTAATTCATGGTAAAAGAGATCCAGTCATAGTAATACTCAATGTAAATTAATAGTAATGCATGCGAATGATAGTGGTTCTATCCAACTGGTGATTTTTAATAATAGGATGATGACTCAACATAAAAGTAAAAGATAGGCCCTTCGCATAGGGTAGCAGGGATTTGTAGAGGTGCCAGAGCTCGAGTTTTGAAATAGAGATAAATAATATTTTGAGTGGCATACTTTCATTGTCAACATAACAACCAAGAGATCTCGATATCTTCCATGCTAGACACATTATAGACGGTTTCCAAACAGAATGGTAAAGTTTATACTCCCCCACCACCAACAAACATCAATCCATGGCTTGTCCGAAACAAAGGGTGCCTCCAACTAACAACAATCCCGGGGGAGTTTTGTTTGCAATTATTTTGATTTGAGCATGGGACTGGGCATCCCGGTTGCCGCCCATTTTCTCGTGAATGATGAGCAGAGTCCACTCATCGTGAGAATAACCCACCTAGCATGGAATATATAGATAGCCCTAGTTGATACATGAGCTATTTGAGCATACAAAATAGAATTTCATTTGAAAGTTTAGAGTTTGGCACATACAAATTTACTTGGAATGGCAGGTAGATACTGCATATCGGAAGGTATGGTGGACTCATATGGAATAACTGTGGGGTTTTATGGAAGTGGATGCACAAGCAGTATTCCCGCTTAGTACAAGTGAAGGCTAGAAAGAGACTGGGAAGCGAACAACTAGAGAGCGACAACAATCACGAACATGTATTAAAATTAATCAACACTGAGTGCAAGCATGAGTAGGATATAATTCACCATGAACATAAATATCGTGGAGGATATGTTGATTTCATTTCAACTACATGCGTGAACATGTGCCAAGTCAAGCCACTCAAATCGTTCAAAGGAGGATACCACCCTATCATACCACATCACAACCATTATAATAGCATGTTGCCACGCAAGGTAAACCATTATAAACTCCTAGCAAATTAAGCATGGCATGAGCAACTATAATCTCTAATTGTCATTCCAAACATGTTTCATTCATAATAGGCTAAATCAGGAATGATGAACTAATCATATTTACAAAAACAAGATAGGTCGAGTTCATACTAGCTTTTTCTCATCTCAATCAGTCCATCATATATCGTCATTATTGCCTTTCACTTGCACGACCGAACGGTGTGGATAATAATAATAGTGCACGTGCATTGGACTATGGTGGAATCTGCAAGCATTTAATACACAGGAGAAGACAAGGTAACATGGGCTCTTTGTTAAATCAACAACAATGCATATAAGACCCACTTCAACATTTTCATCATGGTCTTCTTCTCTCGACCCCCAAAGAAAAGAAAGGAAATAAAACTATTTACATGGGAAAGCTCCCAACAAGCAAAAGAAGAATGAGAAATCTTTTTGGCTTTTCTTTGAATTATTACTACTACAGGCATGGAAAGTAAACTAGCTAAGGACTACAACTAATTTTTTTCTTAAGGTTTTTCAAACACACAAGAAGAAGGCTTAAAACCAAAAATAAACTAGCATGGATAGTACAATGAAAAAGTATGAGCACCGACAACTGGCATCAGTGTGTGAACATGAATGTAATATCGGTGAGAAATACGTACTCCCCCAAGCTTAGGCTTTTGGCCTAAGTTGGGCCACGGATCGAAGCTACTCTCTCCGGTGTACGGAGGAGTGTCCTCTGAGTTCCACTGGTTGGCGATCTCCTCCGGATCCCACTGATAAACAGACTGTCGATGAGGGTCAAGTGGTGGCTCAGGCTCTGGAACTTGTGTCCGGATCCAGTATGTATAAATGGTCTCTGGCAAGATGAGGTACGTGACTGAAAGTATATTAAACAAAGAGGGTGTAGGCAAGGTAATAACCTCACAGTAAGTTTTATCAAATATCTAATTATACTTAAGCAGTTTCTTCTTCTTTTTAACAATAAAGTCATGTGCAACCATACTCTTATAATCTAGAAAAACAAGGGCAGCAACTTTTCCTCTTTCTCATAATGCCTAATAGGTATCTCAAAGTGTGCAGCAAAGTGCGAAGCAAAGATGCCACCGAAGATGGGGCCCTTTGTACGGTTCAGACTTAATCGTTTAGCAATAATAGCACCTAAACTGAAAGTTGTATCATGAAACAAAGCATGGCGCCAAAATAACAATATCAGAGCACTAAGATTTCCACTGTTCCCGCAACCAATCAAGCATCTACTAGCAAATATTGCAAAGTATCGTAGAACAGGAAAATGTATACTAGTAATTCTAGCATCTGAAACTTTCCTCGTTTCCCCTACAACAATTTTATCAATAAATTCCTCAACATCATTACAGTGTGGTTCCTCGATGCTGCATACAAAGGGTATCTTGCAGACTCGACAAAAATCAAGGAGTGACATCTCCTTAACCTCATCATATAAATGAAACTCCACTGAAGGTGGTGATTTCTTAGCATGAAAATAAACAATTTGCATGAAAATATTAGTGAGTAGGAGATACTGATCGCGCTGGTCGTGGAAGAAGTCGGTGAGGCCTACATTCTCAACCAAGTTATAAAAATCTTCATAAATTCCGGAGGCTCTCAAGAACTCATCACAAGGCAATTCACACGGCCGAACCTCCGCGGTGCGAGGAAGATTGTATTTGGCCTCTTTGTTCTCCACATTCTGCTTATCCTTCGAGCTTCGGCTCCAAGAACCTCTCAACAACCTCTTTATCATTTTCTTTCTCTGAAAAATTTCTGAAATTTTTAGTGACTCAAATAAAAGTGAACCAAACTCAACAAGATTGATAGCAACTACTCCCACAAGTGCCTAGAGGCTACATAATGCATAAAAACTACTTTGGACCATATAAATTTGACATGCAAGCTCAAGAACAGGGTCACCTAAGCAGCAAAAATTTGCAATAAATAAAGCACTAGAACAAAAACTAATTGGACCATTGGAGGAGTCACACACCGAAGAACAATCCCCCAAAACAGTTTTGTGAATGGAGCTTTGAGCAAGGAGATCGAAAATGGCAGCAAGATGAGCCAGAACACGGGTTTGAGCTATGGGAAGATTTTTTCTGGAGGAAGACGAAGTGAGTGGGTGCAAGAATAAGTGGAGGGGGTCCACGTGGGGCCCACGAGGCAGGGGCGTGCCCCAGGGGGTGGGCGTGCCCTGGACCCTCGTGGCCAGGTGGTGGCCCCCTCTGGTGTGTTCTCAGTGCCACACATTCCTAATATTCTACAAAAAATCATATTTCATTTTCGGGACGTTTGGAGAACTTTTATTTTTGGGGTATTTTTATTGCAAGGATAATTCACAAAACAGACAGAAAATATTATTTTTCTTTATTTAATCTAAGTAATAGAAATAAAAAGGAGGGTAGAGAGAGTTGTGCTTTCTAGCTTCATCCATCTCATGCTCATCAAAAGGAATCCACTAACAAGGTTGATCAAGTCTTGTTAACAAACTCTTTTGGAATCGCATGAAACCGGAGAATTCTCGAATAACACTAGGTTACCTCAACGGGGATATGCACATCCCCAATAATAAGAATATCATATTTCTTCTTGACAGTAGGAAGAGGGAATTCAAAACCTCCAACAGTAATCATTGAAAATTTTCCAATATAATTGATATAGTGGACTTGAGGTTGTTTCCTCGGAAAGTGTACCGTATGCTCATTACTGTTAACATGAAAAGTGACATTGTCTTTATTGCAATCAATAATAGCCCCTACAGTATTGAAAAAGGGTCTACCAAGGATAATAGACTGCTACCTCTTGAGCACTGCGTTGGTTTTCCCTTGAAGAGGAAAGGGTGATGCAGTAAAGCAGCGTAAGTATTTCCCTCAGTTTTTTAGAACCAAGGTATCAATCCAGTAGGAGACCACGCACGAGTCCCTCGCACCTACACAAACAAATAAATCCTCGCAACAACACGATAGAGGGGTTGTCAATCCTTCACGGTCACTTATGAGAGTGAGATCTGATAGATATGATAAGATAATATTTTTGTAATTTTATGATAAAGATGCAAGGTAAAATAAAAGGAAATAAAAATAGCTAAGTGTTGGAAGATTAATATGATGGAAAATAGACCCGGGGGCCATAGGTTCACTAGTGGCTTCTCTCAAGAGCATAAGTATTACGGTGGGTGAACAAATTACTGTTGAGCAATTGATAGAATTGAGCATAGTTATGAGAATATCTAGGTATGATCATGTATATAGGCATCACGTCCGAGACAAGTAGACCGACTCCTGCCTTCATCTACTACTATTACTCCACACATCGACCACTATCCAGCATGCATCTAGAGTATTAAGTTCATAAGAACAGAGTAACGCTTTAAGTAAGATGACATGATGTAGAGGGATAAACTCATGCAATATGATATAAACCCCATCTTGTTATCCTCGATGGCAACAATACAATACGTGCCTTGCTGCCCCCATCACACCGGGAAAGGACACCGCAAGATTGAACCCAAAGCTAAGCACTTCTCCTATTACAAGAAAGATCAATCTAGTAGGCCAAACCAAATTGATAATTCGAAGAGACCTGCAAAGATAACCAATCATACATAAAAGAATTCAGAGAAGATTCAAATATTGTTCATAGATAAACTTGATCATAAACCCACAATTCATCGGTCTCAACAAACACAACGCAAAAGAAGATTACATCGAATAGATCTCCACGAGAGAGGGGGAGAACATTGTATTGAGATCCAAAAAGAGAGAAGAAGCCATCTAGCTAATAACTATGGACCCGAAGGTCTGAGGTAAACTACTCACACATCATCGGAGACGCTATGATGTTGATGTAGAAGCCCTCCGTGATCGATGCCCCCTTCGGCAGAGCTCCGGAAAAGGCCCCAAGATGGGATCTCACGGGTGCAGAAGGTTGCGGCGGTGTAATTAGGTTTTTTGCTTCGTATCTGGTAGTTTGGGGGTACGTAGGTATATATAGGAGGAGGAAGTACGTCGGTGGAGCAACGTGGGGCCCATGAGGGTGGAGGGCGCGCCTGGGGTGGGTGGGGGGTAGGCGCGCCCCTACCTTGTGCCTTCCTGGTTGATGTATTGATGTAGGGTCCAAGTCCTCTGGATCACGTTCGTTCCGAAAATCACGTTCCCGGAGGTTTCATTCCGTTTGGACTCCGTTTGATATTCTTTTTCTACGAAACTCTGAAATAGGCAAAAAACAACAATTCTTGGCTGGGCCTCCGGTTAATAGGTTAGTCCCAAAAATAATATAGAAGTGTATAATAAAGCCCATTAATGTCCAAAACAGAATATAATATAGCATGGAACAATAAAAAATTATAGATACGTTGGAGACGTATCATAGACATACTATCGTCCTCGGGAATATCAAGAATAACAAAGTCCGTTAAGATAGTAATGTTTGCAACCACAACAGGCACATCCTCACAAATACCGACAGGTATAGCAGTTGATTTATCGGCCACTTGCAAAGATATTTCAGTAGGTGTCAACTTATTCAAATCAAGTCTTCGATATAAAGAGAGAGGCATAACACTAACACCGGCTCCAAGATCACATAAAGCAGTTTTAACATAGTTTCTTTTAATGGAGCATGGTATAGTTGGTATTCCTGGATCTCCTAGTTTCTTAGGTATTCCACCTTTAAAAGTATAATTGTCAAGCATGGTGGAAATTTCAGCTTCCGGTATCTTTCTTTTATTTGTAACAATATCTTTCATATACTTAGCATAAGGATTCATTTTAAGCATATCAGTCAAACGCATACGCAAGAAGATAGGTCTAATCATTTCAGCAAAGCGCTCAAAATCCTCATCATCCTTTTTCTTGGATGGTTTAGGAGGAAAAGGCATGGGTTTCTGAACCCATGGTTCCCTTTCTTTACCGTGCTTCCTAGAAACGAAGTCTCTCTTATCATAACGTTGATTCTTTGATTGTGGGTTATCATGATCGACAACAGGTTCAATCTCTACATCATTAGTATTGCTAGGTTGACCATCAACATGAACATCATCATTAATATTATCACTAGGTTCATGTTCATTACCAGATTGTGTTTCAGCATCAGAAATAGAAATATCATTGGGATTCTCAGGTGTGTCAACAACAGGTTCACTAGAAGCATGCAAAGTCCTATCATTTTTCTTTTTCTTCTTCTTAGAAGAACTAGGTTCCTCAACATTAGTTCTCTGAGAATCTTACTCAACTCTCTTAGGATGGCCCTCAGGATACAAAGGTTCCTGAGTTATTCTACCCCCTCTAGTCACAACTCTAATAGCATTATCATTTTCCTTATTATTTAATTCACCGAGCAAATCATTCTGAGCTTTAAGCACTTGTTCTACTTGAGTGGTAACCATAGAAGCATGTTTACTAATAAGTTTAAGTTCACCTTTAACTCTAGACATATAATCACTCAAGTGTTCAATCATATAAGCATTACGTTTCAATTGTCTACCAACATAAGCATTGAAGTTTTCTTGTTTAACAATAAAATTATCAAACTAATCTAAGCATTGGCTAGCAGACTTATAACAAGGAATATCACCTTCATCAAATCTATAGAGATAATTTACCTTTACAACCTGTGTCGGGTTATCAAGACCATGTATTTCTTCAATAGGTGGTAAATTCTTAACATCTTCAGCTTTAATACCCCTTTCTTGCATAGATTTCTTTGCCTCTTGCATATCTTTAGGACTGAGAAATAGAATACCCCTTTTCTTTGGAGTTGGCTTAGGAGTTGGTTCAGGAAGTGTCCAATCATTATCATTACTCAATATATTATTCAATAGCAATTCAACTTGCTCAACAGTTCTTTCCTTGAAAACACAACCAGCACAACTATCCAGATGGTCTCTGCAAGCATCGGTTAGTCCATTATAAATGATATCAAGTATTTCATTTTTCTTGAGAGGATGATTAGGAAAAGCATTAAGTAATCGGAGAAGCCTCCCCCAAGCTTGTGGGAGACTCTCTTCTTAAATTTGCACAAAATTATATATTCCCTTAAGGAAGCTTGTTTCTTATGAGCGGGAAAATATTTAGCAGAGAAGTAATAAATCATATCCTGGGGACTACGCACACAACCAGGAGTAAGAGAATTAAAACATGTTTTAGCACCACCCTTTAATGAGAATGGAAATAACTTAAGGATATAGTAGTAACGAATTTTCTCCTCATGAGTGAATAGGGCGGCTATATCATTTAATTTAGTAAGATGTGCCACAACAGTTTCAGATTCATAGCCATAAAAAGGATTAGATTCAACCAAAGTAATTAACTCAGGATCGACAGACAAATCATAATCCTTATTAGAAATACAAATAAGTGAAGTAGCAAAAGCAGGGTCATATTTCATTCTAGCATTCAAAGAATTTTCTTTCATCATAGCTAATAGTTTCTTAAGATCATATCTATCTTTGCAAGAAAAAAGGTCTGTAGCAGTTTATTCATCCATAACATAACCCTCAGGCACATTAGGCAATTCATATCTAGGGGGAGAATCTTCATCATCACTTTCATCAATATTATCTCTTTCAATAATTTAATTCTCTCTAGCCCTAGCAAGTTGTTCATCAAGAAATTCACCTAATGGCATAGTATTATCAAGCATAGAAGTAGTTTCATCATAAGTATCATGCAAAGCAGAAGTGGCATCATCAATAACATGTGACATTTCAGAATCAATAGCAGGAGTAGGTTTAGCTGTCGCAAGTTTACTCAAAACAGAAGGAGAATCAAGTGCAGAGCTAGATGACAGTTCCTTACATCCCCTCGTAGTTGAGGGATAAATCATGGTTTTTTCGTCTTTCAAGTTCCTCATAGTGATCAACAGATATAAATCCCAAGTGACTCAAAGAATAGAGCTATGCTCCCCGGCAATGGCGCCAGAAAATAGTCTTGATAACCCACAAGTATAGGGGATCGCAACAGTTTTCGAGGGTAGAGTATAAACCCAAATTTATTGATTCGACACAAGGGGAGCCAAAGAATATTCTCAAGTATTAGCAGTTGAGTTGTCAATTCAAACACACCTGGAAAACTTAATATCTACAGCAAAGTATTTAGTAGCAAAGTAGTATGGAAGTAACAGTAGCAGTTTTGTAGTAACTGTAACAGTGGCAACAGTAAAGTAACTAAGCAAAGATCAATATGTGAAAAGCTCGTAGGCATTGGATTAGTGATGGATAATTATGTCGGATGTGATTCCTCATGAAACAGTGATAACATCGGGTGACACAGAACTAGCTCCAGTTCATCAATGTAATGTAGGCATGTATTCTGAATATAGTCATACGTGCTTATGGAAACTTGCATGACATCTTTTGTCCAACCCTCCCGTGGCAGCGGGGTCCTATTGGAAACTAAGGGATATTAAGGCCTCCTTTTAATTGAGTACCGGACCAAAGCATTAACACTTAGTGAATACATGAACTCCTCAAACTACGGTCATCGCCGGGAGTGGTCCCGATTATTGTCACTGCGCGGTTACTGGATCATAACACATAGTAGGTGACTATTGACTTGCAAGATAGGATCAAGAACTCACAAATATTCATGAAAACATAATAGGTTTAGATCTGAAATCATGGCACTCGGGCCCTAGTGACAAGCATTAAGCATAGCAAAGTCATAGCAACATCAATTTTAGAACATAGTCGATAATAGGGATCAAACCCAAATAAAACTAACTCGATTACATGATAAATCTCATCCAACCCCTCACCGTCCAGCAAGCCTACAATGGGATTACTCACGCACGTCGGTGACCATCATGAAATTGGTGATGGAGGATGGTTGATGATGACGACGGCGACGGATTCCCCTATCTGGAGCCCCGAACGGACTCCAGATCAGCCCTCCCGAGAGAGATTAGGGCTTGGCGGGGGCTCCGTGTCGTAAAACGCGATGAATCCTTCTCTCTGATTTTTTTCTCCCCGAACATGAATATATGGAGTTGGAGTTGAGGTCGGTGGAGTCTCAGGGGGGCCCACGAGGTAGGGGCGCACCCTCCACCCTCGTGGACAGGGTGTGGGCCCCCTGGTGTTGATTCTTTCGCCAATATTTTTATTAATTCCAAAAATATTCTCCATGAAGTTTCAGGTCATTTCGAGAATTTTTATTTATGCACAAAAAATAACACCATGGCAATTCTGCTAAAAACAGCGTCAGTCAGGGTTAGTTCCATTCAAATCATGCAAGTTAGAGTCCAAAATAAGGGCAAAAGTGTTTGGAAAAGAAGATACGTTGGAGATGTATCAGTTATGCCACTACCGGAAGAGCCAGAGAAGGAATTATCGTGAAGATTTAAGAAGATCGACACTGCCAACAATAAGGATGGAGTATATGAGTTTTGATGGAACCGTAACAATGCTTCTAAGGGTGGTAGCATTCCAGACCCCCTGTGATGAATCGATGGATTTTTGAGGAAAACCCCCAAACATAACCTATTTCTTTCCAGCCTCTCCGAATCTCGAGGGTGAGATTCATTTTAAGGGTGGTAGGTTTGTAACATCCCAAAATTCTAAATTTTGGAAGGTTATATTAAATAAATAGTTTTGATTGTTTGTTTGATTGTGGTGTGGTTGCTTGTGTGGAATTGAGTGAAATTTGAAACTTTTTGAAAGTTGAATGAGAGGGAATAAAATGACTTTCCCAAACTTTCACCTTGCATTTATGATCTCCATGAAATTCAAATTCATTTCATCACAAAACCCTAGAGTGAAGATGATATGACTTCTTCCATTTAAATAAATGAAAAAGGGTGTTGAAAAGATTTGAATTCTATTTGGAAATATTTCAAATTCAGAAACTTTATGCGACTCAATGAGTTTCAAGAGAGAAGATAAAATGACTTCTTCACATGCTAAGAAAGAGAGTTGGAAGTTTCAAAGAATCAAATTTAAAGTCTCTTTGAAATTATTTTTCAACTTGGAGTTATTTGGTTTTTATTCAAATTATTTTTCTCCAAAAATAAAAAATATATCAAAAAATAGGGTAAAATGATTCCCTACAGTGGAAAAATGGAGAGAAATATATTTGAAATTATTTTGGTATTTTAAAATAAATTTATTTGGTTTTAAATGAACCAGTAGCACTGTTTGCTTTATTTAAATTTTTATAGATTTTATTTGACGCTAGAAAAATGTTCATATTGTAGAAAATCTTTTTCTGAAAATTTTGATATATAATATGTTATATATCTTTTTTATTATTTGTCGTTTTATTTTAATTTTGTTCTCAGTTTTTTTGAAAAAAATCTCTTGTGGACCAAACTGGGCCGAAGCCTTCCTCCGCCGTGCCCGAGCCGGACTCCTCCCGGAGTCCGAGCGCGCCCCGCCGCCGGCCGCTCCTTCCCCAAGTCGGCCGCCCCCTGGCCTTTAAAAGGCGAGGCTCGGCCGCCCTCCTCCCATCGTCCCGCCGCCGCCTCCCTGACTCCATCGCCGCCCAGCGTAGCGCCGCCTGCTCCACCCATCGCTGTCGCCGAGTAGACCGCTGCCCGTCGCCGGAGTCAGCGGAACCACCGAACCGCCGCCCGACCCGCCGGTTTTCTCAGTCTGGTAAATAAACCGCCCCGGTTCGCCGGTTTTCTTTTAGGTTTTCGTTTAAACCCGGTTCTTTTTTATGGTTAGTTATTTAGTGAATGTTTTTTAGTTAGGGTTCTGTTGCAAACGGAATTCGTCGGATAGGTTCTATAGCAAACGTTCGTCCGATAGATTTTTCTTTTTCTGTTTATTTTCGGCCAGGGACCTATCCATAATTATTTTCTTCACAGATTAGTCCATTTTCTCTAAACGATCACAATTTTTTGCTCGCTTATCCAAATCTAACGAAACCAACGCCAATTTCTTTGTTATGATCCCCTCTGTCCAGATAACCAACTTAAACATATTTTTGAAAGTTTAGAATTTGGTTTCAAACAAGTTTGAATTTGAAATTATTTTGTTCATAACTTGAGTTTTAAAACTCCGATTTAGTTGATTCTTTTTGCAAATTGAATCTCTTGATCTAAAATTTCTGTTAAGAACTAAACCACATAATTTTAATACTGTTGAAAATTGTTTTCTGTTTGCAAGAGTTATTTGCCTGTTTTCAAAGCTTTCCGAGATCTTTTCTTCGAATTTTATGCTTGAGTGCTTATGTATGCAATTGCTTGCTTACTATAGATTGATCGGAGTGTGACGAGTAGATCTATCATGAGTTATGAGTGCGACGAATCTTCATCAACAGTACAAGGCAAGTTACACTTTGATCATACCCCTTTATTACCCAGTTTTTATGCATTAGTTTCAACCCTCAAGCATTGCATGAGTAGGATTGTGAAACATGTGGTTATGGTTAAGTAGTTGAAGAGGTAGGAACCTATTATCCTTTTATCAACCCCTGGAATATACGTTATGCTCATACCGCTTTGCTATGCTCGTAGATGGGGATTGGTATGTGAGATTCATTAAAGTTGCGAGAGTAATAACTAAGGGAAACTTAAGGTGGCTACTTTAGTGCACATCTGGGTGGATTAGTTGCGGGCACCTAGAGAAATCCAGTGATGTCCTAGGATATCCCGGAGTACCTGTGTGATCATCCTATGGAATGCCACCCAGGCTCAAAGGGATCATAAGATTATTCATGCTAGAAACTTCCGTGTGCAGCCACAAGCCATTATGGGCTCTGGCATAGTTGAGTATGTTGTGTGACCTCTTTCAATGGTAGGCTAGCAGATGTAGGGGAAGTAGGTGGTACTGTCTACCCAGAGTAAACAGTTAATGCTTCGGAAAGACTGTGTCTCGATCATCCATTTCTCAAATATCATGTAGTGCGAGAAATCCAATGGAGGAGATCGGGTCTTGTGGGGAAAAGTGCGCAAACCTCTGCAGAGTGTACAAACTAATCATGATTAGCCGTTTCCCCGGTTATGGACATCTTAAGTATCTGGAATTTGAATTATTGGTTGATCTCATCATGTTATTTAATTAATGTATTGGGTTATTAATAATTTGGGAATTTTGGGATTGAGTTGGAGGAACCTTCTCAATAATGGCATAAACTTGGTAGTGAATAAAATTTATTCATTTGTTGTAGGGAAAAATTATCTTTATGCAAAATTTAAACTTAGAGTCTCCACCAGCCAAATATGCATATAGAGATAGAAAATTCTCATTATTATTCTATGGTGTGAAATTGCCAGTACATTCAATGTACTGACCTACATGGCTGCAACGTCTAATGTTGCAGGATTCTTACGACGAGTAAGTGATACGATAGGGTTACGATGTATACACTCAACTTTGCCGTTGGTGTTGTTGGGAACTCCACAACTTTGTTGTTACTTTCGCTATTTGAATTGAGGTAATAGTATTTACGATACTTTATACATGTGATTTACCTCTGTTATAAATCCTCGAATACTATGTGTGTCAGCATACCGATCCAGGGATGACACTTAAGCACAGAGACTTCGATCCATTCGGGTCGGGTCGCTACAATGGGTAAGCATGACGATGTTCCATGTGGTTTGTATTGTTGGAGCTATCCTACTCCACGCTGATGGTGGCTTCGAGACACGAAGGTTCTCTAGATTGAAAAGATCTTGGTTGCTAGATCCACGGGGACTATCACTAGTAGAAAAAAGGTCTAATGTGAAACTCATTAGTCCCGGTTTGCAATTGAACCGGCACTAATGTGACCATTAGTGCCGGTTCAACAGCAAGGCGGGCGACTCTCATTAGTACCGGCTCGTGGCGAACCTTTAGTACCGTTTCGTGCCACGAACCGGTATTAAAGATGTGGTGGCCTTTAGTACGGGTTGGTGGCTTCAACCGGTACTAAGGGGGGGGGGGTCTTTAGTACCGGTTGGAGCCACCAACCGGTACTAAAGGTGGTGGCCTTTAGTACGGGTTGGTGGCTCCAACCGGTACTAAAGACCCTCCCCCTTTAGTACCGGTTGGAGCCACCAATCGGTATTAAAGGTGGTGCGCTGCCACCCGCAGTGCACAATGTTTAGTCCCACCTCGCTAGCTGAGAGGAGCTCGCACCGGTTTATAAGCCCGCCCGCTGCTACCGTGTCGAGCTCCTCTCTAAGCAGGCCTTTGTGGGCCTATTGCAAGTCTTACGCCTGTGGGGGCCCCTCTTTGAGCCGTCACAGACTGCATCCTGGCCCAACTAGAGATTGGGTTTCTAGTCGTATGCAGGCGGTGCCGCCCGATGGGCGGGCTATTTGCTTTATTTCAAAAATAAAAATAAAAAATCCTTACCAACCGGGACTAAAGGTACCCTGCACCACGGCGCGCCTCGTGCCACGTGGTGGGCCTTTGGTCCCGGTTAAATCGAACCGGTGCTAAGGGGAGGACCTTTAGTCCCCACTCTTTAGTACCGGTTCCAGAACCGGTACTAAAGGTCCTTACGAACCGGTACTAAAAGTCGTTTTTCTACTAGTATATGTCCATGAAGGGCCCACAAAAGAAGTAATCAATTTATGCCATTATGACTACGGCCACCAAGGTGTTGCATATTTTTCATCTTTGGTGCTTAATTTGATATACTCCCTCCGTTCCTAAATATTTATCTTTTTAGAGATTTCAAATGGACTACCACATATGGATGTATGTAGACATATTTTAGAGTATAGAAGTCATTTGTTGAAATCTCTAGAAAAACAAATATTTAGGAACGGAGGGAGTAGCAAACTACATCATCACCTATTTTGCATCACTTTAACTTTGTTAATTTCTTTTCTATAGCACAAATGCCTATGTTTTTTTAATTGTGCACCACTAAATTAGCCCACATAGGACATCCTTGATTCCCAAGCCAACTTATTGAATTGGCCAACAGAACTCCACGACGTATATAAATTGGTGGTTTTGGTTCTAAGGGGACAAGATGGAGAATGTCGTTTTGGATCTCGGCCTCCATGGAGGCCGAATTTTTGAAAAAAGGTAAAATTCAAAACTTTCAGTTTCAGGAAAATCTAAAATCCTTTGTACAAGTAAACAAGGACGTGAGGTGTATGTGTGCAAAATTTCAGGATGAAATACGTTGAAATGCGACTTGTACAAAAAAAAAGAAATCTATAGTATCATGTGTTAAAGAACTCCAGATTTGTTTTTGTTTGTTTGCACAACCCTCATTTCAGCGTATTTGGTCCTAAAAATTTACGCACCTGTGCATTATGCCTTCATTTATGTTTGTATTTTTTCAGCAATTTTTGAAATGTAAAACTTTGAATTTTCATGAATTTTGAATTTTTCATTTAAAGGCATCCATGGAGCTGGGCCTCCAATAGCAATTTTCAGACGAGATGGTACTATTTAACGATAATAGGAAGAGCCGACTTATTGAGTTGATGTTTTTTTTTTCAGAACCATCAGGGCCCAACGCAGCAATGCAGGCCAAATGACGACGTACGATTTTCTAAAAAAAAGATGATGACATATGAAGCTGGATTTCGAACAATTTTCTTCTTTTTAGCTGTGGACGGATCAAAAGTTCAGAAAAATGCACCTCCCTTTTTTTAACATGGTACAGACGAAAGCCCTCATATAAACGCGCATACACTCATCTCTATGAAAGCACACACGCACACCTTATCCCTATGAGCACCTCCGAGAGACGGACTGAGCCGGCATATCATCTTATTAGTAGGTATAAATATAGATATATGTGCCAACCTATTGCCTGGTTGGTCAACATATAGCAAAGCATAGGTGGTACCTTTATATAAACCAAATCAGAGCACCGTGTTAAAATTCGATAAAACAACTATCGAGCACACAATGTGGTGCTTTTGAATATATCATATTATTACAGTCAGCTCCTGGTTCTTCCAGAACCAGCTAGACTTGAAATTGCCTCCGAGTTTCCACGTAATTACGCAACATCCATTTTGACTGAGAAAATGTATTGGACACTTCTAATAGTGGACTTCTTTTTATAGAGAAAGACTAAGTAAGAACCCTCGATAAAAGAAAAAGAGGAAATAACATAAGGACAATATCGACATAACATCATGGTTCATGCAGGCACTGCCAGTATCCATTCCCATCTGATTCACAAAGATTGGTCATTACAATGTCACAACGTAAGGACATCTCCAACTTCGGCCAGTAAACCGGAACCGAAACTGACGCATGAGCTGATCATTCAAAGCTAGCTGCATATGTCCAATTGCTTTTTGTCAAAGTTTAAAGAAACTGAAAAAATTGATGCATATTTAAACAACTCGGATGATATTTATTTATACTTGGATAACTTTTACATAAAACCGGATGATTTTTGACATATTTGAACTAGACTGAACTCTAAACCTAGCCTAATCGACCAGCGGCGTCTGTTCCCATATCCGGCAGGCCATGAGCCCCGAGAACTAAAACTCCGCCTCCACAGCTTGCTAGCGGCTAATCGGTCAATGATGATGAGCCCGCCAAACCTGGCTTCAGTGGGAGCAAAAAGCGAAGGCCCGAGCACCAGCTACCTCCCATGCTCTACTCTTCCTCGCTACCAGCGGCGTCCTTGGACGTGCTAGCTTCGTGGTCGTGGCGGAGCTGATAACGTCGTCCTCGTCCTCGCTCTTATCCTAGACTTCATTCGCCGCCTCGTCAATCTCCTTGAAGGCGGCTTCTAGCTCTGCCTGATGGAGGCGGTACCACCAGCGGTCACGGTGGATGTCGCGGGCGATGCGATAGGAATCAACCAGCGCTTCCTGCTCGGACACGTCCATGTCCGGTGAAATCTCCGTGTAGGCGGCGAGTTGCTTCTCCGCGCGCCAATGCTCGTCGAGGAGGCGGAGGTTGTACTCCTGGTTGTCCTGCGCCTGCCAGAACAAGGCCTCCCACTCGGCCAACACTATTTCAGTGTAGTAAGCACGGGCCTCGCCCATGGTGATGCCGGCATGGACTGACGAGGATGTTGGTGTCGGCTCATCGTTGGCCGCGTCTTCCATTGGGACGTCTGCAACACCGACCTCCATCTATGTGCCGGCTTGCCAGCCGGCAGCAATGGCGGCGATCTCAGTCTTCTGCTCAGACGAGAGGCTGTCCAACTGGCTTTGGAACTCGAGGAAGCCATAGCGGACATGGCGTGGAGAGGAGAAAGGGAGCGGAGGTGGATGGCTGCGGCTATGGTCGGGGCTGGAGTTTAAATAGCTGGCGGATGGCAAGGCAAGCGATGGGGTGGTTTATAGTGGGCGGCAGACGGGCGAACGAGTGGCGCCAGAGTAGGTTCCTCGGCAACCACCCATGTTTAACGTAGGGAGGCGGAACGACGGTCCGTCCTTTGAACGCGGAGGAGTCGCGTGCACCGAAAAGCGGCGCGCACTGCTTCAATGTCGGAGGGTCAGTAAGAGGTCGTGCCGATTTGAGCTGGCATAAATGCGGCACCGGTGCACTGGAGCGGAGCTGACCGCTCCAGATGGAATGCGTGCTGGCGAGGGAGGGGTTTTTGGGTGGGCCAAGGCAGCCAGAAGTGGTAGTACCAGCAGTTCGGACTGCCCTCAAAGCCCCCCGGCCCGCCCGTTTGTTTCTGGTTTGCAGAAAAAATCACGTCTGGAACGGTTGACGGACCAATATAGACCCGCGTTTGATGACAAAACATGTTCAGACCGCGCGGTTCGAAGGGTCCGCATTGGAGATCTCTACCCAACAGTATATGCATTTGGTTAATTAGTTCGCACGTCTTCAAATGTAAAGAAAAACCGCAGTAAAAGATAAAAAAACGTTGTGAACATCAAATTTGCTCTCTACACTACAACATGGAACAATCACTTAATAATTAAATAAAATGACGGTGGCGGCTATCAAAGTCGCAGTGGACGTGGACCTCCACTAATAATAAGATAGTTTGATTGATATATCGCGGGAGGCGAACCCAAGTGACAGCCTTAATTTGGCCGCTGTAGTTGGCAACGCGATCAAGCTGTCGCCCCAAGCAGCCTAGCTAGCTTGTTCCCGGGCTCCACATGGCAAACTCATGGTTTTCGATGCACTAATTAACTTGACCAGGTACTCGCGACGACGACGACGGCGTGCGCATGCGCTGTACTCCTTTCGATAAAGAAATATAAGAGCATTTAGACTATTAAAATAATGATTGTCATATAAGTGGTGGAGATCGACCAGATTGACACGGTTTCGATATGATCATCGGTGACAGGAATGAAGTTGACGCATAGGTTGTCTGCACGTACATGGCCATATGCATGCAAGAGAGGAGAGACATATCGTTCGGTCCTGTCTTATGGAGAAAGAGCTGGCAAAGCAGTCGCTGGGAAGTCCACAACCAAGTGTTGAGCTGTTAATGACGGATTAAACATCGCCCCCCTCCATCCTGAATAGCATGCGCGCAGGCGACGCAGCAGGCCAGCGAGTCCGCGTGAACATGTCATTGACTACTGCCTGTAAATGTATGCTTAATTAGTCTGTTAGTCTGTCATCCCTTGGCTAGTGTGTTGTTGTCATGGGGCGACGGAGCTGGCAAACAGCCAAACAGCCGATGATCGGCCGGGTACGTAGTGCCAAAGTGTAAGCTTGTGCCCTCCGTGAGTGGCAGCCGGTTGGCCAGGGGTTCAGACTATCGGTGATGGGCAAAAAGGCCAAGTTCTGGAATCCTCTTGGCTAAATGGCTTCCGGCTTAAGGACGCTGCGCTTGAGATCTTCAAGATATCTAAAAAAAAGGCGTGTTTGGTCAGCAAGGCTTTGAACGGTAACTTCTGGATCTGACAAATTGACACTAGCCAAGGACTTACTTTGACACATATCCAGGAGTTTGCGGCCCTTTGGGAAATGATTGATGGTGTTCATCTCAATCTTGATAGGAAAGACACCGTCTCCTGAAAATTCACTTCCAGTGGTGAATGTTCAGCGGCTACAGCATACATGGCGCAGTTTGCGGGCCACATCCTCGGCCCAACTTCACCCACAATCTAGAAGAGCTGGGCCCCGCCAAATGCAAATTCTTCGCTTAGCTTGTCATACGAAACCTTGTGTGGACGGCGGACCGACTACAACGACGACGGTGGTCAAATTGTGGTCTTTGCCCCCTATCACTAGTAGAAAAGGGGCCTATTGACCCGGTTGGTGAGGGCCTTTAGTCCCGGTTCATGAACCGGGACTAAAGGGTCGTCTTATCTGCCCCTTTAGTCGGTTCAATCCAACGGGACTGATGGGCCTCCGTCTGTCCGGCGAGCCCGGCGAGTGCCTTTGGTCCCGGTTGGTGGCACCAACCCGGGACCAATAGCATCCATCCAGCGTCGACATTTCTATGGCTGTGGTTTTGTTTTTTTTTTGAAAAGGGGAGGGGGTTGGGGGTTTTGGGGGTTAATTTAGGTGTTTCATATATTGTGCTATAGCTAGCTAATTAATAGAGAAAAGTGTCCTCTCTTTTGTCCGTGCTTGGTCGACGCCACGCATTATACATACGATAGAGAGGACTAGCTAGACACGCTTAGCTAGCTAGTAATTAAGCAAACAGAAGATCGTCATGAACATATATGCATACAGAGAGAAGTGATATCGACCACCTCTCCTTCTCCGAGAGATTGGTCGAACAACAAGTTCTCGTATATCTATCCGACACTACCGGCTACATATATACAATAATTTATCTTTTACAATACGGACGCGTGGTCCACATAGTATTCTCCGTCTTCAGCGATCACGTGGTCAAAAAAGAATGCCGCCAATTCCTCTTGAATTGCTCGCATGCGATCTGGTGCTAGGAGTTCATCCCGCTTCCGAAACATCTAATTTTAAGAAAGGGGTCAATACACACACACACACACACACACATATATATATATATATATATATATATATATATATATATATATAATGAATGAAACTCAACACAAATGATGGTAATAAAATAAAATTGTGAATATTTTTATTTACGCAC
Source organism: Aegilops bicornis (assembly GCA_021605145.1). Classification (NCBI taxonomy): domain Eukaryota; kingdom Viridiplantae; phylum Streptophyta; class Magnoliopsida; order Poales; family Poaceae; genus Aegilops; species Aegilops bicornis. The sequence continues at coordinate 562,613,913 of CM038669.1, read as the reverse complement.
TTCATATTGTTTGTCGGAGTAGCCCTCTCACAGGTCGTGTGGCGGATGGACTCGCAAACGTAGTATCCACAGAAATCATTCCCTTGTTCCTGCCACAACCACTTTACAAGAAACAGAGGTCAATCAAACTGATAATTAGCAAGCATGCTAAATGGTATTGATGAAACTAGCGCTTGAATCACTAGGAGATGCGCGTGGAATATGCTACTGTATAGTAATTACTTTCGGGTGTCTAAATTGCAGCTTCTTCGGTAGTCCCGGAGCTTTTTGGGTGAATTTTCTCCAAACCCTGCCATACAAAGAAAACAATTACTTGATATCAGAAATGAACAAAGTTGCTATATGGTGGATAATGATCGATTTAACTTACTTCTCGAGCATTTCAGTCATGTCCGCATACTCCTTGGGATCTTTTCGTCTCGAGTCTAAGACAGTTACTACTCCCTGCTCAAGCTTAATCTCTAGGAGAATATAGTGGTACTCGCGCATTTACATGCATAACTCATCAATATTACATTACTATAACCTGGACTAATAAGGAAACCGAATATGCCACAAGACAAGAACACTCACTTGTAGTTGTAAGGAAAGAGTATTATATTTTTGTGTTCATTTATTTCCAACGATCGTAGCAAGTTGGCCTCGGTTTCTTCGCACGATATTTAACCTCATTTGCATCTATGAGATATGTGTTAATGAACCCAATATCACCCACTTGTCTTTTCTTCATTTCGCGATCTTCAATCTGCATAATATAGTGAGGATATTTATAAATACATGCAATGAAAGAGCTGAGTTATATAGAGATACTTAATGACGTAAGTAGTACTACTTACGCATGTAGCAGGTGACCGTTGCTTTATCGAGGGCCAATTGATTGAAAAATTGATAGAACTCCTCAAATGGAATAGGCAACAATTCAATTCCAAGGAGGTCATGCTCCTTTTTAACTCTCACATACAAAGTACTCCTCCCCTCAGACTCTTTGCAGGTTTTCATGTACCAATCATGCAATCTTCGCATCATCGTTGATAGAGAGCTTTCATCTTTGACGAGAGGCTTCCGTACTCGTATCTTTGTATATGCACCTCCAAGACATCATAATGTACATCGTCAAGGTGTAATCTGTAGGATTGCCATAACCGGCACCACCCTCGGATCGACGATGTCGCTAGCGTGCACCTTGAGCGGGGCACGATTGTTTCTTGTTCACCGAGCTGGGAAATTTGTTTCCCAGCTCGTCGTTCTTTCATCCTTTGATCACTGACGGTACTTCCCGACCTCTCCGCTTCGGCAAATGCCTTTCCAATAATGCGCTCATATTTGCCTTTCGGCGGAGACTTGAGTGGTTTTGTCAGGGCAGCCAGAGTGCGCTTCGCTTTCACCGGATCTACCTTCTCCTCCGGAGGTGGATGTCTCTTTGCTTTCAACCCTTGAAACCAGTCATCCACTTCGGTCTGCGTGATCTTCGCGTTTTCCTCCTCGCTCCTCTCGTACGGTAACTTCTCCGAGTCTTGAGAAGGACCGAATCTGTATCTCCTCCCGCCTTTGGCTGTACTGCTAGACGCCGGCAGAGCAGACGGAGCGGATGTCTTCTTTCCTTGCTTACGAGGCGGAGGAGAAGGACTACGACGAGCAGCGGCGGGTCTCTTCCGCCTTTGCTGACGAGGCGGAGAAGGAGGAGCCTGGCTGCTCGGGCGCCGGTGCAAAGCGGAGAAGGAGGCGGAGTGCCGCCACGCGCCGGAGAAGGAGCCGGCGAGTGCCCTGATCGTCACTCGCCGGAGGAGGAGGCGGTGGAGGAGGCGGAGTGCCTGACTCACGGGAGGAGGAGGAGGAGGCGGAGGCGCCCAGTTCGGAAGGTTGATGAGATCCTTCCGCCATAGGCATGGAGTCTTGAGCAGATCCCAGCCGATACTCCCCTTCATCGGTAGGGTGGTCAAGCCGGAGGTCCTCAAATCCCTCCGTTATTTCATCGACCATCACCTTAGCATATCCTTCTGGAATCGGCCGGCAGTGAAAAGTTGAGTCGGGTTTAGTAGGATAAACAGAGCCAACAGCCGCCTTGACCTTCAATTGCTCCATTGCGCCATAAGGTGGCAATTTTCAGCATCCGTGATAGCATCCACGGGATAGCCGGGCAGGAGCCGTCAAGGCATGCTACTCTGGCTGAAGCAGCTCGGTGGAAGCCACGCTGCTTCTCCGCCGAGATGGCGGGGTAGCTTTGGGGAAGCTTCGCAGGTCGTTTGTTGTGATCTGCCGCTTCTCGTTCCTCTAGCCCCATTACCCTTTCGTAGCGCCTGCATTAGGCTCTGCTCCAGTTTCTTCCTCCTCTCATGGGTTTTGTAACCCTCGCGTCCGGAAATCCAGCCTTCCACGAAACGGAGCTCTGGCGTGCCTCGTGTCCGTCCAGGTGCTCGAGATTCCCGAGGGCCATTGTGAGCTCGTCCTTCTCCTGTCTGGAACGAACTTCCCTTGCTGCTACCGCTTCGATATATTGCTCAAGCCTCTTGACTGGTATGTCCAATTGTTCGTCCGTCCCAAACGCACTTCCTGTTATAGGGTCCAAGGATCCGCCAGCCCGAAGAACCAAGTCCGCAACGGTCTGCCAGCGATTCATTGTCTCTGGTTCGATCCCTTTATCAAGCGAGATCATTCTCAGCCTTGGCCCACTTAGGCTGGGCTACGAGGTAGCCACCGACCCCGTCGCGATGGTGAAGCTTCTTCTTCGCAGCATTTCTCTTGTTTGTCGCCGACATCTTTTTACTCTTTTCCGATGTCTTGTAGGCCACAAATGCGGGCCACCATCTCTGATCTTCTCATATTTGCCCTTGAATTCTGGTGTCTCATTTTTTTCGACATACGTATTGAGTTATTTCTTCCAATTCCTGAATAGTTCTGCCATCTTCTTGAGAGCAAAAGACTTGATTAATGGCTCTATTACTGGCTTCTCCGGATCATCCTCTAGCGGTAGGGTAAAATTTGACTTCAGCTCAGTCCAAAGATCATTTTTCTGCATATCATTGACACAAGACACCTCAGGGTCTTTGTTCTTAGGCTTATACCATTGGTGGATGCTGATCGGGATCTTGTCCCTAACCGTAACCCCCTTTGAGCAACAAATGCCTTCTTTGTCCGGTAGGGTTCAATCGGTTGGCCGTCGCGCGCGATTTATATGATCTCAAACTTTTCATCCGAGCTCAACTTTTTCTTCAGGCCTCGTCTCTTTATCGAAGTTGTGCTTTCGATCCGAGGGCTAGAAAAAGAACAAAGACGAGAGTTAATTAATATGTGTACATACCAAAACAAAGACGGAGCTAGTCAAGACAGGCTTAACTAATATATATACCTGGCCGGACTCGGTTTGGTGATCACCGGAGCCGTCCTCACGGTCTACTTCTTCACCCTCTCCTTCTTGCACCGCATTGGGTCATCGGAGCCATGTAAATCATAGCCAACTGCTTCTTCACCCTCTCCTTCCAGACCATCGTTGTCGTTGAGAAACATCAACGAGCAGACGGCATCACTTCCTTGTGCGATTATGTCCCTCAACAACGCTTCTTATGCTTCGTCTCTGGGGGTGTCCATAGTTTCTACAAATATTTACAACATGGCAATTATTATTCAAACATGACAGATATGGATATATTAGTGGCAAACGTAGAACTAGCTAGCTAATCACAATAAGGAATCATATTAGTGGCCTCGACGCTGCTTCTCTAGGGTTTGGGGTGGCCTCGACAATGCTTCAAGGGTTAGGGGGTGGCCTCGAGAACGCTTCAAGCTAGGAGGGGGTAATATCGACCCCCCCTCCCACGTGTTGAAGCTATCGGGAGGGGGTCGGCGTTGAACACTACATCTATGTCCCACAAGTGACGTGGGCATCGGCCTTGCATGTAGGGTTGAGGTCGTGGATCGCCCGGCGGTCGAGGTCAAGAGGTCGAGGATCACCGAGGGTCGGGAGGTTGCCTAGTGTTAAAGGATTCAACAAAACCATGTCTTCATCATTAGGCGAAAAGTAACAGGTGCATGATGGTGCAAGCTCTCCAAAGTTATTTTGGAGCAGGTCGAGATAGGATAATTAAGCTTTTTGGTACAAAGTTCAGCAAGAACCTTCCGAATATCGTCATTTGGAAGGCCTTTGCTGAAATTGCATAAAAGGCAAATTATCCTATCCGGACTCCATTCCAGAATAAATTTGGAGGACTTCGCACCATCATGCCATGGTTACTTCCGCTAATGATGAAGCCATGGATTTCTTCAATACTTTGACACTAGGAACCTCTCGACCTCGGCGATCCTCGACCCTTGAACCTCGACGACCTCGAACCCTCGAATTCTAGACGATCCTGGAACCCTCGATCCTCGACCCTAGAACCCTCGACCGGGATAATATCGACAACGCTTCAAGAGGGTAATATCGACAACGATTTAGATACATACACGGGAGAAATTAATGTTATCGGGGAGGGGGTATATCGACCCCCCCACGTATTGAAGTTATCGGGAGGGGGTATATGGACCCCCCCCCCTCATGTTGAAGTTATCTGGAGGGGTATATCGACGATGACAAAGGAGAAGATCGAAGAAAAAAAAGAAGAAAAAAAAGAGGAGAAGAAGAAAGGAATAGAGGAGAAGAAGAAAAAATAGAATATTTTCTATTTTTTCTTCTTCTCCTCTATATCTTTCTTCTTCTCATCTTCTTTTTCTTCTTTTTTCCTCTTCTTATTTATTTCTCCTCTTCTTCCTCTCCTCTTCTTCTCCTTTCTTCCTCTTCTTATTTTCCTTTTCCCTCTCCTTCTTTTTCTTCTTCCTTCTTTCTAGCTAGATATATAAAACTTTTCTAAAAATGTAACTTTTGCATATATAAAACTTTTTCTTCTTCTTCCTTCTTCCTTCTCTTCCTTCGTCCTAAATATATAAAACTTTTCTAAAAATGAAACTAACCTAAAATTAATGTACTAAATCAGAGAACAATTGCCAACACCAAGCATATTACAATTGAAAAAATACATACATTCATACAAAAAAATATATAAAACAAGCATATATATATGAAAAGAATATGAAAAGGAGGGATACCGGCCGGACCAAGCTGCGGCGAGGATGGCGGGTCGGGCAGAGGCGCGGATGACGGCGTAGGGCGGGCGGGCGGCGACGTCGTGGCAGGGCGCGGCGACGACGACGGTGGTGGGCCGGGCGGAGCGCGTTAGGGGCAGGGCGGGCGGCGCGTCGGGCAGGGGCGCGGCGACGGCGAGGGCGCTGGGCGACGGCGACGACGCACGGGCGAGGCTACGGCGACGGCGGGGCGACGGGCGGCGCTGTGGCAGCCCGGCGTCGATGTGCTCAAGGCGTCGTCGAGAATCAAGAGGGAAATCTGAAATTTCCCAAGTGTTTTCTTATATAGAATGGCATTGGTCCCGGTTCGTGGCACGAACCGGGACCAATGCCCCCTTTTAGTCGCGGTTGGTGCCACCAACCGGGACCAAAGGCCTCTTTTCAGCAGCCCAAAGGGCGGGAAGCAGCGGCCTTTGGTCCCGGGTGGTGGCACCAACCACTAAAGGGGGCATTAGTCCCGGTCGTGGCACCAACCGGGACTAAACCCTCCTTTAGTCCCGGTTGGTGCCACCAACCAGGACCAAAGGCCTTGTGCTGCCCCGCGCCCAAAAGTTTAGTCCCACCTCGCTAGTTGAGAGAGCTCGAGAGTGGTTTATAAGCGTTGCTGCGCCCACCCTCTCGAGCTCCTCTCAACTGCAAGCTTCCGAGCCTAATCTGTCACTAGCTATGTGCATGTGGGCCTACTTGGCCTCCTGCAGGCCTGAATCCTGGCCCATGTAGGGTTTCTAGTCGTATTCAGGCCGTGGGGGCCCAGTAGGCGGCACTATTTTTTTCCACTTTTTTTGTTTTGTTTTCCGCATTATTATTTATTTCTTGTTGTTTTTGCTTTATTTTTTAATTCTTTTTGCTTTTAGTTTTAGAAAAATTATAAACTTTCTCTTAGTGCCATTAGTTTTCAAATTTGAAAACTCTTTTTTTCTTTTCTTTGTTGCTTTATTTATTTTATTTTGTTTCTACTTACAACAAAATACTTATTGTTGCTATTTTTATTTTTGTTCAGTTTTTTGTTCTGTTTTCTGCATTATTTAGTTTTTGTCGTTTTTTGCTTTATTTTTTAATTCTTTTTGCTTTTAGTTATAGAAAAATTATAAACTTTCTGTTAGTGCCATTAGTTTTCAAATTTGAAAACTCTTTTTTGTTTTCTTTGTTGCTTTATTTATTTTATTTTGTTTCTACTTACAACAAAATACTTATTGTTGCTATTTTTATTTTTTCAGTTTTTTGTTCTGCTTTTCTGCATTATTTATTTTTTGTTGTTTTTTCTTTATTTTTTAATTCTTTTTGCTTTTAGTTTTAGAAAAACTATAAACTTTCTTTTAGTGCCATTAGTTTTCAAATTTGAAAACACTTTTTTTGGTTTCTTTGTTGCTTTATTTATTTTATTTTGTTTCTGCTTACAACAAAATGGTGTGTAGAGGGACGGGCTTATAAACCGGTGTGAGCGCCCTTCGGTTGGCGAGGTTTTCAAATTCATAGTTTTCAAATGAACTCTGAAAAAGTTGGCATAGCATGTGCATGTACAAAACGGACAATGGTATCATACTAAATGCATTACAAAGTTGGCATGGTATCATCATAATAGTTGCGGAGAAAGTCTTCACTTTTTCTTCGCTTGTGTCGCTTGCTTATTGCGCCAGTAACCATGGATAATCTTCATCGTTTATCGGGATGCTTGGGTCAGCCTTGACTTTGAAGGGGATTTCATGAAACTTTTCATACTCTTCGCACATGTCCGTCTTGCCCTCCACTCCTGTGGATGTCCCTTTTTCCCGAAAAGAACTATGTGGCGCTTTGGCTCATTGTATGATGTATTCGCTTCCTTATCTTTTCTTTTCCTCGGTCCGTAGACATGTCCTTCACATAGATAACCTGTGCCACATCATTGGCTAGGACGAACGGTTCGTCGGTGTACCCAAGATTTTTCAGATCCACTGTTGTCATTCCGCATCGTGGGTCTACCTGCACCCGCCTCCCCGACAGATTGACCCACTTGCACTTAAACAAAGGGACCTTAAAATCTACTCCATAGTCAAGTTCCCATATGTCTACTATGTAACCATAATACGTGTCATTTCCCTTGTCGGTTGCTGCATCAAAGCGGACACCGCTGTTTTGGTTGGTGCTCTTTTCATCTTGGTCAATCGTGTAAAATGTATTCCCATTTATCTCGTATCCTTTCCAAATCATTACAGTCGAAGATGGTCCTCGGACAACAAGTACAGCTCATCACAAACAGTGATGTCACCTCCGAGACGTGTTTCCAACCAACTGCTGAAAGTCCCGATGTGTTCACATGTAATCCAATGTCGTGACCGCTTCCGGTGTTTGGAGCGTGATTGTTCTTGTGTTCATCGACATACGGGGTCACCAAGGTAGAGTTCTCAGAACTGTAGTGTGCTTGAGACCAAGAATATCCGTCCCTGCATATTATTGAGTCTCTTCCAAGCGTGCCTTTTCCATTCAGTCTCCCCTCATACCGCGATTTAGGGAGACCTATCTTCTTAAGGCCAGGAATGAAGTCAACACAAAACCCGATGACATCCTCTGTTTGATGGCCCATGGAGATGCTTCCTTCTGGCCTAACATGATTACGAACATATTTCTTTAGGACTCCCATGAACCTCTCAAAGGGGTACATATTGTGTAGAAATACGGACCCCAGAACGACAATCTCGTCGACTAGATGAACTAGGACGTGCGTCATGATATTGAAGAAGGATGGTGGGAACACCAGCTCGAAACTGACAAGACATTGCGCCACATCACTCCTTAGCGTTGGTACGATTTCTGGATCGATCACCTTCGAGATATTGCATTGAGGAATGCACATAGCTTCACAATGGCTAATCGGACGCTTTCGGTAGAAGCCCCCTCAATGCAACCGGAAGCGATTGCGTCATAATCACGCGTGGCAGTCATGAGACTTTAGGTTCGGAACTTTTTCTCCGCATATTTATTATTCCCTTTATATTCGACGAAGCCGGTCAGACCTTCATATCGAGCAGGCATTGAAAGAATATTTCTTTCTCTTCTTTCGTAAGAGCGTAGCTGGCGGGACCTTCATATCGCCTTCGGAGGCATGCCCTCTTTTTCGTGCAAGCGTTTCAGGTCCTCCCGTGCCTCAGGTGTATCTTTTGTCTTCCCATACACGCCCAAGAAGCCTAGCAGGTTCACGGAAAGGTTCTTCGTCACGTGCATCACGTCGATCGAAGAGCGGACCTCTAGGTCTTTCCAGTAGGGTAGGTCCCAAAATATAGATTTCTTCTTCCACATGGGTGCGTGATTCTCAGCGTCATTCGAACAGCTAGTCCGGCCGACCCTTTTCAAAGATTACGTAAATCATTGACCATAGCAAGTACGTGATCACCGATGCGCATGGCGGGCTTCTTCCGTGATCTGCCTCGCCTTTGAAATGCTTGCCTTTCTTTCGACATTGATGGTTGGTCGGAAGAAATCGACGATGGCCTGTGTACACATTCTTCCCGCAGCTTCCTGTATATACTATCGGTGTCAAGTAAACAGTGCGTGCATGCGTGGTATCCCTTGTTTGTCTGTCCCGAAGGTTACCGAGAGCGGGCCAATCGTTGATGGTCACGAACAGCAACGCCTTTAGGTCAAATTCCTCCTTTTGTGCTCATCCCACGACGCATACACCGCTTCCATTCCACAGCTGTAAAGTTCTTCAACTAATGGCCTTAGGTACACATCAATGTCGTTGCCGGGTTGCTTAGGGCCTTGGATGAGAACTGGCATCATAACGAACTTCCGCTTCGTGCACATCCAAGGAGGAAGGTTATACATATATAGAGTCACGGGCCAGGTGCTGTGATTGCTGCTCTGCTCCCCGAAAGGATTAATGCCATCCGCGCTTAAAGCAAACCATACGTTCCTTGGGTCCTTTGCAAACTCATCCCAATACTTTCTCTCGATTTTTCTCCATCATGACCCGTCAGCCGGTGCTCTCAACTTCCGCCTTTCTTACGGTCCTCACTGTGCCATCGCATCAACTTGGCATGCTCTCCGCTTCTGAACAGACGTTTCAACCGTGGTATTATAGGAGCATACCACATCACCTTCGCAGAACCCTCTTCCCGGAGGCTCGCCAATCAACATCACGTGGTCATCTCGTCGATCTTATATCGCAATGCACCGCATACCGGGCATGCGTTCAGATCCTTGTAGGCACCACGGTAGAGGATGCAGTCATTAGGGCATGCATGTATCTTCTCCACCTCCAATCCTAGAGGGCATACAACCTTCTTTGCTGCGTATGTCTTTGTCGGGCAATTAGTTATCCTTTGGAAGCTTCTTCTTCATTATTTTCAGTAGCTTCTCAAATCCTTTATCAGGCACAGCATTCTCTGCCTTCCACTGCAGTAATTCGAGTACGGTACCGAGCTTTGTGTTCCCATCTTCGCAATTGGGGTACAACCCTTTTTTGTGATCCTCTAACATGCGATCGAACTTCAGCTTCTCCTTTTGACTTTCGCATTGTGTCTTTGCATTGACAATGACCCGGCGGAGATCATCATCATCGGGCACATCGTCTGGTTCCTCTTGATCTTCAGCTGCTTCGCCCGTTCCAGCACCATCGTGCACATCGTCTGGTGCATCTTGATGTTCAGTAGCATCACCGTATTCAGGGGGCACATAGTTGTCATCGTACTCTTCTTCCTCACCGTCTTCCATCATAACCCCTATTTCTCTCGTGCCTCGTCCAAACATTATAGTGTGGCATGAAACCCTTGTAAAGCAGGTGGGTGTGAAGGATTTTACGGTCGAGTAAGACTTCAGATTCCCACATATAGGGCATGGACAACACATAAAACCATTCTGCTTTTTTGCCTCAGCCACTTCGAGAAAATCATGCACGCCCTTAATGTACTTGGAGGTGTGTCTCACCGTACATCCATTGCCGGTTCATCTGCGTGCATTATATATAATTAAGTGTGTCAAAAATCATTACAGAACATCATGAATAGATAATTAAGTGACCAAATTAATAGAAGTTCATCATCACATAAAAACCAAAGTACATACATAGTTCTCATCTAACAACATAAAGCTCTGCAGAGCATCTAAATTAATTAAACCATACATTGAAACTATGTAAAACATTTCAATGCGAAAACAAATACGATCATAATCGCAACCAAGGTAACAACTGATCCAACGGCATAATGATACCAAGCCTCGGTATGAATGGCATATTTTCTAATCTTTCTCATCTTCAAGCGCATTGCATCCATCTTGATCTTGTGATCATCGACGACATCCGCAACATGCAACTCCAATATCATCTTCTCCTCCTCAAGTTTTTTTTATTTTTTCTTCAAGAAATTGTTTTCTTCTTCAACTAAATTTAACCTCTCGACAATAGGGTCGGTTGGAATTTCCGGTTCAACAACCTCCTAGATAAATAAAATCTATGTCACGTTGGTCGGCATAATTTCATAAACAATAAATGAACCAATAGTTATGAAAAGATAATATATACCACATCCAAATCATAGACAAGACGAGGGCCGACGGGGGCGGATACCAAAACCATCGCACTACATAAGATGCAATAATAAAAGTAAGAAAATAATACAAGTATCTATCTAAACAAACAAGTAATAATATTTTTCCTTTCATAAAGAAGATAAGAACTAGAGGCTCACCACGGTGGTGCCGGCGATGAGATCGGCGCGGGTGATCGACGGCGATGAAGACGGGGACGGGGCGTGACAGACCGCTAAACCTAGATAAATATTGAGGAAAATGGAGCTTGGCGGTCGAGCTTGGAGAGGAGAAACCTTAAGTAGTGTGGCTCGGGCATTCCATCGAACACCTTGTGTGCATAGGAGGTGAGCTAGAGCACCACCATGCCCTCTCCCCCTCGGCCAGAATAAACAGATCAGTGTGATCTGCTCTTGCACGAGGGCCTATATATAGGCACCACCATTGGTCCCGGTTGGTGGCATGAGCCGACTAAAGGGAAGCCTTTGGTCCCGGTTCATGCCACCAACCGACCAATAGTGGTGGGCCAGGAGCAGACCATTGGTCCCGGTTCGTCCCACCAACCGGGACCAAAAGGTCCCGGACGAACGGGACCAATGGCCCACGTGGTCTGGCCCGGCCCCCGGCTCATTTAACCGGGCAAATAGCTCCATTGGTCCCGGTTCTGGATTGAACCGGGACTAATGGGCTAAACTGGCCTGGACGAAAGCCCTGTTTTCTACTAGTGTATGCAAGCAAACTCAGGAGTCAACCGCACATATTCTATTCCGGTGTAGATTCACCGCCCCTGTTTGGAAGAGGTTGTTGATTGGCTTGGCGTGCAAGAACACTCACCGCTGGCTTGGCACCATGAAGACACTGCGCATGACTGGTGGCTTAAGACGATCAACATGGGTGGGCATATCAAGAAAGCAATAGTCTATGTTATGATGCTGGTCATGTGGGAATTTTGGAAGAAGCGAAACGCTAGAATCTTTCACAACACGCCTTCACCGATCACCATTGTGGTTGCCAATATCAAAGAGGAGGCCCATCTTTGGGCGTTGGCGGGAACCAAACACCTGAGAGCACTTATGTGGCGAGAGTAGTCTTGTAATTTTGCCTTTTTGTCGTCTGATGGTTTTATCTTAAACTCCTCCTTAATTAATGAGAATGGAAAATCTTATGCCTTGTTTAAAAAAAATGGAGGGGGAGCACCACCTTGCGGCTGCGTGATGCGTACCACCAGCCACCCGCCGGTCTATCTTGACGTGGTATCGCAGGGCGACTTGTACGCCATGGCCAATTCAGGTCTTGCAGGGCCCATCAGACAAGGCACGCATGGAATCGCCCTTTTGCATGAGGTCCTAACATGAGTATGCAAAAAAGGTGGTCTAGAGAGAAAAGGTCAACTAATTCACAATTTTGAAGTAGCAATTGCTTGCGAGGATGGGTTTCCAGGCTGATGCGCACCTACGGTTGGAGAGAGTTGCCAAGAAACTTCTCGGGACATATGTTGCATGATGTGTGTTACAACTTACAAGGTCGTGATCAAATATCATGGCGTGGATGAAGACAGGAGAAGATGTTGAACAAGGTTGCTTGCCCGACCAATCTGGACCGGGACGAGTACTAATCGGTAAGTAACATCATTGCTTGCTATTACTTGCATCTGCAGCTGCTCGTTTCTTTTATTCATCATATAATGTTTTCTGTCTTCAGACGACGCAAAAATCACATTCCTTTTCTTCATAAGGACAACAGGGTGGTCTCTTATCACAATGACAAAGCCAGGGTTTTGCTGGATCCCTTTAATTCCCTGCTAGGTGTAAGGCAACATTCTGGTGAATCTCTTAACTGGGACTACCTCAGCTTCTGACCTCAGGCACCTTGACCACCCCTTTGAGCTCGAAGAACTGCATGCTGCTATCAAAGACATGGCTGCTCAAAAGGCCCCCGGCCCCGACGGTTTCATTGGCTTGTTCTTCAAAAAATGGTTGCACACAGTGAAAATGGACCTTCTCAATGCCATCAACCAGCTGTCTGCTCTTGACGGACACTCTTGGAATCTGCTCAACATGGCCCTCATAGTGTTGATCCCAAAGAAATCGAATGCCCTGAGGCCAGAGGACTTCCGCCCCATCAGTCTGATCCATAGTGCTGCTAAGATTCTGGGTAAACTGCTTGCAAATAGGGTAGCTCCAGAACTACAGGATATCATTTCAGTCAGCCAGAGTGCTTTCTTGAAGGGACGATGTATCCAGGACAACTTCTTATACGTGCAAAACACCATTCAGAGCATGCATAGGAAAAAAATGCAAGCCATCTTTTTAAAGCATGATATTGCCAAAGCTTTCGATTCTCTAAGCTGGGACTACCTTCTAGATGTGCTCAAGCATGTGGGATTTAGTCAGCGCTTCCGGGACCTAATTTGCATTGTGCTTGCGGCCACTTCCTCCAGAATCCTGCTGAACGGGTCCCCGGGCAAGCCTTTCTTCCACAACTGTGGCCTCCGACAGGGCGACCCCCTGTCACCATTGCTCTTTGTTTTGGCCATTGATCCCCTCTAGAGGATAATGCAGAAGGCAACTGAAGATGTGATTCTGAGCCCTCTTAATCATGTTGCTGCTTCGGTCAGAGTCAGTCTCTATGCGGATGATGCTGCACTTTTTCTCAACCCGATCAAGAAGGAGCTGGACGCCACACACGCAATCCTCTCTGCATTTGGAAGAATCTCTGGGCTGAGCACCAATTCCAACAAGTCCTCGGCCCTTCCCATTGGATGTGATGACCAGCTCGTGGATGAGGTCCTTTCTACTTTTGAGGGTGAAATCAGCTCCTTCCCCTGCAAGTACCTTGGTTTGCCGCTCTCCCTGGGAAGGCTCGGGCGTATTGATCTTCAACTGCTCATCGATAAAATCACTGCCAAGCTGGACGTCTGGAAAGGGAAACTGCTCACTAAAACAGGGCGCTTAACTCTGATCAATGTAGTGCTCACCTCCATCACCACCTACTATCTTACAATGTTTGCCCCATCCAAGTGGCTGATCAAACGCATTGACAAGCTCCGGAGAGGGTTCCTTTCACGTGGCGAGGACGAAGCAACTGGAAGCCATTGTGAAGTGAATTGGAAACAAGTGTGTTCCCCAAAAAGATTTGGGGGCCTCGGCATCAAGAATCTAGAGCTCTTCAGCCGGTCCCTCCTGCTTCGCTGGCTCTGGAACTCTTGGACCACTCCATCGTGACCTTGGATCGGCTCTCGAATGCCATGCTCTGCTACGGACCTTGGCCTGTTCAATGCTGCAACTTCGATCACTGTTGGCCATGGAAAATCAACCAAATTTTGGTCCTCCTGTTGGCTTAATGGTTCAGCGCCCAAAAACATTGCACCCAACCTTTACAAGCTCGCGTGGAGAAAAAATTCATCAGTTGCAGCTGCGCTAACCAATGGCAACTGGATGAGAGGGCTGCAGCAGCTGACAACAACTACATACCTTCATTGCTTCTTTTATCTCTGGCAACATATTCAACAAGTCAACCTCACTGATGAACCATATGCCATCTCCTGGAAGACCTCAGCATCAAATCTTTACTCTTCATCCTCGGCATACGACCTTCAATTCTTGGGCTCCATCAACCGTCCTGCCCTGGACAAAATATGGCATGTCAAGTCTGAAGGGAAAGTGAAATTCTTCACTTAATTGGCTGCTGGCGCAGAACAGGCTTCCCACTACCGATCGGCTGTGAGCCAGAGGAAGTGACATCGATGACATATGCTCTCTCTGTGATCAGACTGCTGAAAATGCAGCTCACTTGTTTTGCCACCGTCCCTTCACTTCTGAAGTCTATTTCAAGCTGCACTGCACCCTGCAATCGAGTCAAAATGATGTTGCAAGCTTCAACAACATGCGTTTCCTCACTGCTCGGGATTGGTGGGCTCATTACAGCTCTGGCCCCAAGAAGAATGCCCAACAAGCCATGTATTTTGCGTGAAACATTTGGAATGAACGTAACCGGCGGCTCTTCAAGCACATCTCTTCGACTGCTGACGAGGTTGTCTCCTTAATTGTCCCAGACTTAAATCATGTACGTGTAGCCTTCTGTAGACCAGCCCCTGAACCAGACTGAGGTTCTCCCTTTTGTGGCAACCCTCTTGTACATTCTTTACCTATAATGCAAAGGCAGAGCACCTGCCATTCGTCCTAAAAAAATGTTTTCTGTCTTCGTACGCGAGGGAGATATCGATCACATTCGATTGCTAGGAGAAGTTGGCGGATATGTGGTCCGTTCGTCCATGAGTTGTAGGCGCGGCATATTAAGAAAAGGGGTGAGCTGCTGTGAAGGGGCCGACACATGTCCATGTCATCCTCAACCTCGCAGTTCTCCAAAAAAAAGGTGTGTGCAATGCATCGTCAAAGTCCATCTCTCCTTTTTGAAAAATTCAAAGTCCATCTCTAGGTTTAGCTGCGTTTGTTAATCATAATGCTTTCTCTTGCAAGAGAGAAAACAACCGGTGGCCAGGGATGCATTTGGTTACCTGCATCATTTTTAGGCACTTTGCATATTTGTCCCAACTGGGTCTGGCTGAGCATATGCAGACAAAAAAAAAACCAACATCTGCATGTTAATTGGTTGCATGTATCCCCTCCAACTTGCATGTGCCGAAACCGAAAGCGTGTTGTTTGGTTGCATACTTGCTTGAGGGGCGACACAACTCCGGTTGTTTGGTTGCATTTAGGATAGTTGTGTGGTAACCTCCTCCTCGATGAGGTGAGGTTACTAGAGGCACACATGAAAAGAACTAAACTAGACAGAACAAACTTAGGCACAAACACAAGTCTTAACCACACATCACAAGTTTTAAACGAACATTGTACGATAATTTTAAATGAAACCCAAGTCTTAAACCAAGAACCAACAAGAATGGGCAACAGGAGCTTAGGCGGTTACGGCGAAGGCGTTATCATGCTCCTTGCACTTGGTGACCACCTCCACGCCCTCATGTCGGGGGTCAGCATCTTGAACGTCAGCATGTACCCGGTCATGATCTGGTGAACAGCGGCAAAGGTGGCCCAACCCTGATCAAGGGTTACCTTACCGTTGATCACCCTCACTGTCACCCTCCATGCGCAGCCGATATTCGTCTTGAGCTTGAACTCTGTAGGGATGATGGGGAAGTACTTCGTGAAGTCTAGAGGTAATGGCAGACTCTCCAGTTTTGGAGCAAGGATAACCATGTACACGTGCTTTGGTCCTAACCCCGGATGGTAGTGGCCATAGTTCCTCCGCTTGGGGCTTGGGTGATCCTGCACCGGCACTTCGACCAATGGAGGCACAAGCTCCTTGCCCTTCTCCAATGGTGGAACGACCTCCTTGCCCTTGTCCATCTGCATTATGAACAACACGCAGTTCAGTGGTCAACATTCATTCATATCGGCCTAACGCTCCTATATTAACCCACCCTACTAACCCAACACCGCACTCAAACCCCCTCTGTTTCACCACCTCTCTGTTTCACAAGCTCTCCTCTTCCACCTTCTGTTTCACCACCTCTCCCTCTCCATGAACTCCAACTCCAACCCCAACCCTTTCCCCTGGGGCATTGGATGGAGGACCTTCTTCCTTGGGTGCTCGCTCGATGACCGCAAGAAGTTCGAGCATACCATGGAAGTGTGCTCGAACTTCAGCAGCATCGATGACATGCACAAGGAGGCCAGTGCTGTGATGAAGAAGGCTACACCGGACGAGTTGAAGACGTTGATTCTGGACCTAGCCAAGGGCGCAATGTCAGTGGACATCCTGCGCTGAGCCAAGAATCAGGCAGATGATACGTCTCCAACGTATCTATAATTTTTTATTGTTCCATTCGATTATATTATCTGTTTTGGATGTTTTATATGCATTAATATGCTATTTTATATGATTTTCGGACTAACCTATTAACCTATATGACTCCTGGGTCGCCGCGGTTGGACAAGAAAGTTTGTACCCCAATCCCCACCCCCGATGTAATTGAAAAATAACCTATGAACCCTATTAGCCATCGATGCAGAATCGATTGATGGCAATCCTCTACTGCCGATGTGTTCAATCCCCTCCCTAACTCTTCAATCGCGTGCTCTAATCTAATCTAGCCCGACTCGAAAGCAGTTAATCTACAGAGAGGACAAGGACTTACTTCCATGGCCGATGTTCTCCGGTGGAGGTCTGCAGTCGCTCCGGTGGTTGCCGCCATCTTGGATCGATTCGCACTAGAGCTCCGGTGGTCGCCGCCGCTGGTGTGAGTGGGGAAGAGGGGAGAGAGCAGCGAGGAAGGGAGGCGAGGGTAATTTTTGACGACGCGTCTGGAAACAACGCTACTTCTCAAGACCGCACCCAGAACGACCCATGCCCACGTGCCTAGGGTTGCATCGCGCGGGCCTAGCTCCACAAAAATGGTCGATTTGAGCGTTCCTCTAGATGTAGGCCCAGAGGTGCTTTAATGTTCATGCTATGCAGGCCCAACAGTGAATCCGGGTAACCAAACGGGCCACTTTCTTCCCGCGCAGGCCTGACTGAGGTCTATGCAGTCTACCAAACGTGTCCCGGGTCAACGAGATGTAGGTGTGGGCACA
The DNA here is from genome assembly GCA_021605145.1 of Aegilops bicornis. NCBI lineage: Eukaryota > Viridiplantae > Streptophyta > Magnoliopsida > Poales > Poaceae > Aegilops > Aegilops bicornis. The sequence goes on along the minus strand of CM038669.1, from coordinate 562,596,703 downwards.
TGGCCATAGGGGAAAGGAGGTGGGCTAGGATTGTAGTGGCAAGGCCAAGGAGAGGATCAATGCCTACAGAGCTGTGTACTGAGAGAAGCACAGGGCCAAGGCTGATCCTCTGCGACATCCTGTTGTTCCGGAGTTTGTCATGAGGGCAAGATGTGCGACTAAGAATGAATGCCGCTACCTTTCAACAGCGCAATATCCACATCCTCACATCCCAAGCTATCTCAGATCTGGGCACAGAGCACAAGCTCAAGTCCTTCTATACGGAGTCACCCGATGGCTAGTGTGTCCATGATTGCACAACTTTAGGTCTTTACCTTTCATTCATCCTCCCATGTCTTTACACTCTTGCATTCCAATATTTATTTGACGTTGTGATGACATACTATCCAATTGGAGGAATAAAGGGTCGAGCGGGCGTCACAATAGAAGGAAGAAAGGGCAGAATGGCCAACACGTGAGGAGGTGCACAAGAACCTCCAGGGGCAGTAATAGTTTAGTTCTTTCCTATAATACCTTGCCAACAGTATTATCCGGTAAAATTATTTCCTAAAACGCTATAGAAATAATTGTAGATGCTTTGGCAAAATATCAAGGCTATGAAGCATACCCTCCTCATCCTCATCCACAACCCTAGAGCTTGTGTCCATGTAGTTGATCTTCTGCGCCGAGAGGTGGTTACATTAATGCATGTGTGATGAGAATGATGTGTGATTTGCTATTGCATTATACCAGGCACAGATCCCATACACACAATTCATATCACATCATATTATGGTAGTGTGAAGTACTCCCAGTGGTCTTGCGCACTGAAATTGACCTTAGTCACTTGAAAAGAGTCAATATATTTGATGGGCCAGTAGGAGGAACTACATGTTTTTTCTTGAATAAAGTTGGAAAATTTTCAATCATTACAGGTATCTTGGCTCTCAGATGATTAAATTTTCTATTTCCGAAATCAACAATCCTATCACTACAAGAAACCTTCTAGTACAATTATGTAATAGTTAACTATTGGGGCACAATCTATTCCCAGATCACCAGAGCCTTTAATCAGTACGTGTAGAATCCCCCCCCCCCCCCACCACATGTCCACATTAGCATCCCCACTTCGCTACGCCATAGACCCCTACCTCCGCACCACCGCCCCCACCAATCGCCACCGCTAGCACCCATCAGGCGCCTCCTCTCGACTCCGCCCCCGTTCCTTATGTTATCCCATTCCCCAGCGATAGGCATGGATGCAAAGGGGAAGCGGGTGATGGAGGAATCAAACTTGGATCTAAAAAAGAAATTCATCAAGGAAGAGGGGTCATCCAATCTAGGTTGAAGCGAGATGAAATCAGGGCGGTGAGGGGCGCCTCCCATGTCACAATCGAGCCTATTGGTCTTGAAGATCTACGGCAACGGGAAGCGTAGATCCACGAGGATTCTAAGGAAGACATGCATGCTCATCAGGCACCTTTCACGCAACAACCCAAGTTCAAGTGCTCTTACCCACTTTCAAGGGGGTACATATCACAACGACGGAAGCGCATGTGATTGTGTAGTGGCTAAACTGGGCCACGGAGCGGAGTTCAGTGGAGAATTTGGCATTGATGATTGCTCGTCTTGAGATGCTGGAGAGGACCAACATTGTCGCAACGGTTCGCGAGAGATCTCGGTGGCACCATGCTGTGACATCTATGGCTAAAATTCATGCTCTGAAGATTGAGTGCTACATCAATGAGCTGAAAGATCTCCTCTCCTCCACCACCATCACCAACCAAGAACACCCTGTTGCGCAGGATCATGGGGCTGCAGGAGAAACCACTCGTAGAACCTGGTTGGTGGGAAGCTAAGGATCTCTAAGACAAGCTAATACGATGACATGGAGATCGCTAATTAGAGTTGAGATGGAGGGATCTGTGATACGTCTCCAACGTATCTATAATTTTTTATTGCTCCATGCTATATTATCTACTATTTTGGACCATATTGGGCTTTATTTTCCACTTTTATATTACTTTTGGGACTAACCTATTAACCGGAGGCCCAATCCAGATTTGATGTTTTTGCCTATTTCAGTGTTTGAAACGGAATATCAAACGGAGTCCAAACAGAATGAAATCTTCGGGAACGTGATTTTCTCATCAGGTAAGGTCCAGGAGTCTTGGACCCTCGGTCAAGAAAGGAGGGAGGCGGCCACGAGGGTGGAGGGCGCCCCCCTAGGGCACGCCCCCTGCCTCGTGGGCCCCCCGAAGCTCCACCGACGTACTCCTTCCTCCTATATATACCTACGTACCCCCAACAGATCAGATACGGAGCCAAAAACCTAATTCCACCGCCGGAAGAGGAATCCACCACGGAGGGCTTCTACATCATCATCATAGCCTCTCCGATGAAGTGTGAGTAGTTTACTTCAGAACTTCGGGTCCATAGTTAGTAGCTAGATGGCTTCTTCTCTCCTTTTGGATCTCAATACAATTTTCTCCCCCTCTCTCGTGGAGATCTATTTGATTTAATCTTCTTTTTGCGGTGTGTTTGTTGAGACTGATGAATTGTGTGTTTATGATCAAGATTATCTATGAGAAATATTTGAATCTTCTCTGAATTCTTTTATGTATGATTGGTTATCTTTGTAAGTCTCTTCGAATTATCCGTTTGGTTTGGCCAACTAGATTGGTAGTTCTTGCAATGGGAGAAGTGCTTAGCTTTGGGTTCAATCTTGCGGTGTCCTATCCCAGTGACAGTAGGGGCAGCAAGGCACGTATTGTATTGTTGCCATCGAGGATAACAAGATGGGTTTTTTATCATATTGCATGAATTTATCCCTCTACATCAATTGCATGAATTTATCCCTCTACATCATGTCATCTTGCTTAAGGCGTTACTCTGTTTTCATTAACTTAATACTCTAGATGCATGCTAGATAGCGGTCAATGAGTGGAGTAATGGTAGTAGATGCAGGTAGGAGTCGGTCTACTTGTCTCGGACGTGATGCCTATATACATGATCATACCTAGATACTCTCATAACTATGCTCAATTCTATCAATTGCTCAACAGTAATTTGTTCACCCACTGTAAAATACTTATGCTCTTGAGAGAAGCCACTAGTGAAATCTATGGCCCCCGGGTCTATTCTCATCATATTAATCTTCCTACGCTTTATTATTGCTTTGCTTTTTTACTTTGCATTTTATTTTACTTTGCATCTTTATACCAAAAATACCAAAAATATTATCTATCATCTCTATTAGATCTCACTCTCGTAAGTGACCGTGAAGGGATTGACAACCCCTATTCACGTTGGTTGCAAGGAGTTATTTGCTTTGTGTAGGTACGAGGGACTTGCGCGTGGCCTCCTACTGGATTGATACCTTGGTTCTCAAAAAATGAGGGAAATACTTACGCTACTCTGCTGCATCATCCTCTCCTCTTCGAGGAAAACCAACGCAAGCTCAAGACGTAGCAAGAAGGATTTCCGCGCCATGTTGGGAGTCTACGCAAAATTCAACATACCAAGTACCCATCACAATCCCTTATCTCCCGCATTACATTATTTTCCATTTGCCTCTCGTTTTCCGCTCCCCCACTTCACCCTTGCCGTTTTATTCGCACTCTCTTTTCCGTTTGCCTTTTTCTCGTTCGCTTTTTGCTTGTGTGTCGGCTTGCTTGCTTGTCACTATGGCTCAAGATAATACCAAATTGTGTGACTTTACCAATACCAATGATAATGATTTCCTTAGCACCGCGATTGCTCCTCTTGCCAATACTGAATCTTGTGAAATCAATGCTGCTTTATTGAATCTTGTTATGAAAGATCAATTCGCCGGCCTTCCTAGTGAAGATGCCGCTGCTCATCTAAATAGCTTCGTGGATTTGTGTGATATGCAAAAGAAGAAAGATGTTGACAATGATGTTGTTAAATTGAAGCTATTTCCTTTTTCGCTTAGAGATCGTGCTAAATCTTGGTTTTCGTCCTTGCCTAAAAATAGTATTGATTCTTGGAACAAGTGCAAAGATGCTTTTATCTCTAAGTATTTTCCTCCCGCTAAGATCATCTCTCTTAGAAACGATATTATGAATTTTAAGCAACTTGATCATGAACATGTTGCACAAGCTTGGGAGAGGATGAAATTAATGATACGTAATTGCCCTACTCATGGTTTGAACTTGTGGATGATTATACAAAAAATTTATGCCGGATTGAATTTTGCTTCTAGAAATCTTTTAGATTCGGCCACGGGAGGCACTTTTATGGAAATCACTTTAGGAGATGCTACTAAACTCCTAGATAATATTATGGTTAATTATTCTCAATGGCACACTGAAAGATCTACTAATAAAAAAGTGCATGCGATAGAAGAAATTAATGTTTTGAGTGGAAAGATGGATGAACTTATGAAATTATTTTCTAATAAGAGTGTTTCTTCTGATCCTAACGATATGCCTTTGTCTACTTTTATTGAGAATAATAATGAATCTATGAATGTGAATTTTGTTGGTAGGAAAACTTTTGGTAACAACGCATATAGAGGAAACTTTAATCCTAGGCCTTATCCTAGTAATTCCTCTAATAATTATGGAAATTCCTACAACAATTCTTATGGAAATTTTAATAAGACGCCCTCTGAATTTGAGACTAGTGTTAAAGAGTTTATGAATTCTCAAAAGAATTTTAATGCTTTGCTTGAAGAGAAATTGCTTAAAGTTGATGAATTGGCTAGGAACATTGATATAATTTCTCTTGATGTTTATTATTTAAAGCTTAGATCTATTCCTCCTAAACATGATATCAATGAGTCTCTCAAAGCCATGAGTATTTCCATTGATGAGTGCAAGGAAAGAACCACTAGGATGCGTGCTACGAAAGATGCCTTTATTAAAGCGTGTTCTTCCAATTTCCATGAAAATAAAGAGGAAGATCTAAAAGTTATTGATGTGTACCCTATCAAATCTTTGATTTGCAATATGAATCTTGATAATGATGAGACTGAATATGATCCACCTTTACCTAGAAGGCGTTCCAAAAATTCGGAGTTTTTAGATCTTGATACTAAAATTGATAAAAGTGGGATTGAAGAAAGTAAAATCCTAGATGTTGCTAAACCCACTATTTTGGATTTCAAGGAATTTAATTATGAAAATTTCTCTTTAATTGATTGTATTTCCTTGTTGCAATCCGTGTTAAATTCTCCGCATGCTTATAGTCAAAATAAAGCGTTTACCAAACATATTGTTGATGCCTTGATGCAATCTTATGAGGAAAACTTGAGTTGGAAGTCTCTATCCCTAGAAAAATTTATGATGAGTGGTAACCAACCATTAAAATTAAGATTAAATATCATAAATTTTATGCTTTATGTGATTTGGGTGCTAGTGTTTCCACTATTCCCAAAACTTTGTGTGATTTGCTAGATTTCCGTGATTTTGATGATTGCTCTTTAAACTTGCACCTTGCAGATTCCACTATTAAGAAACCTATGGGAATAATTAATGGTGTTCTTATTGTTTCAAATAGGAATTATGTGCCCTTAAATTTTATCGTTCTTGATATAGATTGCAATCCTTCATGTCCTATTATTCTTGGTAGACCTTTCCTTAGAACGATTGGTGCAATTATTGATATGAAGGAAGGGAATATTAGATTCCAATTACCATTAAAGAAAGGCATGGAACACTTCCCTAGGAAGAAGATAAAATTACCATATGAATCTATTATGAGAGCCACTTTTGGATTGCCTACCAAAGATGGCAATAACTAGATCTATCCTTGCTTTTATGGCTAGCTAGGGGCGTTAAACAGTAGCGCTTGTTGGGAGGCAACCCAATTTTATTTTAGTTTTTTTTGTTTTTGTTTCTGTTTAGTAATAAATAATTCATCTACCTTCTGTTTAGATGTGGTTTTATGTTTTAATTAGTGTTTTTGCCAAGTTAAACCTACAAGATCTTCTTGGATAGTAGTTATTTGATCTTGCTGTAATTTCCAGAAACTTTTGGTTCACGAAAACAATTGTTAAAAATCACCAGAACGTGATAAAATAGTTATTACAATTGCTTCTGTTCAATAAAAAAAATTCCTAGGTCGTCCTATTTTGGCTGAATTTTTGGAGTTCCAGAATTTTGTGTTAGTTACAGATTACTACAGACTGTTCTGTTTTTGACAGATTCTGTTTTTCGTGTGTTGTTTGCTTATTTTGATGAATCTATGGCTAGTAAAATAGTTTATAATCCATAGAAAAGTTGGAATACAGTAGGTTTAACACCAATATAAATAAAGAATGAGTTCATTACAATACCTTGAAGTGTTCTTTTGTTTTCTTTCGCTAACGGAGCTTACGAGATTTCTGTTGAGTTTTGTGTTGTGAAGTTTTCAAGTTTTGGGTGAAATCTTTTGATGGATTATGGAACAAGGAGTGGAAAGAGCCTAAGCTTGGGGATGCCCATGGCACCCCAAAGATAATCCAAGGACACCAAAAAGTCAAATCTTGGGGATGGCCCGGAAGGCATCCCCTCTTTCGTCCACTTCCATCGGTAACTTTACTTGGAGCTATATTTTTATTCACTACATGATATGTGTTTTGCTTGGAGCATCTTGTATTATTTGTGTCTGTGCTTTTTAGTTTACCACAATCATCCTTGCTGTACACACCTTTTGAGAGAGCCATACATGAATTGGAATTTGTTAGAATACTCTATGTGCTTCACTTATATCTTTTGAGCTATATAGTTTTGCTCTAGTGCTTCACTTATATCTTTTAGAGCACGGTGGTGGATTTGTTTTAAAGAAACTATTGATCTCTCATGCTTCACTTATATTATTTTGAGAGTCTTAAATAGCATGGTAATTTTCTTAATAATAATATGCTAGGTATACAAAAATAGTAAAAACTTTCTTATGAGTGTGTTGAATACTAAGAAAAGTTTGATGCTTGATAATTGTTTTGAGATATGGAGGTGATAATACCAAAGTCGTGCTAGTTGAGTAGTTGTGAATTTGAGAAATGCTTGTGTTGAAGTTTGCAAGTCCCGTAGCATGCACGTATGGTAAACGTTATGTAACAAATTTGAAACATGAGGTGTTATTTGATTGTCCTCCTTATGAGTGGCGGTCGGGGACGAGCGATGGTCTTTTCCTACCAATCTATCCCCCTAGGAGCATGCGCATAGTGCTTTGGTTTTTGATGGCTTGTAGATTTTTTCAATAAGTATGTGAGTTCTTTGTGACTAATGTTGAGTCCATGGATTATACGCACTCTCACCCTTCCATCATTTCTAGCCTCTTGATGCAGTGCATTGCCCTTTCTCACATTGAGAGTTGGTGCAAACTTCACGGTGCATCCAAACCCCGTGATATGATACGCTCTTTTCACACATAAACCTCCTTATATCTTCCTAAAACAGCCACCATACCTACCTATTATGGCATTTCCATAGCCATTCCGAGATATATTTCCATGCAACTTTCCACCATTCCGTTTATCACGACATATTCATCATTGTCATATTGCTTAGCATGATCATATAGTTGACATAGGATTTGTGGCAAAGCCACAGTTCATAATTCTTTCATACATGTCACTCTTGATTCATTGCATATCCCGGTACACCACCGGAGGCATTCATATAGAGTCATGCTTTGTTCTAGTATCGAGTTGTAATCATTGAGTTGTAAATAAATAGAAGTGTGATGATCATCATTTAATAGAGCATTGTCCCCCAAAAAAGAGAAAGGCCAAAAGAAAAAAAGAAGGCCCAAAAAAAGGAGAAACAAAAAGGGGCAATGTTACTATCTCTTTTTCCACACTTGTGCTTCAAAGTAGCACCATGTTCTTCATATAGCGAGTCTCATATATTGTGCTTCAAAGTAGCACCATATTTTTCATATAGAGAGTTTCATATGTTGTCACTTCATATACTAGTGGGAATTTTTCATTATAACTTGTCTTGTATATTCCAACGACGGGCTTCCTCAAATGCCCTAGGTCTTCGTGAGCAAGCAAGTTGGATGCACACCCACTTAGTTTCTTTTGTTGAGCTTTCATACATTTATAGCTCTAGTGCATCCGTTGCATGGCAATCCCTACTCCTTGCATTAACATCAATTGATGGGCATCTCCATAGCCCGTTGATTAGCCTCGTTGATGCAAGACCTTCTCCTTTTTTGTCTTCTCCACATAACCCCCATCATTATATTCGATTCCACCCATAGTGCTATGTCCATGGCTCACGCTCATATATTGCGTGAAAGTTTATAGGTATGAGATTACTAAAGTATGAAACAATTGCTTGGCTTGTCATCGGGGTTGTGCATGATGACAGCATTCTTGTGTGACGAAAATGGAGCATGATTAAACTATATGATTTTGTAGGGATGAACTTTCTTTGGCCATGTTATTTTGAGAAGACATAATTGCTTAGTTAGTATGCTTGAAGTATTATTATTTTTATGTCAATATGAACTTTTGTCTTGAATCTTTCGGATCTGAATATTCATACCACAATTAAGAAGAGTTACATTGAAATTATGCCAAGTAGCACTCGGCATCAAAAATTCTCTTTTTATCATTTACCTACTCGAGGACGAGCAGGAATTAAGCTTGGGGATGCCTGATACGTCTCCAATGTATCTATAATTTTTGATTTCTCCATGCTATATTATCTACTGTTTTGGACCATATTGGGCTTTATTTTCCACTTTTATATTACTTTTGGGACTAACCTATTAATCGGAGGGCCAGCCCAGATTTGCTGTTTTTTGCCTATTTCAGTGTTTCAAAGAAACGGAATATCAAAACGGAGTCCAAACGGAATGACATCTTCGGGAACGTGATTTTCTCATCAGATAAGATCCAGGAGACTTGGACCCTTGGTCAAGAAAGGAGGGAGGCGGCCATGAGGGTGGAGGGCACCCCTCTAGGGCGCCTCCCTGCCTCGTGGGCCCCCCCGAAGCTCCACCGACGTACTCCTTCCTCCTATATATACCTACGTACCCCCAACCGATCAGATACGGAGCCAAAAACCTAATTCCACCGCCGCAACTTTCTGTATCCACGAGATCCCATCTTGGGGCCTGTTCCGGAGCTCCACCGGAAGAGGAATCCACCATGGAGGGCTTCTACATCATCATCATAGCCTCTCCGATGAAGTGTGAGTAGTTTACTTCAGACCTTCGGGTCCATAGTTAGTAGCTAGATGGCCTCTTCTCTCTTTTTGGATCTCAATACAATGTTCTTCCCCTCTCTCGTGGAGATCTATTTGATGTAATCTTCTTTTTGTGGTGTGTTTGTTGAGACCGATGAATTGTGGGTTTATGATCAAGATTATCTATGAGCATATTTGAATCTTCTCTGAATTCTTTTATGTATGATTGGTTATCTTTGCAAGTCTCTTCGAATTATCCGTTTGGTTTGGCCAACTAGATTGGTAGTTCTTGCAATGGGAGAAGTGCTTAGCTTTGGGTTCAATCTTATGTGTCCTTTCCCAAAGGATGAGGGGCAGCAAGGCACATATTGTATTGTTGCCATCGAGGATAACAAGATGGGGTTTTTATCATATTGCATGAATTTATCCCTCTACATCATGTCATCTTGCTTAAGGTGTTACTTTGTTTTCATTAACTTAATACTCTAGATGCATGCTGGATAGCGGTCGATGAGTGGAGTAATAGTAGTAGATGCAGGTAGGAGTCGGTCTACTTGTCTCGGACGTGATGCCTATATACATGATCATACCTAGATACTCTCATAACTATGCTCAATTCTGTCAATTGCTCAACAGTAATTCGTTCACCCACCGTAAAATACTTATGCTCTTGAGAGAAGCCACTAGTGAAATATATGGCCCCCGGGTCTATTCTCATCATATTAATCTTCCGACGCTTTATTATTGCTTTGCTTTTTTACTTTTCATTTTATTTTACTTTGCATCTTTATACCAAAAATACCAAAAATATTATCTATCATCTCTATTAGATCTCACTCTCGTAAGTGACCGTGAAGGGATTTGTCGGATCACGGGTTCCGGCAGACCCTTAAGGTTCGAACTCTGGGGTGCGCGCGGAGACCCAACCCTCCACCGTCTCGTACCTCGCCGAATCGCAGGGACCTAAACTACTAACAAGAACAACACAATAGACGCAAGATTTATACTAGTTCGGGCCACCGTTGTGGTGTAATACCCTACTCTAGTTTGTGGTGTGTGGATTGCCTCTGGGGCTGATGAAGAACAGTACAAGGAAGAACAACCTCGCGAGGGTCTGTTCTTGGTGGGTGTGATGAACTGCCAAGCGGTAACCCGTTACTCTAGCCTGAGGAGCGGGTTTCTCTCTCTCTCTGGATTCCGAATGCTTGATCCCCCTACTCTGAGTGTGGCTACCCCTATTTATAGGCAAAGGCCCTGGGCCTCTTCCCAAATATTGAGTGGGAAGGGCGCCAACAATTGGCCATTTTGAAGGGGAACAACGGGTACACTTATCCTGACTAAAGTTGGTCCTCGCCTGCCAAAGGCTCTGGTGATGACGACTGCATTCCAGCCGTTGGGGCTGGTCTTGGTCTCGTTGCACCGAACGGATGCCTTTGCTTGATGCCCTTGCCTGCGCTTGCCCCCTTTGCACCAAATATGAAAGGAGGACGCCATGGGCTGGCGCCTGACCGCGCCCTTGGTCGCCATGGTTATGCCACGGGCACCTCGCGAGGTACCCCGCCTTGAGTTCTCCGCCTCCTCATGGGTCAGCCTGACGAGGCCGCGCCTGAGGAAGCTCTTGGTTGTCCGCCCCGCGAGGCTTGGCCCGTCGCGAGGGTCTTGAGCTTGTGTTGATGAAGATGGGCCGTCCTGGGCCTCCTTTGAGCTACGCCGCAGGCCGCAGGCAGGCAAGTCTGGAGACCCCCGTTCCCAGAACGCCGACAGTAGCCCCCAGGGCCACGACGCGCCCGGGCTTGGCCGTGTAGAGAGGTGAAAGGGCAAGTGCAAAGCATTGTGGGCCATAGCAGCCTGCGGCCTTGGGCGCCGCGTGGCGGTTGATTGGACGTGGGCGCACTGCATCCCCCACGACGCCTTGGTAACCGCCCGGATTCGACAGGTCCTTGCGTGCAGAGTTGGGCATGATGACTGGTGATCGTGGAGGCCGGCGGTTGGCCTTCGCCGGCTATAAATGAACGGCGCTCGCCCTTCCAGTCTATCCTTTCTTGTTTCTCCTTCTTCTCGATGGCTCCACCAAGGAAGTTCTCGGCTGCAGAGAAGGGGAAGGGCCGCCAGGTCGAATCTTCCTCTCCTCCGCCTAAGCATGGTCGAGGTCGCCCTCGCAAGCACCCCGTGGCCTCCGCGGCGGTCTCCCGCGGTCGTGAGGGAGGCTCTCAACGTGGCGACGAGCGGCTGGCCATGGTTGGAGGGCGTGCCCCGGCCGCTCGTCCCCCGAGGCCGCGCCTCCATGCTGCTGAAGCGCTGCCGGAGTTCTTGGTGAGGGTAGAGGAGTCGTTCAGCGTCCGGCTTCAACTCCCGTGCTTCCTCATGGGTGAGCTCCCAGATGGCGCCCTGAGTGGCCTCTGGCTCCAGGCAGATGGCTGTTGCAGCCGGGCTGCGTGGGCTTCTCTGGAGGTCTCTGCTGCAGGGAACTTGTTCCTGGCCCACGGCTGGCAGACGTTCGCGTGTGCGCGTGGTCTCCGCCGCTGGTGCTCCCTGCACTTCAAGTATGATGGCGACGCCACCCTCTACGTGAGGATGTTCGGGGAAGACGGCCGCCGCAGGGGATGCTACCACGAGGGCGGCGACCCATGACCAAGGACTCAGCCCCGGCGCCGGCGGAGGGGGCAGCGCGCGGGCGGCTGGCGATGCCCACGACTCCCCATGCTTCACCAGCTCTTCTTCGGGTGGCGATTCTTCCAGCAGCGGCCGCGGCCAGCCCCCACGCCGCCACGCCTGCTTGGGGGTGGCAGCGGGTCCGCTTGTCACCATGCCCCGGTGAAGCGCGAGATGGAGTCCGACTGAGCTCCGGAGGCGGCTCGGGCCTCCCAAGAGAGCCGGCACGGGGCGTGCTTCACCTGCTTTTGTCCTTTTCTTTCCTTTTCTCCTGCGTAAAAAGAGAACAATGTTCGACCCCGTGGGGGCGTGTTTAGGGCAACGCCGTTAATTAATGTACTACTTTTGTTATCCTCATCGCTCCCTTCATGTCAGGCGCTCATTCGCAAGCGAACCTCGATCGTGGCACGTGGGCGGCCGACCCTGCCCGTGTTCGCGTTGTGCTGCCCGTGAGGCATGGTCGAGAGGGTGCTCCACCATGACCAGGGCCGTGAAACTTGAGCGATAAGGGTAGGAACACCTGGGGCTCCCGAGGCTTCGCCATGAGCCCCCCAAGCAAGAGAAACCGAGGCAGGAGGGCGAAAAAGATCGAAGGACCACGGACCAAAACGGGCGATAGCTTCGATAAAAACTTCAAATGGGAATAATCACCAACTGCAGAAGCAAATGAAAAAGCCGCGTCCCCACCTAGTCTAGTCTTGGACGCCTTCTCACCAACGGAGGTAAGTGCTGCTCTTTGGGCGTGGAGGGAGCCCGTGGGCTGAGGCCGGCACCCCTGAGACTCCGGGGCGTTTACAGCCCCACTCGTTGTTACGTGAGAGTGTCACGGGGCGGAGAGCTTCACAGGCACTGGGCCTTCTTCACAGGCTCCGGGCCTTTCCTCTGGTAAGCAAGCTTCACGGGCGTTCGCCCTCTTCACAGGCTCTGGGCCTTTCCCAAGAGGTGAGTTTCATAGGCATTCGCCTTCTTCACAGGCTCCGGCCTTTCCAAAAGGATGAACTTCACAGCATTCGCCTTCTTCATGTGCCTGGGCCTTTTCCAAAAGATGCACTTCACGGGCATTCGCCTTCTTCACAGGCTCTGGGCCTTTTCCAAAAAGATGAACTTCACAGGCATTCGCCTTCTTCACAGGCTCTGGGCCTTTTCCAAAAAGATGCACTTCACAGGCATTCGCCTTCTTCACAGGCTCTGGGCCTTTTCCAAAAAGATGAACTTCACAGGCATTCGCCTTCTTCACAGGATCTGGGCCTTTTCCAAAAATATGCACTTCACAGGCATTCGCCTTCTTCACAGGCTCTGGGCCTTTTAGGGGTAGAACCTCCGGAGGTGCTGGATGTTCCATGCGTTTTGTATAGGTACTCCCTCTTGCGTCTCCAAGCGCACGGAGCCAGCCCGAAACATGAACAACCTTGAATGGGCCTCCCACATGGGAGAGAGCTTATGCAGTCACTCCCGGAGAGGACCTGGCTTGAGCATGAGGTCTCCTACCTCGAGAGTTCTGGGGCGGATGTTGCGGCAGTGGTATCGCCGGAGTGCTTGCTGGTACCTTGCCGCTCGCAGTGCAGCTTCTCGACGGCGCTCCTCCCCCAGCACAAGAGCCGTCCCCCGCATGGCGTCCTGCTGCGTTTCATCGAACGCCAGGACCCACGTGGATCGACACTTGACTTCGCGAGGGAGGACTGCTTCGGCCCCGTAGACCAGGAAGAAGGGGGTCTCTCCAGTTGGCTTGGTCGCAGTTGTGCGGATGGACCATAGCACGGAGGGGAGCTCGTCGTACCAGCCTCTGCTGCAGGCTTCCAGCTTCTTCTTGAACGTCCTGGTCTTGAGGCCTCTCAGGACCTCTGCATTGGCCCGCTCGGCCTGCCCATTGCTGCCGGGGTGAGCCACCGAAGCGTAGCATATCTGCGTTCCAAGGTTAGCGCAGTATGTTTTAAAAAGGTTACTGGTGAACTGCGAACCGTTGTCGGTGATGATGCGGTTCGGCACTCCGAACCGCTCACGATGCCCTTGATGAACTTGACCGCAGAACCAGCGGGGATGGCGCGACGGCCTCGACTTCGCCCACTTGGTGAATTTGTCCACGGCGACGTAGAGGTAGCGATAGCCTGGCGCCCGAGGAAAGGGCCCGTAATGTCTAGCCCTGCACCGCGAATGGCCAAGTGAGGGGAATGGTTTGCAGGCCTCCTGCTGGCTGGTGGATCTGCTCATTGAGCGCGGTGGGCCAATAGAAACCGTTGCGAAACGCCTTCCCGACAAGGGTCCGTGACGATGAATGGTGCCCACAATATCCGCCATGTATATCTGCCAATAATTCCTTCCCCTGTTCCCTGGTGATGCAGCGTAGGGATACGTCGTTTGGTCGTCTCCGGTAAAGCTCTCCATCCATGATCTTTGTATCTGCGTGGCTTGCCGCGCCACACGCCTCGCCTCCTCCTCCTTCTCGGCAAAGTCCCATGCGTTAAGTAACTCTTGAGCTCCGTGATCCAGCACTCCTCTTGAGGTTCCATTGTTAGGAGCAGGCGCTCGAGGCCGGGCCAGTGCCGGGCTCCCGAGGCTGGAGGCCGAGGGAGCTCCTCCCGAGGCTGTGCTGCCGTGCTTGATAACGGTGGCAGGTGGCTGAGGGCTTGAAGAGCCGTTCCTCAAAGACACACAGCTCCTGGGGTAACCTCCCGAGGCTCGTTTGGCGATGTCGTCGGCCTCTTGATTGGTGCCATGAGGCACGTGCTGCAGCTCCAACCCCTAGAACTGTTTCTCCATCCTGCGGACCTCCGCAAGGTAGGCCTCCATGTGTTCATCCCTTGGCTCGTACACCTTGTTGGAGAAATTGACGAGGAGCTGCAAATCGCCCTTGATGGTAAGGCGCTTCACCCCCAGGGCAGCGGCAGCCTTCAGACCTGCTATCAGCCCCTCGTATTCTGCTATATTGTTGGAGACCTTCTCGCCATGCTGGAAACAGAGCTGCACGACATAGTAGAGCTTGTCCTGAGAGGGGGATATGAGTACTGCCCCAGCCCCAGCGCCCTGTCTGGAGAACGCTCCATCGAAGTACATGACCCAACCTTCTCGGGCGCTTTCGCTCCTCGGGAGAGGGACCAATCCTCGCCAAGCCACGAGGCTGGCGCTTCATCCATTCGCCACGAAATCTGCCAACAGGCCCCTTGATGATTCCGGGTCAGATCAACTCGACCTGGAATGCTTGCAGCTCAATGTTCCACTCGGAGACCCTTCCTACCGAGTTGGGGCTCCTGAGCACCCTCTCCAGGGGGTATGTCAAGACAACCTTGATTGGATGACCCTGGAAGTAGTGCCGCAGCTTTCGTGAACCCACTAGGAGTGCCAGGAGGAGCTTCTGCGGCATGGGGTACCGTGCCCTCGCATCCCGTAGCACGGTACTGACGAAGTACACCGGGTGCTCGACGAGGTTAGGGCCGTTGGTACTGGTGGCGTCCTTCGAAAGCGGTGGTGCCTCCTGAGGCGTCGGCGCCTCCTTAAGCTGGGTGCTTGGACGGGGGGTCCCCCCCCCCCGCCCTTGGTGCGCCTCGCCGTGACGGCCGATCTTCCTCCATTGCGGTGCCGACTTGCTAGTTCCTTCGATTCGGTCTTGCCTTAGCTCGGGTGGCCGCCGTGGTCTTGGCTCGACGCTCCTCCCTAACCGCCACTAGAGCAGCGCTTAGCGGAGTAAGGAGTGGCGGCGAGGTAGAGTACCAAGGGCTCTCGAGGGCGCTGGGCCACCATCACCGGAGGGCTGGTCAGTACCTCTTGAGGTCTTGAACGCTTGGTCGGCCTCTTCATCCACTCGAAGGGCCCTTTTTCTTCATCAGTGGAAGAAAGGCAGCGCGCGCTCCCCCAATCGGGAGATGAAACGGCCCAGCGCCGTTACGCGCCCTGTGAGCTTCTGCATCTCCCTGAGGGTCTTCGGTGGACTCATGTCTTCCACTGCCTTGACGTTTTCTGGGTTGGCCTCGATGCCTCGGTGGGACACGAGAAAACCAAGGACCTTGCCTCAGGGAACTCCAAACACATACTTCTCTGGGTTGAGTCGCATGCTCACTGCGTTGAGGCTCGCGAAGGTTTCTTCCAGGTCTTGTATCAAGGTCTTGGCCTCGTGAGACTTCACCACGATGTCGTCGATGTATGCCTCCACATTCTTCCCGAGCTGCGGGCCCAAGGTGATGTGCATGAGCCGCTGGAAGGTTGCCCCTGCGTTGCGCAACCCGAATGGCATGCAGGAATAGAAGTATACTCCACACGGGGTCAGGAAGGCCGTCTTCTCCACGTCTTCCACTGCCATCTTGATTTGGTGATACCCCGAAAAGGCGTCCAAGAAGCACAACAGGTCACACTCGGCGGTGGAATCGATGATCTGGTCGATGCGAGGGAGTGGAAATGGATCCCGTGGGCATGCTTTGTTGAGGTTGGTGAAGTCGACACACATGCGCTCCTTTCCTCCCTTCTTCGGCACCACCATGGGGTTGGCCAACCAATCTGGGTATCAGACCTCGCGGATAACCCCCGCGGCCTCTAGCTTGCGGGTCTCTTGGACAATGAAGGCCTGCTTTTCGGTGGACTGCCTCCTTGCTTTCTGCTTCACTGGACGCACGTTGGGGCACACGTTGAGGTGGTGCTCGGTCACGCCCCGTGGAATCCCAGCCAGCTGATCGGGCTCCCAGGCGAACACCTTCTTGTTCGCACGCAGGAACTTGACAAGGGCTTCCTCCTGCTCGGGCTCGAGGTTGGCGCCTATGGTGAAGGTGGCGTTTGTGGACCCGTCCTCATCGACGGGTATCTTCTTGGTCTCCGCCTTTTCCTGGGTGAACAACTGCTTCTTTTTGGTCGGTGCAGCCCCCTTGGGCTTGGGGGCTTCCGCATCGGCGGGCTGTGCTGCGGCCGACGTCCTGAGGGTGAGCTCGAAGCGGCCAGACCTTCGGTCTCCCCGCACGGTGAGGACACCACTGCTCCCCAAAGATCTTCATGAGGTTGTACCCCGGATGGGTTGCGGCCATGAATTTGGCCAATGCCGGATAGCCGAGGATGGCGTTGTAGGGGAGGCCGATGGGGGCGATGTCGAAGTCGACCAATTCTGTGCGGAAGTTGTCGTAGGTGCCGAAGGTCACTGGAAGCCAGATTTGCCCCAAGGAGCTGGATGACCCTCCTCCTACGCCCGAAAAAGGCCGGCTGGGCAGCAGCCGCTCCCTAGGTATGCAGAGGAGGTTGAAGGCCTCGACCGAGAGTACATTGAGGCCGGCGCCGCCGTCGATGAGGGTCCTGGTGACGGCGACCTAGCAGATGGTAGGTGTGCAGAGCAGCGGGAGTGCGCCCGAGCCGGTCGAGTTGGCGGGGTGGTCTTGAGAGTCGAAGGTCAGCCCGGCCGACGACCCCGTCCGGCCGGAGGGAGCCCCCTGCCGCGTGGAGGCGGCGCCGACCCGGCGGACGAATGTCTTGACATGGCGGCTGGAGGGCGGCACCTGCGAGCCGCCGAGGAGGGCCACGACGAGTGGAGAAGCCGGCGCGAGGGGGCGGGCGAACAGGGAGCCGCGCGGCCTCCTCCATGAGGTCGCCGAGGAGCGCAAGGGCGGTAGCTGTTGCCCGTCCCTTCGCCGGGCCGATGGCGGTGTTGACGGCGGGTGACGGGAACGACGAGCGCCACGACGGGAGCGGCCCGGGCGACGCGGGAGGTGAGGGCGGCTCGGCGCTCGGTGCGGGCCCGACGAGCGTCGGACATGGTTGCGGTAGCCGGGGAAGAACGAGGCAATGAAACGCAGATTCCGGCGCACCCCTACCTGGCGCGCCAAATGTCGGATCTCAGGTTCCAGCAGACCCTTAAGGTTCGAACTCTGGGGTGCGCCTGGAGACCCAACCCTCCACCGTCTCGTACCTCGCCGAATCGCAGGGACCTAAACTACTAACAAGAACAACACAAGAGACGCAAGATTTATACTAGTTCAGGCCACCGTTGTGGTGTAATACCCTACTCTAGTTTGTGGTGTGTGGATTGCCTCTGGGGCTGATGAAGAACTGTACAGGGAAGAACAGCCTCGTGAGGGTCTGTTCTTGGTGGGTGTGATGAACTGCCAAGCGGTAACCCGTTACTCTAGCCTGAGGAGCGGGTTTCTCTGTCTCTCTCTGGATTCCGAATGCTTGATCCCCCTACTCTGAGTGTGGCTACCCCTATTTATAGGCGATGGCCCTGGGCCTCTTCCCAAATATTGAGCGGGAAGGGCGCCAACAATTGGCCATTTTGAAGGGGAACAGCGGGTACACTTATCCTGACTAAAGTTGGTCCTCGCCTGCCAAAGGCTCTGGTGATGACGCCCGCTTGGGCTCCACGATGATTGCATTCCAGCCGTTGGGGCTGGTCTTGGTCTCGTTGCACCAAACGGATGCCTTTGCTCGATGCCCTTGCTCGCGCTTGCACCCTATGCAACAAACAGGAAAGGAGGACGCTGCGCGGGCTGGCGCCCGACTGGCGCCCTTGGTCGTCATGGCTTGCGTCACGGGCACCTCGCGAGGTACCCCGCCATGAGTTCTCCGCCTCCTCATGAGTTAGCCTGACGAGGCCGCGCCTGAGGAAGCTCTTGGTCGTCCGCCCCGTGAGGCTTGGCCCCTTGCGAGGGTCTTGAGCTTGTGTTGATGAAGATGGGCCGTCCTGGGCCTCCTTTGAGCCACGCCGTAGGCCGCAGGCAGGCAAGTCTGGGGACCCCCGTTCCCAGAACACCGACAGGATTGACAACCCCTATTCGCGTTGGTTGCGAGAAGTTATTTGCTTTGTGTAGGTACGAGGGACTTGCGCACGTCCTCCTACTGGATTGATACCTTGGTTCTCAAAAACTGAGGGAAATACTTACGCTACTCTGCTGCATCATCCTCTCCTCTTCGGGGAAAACCAACGCAAGCTCAAGACGTAGCAATCTGCTACTATGACGAGTAGGTTGGTGAAGACGGACCCACATGTCAGCATCCTGGTCGATCATGTGATGGAGAGAAGGCCACATGTCCTAGTGCGTTGTGCCTAGAGAGATAATATGGCAGGTTTCATCTCGACACATTCTGTTACTACTGATGGAGAGGAGGTGGAGCTAATTTTTAAGCCAAGTGACACTGCTTCTTTGTTTGAGCTTGATTTTGAGGAAGACTGCGAGGCCCAGAGTCCTAGATTTGAGTTTGGATCGTAGGTCAGCCTCCTCTGTCGTTAACGGCCTAAAGTCTTGAGCTATATCAAGTTGAAGAATGATTTCATTAACCAACATGGAGGGGCTCTTTACCCCGTTTTTTTCCTCCTGAATATATAGTACGCACACTCGTGCGTGTTCGAGAAAAAAAATTCATTAACCAACATAAGCCGCTTCTGAATATATATCTCCAGGCTTGCAATGCCTTCTTGACCCTCAAGTTTCAGATTGATCGCCTTCAAGGGGCAAGCTTTTCCCATTGGAACAGCCCAGGTGCTCTCCACCACTTCCCCGAAGCCCGAGATAAATTCTCAGTACGCTCCCTACTGGAAACGTCGCCGAGACTTGATTACGCCATCGTGAAGGTTGGGCGTGAAGTATATGTTCAAGACTGAACAAAACTTCTTGCATGTGCAGAACACTGCTAGATTCTTCTTGAAGTCGCCCAGACCGAGAGTCAGGTATCTGTTCAAGAATGAAACAAAACTTATATGCTATGCGGTCAGTTCTTGGTCAGATTCCCTCCCAACAAGAAGATTGAGAAATTGGTGGAGTACCCCTCCATAAATCTGAAGAAGAAGGGTGATTATGTTTCCTTTGAAGTTTGAAAAGTTGAAGAACCTGAGTTTGATTTCTTACATGGGGTGTGGGTATATATCAAGCTATGTGATAGCAAACTATATCTGTTTTTGGTGAGATCACAAGGTAATTCTTGGAATAACAGGCAGAGAAGTATAATGCATTCGCCAACCATCAAACCAGAGATCGATTTTTTTACATCCTCTAAAGTAAAGAAGAGTGCAAGCGCCTCGCATTACTGTCTAAAGTATTCCAATAAAACAGAATAACCAAAGGGCTATCATGCATGCCCGGAGTGTAATCGAAGTTTAATTCGATTACAAAAGCCATTCCTGATTGCTTGGTAGGCCCTACAGAAAGGTAATGAACTACCAACACAAAAACATAGTGATCATGAATTTACAAGAAAGGTATTTTTGGTTTTTGTTTTGTGCATAAGGGAGATGGCATGTGACGCCCCCGATTCAATCGTACACTAATCATGCACGCAAACGTGTACGATCAAGATCAGGGACTCACGGGAAGATCACAAGACAACTCTAAAAACATAAATAAGTCATACAAGCATCATAATACAAGCCAGGGGCCTCGAGGGCTCGAATACAAGTGCTCGATCATAGAAGAGTCAGCAGAAGCAACAATATCTGAGTACAGACATAAGTTAAAAAAGATTGCCTTAAGAAGGATAGCACAAACTGGGATACAGATCAAAAGAGGCGCATGCCTCCTGCCTGGGATCCTCCTAAACTAATCCTGGTCGTCGTCAGCGGCAAAAACGTAGTAGTAGGCACCTCCGATGTAGTAGGAGTCATCATCAACGGTGGCGTCTGGCTCCTGGGCTCCAGCATCTGGTTGTGACAACCAGGAAGAAAGGAAAGGGGGGAAAGGGGGAGAAAAGCAACCGTGAGTACTCATCCAAAGTACTCGCAAGTGATACGTCCATTTTGCATCATGCTTTTATATCGTTATTTATTGCATTATGGGCTGTTATTACACATTATGTCACAATACTTATGCCTATTCTCTCTTATTTTACAAGGTTTACATAAGGAGGGAGAATGCCGAAATGGAATTCTGGGCTGGAAAAGGAGAAAATATTAGAGATCTATTCTGCACAACTCCAAAAGTCCTGAAACTCCACGAAATTTATTTTTGGAAATAATAAAAAATACTGGAAGAAGAATCCACGTCAGGGGGGCCTCCACCTGGCCACGAGGGTGGGGGCGCGCCCTACTGCCCTGGGCGCGCCCCCTTGCCTCGTGGGCCCCTGTTGGCCCTCCGGTGGCCATCTTCTGCTCTATGACGTCTTTCATCCAAAGAAAAATCATAAGCAAGCTTTCGGGACGAGACTCCACCGCCACGAGGTGGAACCTTGGCAGAACCGATCTTGGGCTCCGGCAGAGCTGTTCTGCTGGGGACACTTCCCTCCGGGAGGGGGAAATCATCGCCATCGTCATCATCAACACTCCTCTCATCGGGAGAGGGCAATCTCCATCAACATCTTCACCAGCACCATCTCCTCTCAAACCCTAGTTCATCTCTCGTATCCAATTCTTGTCTCTAAGTCTGGGATTGGTACCTGTAGGTTGCTAGTAGTGTTGATTACTCCTTGTAGTGATGCTAGTTGGTTTATTTGGTGGAAGATCATATGTTCAGATCCTTTATGCACATTAATACTCCTCTGATTATGAACATGAATATGCGTTGTGAGTAGTTACGTTTGTTCCTGAGGACATGGGCGAAGTCTTGCTATTAGTAGTCATGTGAATTTGGTATTCGTTCGATATTTTGATGAGATGTATGTTGTCTATCCTCTAGTGGTGTTATGTGAACGTCGACATGACACTTCACCATCATTTGGGCCTAGAGGAAGGCATTGGGAAGTAATAAGTATATGATGGGTTGCTAGAGTGACAGAAGCTTAAACCCTAGTTTATGCGTTGCTTCGTAAGGGGCTGATTTGGATCCATATGTTTCATGCTATGGCTAGGTTTACCTTAATACTTCTTTTGTAGTTGCGGATGCTTGCATTAGGAGTTAATCATAAGTGGGATGCTTGTCCAAGTAAAGACAACACCAGAGCACATGTCCACCCAAATATCAAATTATCAAAGTACCGAACGCGAATCATATGAACGTGATGAAAACTAGCTTGACGATAATTGCCATGTGTCCTGTAGCGACCAGACCTCAAACAGTCTGATCTCTGTGCATCAGTGTCATCCCTGGATCAGTAATGCTGACACACACAGTACTTGAAGGATTTATAACAGAGTAGCAATCACACACTTATTACATCGAATGTCTCAAAAGAGAACTTATTACAATAAATATGGCTTAAGGCCATCTAATAACGATAACAACGGAAGGCTTGGAAGATAAGCGAGTCCATCAACTCCAACGGCATCACTGAGTATAGAACCACGGCCTAAAGGCACCTTACTCGTCGTTTGAAAAGTCTGCAACATGAACGTTGCAGCCTGAAAACAGGTCAGCACATGGAATATGCTGGCAATGTAACACATAGAGAGTAACGAGAGAATAAAGCTATACTACATGCATATATGGCTGGTGGAAAGATCTATGGTTACAGTTTTGCATAAAGCCAATTTTTTCCTACTGCAAAGGAATAAATTTTATTTAACTATCATGGTGGTTGTTAAACATTGAGAAGATAGACATCCTCTCAATCCCAATTAAGCATCACCATTAAAACCCAACAATATTAATTAAAGTAACATGATGAGATTCACATGATAATCCAGGTACTAGATACTCAAGATGTCCATAACCAGGGACACGGCTAACCATGATTAGTTTGTACACTCTGCAGAGGTTTGCGCACTTTTCCCCACAAGACTCGATCTCCTCCATTGGGATTCTCGCACTACATGATGTTTGAGAAACGGATGACCGAGACATAGTCTTTCAGAAGCGCTAGCACCTTACGATTGGGTAGACAGTACCAACCTACATCCCCTACATCTGCTAGTCTACCACTGTAAGAGTTCGCACGACTTAGTCAACTATGCTCGAGCCCATAGTAGCTTGTGGCTGCACACGGAAGTTTCTAGCATGAAAAATCTCATGACCCCTTTGAGCCTGGGTGGCGGTCCAAAAGAAAACATGCAATCGCTGGAATACCCAGGTGCCTCAATCCACCCAGATGTGTGTTTAAGTTGCCACCTTAAATAAACCATTAAATAAACAATCTCACATCTGTCATGGATACACTCACCCAATCCACGTCTACTAGCATAGCATTGCATAATAAGAAAACGTAGAAGTAACTCCCAAGGGTTTGATAATAAAACAGGTAATAGGTACTACATCATCTACTTCCCAAAACCCACATATTAATCAGATCCTAATCATGCAATTGTTTGAGGATTGATCTAATGCAATAAAAACTGGGTAGTAAGGAGGTATGATCAAAGTGTTACTTGCCTTGCTGATGATCCGCGAAACCTAGAGATTCAAAGTAGCAAGCGGCGCACTCCGGGTACTCTATCACAAACAAACAAGCATACAATAAGTACTCATCTAATGCACGGGTATAACTCAAATAAGAGATCTAACCAGAAAGTTCAACTTAAGAACTCCGGTTTGCAAAAAGAATCAAATCGAAAGAAGCAACGAAAGTCAAACGGTGAAAGAAACAAGATTCATTTACTAATCTGGATCTAAGTCAAATTTTACAGAAGCAAAAACTTGTTTGAGTTGGTTAAACGGAAAGAGGGTTTCGAGACGAAACTCTAGGCGCTTGAATCGCCTGATTCCGATAAACGAGCGAAAAGTTATACTAGAACGAAAATCGGATCAGAAATCGCGATCAGAAATAACCGCGGAAAATCCGAGAAAAAGAAAAACTGACGAACAGATTAATGAACGAACCTTCGTTAACAGAAAATAAACGGCGAATTCTTTCGTTAAAACGAACGAACGGGCAAACGCTCGCTAAATAAATAAATCGGGAAAAGAAAAAACGATCTATTTAAGAAAAACGAATCTAGGGTTTGTAAAGAAAAACCAGATCGGGTTTAAAAAAAACGGACCATGGCGCCGGCGGCGGTTAATACCTCTAGATCGGCTGCGGTGGGGCTCCGGCGGCTCCGGCGGGACGGCGCGGGGTGGCGGGGCTGCAGCGTCGGTGGCTCCTGGCTGCGACCCTAAGCGGCGGCGGCGGCGCTGCCGGGGCGGGTCGGGTGGCGGGGTGGGGTGGCAGCGGCGGGGTATTTAAGAGAAGGGGCTCGGCCCGGCTTGGGGAGGGCAAGGCAGCGGCTTGGGGTCGGACTCCCGAGTCTGGCGACACGGTGGGAGGAGGCGGCATGGGCCGGCTGGCTCGGTTGGGCCTTGACCCAAGGCCAAGATTTTATTTTTAAATAATTCTGCCGAACTAAGAAAAAAATCCTAGAAAAATAAATAAATATCTAAAAATGCCAAAACAAATTTTCACCGTCTAGATAAAATATTTAGAACGAGATGAATATTTTCTTGGCCCTAAAATGCAATTTTGAAAAACGTGCAATTTTTCCTAAATTCAAATAAAATAGCAAAAACTCCAAAACAACTATTATTTGATTTTTTTATTAAATCCTCAATATTTCTTTATTTTTGGGAAAGTCATTTTATTCCCTCTCTCATATTTTTATTATAGAAATAATTGAAGATAAAATAAATAAAATCAAATGATCCTATTTTCAAAATTCAAGAAAACTCAAATATGAAAAATAATGAAATCCCCAACTCTCTCTGAGGGTCCTTGAGTTGCTTAGAATTTCTAGGATCAAACCGAAAGAAAATAAAATATGATATGCATTGATGATCTAGTGTATAACATTCCAAATTGAAAATTTGGGATGTTACAAACCTACCCCCTTAAGATGAATCTCACCCTTGAGATTCGGGTTGGCTAGAAAATAGGTGAGGGAAGTCTTTCAGCAGATCTTCCTCTCGCTCCCAGGTGACTTCATCCTCTGTGTGGTGGCTCCACTGAACTTTGCAAAACTTGATAACCTTGCTGCGGGTGACTCGGCTGGCGTACTCAAGAATCTTGACCGGTTTCTCCTCGTAGGTCAAATCACTGTCCAACTGAATCACTTCCAGCGGCACTGTATCTCTTAGCGGTATATCAGCCATCTCTGCGTGGCACTTCTTCAACTAGGAAACGTGGAACACATCGTGAACTCCTGACAATCCTTCAGGCAATTCCAACTTGTAGGCAACTTCTCCCATACGCTCCAAAACTTTGTATGGTCCTACAAAACGTGGCGCTAACTTTCCCTTAACTCCAAAGCACTTAACTCCTCGAAGTGGAGATACACGAAGATAAACTCTGTCTCCGACTTCATAAACTGACTCTTGCCTGGACTGGGCTACCTTGAGCCTATCGCGAATCAACTTCACCTTCTGTTCAGACTCTTTAATCAAATCCGGTCCAAAAAACTGGCTGTCTCCAACTTCATCCCACGACAATGGGGTCCTGCACCTCCTTCCTTACAAGGCTTCGAAAGGGGCCATCTTCAAACTGGATTGATAACTGTTGTTGTAAGAGAAC
Organism: Aegilops bicornis; assembly: GCA_021605145.1. NCBI lineage: Eukaryota > Viridiplantae > Streptophyta > Magnoliopsida > Poales > Poaceae > Aegilops > Aegilops bicornis. The sequence continues at coordinate 562,571,621 of CM038669.1, read as the reverse complement.
TCTACATATGGCAAATTGTCGTCCCAACTAGATCCATAATCTAGCGTACAAGCTCTCAGCATATCCTCAAAAATCTGATTGACTCTTTCGGTCTGGCCCATCTGCTCAAGGGTGAAAAGTCTGTATCAACTCTAGCCTGGTACCCAAAGTTTCGTGCAACCGATTCCGAACTTTGAGGTAAACCGGTTCCTCTATCTCGATACAATGCTCCTCGTAACTCCATGCAGACAAACAATCCTGGACATGTATATCTTTGCCAACTTAGCACTGGTGTAAGTGGTCTTCACTGGGATGAAATGAGCTACCTTCGTCAAACGATCGACTACAACCCAAATCGAGTTGTAGCCTGAACGAGTTCTGGGCAATCCCGTGATAAAATCCATGCCTAGCTTATCCCACTTCCATTCGGGTATTGGTAATGGCCGTAACAATCCTGCTGGCTTCTGATGCTCTGCCTTTACTCTCTGACAGACATCACATACTGCTACATACTCCGCTATATCCTTCTTCATTCCGGTCCACCAGAAAGTATCCTTCAAATCCAAATACATCTTGGTATTTCCCGGGTGAATCGAATATGGTGAATCATGGGCCTCTTGTAGAATCAACTTCCTGATCTCCGGGTCGTTGGGCACATAAACACGGTCTTCAAACCATAGTGTATCGTGCTCATCCTCACGAAATCCTTTAGCTTTTCCTTTGCTCATCTTCTCCTTTATAGAGGCAATCTCCTTGTCAGTCTTCTGAGCTTCTCTGATCTTATCCATCAAAGTAGACTGAATCTCCAATGCTGCTACATAGCCTCTCGGAACTATCTCCAAACATAGTTCATGAAGGTCCTCGGCTAATTCCTTTGGTAACTCTCCGGTCATGAGTGTGTTGACATGGCTCTTACGGTTCAACGCATCGGCTACTACGTTAGCCTTTCCTGGATGATAATGCAATCTCATATCACAATCCTTGATGAGCTCCAACCATCTCCTTTGCCTGAGATTTAGCTCCTTCTGTGTGAAAATGTATTTCAAACTCTTGTGATCCGTGTACACTTCACAATGGTTTCCAATGAGAAAATGTCTCGATGTCTTCAATGCATGCACTACGGCTGCTAACTCCAAATCATGTGTGGCCTAATTCAACTCATGAGGTTTCAGCTGTCGTGAAGCATACGAAACAACTCTCCCCTCCTGCATAAGCACTGCTCCAAGTCCTCGTCGTGAAGCGTCGCAAAACACCTCGTAATCCTTGCTTTGATCTGGCAGAATCAACACTGGTGATGTAACCAAACATTTCTTCAATTCCTGGAAACTGGCCTCACATTCCTCATTCCATTTGAACTTGGTATCCTTCTTCAACAACTCCGTCATAGGCTTCACAATCTTCAAGAAATTCTCAATGAATCTCCGGTAGTATCCTGCCAGGCCAAGAAAACTCTGGATCTCTCCAACTGTTGTTGGGGCTTCCCAATTTTTCACTGTGACAACCTTGGTGGGACCTACTGCTATTCCTTCTCCGGATATAACATGTCCGAGGAATCCAACTTCTTTCAACCAAAACTCACATTTGCTGAACTTGGCATATAACTGATGTTCTCTAAGGTTCTCAAGTACCAAACGCAAATGCTCCTTATGCTCCTCTTCGTTCTTCGAGTAGACCAAAATATCATCAATGAACACCACGACGAACTTATCCAGAAACTCCATAAACACCTTGTTCATCATGTTCATGAAATAGGCAGGTGCGTTAGTCAGACCAAATGACATAACGGTGTACCGTACAGCCCATACCTGGTGGTAAAATCCATCTTAGGTATATCCTGCTCTCGAATTTTCAACTGATGGTATCCTGATCGCAAATCGATCTTGGAAAATACCTTAGCTCCTTGTAATCGGTCAAACAGATCATTGATCATCGGCACTGGGTACTTGTTCTTAATAGTCACTTCATTCAATCCTCTATAATCAACAACCATCCTCAATGATCCGTCCTTCTTCTCCACTAGAAGTACTAGCGACCCCCAAGGTGAAGAGCTTGGGCGAATATATCCTTTATCCAGTAACTCCTTAATCTGCTTCTTAATCTCTTCCAAATCTTTTGCAGACATCCTGTATGGTCTCTTAGATATTGGCCCTATGCCCGGCAAAAGCTCAATCAAGAATTCAATGTCTCTATCTGGTGGCATGCCTGGCAACTCCTCTGGGAATACGTCGGGGAAATCCTTCACCACTGGTACTTCCTCCTACACAACTCCTGATAAGGAATTTACTTGTGTCCTCTTTGCCTCATGCCGTGATACATACTCGATCCTTCTTCCTTCTGGCGTTGTAAGCAAAATCGTCTTACTGGCACATTCAATGTTCCCTCCATACTTCGACAACCAATCCATGCCTAATATCACATCCAATCCTTGCGATTCCAATACTATTAGGTCCGAGGGAAACACGTAGTTACCAAACCTTAATGGTAACCGATAACACCATAAACTAGCCATTTACTCTGCTCCTGGCGAGGTTACTAACATGGGTGACCTAAGGGCTTAGGTTGGCAGTTTATACTTATCCACGAATCCCCTTGAGATGTATGAATGCGATGCACCAGTATAAAAAAGAACGTGTGCAGTAAATGACTTAACCAAAAACTTACCTATTACTGCATCTGGCTGAGCTTCAACCTCCTCCACGGTAACGTGGTGGACCTATCCCCTATTGAAAGGGTTCGGCTTCTTCCCAGAGCTTCCATTGCCATTTCCATTCTGGGCTTCAGGACATTCATTGGCATAATGTCCAGTCTTCTGGCACTTATAGCAAGTGACTTGGCTCAGGTCTCTCTTGGCTGGTGTTGACAGGTTGGTACGGTTCTGGCCGTTGCTTCCTCCATTCCCGTTACCATTCTTGGGACCATTTTGATTGTGCGAGCTACCTCCTCCATGGGTATGCTGGAAGTGTCCTCCTGATTTCGGGGTAAAACGTGGCTTCTGCTGAGCTCCAGAATTGTACTTCCCTTTTCCATACTTCCTCTTGTGGTTCTCAATCTACTGCTGCTTCCCTTCAATCATAAGAGCACGGTCTACCAACTCCTAGTAGTTGTTGAAAGTTGCTACCATCAACTGCATGCTCAACTCATCATTCAATCCTTCCAGAAACTTCTCCTGCTTAGCTGCATCCTTAGCAACGTCATCTGGGGCATAACATGCTAGTTTACTGAAGTCATCCACATACTGGCCAACTGTCCGTCCTCCTTGGCGCAAGTTGTGAAACTCACACTTCTTCATGGCCATAGCTCCTGCTGAAACATGGGCTGTATGGAAAGCCTGCTGAAACTGATCCCATGTGACAGTGTCGATAGGATAAGTGGCTGTGAAATTCTCCCACCATGATGTTGCGGGTCCTTCAAGCTGATGTGCGGAAAAACGCACCCTCTCCGCGTCTGTGCATCCTGCAGTGGTCAACTCCCTTGTTGTCTTGCGGAGCCAATCATCTGCAACTATCGACTCGGTGCTACTGGAGAACACCGGTGGATTTAGTCTAAGGAAACGGGTTAAGTGATCAACAGGTGGTGGTGGTGGTGGGTTGTTGTTGTTGTTGTTCCTCTGATTCTGATTCTGGACTAGCAACTGCATCAACGCATTCTGCTGCTGGATCTACTGGGTGAGCTCCGGTGGGAAAGCAAATCCATTGTCACATCTCGGAGGCATCTGAGGGTTTAGAAAAGATGAGAATATAGAATAGAATGAGGTCTAGAGGGAAAACACTACCCATATGCACATGAGACAAATGCAAACAAAATCACTTCATTCAATCAAACAAGGGCATACAACGGTCTAACTATCGTTACAAAAGTGCTCGGACTATACTAGATACATGGGGAAATACTACTACTGTTATGTTGGTCGACTAGAAAAACTTCTCCGATGAAGACTCCATGATATTTGCTCCAGCTGCATCAACATAGTCATCATCGCTATCATCTGGGTCTGAGTCGGTGTCGTCGATGATGATGTAGTTCTCCGGGCAAGTGCAATCTTCGTCTTCTCCTCCAGTCGCGGGAAATCCCATGAATACTTTTAGCTTCTTCTTCAGATCATCGTTCTTCTCTACTAGTGTTGCTATTTCCTCCTCATATCCATCGTGTGTAGACCTGAGTTCTTCCTCCAGTTCCGTGACCTTTGTCATGGCCTTCTTTAGATCTATCATGCCTGCGCACATCTGGTTCTCCTGGCGTCGAATGTGCTGGTTTAACTCCTAGATAAAAGCTGTGATTGATCTATCCTTCCTGGTGCTGATCATCTCCCATTGCTCATATCGGCGCCCACAAATCTGGTAGATAGTGTCCTTGAGATCATTGTGGTAAACTTCTCCAATGCGTCCCATGGTGATGTGAGCTGCCATACTCTTTCCTAGACTCCAGGTTGGTGCATTAAAGGAAAACTCTATGGGCTCGATGGTGCGCGAATGTCCTTCCTGGAACTTGAACTTGAATCATCCAACGCTCCTCTTCGGGTAAAGTGGCGTTGTAGGTCCCGGTGAAGCTTGGTACTCTGATGTTCAGGTACTTAGTGACTTCCTTCAAGTGACGTCCAAAAGGTGTATCTTCATCCGGTTGCGTGAACTTGTTCCTTGCATCCGTCATCCTAAAAGAGTTGAAAAGGTGAGGAGTTAGAAATATGAAGAGTGAGTAGTGATCTAGGGTTTTAGCTTAGTGGTCGTGTCCTACAGTCAGCGTGTGCTCTGATACCATCTTGTAGCGACCAGACATCAAACAAACTGATCTCGTGCATCGTTGTCATCCACAGGTCGATGTCTTGACATGCACAAGATTTGGAGGATTTATAACAGAGTAGCAATCACACACTTATTACATCGAATGTCTCAAAAGAGAACTTATTACAACAAATATGGCTTAAGGCCACCTAATAACGATAACAGCGAAGGCTTGGAAGATAAGCGAGTCCATCAACTCCAACGGCATCACTGAGTATAGAACCACGACCTAAAGGCACCTTACTCGTCGTCTGAAAAGTCTGCAACATGAACATTGCAGCCCGAAAACGGGTCAGCACATGGAATATGTTGGCAATGTAACACATGGAGAGTAATGAGAGAATAAAGCTATACTACATGCATATATGGTTGGTGGAAAGCTCTACGATTACAGTTTTGCATAAAGCCAATTTTTTCCTACTGCAAAGAATAAATTTTATTTAACTATCATGGTGGTTGTTAAACATTGAGAAGATAGACATCCTCTCAATCCCAATTAAGCATCACCATTAAAACCCAACAATATTAATTAGAGTAACATGATGAGATTCACATGATAATCTAGGTACTAGATACTCAAGATGTCCATAACCGGGGACACGGCTAACCATGATTAGTTTGTACACTCTGCAGAGGTTTGCGCACTTTTCCCCACAAGACTCGATCTCCTCCGTTGGGATTCTCGCACTACATGATGTTTGAGAAAGGGATGACCGAGAGATAGTCTTTCAGAAGCGCTAGCACCTTACGATCGGGTAGACAGCACCAACCTACATCCCGTACATCTGCTAGTCTACCACTTTAAGAGTTCGCATGACTTAGTCAACTATGCTAGAGCCCATAGTAGCTTGTGGCTGCACACGGAAGTTTCTAGCATGAAAAATCTCATGATCCCTTTGAGCCTAGGTGGCGGTCCAAAAGAAAACAGGCAATCGCTGGAATACCCAGGTGCCTCAATCCACCTAGATGTGTGTTTAAGTTGCCACCTTAAATATACCATTAAATTAACAATCTCACATCTGTCATGGATACACTCACCCAATCCACGTCTACTAGCATAGCATGGCATAATAAGCAAAAGTAGAAGTAACTCCCAAGGGTTTGATAATAAAACAGGTAATAGGTACTACCTCATCTACTTCCCAAAACCCACATATTAATCAGATCCTAAACATGCAATTGTTTGAGGATTGATCTAATGCAATAAAAACAGGGTAGTAAGGAGGTATGATCAAAGTGTTACTTGCCTTGCTGATGATCCGCGAAACCTAGAGATTCAATGTAGCAAGCGGCGCACTCTGGGTACTCTATCGCAAACAAGCATACAATAAGTACTCATCTAATGCACGGGTAAAACTCAAATAAGAGATCTAACCATAAAGTTCAACTTAAGAACTCCGGTTTGCAAAAAGAATCAAATCGAAAGAAGCAACGGAAGTCAAACGGCGAAAGAAACAAGCTTCGTTTACTAATCTGGATCTAAGTCAAATTTAACAGAAGCAAAAACTTGTTTGAGTTGGTTAAACGGCAAGAGAGTTTCGAGACGAAACTCTAGGCGCTTGAATCGCCTGATTCCAATAAACGAGCGAAAAGTTATACTAGAATGAAAATCGGATCAGAAATCGCGATCAGAAATAACCGCGGAAAATCCGAGAAAAAGAAAAACTGATGGACAAATTAATGAACGAATGTTCGTTAACTAAAACTAAACGGCGAATTCGTTCGTCAAAACGAACGAACGGGCGAACGCTCGCTAAATAAATAAACCGGGAAAAGGAAAAAAACCGATCAACCAGATCGGGTTTTTTTTTTTAAAACTGGACCACGGCGGCGGCGGCGGTTAATACCTCCGGCTCTGCTCGTGAGCTCAGGCTCGGCGGACGGCCGGTGGCGGGTTGCGGCGGGGCTGCGGCTGGGTGTGAGGCTGGTCGGATGGCGGGGTGGGGTCATGGGGTGGGGTATTTCAGAGGAGGGGGCTCGGCCGATTTTGGGAGGGCAAGGCGGCGGCGGCTCGGGGTCGGACTCCCCGAGTCCGGCGGCCACACGGCGGCGGGAGGCGGGGCGCTGGCGCGGGCCGGCCTGGCTCCGCTGGGCCTTAAGCCCAGTCGGGCACGGAGATTTTTTTTAAAGTAATTCCGCCGAACTAAGAAAAAAATCCTAGAAAAATAAATAAAAATCTAAAAATGCAAAACAAAATTTCACTATCTAAATAAAATATTTAGAACGAGATGAACATTTTCTTGGCCCTAAAATGCAGTTTTGAAAAACGTGCATTTTTTCATAAATTCAAATAAAATAGCAAAAACTCCGGAACAACTCTTATTTGATTTTTTTATTAAATTCTCAATATTTCTTTATTTTTGGGAAAGTCATTTTATTCCCTCTCTCATATTTTTATTATAGAAATAATTGAAGATAAAATAAATAAAATCAAATGATCCTATTTTCAAAATTCGAGAAAACTCAAATATGAAAATAACAAAATCCCCAACTCTCTCCGAGGGTCCTTGAGTTGCTTAGAATTTCTAGGATCAAACCAAAAGCAAATAAAATATGATATGCATTGATGATCTAGTGTATAACATTCCAAATTGAAAATTTGGGATGTTACATGTCCTCGGGAACGCTTTTCTCTATATAAGAGTTTTGTCCAGGCTTGTCCTTTGCTACAAAAAGGATTGGGCCACCTTGCTTCATTTTATTTACTTTTGTTACTTGTTGCTCGTTACCGATAATATTATCACAAAACTATCCGTTACCTATAATTTCAGTGCTTGCAGAGAATACCTTGCTGAAAACCGCTTATCATTTCCTTCTGCTCCTCGTTGGGTTCGACACTCTTACTTATCGAAAGGACTACGATAGATCCCCTATACTTGTGGGTCATCAAGACTCTTTTCTGGCGCCGTTGCCGTGGAGCCAAGCGCCTTTGGTAGGTGGAATTTGGTAAGGAAAAATTTATATATTGTGCTGAAATTCTTGTCACTTGTTACTATGGAAAGTAATCCTCTGAGGGGCTTGTTCGGGTATCTTCACCCGACCAAAGAGAGCAAAGATCTGCTCCTCAACCTCTTGAACCCATCAAGATGAAAATGTCTACTTTGAGATTCCTTCGGGTATGATAGAAAAACTGCTAGCTAATCCTTTTGCAGGAGATTTTAACAATGCATCCTCATGAGCAGCTAATATATGTGGATGAAGTTTGTGGATTATTTAAGCTTGCAGGTGTGCCCGATGATGTTATTAAGAAGAAGGTCTTCCCTTTATCTTTGAAGGGAGATGCATTTACATGGTATAGGCTATGTGATGATATGGGATCATGGAACTACAAACGATTGAAATTGGAATTTCATCAGAAGTTTTATCCTATGCATCTTGTTCATCGTGATCGCAATTATATATATAATTTTTGGCCTCACGAAGGAGAAAGCATCGCTCAAGCTTGGGGGAGGCTTAAATCAATGTTATATTCATGCCCCAATCATGAGTTTCCAAGAGAAATAATTATTCAAATTTTTTATGCTCGGCTTTCTGATAACAATCGCACCATGCTCGATACTTCTTGTGCTGGCTCTTTTATGATGAAGACTATTGAATTCAAATGGGATTTATAGGAAAGAATTAAACGCAACTCTGAAGATTGGGACCTCGACGAAGGTAAGGAGTCAGGTATGACACCTAAGTTTGATTGTGTTAAATCTTTTATGGATACCGATGTTTTCCGTAAATTTAGCACTAAATATGGACTTGACTCTGAGATAGTAGCTTCTTTATGTGAATCTTTTGCCGCTCATGTTGATCTCCCTAAGGAGAAGTGGTTTAAATATCATCCTCCCATAGAAGTAAAAGTAGTTGCACCTATTAAAGTTGAAGAAAAGACTATTACTTATAGTGATCCTATTGTTCCTACTACTTATGTTGAAAAACCACCTTTCCTTGTTAGAATAAAGGATCATGCTAAAGCTTCAACTGTGGTTCATAAAAGAAATATTAGAACCTATACACCTCCTGAGCAAGTTAAAGTTGAACCTAATATTGCTATTGTTAAAGATCTCTTGGCTGATAATTTTGATGGGCATGTTATTTATTTCTGTGATGAAGCTGCTAGAATTGCTAAACCTTGTGCTAAAGATAAACATAGACCTGTGGTAGGCATGCCTGTTATTTCTGTTAAAATAGGAGATCATTGTTATCATGGCTTATGTGATATGGGTGCTAGTGCTAGTGCAATACTTATTGACCTATACAAAGAAATTATGCATGATATTACACCAACTGAGTTAGAAAATACTGATGTCACAATTAAACTTGCCAATAGAGATACTATTTCACCCATGGGAATTGTTAGAGATGTTGAAGTCTTGTGTGGGAAACTAAATATCCTGCTGATTTTCTTGTTCTTGGTTCCCCACAAGATAGTTTTTGTCCCATTATATTTGGTAGACCCTTCTTGAACACTGTTAATGCTAAGATAGACTGCAAAAAGGATGTCGTTACTATTGGTTTGGGTGATATGTCTCATGAGTTTAATTTCTCTAAATTTCAGTGAACAACACCGTGAAGAGGAATTGCCTAGTAAGGATGAAATTATTGGTCTTGCTTCTATTGCCGCATTCTCCTAGTGATCCTTTAGAACAATATTTGCTAGGCCATGAAAATGATATGTTTATGAATGAAAGAAGGGAAATAGATGAAGTATTATTTAAATAGGAACCCATCCTGAAACACAATTTGCATGTTGAAATTCTAGGGGATCCTCCTCCACCCAAGGGTGATCCCGTGTTTGAGCTTAAACCATTGCCTGATACTCTTAAATATGCTTATCTTGATGAGAAAAAGATATATCCTGTTATTATTAGTGCTAACCTTTTAGAGCATGAAGAAGAGAGATTATTGAAAACTCTGAAGAAGCACCATGCTGCTATTGGATATACTCTTGATGATCTTAAGGGCATTAGCCCCACTCTATATCAACACAAAATAAATTTGGAGAAAGATGCCAAACCAGTTCGTGATCACCAATGACGGCTGAAATCCCAAGATGAAAGAAGTGGTAAGAAAGGAAATACTAAAGCTCCTTGAGGCAGGTATAATTTATCCCGTTGCTGATAGTCAGTGGTTAAGTCCTGTCCATTGTGTCCCTAAGAAGGGAGGTATTACCGTCGTTCCTAATGATAAAGATGAATTGATTCTGCAAAGAATTATTACAGGTTATAGGATGGTAATTGATTTCCGCAAATTAAATAAAGCTACTAAAAAGGATCATTTCCCCTTACCTTTTATTGATCAAATGCTAGAAAGATTATCTAAACATACACATTTTTGCTTTCTAGATGGTTACTCTGGTTTCTCTCAAATACCTGTGTCAGCCGATGATCAATCAAAGACCACTTTTACTTGCCCTTTCGGTACTTTTTCTTATAGACGTATGCCTTTTGGTTTATGTAATGCACCTGCTACCTTTCAAAGATGCATGCTGGCTATATTCTCTGACTTCTGTCAAAAGATTTGTGAGGTTTTCATGGACGATTTCTCCGTTTATATATCCTCTTTTGATGATTGCTTAAGCAACCTTGATCGAGTTTTGCAGAGATGTGAAGAAACTAACCTTGTCTTGAATTGGGAGAAGTGCCACTTTATGGTTAATGAAGGTATTGTCTTAGGGCATAAAGTTTCTGAAAGAGGTATTGAGGTTGATAAAGCCAAGGTTGATGCTATTGAAAAGATTGTTGGGGAACGTAGTAATTTAAAAAAATTCTTACGCACACGCAAGATCATGGTGATGCATAGCAACGAGAGGGGAGAGTGTTGTCCATGTACCCTCGTAGACCGATAGCGGAAGCGTTAGCACAACGCGGTTGATGTAGTCGTACGTCTTTACGATCCGACCGATCAAGTATCGAGCATACGACACCTCCGAGTTCAGCACACGTTCAGCTCGATGGCGTCCCTCGAACTCCGATCCAGCCGAGCTTTGAGGAGAGTTCACAATGCATGACGGTGTGGTGATGATGATGATGTTCTACCGACGCAGGGCTTCGCCTAAGCACTGCTACGATATTATCGAGGTGGATTATGGTGGAGGGGGGCACCGCACACGGCTAAGAGATCAAGAGATCAATTGTTGTGTCTTTGGGGTGCCCCCCTGCCCCCGTATATAAAGGAGCAAGGGGGGAGGCGGCCAGCCTCAGAGGAGGGCGCGCCAAGGGGGGAGTCCTACTCCCACCGTGAGTAGGACTCCTCCTTTCCTTGTTGGAGTAGGAGAGAAGGAAAGAGGAGGAGAGGGAGAAGGAAAAGGGGGCTGCACCCCTTGTCCAATTCGGACTAGAGGGGGGCGCAGGCCTCCTTACTTTTGGCCTCTTTCCTCTATTCCCGTATGACCCAATAAGGCCCATATACTCCCCGACGAATTCTCGTAACTCTCCGGTACTCCAAAAATACCCGAATCACTCGGAACCTTTCCGAAGTCCGAATATAGTCGTCCAATATATTGATCTTTATGTCTCGACCATTTTGAGACTCCTCGTCATGTCCCGATCTCATCCGGGACACCGAAGTCCTTCGGTACATCAAAACTCATAAACTCATAATATAACCGGCATCAAACTTTAAGCGTGCAGACCCTATGGGTTTGAGAACTATGTAGACATGACCGAGACACATCTCCGGTCAATAACTAATAGCGGAAGATGGATGCTCATATTGGCTCCCACATATTCTACGAAGATCTTTATCGGTCAAACCGCATAACAACATACGTTGTTCCCTTTGTCATCGGTATGTTACTTGCCCGAGATTTGATCGTCGGTATCTCAATACCTAGTTCAATCTCGTTACCGGCAAGTCTCTTTACTCGTTCCGTAATACATCATCCATAACTAACTTATTAGTTGCAATGCTTGCAAGGCTTAAGTGATGTGCATTACCGAGTGGGCCCAGAGATACCTCTCCGATAATCAGAGTGACAAATCCTAATCTTGAAATATGCCAACCCAAAAAGTACCTTCGGAGACTCCTGTAGAGCACCTTTATAATCACCCAGTTACGTTGTGACGTTTGGTAGCACACAAAGTGTTCCTCCGGTAAACGGGAGTTGCATAATCTCATAGTCATAGGAACATGTATAAGTCATGAAGAAAGCAATAGCAACATACTAAACGATCAAGTGCTAAGCTAACGGAATGGGTCAAGTCAATCACATCATTCTCCTAATGATGTGATCCCGTTAATCAAATGACAACTCATGTCAATGGCTAGGAAACATAACCATCTTCGATTAACGAGCTAGTCAAGTAGAGGCATACTAGTGACACTCTGTTTGTCTATGTATTCACACATGTATTATATTTCCGGTTAATACAATTCTAGCATGAATAATAAACATTTATCATGATATAAGGAAATAAATAATAACTTTATTATTGCCTCTAGGGCATATTTCCTTGATCTCCCACTTGCACTAGAGTCAATAATCTCGTTCACATCGCCATGTGATTTAACATCAATAGTTCACATCTTTATGTGGTTAACACCCATAGTTCACATCGACATGTGACCAACACCCAAAGGGTTTACTAGAGTCAGTAATCTAGTCCACATCGCTATGTGATTAACACCCAAAGAGTACTAAGGTGTGATCATGTTTTGCTTGTGAGATAATTTTAGTCAACGGGTTACATCACATTCAAATCCGTAAGTATTTTGCAAATTTCTATGTCTACAATGCTCTTCACAGAGCTACTCTAGCTAATTGCTCCCACTTTCAATATGTATCTAGACCGAGACTTAGAGTCATCTAGATTAGTGTCAAAACTTGCATTGACATAACCCTTTACGACGAACCTTTTGTCACTTCCATAATCGAGAAACATATCCTTATTCCACTAAGGATAATTTTGACCGCTGTCCATTGATCTAATCCTAGATCACTATTGCACTCCCTTGCCAAACTTAGTGGTAGGGTATGCAATAGATCTGGTACACAGCATGGCATACTTTATAGGACCTATGGCTGAGGCATAGGGAATGACTTTCATTCTCTTTCTATCTTCTGCCGTGGTCGGGCTTTGAGTCTTACTCAATTTTACACCTTGTAACACAGGCAAGAAACTCTTTCTTTGATTGTTCCATTTTGAACTACTTCAAAATCTTGTCAAGGTATGTACTCATTGAAAAAAAATTATCAAGCGTCTTGATCTATCTCTATAGATCTTGATGCTCAATATGTAAGCAGCTTTACCGAGGTCTTTATTTGAAAAAACTCCTTTCAAACACTCCTTTATGCTTTGCAGAATAATTCTACATTATTTCTGATCAACAATATGTCATTCACATATACTTATCAGAAATGCTGTAGTGCCCTCACTCACTTTCTTGTAAATACAGGCTTCACCGCAAGTCTGTATAAAACTATATGCTTTGATCAACTTATCAAAGTGTATATTCCAACTCCGAGATGCTTGCACCAGTCCATAGATGGATCATTGGAACTTGCATATTTTGTTAGCACCTTTAGGATTGGCAAAAAACTTTCTGGTTGCATCATATACAACTCTTCTTTAATAAATCCATTAAGGAATGCAGTTTTGTTTATCCATTTGCCAGATTTTATAAAGTGCGGCAGTTGCTAACATGATTCGGACAGACTTAAGCATAGATACGAGTGAGTAACTCTCATCGTAGTCAACACCTTGAACTTGTCGAAAACCTTTTGCGACAATTCTAGCTTTGTAAACAGTAACATTACCGTCAGCGTCAGTCTTCTTCTTGAAGATCCATTTATTCTCAATGGCTTGCCGATCATCGGGCAAGTCAACCAAAGTCCACACTTTGTTCTCATACATGGATCCCATCTCAGATTTCATGGCCTCAAGCCATTTTGCGGAATCTGGGCTCATCATCGCTTCCTCATAGTTCGTAGGTTCGTCATGGTCAAGTAACATGACCTCCGTGAACAGGATTACCGTACCACTCTGGTGCGGATTTCATTCTGGTTGACCTACGAGGTTCGGTTGTAACTTGATCTGAAGTTACATGATCATCGTCATTAGCTTCCTCACTAATTGGTGTAGGAATCACAGGAACAGATTTCTGTGATGAACTACTTTCAATAAGGGAGCAGGTACAGTTACCTCATCAAGTTCTACTTTCCTCCCACTCACTTCTTTCGAGAGAAACTCCTTCTCTAGAAAGGATCCATTCTTAGCAACGAATATCTTGCCTTCGGATCTGTGATAGAAGGTGTACCCAACTGTCTCCTTTAGGCATCCTATAAAGACACATTTCTCCGATTCGGGTTTGAGCTTATCAGGATGAATTTTTTTCTTATAAGCATCGCAACACCAAACTTTAAGAAACGACAACTTTGGTTTCTTGCCAAACCACAGTTCATACGATGTCGTCTCAATGGATTTATATGATGCCCTATTTAACGTGAATGCAGCTGTCTCTAATGCATCATCCCAAAATGATAGTGGTACATCGGTTAGAGAAATCATAGATCGCACCATATCTAATAAAGTACAGTTATGATGTTCGGACACACCATTACACTGTGGTGTTCCAGGTGGCGTGAGTAGTGAAACTATTTCACATTGTTTTAACTGAAGGCCAAACTAGTAACTCAAATATTTTACCTCTTCGATCATATCGTAGGAACTTTTATTTTCTTGTTACGATGATTCTCCACTTCACTCTGTAATTCTTTGAACTTTTCAAATGTTTCAAACTAGTGTTTCATCAAGTAGATATACACATATCTGCTCAAATCATCTGTGAAGGTCAGAAAATAACGATACCCGCCGCAAGCCTCAACACTCATCGGATCGCGTACATCAGTATGTATTATTTCCAATAAGTTTCGAAGAACGGAGTCTTAGTCATCTTGCCCATAAGGCATGGTTCGCAAGCATCAAGAGATTCATAATCAAGTGATTCAAAAATCCCATCAGCATGGAGTTTCTTCATGCGCTTTACACCAATATGACCTAAACGGCAGTGCCACAAATAAGTTGCACTATCATTATTAACTTTGCATCTTTTGGCTTCAATATTATGAATATGTGTATCACTACGATCGAGATCCAACGAACCATTTTCATTGGGTGTATGACCATATAAGGTTTTATTCATATAAACAGAACAACAATTATTCTCTAACTTAAATGAATAACTGTAACATCCCAAAATTCTAAATTTTGGAATGTTAATATAATTAATTGAATTGTTTGTTTGTTTGCTTGAGTGAATTAAACTTGAGTGAAATTTGAACCTTTTCAAAAACTTTTGAATGAGAGGGAATAAAATGACTTTCCCTTCTCCGGTAAATTCAAATTCATCCTATTAAAATCAATGAGAGAAGATGACATGACTTCTTCAACTATAAAGAATTTGAACAGAGTTTTGCAATTTAATTCTTTCAAATATTTGCACTTGCTTCTCTATTTTTCTTCCCGAGAAATACCCGAAAAATAAATTCTTGCAAGCAAGAAAGAAGCGGAGGAAAATGACCCTCCAAATCAGGGCATTTTGAAAATATTTGAGCCAAGAAAAACCAAAGTTTTATTTAAAAATTATTTGCAAAAAGAAATAAAGCCTTTAGGGATTTTCTGAAAAACATTTTTTAGTTTTTATTTTGGCAGTGGAATAATGCTCATCATCTACATTTTATTTTTCTGATAATTTTAGTATATAAAAACTCTTTATTCCGAATTGATTTGATTTCCTTTTTATTGTTTTAGTTTCCTAATTTTAAAAATATGAATGGAATCGTTTTTATTAGGAAAAACCTGCTGGCCCATTAAGCACTTTCCTATTCTAGCCCAACAAGAGATCATCTCCTTCCTTTGTTTCCTCTCACTTTACAGAAGCTTTCCATATCCATGGAGACAGGAATCTCCACCTTCCCGATCTCCCTCGTCTTTCCATCCCAGCGCCTCCCGAGACCGCCTATACAGCCCCCTCCCTCTCCGCGTTCCATTTTTCCCATCATCACGCCCCCTCCCTACCCGTAGCCACCTCGCCACCGTCCTCCTTTTCCTGCCTAGAAACGCTCACCAGGAGCTCTCCCAGGAGCCCGACGCCAGGAGTGAGCAGCACCTGAGGGCGCCCAGCGCCACCTCCCCAAGCGCCGACCCCCACCCTCGCCGGTGACCTCGCCCCCTCGCCGGAGCAGCCCTCCACATCGCCGTCTCCTTCCTGCCATCTCTGCCTCACGTACAGGTAACTCCGTTCTCGTTTTTCAGATTTATTTCCGTAACAGATTTAGTTCCGTTCTTGTTTAGCTTATAACTTTTGATCTAGAAGTCCAATGATGCTGATTCTTTTTGCGTTAGATCACAATTTTCTTGTAGTTTCCAAAAATATATTATTTGTCTATGTTTGGATTTATAAAAATTGAGTTAGGTCAGATTTGAATTAAAGCTTGTTTTGCTTATTCCGGGAGTTTAAAAATAGATTTTTAATTAATTCTTTTTGCTCCTGGTCTCTAGGACCTTTGTTTATCCAGTAGTATTTAGTATTTTATTTTCAGGTTAATTTAAATTAGGTTTTTAGCAAAACAGTACTGTTTTAATATTAGTACTGTTTTAGCTTGTATTTATTGTTTTTATTATTTTTAAATTATTTCTTTTTGTCACTTTTGACAAAATTAGTTGTGTTTCTGTTAGACAACAGGAGAAAATTTATTTTACTTTAAAAAATTATTTTCCTTAGTTTTGTATGAAACCTTCTATAGGTCATAGTTAGAGTTTTATAAAAGCTTTTTATTTGTTTCTTTTTGCAAATAAAATTTTATGGAAAAAAATACTTTCTGTTAAATTAGTTATTTTACATTTTATTTTCTGTTAATTTATTAGTTTAGTATTTTAATTGTTGTTAAGTTTTTACTTGCGGCAAAACTATATTAGATGTTTGTAGCAAAGTCATAGATCTTCATTAGTAGTTTTTCTTTGTAGTTTTATTTGAAGTTTCTTTTGATTTGGTTTGAGTTTTATTATCGATTTTCCTTGCTGTTTTGATTGTTATTTCGAAGTGCTAAAATTGTTTGCTAGGATGTTTGCTTATGTGAATGCTATGTTTGACTATATAGATTTTCAACGGAGTGACGATTAGTTCTACCAAGTCATTTTCTGACAGCGTTGTTATCTTCATCAAGTATTACCAGGCAAGTTCACTTTGACCATTGCTTTCATACCTATGTTTTTATTGCATTTAGTGGCATCTTTGCAACCATCCCTCAGTAGTGTTATTGAATCCTTGTAGTTGAGTAGTATGCATGAGGTAGGAACCCATCACCCTGTTACCAAGCCCGGGACGATATTTTATTTTAATGCTACGCTATAGTAGACGGGGTTTGGTATGAGTGCACGAGAGTGGTGTGAAGAAGGAGGACTCTCGTCAATGACGACAACTCCATGATGGAATCTGCAAGGACTGCACCTTCAAGACCTCAAGACTTCAAGACTCGAGACAAGAATTCAATACACACTCTTTGGGTGAAGGGACGGTTGGCGGGCACCTGGAGAACCCAGTGGTTGGCTGGGATGCATGGAGAAGCGCCATGACATCTTGCGGAAAGCTTCACCCAGACTCAAAGAGGCGGAAGAATACTTCATGCCGGAAGCTTACATGCAACCGCAAGTCATTATGGGCTCTGGCTTGGTTGACCTTAGTGGTGACTCTGGTGGGGACGGTACTAGCGGATGTAGAACTACGGTAGGATGGGATGAGTACGGACGGTGGTCGAGGAACTCTTTGGAAGACCATGTTTGGTCATCTTGTTCTCAAACACTCTGAAGTGCGAGCGTAAAGAGGGATCGAATCTTGCGGGTAAAATGTACAAACCTCTGCAGAGGGTTTAAACCTAATCGATTAGCCGTGTCCCCGGTTACGGACAATTTGAGCATCTGGACTTGGATCTATCTCGGAACTCTCAACACCGGATTGATCACTTAATTGTGGGCAACTTATGATGATTTTGGGCTGTGAGACATCGGTTGGCGGAACCATGTCATGATAGAAAACTCCATAGTACAGACTTCATTTATTCCTTTGATGTAGGGAAAATAAAATCAGCTTTTACGCAAACAAAACTCGAATCTGAGCCACAAAGCCAAATTGCATATAGTATAGTTTTACCATCTGTTTAATCATGTTGTGATCTTGCCGGTACATTCAATGTCTTGACCTACGGCTACTGCAACGTATCATGTTGCAGATATTTCCTCGACGAGTAAGAGTTACGATACAGGTTACGGTCTACACTCAACCTGCCGATGGCGTTGATGGGACTCCACACCCGTTTGATTGTTTCCGCTGAGTATTATGAGGTATATATCATTTTACGTTATTTATACATGTGATTGTACTTTGATATATACATTGATGTACTATGTGTGCCAGCATACTGATCCAGGGATGGCACAGATACACAGAGGCTTGACCGTCTGAGGTCGGGTCGCTACAATAACTGTATTGCAATAAACATGATCAAGTCATACTCATGCTCAACGCAAACACCAATTAACACTTATTTAGGTTCAACACTAACCCCGAAAGTATAGGGAGTGTGCAATGAGGATCATATCAATCTTGGAACTACTTCCAACACACATCGTCACTTCACCCTTAACTAGTCTCTGTTCATTCTGCAACTCCCGTTTCGAGTTACTACTTTTAGCAACTGAACCAGAATCAAATACCGAGGGGTTGCTATAAACACTAGTAAAGTACACATCAATAACATGTATATCCAATATACCTTTGTTCACTTTGCCATCCTTCTTATCCGCCAAATACTTCAGGCAGTTCCGCTTCCAGTGACCAGTCCCTTTGCAATAGAAGCACTTAGTCTCAGGCTTAGGTCCAGACATGGGCTTCTTCACTTGAGCAGCAACTTGCTTGTCATTCTTCTTGAAGTTCCCCTTCTGCCCTTTGACCTTTTTCTTGAAAATAGTGGTCTTGTTAACCATCAACACTTGATGTTTTCTTGATTACTACCTTCGCCGAGCATCGTGAAGAGCTTGGGAATTGTTTTCGTCATCCCTTGCATATTATAGTTCATCACGAAGTTCTAGTAACTTGGTGATAGCGACTAGAGAACTTTGTCAATTACTATCTTATCTGGAAGATTAACTCCCACTTGATTCAAGCAATTGTAGTACCCAGATAATCTGAGCACATGCTCACTAGTTGAGCTATTCTCCTCCATCTTGTAGGCAAAGTACTATCAGAGGTCTCATACCTCCCGACACGGGCATGAGTATGAAATACCAATTTCAATTCTTGGAACATCTTATATGCTCCGTGGCGTTCAAAACATTTTTGAAGTCCCGGTTCTAAGCCGTAAAGCATGGTGCACTAAACTATCAAGTAGTCATCATACCGAGCTTTGCCAAACGTTCATAACGTCAGCATCTGCTCCTGCAATAGGCCCGTCACCTAGCAGTGCATCAAGGACATAATTCTTCTATGCAGCAATAAGGTTAATCCTCAGATCACGGACCAAGTCCGCATCATTGCTACTAACAATTTTCAACTTAATTTTCTCTAGGAATATATCAAAAATAAAACAGGCGAGCAATTGATCTACTACATAGATATGCTAATACTACTAGGACTAAGTTCATGATAAATTTAAGTTCAATTAATCATATTACTTAAGAACTCCCACTTAGATAGACATCCCTCTAATCTTCTAAGTGATCACGTGATCCATATCAACTAAACCATGTCCGATCATCACGTGAGATGGAGTAGTTTCAATGGTGAACATATCTATGTTGATCATATCTACTATATGATTCACGCTTGACCTTTCGGTCTCAGTGTTCCGAGGCCATATCTGTTATATGCTAGGCCCATCAAGTTTAACTTGAGTATTCCGCGTGTGCAACTGTTTTGCACCCGTTGTATTTGAACATAGAGCCTATCACACCCGATCATCACGTGGTGTCTCGGCCACGAAGAACTTTCATAGCAGCGCATACTCGGGGAGAACACTTATGCCTTGATAATTTAGTGAGAGATCATCTTATAAAGCTACCGCCGAACTAAGCAAAACAAGATGTATAAAAGATAAACATAACATGCAATCAAAATATGTGACATGATATGGCCATCATCATCTTGTGCCTTTGATCTCCATCTCCAAAGCATCGTCATGATCTCCATCGTCACCGGAATGACACCATGATCTCCATCATCTTGATCTATATCAATGTGTCGTCACATGGTCGTCTCGCCAACAATTGCTCTTGCAACTATTGCTATCGCATAGTGATAAAGTAAAGCAATTATTTGGCACTTGCATCTTATGCAATAGAGTGACAACAATAAGGATTTTGCCAGTTGCCGATAACTTCAACAAAACATCATCATCTCATACGAAAACTTATATCTCATCACGTCTTGACCATATCACATCACAACATGCCCTGCAAAAACAAGTTAGACTTCCTCTACTTTGTTGTTGCAAGTTTTACGTGGCTGCTACGGGCTTAGCAAGAACCGTTCTTACCTACGCATCAAAACCACAACGATAGTTTGTCAAGTTGGTGCTATTTTAACCTTCACAAGGACCGGGCGTAGCCACACTCGGTTCAACTAAAGTTCGAGAAACTGACACCCGCCAGCCACCTATGTGCAAAGCACGTCGGTAGAACCAGTCTCGCGTAAGCGTCTGGCGTAATGTCGGTCAGGCCGCTTCATCCAACAATACCGCCCGAACAAAAGTATGACATGCTGGTAAGCAGTATGACTTATATCGCCCACAACTCACTTGTGTTCTACTCGTGCATATGACATCTACGCATAAAACCAGGCTCGGATGCCACTGTTGGGGAACGTAGTAATTTAAAAAAAATTCATACGCACACGCAAGATCATGGTGATGCATAGCAATGAGAGGGCAGAGTGTTGTCCACGTACCCTCGTAGACCGATAGCGGAAGCATTAGCACAATGTGGTTGATGTAGTCGTACGTCTTTACGATCCGACCAATCAAGTACCGAACGCACGACACCTCCGAGTTCAGCACACGTTCAACTCGATGACGTCCCTCGAACTCCGATCCAGCCGAGCTTTGAGGGAGAGTTTCGTCAGCATGACGTTGTGGTGACGATGATGATGTTCTATCGACGCAGGGCTTCGCCTAAGCACCACTATGATATTATCGGGGTGGATTATGGTGGAGGGGGCACCGCACACGGCTAAGAGATCAAGAGATCAATTGTTGTGTCTTTGGGGTGCCCCCCTGCCCCCGTATATAAAGGAGCAAGGGGGGAGGTGGCCGGCCTAGGAGGTGGGCGCGCCAAGGGGGGAGTCCTACTCCCACCGGGAGTAGGACTCCTCCTTTCCTTGTTGGAGTAGGAGGGAGGAAAGAGGAGGAGAGGGAGAAGGAAAAGGGGGCTGCACCCCTTGTCCAATTCGGATCAGAGGGGGGCGCAGGCCTCCTTCCTTTTGGCTTCTCTCCTCTACTCACCGCGAATTCACGTAACTCTCCGGTACTCCGAAAAATACCCGAATCACACGGAACCTTTCCGAAGTCCGAATATAGTCGTCCAATATATTGATCTTTACGTCTCGACCATTTCAATACTCCTCGTCATGTCCGCGAACTCATCCGGGACTCCAAACTCATTCGGTACATCAAAACTCATAAACTCATAATATAACCGTTATCGAACTTTAATCTTGCGGACCCTACGTGTTGGGGATATTATTACTGGGTGTAAACTGGTCAGGACAGGCCGGGTTAACTTCGCCAGTAGTTGAGTATGTTAAAGCCCATATAGGCAGATGAGGGCTCAAATCCCATAGTCGGTTTGAGGCCTGTAGCCGTGAACCGGCGTCGGTATGTAACTTGTATTGTAAGTTAGGAATAGTGGAGACCGAGTCGGATACATCTATGAACCGGCTCGGGACTCTGTAAACCGACGGGCGCCACCCATGTATATAAGGGGACGACCCGGTGGCGGTACAGGGACAACAGACAACAACTCGAGACTTAGGCGAAGCTTGTTTGCTCCCTAGTCATCGAAACCCCATCAATTCCATCACAACTAGACGTAGGCTTTTACCTTCACCGAAGGGGCCGAACTAGTATAAACTCTCTTGCGTCCCTGTGTCCGCTTTAACCTCTTCAAGCTAACCTGTAGCGATGGCTCCACGACTAAGTCCTTTCATGAGGACATCTGCCGTGACAAAACCACGACAGTTGGCGCCCACCGTGGGGCTATCGCACGATGGTTTCAAGTTCTTGGAGGAAACTTGAAGGACTCAAGGGCTACTGTTGTGGGCGGATGACCAAGAGTCGTCGCGGCAAGCTCTACATCGACGATGCAGGGTGGGGCCCCGAGGCTGGCTCGATTGAGTACGGGTACCGGGTCCCCTTTGGTGGCATACACGTCTTCATCAGCAAGGTCGGTGAACCGGGCCCTGAGCCGGACATCTGCACCGACCTCATCGAAATGGCTCAGGGTACGCGATCTACCCAGGTTAAACCAGCCATGAAGCGTGCCTTCGGGGAGTCATCCACGGAGGAGAATATGAGGATGGATCGGAATCTGGTACCGAGACCGTCGTTTATTCCGGCGACGAGTCCTCAACCGGAGAAACCGAATCGTTATCAGTTACAAGACGGTCGGATTGGGGGCTGTTCCGATGACGACAGTATTCCGGACCCCTCTGATCTGCCCAACCGGGTTGGAATATTCATGGCCGGTACATAGGCGGCGATCCATTCTTCGACCACAGAAGCAATTATCTCTGGGTCAGCAGCGGTGACGGCTGCCGGGGCAGGAGGCCCTGTGCACCCGCCGGCTGAAGTTTTATCTGATCTGTTTGATGCATTGGCTGCGCTTATGGCAGAGGCTAACCCGGCGGATCAGGACGCCCACAACGCAGAAGTTGCAAAAGTGAGGGAATAGATCACTCAGGCCAAGGCCGACCTAGTAGCCGAGAATGCCAGGATGGTCGCAGAGCGGGCCACTTTGGATGCGCAGGCCTATAGGCTTATGCTGGATCAGACCGCGTCGCATGAGGTCTTGAAGAGGAAGCACCGATCTCACTTGCCTCCGGTTTTCGAAGCCAAAAATCTCTTTAACACACTAGGAGCAGGAACTAGTAACCCGCCGGTGATAAACCGGGCGGAAGCACCTGGGACGGGCGCGATTCAGCCTACTTTGATGGATCCGCCTCGGCAACAATGTCGTGCCTCAGCCTGTCCCGACACCTCTGGGTCATTATTCCAATCCAATGGACAATCTTGTCGCCGCCGCTTCACGACTGGAGGCCATCCCGATTGAAGGTGATTCTCCGTAGGCGGTGGAGATGCGCTGGGTTAAGGAGCCTTGATTCAACAGGAAGCATATTCATACAGCCGTGACTGAATTCACTCCAGCCCCCATCCAAGCTGGAGCTACATCAGGCGTATGGATGAACCAGCCGTATCAAGTAATGCACGGAACCATGAAGCGCCCCGTGGCAATAACCCGGCATGTGGTATTGGTGATGCTCAGGAAGTAGTGGACCGGGCCCGGGCGCGCAGGGAGGCCGAGTTAGCGGCCCAGTACGAGGCTCGTCAGCTTACGCCGGTTCGTCCAACCACCTCGGTCGAACCAGGGGTTACTTCTAGTTCTTTGGGGGTGCCCTGCCTTGTCCCCGCTTTACGCAATGTGCGCCTGCCCAAGGATTTCAAGGGCCCGCGCAAGGTGCCAAATTACACTACCGATTTATCTCCAGAAACATGGGTGGAGATCTATGAGATGGCCATGGACATGCTTGATGTGGATGATGCGGCGTGTGCGTATTTCACCATGATGCTTGAAGGACGGCCCGTGCTTGGTTAAAAAGTTTACCGCCAACTCTATCAGTTCATGGGCCCGATTCTTGAGCCGGTTTATCCGAATTTCAAAGATACATGTAAGCAGCCCATGTCGATAGTGGACTTAGCGGCCTGTGTCCGGGGAGGAAGGAGAGTCAACAACCCGTTGGAGTGCGCCGAGTCTCGGAAATTTTGCATTCATCGCACCGTATCAATGCCGATACATGGTGATAACTTTGGAAGGCAACTGCCGGTTTAAGCCTCTGAAGTTGAAATTGGGACGGATGAAGCGCCATTGCAATGATATGGGGACCCTCATGGCTGCGTTGGTGAAGTATGCTGATTCTGATAGTACCAAGGATCCTGAGTCTGATGATGACAAGACAGGGAAGGGAAAGCAACTCCAAAGGGCAGCAACACAACACGGCAGGTCATGGAAATTGAGGCAAGCATAAAGCGGATAGCAGCATGGACTTTGTGGCTAATACCAGCGCACAGGACAGGGGCCAGCGACCAAAGCGTAGACCGCCGAATCGCAGCGGAGTGCCAAATCCCAACCCGGACCGCCTGACCTATCTGTTGAACCAGCCATGTCCAAAGCACGGGACGAAGGAGATGCCAGCCAACCACCTTTGGAAGGATTGCTACATTATGCAGGAGTTCAAGTATTCTAATGCTTTCCGATATGATCACGGATCAGGTGGTGGCTCA
Source organism: Aegilops bicornis (assembly GCA_021605145.1). Taxonomy (NCBI): domain Eukaryota; kingdom Viridiplantae; phylum Streptophyta; class Magnoliopsida; order Poales; family Poaceae; genus Aegilops; species Aegilops bicornis. The sequence continues at coordinate 562,547,330 of CM038669.1, read as the reverse complement.
GGATCCGAATCCCATGGGTCGGGTTACGGTGGAGGAAATTCCGGTTCAGGCTTCAATAGTAATCAGGGCGGACATAACAATCAAAGTAATCGGCATAGCCAGGTTGGTTACAACCACCAGCAGCAACAGTCGGGTTATCAGAGCAATCCGAAGTAGTTGAATAGCGGGCAATATCATGTCTTCACCACTAGCTTGGACAAGCGAGACTGGAAGCTTCACAAGCGAGCGGTGAATTCTGTTGAACCGGCCGTACCTCGTTATTTACGCTGGTCTGAACAACCAATCGTGTGGAGCAAAGAGGATCACCCTCCCGGGATAGACAATCCGGGTCAGCTTGCGTTGGTGGTGGCACCTCAAGTGGGAGTTTATAAATTCACCAAGGTGCTCATGTATGGAGGGAGCAGCATTAATATCCTATACTATGAGACCTTCCGCCGTATGGGGCTAACAGACAAAAATCTTAAACCGTCCAATACGGTATTCCATGGTGTGGTACCTGGTAAGTCAGCATATCCTGTTGGCAAGATAGCTCTGGAAGTGGCCTTTGGAGACGTTCATGATTCCAGGTCAGAGACAATGACTTTTGAGGTGGTGAAGATCCGGAGCCCATATCACGCTCTATTTGGGCGACCAGCTTATGCCAAATTTATGGCATGACCTTGTTATGTTTATTTGCAGCTCAAGATGCCGGGTCACAAGGGAACAATAACTGTTCATGGGAGTCGCAAGGTTGCTTTGGAGTGAGAAGAAGGTGATGCGGCCTATGCAGAGTCGGTTTTTGCCACGGAGGAGTTGAAATACTACAAGGATAATGTTGATCCGGCGGACATGACTCCATTGAAGAAGCCAACTACAGAGCATGATCCGGCTCTAAAGTTCAAATCGGCAGCTGAGACTAAGCTTGTTGACTTCGTACCCGGCGATTCGTCCAAGCAGTTCATTATCAGCACCAATTTGGATCCGAAATAGGAAAGCGCGCTCATCGAGTTCATCCGTGAGAATCGGGAAATTTTTGCATGGAAGCCTTCTGACATGCCAGGTGTACCGAGGGAACTCGCTGAGCACACTCTTAATGTCGATCCTAAGTACAAACCGGTGAAACAGTTTGTCAGCCGGTTTAACGAAGAAAGGCGCAAAGCTATTGGAGAGGAGGTGGCCAGGCTCTTAGCGGCTGGCTTTATTGTTGAAGTTTTCCATCCTGAATAGCTGGCTAATCCGGTGCTGGTCCTTAAGAAAAACGGCACCTGGCACATGTGTGTGGATTACATGAACTTAACAAGGCTTGTCCAAGAGATCCTTTTGCCCTCCCCCGCATCGATCAGATTATTGATGCTACTGCGGGTTGTGAGCGTTTGAGTTTTCTGGATGCATATTCTGGTTACCATCAGATCAAGATGGCAGTTAAGGACCAGGAGAAGACGGCGTTCATAACTCCCTATGGAGCCTTTTGCTATGAATCTATGTCCTTTGGGCTCAAGAGTGCCCAGGCAACTTATCAACGGTGTGTACAGAATTGCCTTCATAAGCAAATCGGCCGTAATGTACATGCCTATGTGGATGATATTATGGTTAAGTCAAGGGAGAAGGAGACTCTGGTTGACGATTTGAAGGAAACCTTTGATAACCTACGGACATACAAGATGATGCTCAACCCGGCCAAGTGTGTTTTTGGTGTACCGGAGCAAGTTATTGGGTTTTTTGGTATCCAACAGGGGAATTGAGGCTAATACGGAGAAAATCACAGCTATCACCTCCCTGGCTAAACCGAAGTGTATCAATGACGTTCAACGCCTGGCAGGCCGGATTGCCGCGTTGAGCCGGTTTATCAGCCGCCTTGGTGAGAAGGCGATCCCTTTGTATCAGATGCTGAAGAAAACAGATCAATTCATCTGGAGTTCAGCTACTGATAAAGCGTTTGAGGATTTAAAGCGGCAGCTAGCCAATCCGCCTATTCTTGCTGCTCCGATTGACAAGGAAACATTGCTGTTGTATGTGGCAGCTAATGCTCGTGCAGTCAGTGTAGCTATTGTGGTGGAGTGCAAAGAGGCGGGCAAGGAATATCCGGTTCAGCGTCCGGTTTACTATATCAGCGAGGTGCTTATTGAGTCCAAGCAAAGGTACCCGCATTGGCAGAAGCTGGTGTATGGATTTTTCATGGCAAGCCGGAAGCTTGAGCAATACTTCCAGGGACATCCCATCACAGTAGTCAGCTCTGCTCCTTTGGGAGATATAATTCAGAACAGGGAGGCAACTGGCCGGATTGCCAAGTGGGCTATAGGGCTTGGGCCGCACAGACTGAAATACGTGCCTCGAACGGCGGTGAAATCTCAAGCACTTGTAGATTTCATCAATGATTGGACCGAACTACAAGCACCTGAAGAAAAGCCGGATCACACGTATTGGACTATTCATTTTGATGGGTCCCGGCAATTGGAGGGCTCGGGGGCTGGAGTCGTATTAACTTCCCCACGAGGTGATAAGTTTTGTTACGTTCTCTGCTTAATGTTCCCTTGTACTAACAATGCAGATGAGTACAAAGCTTTGCTCCATGGTCTCCGGATGGCTAAGGAGATGAATCTCAGCCGAGTTAAGTGCTTCGGTGACTCGGACCTGGTGGCCCAACAAGTGTCTGGCACTTGGGATTCCAAGGATCCGCTCATGGCAGCATATCGTCGTGAGGTGGATATGGTTGCAGGTCACTTTAAAGGATATCAGGTGGATCACGTGGACAGACGGAAGAACGGCGGCGGACGCTTTAAGCGGTTGGGCTCTCAACGTAAACCGTCCCGCCTAATGTCTTCTTGGATGTTACGCATAATCCGTCATCAAGCTCCACAGTGAAGAGGATTTGGCTATTCCTGATCCGGAGGCTCAATTGGTGACGGCTCTTCATGTCATTCCGGATTGGATGATTCCTTATCTTGCGTACATGAACCGGGGCGAGTTACCAGAAGATGAGACTCTGGCCAAGCAGATAATCCGGCGATCCAAGTCCATGACTATTGTCAATAGCGAGTTGCATCATTGCAGTGTGTCAGGGGCATTTCAACATTGTGTGTCTCCTGAGGAAGGCTGTGAAATCTTGCGTGAAGTCCACGAAGGGGATTGTGGTCACCACGCCGGTTCAAAGTCTTTGGTGGCTAAAGCGTTTTGTCACGGCTTCTATTGGTTGACTGCTCATGCTGATGCGGAGGACCTGGTTAGGCGATGTGATGGTTGTCAGAAGTTCTCAAGACGCGCTCATGTACCGGCTCAAGAATTGAGGATGATTCCAATTACTTGTCCGTTTGCGACTTGGGGGCTGGATATGGTTGGGCCTTTCAAAAGGTCCAAGGACAAGAAGACCCACCTTTTGGCGGCGGTTGACAAGTTTACAAAGTGGGTGGAGGCGGAGCCCGTTAGTAAGTGTGATGCAGCCACGGCGGTTCAATTCATCAAAAGGTGATTTTCCGGTTTGACTTTCCACACAGCATCATTACTGATAATGGTACCAACCTGTCCAAGGGTGCTATGAAAGAGTTCTGTGAACGTGAGCACATCCGTCTTGATGTTTCATCAGTGGCCCACCCGCAGTCCAATGGCCAAGCAGAGAGGGCTAACCAAGAGATCTTACGAGGCATCAAACCCCGGCTTGTGGTTCCTTTGCAGCGGACACCGGGTTGTTGGGTTGAGGAGTTACCATCTGTATTATGGAGCATCAATACTACACCCAACAGATCAACATGATACACACCGTTCCTCATGGTCTACGGAGCGGAGGCGGTTCTCCCCAGTGACATCCGTCATGATTCACCCCGTGTAGCAGATTATGTTGAAGCGGACAACGAGGTAGCACGGCAAGATGCTTTGGACCTGTTGGATGAGGAGCGTGACATCGCAGATGCCCATTCGGCGATTTACCAGCAGGATCTTCGTCACTATCACAGTCGCCGAGTTAGAACCAGAACCTTTCAAGAAGGAGATTTGGTGCTTCGGCTCATCCAAGACCAGAATGATATGCACAAGGTATCCCCACCTTGGGAGGGACCTTTCGTGGTCATCAAGAATCTGCACAACGGGTCATACTATCTGGTCGATATTCGAGAGCATAAAGACTCACGTACATCAGAGGAGGAGACCAACAGGCCGTGGAACATAGCTCATCTTCGACCTTACTATACTTGAGCTAAAGCGGGGTCTCTGTTATATGTTATGATCAATACAATAAACCGGATCCTTAGCTAAAGCGGGGTCTCTGTTATTTTTACATCATACGTGGTTACACGAAGTTTTTGTCTTAAAGCTGCCTCCGGTTTACCCCTTGAGTTAGCTTTTTCAAAAAGCTTTATATCATATCACTTGGGGGCTTGGTCACGTCCGAACCAATGCAACACCATTTGATAGGCGAAAGCCACATAATCAATTGGGGACTTGGTCATGTCTGAACCAGTCACGCCTCTTGATCGGCCTAAGGCCACAGAATCACTTGGGGGCTTTGGTCGAACCCGAACCATCGCTACACCTCTTGATCGGCGTAATGCCACTACATAATTTGGGGACCTGGCTGACTTGAACCATAGCTATGCCTATTGGGGGCTTGGTCGCGTCCGACCATGGTAATGCCACTTGATCGGCTCAACAGCCTCTTTTTGCAAATGATTTTATCTGTCTTTGCTTGCATTTTGTCTCTCTTTCGATGCATATTTTGTTGTGTTTTTATACCGACGATTATTAAACCGGTTCGACTGTCAGTTGACGGAACACGATCCACTTTTAATCCGGAGACTCTTTGCCCGGTTTGGTTTTTTGTTAACATTCTATTATGAAGTAACACCTGTGTTAATCGTAAACCGGAACGGTTTACCTGGTAAACCGACCTTATATACACAGGAGTTGTTTTCTCCTCCGGCAGAGTGGGTTTCTATAAATTCCGCTTCAAGATTGGCACAACCAACTTCATGCCCTACGATGGCAGGTATCATATATTTCCATATTTGATCATATCTTTAAATCTATGATATTATCTTTGATTTCATATATCTAAGATATTATGAAGTCTTTGCTAAGGATTGACATGAACCTATTCAAATCAATCTGGGGCCTAATGTTGGCGATATTATTACTGGGTGTAAACCGGCCAGGACAGGCCGGGTTAACTTCGTCCGTAGTTGAGTATGTTAAAGCCCATATTGGAAGATGAGGGCTCAAAGCCCATAGTCGGTTCGAGGCCTGTAGCCGTGAACCGGCGTCGGTATGTAACTTGTATTGTAAGTTAGGAATAGTGGAGACCGAGCCGGATACATCTATGAACCGGCTCGGGACTCTGTAAACCGACAGGCGCAACCCATGTATATAAGGGGACGACCCGACGGCGGTTCAGGGACAACAGAAAACAACTCGAGACTTAGGCGAAGCTTGTTTGCTCCCTAGTCATCGAAACCCCATCAATTCCATCACAACCAGACGTAGGCTTTTACCTTCACCGAAGGGGCCGAACTAGTACTCCCTTGCATCCCTGTGTCCGCTTTAACCTCTTCAAGCTAATCCGTAGCAATGGCTCCACGACTAAGTCCTTTCATGAGGACATCTGCCGTGACAAAACCGTGACACTATGGGTTCAAGAACTATGTAGACATGACCGAGACACATCTCCGGTAAATAACCAATAGCGGAACCTGGATGCTCATATTGGCTCCCACATATTCTATGAAGATCTTTATCTGTCAAACCGCATAACAACATACGTTGTTCCCTTTGTCATTGGTATGTTACTTTCCCGAGATTTGATCGTCGGTATCTCAATACCTAGTTCAATCTCGTTACCGGCATGTCTCTTTACTCGTTCCATAATACATCATCCCACAACTAACTCATTAGTTGCAATGCTTGCATGGCTTAAGTGATGTGCATTACCGAGTGGGCCCAGAGATACCTCTCCGACAATCGGAGTGACAAATCCTAATCTCGAAATACGCCAACCCAACAAGTACCTTCGGAGACACATGTAGAGCACCTTTATAATCACCCAGTTATGTTGTGACGTTTGGTAGCACACAAAGTGTTCCTCCGGTAAACGGGAGTTGCATAATCTCATAGTCATAGGAACATGTATAAGTCATGAAGAAAGCAATAGCAACATACTAAACAATCAAGTGTTAAGCTAACAGAATGGGTCAAGTCAATCACATCATTCTCCTAATGATGTGATCCCATTAATCAAAGGACAACTCATGTCAATGTCTAGGAAACATAACCATCTTCGATTAACGAGCTAGTCAAGTAGAGGCATATCACGCCCAATATGCGATACTATCCTAAAGAGACTCGAAGGGTAGAACCGCATATTGATACGCTTTTGCAAGGTGGATATCATTACATCAACATTACATAATAGATGGGGATACATACAAAAGGCATACAATGCCACACGAATACAACATCATCTTACATAAGAGCACCATCCGACTACGGATGAAACACAAACAAAAACTCAAACGACAACCACCCTGCTAGCCCAGGCTGCCGACCTGGAACCTCTCCCCTGATCGAAGAAGAAGCAGAAGGAGAACTACAAAACAAGCAAACATCGCTCTCGCGTCATGATCATCGCATAACCTGTACCTGCAACTATTGTTGTAGTAATCTGTGAGCCACGAGGACTCAGCAATCCCATTACCATGGGTATCAAGACTAGCAAAGCTTAATGGGAAAGGAAGGGGTAAAGTGGTGAGGTTGCAGCAGCGACTAAGCATGATATGGTGGCTAACATACGCAAGTGAGAGCGAGAACAGAAGCAAACGGAACGGTCGTGAAGCTAGCAATGATCAAGAAGTGATCCTGAACTCCTACTTACGTCAAACATAACCCAAGACCCGTGTTCTCCTCTATATCAACCCCGAAAAGAGACACTCACGGTTACGTACACGGTTGGTGTATTTTACAAAGAGTTTACTTCAAGTTTACTACAACCGGATATTAACAAATTCCCATCTGCCACATAACCGCGGGCACGGCTCTCGAAAGTTTATACCCTGCAGGGGTGTCCCAACTTAGCCCATGATAAGCTCTCGCGATCAATGAAGGATATTCCTTCTCCTGGGAAGACCCAATCAGTCTCGGAATCCCGGTTACAAGACATTTCGACAATGGTAAAACAAGACCAGCAAAGCCACCCGGATGTGCCGACAAATCCCGATAGGAGCTGCACATATCTCGTTCTCATGGCACATCGGATGAGCAAGACGTCGGGTTGGCATAGACCCTGATTGCCCAGGGGACGCCGGACATCGCTCGGTTTGGACCAGCACTCAGAGGAGCACTGGCCCGGGGGGGCTAAAATAAAGATGACCCTCGGGCTCCGGAAAACCAAGGGAAAAAAAGGGCATAGGTGAGGCAAATGGTAAAACCAATGTTGGGCCTTGCTAGAAGAGTTTTATTCAAAGCGAACTATCAAGGGGGTCCCATAAATCACCCAACCACGTTAGGGACGCAAAATCCGGGAACATAATACCGACATGACGGAAACTAGGGCGGCAAGAGTGGACAAAACACCAGGCATAAGGCCGAGCCTTCCACCCATTACCAAGTATATAGATGCATTAATAATATAAGAGGTATTGTGATATCCCAACATAAACATAATCCAACATGGAGCAATCTTCATCTTCACTTGCAACTAGCAACGCTATAAGAGGGGCTGAGCAAAAGCGGTAACATAGCCAAACAACGGTTTGCTAGGAAGGGTGACCAAGGTTAGAGGTTCATGGCAATTTGGGAGGCTTGATACGCAAGTGGTAGGTAACGCAGGATAGCGATAGAACGAAGAAACTAGCATAGCAATGATAGTAATGAGATCGAAGGTGATGGTCATCTTTCCTGAAATCCCACTAGGAAGAAGAACGAGTCCATGAAGAAGACAAGCGGACATGGTCGAACGAATCCTCACAACTCCGGAACGAAACCGAATCTAACGAGAGAAGCGACCCGGAAAGAAGCAAACAACATGGTAAACGCACAAGCATAATCATGGCATGATGCACAATCAAGTATGAAGCATGTCCGGTTTAATGAGGCATGGCATGGCAAAGTGCAACAAACAATACTACAAGTTAAGTGGAGCTCAATATGCCACGAGTTGCATATTGAAAAAACACCACATATACATATTTATTTTAATCTTGTTTAAGCTACCAAACAATATTAAATGTTGCTAAACATGGCAAGAGGTGAAGCATAATTAAACTACCTATCTAGGCAAGTTTAAATGAGGACGGAACAACAAACAACAATTCTGGAAAATCCCCATATGCATATTTTAGATTTGGTAGTGTTCTGCCCTAAACCATATTTTATTGTTGTTAAGCAGTAAAACAAAGTGCACCAAGTTAATCTATGCATTTTCCACCCCATTTACATATAAAGTTTATTTAAAACCGAGCTACGGTTATTTAGTTATGAAATAAATCATTTTAGCATGGAATTTAAGCAAATTTAAACAAACAACATTTTAAACATTTTAAACATGGATGAAAATAGCATATAATTAATCTGCACAAAATTCTAAGCATTTTACATGTTTAAATAATTTTAATCCGATGCACGGTTAATGAGTTATTATATGCATGACGCTATGAGATGAGATGCATGACATGAACACAATGCAAAACAAAAGACAAAACTCAACCACGGAGGAAATAACATATTGCATCTCCTGAAAAGGCAAGAGTTGGAGTTTATAATACGGAAAGTTGTATCCGGGGCGTTACAACACTCCACCACTACGAGAGGATCTCGTCCCGAGATCTAGGATGGCACCGGACAGAAACGGAAGATGAAGATCCTTGAGAGGTTGAAAGGTTGAAAGAAAGAACACAACAGAAATGAACGCAATTGAGAGCACTGCGGTAGAAAATAGAAACTAGGAACACCATATGAACCTTGGAGGTTGCAAAGCTATGCATGACGAGTACAATGGACAAGAAGGAATCGGAACCACTCTGGTTGAAACGAGATAAACAAGGAATAAGGAAGAACAAATTCGGATAGCACTCCGGTTGAAAAGAGATGCAAGACTTGACAAAATGGGAAGAACTTGAAAAGAGGACACGACACTCCGGTTAAATGGATAAGCAAGAAAAAGAACATGATCTTTACAAAACGAGGTGCTGCGTGAAAAGAGCAACATCACCATGCCTCCGGAAGAAAGAATAGAAGATAGATCATTGGAATAATAGAATGGAGAAGAAAATGCCAACTTCTGCCAAAAATGAACTTGGAAAGCACCCTTGCAAAGAAGAATTTAACGGAGTTGTTGCAAAGTCAACAACGAAAATCACAAGCTTGTTGTGGGCTTATGGCAAACATCTCAAAATGATGAGGTGACAACCGGCCACCGATGGAAACAGTTAATTGGATTGAGATCAGCAAGGAGATGAAAACTCCTTTTAATGAGAGAATAGGAGGAAACTTGGATTATCGATAGGCACCACAATTAGCAGCATTCCTTAGGGAAGGCTTTAGGTGTAACCTAAACCAAGATATCTCCAAGGAAGAAAGTGATGGGTTTAAAATATGTCATTCTTGAAAACTTGTGAATCATGAAACACGAAGGGAATTGTCAAGAATGGCATAACACCACCTCAAAAGATAAGGTAGGAAGAATTGCACTTCGGAATGCAAGATGAGGAATGCTTGAACTCCTCAAAACAAAACATGTGTTGAGCACCATGTTTCTTTTGAAGTATGGCTTGACGGACCATAACTTCGAGAGAAATCTTGAAGAACAATTGAAGAATGAAAAGAATCATTGACTAACCATCATGTAGAGCCTCCATGAAGAACTCCGGTAATAAAAGGATGATAAAAAGAAAGAGAAGTTGAAGACACAAGGTGAAGCCTTGCAATAATTTAGGTGGAGCTTTGTGATGAGATAATGCGGAAAACTTGGAACTCCAGAAAAGAAAAGATGGAGCATCTCGAACCAAGAAATGTGACATGATGACAATGATGGAAAGAAGAAACTAGATCACTTGGATGAAACAATAATAAGAATTACGTTATGCGTATCCTTCACCAATTTAATTGATGATAAGCAACGGATTTGGCACACTACTTATTCTTTTACAAGGATTGAAGAGAGATATTGCGCCAACTTGAAGAAGTCTTCGACGAATCACCGAGAGGATTGGAAAGGACGAATGAAATGATACGGTAATAAAGGAAGAGGAATCTTGAACGAACCAACGTAAAAATTGAAAATGAAAGTAGAAAAGGCACAATTCACCGGGAAGAATTGGAAAACGAATGAAGATACTTGAGGGGACTTAGATACAAGAGAATGAGGAGATCATGAACTGATTAGAGGATATTTGAACGATTCACCGGTAAGATTTGGAGAATGAGATTTGAAAGCTGAGAATGAATAATACTGAGATGATAAGCTCTGGAGAATCAAAATGAAAAGACTCCTGAATTGCTCTGGATGGGTGAAAAGAATTCTCGCAATCGAAAACAATTATGAGAGGATGGCATCAAGCTAGAACCATGAATCTTCAAGAGAATGGACAAGATTTAAGGGAAACTCTTCTTCGGTCTTCAAAATACGAGAATGACGACGAGAAACCACCATGAATTGTTGAGATACTCCGGGATGAAAATTAGAAAGGTTGAAGCAACGATGAACATAATTTGGAAGATCTTGGACAAAGGTATCTGATCGATGAAATTCATTCTTATGTCCTCGAAAAGAATTTGGGAATAGCTTCGGGAAAATTAGAAGAGTCAGGTAGGATCCTGGGAAAAGACCTATGGGTTAGGGCCCACTCAAGAGATACACCGTTGAATGATTAAAAGAAAGATTGCGCCAGTTGAATTAAATGGCTCAAAAGAGATAACAACCTCGAGATAGCTTGAACAGATTGGGAATGGAAATGTGAATCTTCTAAGATATCTTCAGAACTCCAGATAACATGAATAGTAAGAGGTGGGTGATTAAGAGGTGCACCGACACAAGAAAAAACATTTGAAATGAGGAAAAGATATGATCAACAAAGCTTGAATTTAATCCACCGGAGAAGAAAAAGAACGAATAACGATGAAGTTAAGGCTTCGTTAGTATCTTCACGAGAATCACCGGATAAGAACATTGTGGAAAAGAATGGAGAGACTTCCCATCTATAAGATGGATACTTGATTAAGAAATCTGAGTCCTTGAACATTGAGGGGGGGGAGGCGGAAAACAAAAGGCAACTTGGGTCGTATGAAACGAACACCGTTGAGGAAAAGCTTAGAATTGATCTAGCGAATAGTGGAATGATCGGATTTACTTAGAGAGAAGCACACCGGTTGGAAAGGATTGAGAAGACAACCTTGATGAACAAGAAGGATTAGTATTCACATAGAAATATGAGAACTGCGTTTAGGGAAGGTATGGAATCACCAGTTGGCATTGAAGCAACTCGAATACCACAAAAAAATTAAAACAAAACAAAGGATTTGTCTTGCAGAATAAGCCGGAACAAATACATATGATAGAGATTTACCCAATCCCATATCATGCATCTGTCGGAAAGATATTCTAGGAGCTACTTGAATTCCCACCTATAAACTCCCGAAACTTTCTGGTTATGCAATCTGGTGTTGGGAATACAGGGGACACAAAATATATAACCCAAACTAACAATACCTAGGTCCAGCTGTATCCATCCTTCAACACATAACCAAGAAAACTCCGGAAATCGTGTACCTCAACCTTCGAAAAGCATCCGTTATACGAGTTATGGCAATACTCCCGAACTCCCCGGTACTGGGTGGCGTCGAGGTTATCTCACCAACAACTGCATAAAAGAGATTTTCAAAGTCGGCAAAACTCAGGTATTCCAGAACTGCAACGATAAAATTGTGACGACAACACCTCGGAGCTCAACTCCCCGGGACACTGCCACAACCCCTAAATGTCAGGAGGCACCAAGAACAATGTTCTCGTCACAAGACTATCGGAACGATCCCAAGATACCCGCGTGATCCTAAATTTTTTTTGTGAAATTGAGGAGAGGAAAGACAAAACATCTACGTCGAGAGTCCTCAACAGAGCGACGAAGGGGCTGAGGAGTAAAAAGAATCCTACTCTCCGATATATATAGTCCTAAGACTCAAAATAGTTTTCTTCTAGACTCAACAACGGCCAACAATCAAGGGGGCTCCTATGGTCGGTCGAGGCTCTGATACCAACTTATCACGCCCAATATGCGATAGTATCCTAAAGAGACTCGAAGGTCCCACCATGGGTAGAACCGCATATTGATACGCTTTTGGAAGGTGGATATCATTACATCAACATTACATAATAGATGGGGATACATACAAAAGGCATACAATGCCACACGAATAAAACATCATCTTACATAATAGCACCATCTGACTACGGATGAAACACAAACAAAAAGTCAAACGACATCCACCCTGCTAGCCCAGGCTGCCGACCTGGAACCTATCCCCTGATCGAAGAAGAAGAAGAAGGAGAACTCCAAAACAAGCAAACATCGCTCTCGCGTCATGATCATCGCATAACCTGTACACCGCAACTGTTGTTGTAGTAATCATGAAGCCACGAGGACTCAACAATCCCATTACCATGGGTATCAAGACTAGCAAAGCTTAATGGGAAAGGAAGGGGTAAAGTGGTGAGGTTGCAGCAGTGACTAAGCATGATATGGTGGCTAACATACGCAAGTGAGAGCGAGAAGAGAAGAAAATGGAACGGTCGTGAAGCTAGCAATGATCAAGAAAGTGATCCTGAACTCCTACTTACGTCAAACATAACCCAAGAACCGTGTTCTCCTCTCTATCAACCCCGAAAAGAGACACTCACGGTTACGCACACGGTTGGTGTATTTTACAAAGAGTTTACTTCAAGTTTACTACAACCGGATATTAACAAATTCCCATCTGCCACATAACCGCGGGCACGGCTCTCGAAAGTTTATACCCTGCAGGGGTGTCCCAACTTAGCCCATGATAAGCTCTCGCGATCAACGAAAGATATTCCTTCTCCCGGGAAGACCCGATCAGTCTCGGAATCCCGGTTACAAGACATTTCGACAATGGTAAAACAAGACCAGCAAAGCCGCCTGGATGTGCCGACAAATCCCGATAGGAGCTGCACATATCTCGTTCTCAGGGCACACCGGATGAGCAAGATGTCGGGTTGGCATAGACCCTGATTGCCCAGGGGGCGCCGGACATCGCTCGGTTTGGACCAGCACTCAGAGGAGCACTGGCCCGGGGGGGGGGGGGGGCTAAAATAAAGATGACCCTCGGGCTCCGGAAACCCAAGGGAAAAAAGGGCAGTGGTGAGGCAAATAGTAAAACCAATGTTGGGCCTTGCTGGAAGAGTTTTATTCAAAGCGAACTGTCAAGGGGGTCCCATAAATCACCCAACCGCGTTAGGGACGCAAAATCCGGGAACATAATACCGATATGACGGAAACTAGGGCGGCAAGAGTGGAACAAAACACCAGGCATAAGGCCGAGCCTTCCACCCTTTACCAAGTATATAGATGCATTAATAATATAAGAGGTATTGTGATATCCCAACATAAACATAATCCAACATGGAGCAGTCTTCATCTTCACCGGGAACTAGCAACGCTATAAGAGGGGCTGAGCAAAAGCGGTAACATAGCCAAACAACGGTTTGCTAGGAAGGGTGACAAAGGTTAGAGGTTCATGGCAATTTGGGAGTCTTGATATGCAAGTGGCAGGTAACGCAACATAGCGCTAGAACGAAGCAACTAGCATAGCAATGATAGTAATGAGATCCTAGGTGACGGTCATCTTGCCTGAAATCCCGCTAGGAAGAAGAACGAGTCCATGAAGAAGACAAGCGGACGTGGTCGAACGAATCCTCACAACTCCGGAACGAAACCGAATCTAACAAGAGAAGCGACCCGGAAAGAAGCAAACAACATGGTAAACGCACAAGCATAATCATGGCATGATGCACAATCAAGTATGAAGCATGTCCGGTTTAATGAGGCATGGCATGGCAAAGTGCAACAAACAATACTACAAGTTAAGTGGATCTCAATATGCCACGAGTTGCATATTGACAAAACACCACATTGACATATTTATTTTAATCTCGTTTAAGCTACCAAAAATTTTTAAATGTTGTTAAACATGGAAAGAGGTGAAGCATAGTTAAACTACCTATCTAGGCAAGTTTAAATAAGGACGGAACAACAAACAACAATTCTGGAAAATCCCCATATGCATATTTTAGATTTGGTACTGTTCTACCCTAAACCATATTTTATTGTTGTTAAGCAGTAAAACAAAGTGCACCAAGTTAATCTATGCATTTTCCACCCCGTTTACATATAAAGTTTATTTAAAACCGAGCTACGGTTATTTAATTATGAAATAAATCATTTTAGCATGGAATTTAAGCAAATTTAAACAAACATCATTTTAAACATGGATGAAAATGGCATATAATTAATCTGCACAAAATTCTAAGCATTTTACATGTTTAAATCATTTTAATCTGATGCATGGTTAATGAGTTATTATATGCATGATGCTATGAGATGAGATGCATGACATGAACACAATGCAAAACAAAAGACAAAACCCAACCACGGAGGAAATAACATATTGCATCTCCTGAAAAGGCAAGAGTTGGAGTTACGAATATGGAAAGTTGTATCCGGGGCGTTACAACACTCCACCACTACGAGAGGATCTCGTCCCGAGATCTAGGATGGCACCGGAGAGAAACGGAAGAGGAAGAGATAAAACAAAGTTGCTTCTTGTACAAACGAGTGAAACAAAAGAACCTTGAGAGGTTGAAAGGTTGAAAGAAAGAACACAACAGAAATGAACGCAATTGACAGCACTGCGGTAGAAAATAGAAACTAGGAACACCATATGAACCTTGGAGGTTGCAAAGCTATGCATGACGAGTACAATGGACAAGAAGGAATCGGAACCACTCTGGTTGAAACGAGATAAACAAGGAATAAGGAAGAACAAATTCAGACAACACTCCGGTTGAAAAGAGATGCAAGACTTGACAAAATGGGAAGAACTTGAAAAGAGGACACGACACTCCGGTTAAATGGATAAGCAAGAAAAAGAACATGATCTTTACAAAACGAGGTGATGCGTGAAAAGAGCAACATCACCATGCCTCCGGAAGAAAGAATAGAAGATAGATCATTGGAATAATAGAATGGAGAAGAAAATGCCAACTTCTGCCAAAAATGAACTTGGAAAGCGCCCTTGCAAAGAAGAATTGAACGGAGTTGTTGCAAAGTCAACAACGAAAATCACAAGCTTGTTGTGGGCTTATGGCAAACATCTCAAAATGATGAGGTGACAACCGGCCACCGATGGAAACAGTTAACTAGATTGAGATCGGCAAGGAGATGAAAACTCCTTTTAATGAGAGAATAGGAGGAAACTTGGATTATCCATAGGCACCACAATTAGCAGCATTCCTTAGGGAAGGATTTAGGTGTAACCTAAACCAAGATAACTCCAAGGAAGAAAGTGATGGGTTTAAAATATGTCATTCTTGAAAACTTTTGAATCATGAAACACGAAGGGAATTGTCAAGAATGGCATAACACCACCTCAAAAGATAAGGTAGGAAGAATTGCACTTCGGAATGCAAGATGAAGAATGCTTGAACTCCTCAAAACAAAACATGTGTTGAGCACCATGTTTATTTTGAAGTATGGCTTGACGGATCATAACTTCGAGAGAAATCTTGAAGAACATTTGAAGAATGAAAAGAATCCTTGACGAACCATCATGTAGAGCCTCCATGAAGAACTCCAGTAATAACAGGATGATAAAAAGAAAAAGAAGTTGAAGACACAAGGTGAAGCCTCGCAATAATTTAGGTGGAGCTTTGTGATGACATAATGCGGAAAACTTGGAACTCCAGAAAAGAAAAGATGGAGCATCTCGAACCGAGAAATGTGACATGATGACAATGATGGAAAGAAGAAACTAGATCACTTGGATGAAACAATAATAAGAATTACGTTATGCGTATCCTTCACCAATTTAATTGATGATAAGCAACGGATTTGGCACACTACTTATTCTTTTGCAAGGATTGAAGAGAGATATAGCGCCAACTTGAAGAAGTCTTCGACGAATCACCGAGAGGATTGGAAAGGACGAATGAAATGATACGGTAATAAAGGAAGAGGAATCTTGAACGAACCAACGTAAAAATTGAAAATGAAAGTAGAAAAGGCACAATTCACCGGGAAGAATTGGAAAACGAATGAAGATACTTGAGGGGACTTAGATACAAGAGAATGAGGAGATCATGAACTGATTAGAGGATATTTGAACGATTCACCGGTAAGATTTGGAGAATGAGATTTGAAAGCTGAGAATGAATAATACTGAGATGATAAGCTCCGGAGAATCAAAATGAAAAGACTCCTGAATTGCTCCGGATGGGTGAAAAGAATTCTCGCAATCGAAAACAATTATGAGAGGATGGCATCAAGCTAGAACCATGAATCTTCAAGAGAATGGACAAGATTTAAGGGAAACTCTTCTTCTGTCTTCAAAATACGAGAATGACGACGAGAAACCACCATGAATTGTTGAGATACTCCAGGATGAAAATTAGAAAGGTTGAAGCAACGATGAACATAATTTGGAAGATCTTGGACAAAGGTATACGACTGATGAAATTCATTCTTATGTCCTCGAAAAGAATTTGGGAATAGCTTCGGGAAAATTAGAAGAGTCAGGTAGGATCCTGGGAAAAGACCTATGGGTTAGGGCCCACTCAAGAGATACACCATTGAATGATTAAAAGAAAGATTGCGCCGGTTGAATTAATGGCTCAAAAGAGATAACAACCTCGAGATAGCTTGAACAGATTGGGAATGGAAATGCGAATCTTCTAAGATATCTTCAGAACTCCAGATAACATGAATAGTAAGAGGTGGGTGATTAAGAGGTGCACCGACACAAGAAAAAACATTTGAAACGAGGAAAAGATATGATCAACAAAGCTTGAATTTAATCCACCGGAGAAGAAAAAGAACGAATAACGATGAAGTTAAGGCTTCGTTAGTATCTTCCTGAGAATCACCGGATAAGAACATTGACGGAAAAGAATGGAGAGACTTCCCATCTATAAGATGGATACTTGATTAAGAAATCTGAGTCCTTGAACATTGAGGGGGGGGGGAGGGCGGGAAAACAAAGGCAACTTGGGTCGTATGAAACGAACACCGTTGAGGAAAAGCTTAGAATTGATCTAGCGAATATTGGAATGATCGGATTTACTTAGAGAGAAGCACACGGTTGGAAAGGATTGAGAAGACAACCTTGATGAACAAGAAGGATTAGTATTCACATAGAAATATGAGAACACCGTTTAGGGAAGGTATGGAATCACCACTTGGCATTGAAGCAACTCGAATACCACAAAAAAAATAAAACAAAACAAAGGATTTGGCTTGCAAAATAAGCCGGAACAAATACATATGATAGAGATTTACCCAATCCCATATCATGCATCTGTCGGAAAGATATTCTAGGAGCTACTTGAATTCCCACCTATAAACTCCCGAAACTTTCTGGTTATGCAATCTGGTGTTGGGGATACAGGGACACAAAATATATCACCCAAACTAACAATACCTAGGTCCAAATTGTATCCATCCGTCAACACATAACCAAGAAAACTCCGGAAATCGTGTACCTCAACCTTCGAAAAGCATCCGTTATACGAGTTATGGCAATACTCCCGAACTCCCCAGTACTGGGTGGCGTCGAGGTTATCTCACCAACAACTGCATAAAAGAGATTTTCGATGTCGGCAAAACTCAGGTATTCCAGAAATGCAACGATAAAATTGTGACGACAACACCTCGGAGCTCAACTCCCCGGGACACTGCCACAACCCCTAAAAGTCAGGAGGCACCAAGAACAATGTTCTCCTCACAAGACTATCGGAACGATCCCAAGATACCCGCGTGATCCTAAAAAAAATTGTGAAATTGAGGAGAGGACAGACAAAACATCTACGTCGAGAGTCCTCACAAGAGCGACGAAGGGGCTGAGGAGTAAAAAGAATCCTACTCTCCGATATATATAATCCTAAGACTCAAAATAGTTTTCTTCTAGACTCAACAACGGCCAACAATCAAGGGGGCTCCTATGGTCGGTCGAGGCTCTCATACCAACTTATCACGCCCAATATGCGATACTATCCTAAAGAGACTCGAAGGTCCCACCATGGGTAGAACCGCATATTGATACGCTTTTGCAAGGTGGATATCATTACATCAACATTACATAATAGATGGGGATACATACAAAAGGCATACAATGCCACACGAATACAACATCATCTTACATAATAGCACCATCTGACTACAGATGAAACACAAACAAAAACTCAAACGACATCCACCCTGCTAGCCCAGGCTGCCGACCTGGAACCTATCCCCTGATCGAAGAAGAAGAAGCGAAGGAGAACTCCAAAACAAGCAAACATCGCTCTCGCGTCATGATCATCGCATAACCTGTACTGCAACTGTTGTTGTAGTAATCATGAGCCACGAGGACTCAGCAATCCCATTACCATGGGTATCAAGACTAGCAAAGCTTAATGGGAAAGGAAGGGGTAAAGTGGTGAGGTTGCAGCAGCGACTAAGCATGATATGGTGGCTAACATACGCAAGTGAGAGCGAGAAGAGAAGAAAATGGAACGGTCGTGAAGCTAGCAATGATCAAGAAGTGATCCTGAACTCCTACTTACGTCAAACATAACCCAAGAACCGTGTTCTCCTCTCTATCAACCCTGAAAAGAGACACTCATGGTTACGCAGACGGTTGGTGTATTTTACAAAGAGTTTACTTCAAGTTTACTACAACCGGATATTAACAAATTCCCATCTGCCACATAACCGCGGGCACGGCTCTCGAAAGTTTATACCCTGCAGGGGTGTCCCAACTTAGCCCATGATAAGCTCTCGCGATCAACGAAGGATATTCCTTCTCCCGGGAAGACCCGATCAGTCTCGGAATCCCGGTTACAAGACATTTCGACAATGGTAAAACAAGACCAGCAAAGCCGCCCGGATATGCCGACAAATCCCGATAGGAGCTGCACATATCTCGTTCTCAGGGCACACCGGCTGAGCAAGATGTCGGGTTGGCATAGACCCTGATTGCCCAGGGGGCGCCGGACATCGCTCGGTTTGGACCAGCACTCAGAGGAGCACTGGCCCGGGGGGGCTAAAATAAAGATGACCCTCGGGCTCCGGAAACCCAAGGGAAAAAAAGGGCAGTGGTGAGGCAAATAGTAAAACCAATGTTGGGCCTTGCTGGAAGAGTTTTATTCAAAGCGAACTGTCAAGGGGGTCCCATAAATCACCCACCCGCGTTAGGGTGATTAAGAGGTGCACCGACACAAGAAAAAACATTTGCAACGAGGAAAATATATGATCGAAAAAGCTTGAATTTAATCCACCGGAGAAGAAAAAGAACGAATAACGATGAAGTTAAGGCTTCGTTAGTATCTTCCTGAGAATCACCGGATAAGAACATTGACGGAAAAGAATGGAGAGACTTCCCATCTATAAGATGGATACTTGATTAAGAAATTTGAGTCCTTGAACATTGAGGGGGGGGGAGGGCGGGAAAACAAAGGCAACTTGGGTCGTATGAAACGAACACCGTTGAGGAAAAGCTTAGAATTGATCTAGCGAATATTGGAATGATCGGATTTACTTAGAGAGAAGCACACCGGTTGGAAAGGATTGAGAAGACAACCTTGATGAACAAGAAGGATTAGTATTCACATAGAAATATGAGAACACCGTTTAGGGAAGGTATGGAATCACCACTTGGCATTGAAGCAACTCGAATACCACAAAACAAAACAGAACAAAACAAAGGATTTGGCTTGCAGAATAAGCCGGAACAAATACATATGATAGAGATTTACCCAATCCCATATCATGCATCTGTCGGAAAGATATTCTAGGAGCTACTTGAATTCCCACCTATAAACTCCGAAACTTTCTAGTTATGCAATCTGGTGTTGGGGATACAGGGACACAAAATATATCACCCAAACTAACAATACCTAGGTCCAAATTGTATCCATTCTTCAACACATAACCAAGAAAACTCCGAAATCGTGTACCTCAACCTTGAAAAGCATCCGTTATCTGAGTTATGGCAATACTCTCGAACTCCCCAAGATCTTGGGTGGCGTCGAGGTTATCTCACCAACAACTGCATAAAAGAGATTTTTGATGTCGGCAAAACTCAGGTATTCCAGAACTGCAACGATAAAATTGTGACCACAACACCTCGGAGCTCAACTCCCTGGGACACTGCTGTCGGGGAGGCTGATCGGACCCACGAACACCTATGGGGCCGGCGGACCAGGCCCCTTGTGGTTCGGAGGGGGGCGGAGATCGCACAAAGAGCGGATCAAGGCGAAGCACACGAGCAGTTTTACCCAGCTTCGGAGCTCTCCGGAGAGATAAAACTCCTACTGCTGCTTGTCTGGTTATTTTGTGTTCTTGCTAGGGAGCAATGAGAGCTACAAAACCTAGCGTGAGTATTTCTGGTCTCGAATGAGTCGAACTGGCCGAACCCCCCCTCTACATTGCGCATGGGCCTCCTTTTATATGCACAAAGGGGCTCCGACAGGTGGCAACGTAGATGAGGGTACAAATGTAAAAACAGTAGTTGGTACACCTACTTGTACAATGTACAGTGCAATATACCTAACTCTGACGACAAGGGACAAAAGCATTAATTGCCCGTCTGTGTCGCCTAAACAGTGCAACAGAGACCGTCAGGTGCGCCACCGCTCGCCACGATGGCAAGCTTATCAGCGCCGCTTATCGGAGCCTCGTTGACACGCGCACATGGAATGGTCGCATGGCGACACGTTGTTGGATGAGCTGGAGCGGAGATGAAGAGAGGTTGCCTGCCCCAGCAAGTGCCTTGCCGCGGCTAAATCCTTGTCACGTCAGGAGGCTTGTCGCGTTCCGAGCCTTCCCGGCAAGCTCCTCTTGTCGGGGCCTTGCCTTCTGCATGCCTTGAGTGGCCTTCCCGGCAAGCTCCTCTTGCCGGGGCCTTGTCTTCTTGGTCAAATACTTTGTTCTTGAATGGCTCCAAAGGAGCCATGGAGGATCTTGGCGGTGACCAGGCAGACCCTGCCGCGGGGTGCTGCAACTGCCCGTGCACGAGTACGGGATACTAGGGTACCCCCACTCTAGTACACCGACAGGAGCCCCCGGCCTGGGTCAAGACGCTGTGCCGAAAGCGCCGGGCCGGCCAGCCCAAACAAGGCACGGTCACACGCGGCCTTGATCACGCCGTTACTTGCCCCGGACCCACCACGTCCCCACTAAGGGCACACACGAGCGTGGGCGTCGTGCGAGAGATCGTGGGCGTGGTCGTGGGGTTTCTTTATTAGGAAAAGCGGAACGTCGCCCCTCCCCTCCTTATAAACAGGGGAAACAGGGCAGGCCGTCCACCTCGCCATTGCTGTCTTGTCAAGAAAACCACCGCCGCTCCCCTTCTTCTCCAGTGCGAAGAGAGCAGCACCCCGTCCCCTTTCGCCACAAGCGCACTCACCGCCGTCGACCTCCTCCGCCGCTTCCGCCATGGCTCCGAAAGCCGACAAGGGGAAGGGCGTCAAGTCGGCCGAGGCGCAGCGGCTCATGGCGCCAAGGCAAGGAGCGGGCCATCTTCTCCCCTCAGTCGACGCAAAGGAGCCGAGGGAGCTCTTCTATCTCTTTTGGTCGACGGAGACGTGCGCATCCGCCGCATCGAAGGTACTCCCGCCTCGCTTCTGATTTGGCCCCAACTGGGTATCCCTTCTTTGCCCTTTTCTTCTATTGCGGGCTCTGCCCTTTTCAATTCTTCGTGATATTATGAACACATACGGGTTCCGCCTCCTTGATTTTCACCCCCAACGCCATTCTCGACCATGGCGGTTTTCGCACACCTTGCGAAAACTTTGTCGGGATCTATCCCAACGTAGCCCTCTTCCGCCACTTCTTCATGCCCCAGCGTTGAGAGAGGGGAGCCGCTTTGGAGGGATAGCTTGGGTCTCCAGGGTCGGCAAGAAAGAAGCGTATCTGGAAGGAGAGTTCCGCAACAAGTGGGAGGAGTGGAGAGCCAACTGGTGATGGATCGTAGAGGAGAACCCGCAGCCCTTTACTGCCGTGCGCCAAACCCCAATAGTGCGCGGCAACGATTGGAGTAGCTTGGCGCCGGAGGATGCTAGGTTGAAGATAGCTGTGACCCGGATTTTGCGCCTCAGGCTTGCCGGACTAACCGTATGCGCACTTGGCGCAGACTTCCTCCGCCGCTGCATCGCTCCCTTGCAGGAGAGGAGGAGGCCTTCTTGGGAGTTCCAAAATGCGGCAGACATCATGAGGTTGCGCCCGGGCCTGAACTGGAATTTCACCGTCTTGGAGTTGGACGCAATGCTGCTAGAGCTGTTCAAGAACGACCCCGATCACCCCGAGTGGTTTAGGTTGCCGAGGGGGGTCGTCCCATTGTGCAACAACTCTGCTCTCGACCGCATCCGCGCCATGATGCCGTTGTGCGATTCCGATGGAATCGTTCCAACCTGGCAGGAGCCTTCGGATGAGATCGTGCAGCAGTTCTTCGACAACTTGGAAGAAGTGCCGATCCGCTCCGACGAGCAGAAGAGGCTCACCCGCGACACCACCGACGAGGAGATGGCGCGCATTGCCACCTGTTGGAGGAGGCGGCAAAGCTGCCGCCGCTTAGCGCCTTCGGTACACCGTGGAGGAGGCGGACGCAGCCGAGGCGGCAAGCCTTGCCGAGCGAAAGGAGTTCGCCGGCGAGGAAGAGCTTGCTGCCGCCGAGGCCGAAGTCGAGCGGACCGCCGAGGGCGCTTCCTCTCCACCACCCAGCGACTTGCCGCTAACGGAGCCCCCGGCTCCGCTGGAAGAGGCGCTCGCAAGGCCGGAGACGAGACGGGCGGCAGACGGGCCCATACAGCAGGCCACATGACGCGCTTTCTACCGCAAGTGATGTTGCAGCTGGAGCACCCACACCGCTGCGACAAGCTGGGCGGGTCCTCCCAGGCCACCGCCGATGCCTCCGCCAAGCGTCCAAGAGAGCCCACTCCTCCGCCTCATCGCACCGGAGGCGAGCCGGAGTTTGACTTCTCCACGCTCAGCTCCGAGGAGGAAGAAGAAGAGTAAGCTTCAATATTGTGCTTGTATTTTTCTTTAATTTTGTTGCTTCATCTTGAATCTGATTTGCTTCGTTCTGGACTCTTTCCTTTTCAGGACGCTAGCCCAGAGAGCGTCGAAGAGGGCCAAGATCCCTGCGGTCGTTGTTGAGGACGATCCACCCGTGGCAACAGGGGATGCGTCTGAGACCCCTTGCCGGACCCGGCAACCCTTCCTCAGAGCAGCCCCCAGCACAGTCCCCAGGGTAAGTATGCGGTTTTCTCCTTACTGTTGGGTGTGCATGGTTGCTCCTTCTTCACTGATATCTGACTGTTGGTTTGCGTACGAGCAAAGCAGCCTCATGAGGAGGGCTCGGAAGCCGCCCCCGAAATCCTGTCTGCTGCGACTACGCCGCCAAGGGAGGAATCTCCGGCAAGGGAGCGTCCTCCGACAAGGGAGGCTACTCCGGCAAGGGAGGCTACCCCGGCAAGGGACAACGCCAGTGATCCTCCAGTGGTCGAGACCATGGCTGTAGATCCCGTTGCAGGTAATCCCCTTACACGAAAATTTCCCTTGGGCTTGTTTTCTTCTGTTTTTCTTTTTGAACATTTGCTTGATTGTTCTTTCTTCGTCTGACGAAGAGCCAATGGAGGTCGAGGTCACCGACGAGGAGGAAGCGCGCGGCAACACCGACGAGGCCGCCGTCGTGGAAGAAGAGGCCGTCCACTCGACGAAGCCTGCCGGGCGAGGAGGCCACTGCTGCCGCCGCAGAAGCCGGGCGAGGGTCGGGCTATCGTGACCGACGGCCCCGAGGTCGCAGAGCGCCAGCGCCTTACACCGACCGCCGACTTCGCCCTTGTTGTAGCGCCAGTTCGAGGAGCCCCACCGACGCCTACTTGAAGGCCGGCGACGGTGTCTTCATCAAACTTCCACAGAGTCGAGCTCAGGCGCCGGTCGAAGAGACCTTCGATGGCGAGCTACTCGCCTCCGCTGGCCGACGCTGCTGGACGCGCCAAGCAGCAGCAGGCTGGCCCGAGGAGGAGCAGCTGAAGAAGCTGTTGTCGCTCTACCGCGCCCGGCAAGCCAAGTTGGAGTCCCGGAAGCACTTGTCGTGAGGGCAGGAGCGGACATGGAGAAGCGCCTGTAAGAGCTCTGGGCGCCAACCAAGAAACTCTCCGGACGTACTGCAGCGCGGGAGCAACTTGCAGAAGAGCGCACGGCCTTCATCCTTGAGAAGGCCGCAGCTGAGGAGGAGCAGCGGCTGGCCGCCGAGAAGCTCTCCGCGCAGGAAAGCGAGCTGGCGCAGCGGAAGGTCAACCTGGACAGCCACGAGGAAGACCTTGTCGCGCGCGAGGAGTCACTTGGCGGGGCGCTTAAGGAAGCGAAGGATGTTGCCGCAGCCGCCGAGGCCGCCAAGGAAGAGTTGAAGGCGAAGGTGGCGCAGCTGGAGGCCAGCCTCAAGAAGAGCGGCGAAGAGCTTTCCGTGCTCAAGCACGAGCGCGAGAAGGACGCCTACACTCTTGGCGAGCTGCAGGGCCGTCTCGCTGATAGGGGCAAGGAGCTCGCCGCCAAGGATTCCAAGGCGGATCTTGAGCTGAAGCCGACCACTCGACGCAGACACGGGCCAGGCGCCAGAGAGCGGGAGGTGGGCTTGTTGGAGACGATCAAGGCCAAGGAGGAGCTACTGGCGAATGCTGTAGACACCCAGAGCACCTTGAGGGAGAGTGTGGAGCATTGGACCGAAGGTCTTGTGGATACTGCTGCCGACATCCACAACGAGCTGATGGAGCTGGGGATGGCGGACCTTGCATACTCCTCAACGAGCATCTCCAACCCAGCGCCAAACTTAGCTTATTCTTCAAGGGCGTGGTGGCGGGCCTCCCGTGACTCCGGGAAGAGGTCCCAAAGCAGCTGGCCGAGGAATCACGCCAGATCTGTGCAGGAGCCCTCGAGAAGGTGTTGATAAAGGTGGTCTTCCGCAATCCGGGCCTCAACCTCAACGGCGTCCTCAGATCCTTGCCGCCAGATGCCAACGTGGAGGAGCTCAAAGCCCTTGTCGCACCCATTGTGGACAAGGTGAACAAGATCAAGAGGATTGACGGCGACCGCATAGACTAGGCCGCCAATTTTATCTTTCCCTTGTCGCTGCTGATCATGTTTAGAACACTTTGTTAGGTCAGCGACAAGTTATTTTGTAACATACTCTATCTTAGGCGATCATTGCAATGTTATTTCCTTTACTAGACTCCTTCCTTTGTATGTTTCTGCCCTACGCATTTAGGTAACTTGTCGGTGCAGGCACCCTTGCCGCGAGCGCTGAGTACGAACGTCAGCAGCCTGCTGGCGGCGCCGCCTCCGGCAAGCAACCTTGTCGCGACTAGCTGCAGCTCACTTAAGTTGTTGAGCGGACTCGAAACAAAGTAAGGGCACGACTAGCCTGCGAGTTGGTTCCTCTGCGCACAGGTTTTCCATACAAAGTACTATCGTTCGAGGAAGATAACTTAAAAATTTAAAAACTGATTGCTCAAGCTTTGGCAACTTAGCTTTTCTGTCATTTGCTTCCCGATAAGGCGAGACTTCCTCGAGCGATGCTTGGTCCATAGTATGATCTTCTCCTTCCCCCCTGGTTAACTTGTGCGCGAGGGAGCCCTCCTTTCTTTGAGAAAAGAGAAAGAAGAGAAAATAAAGTTATGGAGCCCAGCGGCTCGATATTGCTTACCGGGTGTGGTTGCTGCACAAAGTGTTAGCCAAAACATGCAATAAAATGATGAAAGCATGAATTTGACAGGTTGCGCGCAACACATGAGCTTTACTGATGCACGGGGTCTGCGCCCGGCTTTGTACAAAGGATTACATGCAACAGCGGCAAGACTTGTACAAAAGGTGGTTGCCGGAACAGGGTCCGGCAACCGCGCCCTATGGGTAAAACTTACGAAGATGTTCAATGTTCCAGAGTTGCTCACGGAATGCCATCTTCGGTCTCAAAGGCGGACAGCGCCAGGCCTAGTGACTCGTTTCACCCGATAAGGGCCTTCCCACTTCAAGGCGTCAACTTGTTTGAATTCTTGGCGGACTGAGCGCGCCCGAAGAACAAGGTCGCCTTCCTCGAGGCTTCCGCACTAACTTTGCGGCTATGGTAGCGACGCAAAGCTTGTCGGGTAACGAGCGGCTCGTGACAAATACTGAAGACGATCCTCCTCAAGGAGCAGCGCGTCATCTTGTCGTAGCTGCTCTTGCTCAAGCTCATCATAAGCTTAGCACTCGAGGCGATCCGTGATACGAAGTTCCGTGGGGAGAACTGCCACTGCTCCATAGACTAGAGCAAAGGTGTGTCGGCGATGGCTCGATTTGGCGTCGTCTGATCGACCAAAGAACCACCGGCAGCTCCTCAATCCAGTTTCTTCTGCACTTGTGTAGCCCGTCGAAAGTTCTGGTCTTGAGCCCGCGCAGCACTTCAAAGCATTGCCCTCTCCTTGACCGTTGCTTCTCGGATGAGCAATGAAGCAAAGCAGAACCTTGGCGCCAAGATCTTGGGCGTCTTGCATGAAGGTGCGACTTCAGAATTGTGTGCCGTTGTCGGTGATGATCCTGTTAGGGATTCCGAAACGGCAAACAATCGACCTGAAGAACTTGACTGCTGACTGTGCCGTCACCTTCCTCACTGCTTCCACTTCCGGCCACTTTGTGAACTTGTCGACAGCAACGTACAAGTACTCAAAGCCCCCGACAGCTCGGGGGAAGGGGCCGACGATGTCGAGCCCCTGCATCGAAAATGGCCGTGATAAAGGGATCGTCTGGATAGCTTGAACTGGATGGTGTATCTGTTTGGAATGGAACTGGCACGCTTCACACTTGGTTACATGTGCGGTTGCATCCGGAGGGTTGTCGGCCGTAAGAAACCTTGCCGGAAAGCTTTGCCGACAAGTGCTCTTGCGCCAATGTGGTGACCACATATGCCTCCGTGTATCTCGCCAACAGCTTACATCCATCTTCCCGGGAATACACTTCAATTTCGCACCGTTGAGTCTTCTTACATGCAGTATGCCGTCGACAAACTGGTACATACTTGACCGCGGGCTACTCTTTCCGCTTCTTCTTGCTCTTCGGAAGTTCTCCGTCTCAAGGAAATGGACAATCTGCTGCGCCCATCTTTGGAGCTTGTGGCTCGACAACAAGGACTAAAGGCACATTTGCTGCTGCAGAACATCAGCTTCCACGGCAAGAACCTGCGGTACTGCCGAGCTTGATGTTCCCGGCAAGCTTGCCGAGCAAAACTTGTCGGGAGCGTCTGCTTCAACGAAACAAACCCTGGGGCTTGTCGGAGCAGACTGCCCCTCAGCTCTGTTGGCGTCGATCTTGGGGACCTTCGTGGCGGTGGCTTCGGGAAGCTCTGCCGGAAAGTAGTCACCAGAGGTCAACTTCCTCTTCTTGTTCTGTCCTGTTGATGGTGTTACGGTTGGTTGAGTCAGCTTGAGCACGAAAATTCCTGGTTCCACAGGCAACTTAAGTGCAGCGCACTTTGACAGGCCATCAGCAATATCATTCTGAGCTCTTGGAACATGTTCCATTTGCAGGCCGTCAAAGTGTTCTTCTAGCTTCCTCACTTCATCGACGTAGGCTTCCATCAATGGACTCTGATAATCTTTGTTCACTTGGCGGACGACAAGCTGCGAGTCACCCCTGACAATAAGCTTCTTGATCCCAAGGTCTATTGCGATCCTGAGACCGGCAAGCAAACCTTCATACTCTGCAGTATTGTTTGTTGCTTCCTCCTTGGGAAAGTGCATCTGGACTACATACTTGAGGTGCTCTCCGGTGGGTGCTATAAGCAGCACGCCAGCACCGGCGCCTTGCAGCGAGATAGCACCACCAAAGTACATCAGCCACTCTTTGCTCGCTTCCTTGACGGGGATGCTCGTCTCTGGAATTTCTTCATCTGGTGTTGGCGTCCATTCTGCTATGAATTTCGCCAATGCTCTGCTTTGAATAGTTGAAGTGCTTTCAAACTTGAGGCCAAAGCTTGACAGTTCCAAAGGCCCACTCGACAATCCCCGCTCGCCGCTTCGGATTCTGCAGATCCTCTTCAAAGTAAATCGAGTGACAACTGTGATATAATGTGCTTGTAAGTAATGGAGAAGCTTTCTCGAGGCCATGAGGAGGCCGAAGCAACTTCTCGCACACCGTAGTACCTTGACCTAGCCCCTGCAGGAGGGAACCGACAAAGTAAACTGGGCGCTGCACCATCCTTTTCTCGTGATGCCTGCAGTGTTCACAAGCAGATCCGTCCTTGTCGGGACCAGAGCTTGTCGTGAAGCCTCCTGCTTGTCGCTGGATGTGTCCGCCGTGGTTGCTAGCTCGTCATCCGCCTCCCTCTCCGCTACTAACGCAGCACCAACCACTTGATTGGTTGCCGCTATATATAGCAGCAACTTCTCTTGTGGCTTAGGTGCGACAAGTGTTGGAGTGAGGACAGGTATCTCTTCAAGTCCTGCAGTGCTGCCTCCGCTTCCGGAGTCCATTTCATTGGACCTGCCTTTTTCAAAATCTTGAAAAAGCAGGCGGCCAGCAGAACCTAGAGATAAACCTGCCGAGGGCAGCTACGCAACCGCAAGCCTTCGTGACATCCTTGACGTGTTTTGGTGCTTCAATCTGCTCAATGGCCTTGATCTTGTCGGGATTGGCTTCAATCCCCGAGAGATTTAAGAACCCGAGAAGCTTGCCGGAAGGGACTCCAAACACGCACTTCTCGGGGTTGAGTTCGAGGTTGATCTTGTGCAGATTTGCAAAGGTCTCATCCAAATCTTGAACCAGAGTTGCTTTGTCCTTGCTCTTGACCACTATGTCATCCATGTAGGCTTCTACATTTCTGTGCATTTGCGGCTCGAAAGCGTCATGGACTACCCTTGCAAACGTTGAACCAGCACTCTTCAAACCGAAGGCATCCGTATGAAACAAAGATGTGCCACATGGAGTAATGAATGCGGTCTTCTCCTCATCCTCTTCAGCCATGAAGATCTGATGGTATCATGAGTATGCATCAAGAAACGAAAGCAAATCACATCCAAATGTGGAGTCAACAATCTGGTCGATCTGCGGTAAGGGAAATGGATCTTTGGGACAAGCTTTATTAACATCCGTGAAGTCAATACAAAGTCTCCATTTTCCATTTGCCTTGCGCACAACTACAGGATTGGCCAACCACGTAGGATGGAGCACTCCTCTGACAAGGCCTGCTGCTTCCAGTTTCTTGATCTCTTCTGCAATGAATTCTTGGTGCTCCACTGCCTGTTTCCTTACTTTCTGCTTGACGGGCCATGCATGAGGACAAATGGCCAGGCGGTGCTCAATCACTTTCCTGGGAACACCGGGGATGTCAGACGGTTGCCATGCAAACACGCCGACATTCGCCCGCAGGAAAGCAACGAGCGCGCCTTCCTATTTAGGGTCGAGAGAGGCACTGATGGTGAAGGTACCACCAGTGCCGTCCTCCTTGGCGGACACCCTCTTGATCTTTGGCGGAGCTGCCATCTTCTTCTTGCACTTGCCGGTGGAGCTCGATGGTGCGTCCTCGACGGCAGCGCAGCACTCCGAAGAGGTGCGCTTGCGGAGTGGGCATCGAGATCTTGCCGACTTGGACTTGGTCTTCTTTCCCCCGGGAGCTTCAGCGGCAAGTGTTTGGTAATCTGTCGCGGCTGCTGCATCCCGGTAGATCTTGTCGGCACAGATAAGAGCATCCTTCTTGTCGCCATGGACAGAGATGACGCTTATCGGGCCTGCATCTTGAGTAAGTTGTAGGCGTAGTGAGAGGCTGCCATGAACTTGGCGAAATCGGCTGACCAAGTATCCCATTGTAAGGCAATGGGAAATCAGCAACGTCGAATGTAACCCTCTCAGTCCTAAAGTTCAGCTCACTGCCAAATGTTACCGGCAACGTAACCTTCCCCTTTGGCTTGCTCCTTCCCGGATTGATTCCTTGGAAAGTACCAGTCTCTTCGAGCTCATTGTCGTGGATTTGAAGCTTCGAGTACCGCGGAGGAGATCAGATTCAAGCCGCCCCGCCATCAACTAGCATCTTGGTGACCTTGAGGTTGCGGATAGTTGGTGAGACCAACATCGGCAAGCACCCGACCGCAGTTATGCGATCGTGGTGATCCTCAATATCAAAGATGATAGGCGTCTTGGACCACTTCGCAGGCTTGCGTGACTCTCTGGATGGTTTCATTGCATTGACCTCCCCGCATCCACTTCTTGAGTTGGCGGTGGGAAGTGTACAGGAAGCACCTCCGTCAACGCAGAGGACCTCTGTAGCTTCAAACTCCTGCTCGTCGGCGTCGTCGTCTTCCATGTCTTCATCATCGTCGTCATCTTCATCCTTGTCGCGGCCGCGGGGAGGCCTATCTCCTTGCCGCTGCTTGGCCTTGCCGCGGCGTCCTCCCCGGCCGGGACATTTCTTGCTTGCTCCCCCAGCACCTTCCTGGGCCTTCTCCTTGTCGCGTCGCTCGTACTCAGCCTTCTGCTGTTCAACAAGCTGCTCGACCTTCTTGCAGCTCTGGAGGTCGCGGCCCTTGGTGCGGTGGATCTTGCAGTACTGCTTGCCGGAGTCGTCCTGCTTGTCGGCGGCCGCCACAGACTCGTGGTTGGCGTCAGCGGCAACCTCCTTGCCGAAGCCACCATCCTTGGCGTTCTTGTCGCCACCTCCATTCCCGGACTGCTCAACAGCTAGCACTTCTCTACCTTTCTTCTTCCTGTTGCCTCGCCGCCGGCTCTTCTTTGTCGGGGCGGTCTCCTCCTTGTCGAGATCCTGCTTCGCATTCTCTCCCGAGTCTCCTCCCTCCTCAAGATGTGCACACTTGTCGGCCAGGCGTACAGCTCACCGACGTCCTTGACTTTGCACATCACCATCTCCTCCCTCATCCTGCGCGGTTCCGCACGCTCGATGGAACGCTACCGATCACCGCGGTGGTGGACATATGGGATGTTGTAGTGCACACGGTTGAATCTCTGAATGAACTTGCGCAGGACTCTCCTTCCTTCTGGGCGAGCAGATGAAGGTCACTTTCTTGGCCATGAGGCTTGTGGCCGCCTGTGAAGGCGCCAACAAACTGATGGCATAGATCTGCCCAAGAGGATATGGAGCTGTCCGGCAGGTGCATGAGCCAAGACCTGACGTTGGACTTGAGCACGAGCGGGAAGTAGTTGGCGAGGATCTTGTCGTCCCGTCCCTCCGCAGCTTGCACCGCAATGGTGTAGATGCTGAGGAACTCCGACGGATGCGTCCTGCCATCGTACTTCTCCGGCACGTCTGGCTTGAAGTTCTTGTTGCGGGCCATCGACTTGCCGCAGCTCACGAGTGAACGCAGGGCAACCTACCGCGTCTGGCAAGTCGCCTGGTTCTCCGGGCGCGCGCATGTCTCACAGAGGGCCCGGGCGCGCTTTGTCGGACCGACGCCGCGCTTCTCTCCAGCGCCTGGCGCGAAGTTCGAAGCGTCCTCTTGTTGTCGTTCATGAAGAACTTGGCGCTGATCGCGGCGAGCTCGTGGATCCGATGACGCGGTGGAGTCGCTGTCGAGGTGGATCTGGTGAGTCGGCGATCTTGGCCTTCGGGGCGGAGAGTGCATGGCAGTTGCACCTCCACAAGTCTCGTCGCCACCGGCTCGTGCCTTGTCGTCTTGCCGCGGCAGTGATGTAGTTGGTTGCCGTGGAGCGTCGCCGTTGGCAAAGCCGATGAGGCTCTGGATGGTAGCCCTCCACTCGTCGACCTTGTCGGCCGTCGGAGGGTAATCCAGAAGCAGCTCAGCTCTCGCTAGAGCTTCCGCTGGAGTAGTGGGTGGCATTGGTGAACGGTGCGAGGAGCGGGATATGCTCGGACTTCTAACTATGTTAGAAGGAGCAGCATCCCGTCCAGGCGACCGTATCTCGCTCGTGCCAGCGTGTTGGCGTGCACGCTGGTCTTGAGGGTCTCGATTTAACGAGCGTATGGCATTGTGAACGCCATGACGCTCTTGGTCCCGCGTCTCCTGAGATGGGCGCGGGGGATGTGTTGACGCCAAGGTTTGCGGGGCCTTGTCCTTGGACTTGGCAGCATCACGAACTCATTCGTCGGCGCCCGTTCCTCTACAAGCGTCTGCCCCACCACCCGTTTTCTGCGGTGAAGGTGGGTACGACGCGGACAGCTCCGCTGCCGCCGAAGCCTTCTTCTTCGGTGGCATGTTGATGGAGATGTTGCTCGTGTGAACGCCGGATCAGATTCACACAGCCTCGACGCCCCCTACCTGGCGCGCCAAAGATGTCGGGGAGGCTGATCGGACCCACGAACACCTATGGGGCCGGCGGACCAGGCCCCTTGTGGTTCGGAGGGGGCGGAGATCGCACGAAGAGCGGATCGAGGCGAAGCACACGAGCAGTTTTACCCAGCTTCGGAGCTCTCCGGAGAGATAAAACTCCTACTGTTGCTTGTCTGGTCATATTGTGTTCTTGCTAGGGAGCAATGAGAGCTACAAAACCTAGCGTGAGTATCTCTGGTCTCGAATGAGTCGAACTGGCCGAACCCCCCCTCTACGTTGTGCATGGGCCTCCTTTTATATGCACAAAGGGGCTCCGACAGGTGGCAACGTAGATGAGGGTACAAATGTAAAAACAGTAGTTGGTACACCTACTTGTACAGTGTACAGTGCAATATACCTAACTCTGACGGCAAGGGACAAAAGCATTAATTGCCCGTCTGTGTCGCCTAAACAGTGCAACAGAGACCGTCAGGTGCGCCTCCGCTCGCCATGATGGCAAGCTTGTCAGCCGCTTATCATCGCTCTCCGCTGGCTGCACAGCCTCTTGGCACGCCAAGCATGGAATGGTCCCATGGCGACACGTTGTTGGATGAGCTGGAGCGGAGATGAAGAGAGGTTGCCTGCCCCGGCAAGTGCCTTGCCGCGGCTAAATCCTTGTCGCGTCAGGAGGTTTGTCGCGCTCCGAGCCTTCCCGGCAAGCTCCTCTTGCCGGGGCCTTGCCTTCTGCAATCCTTGAGTGGCCTTCCCGGCAAGCTCCTCTTGCTGGGGCCTTGCCTTCTGCATGCCTTGAGTGGCCTTCCCGGCAAGCTCCTCTTGCCGGGGCCTTGTCTTCTTGGTCAAATACTTTTTTCTTGAATGGCTCCAAAGGAGCCATGGAGGATCTTGGCGGTGACTGTGCAGACCACTGCTGGGTGTCAAGAACTGCCGTCTGCAGTCTACGGGATACTAGGGTACCCCCACTCTAGTACACCGACAACTGCCACAACCCCTAAATGTCAGGAGGCACCAAGAACAATGTTCTCGTCACAAGACTATCGGAACGATCCCAAGATACCCGCGTGATCCTAAAAAAAAATTAGTGAAATTTGAGGAGAAGAAAGACAAAACATCTACGTCGAGAGTCCTCACCAGAGCGACGAAGGGGCTGAGGAGTAAAAAGAATCCTACTCTCCGATATATAAAATCCTAAGACTCAAAATAGTTTTCTTCTAGACTCAACAATGGCCAACAATCAAGGGGGCTCCTATGGTCGGTCGAGGCTCTGATACCAACTTACCACGCCCAATATGCGATACTATCCTAAAGAGACTCAAAGGTCCCACCAAGGGTAGAACAGCATATTGATACGCTTTTGCAAGGTGGATATCATTACATCAACATTACATAATGCATGGGGATACATACAAAAGGCATACAATGCCACACGAATACAACATCATCTTACATAAGAGCACCATCTGACTACGGATGAAACACAAACAAAAACTCAAACGACATCCACCCTGCTAGCCCAGGCTGCCGACCTGGAACCTATCCCCTGATCGAAGAAGAAGCAGAAGGAGAACTCCAAAACAAGCAAACATCGCTCTCGCGTCATGATCATCGCATAACCTGTACCTGCAACTGTTGTTGTAGTAATCTGTGAGCCACGAGGACTCAAAGAATCCCATTACCATGGGTATCAAAACTAGCAAAGCTTAATGGGAAAGGAAGGGGTAAAGTGGTGAGGTTGCAGCAGCGACTAAGCATGATATGGTGGCTAACATACGCAAGTGAGAGCGAGAAGAGAAGAAATTGGAACGGTCGTGAAGCTAGCAATGATCAAGAAGTGATCCT
Source organism: Aegilops bicornis (assembly GCA_021605145.1). Classification (NCBI taxonomy): domain Eukaryota; kingdom Viridiplantae; phylum Streptophyta; class Magnoliopsida; order Poales; family Poaceae; genus Aegilops; species Aegilops bicornis. The sequence goes on along the minus strand of CM038669.1, from coordinate 562,513,006 downwards.
GAACTCCTACTTACGTCAAACATATCCCAAGAACCGTCTTCTCCTCTCTATCAACCCCGAAAAGAGACACTCACGGTTACGCACACGGTAGGTGTATTTTACAAAGAGTTTACTTCAAGTTTACTACAACCGGATATTAACAAATTCCCATCTGCCACATAACCGCGGGCACGGCTCTCGAAAAGTTTATACCTGCAGGGGAGTCCCAACTTAGCCCATGATAAGCTCTCGCGTCAACGAAGGATATTCCTTCTCCGGGAAGACCCGATCAGTCTCGGAATTCCGGTTACAAGACATTTCGACAATGGTAAAACAAGACCAGCAAAGCCGCCCGGATGTGCCGACAAATCCCGATAGGAGCTGCACATATCTCGTTCTCAGGGCACACCGGATGAGCAAGACGTCGGGTTGGCATAGACCCTGATTGCCCAGGGGGCGTCGGACATCGCCGGTTTGGACCCAGCACTCAGAGGAGCACCGGCCGGGGGCTAAAATAAAGATGACCCTCGGGCTCCGGAAACCCAAGGGAAAAAAAGGCAGTGGTGAGGCAAATAGTAAAACCAATGTTGGGCCTTCTTTGGAAGAGTTTTATTCAAAGCGAACTGTCAAGGGGTCCCATAAATCACCCAACCGCGTTAGGGACGCAAAATCCGGGAACATAATACCGATAAGACGGAAACTAGGGCGGCAAGAGTGGAACAAAACACCAGGCATAAGGCCGAGCCTTCCACCCTTTACCAAGTATATAGATGCATTAATAATATAAGAGGTATTGTGATATCCCAACATAAACATAATCCAACATGGAGCAGTCTTCATCTTCACCGGCAACTAGCAACGCTATAAGAGGGGCTGAGCAAAAGCGGTAACATAGCCAAACAACGGTTTGCTAGGAAGGGTGACAAAGGTTAGAGGTTCATGGCAATTTGGGAGGCTTGATATGCAAGTGGTAGGTAACGCAGCATAGCGATAGAACGAAGCAACTAGCATAGCAATGATAGTAATGAGATCCTAGGTGACGGTCATCTTGCCTGAAATCCCGCTAGGAAGAAGAACGAGTCCATGAAGAAGACAAGCGGACGTGGTCGAACGAATCCTCACAACTCCGGAACGAAACCGAATCTAACGAGAGAAGCGACCCGGAAAGAAGCAAACAACATGGTAAACGCACAAGCATAATCATGGCATGATGCACAATCAAGTATGAAGCATGTCCGGTTTAATGAGGCATGGCATGGCAAAGTGCAACAAACAATACTATAAGTTAAGTGGAGCTCAATATGCCACGAGTTGCATATTGACAAAGCACCACATTGACATATTTATTTTAATCTCGTTTAAGCTACCAAACAATTTTAAATGTTGTTAAACATGGAAAGAGGTGAAGCATAATTAAACTACCTATCTAGGCAAGTTTAAATGAGGACGGAACAACAAACAACAATTCTGGAAAATCCCCATATGCATATTTTAGATTTGGTACTGTTCTGCCCTAAACCATATTTTATTGTTGTTAAGCAGTAAAACAAAGTGCACCAAGTTAATCTATGCATTTTCCACCCCATTTACATATAAAGTTTATTTAAAACCGAGCTACGGTTATTTAGTTATGAAATAAATCATTTTAGCATGGAATTTAAGCAAATTTAATCAAACAGCATTTTAAACATGGATGAAAATGGCATATAATTAATCTGCACAAAATTCTAAGCATTTTACATGTTTAAATCATTTTAATCCGATGCACGGTTAATGAGTTATTATATGCATGATGCTATGAGATGAGATGCATGACATGAACACAATGCAAAACAAAAGACAAAACCCAACCACGGAGGAAATAACATATTGCATCTCCTGAAAAGGCAAGAGTTGGAGTTACGAATATGGAAAGTTGTATCCGGGGCGTTACAACACTCCACCACTACGAGAGGATCTCGTCCCGAGATCTAGGATGGTACCCGAGAGAAACGGAAGAGGAAGAGATAAAACAAAGTTGCTTCTTGTACAAACGAGTGAAACCAAAGAACCTTGAGAGGTTGAAAGGTTGAAAGAAAGAACACAGCAGAAATGAACGCAATTGAGAGCAATGCGGTAGAAAATAGAAACTAGGAACACCATATGAACCTTGGAGGTTGCAAAGCTATGCATGACGAGTACAATGGACAAGAAGGAATCGGAACCACTCTGGTTGAAACGAGATAAACAAGGAATAAGGAAGATCAAATTCGGACAGCACTCCGGTTGAAAAGAGATGCAACACTTGACAAAATGGGAAGAACTTGAAAAGAGGACACGACACTCCGGTTAAATGGATAAGCAAGAAAAAGAACATGATCTTTACAAAACGAGGTGATGCGTGAAAAGGGCAACATCACCATGCCTCCGGAAGAAAGAATAGAAGATAGATCATTGGAATAATAGAATGGAGAAGAAAATGCCAACTTATGCCAAAAATGAACTTGGAAAGCACCCTTGCAAAGAAGAATTGAACGGAGTTGTTGCAAAGTCAACAACAAAAATCACAAGCTTGTTGTGGTCTTATGGCAAACATCTCAAAATGATGAGGTGACAACCGGCCACCGATGGAAAGAGTTAGTTGGATTGAGATCAGCAAGGAGATGAAAACTCCTTTTAATGAGAGAGTAGGAGGAAACTTGGATTATCGATAGGCACCACAATTAGCAGCATTCCTTAGGGAAGGCTTTAGGTGTAACCTAAACCAAGATAACTCCAAGGAAGAAAGTGATGGGTTTAAAATATGTCATTCTTGAAAACTTGTGAATCATGAAACACGAAGGGAATTGTCAAGAATGGCATAACACCACCTCAAAAGATAAGGTCAGAAGAATTGCACTTCGGAATGCAAGATGAAGAATGCTTGAACTCCTCAAAACAAAACATGTGTTGAGCACCATGTTTATTTTGAAGTATGGCTTGACGGATCATAACTTCGAGAGAAATCTTGAATAACAATTGAAGAATGAAAACAATCCTTGAAGAACCATCATGTAGAGCCTCCATGAAGAACTCCGGTAATAAAAGGATGATAAAAAGAAAGAGAAGTTGAAGACACAAGGTGAAGCCTTGCAATAATTTAGGTGGAGCTTTGTGATGACATAATGCGGAAAACTTGGAACTCAAGAAAAGAAAAGATGGAGCATCTCGAACCGAGAAATGTGAAATGATGACAATGATGGAAAGAAGAAACTAGATCACTTGGATGAAAGAATAATAAGAATTATGTTATGCGTATCCTTCACCAATTTAATTGATGATAAGCAACGGATTTGGCACACTACCTATTCTTTTGCAAGGATTGAAGAGAGATATAGCACCAACTTGAAGAAGTCTTCGACGAATCACCGAGTGGATTGGAAAGGACGAATGAAATGATACGGTAATAAAGGAAGAAGAATCTTGAACGAACCAACATAAACGTTGAAAATGAAAGTAGAAAAGGCACAATTCACCGGGAAGAATTGGAAAACGAATGAAGATTCTTGAGGGGACTTAGATACAAGAGAATGAGGAGATCATGAATTGATTAGAGGATATTTGAATGATTCACCGGTAAGATTTAGAGAATGAGATTTGAAAGCTGAATGAATAATACTGAGATGATAAGCTCCGGAGAATCAAAATGAAAAGACTCCTGAATTGCTCCGGATGGGTGAAAAGAATTCTCGCAATCGAAAACAATTATGAGAGGATGGCATCAAGCTAGAACCATGAATCTTCAAGAGAATGGACAAGATTTAAGGGAAACTCTTCTTCGGTCTTCAAAATACGAGAATGACGACGAGAAACCACCATGAATTGTTGAGATACTCCGGGATCAAAATTAAAAAGGTTTAACCAACGATGAACAGAATTTGGAAGATCTTGGACAAAGGTATACGACTGATGAAATTCATTCTTATGTCCTCGAAAAGAATTTGGGAATAGCTTCGGGAAAATTAGAAGAGTCAGGTAGGATCCTGGGAAAAGACCTATGGGTTAGGGCCTACTCAAGAGATACACCGTTGAATGATTAAAAGAAACATTGCGCCGGTTGAATTAAATGGCTCAAAAGAGATAACAACCTCGAGATAGCTTGAACGGATTGGGAATGGAAATGCGAATCTTCTAAGATATCTTCAGAACTCCAAATAACATGAATAGTAAGAGGTGGGTGATTAAGAGGTGCACCGACACAAGAAAAAACATTTGAAACGAGGAAAAGATATGATCGACAAAGCTTGAATTTAATCCAGCGGAGAAGAAAAAGAACGAATAACTATGAAGTTAAGGCCTCGTTAGTATCTTCCTGAGAATCACCGGATAAGAACATTGACGGAAAAGAATGGAGAGACTTCCCATCTATAAGAGGGTTAATTGATTAAGAAATCTGAGTCCTTGAACATTGAGGGGGGGGAGGGCGGGAAAACAAAGGCAACTTTGGTCGTATGAAACGAACACCGTTGAGGAAAAGCTTAGAATTGATCTAGCGAATGTTGGAATGATCGGATTTACTTAGAGAGAATCACACCGGTTGGAAAGGATTGAGAAGACAACCTTGATGAACAAGAAGGATTAGTATTCACATAGAAATATGAGAACACCGTTTAGGGAAGGTATGGAATCACCACTTGGCATTGAAGCAACTCGAATACCACAAAACAAAACAAAACAAAACAAAGGATTTGGCTTGCAGAATAAGCCGGAACAAATACATATGAAAGAGATTTACCCAATCCCATATCATGCATCTGTCGGAAAGATATTCTAGGAGCTACTTGAATTCCCACCTATAAACTCCCAAAACTTTCTGGTTATGCAATCTGGTGTTGGGGATACAGGGACACAAAATATATCACCCAAACTAACAATACCTAGGTCCATTTGTATCCATCCTTCAACACATAACCAAGAAAACTCCGAAATCGTGTACCTCAACCTTCGAAAAGCATCCGTTATAATGAAGTTATGGCAATACTCCCGAACTCCCCAAGATCTTGGGTGGCGTCGAGGTTATCTCACCAACAACTGCATAAAAGAGATTTTCGATGTCGACAAAACTCAGGTATTCCAGAACTGCAACGATAAAATTGTGACGACAACACCTCGTCGCTCAACTCCCCGGGACACTGCCACAACCCCTAAATGTCAGGAGGCACCAAGAACACTGTTCTCGTCACAAGACTATCGGAACGATCCCAAGATACCGCGTGATCCTAAAAAATTGTGAAAATTGAGGAGAGGAAAGACAAAACATCTACGTCGAGAGTCCTCGCCAGAGCGACGAAGGGGCTGAGGAGTAAAAATAATCCTACTCTCCGATATATATAATCCTAAGACTCAAAATAGTTTTCTTCTAGACTGAACAACGGCCAACAATCAAGGGGGTTCCTATGGTCGGTCGAGGCTCTGATACCAACTTATCACGCCCAATATGCGATACTATCCTAAAGAGACTCGAAGGTCCCACCAAGGGTAGAACCGCATATTGATACGCTTTTGCAAGGTGGATATCATTACATCAACATTACATAATACATGGGGATACATACAAAAGGCATACAATGCCACACGAATACAACATCATCTTACATAAGAGCACCATCCAACTACGGATGAAACACAAACAAAAACTCAAACGACATCCACCACCTGCTAGCCCAGTGCCGACGACCGAACCTATCCCCTGATCGAAGAAGAAGCAGAAGGAGAACTCCAAAACAAGCAAACGTCGCTCTCGCGTCATGACCATCGCATAACCTGTACCTGCAACTGTTGTTGTAGTAATCTGTGAGCCCCGAGGACTCAGCAATCCCATTACCATGGGTATCAAGACTAGCAAAGCTTAATGGGAAAGGAAGGGGTAAAGTGGTGAGGTTGCAGCAGCGACTAATCATGATATGGTGGCTAACATACGCAAGTGAGAGCGAGAAGAGAAGCAAACAGAACGGTCGTGAAGCTAGCAATGATCAAGAAGTGATCCTGAACTCCTACTTACGTCGAACATAACCCAAGAACCGTGTTCTCCTCTCTATCAACCCCGAAAAGAGACACTCACGGTTACGCACACGGTTGGTGTATTTTACAAAGAGTTTACTTCAACTTTACTACAACCGGATATTAATAAATTCCCATCTTCCACATAACCGCAGGCACGGCTCTCGAAAGTTTATACCCTGCAGGGGTGTCCCAACTTAGCCCATGATAAGCTCTCGCGATTAACGAAGGATATTCCTTCTCCCGGGAAGACCCGATCAGTCTCGGAATCCTGGTTACAAGACATTTCGACAATGGTAAGACAAGACCAGCAAAGCCGCCCGGATGTGCCGACAAATCCCGACAGGAGCTGCACATATCTCGTTCTCAGGGCACACCGGATGAGCAAGACGTCGGGGGAGCACTGGACCGGGGGGGCTAAAATAAAGATAACCCTCGGGCTCCGGAAACCCAAGGGAAAAAAGGGCATAGGTGAGGCAAATGGTAAAACCAATGTTGGGCCTTGCTGGAAGAGTTTTATTCAAAGCGAACTGTCAAGAGGGTCCCATAAAACACCCAACCGCGTTTGGGACGCAAAATCCGGGAACATAATACCGATATGACGGAAACTAGGGCGGCAAGAGTGGAACAAAACACCAGGCATAAGGTCGAGCCTTCCACCCTTTACCAAGTATATAGATGCATTAATAATATAAGAGGTATTGTGATATCCCAACATAAACATAATCCAACATGGAGCAATCTTCATCTTCACCTGCAACTAGCAATGCTATAAGAGGGGCTGAGCAAAGCGGTAACATAGCCAAACAACGGTTTGTTAGGAAGGGTGACAAAGGTTAGAGGTTCATGGCAATTTGGGAAGGCTTGATACATGAAGTGGTAGGTAACGCAGCATAGCGATAGAACGAAGCAACTAGCATAGCAATGATAGTAATGAGATCCAAGGTGATGGTCATCTTGCCTGAAATCCCGCTAGGAAGAAGAACGAGTCCATGAAGAAGACAAGCGGACGTGGTCGAACGAATCCTCACAACTCCGGAACGAAACCGAAGCTAACAAGAGAAGCGACCCGGAAAGAAGCAAACAACATGGTAAACGCACAAGCATAATCATGGCATGATGCACAATCAAGTATGAAGCATGTCCGGTTTAATGAGGCATGGCATGGCAAAGTGCAACAAACAATACTACAAGTTAAGTGGAGCTCAATATGCCACGAGTTGCATATTGACAAAACACCACATTGACATATTTATTTTAATCTTGTTTAAGCTACCAAACAATATTAAATGTTGTTAAACATGGAAAGAGGTGAAGCATAATTAAACTACCTATCTAGGCAAGTTTAAATGAGGACGGAACAACAAACAACAATTCCCGAAAATCCCCATATGCATACTTTAGATTTGGTACTGTTCTGCCCTAAAACATATTTTATTGTTGTTAAGCAGTAAAACAAAGTGCACCAAGTTAATCTATGCATTTTTTCACCCCATTTACATATAAAGTTTATTTAAAACCGAGCTACGGTTATTTAGTTATGAAATAAATCATTTTAGCATGGAATTTAAGCAAATTTAAACAAACAGCATTTTAAACATTTTGAACATGGATGAAAATGGCATATAATTAATCTGCACAAAATTCTAAGCATTTTACATGTTTAAATCATTTTAATCCGATGCACGGTTAATGAGTTATTATATGCATGATGTTACGAATATGGAAAGTTGTATCCAGGGCGTTACAAGGCATACTAGTGACACTCTGTTTGTCTATGTATTCACACATGTATTATGTTTCCGGTTAATACAATCCTAGCATGAATAATAAACATTTATCATGATATAAGGAAATAAATAATAACTTTATTATTGCCTCTAGGGCATATTTCCTTCAAATATGCCATGTCCCAAGGACATCAAAGGTATAAGAAGTTTCCTTGGTCATGCCGGTTTTTATACGAGGTTCATTAAGGACTTCTCAAAAATTTCTCGGCCTCTGACTAATTATTACAAAAAGGTATATCATTTGTCTTTTATGATGATTGTGTAGAAGCATTTGAAATACTTAAGAAAGCATTGATCTCTGCACCTATTGTTCAGCCACCTGATTGGAATTTACCCTTTGAAATTATGTGTGATGCTAGTGATTATGCTGTAGGTGTTGTTCTAGGGCAAAGAGTTGATAAGAAATTAAATGTTATTCAATTGCTAGTAAAACTCTAGACAATGCTTAGAGAAATTATGCTACTGCTGAAAAAGAATTCTTAGCAGTCGTATTTGCTTGTGATAAGTTCAGACCTTATATTGTAGATTCTAAAGTAACTATTCACACGGATCATGCTGCTATTAAATATCTTATGGAAAAGAAAGATGCTAAACCTAGACTTATTAGATGGGTTCTCCTGCTACAAGAATTTGATTTACATATTATTGATAGAAAGTGAGCTAAGAACCCCGTTGCAGATAACTTGTCTAGGTTAGAAATGGTTCTTGATGACCTACTACCTATTGATGATAGCTTTCCTGATGAACAATTAAATGTCATAAATGCTTCTTGTACTACTCCTTGGTATGCTGATTATGCTAATTACATCGTTGCTAAATTTATACCACCTAGTTTCACATACCAGCAAAAGGAAAAGTTTTTCTACGATTTGAGACATTACTTTTGGGATGACCCACATCTTTATAAAGAAGGAGTAGATGGTGTTATTAGACGTTGTGTACCTGAGCATGAACAGGAGCGGATCCTACATAAGTGTCACTCTGAAGCTTATGGAGGACACCACGCTGGAGATAGAACTGCACATAAGGTATTGCAATCCGGTTTTTATTGGCCTACTCTCTTCAAGGATGCCCGTAAGTTTGTCTTATCTTGTGATGAATGTCAAAGAATTGGTAAATTAGTAGACGTCAAGAAATGCCTATGAACTATTCACTTGTTACTGAACCATTTGACGTTTGGGGCTTTGATTATATGGGACCTTTTCACCTTCTAATGGATATACACATATTTTAGTTGTTGTTGATTACGTTACTAAGTGGGTAGAAGCTATTCCAACTAGTAGTGCTGATCATAACACATCTATTAAAATGCTTAAAGAAGTTATTTTTCCGAGGTTTGGAGTCCCTAGATATTTAATGGCTGATGGTGTTTCACATTTTATTCATGGTGCCTTTCGTAAAATGCTTGCTAAGTATGATGTTAATCATGGTGTCTAGTGGTCAAGTAGAATTGAGTAATAGAGAGCTCAAATTAATTTTGCAAAATACTGTTAATAGATCTAGAAAGAATTGGTCCAAGAAACTTGATGATGCATTATGGGCCTATAGAACTGCATATAAAAACCTATGGGTATGTCTCCATATAAAATGGTTTATGGAAAAGCATGTCACTTACCTCTCGAACTAGAACATAAGGCATATTGGGCTATTAAAGAGCTTAACTATGATTTCACACTTGCTAGTGATAAGAGGTTATTTGACATTAGCTCACTTGATGAATGGAGAACCCAAGCCTATGAAAATGCCAAGTTGTTTAAAGAAAAAGTTAAAAGATGGCATGACAAAAGAATACAAAAGCGTGAGTTCAACGTAGGTGATTATATATTGCTATACAACTCTCGTTTAAGATTTTTTGCAGGAAAACTTCTTTCTAAGTGGGAAGGTCCTTACGTTATCGAGGAGGTCTATCGTTCCGTGCCATAAAAATCAACAACTTCGAAGGCACAAATCCGAAGGTGGTGAACGGTCAAAGAATTAAACATTATATCTCAGGTAATCCTATAAATGTTGAAACTAATGTTATTGAAACCGTAACCCCGGAGTAATACATAAGGGACACTTTCCGGAACGTTTCAGACTCCGAAAAGGAATAGGTATGTGGTACGGTAAGTAAACCGACTCCAAAACAGTTCTAATGGCAATTTTTCTCCGTTTTGGAATATTTAGAAAAATAGAAAAATAAGAAGCAGTCCGGGAAGGACACGAGGCCTCCACGAGGGTGGAGGGCGCGCCCTACCCCCCAGGGCGCGCCCCCTGCCTCGTGGGCACCTCGTGTGCTCTCTGGACTCTGTTTTCTTGCACGATACGTATTTTGGTAGGTAAAAATTCATTATATAATCTCCCGAAGGTTTTGAATCCTGTATCACGCAATTGTCCTATGTTCTTGTTTCGAGCTATTTTCTGTCAGGGTTGTTGTCGGTGTCAAAACCGGCGGATCTCGGGTAGGGGGTCCCGAACAGTGCGTCTAGGCGGATGGTAATAGGAGACAACGGACACGATGTTTTTACCCAGGTTCGGGCCCTCTCGATGGAGCTAATACCCTACTCCTGCTTGATTAATATTGATGATATGGGTAGTACAAGAGTAGATCTACCACGAGATCAAGGAGGCTAAACCCTAGAAGCTAGCCTATGGTATGATTGTTGTTCATCCTATGGACTAAAACCCTCCGGTTTATATAGACACCGGATAGGGTTAGGGTTACCTGAGTCGGTTACAATGGTAGGAGATCTACATATCCGTATCGCCAAGCTTGCCTTCCACGCCAAGGAAAGTCCCATCCGGACACGTGACGAAGTCTTCAATCTTGTACCTTCATAGTCCAGCAGTCCGGCCAACGGTGATAGTTCGGCTATCCGGACACCCCCTAATCCGGGACTCCCTCAGTAGCCCCCGAACCAGGCTTCAATGACGATGAGTCCGACGCGTTGATTGTCTTGACATTGCGAGGTGGGTTCTTCTCCAAATTCCATATACTTGTCGAATAGTGTCCGGCTTCTGATAAATGCTGCGCTCCTTGGCTTCTACGCCCAATAATGGCCATCTCCCACGTGTTTGAATGAATGCGAAAAGCCAGGGTATTCTTACACTTACCGCCCTAGCAGCGCAAATGAGCCGCCTATAAAAGGGATGAGGATCTAGATCTGAGTCACACCATCCCCCCTCCACGAGCTTTCATCGGAGCGCCTCTGACAAAAACCCATTCCATCATGGACAGTCGACGCGGCTCCTCCTCTCGCGCTCCCAGCCCTCGGCACAGAAATTGGGAGAGATGCTCGATCCCGCATAGCGAGCTAGTTATACTCGAGACCAAGGGATTTCTTCCCGACCTTCATGGTTCCGGTTCGAGCGGACTTGCCACCTATAAGGCGGAAAGCAAGCGGAGAGTGTCCCCGATCCCCCTAAAGGAGAGCAGGTAAGCTTCATCTCTTATCGAGGAAGAGGACTCGGATCTCCACTCCATCCGTTTCTTGAGGCTCTTGGAGTTCTCTGACCTCGATTGCACCACCTTACGCCTGCCTCCATTTTGCACATCGCGGGCTTCGTGGCCTGTCTGCGAACTGTTCTTGGGCATCGAGGCTCATTTTATTTGTGGAAGAGATTATTCTGCCTTGTACCCCGTTCTCATGAGGGGTCAATATATCAAGTGGGCGGAGCCGAACTATGGCGCATCGCCGGGATCGGATATCTATCCGGAACCCCGAAGAAGGCATCCGAAGACTGGCCTTCGGAATGGTTTTACATGGAGGACGTCCCGCTACCGGATCCTGTTCGGATCGGCCTTCCGGAGTTTAGCAACGCCTCCTCGAAGAAAGCGCCTAAGCGGGCGCTCATGAGCCCCTAGAGGGAAAATGACCGGGACGTCCTTTACTTGATGAGCCGAATAAGATTACTGGCTCATGCCGGATTGACCATGATTGGAGTCATGGCAATATGCATTATGAGGAGAGTGCAGCCGCTCCAATATAGGGGCCACCCCATGTGGGACTTCAACGGGGAGGACGATGCCACCCGCCATGGCCGCAAAGGGCCGGGTTCGGTCACCGAACTGGTGAAGACCTTGTCCGCCATGTACAAAGGGGAAGAGGAGGATTTTCTCCACGTCAATCCACTGAGCAGGTTTTCTTCGAATAATCCTCGAAGTTGGGTAAGCAAATATCTTTGTGGCCTGTCCGATCCATGTTCCCGTGGTTAAACATCTCATTTCATGGTTTCTCTGAGAACTACCGGGCCATGGAGAAGATACACAGCCCGCCCCCACAACCCGAGGATCCGGAACAGTCCCTCGATCCGGCCTCCGAAGTGGACCCGGACATAAAGGTGGAGCTGATCGACGGGGTGTTCCACCAACTTAGCATCGACAATACTTTGGTTGCCATTACGGCCGACTACCCCGGATTATTTCCGGCCTCCCGAATGCGGACCGAAGTCCGGATACCATGACCCTACCGTGCTTTACTTCTAATCACCACGTATTTGATGGTGTTCGCGAAGGTGCCTTGAGGCAGGAGGTCGAGCCCATGGCTTAGCCGACAAAGGGAAGCGTCTGACCCGCAAGCTAAAAAGAAGTGTGGTCCGGATCGAAACTCCGCCGCAACGGTATGGCGTGTCACCATATTCCTAGGATTGATTCCTGGAAGGCGTACTAACGCTAGTGCTCTTTTCAGGAAAAAGAGCGCTCGCCGGACTAAGTCCGGAGAGGTTGCCAATTGAGCCTCCGCCAGCCAGGCTCCAAAGCCGGGTCCAGAAGCGGAGGCGAGCATGAGGCATGCATCGGATGCTCCTCCGACAGAGGATGCTGACAGATTGTCCGCCACCAACTCTGAGGTGGAGAGCACCATGAATCACAGGCGCCCGCCGACAGTTCTTCGTGGCGCATGTTTCTCCCAAGAGGCCTTGAATGCCTTCAATTGAGATGCGCACCTCCGTGCCGCTCAAGATGGACTAGCGAGCCACGGAGCAGTATGTAAAGGACATACGGGTGAGGAAATTTGACAGCTATATATGCCAAGAGTCTCCCGAGACTTAAAATAGTTAGAATAACTGATTTAAGGATCATTTGTTATCTGAGGATCTTACAAAAGAATACCCGACTGTCCCGGGAGCTTGAAGAATGCAAGGCCCAACTTGAGGCCGCACTAGCCGCTCTGAGGGGAGCCACAGAGACCCCCTCTGGTAATATTGCTTCAAAAGATAAATAGTTTATGAAGTGTGGCGGCTGTGTAAATCTGACAATAATATTCCAGATGGCGCCGGACTAGATCCGAACAAACAACAGCTCCTGCGCCAGCTAAAGGCTGGCAAGAGCGTGCTTACGAGGTCTGCGGCGGAGAAAAATAACCTCCAAGATGCCAACACCCAACCGGGTGAGGAACTAAAGGATGTTCGTGCCCGGTTGTCTCGACTCAGAAGGAGAATCGGCGGCTTCGTCAGCGGCATTTTCAAGAAGTGCTTGAGCGAACTTTGAAAGAGTTCGGCGAGGAAGGCGACCAACATAAACATGTATGTAGGTTTGCTCACAGTGTCGTCTGAGGAGGAGATGCCCGATTCTTGGTGATCTTCTTCCCGAACTGCGTCAGCTGCACGAACGAGGTCGGCAGGTGATGAAAGGCGTCGGCCAGGCCTTGTGGCCATCTATCTCCCTGTCCGAAGGCATTGGGGAGCTGGCAGAGTGGCTTCAAGGAGCACGGCGGTGCTTCCGACTATGGAAGATATCAGCCTGCCATCAAGGCGCCAGGGAGACCTGGGCCATGGTAAAGACGCGGTACACGAAGGCTGACCCAAACCACATGGCCGAGGTCGGACCTGTGGGGCCTGATGGGAAGGAGATCCCTGTAAGCTTAGTGTACGGCCAAGTAGAATTGGCCGCCAAGTATTCCCAGCAATATTGTACATTAGATCGCCTATTAGATGGCATTGAGGAGGAATACAATGAGTCGTGTTGACTATGTAATTGATTATGACATGAAAAATGTCGTCTAGCCGAATTGTAGATCGTTTGTCATAGCGGACCTTTTAAGCCCGACCTCGGGACCCAATAGTCCGGATTGTGTCCGAATACCCTCGCGGTTATATAAGAACCGGGGCATGCATGGAGACAAAGGCGTAGGGGTCATTATTGCTGTATGTCGGACAAGTGCCCAACTAGTTATGTTATATTACATGGATAGTAAGAAACATCTTCCAGGGAGAATAGTTCCGTTAAGGGTTCCTTTCCCTGGGAGGCATGCCCTAAAGTGCATGTCCAAACTGCTAAGAAAGCAGAAAATCATCTGAGGGCAGATGGATAAATAGTTAAAAATCATCTTTCAGTTCACCGACCGAATATTCCCTTAAGAACGCTAGCTTTCGGCTTCACCCGGTCTGAGGTACACATCCGGTGACTGGCGAGAATAATCGCAGAGGTGCTACCTTTACCACCTAGCCGAACAATCGGGAGCGTAGGGGTAAGCACAGAGCCGAACAACCCAGCTTGGCCAAAACTTAAGTCATATCGATGCATATAATGGTGAGTAAAAGGTACATGCGTAAGTTTGACACATGTGTTGGGCATGAAGCCCGTATAAATAAGCTTCATTAAATAAGCCCCCAGGTATAATGGCGCGGACAGCGCGTCAAGTATCTTGAACAAAGCGCCAACGAGCCTCTAAAGGCTTCAAGAAGAAGGAGGAGGAAGGAGAGAAATAAAAGACAGCAAAATAGAAAATGTGGGACGGAGGAAGGAGACGAACTTGGAGTCCGGCGCTTAGGCGTAGAATCTTCGTGAGCGGGCTGAGTTCCATGGGTTCGGCTCGAGTCGGTTATCCAATGCGTTTCACAGACGGTATGCTCCGCCGGTCAGGACCTGGTCGATGATGAAGGGACCTTCCCATTTGGGCTTGAGTTTGTCCTTTTTCTTGTCCGGCTGGCGTAGAACTAGTTCGCCAACGTTGTAAGCTTTGGCCCGTACTTCCCTGATTTCATATCTTCGAGCCTGCTGTTGATAAAATGCGGAACGAACTTTTGCCACGTCGCGCTCCTCCTCCAATGCGTCCAAACTGTCCTGCTGATCGAGCTCGGCTTATCTTTCTACATACATGCGCACGCGAGGTGAGTCATGAATTATGTCGCAGGGCAAGACTGCATCTGCACCGTACACCATAAAAAATAGTGTGAATCCGGTAGTACGATTCGGCGTGGTCCGCAGCCCACTGAGTACGGAGTCGAGCTCCTCAACCCAGTGCGTGTTAGATTCCTTGAGGGACCGCACTAGTCTGGGTTTAATGCCGCTCATGATTAGACCGTTTGCTCGCTCGACTTGGCCGTTGGTTTGAGGGTGATAGACTGAGGCGTAATCGAGCTTGATGCCCATGTTTTTGCACCATAATTTGACCTCATCGGCCGTGAAGTTGGTGTCGTTATCGGTGATGATATCGTGAGGGACGCCGTAACGGTGCACTACCCCTGATATGAAGTCTATCACCGGTCCGGATTCGGCCGTTTTAACAGGCTTGGCCTCTATCCATTTGGTGAATTTATCCACCATGACCAATAGGTAGTTTTGCTTGTGGGTTCCTCCCTTAAGGGGTCCAACCATGTCAAGCCCCCAGACCGCGAACGGCCAGGTGATGGGTATAGTTTTGAGGGCGGTGGGTGGCATGTGGCTTTGGTTAGCAAAAAGCTGGCAACCGACGCATCGTTGGACTAAATCTTGCGCATCTGCCCGGGCCGTCGGCCAATAAAATCCTGTACGGAAGGCCTTGCCTACAAGGGCCCGGGCTGCGGCATGGTGCCCACCCAGTCCGGCATGAATTTCAGCCAGGAGGTTTCACCCTTCCTCTTCGGAGATACACCTTTGAAGGACTCCTATTATGCTTTTCTTATAGATCTCTCCCTCATGGACTTTATAGGCTTTGGATCGTCGTACTATGCAGCGAGCCTCATTTTGGTCTTCGGGGAGTTCCTGCGTAGTTAGGTAGGCTAGGAATGGTTCCGTCCATGGGGCAATAACTGCCATTATTTCATGAGCGGAGGGTGTTATCCCGGTGGCAGAACCTCCGATTGTGTCAGAGTGTTCGGTGTCAGGCAGTGCGGTTGGGTCCGGATTGTTATTTCCGGACTCCCCTTCCCATAGTACGGATGGCTTGAACAGCCATTCCAGGAAGATGTTAGGCGGGGCGGCATCGCGTTTTGCACCGATGCGTGCCAATATGTCCGCTACCGTTGTTATCCGGGCTATATGATGAAATTCGAGCCCTTGAACCGTCTTGACATTTTTAGGGCCGCATTGCGATCTGCTGCCATTTTCGGATCTTTGGACTCAAAGTCTCAGTTTATTTGAGATAACGCGAGGTTCGAATCCCCGCGCACCTCTAGGCGTTTAATGCCCATGGAGACTGCCATCCGGAGGCCGTGCAGAAGGGCCTCGTATTCGGATGCGTTGTTGGAGTCCGTATACATTATCTGAAGGACGTATTGGACTGTGTCCCCGGTTGGGGACGTCAGAACGATGCCAGCCCCCAGGCCGGCCAACATTTTCGAGCCGTCAAAGTGCATGATCCAATTGGAGTATGCGCCGTACTCTTTAGGGAGTTCGGCTTCGGTCCATTCGGCCAAGAAGTCGGCCAAAACCTGCGACTTAATAGCTAAATGGTGGCTTATAGGTTATGTTGAATGGAAGGAGCTCTATGGCCCATTTAGCAATCCGGCCCGTCGCATCGCGGTTGTTTATAATGTCGTTAAGAGGTACTTCAGAGGCTACCGTTATCAAACACTCTTGAAAGTAGTGTCGCAGCTTCCGGGATGCCATGAACACTGCGTATGTTATCTTTTGATAATGTGGGTACAGGGACTTGCATGGAGTTAGGACAGTGGAAACATAGTAAACCGGTTTTTGAAGAGGGAACCGTGTCCGTCCGTTCTCGTTCGACGACGAGCACCGCTACCGACAACTAGATGTGTTGCGGCGATATATAATAGCATTGGTTCGCCCATGTTGGGCGCAGGAGGGACGGATTTGTTGCCAATATGGCTTTTATTTCTTCGAGTCGGCCGTGGCGGCATCAAATCCACTCGAAGTGTTCGGTCTTGCCGGAGGAGGTGGTAAAGGGTAACGCCTTTTCTCCCAAACGGGAAATAAAGCGGCTTAGAGCTGCTACGCATCCATCAATTTTGTATTTATTTGAGGTCTTTTGGAATATCCAATTGTGGAGCTCGGATCTTGGCTGGGTTTGCTTCAATTCCTCTCCCGGACACAATGAAGCCCAGGAGCTTTCCGGCTGGAACGCCGAAGACGCATTTTTCCGGATTGAGCTTAATGTCATATTTTCGGAGATTGTCGAATGTGAGCCTCAAGTCATCTACTAGAGTTTCGACATGCTTGGATTTGACGACCACATCATCTACATATGCTTCCCTTTGTTTTGCCGATCTGGTTTGCGGACATGTATACGAATCATGCGCTGATATGTTGCGCCGGTGTTTTTGAGCCCGAAGGGCATTGTGTTGAAGCAGAATGGGCCGTATGGAGTGATGAATGTTGTTGCTGCTTGGTCTGGCTCCGCCATCTTGATTTGGTGGTAGCCGGAGTACGCGTCGAGGATGTTGGAAATATGCCCTAGAGGCAATAATAAAAGTATTATTCTTATATTTCCTTGTTCATGATAATTGTCTTTTATTCATGCTATAATTGTATTATCCGGAAATCGTAATACACGTGTGAATACATAGACCACAATATGTCCCTAGTGAGCCTCTAGTTGACTAGCTCGTTGATCAACAGATAGTCATGGTTTCCTGACTATGGACATTGGATGTCATTGATAACGGGATCACATCATTAGGAGAATGATGTGATGGACAAGACCCAATCCTAAGCATAGCACAAGATCGTGTAGTTCGTTTTGCTAGAGCTTTTCCAATGTCAAGTATCTCTTCCTTAGACCATGAGATCGTGTAACTCCCGGATACCGTAGGGAGTGCTTTGGGTGTACCAAGCGTCACAACGTGGCGGGTGACTATAAAGGTGCATTACAGGTATCTCCAAAAGTGTCATTGGGTTGACACGGATCGAGGCTGGATTTGTCACTCCGTATGATGGAGAGGTATCACGGGCCCACTCGGTAGTGCATCATCATAATGAGCTCAAAGTGACCAAGTGTTTGGTCACGGGATCATGCATTACGGCATGCAGTAAAGTGACTTGCCGGCAACGAGATTGAACGAGGTATTGGGATACCGATGATCGAATCTCGGGCAAGTAAAATACCGATTGACAAAGGGAATAGTATACGGGGTTGATTGAATCCTCGACATCGTGGTTCATCCGATGATATCATCGAGGAGCATGTAGAGCCAACATGGGTATCCAGATCCCGCTGTTGGTTATTGCCCGAGAGCCGTCTCGGTCATGTCTGCATGTCTCCGAACCCGTAGGGTCTACACACTTAAGTTTCGGTGACGCTTAGGGTTGTATGAATATGAGTATGCAGCAAACCGAATGTTGTTCGAGTCCGGATGAGATCCCGGACATCACGAGGAGTTCGGAATGGTCCGGAGGTAAAGATTTATATATAGGAAGTCTTATTTTGGTCACGGAAAAGTTTCGCTGTTATTGGTATTGTACCGGAGTGCGAAAGGGGTCCGGGGTCCACTGGGGTCCACCTGCCCGAGGGGGCACATGGGCTGTAGAAGTGCGCCTTGGCCTATATGGGCCAAGGGCACCAGCCCCAAGAGGCCCATGCGCCAAGATATAAGAAAAAGGGAGAGTCCTAAAGGGGAAGGCACCTCAGGGTGCCTTGGGGAGATGGACTCCTCCCCCTCTTGGCCGCACTCCTTCCTTGGAGGAAGGGGCAAGGCTGCGCCCTCCCCCCCTCTGTTGCACCTATATAAAGGGAGGGGAGGCAGGGGTGGCCGCACCCATTAGCCCTGGCGCCTCCCTCCTCCCTGCAACACCTCCTCCTCCTCCCGTAGTTGCTTAGCGAAGCCCTGCCGGAGTTCTGCTGCATCCACCACCACGCCGTCGTGCTGCTGGATCATCATCAACCTCTCCTTCCCCCTTGCTGGAACAACAAGGAGGAGACGTCATCCGCTCCGTACGTGTGTTGAACGCGGAGGTGCTGTCCATTCAGCACTAGGTCATCGGTGATCTGAATCACGGCGAGTACGACTCCATCATCCCCGTTCCATTGAACGCTTCCGCACACGATCTACAAGTGGTATGTAGATGCAATCACTCTCCCATGACTCGTTGCTAGATGAACTCATAGATGGATCTTGGTGAAACCGTAGGAAAAAATTTAATTTTTCTGCAACGTTCCCCAACAGTGGCATCATGAGCTAGGTCTATGCGTAGTTCTCTATTGCACGAGTAGAACACAATTTGTTGTGGGCATAGATGTTGTCAACTTTCTTGCAGCTACTAGTCTTATCTTGCTTCAGCGGCATTGTGGGATGAAGCGGCCCGGACCGACCTTACACGTACGCTTACGTGAGACTGGTTCCGCCCGACATGCACTAGTTGCATAAGGTGGCTAGCGGGTGTCTGTCTCTCCCACTTTAGTTGGAGCGGATTCGATGAAAAGGGTCCTTATGAAGGGTAAATAGAAGTTGACAAATCACGTTGTGGCTTTCACGTAGGTAAGAAAAGCGTTCTTGCTAGAACCCTATTGCAGCCACGTAAAACTTGCAACAACAATTAGGGGACGTCTAACTTGTTTTTGCAGCAAGTGTTTTGTGATATGATATGGCCAAAGTTGTGATGAATGATGAATGATATATGTGATGTATGAGATCATGTTCTTGTAATAGGAATCACGACTTGCATGTCGATGAGTATGACAACGCAGGAGCCATAGGAGTTGTCTTTATTTTTGTATGACATGCGTGTCATTGAAGAACGCCATGTAAATTACTTTACTTTATTGCTAAACGCGTTAGCCATAGAAGTAGAAGTAGTCGTTGGCGTGACAACTTCATGAAGACACGATGATGGAGATCATGATGATGGAGATCATGGTGTCATGCCGGTGACAGGATGATCATGGAGCCGCGAAGATGGAGATCAAAGGAGCTATATGATATTGGCCATATCATGTCACTACTATATATAATTGCATGTGATGTTTATTATGTTTATGCATCTTGTTTACTTAGAGCAGCGGTAGTAAATAAGATGATCCCTCATAACAATTTCAAGAAAGTGTTCTCCCTAATCGTGCACCGTTGCTAAAGTTAAATCGTTTGAAGCACCACGTGATGATCGGGTGTGATAGATCCTTACGTTCACATACAACGGGTGTAAGACAGTTTTACACATGCAATACACTCAGGTTAACTTGACGAGCCTAGCATGTACAGACATGGCCTCGAAACACAAGAGACCGAAAGGTCGAACATGAGTCGCATGGAAGATACGATCAACATGGAGATGTTCACCGACGATGACTAGTCCGTCTCACGTGATGATCGGACACAGCCTAGTCGACTCGGATCATGTATCACTTAGATGACTAGAGGTATGTCAAATCTGAGTGGGAGTTCATTAAATAATTTGATTAGATGAACTTTATTATCATGAACAATAGTCTAAAATCTTTGCAAAATGTCTTGTAGATCAAATGGCCAACGCTCATGTCACCATGAACTTCAACGCGTTCCTAGAAAACCAAGCTGAAAGATGATGGCAGCAACTATTCGGACTGGGTCCTAACATGAGGATTATCCTCATAGCTGCCAGAAACAATATGTCCTAGAAGCACCGCTAGGTGAAGCACCCATCGAGTAGAACCAAGGCGTTATGAACGCTTGGCAGTCTCGTCTTGATGATTACTCCCTCGTTCAATGCGGCATGCTTTACAGCTTAGAACCGGGGCTCCAAAAGCGTTTTGAGCAACACGGAGCATATGAGATGTTCGAGGAGCTGAAACTAGTTTTCCAAGGTCATGCCGGGTCGAGATATGAAGTCTCCGACAAGTTCAACAGTTGTAAGATGGAGGAAAATAGTTACGTCGGTGAGCACATACTCAAAATGTCCGGGTTGCACAACCGCTTTGTCCAGTGGACATTAACCTCCGGACGAGGCGGTCATTGACAGAATCCTTGATCGCTCCCACCAAGCTACAAGAGCTTTGTAATGAACTACAATATGCAGGGGATGGTGAAAACTATTCTGAAGTATTTTCAATGCTGAAGTCGTGAGGTAGAAATCAAGAAGGAGCATCAAGTGTTGATGGTCAATAAAACCACTAAGTTCAAGAAGGACAAGGGAAATAAGAAATTAAAGAAGGAAGGCAAGGATGTTGCCGCCCGGTAAGCCGATTCTTGCCGGGAAGAAGTCAAAGAATGGACCCAAGCACGAGGACCAGTGCTTTTATTGCAAAGGGAAGGGTCCTTTGAGCGGAACTGCCCCAAATACTTAGCAGACAAGAAGGCCGGCAACACTAAAGGTATATTTGATATACATGTAATTGATGTGTACCTTACCGATACTCGTAGTAACTCCCCGGTATTTGATACGGTGTTGTTGCTCATATATGTAACTCACAGGAGCTGCAGAATAAACGGAGATGGCGAAGGGCGAGGTGACGATGCGTGTCGGGAATGGTTCCAAGGTCGATGTGATCGCCGTCGGCACGCTACCTCTACATTTACCTACGGGATTAGTTTTAAACCTCAATAATTGTTATTTAGTACCAAGTTTGAGCATGAACATTGTATCAGGATCTCATTTAATACGAGATGGCTACTCGTTTAAATCCGAGAATAATGGTTGTTCTATTTATATGAGAGAAATGTTTTATGGTCATGCTCCGATGGTCAATGGTTTATTCTTAATGAATCTCGAACGTAATGTTACACATGTTCATAGTGTGAATACCAAAAGACGTAAAGTTGATAACGATAGTCCCACATACTTGTGGCACTGCCGCCTTGGTCACATTGGTGTCAAGCGCATGAAGAAGCTCCATGCTGATGGACTTTTAGAGTCTCGATTATGAATCATTTGACACTTGCGAACCATGCCTCATGGGCAAGATGACCAAGACTCCGTTCTCGGAACAATGGAGCGAGCAACCAACTTATTAGAAATCATACATACCGATGTGTGCGGTCCAATGAGTGTTGAGGCTCATGGAGGATATCGTTATGTTCTCACTCTCACCGATGACTTGAGTAGATATGGGTATGTCTACTTGATGAAACACAAGTCTGAGACCTTTGAAAAGTTCAAGGAATTTCAGAATGAAGTAGAGAATCAACGTGACCGAAAGATAAAATTCTTGCGATCGGATCGTGGAGGAGAATATTTAAGTCACGCAATTTGGTACACACTTAAGGAAATGTGGAATCGTTTCACAACTCACGCCGCTGGAACACCTCGGTAATAACGGTGTGTCCGAACGTCGTGTCGCACTCTATTGGATATGGTGCAATCTATGATGTCTCTTACTGATTTACCGCTATCATTTTGGGGATACGCTCTAGAGACAGCTACATTCACTTTAAATAGGGCACCGTCTAAATCTGTTGAGACGACACCGTATGAATTATGGTTTGGGAAGAAACCTAAGCTGTTGTTTCTAAAAGTTTGGGGATGCGATGCTTATGTCAAGAAACTTCAACCTGAAAAGCTCGAACCCAAGTTGGAAAAATGCGTCTTCATAGGATACCCTAAGGAAACCATTGGGTATACCTTCTACCTTAGATCCAAAGGCAAGATCTTTGTTGCCAAGAACGGATCATTTCTGGAAAAAGAGTTTCTCTCGAAAGGAGTAAGTAGGAGGAAAGTAGAACTCGATGAAGTACTACCTCTTGAACCGGAAAGTAGTGCAGCTCAGGAAAATGTTCCTGTGGTGCCTACACCGAATCGGAGAGGAAATTAATGATGATGATCAAGGTACTTCGGATCAAGTTGCTCTTGAACCGTGCAGGTCCACTAGGACACGCTCCGCACTGCAGTGGTACGGCAACCCTGTCCTGGAAATCATGTTGTTAGACAACGGTGAACCTTCAAACTATGAAGAAGCGATGGCGGGCCCAGATTCCAACAAATTGCTTGAAGCCATGCAATCCGAGATAGAATCCATGTATGAAAACAAAGTATGGACTTTGACAGACTTGCCCGATGATCGGCGATCGATAGAAAACAAATTGATCTTTAAGAAGAAGACGGACGCTGATTGTAATGTTAACATCTATAAAGCTCGACTTTTCGCTATGGGTTATCGAGAATTTCTAGGGATTTACTACGATGAGACTTTCTCTCACGTGGCGAAGCTTAAGTCCGTCCGAATCATGTTAGCAATTGCCGCATACTATGATTATGAGATATGGCAGATAGACGTCAAAAGCGGCATTCCTTAACGGTTATCTTAAGGAAGAGCTGTATATGATGCAGCGGAAGGTTTTGTCGATCCTAAGAATGCTAACAAGGTATGCAAGCTCCAGCGATCCATTTATGGGCTGGTGCAAGCATCTCGGAGTTGGAACATTCGCTTTGATGAGATGATCAAAGCGTTTGGGTTTATCTTGAGACTTATGGAGAAGCATGCGTTTACAAGAAAGTGAGTGGGAGCTCTGTAGCATTTCTCATATTATATGTAGATCACATACTTTTGATGGGAAATGATATAGAACTTTTGGACAGCATTAAGGCCTACTTGAATAAGAGTTTTTCAATGAAGGACCTTGGAGAAGCTGCTTACATATTAGGCATCAAAATCTATAGGGATAGATCGAGATGCCTCATAGGTCTTTCACAAAGCACATACCTGGATAAGATTTTGAAGAAGTTCAAAATGGATCAGTCCAAGAAAGGGTTCTTGCCTGTTTTGCAAGGTGTGAAATTGAGCTCGGCTCAATGCCCGACCACGGCAAAAGATAAAGAAGAGATGAGTGTCATCCCTTATGCCTCAGCCATAGGATCTATTATGTATGTCATGCGTGTACCGGACCTGATGTAAACCTTGCCGTAAGTTTGGTAGGAAGGTACCAAAGTAATCCCGGCAAGGAACACTGGACAGCGGTCAAGAATATCCTGAAGTACCTGAAAAGGACAAAGGACATGTTTCTCGTTTATGGAGGTGACGAAGAGCTCGTCGTGATGGGTTACGTCGATGCTAGCTTCAACACAGATCTGGATGACTCAAAGTCACAAACCGGATACGTGTATATGTTAAATGGTGGAGCGATGGCTGATGCATTTGCAAGCGGAAGCGTCGTGGCGGGATCTACATGTGAAGCGGAGTACATGGCAGCCTCGGAGGCAGCACATGAAGCAATTTGGGTGAAGGAGTTCATCACCGACCTAGGAGTCATACCCAATGCGTCGGAACCGATCAAACTCTTCTATGACAACACTGGAGCTATTGCACTTGCCAAGGAGCCCAGGTTTCACAAGAAGACCATGCACATCAAGCGTCGCTTCAACTCCATTCGTGAAAATGTTCAAGATGGGGACACAGAAATTTGCAAAGTGCATACGGATCTGAATGTCGCAGATCCGTTGACTAAACCTCTTCTGCGAGCAAAACATGATCAACACCAGAACTCTATTGGTGTTCGATTCATCACAATGTAACTAGATTATTGACTCTAGTGCAAGTGGGAGACTGTTGGAAATATGCCCTAGAGGCAATAATAAAAGTGTTATTATTATATTTCCTTGTTCATGATAATTGTCTTTTATTCATGCTATAATTGTATTATCCGGAAATCGTAATACACGTGTGAATACATAGAGCACAATATGTCCCTAGTGAGCCTCTAGTTGACTAGCTCGTTGATCAACAGATAGTCATGGTTTCTGACTATGGACATTGGATGTCATTGATAACGGGATCACATCATTAGGAGAATGATGTGATGGACAAGACCCAATCCTAAGCATAGCACAAGATCGTGTAGTTCGTTTTGCTAGAGCTTTTCCAATGTCAAGTATCTCTTCCTTAGACCATGAGATCGTGTAACTCCCGGATACCGTAGGAGTGCTTTGGGTGTACCAAACGTCACAACGTAACTGGGTGACTATAAAGGTGCATTACAGGTATCTCCAAAAGTGTCTGTTGGATTGACACGGATCGAGACTGGGATTTGTCACTCCATATGACGGAGAGGTATCACTGGGCCCACTCGGTAGTGCATCATCATAATGAGCTCAAAGTGACCAAGTGTTTGGTCACGGGATCATGCATTACGGATGCAGTAAAGTGACTTGCGGCAGCGAGATTGAACAAGGTATTGGGATACCGACGATCGAATCTCGGGCAAGTAAAATACCGATTGACAAAGGGAATAGTATACGGGGTTGATTGAATCCTCGACTTCGTGGTTCATCCGATGATATCATCGAGGAGCATGTGGGAGCTAACATGGGTATCCAGATCCCGCTGTTGGTTATTGCCCGAGAGCCGTCTCGGTCATATGTCTCAGATGTCTCCGAACCCGTAGGGTCTACACATAAGTTTCGGTGGCGCTAGGGTTGTATGAATATGAGTATGCAGCAAACCGAATGTTGTTGAGTCCGGATGAGATCCCGGACATCATGAGGTGTTCGGAATGGTCCGGAGGTAAAGATTTATATATAGGAAGTCTTATTTTGGTGGCGGAAAAGTTTCGCGTTATCGGTATTGTACCGGGAGTGCGAAAGGGGTCCGGGGTCCACCGGGGTCCACCTGCCCGGGGGCCACATGGGCTGTAGGGGTGCGCCTTGGCCTATATGGGCCAAGGGCACCAGCCCCAAGAGGCCCATGCGCCAAGATATAAGAAAAAGGGAGAGTCCTAAAGGGGAAGGCACCCCTCTTGGCCGCACCCTTCCTTGGAGGAAGGGCAAGGCTGCCCTCCCCTCTCTTGCACCTATATAAAGGGAGGGGAGGGAGGGGTGGCCGCACCAATAAGCCCTGGCGCCTCCCTCCTCCCTGCAACACTTCCTCCTCCTCCCGTAGTTGCTTAGCGAAGCCCTACTGCATCCACCACCACGCCGTCGTGCTGCTGGATCATCATCAACCTCTCCTTCCCCCTTGCTGGACAAGAAGGAGGAGACGTCATCCGCTCCGTACGTGTGTTGAACGGAGGTGCTGTCCATTCAGCACTAGGTCATCGGTGATCTGAATCACGGCGAAATGCGACTCCATCATCCCCGTTCCATTGAATGCTTCCGCACGCGATCTACAAGTGGTATGTAGATGCAATCACTCTCCCATGACTCGTTGCTAGATGAAATCATAGATGGATCTTGGTGAAACCGTAGGAAAAAATTTAATTTTCTGCAACGTTCTCCAACAGAGGAAGCACAATGAGTCGTGTCCTGCTGTAGCGTCGATAATTTGATCAACGCGAGGGAGGGGGAAGGGATCCTTTGGGCAAGCCTTATTAAGGTCTTTGAAATCAACACATAGGCGCCCGGATTTATCCTTCTTTGGTACCATCACCGGATATTCTAGCCAGTCCGGATGTTTTATATCTCTGATGAATCCGGCTTCCAGAAGTTTGGCTAGCTCCTCTCCCATGGCCTATCTCTTGGGTTCAGAAAAGCACCGAAGAGCCTGTTTGACTGGCTTGAATCCTTTTAGGATATTTAGGCTATGCTCGGCCAGCCGACGTGGGATTCCTGGCATGTCTGAAGGGTGCCAGCAAAAATGTCCCGATTTTCTCGTAGAAATTCTCGTGGTCTGGCGTCTACATCAGGGTTCAATTGTGCCCCAATGGAGGCCGTCTTTGCGAGGTCCGTTGGGTGGACTTGGAATTTGACTATTTCATCCGCTGGTTTCAAAGAGGTGGACTTGGATCTTTTATCAAGTATCACATCGTCCCTGTTCACCGTGGAGCGCATCACAGTGAGTTCCTCGGCCGCTAGGGCTTCGGATAGTGCCTCGAGGGCTAGTGCGCTTGTCTTGTTTTCGGCGCGGAGTGCTATGTTCGGATCACTAGCGAGAGTGATAATTCTGTTAGGTCCGGGCATTTTAAGCTTCATGTACCCATAGTGGGGTATAGCTTGAAAAATTGTGAATGCCTCTCGCCCTAATAAAGCATGATATCCGCTGCTGAACGGGGCCACTTGAAGTGTGACCTCCTCGGACCTGTAATTGTCCGGCGAGCCGAACACTACGTCTAGTGTGATTTTTCCTGTGCAGCATGCTTCCCGGCTAGGATTATGCCTCTAATGGTTGTGCTGCTTCGCTCAATGCGGTTCCAGTCTATCTCCATTTTTCGGAGGGTTTCCTCGTAGATGAGGTTTAGTCCATCCAATTTAATGGGCGGGTGGGCGGGTGGAACTAGATTCGGAACCCCATCCAATTTAAAACTCAGGGGCCGAGAAGTTTCCGAACTTGGAAGTTTGGATTTTTGAATGCTATCCAATGAATCCAACCCGCCGCCTGACTTTAAGTTCAGGGCTTGATCGACATCCGTCCCTCTGCGGGAATCCGGCATGGAGGGATCGGGAATCCGGACGTAGCTAGTCCTTAAGATAGAAGAAGAGTCGCCGTATTGCTACTCTATCACAGCAACATGATGGGTAGCCTGGGGAGCGTTGATCTCTCTTAGATCGGTTTTAGGCCCGACCTGGTCGTAGTCTGTGGCGACTCCCAGGGCGGCGATGCGATCCAAGAGCTCGTTTACGGAGGAGATCTCGATCAGATCTAACTACTCGGCAAGTTCCGAGTTAACGTGAAGATTGGTTTCGATGACTCGAGAAGTCATCGTCGGCGCGGTGGCCGAACTGGCGGTCATAAGAAAACCACCCAGCCGAAGAGTCTGACCAGTGGCCAAGGCTCCTTTGGTGATAGTATCGTCTTTAAAGACGGGATGAGGCATCCATCCTGACGGCGACGGCACAGAGGAACTCTCAATGAAAGCACCAATGTCGGTGTCAAAACCGGCGGATCTTGGGTAGGGGGTCCCGAACTGTGCGTCTAGGCGGATGGTAACAGGAGACAAGGGACATGATGTTTTTACCCAGGTTCGGGCCCTCTCAATGGAGGTAATACCCTACTCTTGCTTGATTAATATTGATGATATGGGTAGTACAAGAGTAGATCTACCACGAGATCAAGGAGGCTAAACCCTAGAACCTAGCCTTGTTGGGAAACGTAGTAATTTCAAAAAAATTCCTACGATCACGCAAGACCATGGTGATGGCATAGCAACGAGAGGGAAGAGTGTCCGTCCACGTACCCTCGTGAGACCGAAAGCGAAGCGTTATAACAACGCGGTTGATGTAGTCGTATGCGTCTTCACGATCCGACCGATCCAAGCACCGAACGTCGGCACCTCCGGAAGTTCTCGCACACGCTCAGCTCGATGACGATCCCGGACTCCGATCCAGCAAAGTGTCGGGGATGAGTTCCGTCAAGACGACGGGCGTGATGACGATGTTGATGCTCCACCGACGCGGGGCTTCGCCTAAGCACTGCGACGATATGACTTCTCCGGCGCAGGGCTTCGCCTAAGCTCTCTGACGATATGACCCGAAGTGGAATATGGTGGAAGGGGCACCGCACACGGCTAAGGAAAGATCCGTAGATCAACTTGTGTATCATGGGGTGCCCCCTGCCCCTGTATATAAAGGAGCCAAGGGGGGGTGCGGCCAGCCTTGGGGAGGCGCGCCTGGAGGAGTCCTACTCCCACCGGGAGTAGGACTCCCCCCCTTTGTCCTAGTTGGAGTAGGATTGGGGAGGGGGAAAGAGGGACGGGGGCGCCGCCCCCCCTCTCCTTGTCCTATTCGGACTAGAGGGGAGGCGCGCAGCCCACCTGGCCGCCCTTCCTCTTCTCCCTTGTGGCCCATGAAGGCCCATATACCCCGGGGTTCCGTAACCCCGGTGTTCGGTAACTTCCTGTTTTCACTCGGAACCTTTCCAAGTCCAAACATAGGCTTCCAATATATCAATCTTTATGTCTCGACCATTTCGAGACTCCTCGTCATGTCCGTGATCACATCCGGGACTCGAACAAACTTGGTGCATCAATACTTATAAACTCATAATGAACTGTCGCCGAAGCGTTAAGCGTGCGGACCCTACGGGTTCGAGAACTATGTAGACATGACCTAGAACCATTCTCGGTCAATAACCAATAGCGGAACCTGGATGCCCATATTGGTTCCTACATATTCTTCAAGATCTTTATCGGTCAAACCGCATAACGACATCGTTGTTCCCTTTGTCATCGGTATGTTACTTACCCGAGATTCGATCGTCGGTATCCAATACCTAGTTCAATCTCGTTACCGGTAAGTCTCTTTACTCGTTCCGTAATACATCATCTCACAACTAACTCATTAGTTGTAATGCTTGCAAGGCTTAAGTGATGTGTATTACCGAGAAGGCATAGAGATACCTCTCCGACAATCGGAGTGAAAAAACCTAATCTCGAAATACGCCAACCCAACAAGTACCTTTGGAGACTCATGTAGTTCTCCTTTATAATCACCCGATTCGTTGTGACGTTTGGTAGTACCAAAGTGTTCCTCCGGTAAACGGAGTTGCATAATCTCATAGTTACAGGAACATGTATGGGTCATGAAGAAAGCATTAACATACTAAGCGATCAAGTGTTAAGCTAACGGAATGGGTCACGTCAATCGGATCATTCAACTAATGATGTGACCTTGTTAATCAAATAACAACTCCTTGTTTATGGTTAGGAAACATAACCATCTTTGATTAACAAGCTAGTCAAGTAGAGGCATACTAGTGACATCTTGTTTGTCTATATATTCACACATGTATTATGTTTCGTTAATACAATTATAGCATGAATAATAAACATTTATCATGATATAAGGAAATAAATAATAACTTTATTATTGCCTCTAGGGCATATTTCCTTCAGTCTCCCACTTGCACTAGAGTCAATAATCTAGTTCACATCATCATGTGATTCAACACTAATATTCACATCTGTATGTGATTAACACACATAGTTCACATCGTCATGTGACCAACACCCAAAGGGTTTACTAGAGTCAATAATCTAGTTCACATCGCTATGTGATTAACACCCAAAGAGTACTAAGGTATGATCATGTTTTGCTCGTGAGAGAAGCTTAGTCAACGGTGCATCACATTCAGAGCCGTATGTATTTTGCAAATACTCTATGTCTACAATGCTCGCACGGAGCTACTCTAGCTAATTGCTCCCACTTTCAATATGTATCCAGATTGAGTCTTAGAGTCATCTGGATCTGTGTAAAAAGCTTGCATCGATGTAACTCTTTACGACGGGCTCTTTTATCACCTCCATAATCGAGAAATATTTCCTTAGTCCTCACTAAGGATGTTCTTGACCAATGTCCGATGATCTACTCCTATATCACTATTGTACTCCATTGCTAAATTCAGAGCAAGGTATACATTAGGTCTGGTACATAGCATAGCATACTTCATAGAACCTATGATCGAGGCATAGGGAATGACTTTCATTCTCTTTTCTATTTTCTGCCGTGGTCGGGATTTGAGTCTTACTCAATTTCATACGTTTTGCAACACAGGCAAGAACTTTTCTTTGACTGTTCCATTTTGAACTACTTCAAAATCTTGACAAGGTATGTACTTATTGAAAAACTTATCAAGCGTCTTGATCTATCTCTATAGATCTTGATGCTCAATATGTAAGCAGCTTCACCGAGGTCCTTCTTTGAAAAACTCCTTTCAAATACTCCTTTATGCTTTGCAGAATAATTCTACATTATTTCCGATTAACAATATGTCATTCACATATACTTATCGAAATGTTGTAATGCTCCCACTCACTTTCTTGTAAATACAGGCTTCTCCAAAAGTCTGTATAAAACCATATACTTTGATCACACTATCAAAGCGTTTATTCCAACTCCGAGATGCTTGCACCAGTCCATAGATGGATCGCTGGAGCTCGCATATTTTGTTAGCTCCTTTAGGATTGAAAAACCTTCTGGTTGCATCATATACAACTCTTCTTTAATAAATCCATTAAAGAATGTAGTTTTGACATCCATTTGCCAGATTTCATAAAATGTGGCAATTGCTAACATGATTCGGACAGACTTTAAGCATCGCTACAGTTGAGAAAATCTCATTGTAGTCAACACCTTGAACTTGTTGACAACCTTTTTGTGACAAGTCGAGCTTTTTAGATAGTAACACTACTATCAGTGTCCGTCTTCCTCTTGAAGATCCATTTATTTAAAATGGCTTGCTGATCATCGAGCAAGTCAATCAAAGTCAATACTTTGTTCTCATACATGGATCCTATCTCAGATTTCATGGCCTCAAGCCATTTCGCGGAATCTGGGCTCATCATCGCTTCCTCATAGTCCGAAGGTTCATCATGGTCTAGTAACATGACTTCCGTAACACGATTACCATACCACTCAGTGCGGATTTTGCTCTGGAAGACCTACGAGGTTTGGTAGCAACTTGATCTGAAGTTTCATGATCATCATCATTAACTTCCTCACTAATTGGTGTAGGAATCACTTTGGAACTGATTTACGTGATGAACTACTTTCCAATAAGGGAGAAGGTACAATTACCTCATCAAGTTCTACTTTCCTCCCACTCACTTCTTTCGAGAGAAACTTTCTTCTCTAGAAAGGATCCATCTTAGCAACGAAAGACTTGCCTTTGGATCTGTGATAGAAGGTGTACCCAATAGTTACCTTTGGGTATTCTATGAAGACGCACTTCTCCGATTTGGGTTCGAGCTTTATCAGGTGAAAACTTTTTCACATAAGTATCAAAACTCCAAACTTTTAAGAAACGACAGCTTAGGTTTACTGTTAAACCATAGTTCATATGGTGTCGTCTCAACGGATTTAGATGGTGCCCTTTTTAAACGTGAATGTAGCTGTCTCTAATGCATAACCCCAAAACGATATTGGTAAATCGGTAAGAGACATCATTGATCGCACCATATCAAAATAAAGTACGGTTACGATGTTCGGACACACCATAACGTTGTGGTGTTCCAGGTGGCGTGAGCTGTGAAACTATTCCACTTTGTTTTAATTGAAGACCAAACTTCAGAACTCAAATATTCATCTCCACGATCAGATCGCAGAAACTTTATTTTCTTGTTACGATGATTTTCTACTTCACTCTGAAATCTTTTGAACTTTTCAATTATTTCAGACTTGTGTTTCATCAAGTAGATATACCCATATCTGCTCAAATCATTTTGTGAAGGTCAGCAAATAACGATACTTGCCACGAGCATCAACACTCATTGGATCGCATACATCGGTATGTATTATTTCCAATAAGTCAGTAGCTTGTTCCATTGTTCCGGAGAACGGAGTTTTAGTCATCTTGCCAAAAAAGCACGGTTCACAAGCATCAAATGATTCATAATCAAGTGATTCCAAAAGTCCATCAGCATGGAGTTTTCTTCATGCGCTTTACACCAATATGACCTAAACGGCAGTGCCACAAATAAGTTGCACTATCATTATTAACTTTGCATCTTTTGGTTTCAATATTATGAATATGTGTATCACTATGATCGAGATCCAATGAACCATTTTCATTGGGTGTGTAACCATATAAGGTTTTATTCATGTAAACAGAACAACAATTTATTCTCTTACTTAAATGAATAACCGTATTGCAATAAACATGATCAAATCATATTTATGCTCAACACCAAATAACACTTATTTAGGTTCCACACTAATCCCGAAAGTATAGGGAGTGTGCGATGATGATCATATCAATCTTGGAACTACTTCCAACACTCATCGTTACTTCCCTTCAACTAGTTTCTGTTCATTCGGCAACTCCCGTTTCAAGTTACTACTCTTAGTAACTGAACCAAGATCGAATCTGAGGGGTTGCTACGAACACTAGTAAAATACACATCAATAATCTGTATATCAAATATACCTTTGTTCACTTTGCCATCCTTCTTATCCGCCAAATACTTGGGGTAGTTCCGCTTCTAGTGACCAGTTCCAGTGCAGCAAAAGCACTTAGTCTCGTGCTTAGGTCCAGACTTGGGCTTCTTTCACTCGAGCAGCAACTTGCTTGCCGTTCTTCTTGAAGTTCCCCTTCTTCCCTTTGCCCTTTTTCTTGAGACTAGTGGTCTTGTCAATCATCAACACTTGATGCTCTTTCTTGATTTCTACCTTCACCGATTTTAGCATCGCGAAGAGCTCGAGAATCTTTTTCATCATCCCTTGCGTACTATAGTTCATCACGAAGTTCTACTAACTTAGTGATGGTGACTAGAGAATTCTGTCAATCACTATCTTATCTGGAAGATTAACTCCCACTTGATTCAAGCGATTGAAGTACTCAGACAATCTGAGCACATGCTCACTAGTTGAGCGATTCTCCTCCATCTTTTAGCTATAGAACTTGTTGGAGACTTCATATCTCTCAACTCGGGTATTTGCTTGAAATATTAACTTCAATTCCTGGAACATCTCATATGGTCCATGACGTTCAAAACGCCTTTGAAGTCCCGATTCTAAGCCGTTAAGTATGGTGCACTAAACTATCAAGTAGTCATCATATTGAGCTAGCCAAACGTTCATAACGTCTGCATTTGCTCCTGCAATAGGTCTGTCACCCAGCGGTGCGTTAAGGACATAATTCTTCTGTGCAGCAATGAGGATAAACCTCAGATCACGGATCCAATCCGCATCATTGCTACTAACATTTTTCAATACAATTTTCTCTAGGAACGCATTAAAATTCAACGGAAGAACAGCACGAGCCATCTATCTACAGTAAACATAGACAAGCAAAATACTATCAGGTACTAAGTTCATGATAAATTTAAGTTCAATTAATCATATTAAAAAACTCCCACTTAGACAGACATCTCTCTAGTCATCTAAGTGATCACGTGATCCATATCAACTAAACCGTGTCCGATCATCACGTGAGACGGAATAGTTTCAACGGTGAACATCACTATGTTGATCATGTCTACTATATGATTCACGTTCGACCTTTCGGTCTCCGTGTTCCGAGGCCATATCTGTTATATGCTAGGCTCGTCAAGTTTAACCTGAGTATTCCGCGTGCGCAACTGTTTTTGCACCCGTTGTAGATGGACGTAGAACTTATCACACCCGATCATCACGTGGTGTCTGGGTACTACGAACTTTGGCAACGGTGCATACTCAGGGAGAACACTTCTTGATAATTTTTAGTGAGAGATCATCTTATAATGCTACCGTCAATCAAAGCAAGATAAGATGCATAAAGGATAAACATCACATGCAATCAATATAAGTGATATGATATGGTCATCATCATCTTGTGCTTGTGATCTCCATCGCCAAGCAATCATGATCACCATCGTCACCGGCGCCGACACCTTGATCTCCATCGTAGCATCGTTGTCGTCTCGCCAATCTTATGCTTCCACGACTATCACTACCGCTTAGTGATAAAGTAAAGCATTACAGGGCGATTGCATTGCATACAATAAAGCGACAACCATATGGCTCCTGCCGGTTGCCGATAACTCGGTTACAAAACATGATCATCTCATACAATAAAATTTAGCATCATGTCTTGACCATATCACATCACAACATGCCCTGCAAAACAAGTTAGACGTCCTCTACTTTGTTGTTGCAAGTTTTACGTGGCTGCTACGGGCTTAAGCAAGAACTCATCTTACCTACGCATCAAAACCACAACGATAGTTTGTCAAATAGACTCCGTTTAACCTTCTCAAGGACCGGCGTGGCCACACTCGGTTCAACTAAAGTTGGAGAGACAGTCTTCCGCAAGCCATCTATGTGCAAAGCACGTCGAGGGAACCGGTCTCGTGAAGAGTACGCAGCGTAAGGTTGGTCCGGATCGTCTCGTCCAACAATACCGCTGAACCAAAGTATGACATGCCGGTAGGCAGTATGACTTGTATCGTCCACAACTCACTTGTGTTCTACTCGTGCAAATAACATCAAACCATAAAAACCTAGGCTCGGATGCCATCGTTGGGAAACGTAGTAATTTCAAAAATTTCCTCACGAACACGCAAGACCATGGTGATGGCATAGCAACGAGAGGGAAGAGTGTCCGTCCACGCACTCGTGAGACCGAAAGCGGAAGCGTTATAACAACGCGGTTGATGTAGTCGCACGTCTTCACGATCCGACCGATCCAAGCACCGAACGTCACGGCACCTCCGAGTTCTCGCACACGTTCAGCTCGATGGCGATCCCGGACTCCGATCCAGCAAAGTGTCGGGGATGAGTTCCACAAGACGACGGCGCGTGATGACGATGTTGATGCTCCACCGACGCAGGCTTCGCCTAAGCACTGCGACGATATGACTTCTCCGGCGAGGGCTTCGCCTAAGCTCTGACGATATGACCGAAGTGGAATATGGTGGAAGGGGCACCGCACACGGCTAAGGAAAGATCCGTAGATCAACTTGTGTATCATGGGGTGCCCCTGCCCTCAGTATATAAAGGAGCCAAGGGGGTGCGGCCAGCCTTGGGAGGCGCTGCTGAGGAGTCCTACTCCCACCGAGTAGGACTCCCCTTGTCCTAGTTGGAGTAGGATTGGGGAGGGGAAAGAGGGAAGGCGCCGCCCCCTCTCCTTGTCCTATTCGACTAGAGGGGAGGGGGGCGCAGCCCACCTGGCCGGCCCTTCCTCTTCTCCCTTGTGGCCCATGAAGGCCCATATACCCCCAGGGGTTCCGGTAACCCCGGTGTTCCGTAACTTCTGTTTTCACTCGGAACCTTTCCAAGTCCAAACATAGGCTTCCAATATATCAATCTTTATGTCTCGACCATTTCGAGACTCCTTGTCATGTCCGTGATCACATCCGGGACTCGAACAAACTTCGTGCATCAATACTTATAAACTCATAATGAACTGTCATCGAAACGTTAAGCGTGCGGACCCTACGGGTTCGAGAACTATGTAGACATGACCTAGAACCATTCTCGGTCAATAACCAATAGCGGAACCTGGATGCCCATATTGGTTCCTACATATTCTTCAAGATCTTTATCGGTCAAACCGCATAACGACATACGTTGTTCCCTTTGTCATCGGTATGTTACTTACCCGAGATTCGATCGTCGGTATCCAATACCTAGTTCAATCTCGCTACCGGTAAGTCTCTTTACTCGTTCCGTAATACATCATCTCACAACTAACTCATTAGTTGTAATGCTTGCAAGGCTTAAGTGATGTGTATTACCGAGAAGGCCTGGAGATACCTCTCCGACAATCGGAGTGACAAAACCTAATCTCGAAATACGCCAACCCAACAAGTACCTTTGGAGACACCTGTAGTACTCCTTTATAATCACCCGATTCACGTTGTGACGTTTGGTAGTACCCAAAGTGTTCCTCCATTAACGGAGTTGCATAATCTCATAGTTACAGGAACATGTATGGGTCATGAAGAAAGCATTAACATACTAAACGATCAAGTGTTAAGCTAACGGAATGGGTCACGTCAATCAGATCATTCAACTAATGATGTGACCTTGTTAATCAAATAACAACTCCTTGTTTATGGTTAGGAAACATAACCATCTTTGATTAACAAGCTAGTCAAGTAGAGGCATACTAGTGACATACTGTTTGTCTATATATTCACACATGTATTATGTTTCCGGTTAATACAATTATAGCATGAATAATAAACATTTATCATGATATAAGGAAATAAATAATAACTTTATTATTGCCTCTAGGGCATATTTCCTTCAAGCCTATGGTATGATTGTTGTTCGTCCTACGGACTAAAACCCTCCGGTTTATATAGACACCGGATAGGGTTAGTGTTGGGGATGTAAGTACTGAATATAAACTGCCCAGGAGGGGCCGATTCACCCTCAGCCATAATTGGAGCCCACGACGACTCAGAAGATGGCGATTCGCTATAGAGCTTAGAGGCCCGGAGCCCAGGGGCGGATTAGGGCCCATAAGGGTAAAACCGCCATAACCATGTAACTTGTGTTGTAAGATAAGAGAAAGGAGAGACCGAGCGGACACCGATATGAGCCGGCCTCGGGACTCAGAGGTCGGCCAAGGCGTCAACCCGTGTATATAAGGGGACGACCGGCGGTGGTTTAGGGACGAACAACAACAACTCGAGGGTTAGGCGAAGCTATTTGCTCCCTAGTCGCCGAGATCACATCAATCCCATTACAAACTAGGCGTAGGCTTTTACCTTCATCGAAGGGCGAACTAGTATAAACTCTTGTGTCTTTGCGTCCGCTTTAACCCTCTAAGTTAACCCGTCACGATGGCCCCGCCGACTAAGTCCTTTCATGAGGACATCTGCCGTGACAATTCCATGACAGCTTGGCGCCCACCGTGGGGCTATCGCATCGATGGTTTCATGATCTTAGAGGGCAAGTTCGAAGGACTCGAAGGCTATCTTTGTGGGCGGATGACCAAGAGTCGCCAATGCAAGCTCTACATCGACGATGCAGGCTGGGGCCCCGAGGCCGGCTCGATTGAGTACGGGTACCGGGTCCCCTTTGGTGGCATACACGTGTTCATCGGCAAGATCGGTGAGCCAGGGCCTGAGCCGGACATCTGCACCGACCTCATCGAGACGGATCAGCGGGCGAAAGCTGCCCTGGCTAAACCGGCTGTCAAGCGTGCTTTCGTGGGAGTCATCCACGGAGGAAACTATGAGGACGGATCAGCATCTGGTGGCGAGACCGTTGTCTACGCGGATGACGAGTCGTCGACTGGAGAAACTGAGTCTCTGTACCAGCTGCAAGATGGCCGGATTGGGGGCTGTTCCGATGGTGACAGTATTCCGGACCCCTTTGATCCGCCCAACCGGGTTGGAATATTCATGGCCGGTACACAGGCGACGCTTCACTCTTCGACCGCCGCGACAATGGTCGCCGGTTCAACAGCGGCGATGGCAGCCGGGGCAGGAGGCCCTGTGCGCCCGCCGGCTCAAGTTTTATCAGAACTATTTGATGCATTGGCTGTGCTCATGGCAGAGGCTAACCCGTCAGATCAAGACCTGCATAATGCGGAGATTGCAAAGGTGAAGGAGCAAATCACTCAGGCTAAAGCGGATCTGGCAGCTGCAGACGCTAGGATGGTGGCAGGGGGGGCGCTTTGGATGCGCAAGCTTATAGGCTCATGCTGGATCAGAATGCGTCGCATGAAGTCATGAAGAGGAAATACAGATCCCGTTTACCCTCAGTTTTCGAGGGAAGAGACCTCTTCAATACCTCAGGAGCAGGGACCAGTAATCCGCCTGTGGTGAGCCGGGCGGAAGCACCTGGGACGGGCGCGCCGGTTCAGCCCCGTGTGATAGATCTACCTCGCCATCATACCGGCGCACCTCAGGCTGTGCAAACACCCCTGGGCCATTACTCCAACCCGATGGATAACCTTGTTGCGGCTGCGGCGCGGTTGGAGGCGATCCCAATCGAAGGCGATTCACCGCAGGCGGTAGAGACGCGCCGGGTCAAGGAGCTCCTTAGGACAGCTCTGGTCCAACAAGAAGCGTATTCGTACAGCCGCGATCGGATCCACTCTACCCCCCGCCCGAGCCGGAGCTATAGCAGGCGCGTGGATGAACCGGCTGTGTCAAGTAACGCGCGGCGCGGTGCGCCCCGTGGCAACAACCCGGCGGGCGGTTTCGACAACGCTCATGAGGAGGTGGACCGGGCCAAGGCACGAAGGGAGGCCGAGTTAGCGACAAAGATCAGGATCATCGACTTACGCCGGTTCGTCCAACCATCTTTGAGCCCGGGTTACCTCTAGCTCTTTGGGGTGCCTTGCCTTGTCCTCGCTTTACGCAATGTACGCTTGCCCAAGGATTTCAAGGGGCCACGCAAGGTGCCAAATTACACCGCCGATCTGGCTCCAGAAGCATGGGTAGAGAGTTATGAGATGGCCATGGAGATGCTAGATGTGGATGAAGCTGCGTGTGCAAAGTATTTCACCATGATGCTGGAAGGCACAACCCGTACTTGGTTGAAAAACTTTCCGCCCAATTCCATCAGTTCGTGGGCCCAGTTGCGGACCCGGTTCATTCAGAATTTCAAAGATACCTGTAAGCAGCCCATGTCTGTGGTGGACTTGGCGGCTTGTGTCCAGGCTGAGGGGGAATCCACAACCCATTGGGTACGCCGTGTTTCGGAAGTCTTGCATTCTTTAGACCGGATCAACGCTGATTCTGCGATCTTAACCCTAGAGGGTAACCGCCGTTTAAACCTTTAAAGTTGAAGCTGGAGTCGCATGAAGCGGTTTTGCAATGACATGGGCACTCTCATGGGCGTTTTAGTGAAGTATGCTGATTCTGATAGTACCAAGGATCCCGAGTCGGAGGATGATGATGAAACAGGGAAGGGAAAGCAGAACAGCAACTCCAGAGGCCAGCAGCATCACTCGGCAGGTAATGGTGGAAACAAGCGTAGGGCGAATGGTAACATGGGCTTCGTAGCTAACACCAACGCGCAGGACAAGGGCCAACGGCGCAAGGGTAAACAGCCAAACCGAGGTGGTGCGCCTAATCACAATCCGGACAGGTTGAACTATCTGTTGAATCAACCCTGTCCGAAGCATGGGACGAAGGAGGCGCCAGCAAACCATCTCTGGAAGGATTGTTACATTATGCAGGATTTCAAAAGTTCTAATGCTTTCCGGTATGATCAAGGCCCCGGCGGCGGTTCAGGGTCCGGCCCGGGTTACGGTGGAGGAAATTCCGGTCCAGGGTTTAATGGTAATCCGGGCGGACATAACAATCAGAACAATTAGAACAACCAAGGTGGTTACAATCAGCAGCAGCAGCAGCAGCAGTCGGGTTATCAGAGCAATCCAAAACAGTTGAATGGTGGACAGTATCACGTCCTCACCACTAGCTTGGACAAGCGATACCGGAAACTTCAGAAGCGGGCAATCAACATTGTTGAACCGGCCGTGCCTCATTACCTACGCTGGTCAGAGCAGCCTATTGTGTGGAGTAGAGAGGATCATCCTCCCCGGGTTGACAATCCGGGTCAGCTAGCCCTAGTGGTGGCACCTCAGGTGGGAGGATACAAGTTCACCAAGGTGCTTATGGACGGAGGGAGCAGCATCAACATCCTGTACTATGAGACCTTCCGTCGTATGGGGTTAACAGATAAACATATCAAGCCGTCCAATACAGTATTTCATGGTGTGGTGCCTGGCAAGTCAGCATATCCGGTTGGTAAAATAGCTCTGGAGGTGGCCTTTGGGGATGAACATGACTCGGATCGTAAACATTGACGTTTGAAGTGGTGAAAATTCAAAGTCCTTATCACGCATACTGTTTGGGCGGCCGGCTTATGCCAAGTTCATGGCACGACCTTGTTATGTCTATTTGCAGCTCAAAATGCCGGGTCACAAGGGG
The DNA here is from genome assembly GCA_021605145.1 of Aegilops bicornis. Classification (NCBI taxonomy): domain Eukaryota; kingdom Viridiplantae; phylum Streptophyta; class Magnoliopsida; order Poales; family Poaceae; genus Aegilops; species Aegilops bicornis. The sequence continues at coordinate 562,472,933 of CM038669.1, read as the reverse complement.
ACGATAACGGTTCATGGGAGCCGCAAGATCGCTTTAGAGTGTGAGGAAGGTGATGCGGCTTATGCAGAGTCGGTTTGTGCCACCGAAGAGCTAAAGTACTATAAAGATAATGTTGATCCGGCGGATATGACCCCGTTGAAGAAGCCAACTACAGAGCACGATCCGGCCTTGAAGTTTAAATCGTGGTGAGACTAAACTTGTTGACTTCGTACCTGGTGATTCGTCCAAGCAGTTCATCATCAGTGCCAACTTGGATCCTAAATAGGAAAGCGCGCTCATCAAGTTCATCCGTGAGAATCGGGACATTTTTGCATGGAAGCCTTCTGACATGCCAGGTGTACCGAGGGAACTCGCTGAGCACACTCTTAATGTTGATCCCAAGTACAAACCGGTAAAGCAGTTTCTTCGCCGGTTTAACGAGGAAAGGCGTAAGGCCATTGGAGAGGAGGTTGCCAGGCACTTAGCAGCAGGTTTTATCGTTGAAGTTTTCCATCCAGAGTGGCTTCCTAATCCGGTGCTGGTCCTTAAGAAAAACGGCACTTGGCGCATGTGTGTGGATTACACAGATCTGAACAAGGCTTGTCCAGCAGATCCTTTTGGCCTCCCCCGCATTGACCAGATTATTGATGCTACTGTGGGTTGTGAGCGTTTGAGCTTTTTGGATGCATATTCTGGATATCATCAGATCAAAATGGCGGTTAAGGACCAGGAGAAGACAACATTTATCACTCCCTTTGGAGCCTTCTGCTATGTGTCTATGCCTTTTGGGCTCAAGAGCGCCCAAGCAACTTATCAGCGTTGCGTACAGAATTGCTTGCATGAACAGATCGGCCGTAATGTGCACGCTTATGTGGATGATATTGTGGTTAAGTCAAGGAAGAAGGAAACACTGATTGATGATTTGAAAGAAACCTTTGACAACTTGCGGGTGTACAAGATGATGCTTAACCCGGCCAAATGTGTTTTCGGTGTTCCGGCAGGCAAGTTATTGGGTTTCCTTGTGTCCAACCGGGGGATTGAAGCTAATCCGGAGAAGATTACGGCTATCATCTCCTTGGCTAAGCCAAAGTGTATTAATGATGTCCAGCGTTTGGCGGGCCGGATTGCCGCGCTGAGCCGGTTTATCAGCCGCCTAAGAGAGAAGGCCATCCCTTTGTATCGAGATCTTTGAAGAAGACAGATCGGTTTATGCGAGTCCGACCCGGCGATGAAGCGTTGGAGGACTTAAAGCGGCAATTGGCCAACCGCTTGTACTCGCCGCTCCCATTGACAAGGAGCCGCTTACGCTATATGTTGCCGCTAATGCCGGGCGATTAAGCGTGGCCATTGTGGTAGAGCGGAAAGATGCAGGAAGGAGCATCCGGTTCAACGTCCGGTTTATTATATCAGCGAGGTGCTTATTGAGTCCAAGCGAGATATCCGCATTGGCGAAGCTGGTGTATGGAGTTTTTGGCAAGCCGGAAGCTGAAGCAGTATTTTCAAGGGCATCCCATCACGGTGGTCGATTCAGCTCCCTTAGGTGATATCATACGTAACCGGAGGCGATCGGCGGATTGCTTAGTGGGCTATAGAGCTTGGGCCGCACGGTTTAAAGTATGTGCATCGGACGGCAGTAAAGTCCCAGGCACTTGTGGATTTGATTAATGATTGGACGGAGTTACAAGCGCCTGAAGAAAAGCCGGATCATACCTATTGGACCACCCACTTTGACGGATCCAGGCAGTTGGAAGGCTCGGGGGCTGGAATCGTGTTAACTTCCCCACGAGGTGACAAGTTTTGTTATGTCCTCCGCTTAATGTTCCCTTGTACTAACAATGCAGCTGAGTATGAAGCCTTGCTCTATGGTCTTCGGATGGCTAAGGAGATGAATCTAAGCCGGGTTAAGTGCTTCGGTGACTCGGACTTGGTGGCCCAACAGGTGTCTGGCACTTGGGATTCCAAAGACCCACTCATGGCTGCATATCGTCGGGAGGTGGATGTTGTTGTAGGTCATTTTAAAGGCCATCAGGTGGACCATGTGGATCGTCGGAAGAACGAAGCGGCGGACGCTTTGAGCCGGTTGGGCTCTCAACGCAAACCGGTCCCGCCCAATGTCTTCCTTGATGTGCTGCACAACCCGTCAGTCAAGCTCCCCGATGAAGAAGATTTGGCTATTCCTGATCCGGAGGCTCAGTTGGTGGCAGCCCTGCATGTCATTCCGGATTGGACGCTCCCCTATTTGGCGTACATGAGCCGGGGCGAGTTGCCAGAAGGTGAGACATTGGCCCGACAGATAGTTCGGCGGTCTAAGTCTATGACCATTGTTAATGGCGAGTTGCATCATTGCAGTGTATCAGGGGCATTTCAACGTTGTGTGTCCCTTGAGGAAGGCTGTGAAATATTGCGTGAGATCCACGAAGGAGACTGTGGTCGCCATGCTGGTTCAAAATCCTTGGTGGCTAAGGCGTTCATACGGTTTTATTGGTTGACTGCCCATCTTGATGCGGAAGATCTGGTCGAGCGATGTGATGGTTGCGGAAGTTTTCTAGACGTGCTCATATATCGGCCCAAGAATTGAGGATGATTCCAATTACTTGGCCGTTTGCGACTTGGGGGCTGGACATGGTTGGACCTTTTAAGAGGTCCAAGGACAAGAAAACACCCCTGTCGGTGGCAGTTGAAAAATTTACAAAGTGGGTAGAGGCAGAACCTGTTAGCAAATGTGATGCGGCCACGGCGGTTTAGTTCATGAAAAGGGTGATCTTCCGGTTTGGTTTTCCACACAGTATCATCACAGATAATGGTACCAATTTGTCCAAAGGTGCCATGAAGGAGTTTTGTGAACGTGAGCACATCCGGCTTGACGTTTCTTCAGTAGCTCACCCACAGTCCAATGGTCAAGCAGAACGAGCTAATCAAGAGATCTTGAGAGGTATCAAGCCCCGGCTCATGGTCCCTTTGCAGAGGACGCCGGGTTTTTGGGTAGAAGAGCTACCTTCTGTGTTATGGAGTATAAATACTACGCCTAACAGATCCACTGGATACACGCCGTTCTTTATGGTCTATGGAGCGGAGGCGGTCCTCCCCAGCGATATCCGTCATGACTCACCTCGTGTAGCAGCCTATGTTGAGGCGGAATAACGAGGCGGCCTGACGGGGCGCTTTGGATCGGTGGATGAAGAACGAGATATGGCAGCTGCTCGCTCGGCGATTTACCGGCCAGGATCTTCGTCGGTATCATAGTCACGGGTCGAGAACCAGAACCTTTCAAGAAGGAGATTTGGTGCTTGGCTCATTCAAGACCAGAGCGAATATGCACAAGCTATCCCCACCTTGGGAGGGACCTTTTGTGGTCAGCAAGAATCTGCTGTGGGTCATATTATCTGATCGATGTTCGAGAGCATAAAGACTCACGCACGTCAGAAGAGGAGACCAACAGGCCGTGGAATATAGCTCATCTTCGGCCTTATTATACCTGAGCCATCGGCTCTACTTATGTACATATCATAACAATGTATATATTATGAATAAAGCAATAAACCGGAGCCTCGGTTAAAGCGGGGTATCCGTTCTGTTACATCTTGTGTGGTTACATGGAGTTGTTGTCTTAAAACGGCCTCCAGTTTACCCCTTGAGCTTGCTTTTCAAATAGCTTTGTGATATCACTCGGGGGCTTTGGTCGTGTCCGAACCAATGCAACGCCTTTTGATAGGCGAAAGCCACCAGATCACTTGGGGACATGGTCAAGTCTGAACCAGTCACGCCTCTTGATCGGCCTAAGGCCATAGAGTCACGTGGGGGCTTGGTCGAACCTGAACCATTGCCACGCCACTTGTTCGGCATAATGCCACGGTTTCAGTTGGGGACCTGGCTGACTCGAGCCATAGCTACACCTTATTGGGAGCTTGGTCGTGTCCGACCATGGTAACACCATCTGATCGGCTCAGTAAAGCCTCGTTTTGCAAAAGGTTTTATCATTGCCTTTGCTTCCATATTTTTTTCATAACTGTTATTTGATTTTTGTTGCGTTTTTAAACCAATAACATTTTTAAAACCGGTTCAACCAGTCAATTGACGGAATTCGGTCTATTTTTAATCCGGAGATAACTTTTCCGGTTTGACTTTTTCTGTTAACATCCCATTATGGAGTAACAGGGGGCTTAACATGACCCGGCATGGTTTACATGGTAAACCGACATTATAAACACAGGAGTTGTTTTCTCCTTTGACGGTAATGGTTTATACAACCTCCGCTTCAAGATTGGCTAAGCTAACTTCATGCCCGACGCTGGCAGGTATTGTGTATCACAAATTTTGATCATATACCTCAATATTTCATTGCATATAAATATGAACGTCACAAGCCGGCTGGCGACACAAGCCGTCGTGGCAGTTTAAGAATTTGTGACTGCAGGCAATATAGATTGAAGGTTTTGATTATTCAATCAAAAGTATCAGCACCTATCTTGTGAAGGTTGCGATTGAAGGCACAAAGGCATATTCAAAACAAAGGTGATGGCTATTCTATTACAAGGCATTGAGAGGCCCAAAATTTGGAATGGCGTCATGACAAGCGACTTATGATGCATCAACCGCTTGACGGATTAAGCTTCATTGCGGGTTGATGTGAAGAAGATGGGTCGTCTGGCGTCGGTTCTTCTTCTTCCTCCTCACCACCCAATGGCGGAAGTCATTGGTGGACGATCAATCCGGGTTAAAGCACGAAAGACAGCCTCTTCACTTATAAGCTCAGCCGGATCAACGTCGAGGCGTAAGTGTGCTTACGGGTTGGGGAACAAGGTTACGCACTTCCGAATTACAAATTCAACCCGCTGTTGTTTGCATCGTAGAAAGAAGCGGTGAACCGTCGGGTTGGCCTCTGCTGCCAGTTGACTCGCCAGAAGACGCATCTCCTTGTTATCCGTCTGAGAGCATCATTATCAAAAACTTCGCCATTTTCTTGAGCGCTGGGGAAGCCTTTGGTTATGTCACCGGATCAAGGTCTGCTATCCAAGCTTTAGCACGGTAAGAGCCAATAAGGTGCCAGCCCGCAGCGGATCGTTTCAACTCTTCGAGCTGTGCCGGTATCATGGATAGACGGTCCAGCGTATCCTTGATCAAAGACGGAGCTGTGTTATCATACGAAGTAGCACATATGACTCGCTGGGTGCCGGTATACAGTTGCTCAATCAGCGTATACACGGCCTTGAGCTTCTTCCGCATGTCAGAGCCCAGATGAGCAATACATTTACCTATACCGGTTTAAGGCAGTTCAGGTTAAACCGGCGGAAATGTTAAAACGGAATAGTAATCAAAACCTTGGTGAAGCATTTCTTACCAAATATCGCAGAGGTCATGGCGTTAATTTGGCGCTTTAATCCGGTGAGCTCTTCCGTCACCGGTTTAAGAGCCGCTTCAGCATCTTCCGCCCGTTTTAGCAACCCGGCCTTCTCAGTGTCCCAGTTGGCCTGCTCAGATTTAAACCACTCCTTGAGCTGCTCCATAGTGGTCAAGGCGGTTTTCAAATCATCCTTGGCCTTGGAGGCTTCTGCTTGTTGGGTCTTCAGATTGGCATGAAGGTCATTGAGTTGTACGGTTTGTTGGCGTATCTCACTCTGATAAAAAGGGATCACGTTAGTTGTTTCATCATGAAGTCCCAAGCTCAATACAGGTATTCAACTTGGCACTTGGGGGCTAATGGCTAATTGCTCAAACATGTTTTGCTACGGTGATACAAGTTACATTCCCGGTTTAACTAAGCTAAGTTGAACCGGCCCTTGGGGGCTACTACACAACAAAGGTACAAGAGAGGCATAACTCCTTACCTCATAGCGCTCCTTCATAAGATTCACCAGACCGGCTTCGAAATCACGACTTGTGTAGAGCCGGTTCAGAAGCCGGAGTGAAGTTCTTGGGCGTAGAAATTGTCATAAGCTGACAGATCAGTTTTTCCCTTCTCTTTACTCATGGCGATAAACTCTTCCTTGGCGCTGTGTTTTGATAGAGCGACGGATTGCGAGGCGGTATATGCGGTGCCCGTCACTACGACATCATCATCTTTGGCGGGTTGGCGGATTGGCATTTTTCACAGGCTTGGTGCTTTCATACCCGGGCTCGGCGGATCGACAAGCTGAAACATGTTCTGCTGCGGGGACTCGGTGGAAGCAGGATGTGATGTTTCCACTTGGACATCCGGTTCAACCCTTGGCGGATTAGCATTATCGTCTTGATTAAACCCAGCAGAGCTGTTTTTAGCAACTTCAGGATTTTCGCCATGATGCTCTGGAGTCTTCTCCGGATCAACATCCACAGTAGGGACAAGGGTCTTCGCCTTCTTACTTAGGCGAGCTTTGGTGCTGTAACATTCAGAGTTAGAATATGATAAACCGACAAATGCAAAAAAGAAATAGAGTAATATGCTTACCCAGCAGCAACTTTAAAAGGAGGCAGTTGAGTGGTTGATGAACCGCCAGATGAGTTGGAAGAGGCCTGATAATTCGGATCAGACGGATTGAGAGGACATCGGAAGAAACCTTTCAAAGGATAACGCTTTTCAGGAGAACAAATCACCTCTGGACGACGCTTCCGGGTTGGGGTGTCAGGTAAACCGGACGACGTAATTTGTTGACCGCTATGCCCGGTCGTACGGCATTCTTCAGCTTGCTGTGTCTTCAAATAAAGATTTGGATTCAAATGAGCACGGGAGTGAGATTTTTTCACTTTCCGGACTGTGCGGCGAATTCTTTTAACCGGTACAAGATCAGAATCGGAAGAAAGAAGGATTACCTCAACAGGATCGGCATGGCTGGCCTCAGCATCATCCTGGGAATTATAACTGTCAATAGGATGAATGATAAAAAGGGACGAAGTAAATCAAGCTTTACCTCAGCATCTGAATCTTCATCTTCCGTGATTCGTAAGACTCGGCGGTTTTCCTCTTACCAGCTTTCTTGGTGGTCTTGGACTTTACATGAGAAACCCGGGCCGGTTTGGTTCGTTTCCAAAAGGAGCTGTTAGCCTGAGAATTAACAAGGATTAATATATATCAATAAGGCATTAAAATCAGTAGAGCGATGAGCGGAGCCTTACCGTAGGCGGTTTGTTGGAAACACAGAACGGGGCCAACCTGGTTTGGCTGCATACAGAGATCGGTTCATCGAGCATCCTCTTCACTATCTCGGTAACTTCAAGCTCAGTTATTGGTAGCTCGTGACGTCGTTGAGGGTCTTTGACGCTACCAGTGTATTCATGCATCAATCCGGGCGGCGGCTTAATGGCAAGATGCCCCAAGAAACCCAACATCGGACAAGGTCAATACCAGTTAAGCCATTGGCCATTAGAGCCCGGAGCTTGATAATTTGGGGCGCAAAATTCTTCCGTTCTGCAGCGGTCAAGCGTAAAGGCAATGGGTGATGGTTGCTAAGCCGGTGAGGGCGGTAACCCGGCAAGGGGTTTTCGTCGTTAGGAGCGGTATTCCGGCAATAGAACCAGGTTTGGTTCCAATCTTTCGGATGGCTATGGTGTTTTGCATGAGGAAAGTCTACTTCCTTCCTTTTTTGGATTGAAACGCCACCAAGTTCCGTGTTAGGACCATCCGAAAACTCCGTACGGCGGTTCAAATGAAAGAAATCCCGGAATAACTCCACAGATGGTTCTTCTTGAAGGTAGACTTCACAGAAAACTTGAAAATTGCATATATTGGACACACGTAGTTCGGACCAATATCTTGTGGATGGAGTTGGAAACTTGCGAGGACATCCGGAAGAATTTTGATCCGGCAGGCTGAATCCCGGTCTAAGTGTTGCATAAATACAATTACTTCTCCCTCTTGAGGTTCGGAGGGCATTCGTAATCCTAACACGCCAATAAAGGACATTTTTGGAGGCTTAAGTGCCGGTGGTGACATATCCATTGATTTGTGTCTCAGTGATCTTGGACCGAACCCAATTGCAGGCAGAGAATTGTTTGGCCATTCCGGAAGAAAAAACTGCGAAAGGAAAAGTAAAGACCGGTTTACCGTTAACGGTTCAGGCATATTATTCAATGCTAAACCAGCAGATTGACATTCAGTTCCATTTTCCGGTTTAACTGAGGACTAATGGGATATGGCGGATTAGCTATAAAAAAATTAAACCGCCCTTAGGAGGAAGGGACGGAACTGGAAAATCTGCTAAGTGTTGACAGAAACAGGTTTCACACATGGATGGAATTAATTTGGATCTACCAAAGATTCAGTAAGAAAAAAAATTCTGCGATCCATAAAAGCTTTATAAAGAGCAGGAAGTTAAATGCGTTCTATCAAGAGATTACGAACAAAAGGAAATCTGCTAAGTCTTTGAACTGAATGCGGAGCAGCTAACGCACAAGATATATGCTGCGGTTGAATTAAGAAGCCATGACAGAGCGGGTACGAAGAGACTAGGGATGAACACCTATGAACGACGATAAGAACAGGAGCCCTAAGATGCAGATCTAGGGTATGAGGAAGAGCCTTAGCGGATGCACAGGATAGCGGAGGAACACCAAGAATCTCTGGAACGACCAGGTTGATGCAGCGGCCTTGGGTTGGTGCAGCGTTCGAACGTCGAAGGCGACGGCGGAGCTTCAGAGCTGGGGCGTCGCGAGGAAGAAGAAGCGCAGAAGGGGAAGAAGAGAAAGGGCCTTCCGGTCTATTTATAATGAGGCGGAAAGTAATTGACCGGGGCGAGAATCGAGGAGTTGAAAGCGGCAGATGGCGCAGCGATCGCCTCGATTTCCGGGATAATATTAAATGAAGGGAATCTTATTGTTTCGCTTTCTTTAATGAAGATGACGTCAAGATGCTCTGTTGCTGGGTTCGGAGGATGACGTCATGGCGGTTTAACAGATGGCGGTTTATGAAGTATGAAGGAAGATATTCAGAGCTTTTCTAAGGTGTTGAAGATTAACATGAACAGGTTCAAATCAATCTGGGGCCTAATGTTGGGGATGTAACTACTGAATATAAACCGCCCAGGAGGGGCCGATTCACCCTCAGCCATAATTGGAGCCCACGACGACTCAGAAGATGGCGATTCGCTATAGAGCTTAGAGGCCGGAGCCGAGGCGGATTAGGGCCCATAAGGGTAAAACCGCCATAACCATGTAACTTGTGTTGTAAGATAAGAGAAAGGAGAGACCGAGCCGGACACTGGAATGAGCCGGCCTCGGGACTCTGTAGGCCGGCCAGGCGTCAACCCGTGTATATAAGGGGACGACCCGGCGGCGGTTTAGGGACAGACAACAACAACTCGAGGGTTAGGCGAAGCTATTTGCTCCCTAGTCGCCGAGATCACATCAATCCCATTACAAACTAGACGTAGGCTTTTACCTTCATTGAAGGGGCCGAACTAGTATAAACTCTTGTGTCTTTGCGTCCGCTTTAACCCCTCTAAGTTAACCCGTACGATGGCCCCGCGACTAAGTCCTTTCATGAGGACATCTGCCGTGACAATTCCACGACAGTTAGGGTTACACAGAGTCGGTTACAACGGTAGGAGATCTACATATCCGTATCGCCAAGCTTGCCTTCCACGCCAAGGAAAGTCCCATCCGGACACGTGACGAAGTCTTCAATCTTGTACCTTCATAGTCCAGGAGTCCGGCCAACGGTGATAGTTCGGCTATCCGGACACCCCCTAATCCAGGACTCCCTCAGTTGTCAAGACCAGGCATCATGTCGTCCCCCTCCTCCAACAATGGTGACAACGATGCTTGGCTAATGAAGATAGAGCTGAAGAGGGAAGAACCCATGGAGATCCACAAGGATGAAGGGATCAAGAATGCCACGGAGGATCAAGCTCCTAAAGACAACCTTCAACTTGATCACAATCTTCTTACCCCAACTGAGATTGAAGCTTTCAAGATGATTGAGTTAGCTCGTATATAAAAAAAGTATCTCACACGTGAAAATATTTTGTTGAAGGAGCATATTGTTGCACTCAAGGGCATTATCCGCAAGTTGGAGGACCTCTTACGCTCAATGTGCGACTATCCATCATCACCTCCACCTTCTTCACCAACAAAGGAGACATAATCACATGGGTATGGGCACTCCCTTTGGCAACTGCCAAGCTTGGGGGAGGTGCCCCGGTATCGTATCACCACCACACTCCTATCTTTACCCTTTTTCTTAGTTCGATCCTATTAGTAGTATCTCGATCTAGTAGAATAAAGTCTATGGCATGGTCTAGTTTTGAGTTTTGCTTTATGATACCTTTATGTAATTGAGTCCGTGAGTTATACAATAAAGATTAGTGTTGAATCAACGGCTTGATTATTTTGCCATGATCTTGAGGGAATAAAAGAAAAGGAAGAGAATAAAAAGAAATAAAGAGATCATATTGATCTTATGGAGAGTAATAACTTCACATAGAAAGAGTATGATAAAGGTCCATATCACAAGTGGCAATATAAAAGTGACGTTCTTTCGCATTAAGATTTTGAGCATCGAACCATAAAAGCGCATGGCAACCTCTGCTCCCCTCTGTGAAGGGCCTATCTTTTATTATTATCTTGTACCTTATGCAAGAGTTATGGTAATCTTCACCTTTTGTTTTTACATTTTATCCTTTGGAAGCACAGGATGTTGGAAAGATCCTGATATATATATATATATATCTAATTGGATGTGGGTTAGCATGAATTATTATTGTTGATGTTACCCTTGAGGTAAAAGGTTGGGAGGCGAAACTATAAGCCCCTATATTTCTCTGTGTCCGATTAAAACTCCGTAACCACAAGTATTGCGTGAGTGTTAGCAATTATGAAAGACTAAATGCTAGTTGAGTATGTGGACTTGCTAGAAAGCTCTGACATAGACTCTTTCTGATGTTATGATGAATTGCAATTGCATCAATGACTGATATCATAATTTGTTAGTTCTCAATAAAGTTTCTGATTCATACTTTGCATTGTGAATAGATTATTACTTGAGCATAAGAAATCATATGACAATATCCATATATGTTGTTGTTATGAGAATAATCATGATGCCCTCATGTCCGTATTTTATTTTATCGACACCTCTACCTCTAAACATGTGGACATATTTATCGTTATCGGCTTCCGCTTGAGGACAAGCAAGGTCTAAGCTTGGGGGAGTTGATACATCCATTTTGCATCATGCTTTTATATCGTTATTTATTGCATTATGGGCTGTTATTACACATTATGTCACAATACTTATGCATGTTCTCTCTTATTTTACAAGGTTTGCATAAGGAGGGAGAATGCCGGCAGCTAGAATTCTGGGCTGGAAAAGGAGCAAATATTAGAGACCTATTCTGCACAACTCCAAAAGTCTTGAAACTCCACGAAAGTTATTTTTGGAAATAATAAAAAATACTGGAAGAAGAATCCACGTCAGGGGGGCCTCCACCTGGCCACGAGGGTGGGGGGCGCGCCCTACCCCCTGGGCGCGCCCCCTGCCTCGTGGGCCCCCTGTTGGCCCTCCAGTGGCCATCTTCTGCTATATGAAGTCTTTCGTCCGAAGAAAAATCATAAGCAGGCTTTCGGGACGAGACTCCACCGCCACGAGGCGGAACCTTGGTGGAACCAATCTAGGGCTCCGTCAGAGCTGTTCTGCTGAGGACACTTCCCTCCGGAGGGGGAAATCATCGTCATCGTCATCGTCATCATCAACGCTCCTCTCATCGGGAGAGGGCAATCTCCATCAACATCTTCACCAGCACCATCTCCTCTCAAACCCTAGTTCATCTTTCGTATCCAATTCTTGTCTCTAAGTCTGGGATTGGTACTCGTAGGTTGCTGGTAGTGTTGATTACTCCTTGTAGTTGATGCTAGTTGGTTTATTTGGTGGAAGATCATATGTTCAGATCCTTTATGCACATTAATACTCCTCTGATTATGAACATGAATATGCTTTGTGAGTAGCTACGTTTGTTCCTGAGGACATGGGAGAAGTCTTGCTATTAGTAGTCATGTGAATTTGGTATTCGTTCGATATTTTGATGAGATGTATGTTGTCTATCCTCTAGTGGTGTTATGTGAACGTCGACTACATGACACTTCACCATTATTTGGGCCTAGAGGAAGGCATTGGGAAGTAATAAGTAGATGATGGGTTGCTAGAGTGACAGAAGCTTAAACCCTAGTTTATGCGTTGTTTCGTAAGGGGCTGATTTGGATCCATATGTTTCATGCTATGGTTAGGTTTACCTTAATACTTCTTTTGTAGTTGCGGATGCTTGCAATCGGAGTTAATCATAAGTGGGATGCTTGTCCAAGTAAGGACAGCACCCAAGCACCGTTCCACCCACATATGAAATTATCAAAGTACCGAACGGGAATCATATGAACGTGATGAAAACTAGCTTGACGATAATTCCCATGTGTCCTCGGTAGCGCTTTTCTCTATATAAGAGTTTGTCCAGGCTTGTCCTTTGCTACAAAAAGGATTGGGCCACCTTGCTGCACTTTATTTACTTTTGTTACTTGTTGCTCGTTACCAATTATCTTATCACAAAACTCTCTATTACCTATAATTCCAGTGCTTGCAGAGAATACCTTGCTGAAAACCGCTTATCATTTCCTTCTGCTCCTCGTTGGGTTCAACAATCTTACTTATCGAAAGGACTACGATAGATCCCCTATACTTGTCGGTCATCAGCAAGCAAGGATCTACACTACATATGCATGGGTATCTGTGTAAAGGGGCTATATCGGTGGACAGAACTGCAGAATGCCAGAATAAGAGGGTGATAGCTAGTCCTGTCGAAGACTACACTTCTGGCAGCCTCCATCTTGCAGCATGTAGAAGAGAGTAGATGGTAAGTTCACCAAGTATCATCGCATAACATATTCCTACCCGGCGATCCTTCCCTCGTCGCCCTGTGTGAGAGCGATCACCAGGTTATATCTGGCACTTGGAAGGGTGTGTTTTATTAAGTATCCAGTTCTAGTTGTCATAAGGTCAAGGTACAACTCCGGGTCGTCCTTTTACCGAGGGACATGGCTATTCGAATAGATAAACTTCCCTGCAGGGGTGCACCACATAACCCAACACGCTCGGTCCCCTTTGGCCGGACACACTTTCCTGGGTCATGTCCAGCCTCGGAACATCAACACGTCGCAGCCCCACCTAGGCACAACAAAGAGGTCAGCACGCCGGTCTAAATCCTATGGCGCAGGGGTCTGGGCCCATCGCCCATTGCACACCTGCACGTTGCGTGGGCGGCCGGAAGCAGACCTAGCCTAGCAGGCATTCCAGTCCAATCCGGCGCGAGCCGCTCAGTCGCTGACGTCACGAAGGCTTCGGCTGATACCACGACGCCGAGTGCCCATAACTATTCCCGCGTAGTTGGTTAGTGCGTATAGGCCAGTGGCCAGACTCAAATCAAATACCAAGATCTCGTTAAGCGTGTTATTATGAAGTAACCGTGAACGCCGACCAGGGCCAGGCCCAACTCTCGCGTAGGTGGTAGATGTCTACTACGCAACCTTCTTCTTGTAGACGTTGTTGGGCCTCCAAGTGCAGAGATTTGTAGGACAGTAGCAAGTTTCCCTCAAGTCAATGACCTAAGGTTTATCAATCCGTGGGAGGCGTAGGATGAAGATGGTCTCTCTCAAGCAACCATGCAACCAAATAACAAAGAGTCTCTTGTGTCCCCAACACACCCAATACAATGGTAAATTGTATAGGTGCACTTGTTCGGCGAAGAGATGGTGATACAAGTGCAATATGGATGGTAGATATAGATTTTTGTAATCTGAAAATATAAAAACAGCAAGGTAGCAAGCGATAAAAGTGAGTGTAGACGGTATTGCAATGCTAGGAAACAAGGCCTAGGGTTCATACTTTCACTAGTGCAAGTTCTCTCAACAATAATAACATAATTGGATCATATAAATATCCCTCAACATGCAACAAAGAATCACTCCAAAGTCACTAATAGCGGAGAACAAACGAAGAGATTATGGTAGGGTACGAAACCACCTCAAAGTTATTCTTTCCAATCAATCTGTTGGGCTATTCCTATAAGTGTCACAAACAGCCCTAGAGTTCGTACTAGAATAACACCTTAAGACACAAATCAACCAAAACCCTAATGTCACCTAGATACTCCAATGTCACCTCAAGTATCCATGGGTATGATTATACGATATGCATCACACAATCTCAGATTCATCTATTCAACCAACACATAGAACCTCAAAGAGTGCCCCAAAGTTTCTACCGGAGAATCAAGACGAAAACGTGTGTCAACCCCTATGCATAGGTTCATGGGCGGAACCCACAAGTTGATCACCAAAACATACATCAAGTGAATCACGTGATATCCCATTGTCACCACAGATACGCACGGCAAGACATACATCAAGTGTTCTCAAATCATTAAAGACTCAATCCGATAAGATAACTTCAAAGGGAAAACACAATCCATTACAAGAGAGTAGAGGGGGGGAAGAAACATAAGATCCAACTATAATAGCAAAGCTCGCGATACATCAAGATCGTGCCAAATCAAGAACACGAGAGAGAGAGAGAGAGAGAGAGAGAGAGAGATCAAACACATAGCTACTGGTACATACCCTCAGCCCCGAGGGTGAACTACTCCCTCCTCGTCATGGAGAGCGTCGAGATGATGAAGATGGCCACCGGTGAGGGTTACCCCCCTCCGGCAGGGTGCCGGAACAGGGTCCCTATTGGTTTTTTGTGGCTACAGAGGCTTGCGGCAGCGGAACTCCAGATCTATTCTGTTCCCCGATCGTTTTAGGGTATATGGGTATATATAGGAGGAAGAAGTGCGTTAGGGGAGCCACGAGGGGCCCACGAGGGTGGAGGGCGCACCCCCCTGCCTCGTGCCTTCCTCATTACTTCCTTGACGTGGACTCCAGGTCTCCCGGGTTGCTTCCCTTCCAAAAATAACTTCTCCAAAAGATTTCATTCCGTTTCGACTCCGTTTGATATTCCTTTTCTTCGAAACACTGAAACAACGGGGAAAACAGGAACTGGCACTGGGCTCTGGGTCAATAGGTTACTCCCAAAAAAATAATATAAAAGTGCATAGTAAAGCCCATAAACATCCAAAACAGATAATATAATAGCATGGAACAATCAAAAATTATAGATACATTGGAGACGTATCACCTGTCCTGTCACTCCGCCACAAAGATTCACCCAGAGGGCCGTCGGGACAAAGGTCCTTTCAGCCCCCAATCCGTGAATCACTCACGGGTGCTCCACGAGCCGACCCGACTTTAGTCACCACATGTATCATGTATAAAGTAATAGTATATACCCGTGATCACCTCCCGAGTGATCACAGCCCGATAGTATAGCACAACAAACGGACAAGAATGTAGGGCCACTGATGGAATACTAGCATCCTATACTAAGCATTTAGGATTGCAGGTAAAGGTAACAACTGTAGCAACAATGACAGGCTATGCAGCAGAATAGGATTAACCGAAAGCAGTAACATGCTACACTACTCTAATGCAAGCAGTAGAGAGAAGGAATAGGTGATATCTGGTGATCAAGGGGGGGGGGCTTGCCTGGTTGCTCTGGCAAGGAGGGGTCGTCAACACCGTAGTCGTACTGGGTAGCAGCAGCGTCGGTTTCAGAGTCTAGCGAGAAAAGAGGGGGAAGAAACAATAAATAAAATGCAAACAGATGCATATCGATGCATGACATGACAAGTAGTGGTGTCAGGTGTGCCCTAACACAGTAGGAGGTGATACCGGCGAAGGGGGGAAACATCCGGGAAAGTATCCCCGGTGTTTCGCATTTTCGGACAGATGAACCAGAGGAGAAAGTTGCATGTTCGCTATGCTAGGGATGTGCGGCGGACGAACAGGCTGCGTATTCGGATTCGTCTTGTCGTCCTGAGCAACTTTCATGTACAAAGTTTGTCCATCCGAGTTACATATGAAATTCGTCCATCCGAGTTACAGATGAATTTCTACGAATTTCCGAAGATTTAATCAGCTATTTGGAATTCCTGAAAATTGGCCAAGTCTGAGAATTGTTCAGTTTTTAAAATTCACTTAGCTGTTTTCCAAAAGCTATAACTATTGTTGTGCCCATCCTATGGATTAGTGCCTTATATCAATACTGACTAATTTCCTGTGATCTACAAGATGGTACCAATTGCATCACTTTTAGAGTTCATTTGCTTAATCAAAAGTTTTCTTGAAAAGTGCCACTTGTTGTTAATTCCAGAAACTGTTAAAATATACTAACATAGGATTTTGTGATTTTCACAGGATTTAATCCATGCCTTATTTGAATTTGGTCCAATGGAGTAACTTGGAGCTTGTCAAGTGTGCTACTAGCTCATATTTGTTTTAGTCCTGTTAACAATTGTATAGCCACCGTTTTAGGGGTTGTCCAAAGGGCTAACCAGTGCACTATTCCTAAAGCTAGCAATAGCTACAGTACACATCCGTATTAGTAAAGGGGTAGCGGTGGTGGCTACTGGCTAGAAGGAGTGGCAGAACAGGGAGCAGCAACGGCGCTCGGGGGCGCCAACGGGTGGCGACAAGCAGCGCCGGGCGGGGCTGCCGATACGTGGGAGCGCGGGCGTGCGCGTGCGCAGCCGGCACAGCCGGCCGTCGCGGGCGTGGCTGGACCGTGGTCGGTGGCAGGCGGCGGGGAAGGCCACAACAGTAGGCTGCGGGGCGAGGTGGTGCGCAGGGCGAAGCAGAGGGAGCCGGGCCACAGTGTGGGGCGGACGACGGAGGAGGCGAACGCCCCACGGGCGCTGGCAGGCTGTATGGCGATACAAAGAACGGACGAGCGTCCGCAACGGCAGGGCAGGCGGGGGCACACGCGGGTGGACGCGGGCGAGCAGCGGCAGCTTGAGCAGCAGCCACGGCTAGCAGCACCGAGCAGCAGCGTGTACACGAGAGCAGCAGCCTGCGACAGCTCGAACGAGCTCCGGCCATGGCGGACAGGGGAGCTATGCCTACGGCGGTGGCGTGCTCGAGCTCAAATCCGAGCTAGTTCAGAAGGAGAAAGGTGCAGGCGCTCACATCGGAGCGCACGAGTGGCTCGGCGAAGGTTTAGAAGCGCAGACGATGGCGATCGACGAGGTTGAACGGCGGAGACCGAAGGAAGGGGATGAGGTCGATCCCGGTGATGTGGTCCACTCCATCTCGATCCAGTCCTTCCATTCGATGCGGACGAGGCAGGCGATACTCCAGGTGTGATCTCAGTCAGCGAGGAGCTCGGTGCGCGCGGGAATAATGGTGGCCATGGCGATGACGGCGTTGGCCGAGCGATGCGGGAAGAAACCGGCGCGAGGGAGGGGGAAGAGTGTGGGCTAGGGTTTGACCACGGCGTCGAGGGAGGTCTTGTAGGACGCTGGGTATTCACGGGATGGTCAGCATGTGGCCGATCCGCGATGTGGACGGGTGCACGGCGGCCACCCAGCCTTGTGAACAGAGGAAGAAGAAAAAGTGGAGTTGGGCTGGGCTACTACTGTAGTAATTGGGCCTAAATGTACAGTAGATTAGGTATTATGTTTTCCATTTCTTTTTTTCTTTTTTTCTTATTTATCTACTGTTTTGTATTTAGTTTAGGTACTAAATGATTTTTGTTAAAGTTGAAACTCCACACATAATCACCTCCTGATATTTTGGGTGTTGTCCAAAAAGTTTGGGGTTATTTGGAAATGTTTGAAATTAAGTTCATATTTTAATGGGCAAAATAAGGGATGCTTGTTCACTTTATTTATTTCTAGGGAAAATTTAAAAATCCATTTAATGTTAGCTCCTACATGGTAATTACTTAGTGAATATTTGCAACCCACCGAACATTTTACCTTATCAGTTTGAAGAAATAAAATTTGACTTGTTTTTGGAATTTGAATTTGAATCGGTTTCGAAATAACGCGAGATTAGCAACGGTAATCGAAGTGATGTGGCATCATTAGCATAGGGTTATTGTAGCTTAACTATCCGGGCGTCAGAATTCTCCTCCACTACAAGAAATCTCGTCCCGAGATTTAAGAGAGGAGTAAGGGGGAAGAATAGGTTATGAAATTCTAACAATTCTTCTTGGTCTTGGTTGCTCTTCCCGAAGTAGTAGATCCTCCTCGTTGAAGTATTTATTTCCATGCTCCAGGTCATCATGATGAAGTCGGCATCCTTGCTTCGAGAACTCCATTGTACTTACGAAAGAATAAAGGGTGGGTATAATCCGGGAGAATGGACCTCTGCAAGGTTGACTGTCTAGTAGCTAACATCGAGGAAGCTGGCGGAAAGTAACTGTCGGTGTCAAAACCAGCGGATCTCGGGTAGGGGGTCCCGAACTGTGCGTCTAGGCGGATGGTAACAGGAGACAAGGGACACGATGTTTTTACCCAGGTTCGGGCCCTCTCGATGGAGGTAATACCCTACTCCTGCTTGATTAATATTGATGATATGGGTAGTACAAGAGTAGATCTACCACGAGATCAAGGAGGCTAAACCCTAGAAGCTAGCCTATGGTATGATTGTTGTTCGTCCTCTGAGACTAAAACCCTCCGGTTTATATAGACACCGGATAGGTTAGGGTTACACAGAGTCGGTTACAATGGTAGGAGATCTACATATCCGTATCACCAAGCTTGCCTTCCACGCCAAGGAAAGTCCCATCCGGACACGGGACGAAGTCTTCAATCTTGTATCTTCATAGTCTTGGAGTCCGGCCGTGACGATAGTCCGGCTATCCAGACACCCCCTAGTCCGGGACTCCCTCAGTAGCCCCTGAACCAGGCTTCAATGAAGATGAGTCCGGCGCATTGATTGTCTTCGGCATTGCGAGGCGGGTTCCTCCTCCGAATACTTCATAGAAGGATTTGAACACAAAGATAGTGTCCGGCTCTGCAAAACAAGTTCCACATAACACCGTAGAGAGAATAATTTTTGCACAGATCTGCTGACGTATTCAGCGGGCGTGACACCACACACCACGGCAAGGCCTTTATATGAATCGTTTTTACTGTTCCCACCTCAGCATGTTTAGCGAGGCGGTTTCCTTGGCACGTCTTATCAAAGCATAGATCGTGCCACCTTATTCCGGGATTCTCATCAATACGGACATGGGTAAACCATCCGCGCCATTGATTACGGCGCTTGGGAAATAAGCGAGTTTTACCAGGCTGGTGAGGGACGCATAGCTTCGTCCGTCTATATAAGGGGATAAGGATCCACCTTTTCACCTACGCCTTCTTCCTCCTTTGCTTATCCATTTCCGCGCACTCGAGCTCCAGCGCCCAAGTCCGCACATCCCACCTCAACCTTTCTCCAATCATGTCAGGAGCGGGAGGCAGGTGGATGGCCTCCTCCGTCACGGAGGGGCACATCGCAAGACTGCGGGAGGCCGGATACTTGTCCGGCAACATCGCCAAGACAAGCTTCCCCGACGAGGGGCGGCTCATTCCGACCCCTGGTCCCCGTGAGAGGGTGGTGTTTCTCCCCCACTTACTCCGCGGACTAGGTTTTCCTCTTCACCCCTTCGCCCGGGGGCTCATGTTCTACTACGGCCTGGACTTCCACGACCTGGCCCTGAATTTCATCCTCAACATCTCGGTGTTTATCGTCGTGTGCGAGGCTTTCCTCTGCATCCAGCCCCACTTCGGCTTATCGCTGAAGATCTTCA
Organism: Aegilops bicornis; assembly: GCA_021605145.1. NCBI lineage: Eukaryota > Viridiplantae > Streptophyta > Magnoliopsida > Poales > Poaceae > Aegilops > Aegilops bicornis. The sequence continues at coordinate 562,453,327 of CM038669.1, read as the reverse complement.
ACGTCCGGCCGAAGGTAGTGGGCGGCCGTCAAGCGGAGTGTGGAGACGCCATGGTTGGCAAGATGGCCAAAGTCCCATGGCTCGAAGGCGCCTTCGTGTAGACAATAAAGGGGTGGCAATCGGGGTGGTTCTACATCACCGAGCCCCGCAACACCAAATGGGTGGCGGCCCCCGAATTCAGATCTGGCTTCCCCACACGGCTCTCGTCATGGAAAGAGACAGGCCTGACGTGGGGGAATTCGGACGAGACATCCGGACTTCAAACATGTGTCCGAAACCTGGTGGCCAAGAATCTTAGGCTTGTCGACGTAATCCAGGTGATGCTCATCTGCCGGATTCTCCCATGCCAACAACGGGCCTTTAACTTGTGGGAGTTCGATCCGCACAAAGACCAAACCTTGAGCCGGCTCTTCGACACTACGCATTTAAGATGCCCGGAAGGTGCTGTTCAAGGGCGCTGGTTCAAAGATCCGCTACCAAAGATCGCGGATACAGCTCGCGGCGTCCAGCCGGCGAGGTAAGTTATTTTACCCTTTACGGGACTCTTTTTTCATAGATTGACTCTACATGGGATCTAAAACTCCCTAATTTTTGACAGGACTGGCTGAAGACGTCCGGACAGATTAACTGTCCGGCTCCTTTGCTAGAAGACCCAGCGAACGCCCGATTGACGGGCCTGCTGGCTCCAGCACCGTACGTGGTGCGGGAGAAGAAGGCCAAGAAGGAGGCCACGGGAACTCGAAGGAGCTCCCGACGCCAGTCTTTGTCCCGATTCAAGCGGAATCCTCTCCACGAAGACGAGGAGGAAGAAGATGAAGCTCCTCCCCAGCCGGGGAGGAGAAGAAAGGAAGGCCGCCCACCGGGAGGCCGGAGGGTCCAAGATGGTAAGAACCCTTCCTCCGGACTTCTCCACCAACGTCGACGACGACGAGGAGGACTGGCCTACAAGGGCCAAGCCCCTGGTGAGATCGTAAGTGTCCGGATACCCATGGTTTTTTATTATTGCAGAGTGTTCTCTAATGTTGAACAACCATGCAGCCCGCCCAAGGGCGAGTTTGCCGATTCATCGAGCGGGTCCCTGGGCTCGTCGGAAATGGAGAGTACTTCACTTCCGACCGCCTCCTCGCCTCACGCTGCGGACGACGCCGCGGTGGGGCCCCAACGGGGGCTTGGTCAAGAGGAGGTAGCGCAGGAGGTGCCACAAGGCGACCTCCCGGACTCCAGGCGCGCGGGGGGCAAGACCCCCAGGAGCTCTAAGCCCGACCCTCGTCCGGACTCCATGCCGGAACCATCAGCAGTTCCGGAGTCCGGACAGCGGATCCTTCGCAAGAAGGGTAAGTCGCCGGTGTCCTACGTCCAACCGGAGGCACCGGATAGCTTACAGGAGGCGCTTAGCAGCGCTTCCATCAAGGAGGAACACCGCACTATCATGAGTGCGGTGATCCGGACAGTTCAGTCCGCCAAGAGCGGGCTGACCGAAGCCTGTACCAGCCTTCTAACAGGCTTTGAGGTAAGTTTTAGAATATGTAAAAAATATAACCGCATAGACAGTAGCCCCTGATGCTTAGTTCGGTGTTCGGAAAGAAAAGCCGGACTAAGGATCTAAAAAGATATACGCAGGAGTCTAACATAAGTATGTCAATATGGGAATGCAGGTTGCCGACTGCCAAGACCTTGACCGCAAAGGTCAATGCATTGAAGCGTAACCTCGAAGCGGTCCGTGAACGAGCTCGGACAAGCCAAGAAGGAGCTCGAGGACAAGGAAGGTAAGTAATACCTTATTAAAGAAATACCTTATAGAAAAGGCTTTGGTTGCAAAAAATAACAGGAATAACTTGGAGTGCTGCAGGGCCACGAACGAGGTGGCGACCACTGAAGGAAGCAAAGTGTCCGTGGTCGAAACAAAGCGGCTACTGAACGCACCGAGCGAGAGAAATGGGAGGCGAATGGCGGAGGTGCGGCAAGAGCTCAGATTCTCGTGAAAAAACACGAGGGTTTGGAGCGTGACTCGAAGACCCGAGAGTCCGAGCTTGCCTCGGCTCTTGAGAGTGCCAAAGCTGCTAGGGCCGAGGCCCAAAAAGCCCTCCAAGAAATTGAAGCACTAAAGAAGATAGCAGCGGGTAAGGCATTCATTATGCAAAGCAAGAATGTAAAAGTCAATTACCTGTTACTTACCCGGATTCAGAGCTCTCCAGGAGCATTCGCAGATTTGCCCCCAGAGGCCCCGATGCTGCCGCATTCTACCGCGCCTGTGAGGGGGAGCTCCACGGAGAAAGTGTTCGTCTCAAGATGTCGAGGCCGACCATCCGGTGCCCCTGAGCGACCAGCTGAAACAGCTGGTCGAGCTGCATAAGGTCGCCGAACAGGCCATGGAGGGCCTTATAGCGCGGCTGTGGCCATTGGAGGCAATGCCCGGGAGCTACTTCGGCTTGGTGCAGCGGCTGGTGGATGCATGTCCGCGGCTTGAAGTCATCAAACACTCCGTCTGTATTGAAGGTGTCCGTCGGGCCCTTGCCCGTGCTAAAGTGCACTGGGGCAAGCTGGATACGGAGAGGCTTGTGACGGACGGGCCACCGAAGGGCCATGAGCATCGCACGCCCGAAATGTACTATGAGGGCCTCCTGAAGGTGCCCGCCGAATAGCGGATGAGTGCTCCAAAGATGTAATTTTTGAATAAACTCGTATTTGTTATCCTGTACGCTGAAAACTTGTTCGTATGCGCTAAGCAACGCTTATTAATTTAAAATATTACCTTCCGTGCGGCCGTTTATCAAATTTGAGAGATGGCAAGTCGTTGGCTTCAGGCCCCATGCCACGAGTGCTGGGGTGTTCGGGATAAACTTGAGCACTCTTATTCCCATTCTTGGGTCCATCTAGGGAGGGGCTCAACACAACGAACAAGGCAACCGGACTTATAATGCTTGAGCACTCTCACTTAGCCATAGAATTCTATAATTTTAAATTTCGGCGAAGCCCCTAGTATTCGGAAGACCGAGTTCGGGGCGCTATCCACGCCTTGGCCGGATAATTCCGGTTCCTCGCTCAAAGTGGCATAAGTCTTTAGGGACCCGAAAAGACCTCTCGAACAGCGACTGCCTCTCGCCCTATCATGACGGTCAGTTTAGCTTTCCATCGAGGTGCTCGACCCAGCATAATCGGGGCACAATCGCGATGGTTCTCCGATGCTACCTTAGCCGATATAGCGGAACGTAAGGTACCAAAACACGGAGCCGGGCAAACCCAACTATTGACCCAAGACATGATTCGGAGCCAATTCATATAATGCTATAAGTTCGGGGTGCCACACTTGTGAAAGTGTTCGGACTTCTCACACCATAATTTTGGGATACTTAAGCCCCTGGTGTATTGGCTGTACCAAAGTATATGGTTGCAACATATCATGAAATGAACACATGTATATAAAAAGGAAGTAGAGCAATAATAAGCAAAAGTTGTGTATTGTATTATTCAAAAAGGTACTGCAATGGAAGAAGAACGATACAAATAGTGCGATAAGCAAGGGATGGGACTATCTAACATGTCCCCCTCCAAGGGTAAGCTGTTGGATGATATGTAAAATAGGTATAATGCTCATAATAGAGACCACCTGAACACTCGTCGTGGCTTTTCGCTTCCCTGGCTGTTGCATCGTGAGTTCGGCGATTCGAGTGCCGGACAGGACTTCTCAAAGACGGAGTCCTGAAAGTAAAAAAAGGAAGAAAAAGAAAAAAGAAAAAAGAAGTGACACAAACGGGAGCCCCTGGTGCGCTCGAGCCGCATGCTTGGCGTGCCGTTGTCTTGCCCCTCCCCATATGCCCATGGTATCTCCAGAGCGTAATTATGTGCGCGTAATACTACCTTCGTAATTTCGTGAGGGCTGGGGTTGGGGCCGGATTTCTACTCGTGCTTGAATCGTGCCAGGTGGTCTTGTTGTAGGTTACTCCGGGCGCGCTTGGCGGTGTCCGGACGCTTAGTGGCCGGACTCGAGAATTGCCGTGAGAGGCTGCTTTGCACCTCCGCCGCAAGGGCCGCTGTATGCTCCTCCGTTCAGAGAGAGCGTTCGGTGTTTCCATTGACCGTGATTACTCCTCGAGGGCCTGGCATATTGAGCTTGAGGTATTCATAGTGTGGCACCGCATTGAACTTTGCAAATGCGGTTCGTCCGAGCAGTGCATGATAGCCGCTGCGGAATGGGACGATGTCGAAGATTAACTCTTCGCTTTAGAAGTTATCCGGAGATCCGAAGACCACTGAAAAGCGACCGAGCCTGTACAATTGGCCTCTACACCGGTATGACGCCTTTAAAGGTCGTCTTTGTAGGTTTAATCCTTGAGGGGTCTATGCCCATTTTGCGCACTGTATCCTGATAAAGCAGGTTCAGGCTGCTACCGCCGTCCATCAGGACTCTGGTAAGGTGAAATCCGTCAATAATTGGGTCAAGAACCAATGCGGCGAAGCCGCCGTGACGGATGCTAGTGGGGTGGTCCCTTCGATCGAAGGTGATCGGGCAGGAAGACCATGGGTTGAACTTTGGGGCGACTGGCTCCATCGCGTATACGTCCCTTAGTGCACGCTTCCGCTCCCTTTTGGGTATGTGGGTTGCGTATATCATGTTCACCGTCCGCACTTGTGTGGGAAAACCTTTATGTCCTCTATTGTTCGGCAGCCGGGGCTCTTCCTCGTCGTCGCTATGCAGCCCCTTGTCATTGAGTTCGGCACTTAACTTGCCTGCTTGCTTGAACACCCAACAATCCCTGTTGGTGTGATTGGCTGGTTTTAGGGGGTGCCATGTATTTGGCACAAGCGATCGTGTATGTGGTCCAAGTTGGATGGGCCCTGGGTATTTCTTTTGAATGGCTTCTTCCACTGACCGAGTTTAGAGCCTCTGAATCCGGCATTGACGGCCGTATCTTCAGTATTATCGCCAAGCACGCGGCGCTTGTTCTTGCTATGGCGCGACACGCCATTGCTGTCCTTGGTATCCGGACTATCATGATGTTTGGCCAAGTTGTTGCTTCGAGCTAGCCAGCTGTCCTCTCCCGCACAAAAGCGAGTCATGAGGGTTGTGAGGGCTGCCATAGATTTTGGCTTTTCCTGTCCTAGGTGCCGGGCAAGCCACTCGTCACGGATGTTATGTTTGAAGGCTGCCAGGGCCTCTCGTGATCCGGACAATCAATGATTTGATTTTTCTTTGTTAGGAACCGAGTCCGTAATTGTCTGGCCGATTCTTCTGGCTGCTGAATTATGTGGCTAAGGTCATCGAGTCTGGTGGTCGCACATATGTGCCATGGAAGTTATCAAGGAATGCGGCTTCCAGGTCCTCCCAACAACCAATTGATTCTGCTGGTAAGCTATTGAGCCAGTGTTGAGCTGGTCCTTTAAGCTTGAGTGGGAGGTATTTGATGGCATGTAGATCATCACCGCGGGCCATGTGGATATGGAGGAGATAATCCTCGATCCAGACCGCGGGATCTGTGGTACCATCGTATAATTCGATGTTTACGGGCTTGAAGCCCTCGGGGATTTGATGATCCATTACTTCATCTGTGAAGCATAGTGGGTGTGCGGCGCCTCTGTATTGGGATATATCACGACGTAGCTCATATGAGCTTGTCTACTGTGTTCGGCCCGGCCGGTTTTGCTGTATCCGGCGCGACGGTAATCATCCCGCATTGCTGGGCGCCCACGCGATCCGTAGATCGATCTTGTATGTTTTGCCTTACCCTCCAATATATCTTGCAAGTCCGGTAGCGTTTTCCCGCGTGCCTTGGTACTTTTTGAGCGTCGGGGTGTGGCTTGAGTGGAGGGTCTAGAGGCCTCTCTATCGCTGACCCACGGGTGGCCGGTCTGCCATGTCATGCGCCGGTGACTTGGGTGCTTCCTCCTCTAGTCGAGGCAACGGCCTGTGTTTGGGGTAGCTTTTGGAGGGCGCCGAGTTCATACTCTTCGCTGCAAGGACTTCATCCATCTGTCGCCTAGCAGGTCTTGATCAGCTCTAAGCTGTTGTTGCTTTTTCTTGAGGCTGCTTGCCGTGGCTATAAGCCCGCGTTTGAAACAGCCCTGTTCGGCGGGATCCTCGAGCCACGACAAACTCGTCGTCGTCGAGGCTTTCCTCATCTTCGGAGGGAGGCGCATAATTATCGTCCTCAACCTCTTTTTCTGCCGCACTATCGTGCGGGCTTGCTTCTCCCCCCTCCTGCGCTGGGTTCTCTTCGGCACTGTCCGGGGTGTTATTATCTCCCGTGCCGGAATCACCGTTTTTATTGTGGCGGGATTTAGAGCGGCGCCGCTGACGTCGGCGCTTCGGCTGTTTCTTGGAGGGTTCATCCTCCGTTGTTCCATCGTCGTTCCCATCTTTTGGGATGTCCACCATATATATGCCATATGACGAGGTGGCCTTCCGGTGCCCTCGTAGGCGCTGGTCTTGTTAAATCTCCCGCATCGTCGTCCATATCGTCGATGTCTTGAAGTCGTAGTCTAGCATGTCGGTTAAATCATCGGCTGGCTACAAAGTGGGTGGTGGGTGGGTGTTGAATTTCTTCGTCGTCCACATCCCAACCTTCCTGTCCGTAGTCCGGCCAGGGCTCTCCGGATAAAGAGAGAGACTTTAGTGAATTCAGGATGTCTCCAAAGGGCGAGTGCTGAAAGATGTCCGCGGCAATGAACTCAATGACCGGCGCCCAATCGGATTCGATTGGCAGGGCGCGGAGGGTTCGGAGTCCGGAGAGGAGTCCGGCACCCCGAGTCGAGGTCTTCGCAGCGACAGGGATGGAGTTCGCTCAATCGCCAGAGATTGTAGCCCCGAGGCGGTGTCCAACCACTCGTCCTCGATCGGGAATTCGGCTCCAGTTAAGGGTCGGAGCGGATCTTTGAGTGCGGCCTCCGTGGCCTTTCGGCTGCAGAGCTAGATCATGCCCATCGAGAAAGTGCGGCGTGCTTGGCTGCGGCTCGAATCCGTCGAAGATCAAGTCTCCGCGGATATCGGTCGTATAGTTTAAACTTCCAAATCTGACCTGATGGCGAGGGGCGTAGCTTTCGATCTGCTCCAGATGGCTGCTTAATTGGCCCGCAGTGCAAAGCCGCCGAACATGAAGATCTGTCCGGGGAGAAAATGCTCACCCTGGACCGCGTCGTTGTTGATGATCGTAGGAGCCATCGGGCCTATCGGTGACCACACAGAGGAAATCTCAATGAAAGCACCAATGTCGGTGTCAAAACCGGCGGATCTCGGGTAGGGGGTCCCGAACTGTGCATCTAGGCAGATGGTAACAGGAGACAAGGGACACGATGTTTTTACCCTTGTTCGGGCCCTCTCGATGGAGGTAATACCCTTCTCCTGCTTTATTAATATTGATGATATGGGTAGTACAAGAGTAGATCTACCTCGAGATCAAGGAGGCTAAACCCTGGAAGCTAGCCTATGGTATGATTGTTGTTCGATCCCACGGACTAAAACCCTCCGGTTTATATAGACACCGGATAGGTTAGGGTTACACAGTCGGTTACAATGGTAGGAGATCTACATATCCGTATCGCCAAGCTTGCCTTCCACGCCAAGGAAAGTCCCATCCGGACACGGGACGAAGTCTTCAATCTTGTATCTTCATAGTCTTGGAGTCCGGCCGTGACGATAGTCCGGCTATCCGGACACCCCCTAGTCCGGGACTCCCTCAGTAACTCTCGAACTAAAACTTAAGAAAAGATCGAGAGTAAAGTAAGGAGGTACCATGAGAAGTTTCAAGCGGGTAGACAATTGTTCCTTGCCTGAAACAGAGTGTGAAAGGGGCTCAGAGCAACGGAAATAAGTATTGTGTTTAATACCATAATTGAGGATCACACGGAAGGTGGCTCGTGAATTACATATGAAAGCAAGCGTGAGGAATAACTTTGGAAATAGGGGGTGTATAGGAGAGTCAGGTTTCGATCCTGTGGAACTGTGGGTTATGGGCCCACCATGTGGGTTAAAGTGGGAAGGGCTATGACATCTTGCACGATTATGATAGTGAGGCATGTCCGAGGGTAGCCTGTCAGTTATGTGAGTAACAACGTCGGTACCAAGGGCGGGGGATGCAGAGAACCATTTTCCTGCTCGTTGAAACGAGGTTGACCAATAGGCACAGTTCTCGTCCATCGGTGGTTACCGGAATGTCATCAACAATAGTGACAGGGTCTTACTGACAGAGTAGTACACCGAGATGTTTGCACAAGCAGTGAATTATTACTTCTTAATCATATAGATCATAGAAAGGGTTTAAACAAACCAATGGAAAGGGAAAAGTGTCTATCAGATTTAATCAGAACAATGGAAAGAAAAATGTGATTAAACACATATTTCAGGGTATATCCTTCCCAAAGACAAGCAGAGCATGATATCCATGACAGGATATAACGTATAAAACCATTTAGGTTAGGGGAGAGGAAGTTCATGACATTTCCCAAACAAAGGTGTTTGAATAATTGATAGAGTAAATTTAGCGTGGCGCTTCAATTGTTCTTATCGATGATCAGAGTGCCACAGATATGCTTCGAGATAGCATTGACATGGTCATCAAGTAAGGGTCAGAATTTGGATGCACAAAGGATCCATCAGGAATCAACTTGTAGAATAAGTCTTACAATTTCCTCATGGAAGAATGGATAACCTTGCTAAAAGGGAAACTATAACAATAGGGCCTCCGGCCAGGTGGGCTAGGTATGACACCACCTTACTGGGTCATATAAATACCAACGTTATAACTCTTGGAAATATGTTCCAACCATCATATCAGACCGAGATTCAGTTCTAATAGGTGGTAGGATACCTCAGACTTAGGATGCCTGATAAGAAAGGTGCAACACAAATTGTCGAGATGGCATTGTAAGGTTCTCGGGGAAATGAACTATGGAAGCGAGTTCCGAAACAAGAGTTCATCATTAAACCAAGGAGAGGATGAGGAGGTGGTTGATGGACTCAGCGACGATGGATTCCCACAATTATGTGAACAAGGAGATAACATTTGTCAGATCAAGTGATATAATGATGCATGCCCGAGGAGAACATCCACGAGTAAACATTGGTTGAAGGGTGCACCCAAAATATTGGCTTAGGTAGCATGATCAATGTTAGAATGGTGATTCGATAACCAATACACCAGGAATGAAACTATCGTTCATTAACTTACAAGTAATAGGGTTGCTGGAAGTTTTGAATTATACACATCACAGTCCATTTGTGGGTACTCCGATTAGAAACAACACGGAGACCAAGAATGAATGGATATGGCGATAAGTATTACTATATCAAGATTTTCTTAAGAGGTGGTGAAATTCTCACAACATTCTTGACATAAAAGATGGTAATACTCCAAGGTAAAGAACAAATGCTGGATAGCAAGGAACTCAAGGTACAACACAAACCGTGAACCAGTTTTGTGCTGCGGAAATGCAAGTATGTTGTCGATGTTAACACAATCATCGTGGGAGCAAGGATGATATCTCTCATCATGAATTTGATTGATATCCTGGAAACGCACAGAATGTTGATTATGATTACGACACATTTGTCGAGAGGTTTCATGAAGATGTAATCGGTCGGCGATGACATCAAGTCAAAGGAATGATGAAGGAAAAGGTTATCGGAACCATGGGTACGACACAAACTTGAAATCAAGTTTGTTGTTCAAGTAGAAATGATATGACGAGAAAGATCGACGTAGGATTAGCTCACCATCGAATTTTGTGCTCCGAGAAGAACTAGGTAGCACAGTTAAATTTAGCACGATAATGATGTAGCCGATCACGCTAGGAATGACATGATGGAGTATTAAACTTCTCAACAACAAAGTACTAGGAGTACTGAATTGCGGTGCGGATTCGGTTCAATTCTCGGAGTCCTTGGTTGACGACAACCCAGAACCATTGGAGTGACTATGACAGGGAAAGGTACTACTTCATCAGAAATTCATAAGATGTAGTGCAATGGCATGATATCCTCGAGATACCAGGGAGTAGTACTCGAAGGCAGATCAAAATAGAGGTGGCGGAGATGTATTGATCTGTAGAAGGAAAGTACTTTAACTTGTCCGAGAAATAGAATCAAAGGAGAACAATCATGGTCGGAACCACGACCGCAAAAGACCAAATCCCAAATATAGGATGAACTTATACCAAGGGAATAATTAATTTAAGAGAAGCTTCCACGATAAGATCTACATCTTGTCCATGGGCATGAACACAAAGTTCAAGGTCGACTCCCACTTCTCCAATGCATGACCATTCATTCACTGCTCTTATTAAAAAAATGATTTGAGTGTGAGAACCCACCTGGCGAATTACCAGAGGAGTATGACCCATGAAAACATTTCGGGCTCACACAGATTAAGGAAGGCATAGGTTCAACCCGTCGGGGATTCTTAGAACATATACCACAAACTTCAGGAGTAAATAACACAAGCTCAAAGTAGAGCATGGTTGACAGCAGTAGAGGATACAATTTACCAAAGGCATTATGTATCGGGTAAAGAACTCACAAGAATTTTGGTCATGAAGGACACTGTCGGATAATAACCCGACAATGGGTATGGCGGTCCACAACGGAGCTGATGTGAGTATCGGTACTCAATCAGAGGAAGAAGGAATGCCGAGGCATCAAATTATAGAAACAACTGACTAATTAAAGCTTAATGCAAAGAAATTTTATGATTTCCAAATCAAGGGATCAGAAGCAATCGATCTGATCGAAAATGAATAAGTTCAATAGACTTAGAAGCACAACCGATCAAGGCATTGATTGGTCAAGAACCAGCTCATATCCAAATGACGTCTGAGCCGGAAGGATAATTGTGACGCCCCCGATTCAATCATACACTAATCATACACGCAAACGTGTACGATCAAGATCAGGGACACACGGGAAGATATCACAACACAACTCCATAATAAAATAAGTCATACAAGCATCATAATACAAGCCAGGGGCCTCGAGGGCTCGAATACAAGTGCTCGATCATAGACGAGTCAGCGGAAGCAACAATATCTGCGTACAGACATAAGTTAAACATGTTGCCATAAGATGGCTAGCACAATCTAGGATACAGATCGAAGAGGCGCAGGCCTCCTGCCTGGGATCCTCCTAAACTACTCCCGGTCGCCGCCGCCGGGCTGCACGTAGTAGTAGGCACCTCCGATTAGTAGTAGTAAGTAAATCGTCGTGGTGGCGTCACGGCTCCACAGGCTCCGACATCTGCGACAACCAGGTAGAAAGGAAAGGAGGGAAAAGGGGAGAAAGCAACCGTGAGTACTCATCCAAAGTACTACTTAAGCAAGGAGCTACACTACATATGCATGGGTATATGTGTAAAGGGCCATATCGATGAGACTTAAGCTGCAGAATGCCGTAATAAGAGGGGATAACTAATCCTCGTCAAGACTACGCTCGCAGCCTCCGCCTTGCAGCATGTATATGAGTAGATTTAAGTCCTCCAAGTAGCATCGCATAGCATAATCCTACCCGACGAAGCCCCTCCTCGTCAGCCTGTTAGAGAGCGATCACCGGGTTGTATCCGCACTTGGAAGGGTGTGTTTTATTAAGTATACGGTTCTAGTTGTCATAAGGTCAAGGTACAACTCCAAGTCGTCTGTTATCAAGATCATAGCTATTCGAATAGATTAACTTCCCTCCGTGGGTGCACCACATAACCCAACACGCTTGATCCCATTTGGCGGACACACTTTCCTGGGTCATGCCCGCCGCGGAAGATCAACACGCCGCAGCCCCACCTAGGCCAACAGAGAGGTCAAGACGCCGGTCTAAACCTAAGCGCACGAGTGCTGGGCCCATCGCCTTAGCACACCAAAGCATGTTGCATGGGCGGCCGGAAGCGAACTAGCCCTTAATACAAGAGCAGGCTTACGTTCCAAACCGTAGCGCCGCTCGATCGGCCGACATCACGAAGGCTTCGGGTGATACCACGACGCCGAGTGCCCATAACTGTTCCCGCGTAGTTGGTTAGTCCGTATAGGCCAGTAGCTAGACTCAGATCAAATACCAATATCTCGTTAAGCGCGTTAAGTATCCGCAACGCCGAACAGGGCCAGGCCCACCTCTCTCCTAGGTGGTCTCAACCTGCCCTGTCGCTCCGCCACAAAGATCCACTCGCGGGTACTCCTACGAGCCGACCCGTCTTTAATCACCACATGTATCATGTATAAGTATAAAGTATATAGCCGTGATCACCTCCCGAGTGATCACGGCCCGATAGTATAGCACAGCAGACGGACAAGAATGTACGGCCACAGATGGAAATACTAGCATCCTATACTAGGCAATTAGGATTGCAGGTAAAGGTATCAACAGAAGTAGCAAAGACAAAGCTATGCATCGGGATAGGAATAACGGAAAGCAGTAACATGCTACACTACTCTAATGCAAGCAGTATAGAGGAGAGTAGGCGATATCTGGTGATCAGGGGGGCTTGCCTGATTGCTCTAGCAAGAAGGAGGGGTCGTCAACTCCGTAGTCGAACGGGGCGGCAGCAGCGCCGGTCTCGTAGTCTACCGGAGAGAAGAGGGGGAAGAAACAATGAATACAATGCAAACAGATGCATAACAATGCATGACAAAGCAATGTGTGATGCTAGGCGTGCCCTAACGCGGTAGTAGGTGATACCGGCGAAGGGGGGAAACATCTGAGAAAGTATCCCCGGGGTTCCGCGTTCTCGGGCAGAGGTACCGGAGGGGGAAAGTTGCATGTTTGGTATGCTAGGGGTGTGTGGCGGACGAACGGGCTACGTATCCGGATTCGTCTCGTCATTCTGAGCAACTTTCATGTTGAAAGTATTTTCATCCGAGTTATGGATTAAAATATATGATTTTCTAAAGATTTAAATCATTTTCTGATTTTCATTATTTATTTAAATCCAACATTATCCAAAACAGTGAATGATGACGCAGGCATGACATCAGAGTGATGTCAGCATGTCAACTGTTCGGTTGAGCAGTCAAACCAGACAGGTGGGTCCAGTGGGACCCACATGTCATTGTCAGGGGCATTAACAGAGTTTTAAAACTAACTAAATGGGTTAATTAGCAGGTGGGGCCTAGTAGTCAGTGAGAGATTAAGGTTTTAATTAGCTAAACTATTTAATTAACTAATTATTCTTTTTATTTATTTCGTTTATTGTGGTGGGGCCTATAGGTCAGTGAGACAGGCGGCCAGTCGGCCCGACTCGGTCAATCAGGGGCCCCTGGCCCACTGATCGATGGCTCAGCGGTGGGACCATGGCGCCAGGTCATCACGGCCGGCTCTCGCTGCCGGCGACCAAATGCACGGCGCTGACCCACCGGAGTTCGCCAGAAAATGCGCACAGGGCACGGATCAGCGCACGCATGGGCTTGTTCGAACGAGCGCGAAGAGGCCCACCTAGTGGTGTGGGCGGTTCGGCCGGAGGAGGACCGCAGCGTCACCGGCGACGAGCGGGGCGGATGCCGAGGCTCGGCGAGTGCGAAGGCGAGGCTGCGGGGTTGGGTTCGTCGCGGAGCTGGGTTCGTTCGAACGCAGAGACGAAGCCGCGTCGAACGGTAGGGATACCGCGGCCGGAGTTGCCGTGTAGCGACGACGGCGAGCGGCGCGGCGGACGCCGGCGTTCAGCCGTGAGAGGAAACGGCGCTGCGGCGCGTTATTGGGCAAACGGGAGAGCTAGTCGGGCCCTACTCGACGCGGTGAGTTCAATGGCAACACGCCCGTGACCATTTGGTCACCGGAGACTCATCGGCGACGAGGTCCGCGGCGGAGCGTTCGGCAGCTACGGTGACAACTCAGGGGGCGGGGGAGAGAGGGGAGAAAGCGGGCGCTCACCGACCGGCACAGACGGTGGCCCTTGGGGGTTTAGTAGCTGCAGGGGCGTCACCGGGGTTGGTGAAGTGCGGCGACAATTCCCGTCGGAGCAGAGGAGGAAGACGGCGGCGTCGCGGGCGTCGTGGTGGCTCCTAGCTCCAATGGGGTGCAACAGTCGAAGCAGTGGACGACGGCGGACCTCGTGGACACAGTGGGGCCGCGAGGTGGGCACGGTTGTCGTGGCTAGGCCGGAGCCATGGCGGCGGTGGCGCTCGGATGCGGAGGGGAAGGAGAGGGCGAGGTGGATCTGGTGGGGAGTGGGAGAGGCGCAAGGACCGAGGGCGAGAGTGGGGGCGAGTGGGAGGAGGGATCGAGGAAGCGAAGGCGTGGCGGCCTTATCCTCTCGTCATCGCCGGCGAGGGGGTGTGGTGGCGACGCGCCCCTGTTTCGACCCGGGTCGGGGGAATAGGAAGGGAGACGGCAGGGGGAGGCGGGCCGGGCCGGCTGGGCCGGTCATTTGGGTTAATGGGCCAGCTGGGCCGAGGGGTTTGGGGGGTTTTCCTTTCTCTTTCTTTCTTTCTTTTCTTTATTTTTCTTTTCTGTTTTATTTCATTTTAAAGTATTTAGTCATTTTCTAAAAATGTGTTTACTTCACCATAATTACCTATGCAATATTTGGCACTGACCCAACATTTTTGTTTCAACTTTTAAAACTTTTGTTGTCTGCCATTTTTTAATTGATTTTTGGACCGGTTTGAACTAACGAAAGTTTAGCAACAGTATCAAAGATGACATGGCATCATTAGTAGAGTTTTACTGTAGCCTAATTATCCAGGCGTTACAAATCTCCTCCACTACAAGAAATCTCGTCCCGAGATTTAGGAGGTAGAAGGAAACAGCGCGGGGTATTCCTCACGCAGGCGATCCTCTCGTTCCCAAGTGGCTTCATCTTCGTAATGGTGCGACCACCGAACTTTGAGGAACTTGATCGCCTTCCGACGTGCGGCGTTCAGCTTGGTCGAGAATGCGGACGGATGCTCTTTATAGGAGAGGTCCTGTTGCAATTCGAGCACTTCATGGTCCACTGCTCGGATTGGATCCTTGAAGCAGCGTCGGAGTTGTGACACGTGGAACACATCGTGAACCTGAGAAAGGTTCGACGGAAGCTCCAGTTGATATGCCACTTTTCCACGCCTCTCGAGAATAGTGAAAGGACCAATATAGCGGGGAGCTAGCTTTCCCTTGATCCCAAAGCGGTGTGCACCCTTCATTGGTGTAACTCGAAGATAGGCCTTTTCGCCAGGTTGATAGACCATGTATTTATGATGACGGTCATAATTACTCTTTTGACGTGACTGAGCAGTCTTGAGATTCTCGCGAATAATGCGGACTTGTTCTTCGGCATGTTGGATAATATCCGGACCAAAGAGTCGATGTTCCCCAGTTTCTGACCAGTTCCGAGGGGTTCGGCACATTTGTCCATATAACACTTTGAAGGGGGCCATCTTCAGACTAGCTTGATAGCTATTGTTATAAGAGAACTCAGCATACGGGAGAGATTCCTCCCATTTCTTGCCGAAGGAAATAACACAAGCTTGAAGCATGTCTTCGAGAACTTGGTTGACACGTTCAACTTGCCCTTGTGACTGCGGATGAAACACAGTACTGAAAGATAAGTGAGTCTGCATAGCTTCTTGGAAACTTGCCCAGAATCTTGATGTGAATAAGCTGCCACGGTCCGAACTGGTAACCAGTGGAATACCGTGAAGTGAAACAATTCTGGACATGTAGAGAGTTGCAAGCTGACTAGCAGTGATCGTTCCTTTGACCGCCAGAAAATGTGCAACTTTAGAAAGCCGGTCAATGACGACAAGAATAGCATCATTACCTTTTTGCGATTTGGGAAATCCGGTGTGAAGTCCATTTCAACATGGTCCCATTTCCATTCAGGAATAGAGATAGGTTGCAGAGTTCCAAAGCAGGCCTTTGATGTTCTGCTTGATCTGACGGCAAACGTCACATTCAGCAACATAGCGAGCAATGTCTTGCTTCATGTTAGACCACCAGAATCTTTGACGAATGTCCTGGTACATCTTTGTACTACCAGGATGGATACATAGAGGCGTATCATGAGCTTCTTTCATAACTTTCTGAGTCATATTCAGGTTTTTCTCCTTACACGGCACCACTAGGCGGCCTTTGAAGTACAAGGCGCCATCACCAGCAATAGTGAAGAATGAGGGCTTTCCTTCTTTGAGGTACACTACAAGAAATATGTCAACTAGTGACCTTCTGTCAGTGACCCTGGAAGAATTGGTCATAGATCTATAACCATCTAAGACCAATTGGTCAAAAGCTGTTCGGGGGGCTCCAAACCCTAAACCATTGCGACCATTTTGGTCAGAAAGGTCGATTTCCTTACGAAATGGTCACAAAGCAAACAAAGTGCAGGTCCGCTGCCTTATTTCTAGTTGTTAACGACCAATATAGATGGTCATAGCCTTGTAGATTGTGGTGGGTTGTGATGACTAGGCGCCATCTCATCGGTTTTGCCTATGTTTCATGTCCATGTGTCAATTTTGCCCTAGGTTGTGAAGCAACCTATATTTCTGTTATTCCAAAAATTCCCAAAAATTCTCATAAATTGTTTGGATCATATCTTCATCAAATATGTCAAAAACCTTCCTTGCCTAGTTCAAAAATAACTCAACAATATTCATTTTCCTATTACATTCAGAGCAACACTTTGTGAAGGAAGTGTTATTTATATATTCTTGATTTCCCTAAAAATTTGTGAAGACGGTCTTCTTAGTAACTGATCATCCTCAGCCAAAACTCATGCCCATTAGCCATGTGCATTTCCCGTACCGCAAATCAAACACTTGGCTGCTTATTCATGTTTGAGCATCGATCGGTCTCCTCGTGAGAATCTTATGTTATAATTTTCTTCCTAGCATCTACCTGGGGAGTGAACAACCCACTAGACATGCCTAGGCCGCCCAGAACGCATGGCAACGCCACGGTCACGCGGTGACCACGTGGCGGGCATGCGAGCTTATGTGCTCTAGAGTTGGGGCCCTCAGCCACCGTCCAAACCTCGATGTCTCGCCATCGAACCATGTATTTCTAATTAAATAGATACTTATTTACCTAGAAATGATTTTTGGAAAAAATAAAGAGCAAACTATGAGGCACCTGCAGTTCAAATTTGACCCTCTTCCAACTTAATCAGCGGGAATTTGTCTTTTTCACCAGAGGTGGATCAAAACTTTTGACACCCAACCATTTTGTCAATTGTGCATTAAATATGGCCTAGTATTTAATAAAATTGATTAGGTCCAATTTTGCAACAAATATATGGTAGATCCTTCACAAAAAACTCATTTTGGGCCCTCAAAAAAATGGAAAATGAATTTTTTGTCCAAAGAAAATGAAAAATCCCTTAGGCAACATTGTTTGGAATTCCAAGAGGCACCCTTGTGCACAATATTAGATCATTTGAACAAACTATGCCATGAATGTGGCCATAAGATTGATCATTTGGCTTGAAAGCCATGAATCTTCACACTTGATAGCTCGTTTCTGAGAACACTTTTTTAAAATAATTACCGTATTACAAGTTTATTATTTTTCCTGGAAACTCGGTCACATATAATGACACAATGCGAAGGTTTTCCAATTTTTTGTTTTTTTTTTGAATTTTTTATGCCCGTTTCAAAATGCGGTCAAAACGGCGGGCTTGACCGTTCCTATCTAGTGGTTGAATCTTGGAATTTTTTTGGTGTTTCTCTAATTAAATAGATACTTATGTACCTAGAAATGATTTTTGTAAAAAAATAAATAGCAAACTATGAGGCAGCTTCAGTTCAAATTTGACCCGCTTCCAGCTGAATCGGCGGGAATTTGTCTTTTTCATCAGAGGTGGATCAAAAAAATTTACGCCCAACCATTTGGTAAATTGTGCATTAAATACGGCCTAGTATTTTATAAAATTGGTTAGGTCCAATTTTGCAACAAATATATGGTAGGTCCTTCACAAAAAAAACTCATTTCAGGCACTCGGAAAATGGAAAATGGTTTTTTCGTCCAAAGAAAATGAAAACTTCCTTAGGCAACATTGATTGCCATTCCAATATGCACCCTTTTGCACAATATTAGATCATTTGAACAAACTATGCCATGAATGTGGCCATAAGATTGATCATTTGGCTTGAAAGCCATTGATCTCCACACGTGATAGCTCGTTTTTTAGAACACTTTTCTAAAATAATTGCCGTATTACAAGTTTGTTATTTTTCCTGGGAACTTGGCCACATATAATGAAACAATGTGAAGGTTTCCCAATTTTTTGATTTTTTTTGAATTTTTTATGCCCGTTTCAAAATGCGGTCAAAACGGCGGGCTTGACCGTTCCTATCTAGTGGTTGAATCTTGGAAATTTTTTGGTGTTTCTATGATTAAATAGATACTTATGTACCTAGAAATGATTTTTGGAAAAAATAAAGAGCAAAATAAGAGGGAGCTGCAGTTCAAATTTGACCCGCTTCCAGCTGAATAGGCCGAAATTTGTCTTTTTCACCAGAGGTGCATAAAAACTTCTGACAACCAACCATTTTGTCAATTGTGCATTATATATGGCCTAATATTTTAGAAAATTTATTTGGTCCAATTTGGCAACAACTATTTGCTAGGTCATTCACAAAAAAACCCGATTATTGGCACTCCAAAAATGATTAAAAATAGCTAGAAAGATCATAAATGCCTACAAATTGGTCCTTATCCATAAAATGTGGTCTAACTATAGTGAAAATTTATGTGGTACCCTTTTGAAAAGTATTTTTGATAGCTACTTCACAAAATCCCTCTAGTTTTAGTACTTGGAAACTCTTTTAAATCACTGGTTTTCCGAACCAGTCAGAAGCATTCCCACGGATCGATGACATGGCGCCCATCCATCCATCCATCTCTCCATCCCACATCCATCCATCCATCCCATTTATCTACAAGGAAAAAAAGAGAAAAGAACCCCACCCACAGCCCAACAACCCCAAACCCTAACTCCCATCGATCCCCTCTCATCCTCTCCCCCGATTCAGATCGACGCCGCCGCTGCACGTTCTGCCCCTCCCCCTCCCCGCCTCCCACCCCCCTCACCGCCGCCTCCTCCTTCCTCTAGCACAACCTCTCCAACCTCGCCTCTCGCTTCGCCGCCCCGCGCCCCGTGCTCGCCGCACGCATGGGCATGGCCGCACGCACGCAGTTCCTATCCATCCACTCGTCGCTTCCTCCCCTTCCAGATCACCCGCCACCGCCGCACCCACCGGTCGCCGTGCTCCGCTCCGCTGCCGCCGCACTACGCCCACCATATCTCCCTTGTCCGGGAGGATCCCATCGCTACCGCGCCTCTTCCTACACTCCCCTAGCCTCGACTCCAACCTATAGGTGATGGCGTCCGAGAGGTCAGATCCACACCACCACTCTGGCGATGGTGTCGGCGAACGGCGCTGGCGGGGGACACGAACCTCATTCGACGTCGGTGGGTCTTCGTCGGGCAGCCCATCGACCTCGCGGGCTCCGGTGACGGCTCCTCCATGGTCGCTGCCGCCTTCCTTCGCGCGGATCTGATGTGGTCAGCGACGAGGAGATGTCTCGCTGACGAGGCCCTTGCAAACCCTCATCCCCATCAAGCAAGCTCTAGGAGATCAACTTCCTCATTGTGATTCTTCCTCCAAGGCAGACGCGGGCAGGGCTACCTCCTCTGCTCCCTTCTCTTTAATTTCCTCCTAGAGCAAGGCTCCCGATTACCACTTGTTGATCCAGATAGAAAATTGGTCTTGCAGGAGGAGAATATTTCTTTCAACAAGGTCACCCCCATACTCCAGCTCCAGCAGCTGTCCATGGAGCCAGCTCCAGCGTCAAGGGCACAACGGCAGCAGCAGCAAGGTTCGACCCCCTCTCGATTTCATCTTCTTCTATTCCATTGCCTGATGCCCATGGACTCAACCATGGAGAAGGTCCCTCTCCCTCTGTATTTTTGACAAGTCCAAGCCAATGTTGTTTTCATAATGTTGCAAGGTGCCTGATGCTCGTGGACAACAGCAAAGACAACGAGGTGTCTATCGGCAGCAGCAATGTTGTTGTCATAACGGAAGGAACAATCCTCTCATGGTATGTGTCTACACTATATTACTCCTACTGTGATGATGATGTGTCTAATGATAGACACCTTGCAACTAGCCACACATGTACTAACAGTTTATTGTGATTATTACTATACCATGAGTCATTCAACACTTGAAGGCACTGAACTACTATTCTGTATTTTATAATGTGTTCCTGTTATGCATGAAATAGGCTTGATGAAATCTTACTCTTTTAATCACATAGCATAGCAGTAACATGTTATCACGTTGGATGAAGAAAAGCATATGTAATAAGTTCTTTAATGTTTAATTACCTCAATTGTCAAGCAGTGTCTGGTGTTGTATACATTTACTGCTATCAATCGACTACAATAGTCATCTGGATGCTTGGGACTTGCATATATTCTGCTGTACTTGAAACATCAACAAGTATTTTTCCTTTTTTTGGAACAATTTGTGAACTTCATATTCCTGAACATATGCATTACTATTCGGTATAAGTCTAGGTGGCTCTTTATATTTTAAAGCCCCTTATCATGTCCCTCTAATATTTCTGTAGGTGGCCATGAACTCAGTAAATCATCAAGAAATGCCTTTGCTGCAGCTCACCTATGGCCTTGTTTGTCCTGCAGGTTAGTGAGCAGCATTAGGAGGAGGAGCTCAAGCAGACCACCACGACGCACCACCGCAACAGCAGGTAGCACATCCATCTCCATCTCCCTCTCCCTATGCTGCCAATCCTTTTTGTTTCTTTAAAACTAGGTCCAATTAGCACACAAATTGACTGTCTATTCTCTCAAAAATTAGTTTACAACTGTACAGAATTGTGTTGATGGTCATCAGTAGAGAGAGGGAAGAGAACGTTTCTTGCAAATGAGTGAGAGAGAGGCATAGTCTAATTGCGAATCCATGTATGTGCATTTATGTCTTATTGGAATATGTTGAGTACATATTGGAATATGCTAAATGCTATTGCCTGATATAATATAAGTATGAGCTACAGTTGTTTGCATATTTGTTTTGTATTTTTTATAAATGATGATAGTTTGTGCAAGATGTTCACATGTTAATTTTTGTTGACTAAAATCTCTTATGCCCTCGACTTAGCTTGACCCAGAACAGTAGCATCCTTGATGTGTACTAACCTTCACCTCGTTCTTTCTCTCGCAGACTCGAAGGAGACCGTATGCAAGGCACCTCCTCTTCGGTTGTGAGAGTGTCTAGGGGTCGTGGGTGCGGATAATGCCTATGTTTGTGGCCGCACTTGACACTGCCCTCTCTTTAAGGGCACATATCATTTTTTTCTAACTCTGCTATCTTTTGCCAAGTCTTTATTATCTTGCCTAGCCTTGTACTGGTATGTATTGTTTGATGTTAATTACCCAAGTTAGTGCATGATGTAAAGAATAACCTGAGAACACTTGCCTAAGTTTATATGATATGACATGTGACAGTCCAAGCCTACTGCTCTTTCAATGCTTTTCTGCTTTGTCTTGTGCTTCTCTAGTTGTTTGAATGCTTCTGGCTAGCACGCTAGGCTGCTACTAGCTTGAATAGGTGTGCACTTGTGCTGGTGGTGGTGCTGCTTGTGTTGTTGCTGCTGATTTAATGCTTATGCTCACGCTGCTGTTGATTAAATGCTTATGTTGTTGTTGCATGCTTATGCTACTGATTCAATGCTTTGGAAATTGATTGAATTGAACCTGTTGTAATCCTTCTAGTTATACTCGTATTTAATTTTTGGGTTTCTATTTGATTTTTTTAGTCTCTTATATATGGTTCATCTTCAGTTTCTTCTGTAACCTGCTTGGAGCTTAGAATACACAACCCAACTACTCTCATAAACAACTAAGACCGATGATTCATGCTCAATTTTGTATATGTATGTATGACCAGTAAAGTTGGAAGACCCAAATTAATATTAAAGTTAATATGCTCAATTTTGTACCATATTCATGCTCATGCATCACTAGTTACTGCTTTTTTTGCTTGGTCTTTTTGGCTCGAACCTAAGTATACCAAAACTGATTAAACAATTTCTCCAACTTACCAAAATTGTCATAATTGTCTCCTGCCTTATGATGTTAGTCTCTGTGCACTTAATAGTATTGTTAGTTGAATGGATGGTTGTGGTAGTAGAATAGGAATTTTCTTTAGGTGAGTGTTATAGTGATGTTCATTTCATTACCTAAATTTGTACCAATGTACCATGCAGGTATGTATAGATTACTATTGTAGAACAACATTAGGTTAATCTGTTGCATTCAAGTTGTTGGAAGTTTTGTTATGCCATGCTTAGTGTTTACTGAAATGGGGCATTTGGTCTCTTGAGAGATTATTATTTACTACTAGTGTATTTCACTAATTGTTTATCTAGATCAGGATCTAATGTCGTCGGGGCTGCTGCTGCTGTGACAAAAGATGAAGAAGCTTGGAGATGCGTGCCACAATTTTAGTTGACATATCTCTACTGATGTACCTGTTTAATTGTATGTGCACTTGTTTAAGTTGCTTGAAGATGAACAACATCAGTAGTGCTGGTGTATCTCTGTTTTTGATTGTATGTGCATTTGTTGGACGTGTAGACGTGTATGTTCTCTTGTGAGTATTTGGCTGGATGATTTCTGGATTTAATCAGTTAATTGAGATATTTATTGATTTTTTGCTGCTCAAGTGTGTAAATTAAAATCTGTGAATGAAATAGACCAAATGGGCTCTAAAATGGTTGCGGCCCAAACTATAGCGGATCGACATATTGTGCATTTCTGAAAACCAAAAAATTAGGATTATTGGAATGATTTGCAAAAGGCCATGCCCTAGAAAATAAAAGGCCAAATTGTTGGGCCAGGCCCATGCAGCTAGAGAAAATTAATGAGAAAATATACAAAGAAAAGGTCAATTGTTGGGCTAGGCCCATGTAGAAAACCGAATTGGACCGACCTGAATCTTGTGCCACATCAGCTTGCCACGCTGGATGCCTACGTGGCCTGGGGAGGTTGCTAGTGACCAAAACGCCACAATGGATGTATTTTGGTCATAAACGTCTTCGACCATTCCAAAAGAAAGGTCGCTATAGTCAGTTTACGACCGCCAGCTTTTAACCTTCTGTTTTTTGTCACAAAAAGGTCGCAAATGAAAAATCATGACCTTTCAGTGACCAATAGTGGTGGTCACAAGTTGACATATTTCTTGTAGTGGTAGCGCTTAATCTTGTGGGCTTCAGAGTCATATCCCTGTATTGTCTTGATGGAGCTCACGAGATCGGCTTCGGCAGCCAGGGTATAGAGGGAACCCTGGGTAACAACACGTAGATTCATCTTGCGAAACTCCTCAGGAGGGGGAGCGAGTGCACCCGGAGGAACAATATGGAGGTTCAGCTTTCTGAATTCTTCAACAAGTGACGGCTGAACTTTGTGAATCTGGAGGTGGTTGCAGTAAGACTTCTTGACTCAAGGCATCAGCCATTACATTAGCCTTGCACGGTGTATAGGAAATACCCAAGTCAAAGTTCGCAACAATCTCCATCCATCTCTGCTGACGGAGGTTCAGGTCTGGCTGAGTAAATAGATACTTCAGACTTTGGTGGTCGGTGAAGATCACGCAACGATTACCGAGAAGGTAATGTCGCCACTGCTTCAGTGCATGAATGACAGCAGCAAGTTCGTGGTCGTCAACTGGATAGTTCTCTTCGTGAGGGCGTAATTGCCGAGAGGCATAAGCAACCACCTTGTGCTCCTGCATTAGGACACAGCCTAATCCTTGACGAGAAGCGTCGTAGTAAATGAC
This sequence comes from Aegilops bicornis, assembly GCA_021605145.1. Taxonomy (NCBI): domain Eukaryota; kingdom Viridiplantae; phylum Streptophyta; class Magnoliopsida; order Poales; family Poaceae; genus Aegilops; species Aegilops bicornis. The sequence goes on along the minus strand of CM038669.1, from coordinate 562,429,585 downwards.
GAAGTCCTTCTTAGTATCAGGTGGAGCTAATCTTTGGGCAGAAGTCAACTTGTCTTTGAGTGCCCGGAAGCTTTCACGACATTTGTCTCATCCATTGGAACTTGACGCCCTTATGCAACAAGGTTAGTCGAGGCCTGGCGATCTTGGAGAAGTTCTTGACGAATCGACGGCAATAGTCAAGTAGACCGAGAAAACTTCTGACTTGCTTAACGTTCTTTGGAGGAGTCCAATCAAGAATAGCCTGGACTCGTTCAGGGTTGACGGCAATACCATCCTTAGAGATGACATGCCCGAGATAGGTTACTTCGGGAAGCCAGAATTCACATTTGGAGAACTTGGCGTATAGCTGATGCTCTCGAAGCTTTTCCAAAGACAAGACGAAGATGTTCAGCATGTTCTTCTTCGTTCTTTGAAAATACCAGGATATCATCCAGATAAACCACTTATTTAACTTGTCGAGGTAATCCATGAATATATAGTTCATTAGGCGAGAGAAGGTGGTTGGAGCATTGGTTAAGCCGAAAGACATGACGGTGTACTCGTATGAACCATACCGAGTCACAAAGGCGGTCTTTGGGATATCCTCTTCACGAACACGGATCTGGTGGTAACCCAACCTCAAGTCGAGTTTAGAGAACACCCACGAACCAGCCGCTTGATCATACAGATCATTGATCCGAGGAAGAGGATACTTATTCTGAATGGTAGCTTGGTTTATAGGACGGTAGTCTTGGACCAATCGGTTTGTCCCATCCTTCTTCTTGACAAAGAGAAGGTGCTCCCCAAGGAGAGCAACTTGGGCGAATGAAACCACTGCGAAGAGACTTGTCGATTTCCTCCTTAAGCTCAAGGAGTTCATGCGGAGGCATCTTGTAGGGTCGCTTGGCTATAGGTGTGGTGCCTGGTTTCAAGTCGATGACGAATTCGACAGCTCTAGCAGGGGGAATCACAGGAGTTCTTCAGAAAGACGTCGAGGAATTCACGCATACGATGGGAATGTTTTCAATACCCTCGAGTGATGCAGCGTTCAATGCATTCAAGGCATAAAGCCGTGCCTCGGCATTTTGCACCGGATGAGCTTGGTAAGTAACTATTTCATCCGAAGGGTGTAGCAGATGGACGGTCTTAGTGGCGCAAATCAGTAGAAGCGATGCGCCTTTAACCAATTCATTCCCAGAATAAGGTCAATGCTACATGACTTCAGTACGATGGGGGAGACAAGGAATTTCAGTCCTTCAATTTCAACGGGGACATCGTTGCAAATCATGGAGGTCCGACATTGGCCCGCAGGGGTGTGCACTAATAGCGAAGCGTTCATGTCCTCACATTTAATGTCGTGCAAGCATGCAAAATCTTCTGACATGAATGAATGCGATGCACCTGTATCAAATAAAACGGATGCTGGTACTGAATTTACGAGGAGTGTACCCATCACAGTAGCAGGATGGTCTTGAGCTTCGTTCAGATCAACGTGGTTAGCATGAACTCGACCATAAGGCTTGGCATTGTTGTTGTGGGGCTGGTTGCTTCCACGACCAGTTGCGGGAAGGGCCAGTTGATTCTGATTCTGATTGCAATCCCTAGCATGGTGACCTGGTTGACCACACGTGTAGCACAGACCATTATTGGGAGTGGGAACAGGAGCTTGGGTTGGTGGAGCTGGAAGCCTTGGCTGCCTAGTTGGAGGAGTAGGCAGACGAGGTGCGGCATAGGTCTGCCTTGGGGCAGGTGCAGTTGGCTGGTACATGCTGTTGGGAATCCATATCTTGCAACCTGCGAGGACGGGCCTGAAGATGAGCTCGTGTCACTTGCGCCCGTGAGAGCTCACAGTATTCCTGCAGACCAGTTTCAACATTGATGGCCTTGTTCACCAAGGTGGCAAAATCAGTAAAGTCATGCACTAGCAGTGCGAGCATGATGTTAGCTTGAAGGCCGTCACGGAACTTCTCCTGTCTACGGGCATCAGTTGCAATGTCCTCTTAAGCATAGCTGGACAAGTCCAGAAACTCTCGCTGATAAGCTTCAATAGTTTTCTCGCCTTGGGTGAGGTTGCGGAACTCACGCTTCTTCCGGTCCATGACTCCCTGAGGAATGAAGCGGGCACGGAAAGCAGCTTGGAAGTCTGGCCAGGTGATGATTGTTCTAGCTGGCAGAGTACGCCTGTGGCTGTCCCACCATTGAGCTGCAGGCCCTTTCAGGAAGAAGGAAGCAAAGGTGAGAAAGCTAGCAGGGGCTACATCAGCAGACTTCATCTCATAGGTGATGTCACGGAGCCAGTCATCAGCATCCAGAGGATTAATTGAGCTGCGGTACACACTTGGGTTGAGGCGCATGAAATCCTGCAGAGTTACTGGGGTTGGCTGCTGGTTCATATTGGGGCGAGGAAACTGAGCCATTATATTCTCCATGAACTGGTGATTCATCTCGAGCTGTTGGATCATTCCAGCCATGTACTCAGGCGGTGGTGGGGCGTTGCCGCCACGACCATGACCACCTGGTCTAACCATCCTACTAATATATAACAGGGGTAGTTCAGCATTGAGAGATTTGCACAGACAAGAATCATTCATGATGAAACGTGCATAAAGAAAGGAGCACGACAGATACTCCATAGTAGTCGGCATAACTTACAACAGGGGGGACATAGAGTTCAGTACACAGAGTTCATTACATAGACTAAATCATCATAGGCGGCACGCAGGCTCGCGGCGATTGCACCTAACACTAACAAGCAAGCCTACATCAGTCCCACACGGTACTGCGGAGGTAGTCAGAGCTGAAAAGCTGGTAGTGTGGCATCGAACTCCACGTCGGCAACTTGGGGTCGCGGATACTCTGGTGCAGACACCGACGATCAGGTGGTAGAAGAGGACCAAGTGCGGGAGAGTAGCCTCCCACATCTGGCCAACCGACACCCTGGGGCATCACGGTCCTGGCTGGGTAGATCGCAGAACGCGGCAGCTCTCTAGATCGGACAAAGGGGTGCAACAGCGTCAGAGCACGGTAAAGGTGCTGACGTGTGGTGTACAACTCATGGCGAAGAGCTCGGTTAGCTCGATCCAGCCCATCAGCATGCAGAACCAAGTTCTGATGGTAGAAGGGCTCCCGGGTGACAGTGGAGTAGGCAGCAGTGTAGTAACCCTCCGCACCAATATCAGATGCGATAGCAATGTGCCTGAAGGGGGAGCTGTCCAACTCCCACTCTCCATGAAGACGGGTCAGAACAGCATAAGCAGCATCATGAACTACCATATCGATGGTCACTCCAACACCATGAGCGGTGTGCAGCACAGTAGTGGAGTCATACTCCCGAGAGTAGAGGTGGACGATGGCACGGTACTGCTCCTGGTTAAAGTCCTGGTACTCCTCATAGACGGTGTACTCAGGGTGCCAGCGATAACCCAGATAGGCCATCATCTCATCTAGCACGACAGGTGAACCCGAGGCACCAATGGCCGTCGTGTGGCGCACGACCTGCCTCGTGGGTTCCATCTGAAAGCAAAGATGTTTCAAAGGAGTCAAATGACAGTGTGGAAATTGTTCAAAATACTATTCTAAGGAATAACTATGGCTTTATCCAACTTTGGGGTGAATGTGGTCACGGGATCCTAGTGTTAGTTAGTAAATTCGTTTAACCCGAGTAGAAGAGAGTTCAGATTCCCAGAGTAAAGGTCAAGGAGTAAAAGATCCTAGTACCACCCAATGGCGACGTGGGCCCGAAAGACACACAGCCATGTTAGTAAAAGTTTTTGCAATGTCTAGACTCGACTTCGGCCAAGGAGTGTGGAAGGGGATTCCTCTGAGCAAATGGGCTATAATACCAACTTATGACACCCCGATTCAATCAGACACTAATCATACACGCAAACGCAGTACGATCAAGATCGAGGACTCACAGGAAGATATCACAACACAACTCTAAAATAAAATAAGTCATACAAGCATCATAATACAAGCCAGGGCCTCGAGGGCTCGAATACAAGTGCTCGATCATAGACGAAGTCAATGAAGCAACAATATCTGAGTACAGACATAAGTTAAACAAGTTGCCATAAGATGGCTAGCACAAACTGGGATACAGATCGAAAGAGGTGCAGGCCTCCTGCCTGGGATCCTCCTAAACTACTCCTGGTCATCGTCAGCGGGCTGCACGTAGTAGTAGGCACCTCCGGTGTAGTAGTCGTCATCGACGGTGGCGTCTGGCTCTTGGGCTCCGACATCTGGTTGCGACAACCAGGTAGAAAGGAAAGGGGGAAAAAGGGGGAGAAAGCAATCGTGAGTACTCATCCAAAGTACTCGCAAGCAAGGAGCTACACTACATATGCATGGGTATATGTGTAAAGGGCCATGTCAAGGACTGAATCTGCAGAATGCCGTAATAAGAGGGGATAACTAATCCTGTCAAGACTACTCTTCCGCAGCCTCCGTCTTGCAGCATGTAGAAGAGAGTAGACTGAAGTCCTCCAAGTAGCATCGCATAGCATAATCCTACCCGGCGATCCCCTCCTCGTCGCCCTGTCAGAGAGCGATCACCGGGTTGTATCTGGCACTTGGAAGGGTGTGTTTTATTAAGTATATGGTTCTAGTTGTCATAAGGTCAAAGAATAACTCCAAGTCGTCCTGTTACCGAAGATCACGGCTATTCGAATAGATTAACTTCCCTGCAGGGGTGCACCACATAACCCAACACGCTCGATCCCATTTGGCCGGACACACTGTTCTGGGTCATGCCCGGCCACGGAAGATCAACACGTCACGACCCCACCTAGGCCAACAGAGAGGTCAGCACGCCGGTTTAAACCTAAGCGCCGCAGTGCAGGCCCATCGCCCTTAGCACACCTGCATGTTGCGTGGGCGGTCGGAAGCAAAACTAGCCCCCTTAAAAGAGCAGGCTTACATTCCAAATCGGCGCGCGCCGCTCAGTCGTTGACGTCACGCAGGCTTCGGCTGATACCACGACGCCGAGTGCCATAACTGTTCCCGCGTAGTTGGTTAGTGCGTATAGGCCAGTAGCCAGACTCGGATCAAATACCAAGATCTCGTTAAGCGTGTTAAGTATCCGTGAACGCCGAACAGGGCCAGGCCCACCTCTCTCCTAGGTGGTCTCAACCTGCCCTGTCGCTCCGCCACAAAGATCCACTCGCGGGTACTCCTACGAGCCGACCCGTCTTTAATCACCACATGTATCATGTATAAGTATAAAGTATATACCCGTGATCACCTCCCGAGTGATCACGGCCCGATAGTATAGCATAACAGACGGACAAGAATGTAGGGCCACAGATAGAAATACTAGCATCCTATACTAGGCAATTAGGATTGCAAGTAAAGGTATCAACAGAAGTAGGAAAGACAGGCTATGCATCAGGATAGGAATAACGGAAAGCAGTAACATGCTACACTACTCTAATGCAAGCAGTATAGAGGAGAGTAGGCGATATCTGGTGATCAAGGGGGGGGGCTTGCCTGATTGCTCTGGCAAGAAGGAGGGGTCGTCAACTTTGTAGTCGAACGGGGCGGCAGCAGCGTCGGTCTCGTAGTCTACCGGAGAGAAGAGGGGGAACAAACAATGTATACAATGCAAACAGATGAATAACGATGCATGACAAAGCAATGTGTGATGCTAGGCGTGCCCTAACGCGGTAGTAGGTGATACCGGCGAAGGGGGGAAACATCCGGGAAAGTATCCCCGGGGTTCCGCGTTCTCGGGCAGAGAATGCGGAGGGGAAAGTTGCGTGTTCGGTATGCTAGGGGTGTGTGGCGGACGAACGGGTTGCGTATCCAGATTCGTCTCGTCATTCTCAGCAACTTTCATGTAGAAAGTATTTTCATCCGAGTTACGGATTAAAAGATATGATTTTCTAAAGATTTAAATCATTTTCTAATTTTCATTATTTATTTAAATCCAACATTATCCAAAACAGTGAATGATGACGCAGGCATGACATCAGAGTGATGTCAGCATGTCAACTGTTCGGTTGAGCAGTCAAACTGAACAGTGGGTCGATGGGACCCACATGTCATTGTCGTGGGCATTAATGTAGTTTTAAAACTAACTAAATGGGTTAATTAGCGGGTGGGGCCCGATGAGTCAGTGAGAGATTAAGGTTTTAATTAGCTAAACTATTTAATTAACTAATTATTCCTTTTATTTATTTCGTTTATTGAGGTGGGGCCTATAGGTCAGTGAGACAGGCGGCCCGGTCGGCCGATTGACTCGATCGGTCAACGAGGCCCTGGGCCCCTGACCCATGTGGCCGGTGGGACCCAGCGTCGCCTGTCAGCCACGGTATCGCCGTTGGCGACCAAATGCACGACGCTGACCCGCCGGAGTTCGCCGGAAAATGCGCCTGAGGCACGGATCGGTAGCGCATGGGCTTGTTCGAACGAGCGCGAAGAGGCCCACCTAGTGGTGTGGGCGGTTCGGCCGGAGGAGGACCGCAGCGTCACCGGCGACAAGCGGGGCGGATGCCGAGGCTCGGCGAGTGCGAAGGCGAGGCTGCGGGGTTGGGTTCGTCGCGGAGCTAGGTTCGTTCGAACGCAGAGACGAAGCCGCGTCGAACGGTAGGGATACCGCGGCCAGAGTTGCCGTGTAGTGACGACGGCGAGCGGCGTGTCGGACGCCGGCGTTTAGCCATGAGAGGAAACGGCGCTACCGCGCGTTATTGGGCAAACGGGAGAGCTAGTCGGGCCCTACTCGACGCAGTGAGTTCAATGGCAACACGCCCGTGACCATTTAGACACTGGAGACTCGTCGGCGACGAGGTCCGCGGCGGAGCGTTCGGGAGCTACGGTGATAGCTATCCAGGGGGCGCGGGAGAGAGGGGAGGAAGTGGGCGCTCACCGAGCGGAACACACGGTGGCCCTTGGGGTTTAGTAGCTGCAGGGGCGTCGCCGGGGTTGGTGAAGAGCGGCGACAAGTCCCGTCGGAGCAGAGCAGGAAGACGGCAGCGTCACGGGCGTTGCGGTGGCTCCCAGCTCCAACGGGGTGCAACAGTCGAAGCAGTGGACGACGGCGGACCTCGGGGACACAGTGGGGTGGTGAGGTGGGCACGGTGGCCGTGGCTAGGCCGGAGCCATGGCGGCGGTGGCGCTCGGATGCAGAAGGGAAGGAGAGGGCGAGGTGGATCTGGTGGGGAGTGGGAGAGGCGCAGGGACCGAGGGCGAGAGTGGGGGCGAGTGGGAGGAGGGATCGAGGAGGCGAAGGCGTGGCGGCCTTATCCTCTCGTCGTCGCCGGCGAGGGGGTCTGGTGGCGACGCGCCCCTGTTCCGACCCGGGTCGGGGGAACAGGAAGGGAGATGGCAGGGGGAGGCGGGCCGGGTCAATTTGGGTTAGGGCCGATTAGCCCGAGGGGTTTGGGGGGGTTTCCTTTCTCTTTCTTTCTTTCTTTTCTTTATTTTTCTTTTCTGTTTTATTTCATTTTAAAGTATTTAGTCATTTTCTAAAAATGTGTTTACTTCACCATAATTACCTATGCAATATTTGGCACTGACCCAACATTTTTGTTTCAACTTTTAAAACTTTTGTTGTCTGCCAATTTTTTAATTTATTTTTGGACCGGTTTGAACTAACGAAAGTTTAGCAACAGTAATCAAAGATGACATGGCATCATTAGTAGAGTTTTACTGTAGCCTAATTATCCGGGCGTTACAATAATCCTAGGATTCGACTGATGATTGTGAACATTCACAACTTATTGAATCAATGGACTCAAAAATGATAGTGACAAAGGATGCCAATAAGATTACTATACTTACGGGATTAACCATAATGCAAGCAAGCAAGAATTTCAAGAGCAATAAGCTGCTAAGGATTCTCGAAAGATCGGATAGTATTTCGAAGAATTTTGTGAAACATATGAACAACTGGGGACGAGCGGTTACTCGATAGGTGCAAGAATTTATTCGTAGGGGTATTTAGGTGACTTAGAACTGCAAGGCAGTAGGCACAAAGTTTTCTCGAGGTATCTTGTAATAACAAGATCGACTGGGTATAAAGTAAGATCGACAGGTGTAAGTATTTATCCATAGGGATATTTTGGTGGTAGGGAATTGCAAAAGCAACGGGCACAAGGTCTCGAGAGAATATCGGAGAGTATCTTCGAAATCTTTTGGTGCAGCCAGAGATCATCTGGACTGAAGGGGATCTCCGGGAGAAAGTATTATCGAGCACCTAGAGTCAGAGTTAGTAAAAATCGTTTAACCCAAATAGAAGAGAGATCAAATTCCCAGAGTACAGATCGAGAAATAATAGATACTAATTCCACCCAATGGCGACGTGGGCCCGTAAGCCACATAACCATGTTAGTAAAAAGTTTTGCAATGTCTAGACTCGACTTCGGCCAAGGAGTAGGAAAGGGGGATTCCTACAGGCAGTCGGCTCTGATACCAATTTGTGACACCCCCGATTCAATCATACACTAATCATGCACGCAAACGTGTACGACCAAGATCAGGGACTCACGGGAAGATATCACAACACAACTCTAAAAACATAAATAAGTCATACAAGCATCATAATACAAGCCAGGGGCCTCGAGGGCTCGAATACAAGTGCTCGATCATAGACGAGTCAGCGTAAGCAACAATATTTGAGTACAGACATAAGTTAAACAAGTTTGCCTTACGAAGGCTAGCACAAACTGGGATACAGATCGAAAGAGGCGCAGCCTCCGCACAGGATCCTCCTAAACTACTCTGGTCATCGTCAGTGACCAACGTAGTAGTAGGCACCTCACGGTGTAGTAGGAGTCGTCGACGGTGGCGTCTGGCTCCTGGCTCCAAGATCTGGTTGCGACAACCGGGAAGAAAGGAAAGGGGAAAAGGGGAGAAAAGCAAGCGTGAGTACTCATCCAAAGTACTGCAAGCAAGGATCTACACTACATATGCATGGGTATACGTGTAAAGGGGCTATATCGGTGGACCGAACTGCAGAATGCGAGAATAAGAGGGGATAGCTAGTTACATCGAAGACTACGCTTCAGCAGCCTCCATCTTGCAGCATGTAGAAGAGAGTAGATGGTAAGTTCACCAAGTATCATCGCATAGCATAATCCTACTCGGCGATCCTCCCCTCGTCGCCCTGTGTGAGAGCGATCACCGGGTTATATCTGGCACTTGGAAGGGTATGTTTTATTAAGTATCCGGTTCTAGTTGTCATAAGGTCAAGGTACAACTCCGGGTCGTCCTTTTACCGAGGGACATGGCTATTTGAATAGATAAACTTCCCTGCAGGGGTGCACCACATAACCCAACACGCTTAATCCCCTTTGGCCGGACACACTTTCCTGGGTCATGTCCGACCTCGGAAGATCAACACGTCGCAGCCCCACCTAGGCACAACAAAGAGGTCAGCACGCCGGTCTAAATCCTATGGCTCGAAGTGCAGGCCCATCGCCCATTGCACACACGCACGCTATGCGTGGCGGAAGCAGACCTAGCCTAGGAGGCGTTCCAGTCCAACCGGCGTGCGCCGCTCAGTCGCTGACGTCACGAAGGCTTCGGCTGATACCACGACACCGAGTGCCCATAACTGTTCCCGCGTAGTTGATTAGCATGTGTAGGCCAGTGGCCAGACTCAGATCAAATACCAAGATCTCGTTAAGTGTGTTATTATGAAGTAACCGCGAACGCCGACCAGGGCCAGGCCCACCTCTCGCCTAGGTGGTCTCAACCTACCGTGTCGCTCCGCCACAAAGATTCACCCAGAGGGCCGTTGGGACAAAGGTCCTTTCAGCCCCCCAATCCGTGAATCACTCGCATGTGCTCCACAAGCCGACCCGACTTTAGTCACCACATGTATCATGTATAAAGTAATAGTATATACCCGTGATCACCTCCCGAGTGATCACAGCCCGATAGTATAGCACAGCAGACGGACAAGAATGTAGGGCCACTGATGGAATACTACCATCCTATACTAGGTATTTAGGATTGCAGGTAAAGGTAACAACTGTAGCAACAAATACAGGCTATGCAGCAGAATAGGATTAACCGAAAGCAGTAACATGCTACACTACTCTAATGCAAGCAGTAGAAAAAAGGTATAGGCGATATCTGGTGATCAAGGGGGGCTTGTCTGGTTGCTCTGGCAAGGAGGGGTCATCAACAACGTAGTCGTACTGGGTAGCAACAACGTCGGTCTCAGAGTCTAGCGAGAGAAGAGGGGGAAGAAACAATAAATAAAATGCAAACAGATGCATATCGATGCATGACATGACAAGTAGCGGTGCCAAGTGTGCCCTAACGCAGTAGGAGGTGATACCGGCGAAGGGGGGAAACATCCGGGAAAGTATCCTCGGTGTTTCGCGTTTTCGGACAGATGAACCGGAGGGGGAAAGTTGCATGTTCGCTATGCTAGGGATGTGGGGCGGACGAACGGGTTGCGTATCCGGATTCGCCTCGTCGTCCTGAGCAACTTTCATGTACAAAGTTTGTCCATCCGAGTTACAGATGAAATTCGTCCATCCGAGTTACACATGAATTTCTACAAATTTCCGAAGATTTAATCAGCTACTTGGAATTCCTGAAAATTGGCTAAGTCTAGGAATTGTTCAGTTTTTAAACTTCACTTAGCTATTTTCCAAAAGCTATAACTATTGTTGTTCCCATCCTATGGATTAGTGCCTTATATCAATACTGGATAATTTCCTGTGATCTACAAGACGGAGGCGGCGAACGTCCCTACGGCGCGGGCAGGGGTTGGCCGGGGCGACGGCTGCAGCAGAACAGACGTCTGCTGCAATCAAGGGCAGGCGAGGCCACACAGTGGATCGCCAGCAGCGGCAGCGGCTGAGCAACAACAAGCGGCTAGCACCGAAAGCAGCAGGCCAGACACGGGAGCAAAGCGGCAGCGTACACAAGAGTAGCAGCGTGCGGCAGCTCGAACGAGCTCCAGCCATGGCGGACAGGGGAGCTATGCCTACGGCGGTGGCGTGCTCGAGCTCGAATTCGAGCTAGTTCAAAAGGAGAAAGGTGCAGGCGCTCACATCGGAGCACACGAGTGGCTCGGCGAAGGTTTAGAAGCGCAGACGACGGCGATCGACGAGGTTGAACGGCGGCGACCGAAGGAAGGGGATGAGGTCGACCACGGTGATGTGGTCCACTCCATCTCGATCCAGTCCTTCCAGTCGACGCGGACAAGGCAGGCGATGCTCCAGGTGTGATCTCAGCCGACGGGGAGCTCGGTGCACGCGGGAACAATGGTGGCCATGGCGATGACGGCGTTAGCCGAGCGATGCGGGAAGAAAGCGGCGCGAGGGAGGGGGAAGAGTGTGGGCTAGGGTTTGACCACGGCGTCGAGGGAGGTCTTATAGGACGCCGGGGATTCACGGGATGGTCAGCACGTGGCCGATCCGCGACGTGGACGGGTGCACGGCGGCCACCCAGCCCTGTGAACAGAGGAAGAAGAAAAAGGGGAGTTGGGCTGGGCTACTACTGTAGTAATTGGGCCTAAGTGTACAGTAGATTAGGTATTATGTTTTTCATTTCTTTTTGTTTATTGTTTTTCTTATTTATCTACTGTTTTGTATTTAGTTTAGGTGCTAAATTATTTTAGTTAAATTTGAAACTCCACACATAATCACCTCATGATATTTTGGGTGTTGTCCAAAAAGTTTGGGGTTATTTGGAAATGTTTGAAATTAAGTTCATATTTTAATGGGCATAATAAGGGATGCTTGTTCACTTTATTTATTTCTAGGGAAAATTTAAAAATCCATTTAATGTTAGCTCCTACATGGTAATTACTTAGTGAATATTTGCAACCCACCGAACATTTTTCCTTATCAGTTTGAAGAAATAAAATTTGACTTGTTTTTGGAATTTGAATTTGAATCGGTCTCGAACTAACGCGAGATTAGCAACAGTAATCAAATTGACGTGGCATCATTATCAGAGGGTTATTGTAGCTTAACTATCCGGGCGTCACATGGCAACATGGAAAGTATTTTTGGTTTCTCAAGAGATCATGAATTAACATCAAGCTATGTACTGGCAAACGATATTTGTTCTTTTTTCGCGAGAAATGACAGAGTATTCTTGGAGTAACAGGCAGAGAAGTAGAGATGCAGTCACCAAACATCAAAACAGGACTAAAACTTTTTTCGCATCTCAGGACGAGGAAAGAAAAGCATAAGTGATATGCGTTACTCGTCCAAAGCATTGTAAGAAAACAAAATGCTGAAAGAACAATCTTGTCTTGGGGGTTTGAATCCATAAAGCAAACCTGATAACAAAGTCATTCCTGATTACTTAATACAGTCACATGACAAGATAACTGCCTGATAACATAAGTCACAAAGTCCACATACCAGTACACATTGGTAAATAAGAGATCTAGTTGATATCAACCATCTAGAAACCATGAACTACCATTGCTAAAATACGGGGCAACACTCGGCTAAGGTGGCGAGGGCATGGCAATCAGCTCCATCACAAGAGAAGGAAAGCTCTTACAAAAATTCTTGAAGCCGTCAGTGGCCACGACTGCCCTCCGATGTGCCGGGCAGCTGAGAAAATCAAAGCATGCCTTCTTCAACCCATTGCAGTGGTACTGCTCAGCAAGTGCTAGAATGGTCGGAACAGAGCCTGCATCAATGTACTTGCATAATTTTTCCTCGCAAATAAGCTTTAGCCTCTCCATGTTATACCTGTCGGCCGCAACGAGCAGATGCTGACACATGATATCTTCCTCTTCTTCTTTTGCCTCTCGCAATGAGTCAGTGTAGGCAAAGTAGAGCAACTCCTTGAACACCTGTGCCTCCAAGTCATCTATGTGTATGACACTGGCTATGTCGCCCTCCTTCATCACACCAAAGAGCTCCACGCTGAAGACTGGAGATCGCGACGCGAGCACACACCGGTGTGCAGCAATCCTCTCACCGCCTACCTCAAACACAACGTCAGCGCCCTTCTCAGTCTTGAGGAGATCACCGAGGTGCTGATTCAGCTCGGGTGGGGGCACAAAGACAAACTTTGGAGCGCTAGTCTGTTTGGCGCAGATGTCATGGACGACGGCAATGTCACACCTCATTGTGAAAGAATCGTCCTTGAGATGCTCCAACTTCTCCAAATCCTCCCTCTTGATGAACTTTGGATAGCCCCACATTTGTTTACCACCAAAAACATATCTAGTTGTGGATGCCCACGGCCATGACAGTTGCTTCTCAGCCACCTTGGCGAAATTAATAGTGAACATCGTCTTCACATCCTCGGTTGCAATTTCATCGAGCTTGAGGTAAAAGGAAATATAATCTGCTGTTTCGGAGTCCTTGCCATTGGGGAAATAGTAGATGCGCCAGCAATGGCCGCCGACGAAGAATTGACTGCATTGGAGGAACTCACCCGTGGGGGTCGCCTTGGTGCACCAGTAACCGTCGATCTTGAGGGTATGATATCCTCTCGCCGAGGTGGCGACGATGGCAGAGGCGGATCCCGACGGCTCACCGACACAAGCAATGGGGGAAGACATGGCAAACCTGCTCTGAGAAGTGGGGAGTTGGAAGCTATACTGTGCAGACTAATCACCCCTTGCTGGGCTTTTTTCCTGTGAAGAGATGACTGCTGCTACAGCTACTACTCGTACTGGAGGAAGAAGCAACTGGCAACTGGAGAAAATACTGTGAACAAGATGACACAATAAGGAGAGTAGGAAAAACATGATAACCAATCTAGAAAACAAATGAGGTTGTGTGCAACTTCCAGGACCAGCTTGGTATTTTAGAACATACAATTAGCATTCTGAGACCTAAATTGCCAAGCACTAAAGAAGGAAGATTGATACCAAGGATAAAGCATGATTGTTTCCATGTTTACACCTACAAGCAAGTTACTAGCTTATATCTAAAAGGAAACATAAGGTTCTATAAAATTACAAAAAATATTAGACAAAGAAAGTACTGAATGAAAGAAACAATATATCAATACTGAACAAAAAAACAAGGCATGACTAAAACTTGCAACACGCCAAAGACTAGGACTGCCTCAGATGGCCCTCGTATTTGTGGACCTCTAATAAATCTAGACATGAAAACAACAGTGTGGTATAAAATCAATACAAGGTTTTTGAGTTGCCAACTAATCACCGATTAGACACGGGCTAATCACCTTGCCGGACCAGCGATGAAGCCTTGCAAAAGTGACTCAACTAGCAGGGCAAGTTGTGCAACTCACCCCCCACTAGACGCTTGAGTGCTGGTTTGGGCAGTTGTCGAGGTCTTCCATGAGGAATCAACCACCGTGCCACCGCCGGCTATCGATCTACCCCGCCGCTAGTTGTTGTAAGAGGGAAGAAGGTATGCGAAGAGAGAAGGGATCTGCACTGGCGGCGGCTATGTATGGTGCTGGCCACGCACTGCTGGGAAGTTACCACTCTTCTATTCTTGATGGATGGTACAGATGGCTCGGATAAGTATGGACTGTTAGATACATCAAGAAAGCTAGGGTTTTCAAATGGGCCTTCATGGGCCAAATATGTCCTCCCTTATCAACCGCAATCTACCGTACCCCAGCTTCAGCCACCAGGACCTTGCCTCGGAACCTACCGCCACCTTGACATCACATTCAAGGTCCTCCACAACAACAACTTTACCCTCAACATGTTAAAATAGGTCTAGCGTGTCGTGTCATGTACATGTATTATGTACGTATGTAACTTGTATGCTGATCTTATATATATAGAAGGACGTGGAGAGGCATTGCCCCATGGAAAACCCTAAACCTATTCTCAAACTTGGTATCAGAGCCTACCTAGCCGCTGCCGCCTCTCCTCCCTCCGCCACCGCCGCCAGCCTCTCATCGCGGCCGCTGCGATGTCCAAGTCGCCCGCCAACGATCAGTCCTCCTCATCGGGCGCTGCGATGACCACGTCCTCCGCCCTCGCCCTCACCGTGTCCGCCCCTGTCATCGCGCCACCATCGGCGACGGCTCCCGCTCCTGTCCTTCTGCCCATCGCGGTCTCTCTCGACCGCAGTAACTTCATGCTGTGGAGGGCTCTCGCCCTCCCCAACTTCGCCGGCGTACGCCTCCACGGGTTCCTCGATGGCTCGGCCAAGGCGCCGGAGTCGACCGTGACGACAAGCACCGGTGACACGGCTCGTACCATCACCAACCCCGAATACGAGCAGTGGTGGACTCTCGATCAAAAGGTCCTCGGGCATCTCCTCGGCTCCATGAGCGTGGAGATTTCCGCGCAGCTGATCGGTTGCAGGATGGCAGCTGTTGCATGGGCTGCCTTTCACACCATGTTCACCGCCGAGAACAGCGCCGGCGTGCGCAACCTTCGGCGCCAGATCCAGGCGCTACGCAAAGGAGATAGACCCGCCGGCGAGTACATGCAGAAGGTTAAATCTCTCGCCGACTCGATGGCCGCCGCCGCTTCTCCTCTTCGCGATGACGAGATCATCGACTACATGCTGACCGGGCTCGGCTCGGCGTTCAACCCCATCGCTGCTTCGATGAACTTCGCCGACGTGCAAGTCACGTTTCCGGCGTTCTACTCCAGCGTCCTCCACTATGAGGCCCTCCAGCAGCAGCAATCGGAAGTTGAGGACTGGCAGTCCTCCGCAAACGCCGCCTCCCGGCCGGCCTACCACGATCACGCCGGCCGTGTGCCCGATTCCGGACGCCCAAGTGGCGGCCGCTCCTCCGCCGCCTCTCTTCCGCCTGGATCGGCGAGCTACGGCTCCGCCCAGGGCGGTGCCCCTGGCCGTAACAACGGCAACACCGGCGGCAACGGCCGCAATGGAGGAGGCAATGGGGGTGGCCGCCGTCGCTGGCGCCCTAGGTGCCAGATATGTAAGAACTGGGGGCATGAGGCGCCGGACTGTCACGGCCGCTATGACCGCGACCACCGCGCCGCCAACTCTGCCTCCAACTCCGCCTCTACGCATGAACCGCCGCACTGGATCCTCGACACCGGTGCGACGGATCACCTGACGAGTGATCTCGACCGTCTTCACTTCCATGAGCGCTACGGCGGGAAGGATCAAGTGCAAGTGGCGAATGGTGCAGGTTTGTCTATTTCGCATATTGGTCATTCCACTATACCCGGTTCATCTCTGCGTTTACGCAATATCCTTCGTCTTCCACATATACATCAACATCTATTGTCCGTTTATCGACTTGTTCTTGATAATGATGTTTTTGTAGAATTTCACCGTTTCTTTTTCCTTGTTAAGGACACAGCCACGAAGAAAAATCTTCTTCGCGGTAGAAGTCGTGGCGGCCTCTACCCCATCCCGTTCGGTCGCGCGTCGTCCTCCTCCACTCGCCAAGCGTCTCTCAGTGTCAAGACCACTTCGTCCCAGTGGCATCAGCGTCTCGGTCATCCCTCCAATAAAATTGTTCAAGACATTGTTAAGAGCAATGATTTAGTGCGTTCTTCTGAACGTCATTTTTCAGTGTGTGATGCTTGTCAGCGTGCTAAGAGTCGACAATTACCATATACTTTATCTACTCATGTTTCTACTATGCCTCTTGAGTTAATTCATGCTGATGTTTGGGGGCCTGCTCTTGCCTCTTCAGGAGGCTATAAGTATTATATGAGCTTTGTCGATGATTATTCCCGTTTCACTTGGATATATCTTCTTAAGCACAAGTCTGACGTTGAGCAAGTATTTTATGCCTTTCAGGCTCATGTTGAGCGTCTTCTCCGCACTAAAATCATATCCGTTCAGTCAGACTGGGGTGGTGAGTACCACAAATTACATCGCTATTTCCAACGCACTGGGATCTCTCATCGTGTGTCCTGGCCACACACCTCTCAGCAAAACGGGATTGCTGAACGCAAACACCGTCATCTTGTGGAAACAGGTCTGGCCTTATTGGCTCATTCGTCTCTCCCTTTACGGTACTGGGACGAAGCTTTCCTTACTGCATGTTACTTGATTAATCGCATGCCTACACCTGTTCTCCAACAAGATACACCCCTGTACCGCCTTCTTAAAGTCCAACCCGATTACACCTTTCTCCACACCTTTGGGTGCGCCTGCTGGCCTAGCTTGCGCAAATATAACGCTCACAAACTTGCTTTTCGGTCCACTATGTGTGTTCTTAGGTTATAGCCAGCTGCATAAGGGGTACAAATGTCTCGACCGCTCCACGGGTCGTATCTACATCTCCCGTGATGTTGTGTTTGATGAGTCTGTGTTTCCATATGCCACACCTGGGGTCACCGTCGATATCTCCTCCTTGGCCGATGTTCTCTCGTTTCCTTCCAATGAGCCGGTTACGGGTGACCATATGTGTAAATACGACTTATCCTACCTGTCTACTGATCTGCCTGTTCCAGGCCATATTGCTTCTGTGCAGGCATACCAGGACGCCGCTCCCCTCTCCTCGGCGATCGACGTGCATGGCGCATGCACGTCGCCCGGCTCGTCAGTTGCCTCGTCGCCCGGCCCATCTTCCGCGACGCCCCCGCCCTCTGCGGGCCGCTCGGCTGGTCAGCCCACTGCGGACGCGCCGACCTCCCCGGCGATCGCCGTGCATGGCACATGCACATCCCCCAGCCCAGCGATCGCGATGGCCTCCCCTGGCCCATCATCAACGCCAGCGCCGGCCACTTCATCGCCTGCTGCCACGTCGTTCTCAATGCAGGAGGCTGCTGCTCCCTCCTCGCTGCCCGATCAGCTCGCGTCGCCTTTTGTTGAGGGCAGCCCTGTCCCCTCAACCGCGACGCCTCCAGCTGCTCCGGGCCACACCATGGTCACGCGCACTCGCGATCATACTCGTCGTGCGCTTGTTCCCACTGATGGAACTGTCCGCTACGACCCTCGCCGCCGTGCTTTTCACGCTATGCCTGTCTCTCATCGTGATGCCCTCCGTGAGCATGCTTGGCGCACTGCCATGATGGATGAGCTGGACGCTCTGCGTCGCAACAGGACTTGGGTTCTTGTGCCTCGTCCGCGTGGTGTTAATGTCGTTGGGAGCAAGTGGATTTTCAAGACAAAGCATCGTCCGGATGGCTCCATTGACAAGCATAAAGCTCGTCTGGTTGCGCGTGGTTTCACCCAACAGCTTGGCATTGACTATGGTGATACGTTCAGTCCGGTTGTCAAGCCAGCCACCGTTCGCCTGGTTCTTGCTCTAGCTGTGTCTCCCGGATGGATTCTCCGTCAGTTGATGTCGCAACGCTTTCCTTCATGGTTACTTGTCCGAGGATGTCTACATGCAGCAGCCACTGGTTTTGAGGATGCTCGGTATCCCTCTCATGTGTGCAAGTTGCAGCGGGCTCTCTATGGACTCAAACAGTCCCTCGCGCATGGTATGCTCGGCTCGGTTCTCGTCTTCTCGGTTGGGGTTTGTTCCTCTCGCGCCGACGCCTCTCTGTTTTTCTTCCGCCATCAGGATGTTCAGATATACATGCTTGTCTACGTGGATGATATTGTTATTACTGGCTCTTCTCCACGTGCAGTTGACGGTCTTGTTCATTCACTTGCGGCCACCTTTCCTATTAAGGACCTTGGGCCGTTGGAGTACTTTCTTGGCTTGGAAGCGTCGTACAATTCAGGGGGTATGACCTTGACACAACGGAAGTATGCCTTGGATCTTTTACACCGTGTGAACATGGAGAATTGTAAGTCCACTTCCACACCGTTGTCTACCTCCGACCAGCTTGCACGGGTGTCTGGACAGCCTCTCAGTGCCGATGATTCTTTCCGGTATCGCAGTGTCGTTGGTGGATTGCAGTATTTGACTCTCACTCGCCCAGACATTTCATTTGCAGTGAACAAGGTATGCCAGTTTCTCTCACAGCCCAATCGATGTTCATTGGGAAGCTGTTAAGCGCATCTGCGCTATGTAAAGGGAACATTGCAACCGGACTGAAGTTTGGAAGGCTGTCTCCAACAAAGATTAGTATTTTCACTGACGCAGACTGGGCCGGGTGTCCTGATGATCGACGATCCACTGGAGGTTTTGCCATCTTTGTTGGCCCAAATCTCATCTCCTGGAGCTCTAAGAAGCAACCGACGGTGTCGAGATCTAGTACGGAGGCTGAGTACAAGGCTCTGGCAAATGGAGCTGCTGAGGCCATTTGGGTAGAATCACTACTCAAGGAGCTTGGTGTTTCCCAGCAGCGTGTTCCTGTTCTATGGTGTGATAATTTAGGGGCCACATATCTGACTGCCAACCCAGTTTTTCATGCACGCACCAAGCACATTGAGATTGATTTCCACTTTGTGCGTGAGCGTGTTGCTTCTGGAGCTCTTGATGTCAGGTTCATTTCTTCTAATGATCAGCTGGCTGACGTGTTTACCAAACCAGCCACTCGACAGATGCTAGACCGTTTTAGTACCAATCTAAACCTTGTACAGAGTAGAAGTTCAGATTGAGGGGGTATGTTAAAATAGGTCTAGCGTGTCGTGTCATGTACATGTATTATGTACGTATGTAACTTGTATGTTGATCTTATATATATAGAAGGACGTGGAGAGGCATTGCCCCACGGAAAACCCTAAACCTATGCTCAAACTCAACATCCTCTCACCCTCTCTGTAAATCCCCCTAACTAGTTGAGGCGACTTGGGGCCATTAGTCATAACTAGTCGCCGAATAATCCGGGCTAAGGAAACTCGACCCGACACCATGAATCATAAACTTCGAACCAATATCATCTTTTGGTTTAGCATGAGATGCAGGCTTCCAGCTGGTGGCTTACTTCCTATAATAGATTTCTGGGAATAAAACAAGGAAAATTCTCCAGGGGACAACAAGTAAGAAAGCAGACCACTTCAAGCAAGGGTCTGGTTCTTTGTATTTGGCCAGGTTTGGTAAAGAACAGAGGTGTGAATGGAGGACTCACATTAATGATAGTGGTGGTAAATTTCACTCTATTAAACAAGAAAAACGGAGAAGAGCTAAAAATTCCACATTGATCGGCAACTTCCTATGGTGGGGGGCCTTCCTGTACAATCATAACAAATCATGTTGCACACGCTCATCTTCCTTCCCTCTGATCGTCATTAGACACATTAACCAAACTATGAATGTTATGAAGGGACCAAAGCTATGCCAACTTACTATCAGATCATACCCAGCCATAGGCAATCGCAAATCACCATGGTTATCCTACTGATTGAGCTGCATAAATAGAAGTGAGGAAATGCTTTCTAAATTTATTAGTTCACAGCCAGTTGTTCCATCTTCCACAAGCATCATTTTTGAGTAGGCCCACAGCAAAAGTATGACAATCAATATGTATAAGGCTAGTTGTAGTTGGAAACTTGGAATATTAGGTTCTTACCTATATGGTTTCCATTTGTGTACAACATGGTAAATTAAATAATCTACATGCTAACTGGAAACGAAATATTGTGTATAGGCTTGATGCTTAGTTTGTCTAGTTGTGGCATATTTCTATGATGAGATGTAATAACGCAACATTTGAAATAGAAAAGGGGAGAAAATCCCTGTGAAAATAGTAGCATCACATGATATGGCTAGTTTGTTGTCAACCTTATCTCCTTGTACAAGCTAACAATATTTCTGCACAATTATCCGAAATCTGAATCTACCCCCGTTTCGTTTCGTATCCTGTCCTAAACTATGGACCCAACTCAGTTCGACTCATGGTTACAGTAATACCAAAACAGACGATAAAATGCTGGTTGACCAGTTGGACTGTACATTTACATCAGAAATATTGTTCCAGCTGTCTACTTTGGAAGAATTTACTGCAACGAGAACGGGACAATGCCCAAGCTCGTGTACGGCATGCGGGCGAGCTTGAATCAAGCTCAGGAGCTCCCATTCACAGCTGCCACGCAGACACAGCTGAGAAAACCTACTTACTCGGAATCAAAGCAATCGAAAGCATAGCCTAACACCACACTGTCCGTCAGGTTGCTGAAAAAGATTCGAAAGGATAGAAGCAATCGGCAGCTCAGATTCCCCAGGCCCCAATTCAGGCTGGTTCGTCCCAACATCCAACCGGTGGCACGAAAAGCGCCGCCGCCAAAATCGAATCTCCTGGGATTCCAAAGCCGACCGCGAGACCGAATGGCAGGGATCCAGAAGCAAGCCAGCCCCGCCTCGCCCCGCGCGCGCACGGCGGCGGTCACTCGCCGTCCTGCCCACGGGAAGGGGAGAGGGTTCTAGAAGAAGGTCCTGGAGAGGGGAAGGGGAAGGGGGGGGAGATCTGACCAAGTGACGGCGGCGGGGAGCAGCAGCAGGAGTGCGACCGGCAAAAGTAACGAAGTTAAGGGCCAGTGTGAGCATCTCTAGCAGACCCCGCATCCGGCCGGGCTGCAAAACGCGTTTGCAGTTAATGGAAAATGGCCTTTACGGACTGACTCGGACGACCAAAGATGCAGACCTCAAACAGACCCGTATAAAAAAATATTCGTGGAATATATTTTTTTACAGGTCGGCTTTTTGCGAGGTCAGCTCAAGCACCGTCGCGTCGACCCGCAAACAGAAAATGCCTAATTCTCAAATTTGACATAAGTTTCCACAAATAAGTTTAAATTCAAACAACATAAAACAGTTTATGCACAAATAAAAGCTTCAGTTTAGTAGGACAAACGCAAAAGAGGCTCTCGCAAAAGTGGCGACCACGTCCGGCATCATCTTGGTTGATCTTCAGTTCTTCACTCCGTGCCATCAAGTCCATCTTGAAGTTCATCGCCACCACTAAATCCACCTCCGGCGCTTGTTCCAACTCCCGCATCGAAATCATCGACATTGCCACCATATGAAGCAGAGAAAACATCTCCGGCACTATAACACGCACTGGCCGACGCAACCATTCTCCTCTTTAAGATTTATCTCCTTGCCATATCATGACATTCTTTGGTGAGGTTGTCCATGTCATTGCGGTTCATTGTCGGTGTCAAAAACCGGCGGATATCGTAGTTGGGGTCCTAAGCTAGGCGTTTTGGAGCGATGATAACATGGACACAGGATTTTACCCAGGTTCGGGCTCTCTCAAGGAGATAATACCCTACGTCCTGCTTTTGATTGTATTGATATGAGGACAGTACATAGTACAGGTATCTACCACGAGATTGTATTAATGAATATCAGATTGTCTATTGACTAGCCTGGCCTCGGTTTATATATGCACCGTAGGCCTAGGGTTTAGAGGAGTCATTGTCTTGTGCGCCAAGTCTTGTGGAATCCTCCTTGTATTCGGCATGGGCTGCCCGAAGTGGCCCATTAGTGAATCATCATGGGGGTCCTCGGCCCGACTCACTGGTCGGGAGACGACGTGGTGACTACCCCCTAGTCCAGGACACCTTCAGTAGCCCCCTGAACCGGTCTTCAAGTTGAGGACGCTCCTCGGTTCTTCCGAACTATTCTTTATCTTCGGTCGTCGGTCTTGAAAACTGGTTCAACAAATCTTCCCAACTTCGATCTTGAGGATTGCCGAACTGAATCCGAAGTGTTCACATGTCGGGCATCCGAGGAGCCCTTTAAGTCTTCGGCCTTTATCAATGCCTTGTAAGTTTTTTATGCCACACCTAGGGTTTGAAGTGTTTCTCGTGTGACGGAGTCCTCTTGCGTCCGAGCTCTAATGTCGAACTACATCTGAGGCGTCTTTTCACAGCCGAGCTCCAACACTATTCAGCATTCAAGGTATCCTCTTGCATCCGAGCTCCAACACCGGACTGCATCCGAGCTCTAACGATGGTCAGTGTTCGAGGTGTCATAAACTACCTTGGTCTTTAAAAGATTGAACGAATTCAGCCGAGCTTAATATCAGAAATGCCCTCTATGGAGCCAGCCACTAGCACCCGAGCTTTATGCCGGACTGCTTCCGAGGTGGTGCACCACCCCGACTGTGGGCCGATTTTTTGTGAATGATTGGTGCAATTTATTCTCTGCCGAGATATATAGCCAGTAGCCCTCAAGGTGTGTGTCGGTCCAAAACCCGAGATGCACATTATAGGAGATAGTGATCGGCGGACGGGCCCTTGAGAGAGGGTTTTAAGAAGTCGCCGTAATATATTAGCTTGATGCCAGATAAGTCCTAGATGGTACCTATTATTGTCCGAAGACGCGTTTGCCCATAGTTCGGTCAAGCCGAACACTGAACACTTTGAATTTTCTGTATTGAATAGCCAATGCAGATCAGGGGATCGATGTGCCCCTTTAATATTTTTAAATGATAAGCCCAAAGCCCAGTAGCCCCCGAGCCCTAATGCGGGCACGGGTGGCCGGGATAAGGATCGATATCTGGAGTAAAATCACAAATTATTTGTAATGATTCTATGTATCCAAGTACTCTACATCATTAATGCTCGGATCCGCATAGTACAAAACTATGTTGACTGGCCATCGGCTTCAACCTCTTCGGCCAGTATCCGAGGAGTGTTTTCCTACTTTATAAAGTCCTTATAAGGGCAAAGATTTATGGAAAACAAGGCAATCCGGCCATACGGTGTTATAAACAAAGGTATGCAGAGGGATATGAAACATCTTCCAAAGAAAATAATCCCACTACCGGTTCTTTTATTTGGGTTGTCATGCTGATCATGATCATAAAACCTCACCTCTGATCAATGTGGGAGGAAAATATTGAGGATTTAGTTCAGGGAAAGTTTCCGAACTCTATCGTATTAATGAACCGAAATTTTCACTTCCATCATTGCCGACCAATTATATCCGTTAAGATCGCTAGCTTTCGGCTTCACCCAGTCTGAGGTACTAACTCGGATGACCCGGTAGTAACAATCACAGAGGTGCTCCCTTTACCGCCTAGCCAAACAATCGAGAATGTAGGGATAAGCACAGGAGCCAGGCAACCCAGCTTGGCCAAAATCTTAAGTAAAATTGATGCACATTTATGGCTTTATAACGATGATTGTAGAAGGCAGCCCTCATATATTAAATACAAATGCTGATGATATGTTTATTTTGACTCTGTTGCGACCGTTCATCAGTTGAAAGTGGCCCATCGTCGGCTTCCACCCCTTTGTAGATGTTACGCATGGTGTTTCCGCAATAACAAAGCAACGCTTAGCCAACGTCTCGGTGCCCAAAGGCGGTTGTGTTAGCGGAAACGAGGCAATCGGATATGCGGGCTTTATAATTTTCACTTAGTCATAGGAGCTTAAAGTTGGGAGGCCAGTTACTAGCCCCCGGTTAGTGTTCGGCGACAGCCGAGGTCAAGCCGTAAACACTTCGGCCAATGTTATGAACGGCCCGTTATTTAACACGGGGTGACCTCTATCAATCTTATAGTTTAACACAGTCATCGGATCGCTGACCAGTTTGTGCTTATTATGACAGCCAGTTTTCGGCTTTCTCCACTGAGGTGCTTTAACCATGTGAGCTGGAAGCACAATCGCAGTGGTTCTCCCTTCGCACACCTAGCCGAACAAAGTGGAACATAGGAGGCAAGCATAGGAGCCGGGCAACCCAACTATTGACCGAAGACACAATTCGAAACCGATGCATATAAAGCAGTACCCGAGAATGTTTTGCTGAGGAGTCCATGGAATACCTTGGCTTTTGGTGGGTTCGGCTCTAGCCTAACCCCCTCTTTGATATTGCCGAAGCTTTAAAGGTGTCCGACGTTGTACTGCGAGACTTATGCTGGAGACACACAAATAGGTTAAAATGCCATAAGCTCGAAAAGCCAAAAAACTTATGTAAAAGCTTGACGTCTGAACTAAATCATTTGGTGCCAATCCGAAAATTGGTCTTAAAATTTTTGTGCTTCTGTCGTGCATTAATATGACACATCTGATCTCAAGACTTAAAGCGGGCCAGCCTACAGCTGCAACCTCCTATCCCGAAGGCGGAGTACTGCTCGCTAGACCAGTTTAGCAAACTAAACTCGAGCGGCTTTGAGAGAGAAACTCGGCTCCCCGGCTATTGACCACACACTCGCGTCGAAAAAGGAGTGATAGAAAAAGACTTTGCAACGACTAAGAAGAAAACAATTATTATAGAACGACTCGTACAAATTTAAGAGCCCCCAGTTAACTTGGGTAAAGGAAGTGATTTTAACAAACAAAGTTTGTTGACAAACTAAGTTTTTAACACAAATATAATGTTTGGTCGAACCGAACAAGCATTAAAAAAACTGAGCATGGAAGCAACCACTACTAGGAAAATGCTTATAGGTAGACATTTAGCAGTAGCGTGGGTTATATACCCACGCTAGTGGTATTTACCAGTGGAGCCGGGTAAAGAACACGCTATTGCTACTTAATAACAGCAGTGTTTGTTAGCTTGGGCCGCGCTACTGTTACGCGGGCCGCAGGGCAAAAATGGTAGCCCACTTAGTTGTAGCGTTCGCTTTGAACGGGCGCTACAGCTAGTGGGCTTACCAGTAGCGCCAACCGTACGCAGCGCTACTACTACAAAAAAACAAAACCGCCCCCCCCCCCCCGCCCCCCCGCACCCCTCTTGCTCTCACATTGATCCTCTCCCTCCGCCCGCCGCCGCCGCCGCAGTTAGGGTTCCTCCCCGCCTCACCCCAGTCAACGGCGCTGCTGCAGCAGCACCCCAGCCACCCCGCGCGCCACCGCCGCCACAGGTAACGCTCGTCCTCCCCTAAGCAACGCTCCTCCCCCCTCTCGCCGCCCCCTCTGTCGCCGCCCGCCTCCCCACTCCCCTTGCTGCCCCTACGTGGCGCTCCGCCCCCTCTGTTAATTAGTATCGCATATGGATTAATAGGATTAGTATCACATATGCATCTCTAGATCATACTGTTAATTAGTATCACATATCATCTTATATGTTACTAGATCTTAGGATTTGGCATGCACACTTGAAGTGTTGTTCGTATATGCAGTGTACTGGCCTTTCATGTTTCCTCGCATGATTGGGGAGAGAGAGTAGATAGAGGGTTTAGGTGAGAGAAGTAGAGGCTTTTTGTTGCTCACCGAAACTTAGGTTTCAATTCTTGATTAGCAGTTTAGCACATATATGAACACCACTGGTTGTTGGAACTAATCCAGATGCACATATATGAAGAGTTTTTACCCTTGTGTCAGGGCTGGGAGTTTTCCTTGATGAGGATGGAAGAGTTATTGCTCTGCTTTGCCATGCTTGCAGAGATAATGCATAACTGATATTTGTGTAGTTGCTTTTTAGGAGTTATTGCTCTAGTAGTATTGCCTTTTAGGAGTTATTGCTTTGAACTGAACTATAATTTAGTTTTTATTTTGCTTTAGGGAAATGGCGCCACCACCACCACCATGTCGACGGTGCAAGTCAAGGTGCGCCAGCAGCCTTGCAACTGGCACGCCGTTCGACATCTACTTCGAGTCTATTTTTCTTCATACGGCGGTAATAAATTATATGAAACTAGTAACCACTATTTTGTTTTTAGTGTTATTGGCATTAATGCATCGTGTATATATCATTTTGCTTTTTGTACACATATCGTCCCATGCAATGTGAGGTTAGAATTCAACAAGCTGACCGGAGACTCTATGACCTTTGAGGCTCCTGGGGGCCCCTACACTATGGAGGTCAAGAAAGGAACGAAATATGACGCGGGTGGGAGGAGATGGATGGGTCTATTTCATTGCCCACATGCGTATCACCGGTGGTGAGTTGATCAGCTTCTCCTTCAGAGCAGAAAGACCCAAGTTGGCCATGATTTATGTCAACAAAGCAGAAGATGATGAGGATGATGACGACCCACTTGGTGAAGCCATCGTAGCTCAAAGAATGAGATTGAGCGAGGAGGAGGTGTGCAACCTATGGGACATCATTCCGCCACGTGCTGACTTCGTCGAGGTGCCATTCGTGACCCGCCTGACAAGTACCATGGTTGATTGGCATATCATGGTATGTTGCATTTACTGTAGTAATTTGATGGTATGCTTTATTGTTATACTTAGTGTAGATTCCGGTGATATATATGCTTAGTGAATCTTATATGCTTAGTGAATCTTATATGCTTTATTGTTATACTTAGTGTAGAGTCTGATGATATATATGCTTAGTGAATCTTATATGCTTAGTAAATCCGATGATCTATATGCTTAGTGAATCCGATGATATATATGATTTATTGTTATACTTAGTGTAGAGTCCGATGATATATATGCTTAGTGAATCTTATATGCTTAGTGAATCCGATGATATATATGCTTTATTGTTATACTTAGTGCAGAGTCCGATGATATATATGCTTAGTGAATCTTATATGCTTAGTGAATCTTATATGCTTAGTGAATCCGATGATATATATGCTTCGTGTAGAATCCAAAGAATTGTTAATAGTGTAGAATCCATATATGGGTGTGTTTGGTTCATGGGATAATTTTAGTGGATGTGGGTACCCCCAACCACCCGGCTAGGGATAGCTAATTTTTCTGTTTGGTTGATGTGGATGATGTTATCCTGTATTTTGTTTGGTTTGAAGGATAAGTCATGGTTAGGGATGTGTCGGTGTCAAAACCGGCGGATCTAGGGTAGGGGGTCCCGAACTGTGCGTCTAAGGCGGGTGGTAACATGAGATGGGGGACACGATGTTTACCCAGGTTCGGGCCCTCTCGATGGAGGTAATACCCTACTTCCTGCTTGATTGATCTTGATGATATGAGTATTACAAGAGTTGATCTACCACGAGATCGTAGAGGCTAAACCCTAGAAGCTAGCCTATGGTATGATTGTTTTTAGATCCTCTGGACTAAACCCTCCGGTTTATATAGACACCGGAGGGCTAGGGGTTACAGAGTCGGTTACAAGGGAGGAGATCTACATATCCGTATTGCCAAGCTTGCCTTCCACGCCAAGGAGAGTCCCATCCAGACATGGGACGAAGTCTTCAATCTTGTATCTTCAAAGACCAACAGTCCGGCCAAAGGATATAGTCCGGCTGTCCGGAGACCCCTAATCCAGGACTTCCTCAAGAGACCTGAACCAGGCTTCAATGACGATGAGTCCGTGGCAGATTTGTCTTGACATTGCAAGGCGGGTTCTTCCTCCGAATACTCCATGGAAGATCTTGAACACAAGGATAGTGTCCGGCTCTGCAAAACAAGTTCCACATACCACCGTAGAGGGAATAATATTTCCACCAATCTAATCTGCTGACGACTTTTCATAACGTGACATCACACCACGGCCTGATCATTATTCGAACCGTTTTTCTCAATCAGCCTGCCACCGCACGTCTTGCGAGGCGATTCTATTGGCACGTCTTGTCGAAACAGAGATCGTGTCCCCCTTATTACGGGATTCTCATTAACACGGATGTGGGTAACCCACTCGTGCCGTTGGTATGACTCCTCGATTTTAGGCAAGTCCCAACCGCCACGAGGAGGGCGCTGATATTCACCTTCTTTATAAAGAGGCCAAGGCCTGTCCTTTTTCTTCTCGCACTCAATCGAATCCCTCCCCCACCTCGAGTTCCAACACCCAAGGCTCAGGTTAGGCGCTTCGGACCTTCAACCATGTCCGGATCCAACCTTCAAGGTCGGTGGATGCCCTCCTCTGTCACAGAGGAAGACATCAAGAAGCTAAGAGAGGCTAGGTATTTGACCGGCGAAATCTCGCATAGGCTGCCTGCTCGAGGGTAGGTCATTCCCACTCCCGAACCCGACGAGAGCATTGTATTCATCTCTCACTTCCTCCGAGGGCTAGGCCTTGCTCTGGATCCCTTTGTTAGAGGGCTCATGTTCTATTATGGGCTGGATTTCCATGACCTGGCCACGGATTCCATCCTTCACATCTTGTCGTTCATCGTCGTGTGTGAGGCCTTCCTCCGCATTACCCCACACTCCGGCCTGTGGCTCAAAACTTTCAATGTGAAGCCGAAGATGATTGAGGGGCGACACGCAGAGTGTGGAGGTGCCGTAATAAGCAAAGGCGCCGATGTTCCATGGCCAAAGGGTTCCTTCCGGAGGTGTCCAGTTTTGTGGCGCCCCGATTCAATCGTACACTAATCATGCACGCAAATGTATACGATCAAGATCGAGACTCACGGGAAGATATCACAACACAACTCTAAAACATAAATAAGTCATACAAGCATCATAATACAAGCCGTGGGCCTCGAGGGCTCGAATACAAGTGCTCGATCATAGGCAGTCAGCGGAAGCAACAATATCTGAAGTACGTACATAAGTTAAACAAGTTTGCCTTAAGAAGGCTAGCACAAACCGGGATACAGATCGAAAGAGGCGCGGGCCTCCTGCACAGGATCCTCCTAACTACTCCTGAGTCGTCGGTGAGGCTGCGTAGTAGTAGGCACCTCCGGTGTAGTAGTAGTCGCCATCGACGGTGGCGTCGCTCCTTGGCTCCATCGTCTGGTTGCAGCAATCGGGTAAAGAAAGGGGCAAAAGGGGAACAAGGCAACCGTGAGTACCGATCCAAAGTACTGCAAGCAAGGAGCTACACTACATATGCATGGATATATGTGTAAAGGGCCATATCGATTGGGTGAGCTGCAGAATGCCGTAATAAGAGGGGATAGCTAATCACCGTCAAGACTACGCTGCAGCCTCCGTCTTGCAGCATGTAGAAGAGAGTAGACTGAAGTCCTCCAAGTAGCATCGTATAGCATAATCATACCCGGTGATCCCCTCCTCGTCGCCCTGTTAGAGAGCGATCACCGGGTTGTATCTGGCACTTGGAAGGGTGTGTTTTATTAAGTATCCGGTTCTAGTTGTCATAAGGTCAAGGTACAACTCCAAGTCGTCCTGTTACCGAAGATCACGTCTATTCGAATAGATTAACTTCCCTGCAGGGGTGCACCACATAACCTTACAAGCTTGATCCCATTTGGCCGGACACACTTTTCTGGGTCATGCCCGGCCTCGGAAGATCAACACGTCGCAGCCCCACCTAGGCTGTGAGAGAGGCCAAAGACGCCGGTCTAAACCTAAGCGCCGCAGTGCAGGCCATCGCCCATAGCACACACATGTTGTGTATCTTGACGAAAGCGTAATCTAGCCCCCTTAATACAAGAGCGGGCTTACGTTCCAATCCGGCCAGCCACTCGATCAAGCGCCACGAAGGCTTCGGTGATACCACGACGCCGGGATACCCATAACTACTCCCACGTAGATGGTTAGTGCGTATAGACCAAATGGCCGGACTCGGATCAAATACCCGGATCTCGTTAAGCGTGTTAAGTATCCGCGAACACCGACCGGGACAGCCCACCTCTCACCTAGGTAGTCTCAACCTGCCTGTCGCTCCGCCTCAAAGATCCACTCATGGGTGCTCCACAAGCCGACCCGACTTTAGTCACCACATGTATCATGTATAAGTATATAGTATATACCGTGATCACCTCCCGAGTGATCACGGCCCGATAGTATAGCATGCCAGACGGACAAGAATGTAGGGCCACAGATGAAAATACTAGCATCCTATACTAAGCATGTAGGATTGCGGTAAAGGTAACAAGAGTAGCAAGGACGGGCTATGCATCGGGATAGGTATAACGGAAAGCGATAACATGCTACACTACTCTAATGCAAGCGGTATAGAGTAGAATAGGCGATATCTGGTGATCAAGGGGGCTTGCCTGGTTGCTCTGCAAGAAGGAGGGTCGTCAACTCCGTAGTCGAGCTGGCGGCAGCAGCGTCGGTCTCGTAGTCTACCAGAGAGAAGAGGGGGAAGAAACAATGAACACCATGCAAACAGATGCATATCGATGCATGACATGACAAGTAACTATGCTAGGGGGTGCCCAATCGCGGTAGTAGGTGATACCGGTTAAGGGGGGAAACATCCAGGAAAATATCCCCGGTGTTTCGTGTTTTCGGGCAGAGGAGCCGGAGGGGGAAAGTTGCGAGTTCGATAGGTTAGGGGTGCGTGGCGGACGAACGGACTGCGTGTCCGGATTCGTCTCGTCGTTCTGAGCAACTTTCAGGTTGAAAATATTTTAATCCGAGTTACGGATTAAAAGATATGATTTTATAAAGATTTTATTAATTTCTGGAATTTAATTAATTTGAAAAACAGATTAATGACATCAGCATGATGTCATGCTGACATCAGCAATCAACAGAGTTGACTTCGTCAACCTGATAGGTGGGTCCCGCCTGTTAGGGATTGTTTAGCTAATTAACAGTAGTTAATTAGGGTAACTATTTATTATGTTAATTAATCTTAATTAGTTAAAATAAACCTGATTAATTAAGTTAATTAATTAATTTTTTATTATTTATTTATTTATTATATTAATTTTTAATTCTTTTTAAAAAAATAAAGAAAAACGTTGTGGGCGTGGGGCCCATCTGTCATAGGCCCGAGGGGCCTTAGCGGGCGTCGGTGTTAGCGGGTTCGGGCGCAACGGGTGCCCCGCACCGGTTCGTTCGGGCGCACGCCTGTGGTGGCGGAGGCCGGGCAGGCGCCGAGCAGGGGAGGCCGGTGGCACGGCGCGGCCGGCCGGGCGGCGAGGAAGCACAGAGCAGGGGAGCGGCAAGGCGAGGCGCACGACGCTGCGGACGACGGCCAGGAAGGCCCGCGAATCCCGCGATGGACGACGCCGAGGCGGGGCGAGAAGGCCGCGATGAGGGGTTACGGTGGAGGGGCCGACGACGCAGCAGGGGCGGGCGCGGCCCCAGCGACGCAGGGGACGGCGCACGGGCACGGAGGAGGAGAGAGGGCGAGGTGAGGCGACCGGGGAGAGGGCGCGACTGCAGGCGTGCGGTGCGCGACCCGGCGTGGCAGGGCAAGGCCCTGTGCGCGAACGGCGAGGTCGGCAGGGCGCAGTGAGCGCGCCGGGGAGGGAGGCGATGCGCGGGCGCGCGAGGGAGAGGGGAGCGAGGCGGGGCTCACTGGGGGATGCAGGGACCGGGGCAGTGGGCTCGGGGAAGGTTGGGGCGGTCCGATGAGGGAGAGGACGAGGCGGCGGCAGTCCTGGCGTGGAGCGGCGAGCTCCGGGCGGCGGCGCGGTCCTGGCGGCGACGGACGGCGGCAGAGACAGCGTCGGGGTCCTCCTCCTCTCGATCCGGATCCAATCAGGGGAGAGAGGGGAAGGGTGAGATATTTTCGGGAGAGAGGAGTGGGGCGTGTCGGTGGGACGAGTGGGGAGTGGGGGAGGTTTATGGGGGTGCGGGGTGGGCGGCCTGGTCCTGGTGGCCCAGGCCAGTTATTATCGGGTGGGGTTTCTCTTCTTCCTTATTTTTTTGTTAGTTTTAGGTTTTAGTTTTTATTTATTTTCTTTTCTGTTTTAATTCAGTTTAAATTATTTAGACATTTTCTAAAAATGTGTTTACTTCACCACAATTACCTTTGTAATATTTGACAACCATCGAACATTTTAGTTTTAATTTTTGAAAACTTTTATTGTTATCATTAATTTGAATTTGAATTCGAGCGGTTCGAATTATGGCGAGGATAGCAACAAAGAATCGAGGTGTCATGGTACGATTAGCGTGGGATTACTTGTAGCATGATTATCCGAGGCGTTACAAATCTCCTCCACTACTAGAAATCTCGTTCGAGATTTAGGAGGTAGAAGGAAACAGTCTTGAGGTATTCATCACGTGGCGATCCTCGCGCGTTCCCAGTGGCTTCATCTTCGTAATGGTGCGACCTTTGGACTTTGAGGAAGTTGATCGCCTACGGCGTGTCTTGGCGTTCAGCTTGGTCGAGAATGCGGACCGGATGCTCTTTATAGGAGAGGTCCTGTTGCAATTCGAGCACTTCATGGTCCACCGCTCGGATTGGGTCCTTGAAGCGGCGTCGGAGTTGTGACACGTGGAACACATCGTGAACCTCGAGAAAGTTTCGGGAAGCTCCAGCTGATATGCCACTTTTCCACGCCTTTCCAGAATAGTGAATGGGCCAATATAGCAAGGAGCTAGCTTGCCCTTGACCCCGAAGCGGTGAGCACCCTTCATTGGTGTAACGCGAAGATAGGCCTTTTCTCGAGGTTGATAGACCATGTCTTTATGATGACGGTCATAATTACTCTTTTAGCGTGGTAGCAGTCTTGAGATTCTCGCAAATAATGCGGACTTGTTCTTCGGCATGTTGGATAATATCCGGACCGAAGAGTGGACGTTCCCGATTCTCGACCAGTTCGGAGGGTTCGGCACTTTCGTCCATATAACACTTGAAGGGGCCATCTTGAGACTAGCTTGATAGCTATTATTATAAGAGAACTCAGCATACGGTAGAGATTCCTCCCATTTCTTGCGAAGGAAATAACACAAGCTTCGAAGCATGTCTTGAGAACTTGGTTGACACGTTCAACTTGCCCTTGTGATTTGCGGATGAAACGCAGATCTTGAAAAGATAAGTGAGTCCCCATAGCTTCTTGAAACTTGCCCGAGAATCTTGAAGTGAATAAGCTGCCGCGGTCCGAACTGATAACCAGTGGAATACCGTGAAGTGAAACAATTCTGGACATATAGAGAGTTGCAAGCT
The DNA here is from genome assembly GCA_021605145.1 of Aegilops bicornis. Taxonomy (NCBI): domain Eukaryota; kingdom Viridiplantae; phylum Streptophyta; class Magnoliopsida; order Poales; family Poaceae; genus Aegilops; species Aegilops bicornis. The sequence continues at coordinate 562,396,285 of CM038669.1, read as the reverse complement.
GACTAGCAGTGATCATTTCTTTGACCGCCAGAAAATGTCCAACTTTAGAAAGCTGGTCAATGACGACAAGAATAGCATCATTACCTTTCTGCGACTTGGGAAATCCAGTGATGAAGTCCATCTCAACATGGTCCCATTTCCATTCAGGAATAAAGATAGGTTGCAGAGTTCCAGCAGGCCTTTGATGCTCTGCTTTGATACGACGGCAAACGTCACACTCAGCAACATAGCGAGCATTGTCTTGCTTCATATTAGACCACCGTAATCTCGGCGGATGTCCTGGTACATCTTTGTACTACCGGGATGGATACATAGAGGCGTATCATGAGCTTCTTTCATAACCTCCTGAGTCATATTCAGGTTTTCCTTCTTACACGGCACCACTAGGCGGCCTTTGAAGTACAAGGCGCCATCATCAGCAATAGTGAAGAATGAGGGCTTTCCTTCTTTGAGGTCGCGCTTAATCTTGTGGACCTCAGAGTCATATCCCTGTATTGTCTTGATGGAGCTCATGAGATCGGGTTCGACAGCCAGGGTATAGAGGGAACCCTGGGAAACAACACGGATATTCATCTTGCAAGACTCCTCAGGAGGGGGAGCGAGTGCACCCGGAGGAACAATATGGAGGTTCAGCCTTCTGAATTCTTCAACAAGTGAGGGCTGAACTTTGTGAATCTGGAGGTGGTTGCGATGAAGACTTGCGGCTCAAGGCATCAGCCATTACATTAGCCTTGCACGGTGTATAGGAAATACCCAAGTCAAAGTCTGCAACAATCTCCATCCATCTCTGCCGACGGAGGTTCAGGTCCGCTGAGTAAACAGATACTTCAGACTTTGGTGGTTGGTGAAGATCTACTTAGCGATTACCGAGAAGGTAATGTCGCCATTGTTTGATGCATGGATAACAGCAAAGAAGCTCGAGGTCGTGAACTGGGTAGTTCTCTTTGTGAGGGCGCAATTGTCGAGAGGCATAGGCAATCACTTTGCGCTCCTGCATTAGGACACAGCCTAATCCTTGACGGGAAGCGTCGCAGTAAATGACGAAGTCCTTCTTAGTATCAGGTGGAGCTAGTACTGGGGCAGAAGTCAACTTGTCTTTGAGTGCCTGGAAGCTTTCTTGACATTTGTCTGCCCATTGGAACTTGACGCCCTTATGCAATAGGTTAGTCAGAGGCCTGGCAATCTTGGAGAAGTTCTCGACGAATCGACGGCAATAGCTGGCGAGACCGAGAAAACTTCTGACTTGCTTGACATTCTTCGGAGGAGTCCAATCAAGAATAGCCTGAACTCGTCCAGGGTTGACGGCAATACCATCCTTAGAGATGACACGCCCGAGATAGGTCACTTCGGGAAGCCGTAATTCACATTTGGAGAACTTGGCGTATACCGATGCTCTCGTAGCTTTTCCAAAGACAAGACGAAGATGTTCAAAGATGTTCTTCTTCGTTCTTGGAAAATACCAGGATATCATCCAGATAAACCACGACAAACTTGTCGAGGTAATCCATGAATATATAGTTCATCAGTCGAGAGAAGGTGGCTGGAGCATTGGTTAAGCCGAAAGACATGACTGTGTACTCATATGAACCATAACGAGTCACAAAGGCGGTCTTTGGGATATCCTCTTCACGAACACGGATCTGGTGGTAACCCAACCTCAAGTCGAGTTTAGAGAACACTGACAAACCAGCTAGTTGATCATACAGATCATTGATCCGAGGAAGAGGATACTTATTCTGAATGGTAGCTTGGTTTATAGGACGGTAGTCTTGGACCAATCGGTTTGTCCCATCCTTCTTCTTGACAAAGAGAGAAGGTGCTCCCCAAGGAGAGCAACTTGGGCGAATGAAACCACTTCGAAGAGACTTGTCGATTTCCTCCTTAAGTTCAAGGAGTTCATGCGGCGGCATCTTGTAGGGTCGCTTGGCTATAGGAGTGGTGCCTGGCTTCAAGTCGATAACGAATTCGACAGCTCTAGCAGGGGGAATCCCTGGGAGTTCTTCGGGAAAGACGTCTAGGAATTCACGCACGACGGGAATGTTTTCAATACCCTCGAGTGGTGCAGCGTTCAATGCATTTAATGCATAGAGCCTTGCCTCGGCATTCTGAACCAGACGAGCATTCTAGCTTATTATTTCATCAGAAGGGTGTAGCAGATGGGACGGTCTTGGTGGCGCATAAGCGATAGAAGCAAGATGCGCCTTCAACCAATCCATTCCCGATGAGGTCAATATTGGAAGACTTCGAATAATGGGAGGCGCGAAATTCCAACCCTTCGATTTCCACAGGGACGTCGATGCCAACCATGGAGGTCTGACATTGTCCCGCGGGGGTTTTTACCACTACCGAAGTGTTCATCTGCTCACATTTAATGTCGTGCTTGTATGCAAAATCTTCTGACATGAATGAATGTGATGCACCTGTATCAAATAAAACGGATGCTGGTACTGAATTTACGAGGAGTGTACCCATCACAGTAGCAGGCTGGTCTTGAGCTTCGTTCAGATCAATGTGGTTGGCATGAACACGACCATAAGACTTGGCGTTGTTGTTGCAGGACTGGTTGCTTCCACGGCTAGTTGCGGGAAGTGCCAGTTGATTCTGATTCTGATTGCAATCCCTAGCACAGTGACCTGGTTGACCACACTTGTAGCACAGACCATTATTGGGAGTGGGAACAGGAGCCTGGAGTGGTGGAGCTGGAAGCCTTGGCTGCCTAGTTGGAGGAGTAGGCAGACGAGGTGCAGCATAGCTTTGCCTTGGGGCAGGTGCAGTTGGCTGGTACATGCTGTTGGGAATCCATATCTTGCGCTTCTGCGAGGATGGGCTCGAAGATGAGCCCGTGTCACGGTTGCGTCTATTAGAGCTCTGGTATTCCTGCAAACCAGTTTCGACATTGATAGCTTTGTTCACCAAGGTGGCGAAATCAGCAAAGTCGTGCACTAGAAGTGCGAGCTGGATGTCAGCTTGAAGGCCGTCACGGAACTTCTCCTGTCTGCGTGCATCAGTTGCAATGTCCTCTTCAAAGATAGCGAGACAAGTCCGTAAACTCTCGCCGATAAGCTTCAACAGTCTTGTTGCCTTGGGTGAGGTTGCGGAACTCACGCTTCTTCGGTCCATGACTCCTTGAGGGATGAAGCGGGCACGGAAAGCAACTTGGAAGTCTCGGCGGTGATGATTGTTCCAATCTGGCGGAAATCGCCTGTGGCTGTCCCTCCATTGAGCTCCGGGTCCCTTCAAGAAGAAGGAAGCAAAGGTGACATAGCTGGCAGGGGCTACATCAGCAGACTCCATCTCATAGGTGATGTCACGGAGCCAGTCATCAGCATCCAGCGGCTGAGTTGAGCTGCGGTACACAGTTGGGTTCAGGCGCATGAAATCCTGCAGAGTTACTGTGTTTGGCTGCTGGTTCATATTGGGGCGAGGAAACTGAGCCATCATGTTTTCCATGAACTGGCAATTCATCTCAAGCTGTTGGATCATACCAGCCATGTACTCAGGCGGTGGTGGGAAGTTGCCACCACGACCACGACCAGCTGGTCTAACCATCCTGCTAATATATAACAGGGGTAGTTCAGCATTTGAGAAATTTGCAAAGGACAAGAATCATTCATGATAAAACATGCATAATGAAAGCAGCACGATAGAAACTACATAGTAGTCGACATATCTTACAAAAGGGATCATGCATAGAGTTCGGTACACAGAGTTCAGTACATAGACTTAGACATCATAGGCGGCACGCACGCTCGCGACGAATGCATCTAACACTTAACAAGCAAGCCTACATCAGTCCCACGCGGTACTGCGGAGGTAGCTGTAGCCTGAAAGCTGGTAGTGTGGCAGCGGATAGTCCTCCACGTCAGTGACCTGGGGGCCGCGGATACTCTGGTGCAGAACCCGACGCTCAGGTGGTAGAAGAGGGCCAAGTGCGGGAGAGTAGCCTCCCACATCTGGCCATCCGACACCCTGGGGCATCACGGTCTGGCTGGGTAGATTGCGAGCAGCGGCAGCTCTCTCGGATCGGACAAAGGGTGCAGCAGCGTCGAGCACGCAGTAAAGGTGCCGACGGGTGGTGTACAACTCGTGGCGAAGAGCTCGGTTAGCTCGATCCAACCCATCAGCATGCAGAACAAAGTTCTGATGGTAGAAGGGCTCTCGGGTGACAGTGGAGTAGGCAGCAGTGTAGTAACCCTCCGCACCAACATCGGATGCGATAGCAATGTGCCAGAAGGGGGAGGTGTCCAACTCACGATACTCTCGATTTTAGGCAAGTCCCAACCGGCCACGAGGAGGACGCTTGATATTCACCTTCTTTATAAAGAGGCCAAGGCCTGTCCTTTTTCTTCTCGCACTCAATCGAATCCCTCCCCCACCTCGAGTTCCAACACCCAAGGCTCAGGTTAGGCGCCGGACCTTCAACCATGTCCGGATCCAACCTTCAAGGTCGGTGGATGCCCTCCTCATCCTGAGAGGAAGACATCAAGAAGCTAAGAGAGGCTAGGTATTTGACCGGCGAAATCTCGCATAGGCTGCCTGCTCGAGGGTAGGTCATTCCCACTCCCGAACCCGGCGAGAGCATTGTATTCATCTCTCACTTCCTCCGAGGGCTAGGACTTGCTCTGGATCCCTTTGTTAGAGGGCTCATGTTCTATTATGGGCTGGATTTCCATGACCTGGCCCCGGATTCCATCCTTCACATCTTGTCGTTCATCGTCGTGTGTGAGGCCTTCCTCCGCATTACCCCACACTCCGGCCTGTGGCTCAAAACTTTCAATGTGAAGCCGAAGATGATTGAGGGGCGACACGCAGAGTGCGGAGGTGCCGTAATAAGCAAAGGCGCCGATGTTCCATGGCCAAAGGGTTTCTTCCCGGAGGTGTCCAGTTTTGTGATGCCCCCGATTCAATCGTACACTAATCATGCACGCAAATGTGTACGATCAAGATCAGGGACTCACGGGAAGATATCACAACACAACTCTAAAACATAAATAAGTCATACAAGCATCATAATACAAGCCAGGGCCTCGAGGGCTCGAATACAAGTGCTCGATCATAGACGAAGTCAGCGGAAGCAACAATATCTGAGTACGTACATAAGTTAAACAAGTTTGCCTTAAGAAGGCTAGCACAAAGCTGGGATACAGGATCGAAGAAGCGCGGGCCTCCTGCACAGGATCCTCCTAACTACTCCCGGTCGTCGTCGGTGGGCTGCATAGTAGTAGGCACCTCCGTGTAGTAGTCGCCATCGACGGTGGCGTCACTGCTCCTGGGCTCCATCGTAAATGCAGTTGCAGCAATCGAGGTAAAGAAAGGGGAAAAGGGGAACAAGGCAACCGTGAGTACTCATCCAAAGTACTGCAAGCAAGGAGCTACACTACATATGCATGGATATATGTGTAAAGGGCCATATCGGTGGACTGAACTGCAGAATGCCGTAATAAGAGGGGATAGCTAATCCTGTCAAGACTACGCTTGGCAGCCTCCGTCTTGCAGCATGTAGAAGAGAGTAGACTGAAGTCCTCCAAGTAGCATCTTATAGCATAATCCTACCCGACGATCCCCTCCTCGTCGCCCTGTTAGAGAGCGATCACCGGGTTGTATCTGGCACTTGGAAGGGTGTGTTTTATTAAGTATCTGGTTCTAGTTGTCATAAGGTCAAGGTACAGCTCCAAGTCGTCACATTACCAAGATCACGGCTATTCGAATAGATTAACTTCCTGCAGGGTGCACCACATAACCCAACACGCTTGATCCCATTTGGCCGGACACACTTTTTCGGGTCATGCCCGCCGCGAAGATCAACACGCCGCAGCCCCACCGAGGCACAACAGAGAGGCCAGACACCGGTTCAAACCTAAGCGCAGTGGGTCCGGGCCCATCGCCCATAGCAGACACCTGCGTTGCGTCACGTGGCGAAAAGCGTAACTAGCCCCTTAATACAAGAGCAGGCTTACGTTCCAATCCGGTAGCGCGCCACTCGATCATTGGCGTCCACGAAGGCTTCGGTGATACCACGACGCCGGATACCCATACCTACTCCCACGTAGATGGTTAGTGCGTATAGACCAAATGGCGGTGAGATCAAATACCCAGATCTCGTTAAACGTGTTAAGTATCCGCGAACGCCGACCAGGGCCAGGCCCACCTCTCACCCAGGTAGTCTCAACCTGCCCTGTCGCTCCGCCTCAAAGATCCACTTGCGGGTGCTCCACAAGCCGACCCGACTTTAGTCACCACATGTATCATGTATAAGTATATAGTATATACCCGTGATCACCTCCCGAGTGATCACGGCCCGATAGTATAGCACAGCAGACGGACAAGAATGTAGGGCCACAGATGAAAATACTAGCATCCTATACTAAGCATGTAGGATTGCGGTAAAGGTAACAACAAAGAGTAGCAAGGACAAAGGCTATGCATCGTGATAGGTATAACGGAAGCGATAACATGCTACACTACTCTAATGCAAGCAGATAGAGTAGAATAGGCGATATCTGGTGATCAAGGGGGGCTTGCCTGGTTGCTCGCAAGAAGGAGGGTCGTCAACTCCGTAGTCGAACCGGGCAGCAGCAGCGTGCCGGTCTCGTAGTCTACCGAGAGAAGAGGGGGAAGAAACAATGAACACCATGCAAACAGATGCATATCGATGCATGACATGACAAGTAACTATGCTAGGGGGTGCCCAATCGTGGTAGTAGGTGATACCGGTTAAGGGGGGAAACATCCGGGAAAATATCCCCGGTGTTTCGTGTTTTCGGGCAAAGGAGCCGGAGGGGGAAAGTTGCGAGTTCGATAGGTTAGGGGTGTGTGGCGGACGAACGGACTGCGTATCCGGATTCGTCTCGTCGTTCTGAGCAACTTTCATGTTGAAAATATTTTAATCGGAGTTACGGATTAAAAGATATGATTTTCCAAAGATTTTATTAATTTCTGGAATTTAATTAATTTGAAAAACAGATTAATGACATCAGCATGATGTCATGCTGACATCAGCAGTCAACAGAGTTGACTTGGTCAACCTGACAGGTGGGTCCCACCTGTTAGGGATTGTTTAGCTAATTAACAGTAGTTAATTAGGGTAACTATTTATTAGGTTAATTAATCTTAATTAGTTAAACTAAACCTGATTAATTAAGTTAATCATTTAGTTAATTAATTAATTAATTAATTTTATTATTAATTATTTATTTATTATATTATGTTTTTAATTCTTTTTTTAAAAAAATAAAGAAAAACGTTCTGGGCGTGGGGCCCATCTGTCATAGGCCCCAGGGGCCTTAGCGGGCGTCGGTGTTAGCGGGTTCGGGCGCAACGGGTGCCCCGCTCCCGTTCTTCGGGCGCACGCCCAGGGGTGGGCGGAGCCGGCAGGGCGCCGGAGCAGGGGAGGCCGGTGGCCAGGGCGCCGCCAAAGTGGCCGGGCGGCGAGGAAGCGGCGCAGTGTGGGAGCGGTAAGGCGCACGACGCGAACATACGACCAAAGAATGTAGGGATGGCCCGGCAGATCCCGCGATGGACGACGCTGAGGCGGGGCGAGAGAAGGCCGCGGTGAGGGGTTACGGTGGAGGGGGCCGACGACGCAGTGGGGCAGGGCGGGCGCGGCCCCGGCGACGTGAGGGACGGCGACGGGCACGGAGGAGGAGAGGGCGAAGGTGAGGCCACCAGGGGAGAGGGCGCGGCGACTGTGCGGTGCGCGACCGGCGTGGCGGGCAAGGCCTCAGGCGCGAACGGGCGAGGCCGGGTAGGGCGCAGTGAGCGCCGGGAGGGAGGCGATGCACGGGCGCCGAGGAGAGGGGAGCGAGGCGGGGATCACTGGGGGATGTAGGGACCGGGGCAGTGGGCTCGGGGAAGGTTGGGGCGGTCCGATGAGGGAGAGGACGAGGCGGCGGTAGTCTTGGGGTGGAGCGGCGAGCTCCGGGCGGCGGCGCTGTCCTGGCGGTGAAGGACGGCGACGGGGGGCAGCGTCGGGGTCCTCCTCCTCTCGATCCCGATCCAATCGGGGGAGAGAGGGGAGGGGTGAGATATTTTCGGGAGAGAGGAGTGGGGGGTGTCGGTGAGACGAGTGGGGAGTGGGGGTGTCGGTGGGACGAGTGGGGAGTGGGGGAGGCTTATGGGGGGGTCTTGAGGGTGGGCCGGCCGGCCGGTGTGCTGGTGGGCAGTTGGCCCATCGGGTGGGGTTTCTCTTCTTCCCTTATTTTTTTTGTTAGTTTTAGGTTTTAGTTTTTATTTATTTTCTTTTCTGTTTTAATTCAGTTTAAATTATTTAGACATTTTCTAAAAATGTGTTTACTTCACCACAATTACCTTTGTAATATTTGACAACCACCGAACATTTTAGTTTTAATTTTTGAAAACTTTTATTGTTATCATTAATTTGAATTTGAATTCCGAACGGTTCCGAATTATGGCGAGGATAGCAACAGCAACCGAGGTGTCATGGTACGATTAGCGTGGGATTACTGTAGCATGATTATCCGGGCGTTACAAGTTTATGGCAACGGGAGTGGTTTTATATCACAGCTCCCCGGGGTACCAAGTGGGTGGCCGCCCCTGCCTTTCGCTCGGGCCCCCCACCACAACTGACGTCATGGATCAACAAGGGGCTGGACTGGGGGCCAACAAATGATGTGCCGATGTTGCAGAGTCGCATCCGAGATCTTCTCGAGAGAGATGTCGGCCTGGTCACGGTAATGCAAGTCATGCTAGTTCGTCGAGTCCCGCCTTGCAAACGTTGACCCCTCTGTATGTGGGAGTTCAACTCGGAAGGGCAGCGAGCTATTCAGCACTTCCTCGGCATGATGCTCGAAGAGATGTAGAAATTGTTCTTCGGACCATAAATAAGGTGTCCGGACATCATCGAGGATGCGGGTCTGAGCTGCAATCGTCCAGATACCCAATTAAGTAATCCCGTGGCCGAATACGCTGTATGTTTATTTATCACAACATCATTCTGAAAAGTCACTCTTTGATCAGGACTGGGTAACAAAGGCGAAGATGATCAGGTGTTCGGCCCCCCTTCCCGAAGGCTCAGCAGATCCAAAGATAGCTGTATGCTGAGCTGGCGCCTTTATCAGGCGCCCTTAGGGGAAGATAAAGGAGGGAATAAAGAGGCTGAAAGCGGGCCTCACTCATTATTCATCCAAACCGGGGGAATAAGCGCCTCCACGAAGGAGGATAACCAGGGAGAAGAATCTGAAGTTCCCTCTCCCCAGGGAAGGAAGAGGACCACCTCTGGAGACTTGGAAACAATGGTTTCCAAACGAGGGAAGAAATCTTCGCCAGAGGGTCCTGCCCCGGAGGGTACCCTTGCCGCACAGTGTCCGCAAGGGGGTCAGCCCTCCACCGAGCTATAAGTTAACAAAAAGTACTTAATAGTAAAAATATCCTGCTTTACCTCTGAGGACAATAACCGAAGCATATATCTTGTAATTCGGATCGTAGCCCTTCTCGACAGAGTTCGTCTTTGGGGGATCTTATTCCGGAGGTGATGGAGAGCGAAACACCTCCCCATGCCTCCTCGCCTCATGAGGCGGGCGACCCTGAGGTGTCGTCACGGAGGATTTCTCCTGATCCGTTGAGGCCAGAGGGTAATTCTCCGGCCACCCGAAGTCCGGAGTATTCGGCTCCTAAGGAGAGAAACAATAAGAGTCCGGGACCGTCCGGTGCGCGACCCGACGCACTGAAGGATCTTCTCGAGCAAGCGGCTATCTCAGAAGCGCATCGTACGCTAATGGGTACGGTGGTTCAGAGGATTTCATCCGCTGAAAGCGGGCTGCATGACGCTTTTATGAGCCTGCTGAGATGCTTTGAGGTACGCAAAGTAGTATATGGTTTTGATGGTACCGCAGACGCTAAGTGTGCCATATGCAGATAGTAGCCCCTGAGACTCTAGTTGCTGAAAACGGCGGCAAACAGTGGATCATAGTCCCAGGTAATAATCATGCCGCCTTCATGTGCAGGTGGCTGAAGGTCCGGTGGCTAGCCGGACTGGTGAGTTTGCCGAGCTGAAGCAGCAACTTGATGCGGCAGATGCCGACATCGTGCTTGTCAACAAGCCGCTCGACGAGGCACAGGGTATGTGATTTCTCCGGTGATGAACACATAATAAGAGGAGCATGATGCTAGTGTTTTTAATATGTTGTGACTGCAGATGGAGCTGCCGCCGTGGAGACCCTTCGGGTGGAACTTGCCCGAGCCAAGGAACAAGCCAGGAATAGTGGTGCGGCCGCGCTGAAGGCGGTCGAAGAGCTGAGAGCTGAACAGGCTGCGCATTGCCAAAGCAAGGAAAAAATAGCCAAGATGGCCGTTGAGTTGAAAGATGCCGCCGACCGTTACCAGCTTCTTGAAAAAGAAAGCCGAGCGAAGGCGACGGACCTGGAGAAGGCCATGGTAGCAGCCAAGGAAGCCCGCTCTAAAATCAGAGCGGCGAAGGAGGAGCTGCGTCAAGCTGGAGATATCGCGGCTGGGAAGCCCTTTTTGTTGTGAACAAAGTTCGGAGATCCGAAGTATGCCCCTCTTGATCAACTATGGAGTTCTGCAGACACATACGTGGATTTGGCAGCCGATCTTCTTGATCTTGCCGAGTACTTCAAGGATCAAAAAGATCGTGAAGTGGAAAAGCTGTTCTGGTCACAGTTCAATGTTCCAGTGCGTCCGTTGTTGTTGAATGAGCGAATGGCCGAGTGGGCCGAGCTCCATAGGTTGTCCGATCTTGCCATGAGGTCTGTTGTGGATCATCTGTGGCCGGAAGGGCCAAGGCTGAATAGTTATTTTAGTTTGGTGCAACCGTTCCTTGGTGCTATGCCGCACATTGACGCTATGAAGAGGTCGGCGTGCATAGAGGGTGCGCGGATGGCACTTGCCCGTGTCAAGACATACTGGGCAGAGATGGAGGCCACCGCTATTGCAACCCAGAGTTCGGCCGTGGGCCGAGTATCTGTCGAGCACTACTTTGAAGAAGTCCTTGAAGGCACTCGTTAAATAGAGGCTCGATTAACAAAGAAGAACATTATGTTCTAGTGACATGTATTCCCATTGTAAAAACAATGTTTTATTGAATTAAAAAGGCTGTGTTTATACTTTTGCCTGAAAGTATTATGATGCCTCCTGTGCGGCCGTTTATGTATATATGTATATAACCTGAAAGTTTGCAGTCGTCGGCTTCAGCCCCCACGCATATAATGCGGGGGTGTTTGCAAAAAATGTGTATTCACACTTGATCCAACGTCTTGGTCCATTAAGGAGGTGGTAGCGCAGCGAACGAGGCAATCGGACTATATTGCTTTAACACTTTCACTTAGCCATAGGAGTTTGACAGTGGGACTACTATATAGCCCCTGGTACCTCCGCGCTCGTCCGAATACGGGGCGCCTACGTACATGACCAGGAAACGGCCCTTCGTTAATGCAGAGGAATCCCGAAGATTCCGCTAAGTCATCGAGTGGTTGACCAATCTCGTGCTTTATCATGACATTCAGTTTTCAGCTTTCTCTACTGAGGTGCTCATCCGGATGAACCAGGGCACAATCGCAGTAGTTCTCCCGGTGCCACCTTAGCCGATAGAGCGTAACGTAAGGTAGCAAAACACGGGAGCCGGGCAAACCCAACATTTGACCAAAGACATGATTCAGAGCTGATGCATATACCAAACTCGCGACGCCGAACACTCCCTAAGGTATTCGGTCTTTATAACATATGCCAGGCTGAGCAATGCCCTTGATAATGAACCCCGAGTGTCCAGGTACGTGCGATGCTCTGACGTAGCGAAATGCCAATAACGTCGACATCCTTCTCGGTTATACTAAGTATCCGGAGGATGTGAACAACAAGAGACAGTAAAAAAGGTTTACGCAGGGTCTTAATCTAAAAAGAAACCTTTGAGCGGGTCCCTGCTGCACGTTTGCGCCTGTGTCTCCGTTGTGCCGTATCCTGGACGGGTGTGGCACGATTGTCATCTGTAAAAGTGAAGAACTTAGGTGAAAGTTGCCGTGCCAAAAAATTGGTTATTCTCAATAAACCATTAAAATTCAAGATAAGTCAAGTTGAGCCGAACTAGCCCTGATTACACGCGGGAAGCCCCTGGTGCCGTCTATGGGGGTATAACCATCAAACCAATCTCGGGTTTATCTAAGCTATTATAGCTAGTAATGCGCCGGACTCGTCTAGCCGTGTCCGCGGTCTTGATGACCGATCCTTTATTCTGGTTGGTGGGGCCATTTAGTGTTCGGCTAGTAAAGTCGTCGCACATTCTTCCGCTCTAAGGAACATTCAATGTTTCCGCTAATGGTGATGATGCCACGTGGACCGGGCATCTTAAGCTTGAGAGAAGCGTAATGCGGTACTGCATTAAAACGAGTGAAAGCCGCTCTTCCGAGTAGTGCTTGATAGCCACTTCGGAATGGAGTGATGTCGAAGATTAACTTTTCGCTTTGGAATTTGTCGGGAGAACCGAATACAACCTCTAGTAATAGAGAGCCCGTGCAGCGGGCCTCTAGGCCTGGTATTACTCCCTTGAAGGTAGTATTATTGTGGCTGATTTTTGTCGGGTCTATCCCCATTTTGCGGACTGTGTCCTGATATATCAGATTTAAACTACGGCTGCCGTCCATAAGGACTCGTGTGAGATGGTATCCATTTATTATTGGGTCTAACACCAAGGCAGCCAATCCTTCGTGTCGGATGCTTGTTGGGTGATCCCTGCGATCAAAAGTGATCGGGCAGGCTGTCGGTGTCAAAACCGGCGAATCTCGGGTAGGGGGTCCCGAACTGTGCGTCTAGGCGGATGGTAACAGGAGACAAGGGACACGATGTTTTACCCAGGTTCGGGCCCTCTTGATGGAGGTAAAACCCTACGTGCTGCTTGATTGATATTGATATTGTGGATGTTTACAAGAGTGGATCTACCACAAGATCAAGGATGCTAAACCCTAGAAGCTAGCCTATGGTATGATTGTAAGGGTTGTTCTTCTGTCCTACGGACTAGAGCCATCCAGTTTATATAGACACCGGAGAGGGCTAGGGTTACATAGAGTCGGTTACAATGGTAGGAGATCTACATATCCGTATCGCCAAGCTTGCCTTCCACGCCAAGGAAAGTCCCATCCGGACACGGGCGAAGTCTTCAATCTTGTATCTTCATAGTCTTGGAGTCCGTTGATGATGATAGTCCGGCCGATGATAGTCCGGCTGATGATGGTAGTCCGCTATCCGGACACCCCTAATCTAGGACTCCTCGGTAGCCCACGAACCAGGCTTCAATGACGATAAGTCCGCGTAGCGTATATTGCTTGGCATTGCAAGGCGGGTTCCTCCTCCGAATGATAGAAGATTGTGAACACCAGGATAGTGTCCGTCTCGCAAAATAAATTCCACATTCCACCGTAGAGAGAATAATATATACACAAGTTCAATCTGTTGGCGTTTTCTGCGGCATGACGTCACGCCACTACCAAGCCATTATTTAAATCATTTTACTCTACCACCTCGGTAGCATTTAGCGAAGCGGTTTCCTTGGCACGCGTCTTGTCGGGCGGAGATCGTGTTTCCCTTAATCCGGAATTCTCATCAATACGGACGTGGGTAACCCAACCGCGCCATTGATGGTGACGCTTGGGAGATAAGCGAGTTTTACCAGGCCGGTGGGGGACGCGTAGACTTCGCCCGCCCATATAAGGGATAAGGATTCACCTTCTCACCTACGCCTTCTTCCTCCCTTGCTTATCCATCTCCGTGCACTCGAGCTCCAGCACCCAAGTCCGCGCATCTCGTCTCAACCTTCTCCGACCATGTCCGGAGCGGGAGGTAAATGGTTGGCCTCCACCGTTAAGGAGGAGCACATCGCCAAATCAAGGCGCGGCGCCGGATACCTCTCCGGCGACATCGCGCACCGGCTGCCCGATGAGGGGCAGCTCATCCCCACCCCCAGGCCCCATGAGAGGGTCGTTTTCCTTCCCCACTTCCTCCGCGGACTGGGCTTTCCACTTCACCCCTTTGTCCGGGGCTCATGTTCTACTACGGCCTGGATTTCCATGATCTGGCGCCGAACTTCATCCTCAACATCTCGGCGTTTATAAATGCGTGTGCGAGGCCTTCCTCTGCATCCAGCCCCACTTCGACTTGTGGCTCAAGACCTTCAATGTCAAGCCGAAGGTAGTGAAGGGCACTCAAGCCGGAGTGCGGAGGCGCCATGTTGGGCAAGATGCCCAATGTCCTTTGGTTCAAGGGGCCTTCGTGGAATCCGTCAAGGGGTGGCAATCGGGTGGTTCTATATCACCGAGCCGCGTGACCCTACATGGGCGGCGGCCCCGAAGTTCAGATCTGGTATCCCCACGCAGCTCACCTCCCGGAAAGAGAAGGGCTTGCTGTGGGGTAGTTCGGAGGAGCCGACGGACTCAAGCCTGTATCCGTAAGCCGGTGATGAAGCTGAGGCTGGTTAACATGGTCCAAGTCATGCTCGTCCGCCGGATTCTCCCATGCCAAGAGCGGGCATTCAATCTGTGGGAGTTCAATCCGGAACAGCACCAGGCGCTGAGCGGGCTCTTCGACACGACGTACGAAGGCGCCTGGAGGGTGCTGTTCAAGGGCGCCGAAGCCCCCGCATCCGCGATTGAAGATCGCAGATTTCGCTCGCAGTGCCAAGCCAACGAGGTAAGTGATTCGACCCCTTTACGGGACACTTGCTTTTCATAGTTTGACTTTATGCGGGTTTTAATTTCCCCTTTTCCTTTGACAGGACTGGATGAGGAAGGCGGAGCAGATTATCTGCCCGGCTCCTATGCCAGAAAGTCCAGTAGACGCCCGTCTAGCGAGGCTGCTGGTTCCGGCACCGCACGTGGTGCCGGAGAAGAAGGCCAAGAAGGAGGCCACGGGTGCTCGAAAGAGTTCCCGTTTTCAGGTGTCCGACGACTCCGGGGCGGACTCCTCCCAACGAGGAGGAGAAAGAGGACTCTCCCCGGAGGAGGGAGAGAGGAAGGAAGGCTTCCCCAGCGAGGGAGGCGAAGGGTCCAAGAGGGAAGGACTATTCCCCCGGACAGCTCCGCCAACGTCAACGTTGGCGAGGAAGAATGGCCTTCAAGGGCCAGGCCTCCGGCGAGATCGTAAGTATCCGGATTCCTGAATGATTTATAATTTATTTTTCTGCGTCACATAGTGTCATTCTGATGCCGCATGCTGCCTGTAGTCCGGCCAGTGATGATCTCCCTGCTTCATCGAGCGGGTCGTTGGCTCTGTCGGATGTAGACTCCATCCCGACCGCCTCCACCCCTCGCGACACCGAGGACGCCGAGGTGGGATCCCAAGAAGGGACCCATCAGGGGGAGGCTCCGGAGGCGCCGCAAGGCGTCCTCCGGACTTTCTTATTTGGACTCCATATCAGAACCCGCAGTGGTTCCGGAGTCCGGCCGGCGGCCCCTTCGAATGAAGGGCAAGACCGTGACGCCGGCGGCTTCCGTCCAACCGGAGGCGCCGGGCAATTTGTTGGAGGCGCTGCAGAGCGCTTCCATCGAGGAAGAACACCGCACTATTATGAGTGCGGTGATTCGAAAAGTGCAGCTCGCCAAGGGCGGGCTGACCAGCTTCGCAGAGCCTTCTATCGTGCTTTGAGGTAAGAAGTTAAAATATGCAATGTAATACCGCATAGAGAGTAGCCCCGATGCTCGGTTCGGTGTTCGGGAAGAAAAGCGGACCGAGGATCTGAAAAAAAAAGATATCATACGGTTGCTAAAAATTATGTCAATATGGGTTGCTGCGCTGCTGACCTCTGCCGCCTTGTTGCGGAGGTTGGTGCTTTGAAGCAGGAGCTCTAGCGGTCCGAGCAAGAGCTCAGCCAGCGCCAGAAGCAGCTCGGGACAAAGAAGGTGAGTAACACCACTTTGAACTTGTACCTTGAGAAAAGGATTTAGGTTGCAACAAAAAATAACAAGGATAACATGGGTACTGCAGGGGCCCACGAACGAGGTGGCGACCACGAAGGAGGCCGTGTCCATGACGAGCATAATCACGGCTACCAGGCAGGCAGAGCGAGAAAAGCAAGAGGCACGGGTGGCGGTGGTTCAGCAAGAGCTCCAGGCTCTCATGGAAAAGCATGAGAGTTTGGAGCGTGACTCAAAGACTCGAGAGTCCGAGCTTGCCTCGGCTCTCGAAAGTGCCAAAACTGCCAAGGCCGATGCCCGTAAGTCCCTTCAGGAGATTGAGTTGGTGAGGAAGATAGCGGCGGGTAAGGCATTTTTCATGCAAAGCAAGCATGTGAATGTAAATTACGTGTTACTTACCCGAATTCGGAGCTCTCCAAGGGCGTTTGCAGATCTGCCTCGCAGCGTGTCTGATGCCGCCGCATTCTACCGAGACGAGGAGGGGAGCTCAACGGAGAAGGTCTTCTGGTCTCAGTATGCTGAGGCCGGCCATCCGGTGCCCCCTAGCGACCATCTGAAGCAGCTGGTCGAGCTTCACAAGGTGGCCGAGCAGGCCATGAAGGGCCTCATAGTCCGGTGTGGCTGGAGAGGCCATGCACAGGAGCTACTTCGGCCTCGTCTGACGGCTGGTGGATGCGTGCCCTCGGGTGGAGGTTATCAAGCGCTCCGCTTTGTATTGAAGGTGCTCGTCGGGCCCTTGCCAGCGCAAAGGTGCATTGGGGCAAGATGGATGCGGAGAAGCTAATCAGCGACGCGCCACCGGTGGGCAAGGAATATCGTCGCCGAGATGTACTATAAGACTGTCTGAAGGGCGCCGCAAGGTTGCGGATGAGTGCCCTGTGGATGTAATTATTGAGTAAATTCGCAATGTGTCATCACAATGCGCTGAAAACTTTGTTCATATCGCTGAGCAACGCTTGTTAATTTAAAATATTACCTTACATGCGGCCGTTTATTAAATCGAGAGATGGCAAGTCGTCGACTTCAGCCCCCATGCCACGAAAGTGCTGGGGTGTTCGGATAAACTTGAGCACTCTTGTTCCCATTTTTGGGTCCATCTAGGAGGCGCTCAACACAACGAACAAGGCAACCGGACTTATAGTGCTTGAACACTCTCACTTAGCCATAGAATTCTATAATTTTAAATTTCGGCGAAGCCCCTAGTATTCGGAGGACCGAATTAGGGGCGCTATCCACGCCTTCATCGGTCATTATCCGGAACTTCGCTCGAAGTGGCGTAGGTCTTTAAGGACCCGAAAGGACCTCTCGAACAGCGACCAGTCTCTCGCCTTATCATGACAGTCAGTTTTAGCTTTCTCCACTGAGGCATTAACCCGGCTTAACCGGGGCGCAATCGCAATGGTTCTCCCAGTGCTACCTTAGCCGATAGAACGGAACGTAAGGTGCCAAACATGGGAGCCGGGCAAACCCAACTATTGACCCAAGACATGATTCGGAGCCGATTCATATAATGCTATAATTTCAGGGTGCCGCACTTGTGAAAGTGTTCGGACTTTATCGCACCATAATGCGGAGAACATAAGCCCCTGGTATATTTGGCCATACAAAATGTACGGGTGCAACATGCCGTAAATGAACATATATATATATATATATATATATATATATATATATATATATATATATATATATATATATATATATAAGGTAATGCAATTATGGGCAAAAAGTGCTGCATTTTATTCGAGAAGATATGCTATGAGTGCGGAATGATACAAATAGTGCGGAAAGGGATTGGACGAATTAAAGGCGTCTCCCTCCAGGGGTAGGCCGCGGAATGTTGTATTTAACAAATTTAATGCTCGTGATGGAGACCACCAGAGTGTTCGTCGCGGCCTTTGTCCTTCCCTGGTTGTTGCATCATGAGTTCGGCAGGTTCGCCGCCGGACAGTGTTCTGTATAAAAAAAGAGAAATAAAAGAAAAAAGAGCGACACACTTGGGAGCCCCTGGTGTGGTCGAACCGCACTCTAGGTCTGTTGTGGTTGTGCCTTTCCCCCTATGCCCATGGTATCTCCGTATGTAATTATGTACGTGGAGAGTTTGTCTTACAATTTTGCGAGGGCTGGGGTTGAGGCCGCATTGCTACGCGTGCTCGGAACGTGCCAGGTGGTCTTGGTTGATGTTGCTCCGGGCGCGTTTGGCCGTGTCCGGTCGTTTAACAGCCGGACTCGAAAATTGCCTTAAAAGGCTGCTCTGTACTTCTGCCGCGAGAGCCGCTGTATGTTCCTCCGTTCGGAGGGAGCGTTCCGTGTTTCCATTGACCATGATGACTCCACGAGGGCCTGGCATCTTGAGCTTAAGGTATACATAATGCGGCACCACGTTGAATTTTGCGAACGCGGTTCGTCCGAGGAGAGCGTGATAGCCGCTGCGGAACGGGACTATGTCGAAGATTAACTCCTCGCCCGGAAATTATCCGGGATCCGAAGACCACTTCGATGTAATCGAGCACAGCATAATTGGCCTCGACACCAGGTATGACGCCTTTGAAGGTTGTCCTTGTAGGTTTAATCCTTGAAGGGTCTATGCCCATCTTGCGCTTTGTATCCTGATAAAGCGAGTTCAGCTACTACCGCCGTCCATCGGGACTCTCGTGAGGTGAAATCCATCGACGATTGGGTCTAAAACCAATGCGGCGAATCCGCCATGGCGGATCTTTGGTCGGATGGTCTCTTCGATCGAAAGTGATCGGGCAAGAGGACCATGGGTTGAATTTAGGCGGCGGCTCCATCGCGTATCGTCCCTTAGTGCACGCTTCCGCTCCCTCTTGGGAATATGCGTTGCGTATATCATGTTTACCGTCCGAACTTGAGGGAATCCCTTTTGTCCTCTGTTGTTCGGGCGGGTCTCTTCCTCGTCATCGCTGTGTAGCCCCTTGTCACTATTTTCGGCGATTAATTTGCCTGCTGCTTGAATACCCAACAATCTCTGTTGGTGTGGTTAGCTGGCTTTCGGGGTTCCATGTATTTGACAGAGGCGGTCGAGTATTCGGTCCAAATTGGGCCGGGCCGGAGTGGTTCTTTTGAATGGCTTCTTCCCTTGACCGGGCTTGGAGCCTCGGAATCCGGCGTTGACTGCTGTATCCTCATTGCTGTCGCCGTTAATGCGGCGTTTGTTTTTGTTTCGACGCAACCTGCCATTGCGGTCCTTGGTATCCGGACTGCCGGCGTTTTTCTTTGAGGTTGTTGCTGCGAGCTAGCCAGCTATCCTCTCCCGCACAGAAGCGGGTCATGAGTGATGTGAGGGCTGCCATGGATTTCGGCTTCTCCTGTCCTAGGTGCCGGGCCAGCCACTCGTCGCAGATGTTATGTTTGAAGGCAGCGAGGGCCTCTGCATCCGGACGATCGGCGATTTGATTTTTCTTTGTTAAGAACCGTGTCCAAATTTCCTGGCGATTAAATGCGCTGCTGGATTATGTGGCTTAGGTCATCTGCGTCCGTTGGTCGCTTTGCTCGTGCCACAGAAGTTGTCGAGGAATGCGGCTTCCGTGTCTTCCCAGCATCCAATTGATTCTGCGGGCAGGCTCTTAAGCCAATGCCGAGCTAGTCCTTTAAGCTTGAGCGGGAGATATTTGATGGCGTGAAGATCGTCGCCGCGGGCCATGTGTATATGGAGGAGATAATCCTCAATCCAAACCGCGGGGTCTGTTGTGCCATCGTAGGATTCGATATTAACGGGTTTAAACCCTTCAGGATTTGATGACCCATTACTTCGTCGGTGAAGCATAGTGGGTGTCGCGCCTCTGTATTGAGCAATATCGCGACGTAGCTCGAGAAGGCGTTGTCTGCTGTGTTCGCCCAGCCGAGTAGTTGTATCCGACGCGACGGTATGCGTCGTGGGTCTTGGGGCATACGTGATCCATAGATAGATCTGGATTGTCTTGCCTTGTCCTCCAATATATCTACGCAAGTCCGGCGCGTTCCCGTGGCTTCATGCTTTTTGGGCGATGCCGGGTACAGTTTTGGTGGAGGGCTTGCGCCTCTCTGTCAGCGCCACGAGGTGGTCGGTCTGCCGTATTGTGCGCTGGTGATGTAGGTTTGTACGCTTCCTCCTTTAGTCGGGGGAGCAACTTGCGTTTTGGGTAACTTTTGGAGGGGCATTCATACTCTTCGGCCGCAAGGACCTCGATCCATCTGTCGGCCAGTAGGTCTTGATCAGCTTGAAGCTATTGCTGCTTTTTCTTTAGGCTGTTTGCCGTGGCCATTAGCCTGCGTCTGAAACGCTCTTGTTCGACGGGATCCTCAGGCACGACGAATTCATCATCGTCGAGGCTTGCCTCGTCTCCGGAGGGAGGTAAGTAATTGTCATCCTCGACCTCTTAAATGCGCCGCCCTCTCGTGAGGGCTTGCTTACGCCTCCTCCTGCGCTGGATCGTCTTTGGAGGGAGTTGTCTTCGGCACTTTACGGGGTGTTATTATCTCTCTGTGCGGAATCTCCGTTCTTGCCGTGGCGGGATTTAGAGCGGCGCCCGACGCGTCGGCGCTTGGGCTGTTTCTTTAAGGAATCGGCCTCCGTTGCTTCTTCGCCGTCCCCATCTTTTGGGGTGTCCACCGTGTATATGTCATATGACGAGGTGGTCTTCCAGTGTCCTGTAGGCACTGGTTCTTGGTAGTCTCCGGCATCGTCGTCCATACCGTCGATGTCTTGAGTCGTAGTCGAAATCGTCGGTTAAATCGTCGGACGGTGGCTACGAAGTGGGTGGTGAGTGGGCTCTGAATTTCTTCGTCGTCCGGCGTCCCAACCATCCTGGCCGTAGTTCGCCAGGCTCTCCGGATAGCGAGAGATGCTTCGATGAATTTATGATATCGCCAAGGCGAAGTCTTGAAAGATGTCCGCAGCGGTGAATTCCATGATCGGCGCCAATCGGATTCGGTGGCGGTAGCGCAGGAGGTTCGGAGTCCGGTAGAGAGTCCGGCACCTCGGAGTCATGAGCTTTATGCGGGACAAGGTAAGTGTTCGGCTCCATCGCCGTAGAAGTTGCAGCTCCCGAGGCGGTGTCCAGCCATCCGTCCTCGATCCGAGCGATCGGCTCCGGACTATGGGTCGGAGCGGATTCGTATGCGGCCTCCAAGGTGCTGTCCGGCGGCAGACTTAGGTCATGCCCATCGTGACAGCCGCACGCTTTCGGTATGGCTCAGATCCATCTAAGATCAAGTCCCCGCGGATATCGGACGTGAAGTTTAGGCTTCCAAAGCTTAACTGACGGGCAGGGGCGTAGCTTTCGATCTGATCCAGATGGCCAAGTGAGTTGGCCCGCGGTCGAAACCGCCCGAATACAAAGATCTGTCCGGGGAGAAAAGTCTCACCCAGGACTGCGTCGTTGTCAATTGAAGAGGCCATCAAGCCTATCGGTGACGACACAGAGGAACTCTCAATGAAAGCACCAATGTCGGAGTCAAAACCGGCGGATCTCGGGTAGGGGGTCCCGAACTGTGCGTCTAGGCGGATGGTAACAGGAGACAAGGGACATGGTGTTTTACCCAGGTTCGGGCCCTCTTGATGGAGGTAAAACCCTACGTCCTGCTTGATTGATATTGATATTGTGGATGTTTACAAGAGTGGATCTACCACGAGATCAAGGAGGCTAAACCCTAGAAGCTAGCCTATGGTATGATTGTAAGGGTTGTTCTTACATCCTCTACGGACTAGAGCCATCCGGTTTATATAGACACCGGAGAGGGCTAGGGTTACATAGAGTCGGTTACAATGGTAGGAGATCTACATATCCGTATCGCCAAGCTTGCCTTCCACGCCAAGGAAAGTCCCATCCGGACACGGGGCGAGGTCTTCAATCTTGTATCTTCATAGTCTTGGAGTCCAGTCGATGATGATAGTCCGGCCGATGATAGTCCGGATGATGATGGTAGTCCGGCTATCCGGACACCCCCTAATCCAGGACTCCCTCACAGGCCAACCAGGGGTTGAACTTAGGGGTGACGGGCTCTACGGCGTGTGTGTCTCGGAATGCATGTTTGCTTCTCCTCTTCGTCACGTGGATCATGTTTACTGTTTTAACCTCTGGAGGGAATTTTTACTGTCCCCCAGTGCTTTGCTGGCGAGGTTCGTCCTCGTCTTCGCTTGGTGTCTCCCTCCCTTGTGTTGGCGTTTAGCTTACCGGCTGCTTGAAGACCTAGCATTCTCTGTGGGTGTGATTTGCAGGTTTATCAGAGGTGCCATGAATTTGACATAATTTGTCTAGAATCTTGTTTAGGCTGGACGGTCCATCTCTGCTGCCTTTGAAAGGCTTTTTCCGCTGATCCGGTCGAGAGCCCCTGAATCCGGCGTTTACCGCCGTGCTATCTGGGCTGTCTTCTTTATTTCGATGCATGCTTTTACTGTGTCATGGTTTTCCATTGCCATCCCTGACTTCGGATGTGCCTGGGTTGCTGGTGCTACTACGGGCTAGCCAGCTATCTTCGCCCGCGCAAAAGCGGGTCATGAGGCTTGTCAGGGCTGCCATTGTTCTCGGTTTTTCTTTGCCGAGATGTCTGGCGAGCCATTCGTCTCGGACGCTGTGCTTGAAAGCTGCTAAGGCTTCTGCGTCCGGGCAGTCGACGATTTGGTTCTTCTTAGTGAGAAACATGTTCCAAAGCTTTCGGGCTGACTCTCCGGGCTGTTGTATTATATGACTTAAATCGTCTGCATCCGGAAGTCGGACATAGGTCCCTTGAAAATTAGCCCGAAAAGCATCCTCGATCTCCTCCCAACTTCCAATTGATTTTTCGGGGAGGCTTTTCAGCCAGTGCTGAGCTGGTCCTTTAAGCTTGAGGGGAAAGTACTTGATGGCATGGAGATCGTCTCCGCTAGCCATATGGATATGGAGGATAAAGTCCTCAATCCAGACCCTAGGGTCTGTAGTCCCGTCGTATGCCTCTATGTTCACTGGTTTGAATCCTTCTGGAAATTCGTGGTCCAGCACCTCATCGGTGAAACGTAGGGGGTGTGCGGCACCCCTATATTTGGATGTATCATGGCGTTCAGACGGTTGTAGTATTCGGTTTTGATTTTGTGCAAGAGCGCGCTTCCTAGATCCATAGATGGATTTGGTCGCGCCGATCTTCTGATGCAAGTCGTCATGTGAAGCGTGTGCTGACTTATGTGCGGCCTTGTTAGCCGCTCTATCGCGGCCACCAGGTGGTGATCCGACCGGTCGGCCGTTTTATTTTTCGGTTGTGTGGGCTCTAAGGCCTCATCATCAAATTCAGGCAACAGCTTGCGCTTTGGATAGCTCTTTGTGTGGTAACTACCACCATACTTTTCTTCATTGTCGAGCACTTTGTTCCATCTATTGTTGAGCGTATTCTGCGCGGCCTTAAGCCTTTGCTTCTGCTTCTCAGACTCCTCGTGGTGGCAATAAGCCTTCTGCAGAGGTTCTCTTGTTTCAAGTGCCTTTCCGGGATGATGTGTGCATCTTCGTCCGGACTGTTTTCCTCTCCGGAGGGAGGTTGATGAGCTTTATCCTCGGCGTCGCCGTGTTCGGACAGCGGATCCGTACTATGTTTGCCGTTTGCTGGTTCATCCTGCTCTGCCGCTGGGTCAATGTGGTCGTCGTTTCCTCTGGAGTCGACTGGGGTGTTATTTTCTCTTTCGCTGTTATCGTTGTTTTTGCCGAGGCGGGATTTGGAGCGGCGCCTACGCCGACGCTTTGTTTGCTTCTCGATGGAGCTGTTCTTTGCTGCTTCCTTCCGTTCCTCGTCATTGTTTTCTTTGGGTGTATCCACCATGTATATGTCATGTGATGAAGTGGCTGTCCAGCGCCCTGTGGGCGGTGGTTCCTGTTCGTCTCCTGCATCGTCATCCATACCGTCGATGTCTTCGGATTCGAAGTCGAGCATGTCGGTTAAATCGTCGACAGTGGCTACTAAGTGGGTGGTGGGTGGGCAGCGAATTTCTTTGTCGTCCGCATCCCATTCTAGCCGGACATAGTTCGGCCAAGGTTCTCCTGACAAGGAGAGAGACCTTAATGAATTTAGCACGTCGCCGAAAGGCGAGTGCTGAAAGATATCCGCGGAGGTAAACTCCATGATCGGCGCCCAACCGGATTCGATAGGCATGGACGCAGGCGGCTCGGAGTCCGTGGTCGAAGACGAATCCAGTGGTTCGGCAACACGGCTCTCGTAAGGGGAGAAGTCAGTATCCGGCTCTATCGCCACTGAGAGTGCGGCCTCCATGGCGGGGTCTATCCACCCATCCTCGGATGGCGCAATTTGCTCCGGATTGACAGCCGGAGTAGCTGCAGGTGCGATCTCCCGAACACTGTTCGACGACGGAGCTAAATCATGCTCGTCGTGATCATGCGGCGCACCTGGCATGGGCTCGAACCCGTCGAAGATCAAGTCTTCGCGGATGTCGGCAGTGTAGTTCAAGTTTCCGAACCTGACCTGGTGGCCAGGGGCGTAGCTCTCGATCTGCTCCAGATGGCCAAGCGACTTGGCCCGCAGTGCGAATCTGCCGAATACGAAGATCTATCCAGGGAGGAAAACCTCACCCTGGACCGCATCGTTACCGATGATCGAAGGAGCCATCAAGCCTTACGGTGACGACATAGTGGAACTCTTAATGAAAGCACCAATGTCGGTGTCAAAACCGGCAGATCTCGGGTAGGGGTCCCGAACTGTGCGTCTAAGGCGGATGGTAACAGGAGGCGGGGGACACGATGTTTACCCAGGTTTGGGACATCTCTATGGAGGTAATACCCTACTTCCTGCTTGATTGATCTTGATGATATGAGTATTACAAGAGTTGATCTACCACGAGATCGTAGAGGCTAAACCCTAGAAGCTAGCCTATGGTATGATTGTTTTCGTCCTACGGACTAAACCCTCCAGTTTATATAGACACGGAGGGGGCTAGGGTTACACAGAGTCGGCTACAAGGGAGGAGATCTACATATCCGTATTGCCAAGCTTGCCTTCCACGCCAAGGAGAGTCCCATCCGGACACGGGACGAAGTCTTCAATCTTGTATCTTCATAGTCCAACAGTCCGGCCAAAGGATATAGTCCGGCTGTCCGGAGACCCCCTAATCCACGACTCCCTTAGGATGGCCATTGGAGTGTTCTAAAAATTAAGAAAACTCAGCATGCACAGCTTCTGTCAAGCAATACATAGGAGGAACATTAGGATATAGCAAACATGTGAAATAGAAATTGGACAGAAACTCTGGGAGAGGGGATCCCGTTCATGTCTTCCCTGTCGCCTTTGAGGTGATGCATTACAAAAATCAATCAAATCAGCCACGCACACAGCACTCAAACAACACTCACGGTCACGGATCCGTGTGGCAAGCACAGCGCGCAAACACAACACGCACAACAAGTGCACCATGCACAAGTGCATGCACACCATGCCCGGCGCGCGTGTATCCACGCGTGCGTAGCCGAGGCCTACGCTATGACAGTTGCGGTTGTAATGGCCGGAGAGAGGCGCCTCCATTCACAAGGCACTGGCCGCCGC
The DNA here is from genome assembly GCA_021605145.1 of Aegilops bicornis. Taxonomy (NCBI): domain Eukaryota; kingdom Viridiplantae; phylum Streptophyta; class Magnoliopsida; order Poales; family Poaceae; genus Aegilops; species Aegilops bicornis. The sequence goes on along the minus strand of CM038669.1, from coordinate 562,370,897 downwards.
ACGACTTGTCCGGTGCCGCCGCCGCCGCCGTCGCCATGACTCCAATAGCTTGAAACTCAAGCATGAGAGAGAAGAAAGGAAGGAGAAGGCGTGACAAGGAGGAAGATGAAGGAGAGAGGCATGCCGTTGCTCACTCAACCTCTGCCGTCGCGAGAGAGGAAAAAGGTAGCGTTGGGGCCGTTGGGCTTTTCATGGAGGTGAAGGAAGGAAAGACGAGGCCGTAGAAAACATTTCGCGCGCGAGTGCGGGATGGCCAGGTCCGTGACATTTTCGCGTCGCCGCGGAGCCGGATTTTGAACGAATATTCCAAGCATCTGGATGTCTGTATCCCTCCTAATCCCAGCTCGCCCAAGAACCAAATAGATGACATCCATTTAAAAAACTGCTATCCCTGTCCAAAAAGGGATAGCCCAACAACCAAACACACCCTATACTTATTAGTAGAATTCATGCTTAGCAGGAATGTAGTATTGTCTTTTGATAGTGTAGAATGTGTGAGGCTACTTATTAATTGATATGTTTTTCTTATTCAGAAATTGCCAAAGAGCCTATCTGAGAGTTGTGGTATCAAGCCTGATGAAGAAGGCTCTGTTGGAATACGCCTTACCGCGAGGGGCTCGGTCACCACTTGTGCGTACGGCGTGGACACGGACGGTCGCACACACTTCAACTCGGTTGGGTGGAAGAGCTTCCTCGTCGGCAAGAATCTTCATGTTGGACATGCAATCCTAATTACTATCAGGAACACCCACCGTCGAGGCTTGAGGATGATGGTCGTCATCGATATCATCTAGAACTACATATGCATGCGTGTGGCTGCTGAACCATATATATGCTAGTATGAATACCTAGTAGACTTATCAACTATGATCTATCCATGCATTGTCGTTATATTAGTTTGTGAGATTGTGTGGTTATATTAAATGTTGTATTGTCGTTAATGCTTGTGAGATGGTTCTATGAACTTAGTTTATTTGCACTGGACTTGTCTTGATTTTCATGAATATTGCATCTGACTTCTTTTTTATTTTTATAATTTCTATTTACCTAGTTGAAGCGTGGGGAGAAAATAGGGCGCTACTACTACGTGATGATAGTAATAGCGTTGGTAGAGAAAGAGGCGTTACTACTAAGTATCTTAGCTGCAGCGCTTGTTTAGAAAGCAGCTCTTTGTTAAGTAATAGTCGTAGCGCCCTAGCGATGGCGGTGCCCGCGCTACTGCTATGTAAAAAACCAGCGCCACTAGTAAGGTTTTCTCTAGTAGTGAACTTAGCTGGTTATTGTGCTCGGTGTCGATGCGCGGCCCGAGCTTACGGCGGGACAAGGTCCCAGCCCCCAAGCCGGTCCCGAGGTGGCGGAGCGAAGAGCTCGGCACTCCTAAGTGGCGACATAGCATGGCCAATGTGGCGAGGTGGAATCCCCAGTCCGACCGAGGCGATGGAGCAGGCCGGCAGTATGACGCCGAAGTCCCTGGTGTCGGTGTCAAAACCGGCGGATCTCGGGTAGGGGGTCCCGGACTGTGCGTCTAGGCGGATGGTAACAGGAGACAAGAGACACGATGTTTTACCCAGGTCCGGGCCCTCTTGATGGAGGTAAAACCCTACGTCCTGCTTGATTGATATTGATATTGTGGATGTTTACAAGAGTGGATCTACCACGAGATCAAGGAGGCTAAACCCTAGAAGCTAGCCTATGGTATGATTGTAAGGGTTGTTGTTCGAGTCCTACGGACTAGAGCCATCCGGTTTATATAGACACCGGAGAGGGCTAGGGTTACATAGAGTTGGTTACAATGGTAGGAGATCTACATATCCGTATCACCCAACTTGCCTTCCACGCCAAGGAAAGTCCCATCCGGACACGGGGCAGAGTCTTCAATCTTGTATCTTCATAGTCTTGGAGTCCGGATGATGATGATAGTCTGGCCGATGATGGTAGTCCGGCCATCCGGACACCCCCTAATCCGGGACTCCCTCAGTAGCCCCCGAACCAGGCTTCAATGACGATAAGTCCTGCATGCGTGTAATCTTCGGCGTTGCAAGGCGGGTTCTCCTTCAAGTTCTACGTACCTGCCAAATAGTGTCCGGCTTCCTCATCAATGTTGCGCGTCTTGGCTTCCACGCCCAATAATGGCCTTCTTCCACGCGTCGCGCGAATGTGAAAAGCCAGGGTGTCTTTTATGTTTTACCCCCTAGTTGTGCGAATAATCTGCCTATAAGGGAGGCAAGAATCCAGATCCAAATCACCATCTTCCTCCCGCAAATACTCATCGGAGCGCTTTTGACCAAGAATCCATTCCATCATGGACCGTCAACGGCTCCTCTTCTCGCGCTCAGCCCTTTGCCGTGAGATTGGAGGAGATGCTCTGTTTCGCTGTGAGCTGGTGAAGCTCCAAGTGGGGGGATATCTCCCTCCGGCCTTCATGGTTCCGGTTCGAGCCGGGCTGGCCACCTACAAAGGTGGGAAACAAGCAGAGGTTACCCCAAATCCCTGTTGGGAAACGTAGTAATTTCAAAAATTTTCCTACGATCACGCAAGACCATGGTGATGGCATAGCAACGAGAGGGAAGAGTGTCCGTCCACGTACCCTCGTAGACCGAAAGCGGAAGCGTTATAACAACTCGGTTGATGTAGTAAATGCGTCTTCACGATCCGACCGATCCAAGCACCGAACGTCACGGCACCTCCGAGTTACGCATGCGTTCAGCTCGATGGCGATCCACGGACTCCGATCCAGCAAAGTGTCGAGGATGAGTTCCGTCAAGACGACGGCGTGATGACGATGTTGATGCTCCATCGACGCGGGGCTTCGCCTAAGCACTGCGACGATATGACTTCTCCGCGCGAGGCTTCGCCCTAAGCTCTCTGGCGATATGACGAAGTGGAATATGGTGGAAGGGGCACCGCTGCGGCTAAGGAAAGATCCGTATATCAACTTGTGTGTCTTGGGGGGCCCCCTGCCCCCGTATATAACGGAGCCATGGGGGGGTGCGGCCAGCCCTCGGGGAGGCGCGCCTGGTGGATTCCTACTCCCACCGGGAGTAGGACTCCCCCCCCCCCCCTCTCCTAGTTGGACTAGGATTGGAGGAGGAAGAGGGAAGGCGCCGCCCCCTTCCTTGTCCTATTCGGACTAGAGGGGAGGGGCGCGCAGCCCACCTTGGCCTGCCCTTCCTCTTCTCCCATGGCCCATTAAGGCCCATGGACCTCCCGGGGTTCCGGTAACCTCCGGTACTCCGTAAAATCCGATTTCACCGGAACACTTCCGATGTCCAAATGTAGGCTTCAATATATCAATCTTTATGTCTCGACCATTTCGAGACTCCTCGTCATGTCCGTGATCACATCCGGGACTCGAACAACCTTGATTGCATCAATACTTATAAACTCATTATGAACTGTCATCGAAGCGTTAAGCGTGCGGACCCTACGGGTTCGAGAACTACGTAGACATGACCTAGAACCATTCTCGGTCAATAACCAATAGCGGAACCTGGATGCCCATATTGGTTCCTACATATTCTATGAAGATCTTTATCGGTCAAACCGCATAACGACATACGTTGTTCCCTTTGTCATCGGTATGTTACTTACCCGAGATTCGATCGTCGGTATCCAATACCTAGTTCAATCTCGTTACCGGTAAGTCTCTTTACTCGTTCCGTAATACATCATCTCACAACTAACTCATTAGTTGTAATGCTTGCAAGGCTTAAGTGATGTGTATCACCGAGAAGGCCTAGAGATACCTCTCCGACAATCGGAGTGACAAAACCTAATCTCGAAATACGCCAACCCAACAAGTACCTTTGGAGACACAGTAGTACTCCTTTATAATCACCCGATTCGTTGTGACGTTTGGTAGCACCAAAGTGTTCCTCCGGTAAGCAGGAGTTGCATAATCTCATAGTTACAGGAACATGTATGGGTCATGAAGAAAGCATTAACATACTAAGCGATCAAGTGTTAAGCTAACGGAATGGGTCATGTCAATCAGATCATTCTACTAATGATGTGACCTTGTTAATCAAATAACAACTCCTTGTTCATGGTTAGGAAACATAACCATCTTTGATTAACAAGCTAGTCAAGTAGAGGCATACTAGTGACATACTGTTTTGTCTATATATTCACACATGTATTATGTTTCCGGTTAATACAATTCTAGCATGAATAATAAACATTTATCATGATATAAGGAAATAAATAATAACTTTATTATTGCCTCTAGGGCATATTTCCTTCAGTCTCCCACTTGCACTAGAGTCAATAATCTAGATTACAAAGTAATGATCCTAACACCCATGGAGTCTTGGTGCTGATCATGTTTTGCTCGTGGAAGAGGCTTAGTTAACGGGTCTGCAACATTCAGATCCGTATGTATTTTGCAAATCTCTATGTCTCCCACTTGGACTTGGTCCCGAATGGAATTGAAGCGTCTCTTGATGTGCTTGGTCCTCTTGTGAAATCTGGATTCCTTTGCCAAGGCAATTGCACCAGTATTGTCACGTAAGATTTTCATCGGTCCCGATGCACTAGGTATAACACCTAGATCGGAAATGAACTCTTTCATCCGCACTCCTTCATTTGCTGCTTCCGAAGCAGCTATGTACTCCGCTTCACATGTAGATCCCGCCACGGCGCTTTGTTTAGAACTGCACCAACCGACAGCTCCACCGTTTAATAAAAACACGATCCGGTTTGCGATTTAGAATCGTGCGGATCGGTGTCAAAGCTTGCATCGACGTAACCATTTACGACTAGCTCTTTGTCACCTCCATATACGAGAAACATATCCTTAGTCCTTTTCGTATTTCAGGATGTTCTTGACCGCTGTCCGATTGATCCATTCCTGGATTACTTTGGTACCTTCCTGCCAAGCTTACAGCTAAGCATATGTCGTGTCTGGTACACAGCATTGCATACATGATAGAGCCTATGGCTGAAGCATAGGGAACATCTTTCATTTTCTCTCTATCTTCTGCTGTGGTCGGGCATTGAGTCCGACTCAATCTTACACCTTGCAACACAGGCAAAAACCTTTCTTTGCCTGATCCATTTTGAACTTTTTCAAAATTTTATCAAGGTATGTGCTTTGTGAAAGTCCAATTAAGCGTCTTGATCTATCTCTATAGATCTTGATGCCCAATATGTAAGCAGCTTCACCGAGGTCTTTCATTGAAAAACTTTTATTCAAGTATCCTTTTATGCTATCCAGAAATTCTATATCATTTCCAATTAATAATATGTCGTCCACATATAATATCGTAAATGCTACAGAGCTCCCACTCACTTTCTTGTAAATACAAAGCTTCTCCAAAAGTCCTGTAAACCCATATGCTTTGATCACACTATCAAAGCGTTTATTCCAACTCCGAGAGGCTTGCACCGGACCATAAATTGATCATTGGAGCTTGCACACTTTGTTAGCACCTTTTGGATCGACAAAACCTTCTGGTTGCATCATATACAACTCTTCTTCTAGAAATCCATTCAAGAATGCAGTTTTTACATCCATTTGCCAAATTTCATAATCATAAAATGCGGCAATTGCTAACATGATTCGGACAGACTTAAGCATCGCCACGGGTGAGAAAGTCTCATCGTAGTCAACCCCTTGAACTTGTCGAAAACCTTTCGCAACAAGTCGAGCTTTGTAGATGGTTACATTACCATCGGCGTCGATCTTCTTCTTAAAGATCCATTTATTTTCAATGGCTTGCCGATCATCGGGCAAGTCAACCAAAGTCCATACTTTGTTCTCATACATGGATCGCATCTCAGATTTCATGGCTTCCAGCCATTTCGCGGAATCTGGGCTCACCATCGCTTCTTCATAGTTTGTAGGTTCGCCATGGTCAAGTAACATGACTTCTAGAATAGGATTACCGTACCACTGCAGTGCGTATTTTATTCTGGTTGACCTCTGAGGTTCGATAGTAACTTGATCTGAAGCTTCATGATCATCATCATTAGTTTCTTCACTAATTGGTGTAGTTGTCACAGGAACCATTTCTTGTGATGAACTACTTTCCAATAAGGGAGCAGATACAATTATCTCATCAAGTTCTACTTTCCTCCCACTCACTTCTTTCGAGAGAAACTTCTTCTCTAGAAAGGATCCACCTTAGCAACGAATAACTTGCCTTCGGATCTTGTGATAGAAGGTGTACCCAATAGTTACCTTTGGGTATTCTATGAAGACGCACTTCTCCGATTTGGGTTCGAGCTTATCGGTGAAAACTTTTTCACATAAGCATCACAACTCCAAACTTTTAAGAAAGCGACAGCTTAGGTTTCTTTGTTAAACCATAGTTCATACGGTGTCGTCTCAACGGATTTAGATGGTGCCCTATTAAACGTGAATGCAGCTGTCTCTAATGCATAACCCCAAAACGATATTGGTAAATCGGTAAGAGACATCATTGATCGCACCATATCAAAATAAAGTGCGGTTACGACGTTCGGACACACCATAACATTGTGGTGTTCCAGGTGGCGTGAGCTTGTGAAACTATTCCACTTTGTTTTAATTGAAGACCAAACTCGTAACTCAAATATTCATCTCCACGATCAGATCGCGGAAAATTTATTTTCTTGTTACGATGATTTTCTACTTCATTCTGAAATTCTTTGAACTTTTCAACTATTTCAGACTTATGTTTCATCAAGAAGATACACGCATATCTTCTCAAATCATCTGTGAAGGTCAGAAAATAATGATACTTGCCACGAGCATCAACACTCATTGAATCGCATACATCGGTATGTATTATTTCCAATAAGTCAGTAGCTTGTTCCATTGTTCCGGAGAAGCGGAGTTTTAGTCATCTTGCCCAAAAGGCACGGTTCGCAAGCATCAAATGATTCATAATCAAGTGATTCCAAAAGTCCATCGGCATGGAGTTTTCTTCATGCGCTTTACACCAATATGACCTAAGCAGCGGTGACACAAATAATTTGCACTATCATTTTTAACTTTGCTTATTTTGGTTTCTATATTATGATTATGTTTATCACTATGTTCGAGATCAATTGATCCATTTTCATTGGGTGTGTAACCATATAAGTTTTTATTCATGTAAACAGAACAACAATTTATTCTCTTACTTAAATGAATAACCGTATTGCAATAAACATGATCAAATCATATTTATGCTCAACACCAAATAACACTTATTTAGGTTCCACACTAATCCCGAAAGTATAGGGAGTGTGCGATGATGATCATATCAATCTTGGAACTACTTCCAACACTTATCGTCACTTCCCCTTCAACTAGTTTCTGCTCATTCGGCAACTCCGTTTCAAGTTACTACTCTTAGCAACTGAACCAGTATCAAATACCGAGGGGTTGCTACGAACACTAGTAAAATACACATCAATAATCTGTATATCAAATATACCTTTGTTCACTTTGCCATCCTTCTTATCCGCCAAATACTTGGGGTAGTTCCGCTTCTAGTGACCAGTTCCATTGCAGCAAAAGCACTTAGTCTCAGGCTTAGGTCCAGACTTGGGCTTCTTCACTCGAGCAGCAACTTGCTTGCCGTTTCTTCTTGAAGTTCCCCTTCTTCCCTTTGCCCTTTTCCTCGAGACTAGTGGTCTTGTCAATCATCAACACTTGATGCTCTTTCTTGATTTCTACCTTCGTCGATTTCAACATCACGAAGAGCTCGGGAATCATTTTCGTCATCCCTTGCATACTATAGTTCATCACGAAGTTCTAGTAACTTAGTGATGGTGACTAGAGAATTCTGTCAATCACTATCTTATCTGGAAGATTAACTCCCACTTGATTCAAGCGATTGAAGTACCCAGACAATCTGAGAACATGCTCACTAGTTGAGCGATTCTCTTCCATCTTTTAGCTATAGAACTTGTTGGAGATTTCATATCTCTCAACTCGGGTATTTGCTTGAAATATTAACTTCAATTCCTGGAACATCTCATATGCTCCATGACGTTCAAAGCGTCGTTGAAGACCCGGTTCTAAGCCGTAAAGCATGGCACACTGAACTATAGAGTAGTCATCAGCTCTGCTTTGCCAGACGTTCATAACTTCTGGCTCAGCATCTGCAGCAGGCCTGTCACCCAGCGGTGCTTCCAGGACGTAATTTTTCTGTACAGCAATGAGGATAATCCTCAAGTTACGGACCCAGTCCGTGTAATTGCTACCATCATCTTTCAACTTTGCTTTCTCAAGGAACGCATTAAAATTCAACGGAACAACAGCACGAGCCATCTATCTACAGTAAACATAGACAAGCAAAATACTATCGGTACTAAGTTCATGATAAATTTAAGTTCAATTAATCATATTAAAAACTCCCACTTAGACAGACATCTCTCTAGTCATCTAAGTGATCACGTGATCCATATCAACTAAACCGTGTCCGATCATCACGTGAGACGGAGTAGTTTCAACGGTGAACATCACTATGTTGATCATATCTACTATATGATTCACGTTCGACCTTTCGGTCTCCGTGTTAGAGGCCATATCTGTTATATGCTAGGCTCGTCAAGTTTAACTGAGTATTCGCGTGTGCAACTGTTTTGCACCCGTTGTAGATGGACGTAGAACTTATCACACCCGATCATCACGTGGTGTCTGGGTACTACGAACTTTGGCAACGGTGCATACTCAGGGAGAACACTTCTTGATAATTTTTAGTGAGAGATTATCTTATAATGCTACCGTCAATCAAAGCAAGATAAGATGCATAAAGGATAAACATCACATGCAATCAATATAAGTGATATGATATGGTCATCATCATCTTGTGCTTGTGATCTCCATCGCCAAGCACCGTCATGATCACCATCGTCACCGGCGCGACACCTTGATCTCCATCGTAGCATCGTTGTCGTCTCGCCAATCTTATGCTTCCACGACTATCACTACCGCTTAGTAATAAAGTAAAGCATTACATCGCGATTGCATTGCATACAATAAGCGACAACCATATGGCTCCTGCCGATTGCCGATAACTCGGTTACAAAACATGATCATCTCATACAATAAAATTTAGCATCATGTCTTGACCATATCACATCACAACATGCCCTGCAAAAACAAGTTAGACGTCCTCTACTTTGTTGTTGCAAGTTTTACGTGGCTGCTACGGGCTTAAGCAAGAACTCATCTTACCTACGCATCAAAACCACAACGATAGTTTGTCAAATAGACTCCGTTTAACCTTCTCAAGGACCGGGCGTAGCCACTTTCGGTTCAACTAAAGTTGGAGAGACAGTCTTCCGCAAGCCATCTATGTGCAAAGCACGTCGAGGGAACCGGTCTCGCGTAAAATGCACGCGTAAGGTTGGTCCGGATCGTCTCGTCCAACAATACCGCTGAACCAAAGTATGACATGCCGGTAGGCGATGACTTGTATCGTCCACAACTCACTTGTGTTCTACTCGTGCAAATAACATCAAACCATAAAAACCTAGGCTCGGATGCCCTTTGTTGGGAAACGTAGTAATTTCAAAAATTTCCCTACGATCACGCCAAGACCATGGTGATGGCATAGCAACGAGAGGGAAGAGTGTCCGTCCACGTACCCTCGTGAGACCGAAAGCGGAAGCGTTATAACAACGCGGTTGATGTAGTAAATGCGTCTTCACGATCCGACCGATCCAAGCACCGAACGTCGGCACCTCCGAGTTACGCACACGTTCAGCTCGATGGCGATCCCTGGACTCCGATCCAGCAAAGTGTCGAGGATGAGTTCCGTCGGACGACGGCGTGATGGCGATGTTGATGCTCCATCGGCGCGGGGCTTCGCCTAAGCACTGCGACGATATGACTTCTCCGGCGCAGGCTTCGCCTAAGCTCTCTGACGATATGACCGAAGTGGAATATGGTGGAAGGGGGCACCGCACACGGCTCAGGAAAGATCCGTAGTTCAACTTGGGTGGATTGGGGTGCCCCCTGCCCCCGGGGATAAAGGAGCCGAGGGGGGGTGCGGCCCGCCTGGGGGCGGCGCGCCTGGGGGAGTCCTACGCCCACCGGGAGTAGGACTCCCCCCTTCTCCTAGTTGGACTAGGATTGGAGGAGGGGAAGAGGGAAGGCGCCGCCCCCTTCCTTGTCCTATTCGGACTAGAGGGGAGGCGCGCAGCCCACCTTGGCCTGCCCTTCCTCTTCTCCCATGGCCCATTAAGGCCCATGGACCTCCCGGGGTTCCGGTAACCTCCGGTACTCGATAAAATCCCGATTTCACCGGAACACTTCCGATGTCCAAATGTAGGCTTCCAATATATCAATCTTTATGTCTCGACCATTTCGAGACTCCTCGTCATGTCCGTGATCACATCCGGGACTCGAACAACCTTCGTGCATCAATACTTATAAACTCATTATGAACTGTCATCGAAGCGTTAAGCGTGCGGACCCTACGGGTTCGAGAACTATGTAGACATGACCTAGAACCATTCTCGGTCAATAACCAATAGCGGAACCTGGATGCCCATATTGGTTCCTACATATTCTACGAAGATCTTTATCGGTCAAACCGCATAACGACATACGTTGTTCCCTTTGTCATCGGTATGTTACTTACCCGAGATTCGATCGTCGGTATCCAATACCTAGTTCAATCTCGTTGCGGTAAGTCTCTTTACTCGTTCCGTAATACATCATCTCACAACTAACTCATTAGTTGTAATGCTTGCAAGGCTTAAGTGATGTGTATCACCGAGAAGGCCTAGAGATACCTCTCCGACAATCGGAGTGACAAAACCTAATCTCGAAATACGCCAACCCAACAAGTACCTTTGGAGACACCTGTAGTACTCCTTTATAATCACCCGATTCGTTGTGACGTTTGGTAGCACCAAAGTGTTCCTCCGGTAAACGGGAGTTGCATAATCTCATAGGTAGAGGAACATGTATGGGTCATGAAGAAAGCATTAACATACTAAACGATCAAGTGTTAAGCTAACGGAATGGGTCATGTCAATCAGATCATTCTACTAATGATGTGACCTTGTTAATCAAATAACAACTCCTTGTTCATGGTTAGGAAACATAACCATCTTTGATTAACAAGCTAGTCAAGTAGAGGCATACTAGTGACATACTGTTTTGTCTATATATTCACACATGTATTATGTTTCCGGTTAATACAATTCTAGCATGAATAATAAACATTTATCATGATATAAGGAAATAAATAATAACTTTATTATTGCCTCTAGGGCATATTTCCTTCAATCCCAACAAAGGGGAGCGGGTATCCTTCGTCCCCTATCTGATAAGGGGGCTTGGATTTCCTGTACATCCATTCCTCCGCGGGCTCCTGGAGTTCTACGGACTCCAGCTTCATCACCTAACGCCCGCCTCAATCCTGCATATTGCGGGTTACGTAGCTCTTTGCGAGCTATTCCTGGGCGTCGAGCCCCACTTGTATTGTGGAAGAGGTTGTTCTGCCTTGTCCCTCGCTCTCACGAGGGTCCATATATCAAGTGGGCGGCGCCGAAATATGGCGCATTGCCGGGACCGGATATCCATCCGGAACCCCTAAGAAGGCGCCCGAAGACTGGCCTTCGGAATGGTTTTATATAGAAGACGCTCCGCTGCCGGACCCTGTTCGGATCGGCCTCCCGGAGTTCAGCAATGCTCCTCTGAAGAAACGCCTTAGTTGGCGTCCGCGGAGCCCCCGTCTGGAGGAAGATAAGAGCGTCCATTATTTGATGGGCCGAATAAGGTTACTGGCCCATGCAGGGTTGACCATGATTGGAGTCATGGCAACATGCATTATGCGGGGGGTGCAGCCACTACAATACAGGGGCCACCCCATGTGGGATTTCAACGGGGAAGACGACGCCACCCGTCATGGCCGCAAAGGGCCGGATTCGGCCGAAGATCTGGTGACGATCCTGTCCGGCCTGTATAAGGGGGAGAAGGAGGATTTCCTTCGGACGAACCTGTTAAATGGGTTCTCCATGAATAATCCCCGGCCTTGGGTAAGCAAACACTTGCGTGTCCGACCCGTGCCTTTCGAAACTTAAGTTTCTTATATTGTGCTCTTCTTTCGACGCAGGAACTGCGCCGGACCGTGGAGGGCATGCTAAGTCCGGCTCCGCAGCCCGAGGATCTAGAGAGATACCGGGATCCGGCCTCCGAAGAGGATCCGGACCTAAAGGTGGAGCTAATCGACGGGGTGTTCCACCAGCTCAGCATGGACAATGCTTTAGTCGCCATCACGGCCGACTATCCGGACTATATCCGGCTTCCCGGTGATTGCGGCGAAGCCACGACACCGTCATTCCTTCCTTGCTTATTTCGACCACCGTATATGATGGCGCTATGCAGGAGGCGCCCTAGGGCGAGAAGCCGAGCCCGCGGTGGCTGACCAACAAGGGCGATTCGGACCAAGATGGCGGAAGAGGAGCGCCTTGGCCTTGATCAAACGTCGCCGCAAAGGTGTAGCTCACAATTCATAATTTTAGAGCAACGTTCCTAGGAAGCGTTTGAGTGCTCATGACTTTTATAGGGAAAAAAGCGTCCGCCGGACTGCAGGCGTGGAGGTTGCCAATCCAACCTCTACCAGCCGAGCTCTGCACTGGTCGAGGGGAGGCGGCGCAAAGGCGCGAGCCGGACGTTCCTCCGACGGAGGATGCCGACGGACTGTCTGCCACCAAGTCTGAGGTGGAGAGTGTCCTGAATCACAGGCGCCGCCGGACAGTATTTCGTGACACGTGCTTCTCCCCCGAGGCGTTGAATGCCTTTAACACGGGGGACGCGCACCTTCGTGCTGCTCAAGATGGTTTTACCAGAGCCACGGAGCAGTATGTAAAATACATACGGGTAAGAGAATTTAATAGTTATATATGCCAGTAGCCCCCGAGACATAAAGTAGTTATATTAACTGATTTAAGGATCATATGAAACGTAGGATCTTACCGAGAAGAATACCCAACTGTCTCAGGAGCTGCAAGAGTGCAAGGCCCAACTTGAGGCCGCACTCTCTGGCGCAGGAGGAAACGCAGGGACCTCTCCTGGTAACGCATTATTTTAGAAAGATAAGTAGTGTTTGGCCTTTGCGCAAGTCTGGAAGAAAAAATGACGTTGCAGGTGCTGCAGGACAAGATCCGGACAAGCAAGAACTTCTGCGCCAACTAAAGGCCGGTGAGAGGGTGCTGCATAAGGTGCAGCATGAAAGGAACAAGCTCCAGGATGCCCATGCCCAGCTTGGAGAAGAGCTGAAAGGCGTTTGGGCGGCTGTCGAGCTCCGTTAAGGAGAATCAGCGGCTTCGTCGCGGCATATATAGTAAGTGCTTGAGCGAACTCCTTTGAAAAGAAGAGTTCGGCGAGGAAGTCAATTTGATGTAATATGTCCGCAGGTATGCTCACAGGTCGCCCTGCGGAGGAGATGCCCGTATCAACGGGTGATCAACTTCCCGAATTGTTGCAACTGATCGAACGAGTTCGGCAGGCAATGAGCGGCGTCATCCAGGCGTTATGGCCAGCCTTCTCCTTACCCGAGGGTCTTGGGGAGCTTGGAGAAGCTGCGAGGAAGTGCGGCAGCGCTTCCATTTATGGAAGATTTCGCCTGCCGCCAAGGTGCCGAGGAGGCACAGGCCATGGTAAAGACGCGGTACAAGAAGGCGGATCCCAACCACATGGCGAAGTCGGACCTGTGGGGCCCGATGGGAAGGAGATCCTGTGAGTTTAGTATACGCCAAGTGGAGTTGGCGCTAAATTTTCCCAACAGATCAGTAAATTAGACAACCTGTTAGACGGGATTGAGGAAGAATACAATCAGTCGATTTGACAATGTATTATAAAATGACATACAAAATGCCTTCTAGCCGGATTGTAGATCGTTTGTCTTTGCCGACCTTTTCGCTTCGACCTCGGGACCCTAGAGTCTGGAGTGTGTCCGAATACCTTCTCGGTTATGAAACAACCGGGGTATGCATGGAGACCAGGCGTAGGGGTCATCAGTGCTTTATCAGACAAGTGCCCAACTAGTTATGCTATATTACATGGGTAGTAAGAAACATCTTCCAGGGAGAATAGTTCCGTTAAGGGTTCCTTTCCTCTGGGTGTGGCATGCCCTAAAGTGCATGTCCGGACCGAAAAAAGCAGAAAAACATCTGGGGCAGATAAATAAGTGGATAAAAATCATCTTTTAAGTCACCGACCGAATATTCCCTTAAGAACGCTAGCTTTCGGCTTCACCCAGTCTGAGGTACACATCCGGTGACCCGGCGAATAATCGCAGAGGTGCTCCCTTTACCTCCTAGCCGAACAATCGGGAACGTGAGGGTAAGCACAGGAGCCAGCAACCCAGCTTGGCCAAAACTTAAGTCATATCGATGCATATAATGGTGAATAAAAGGTACATGTGGAGGCTTGACACATGTGCTGGGCATGAAGCCCGTATAATTAAGCTTCTGGTAAAGAAGCCCCCAGGTATAATGAGTGCGGATAGCACATCAATTGCGCATGAATGTTGCGCAAGTAGGCCCTTTAAGGCTTGGATGAATAGGGTTGAGAAGAAAAAGATAAACAAAAGGCAGCTGAAGTAAAAAAAAAAATTGGACGGGGGGAAAGGGACGAACTCTTAGTCCGGCGCTAGGCATAGAATCGTCGGAGGCGGGCTGCGTTCCATGGGTTCGGCTCGAGTCGGTTATCCGATGCATTTCATAGACGGTACGCTCCGCCGGTCAGGACTTGATCGATGATGAAGGGGCCTTCCCATTTGGGCTTGAGCTTGTCCTTTTTCTTGTCCGGCAGGCGTAGAACCAGTTCGCCAACGTTGTAAGTCTTGGCCCGTACTTCTCTGCTTTGATATCTTCGAGCTTGCTGCTGATAGAATGCAGAACGAGCCTTGGCGACGTCGCGCTCTTCCTCCAATGTGTCCAAGCTGTCCTGCCGATCCAACTCGGCTTCTCTTTCTTCGTACATGCGCACTCGAGGTGAATCATGAATGATGTCGCAGGGCAAAACTGCTTCTGTGCCGTATACCATAAAAAATGGTGTGAATCCGGTAGTACGGTTAGGCGTTGTCCGCAGCCCCCAGAGTACGGAGTTGAGCTCCTCTACCCAGTGCGTGTCGGATTTCGTAAGGGACCGCACTAGTCTGGGTTTGATGCCACTCATTATTAGACCATTTTCTCGTTCCACTTGACCGTTGGTTTGAGGATGATAGACTGAAGTGTAATCGAGCTTGATGCCCATATTTTTGCACCATGATTTAACCTCATCGGCGGTGAAGTTCGTGCCGTTATCGGTGATGATGCTGTGGGGGACACAATAACGGTGTACTACCCCGGATATAAAGTCTATCACTGGTCTGGACTCTGCCGTTTTAACTGGCTTGGCCTCTATCCATTTGGTGAATTTATCCACCATGACCAATAGGTACCTTTGCTTGTGGGTTCCCCCTTTAAGTGGTCCAACCATGTCAAGCCCCTGCACCGCATGACGGCCAGGTAATGGGTATAGTTTTGAGGGCGGTGGGTGGCATATGGCTCGATTAGCAAAGAGTCGACAACCGACGCATCTTTGGACTAAGTCCCGAGCATCTGCCGGGCCGTCGGCCAAGATAAATCCTGTGCGGAATGCCTTTCCAACAAGGGCCAGAGCTGCGGCGTGGTGTCCGCCAAGTCCGGCATGAATTTCAGCCCGGAGGTTTCGCCCTTCCTCTTCGGAGATACACCTTTGAAGGACTCCGGTTGTGCTTTTCTTATAAAGTTCTCCCTCATAGACCTTGTAGGCTTTAGATCGCCGGACAATGCAGCAGGCCTCATTTTGGTCTTCAGGAAGCTCCTGCCTAAGCAAGTAGGCGAGGAATGGTTCTGTCCATGGGGCAATTACTGCCATTATGTCGTGGGCGGACGGTGTTATATCATCGGCTGAATCGCCGGTTGGTGCGGCTTGTTCCGGTTTGTTAGTTCCGGACTCCTCTTCCCATAGTACGGATGGCTTGAAGAGCCGTTCCAGGAAGATGTTAGGAGGGACATCATCGCGTTTTGCGCCAATGCGTGCCAGTACGTCGGCTGCTTGGTTATTATCCCGGGCTACATGATGGAATTCAAGTCCTTCGAACCGGGCTGACATTTTTAGGACAGCGTTGCGATATGCTGCCATTTTCGGATCTTTGGCGTCAAAGTCTCCGTTTATTTGGGATATTGCGAGGTTTGAATCGCGCACCTCTAGGCGTTGAATGCCCATGGAGATTGCCATCCGGAGACCATGTAAAAGGGCCTCGTATTCGGCTGCGTTGTTGGAGTCCGTGTACATTATCTGAAGTACGTATTGGACTGTGTCCCCGGTCGGGGACGTCAATACGACGCCAGCCCCCAGTCCAGCTAACATTTTAGAGCCGTCGAAGTGCATAATCCAATTGGAGTATGCGCCGTATTCTTTAGGGAGTTCGGCTTCGGTCCATTCAGCGACAAAGTCAGCCAAAACTTGTGACTTTATAGCTCGCCGAGGTTTGTAAGATATATCAAATGGTAAGAGCTCAATGGCCCATTTTGCAATCCTGCCCGTCGCGTCACGGTTGTTTATAATGTCGTTAAGTGGTACTTCAGAGGCCACTGTTATCGAACACTCTTGAAAGTAGTGTCGGAGCTTCCGGGACGCCATGAACACCGCGTATGCTATCTTCTGATAGTGCGGGTAACGGGACTTGCAGGGGGTTAATACAGTGGATACGCAGTATACTGGTTTTTGAGGAGGGAATTTATGCCCTTCTTTTTCTCGTTCGACGATGAGTACCGCGCTTACAACTTGATGCGTAGCTGCGATGTGTTACAACATTGGTTCGCCCAGGTTGGGCGCAGCCAGGACCGGATTTGTTGCCAATATGGCCTTTATTTCTTCGAGTCCGGCGGTGGCAGCATCCGTCCACTCGAAGTGTTCGGTGCGCCTAAGGAGGCGATAGAGGGGTAATGCCTTTTCTCCTAGATGGGAGATAAAGCGGCTTAGAGCCGCCACGCATCCAGTCAATTTTTCTATTTGCTTGAGGTCTTTTGGGATATCTAGCTGTGACATAGCTCGGATCTTAGCTGGGTTTGCTTCAATTCCTCTACCGGATACGATGAAGCCCAGCAGCTTTCCAACTGGTACGCCGAAAACGCATTTTTCCGGATTCAGCTTGATGTCATATGCTCTGAGGTTGTCGAATGTGAGCCTCAAGTCGTCTACTAGAGTTTTGACGTGTTTAGTTTTGACGACTACGTCGCTCACGTATGCCTCTACTGTTTTGCCGATCTGGGTAGCCGGACATATGCGAATCATGCGCTGATATATGTTGCGCCGGCGTTTTATGTCCGAAGGGCATCGTGTTGAAGCAGAATGGTCCATATGGAGTAATGAATGCCGTTGCGGCTTGATCCGCTTCTGCCATCTTGATTTGATGATAGCCGGAGTATGCATCCAGGAAGCACAATGAATCGTGCCCTGCGGTGGCATCGATGATTTGGTCGATGCGGGGAGGAAGGGATCCTTTGGGCAGGCTTTATTTAGGTCTTTGAAATCGACACATAGGCGCCAGGATTTGTCCTTCTTTGGTACCATTACCAGGTTTGCTAGCCAATCCGGTGCTTGATGTCTCGATGAATCCGGCTTCCAATAGTTTGGCTAGCTCTTCTCCCATTGCCTGTCTTTTGGGTTGAAAAATCGTCGAAGAGCCTGTTTGGTGGCTTGAATCCTTTTAGGATGTTTAGGCTGTGTTCGCCAATCTGCGTGGGATTTCGGGCATATCCGAGGGGTGCCGAGCAAAATGTCCCAATTTTCCCGAAGGAATTCTCGCGATCTTGGCGTCTACATCAAGGTTCAATTGTGCCCCGATGGAGGCCGTCTTTGTCGGGTCCGTTGGGTGGACCTGGAATTTTACTATTTCATCTGCTGGTTTAAAGGAGGTGGACTTGGATCTCTTATCGAGTATCACATCGTCCCTATTCACCGTGGAGCGCAGCGTGGTGAGTTCCTCTGCCGCTAGGGCTTCGGATAGTGCCTCTAAGGCTAATACGGCTGTCTTGTTTTCGGCGCGGAGTGCTATGTCCGGATCACTAACGAGAGTGATTATTCTGCCGGGCCCAGGCATTTTGAGCTTCATGTACCCGTAATGGGGTACGGCTTGAAAAATTGTGAATGCCTCTCGTCCTGATATAGCGTGATATCCGCTGTTGAACGGGGCCACTTGGAACGTGACTTCTTCGGATCTGTAGTTGTCCGACGAGCCGAATACCACATCGAGTGTGATTTTTCCTGTGGTGCGCCTCCGGCCAGGGATTATTCCTCTAAAGGTTGTGCGCTTCGCTCAATACGGTTCCAGTCTATTTCCATTTTTGAAGGGTTTCCTCGTAGATGAGGTTTAATCCATGCCGCCATCCATGAGGACTTTTGTAAGTCAAAAGTCGTTCACTATTGGACTAAGTACAAGTCTTGGTGGAGCTCGGGCTGTTCGAATTTAGGTTAAATATTTGGCGTTGAAGGTGATGGCTGTGTCGCTCCATGGATTGGTTGTTGCTACTTGGTAGACTTCGCAAGGCTGCGGATTGTTTGTTTCCGCATATTATTTGATCTGAAAGTCTCAAGACTGTTGATACCGTATCGATGTTGTTGGAGTGGTTTTCCGGGGCTAGAAGCTCCTCTCCACTTTTGGCCACCTGCCGTAATATCCAACATGCTCGAAGGCTATGTGTTGGGACGGCGCCTTCTGTACTGTGAATTTTACAGGGTCCGCTAAGCCATCCCTCTAGTACGGTTCCGTGCCCTTTATGGGGTTTTTGCTTTTTGGTTTTTGTATCTGGTGCCTGAGTGTAATGCACCCTTTTGTTGCGGACTAGGGTTGTATTCGGGGCCGGATTGTCCCAAAACTTATTTTCGGTTGTCCGGAAACTCTCCATCGCATGATACTTTCAGTCTATGGACGCCTTGGTCGTGGCGTGTAATTTCTGACGGTGACGGCGTTGAAGATTCCTCGTCCGTGCAATTATTGCAAAAATTGAGATTGCGTTTTCCTCTCGGCAGTCCTTTATCCTGTCCCTAACCAGGAGGAATCTGGCCCAAGAGTGATGTCTTTGTCTCGGCGGGCTCTTGCCGAATTAGAGATAGATCGCATATATGCAGGCAGGTGGGTGGAACTAAGTCCGGAACCCTGCCCATCTCAAGGCTCGAAGGCCGAGAAGTTTCCAACTTTGGAAGCCTGGATTGCTGGACGTTGTCCAACGAGTCTGGTACGATGCCTGACTTTAAGTTCAGTGCTTGATCGAAGTCCGTCCCTCTGCGGGAATCCGGCATGGGGGGTTCGGAAGCCCGGACATGACTAGTTTTCAATACAGGAGAAGCATCGCCGCATTGTTCCTCTACCACTGCAACGTGGCGGGTGACCTGGGGAGAGTTAATCTCTCTCAGATCGGTTTTAAGCCCAATATGATTGTAGTCTGTAGCGACTCCCAGGGCGGCGATGCGATCCAAGACTCGTTTACGGACGAGAGCTCTATTGGATCCAGCCGCTCGACGAATTCCGAGCTGACGTGAAAATTGCTTTTGACGACTTGAGAGGTCACTGTTGAAGCGATGGCCGGACAGGCGGTCATAAGAAAACCACCTAGCCGGATAGTTTGGCCGGCGGCCAAGGCTCCTTTGGCGAAAATACCGTCCTTGAAGACGGGAGGAGGCATCCTTCCTATCGGTGACAGCTCAGAGGAACTCTCAACGAGAGCACCAATGTCGGTGTCAAAACCGGCGGATCTCGGGTAGGGGGTCCCGAACTGTGGGTCTAGGCGGATGGTAACAGGAGACAAGGGACACGATGTTTTACCCAGGTTCGGGCCCTCTTGATGGAGGTAAAACCCTACGTCCTGCTTGATTGATATTGATATTGTGGATGTTTACAAGAGTGGATCTACCACGAGATCAAGGAGGCTAAACCCTAGAAGCTAGCCTATGGTATGATTGTAAGGGTTGTTGTTCGAGTCCTACGGACTAGAGCCATCCGGTTTATATAGACACCGGAGAGGGCTAGGGTTACATAGAGTTGGTTACAATGGTAGGAGATCTACATATCCGTATCGCCCAGCTTGCCTTCCACGCCAAGGAAAGTCCCATCCGGGCACGGGGCGGAGTCTTCAATCTTGTATCTTCATAGTCTTGGAGTCCGGATGATGATGATAGTCCGGCCGATAATAGTCCGACCGATGATGGTAGTCCGGCCATCCGGACACCCCCTAATCCGGGACTCCCTCACCTGGCGTGGGTTAATGAAGTGATGACTGTCGATGTGAAAACCGACGGATCTCGGGTAGGGGGTCCCGAACTGTGCATCTAAGGCGGATGGTAATAGGAGGCAAGGGACACAATGTTTACCCAGGTTCGGGCCCTCTCTATGGAGGTAATACCCTACTTCCTGCTTGATTGATCTTGATGAATATGAGTATTACAAGAGTTGATCTACCACGAGTAATGCACCAGAGGCCCAGGATAACAAGAGTCCTAGCCGAATACGCCGGTGGGGGAGGAGTCCTTGTCTTGATCGCCAAGTCTTGTGGAATCTTCCTTGTATGCGGCAGCTGTCCGGACTGGCCCATGAGTATACGGCCATGGGGGTCCTCGGCCCAATCTAACAGATCGGGAGATGACATGGTGAGTACCCCCTAGTCCTGGACACCGTCAGTAGCCCCCTGAACCGGTCTTCAAGCTAGGGACACTCCTCGATTCTTCCGAACTGTTCTTCATCTTCGGTCATCGGTCTTGAAAACTGGTTCAACAAATCTTCTCATCTTCGATCTTGAGGATCGCCGAAGTGCATCTGAAGAGTTTACACGTCGGGTATCCGAGGAGCCCCTTTAAGTTTCCGGCCTTTATCAATGTCTCTTTATTTTTATGCCACGCCTCGGGTTTGAAGTTGTTCCCGGGAGGCAGTGTCCTCTTGCGTCCAAGATCCAACGCCGGACTGCATTCGAGGTATCCTTTGCAGCCGAGCACCAATGCCGGACTGCTTCCGAGCTCCAACGCCGAAATGTATCCGAGCTCCAATGCCGGACTGTGTCCAAGCTCCAGCGCCGGACTATATCCAAGATGTCATAGATCATCTTGGTACAAAAAAGTTGAAGGAGTGTAGCCGAGCTTAGCGCAGTCCGTAATTGTGCAATAGATTTTTTTGTACTCATGAGTTCCATTGTGTGCCGACCATAATTGAAAACAGTAAGAGCGATAGCTTTCGGCTTCACCCAGTCTGAGGTCCGGCTCGGGTAACCCGATCGTGACAATCGTAGAGGTGCTCCCTTTACTCCCTAGCCGAACAATCGGGAACGTAGGGGTAAACACAGGAGCAAGGGAACCCAGCCTGCAAATAACTTAGGTCAATATGGTGCATATTGTGGCGTAATACACGAACAAGGAACGAAGCCGTACAAGTATAATCAGATGCAAGAGGAAAAGCTCCAGCAAGGGAGCTCCCAATTAAACGGGGTATTTGAATTTGTGCGTCACAAACAAAGTTTGGACAAGGAAATTTTAACAAGCAACTTTTTCCCAAAAAAAGTATAATGCTTGGTCGAACCAAACATAAATTAAAAATTTAAAACTTTGAGCATGAAGGCAACTTAGCTGGTTAATATGTTCGGTATTGATGACGCGGTCCGAGCTTGATGCAGGACAAGGTTCCATCCCCAAGTCGGTCCCGAGGTGGCGGAGCAACGAGCTCGGCACTCCGAAGTAGTGACATAGCACGGTCAATGCAGGCCGTCAGAGTGATGCCGAAGTCCCAGGCATGGGGTAATGAAGTGTTGACAAAGCCCCCCATCCAGCCGAGGTGACGCCAAAGGATATAGTCCGGCTGGATCATTTTCCTGTGCACAAAAAATAGTGCAGACCGGGGATAATAGTAATAATAATAAAAATGTTGCATAATAAATAATTTATGCAAAGTGAGTAATAAAAGAAATATGGCCTGGCGCCGAAGTCAATGTCGATGCAGGGCATCAGCGTGATGCAGTAAAGGCATGGCAAAGCCTGAATTCACAGGTTGGTCCGAGTTCCGGATGCGGCGTTCGCCGGACTATGTGCGGAAACTGACCAAACCACCACGCGATCATCGTTAATGCGGCCACCATTTGATAGACTTGCGTACATATGATGGACAAACACGAGTAATAATTCCTTAGTAAAAATGAACCAAACAAGAAAAAAATACTAGGATTAATGGCACCTCATTTATTTATTGTAGCAATCCGAAGAAAGGTGATTCCCAAAATTGGGACTCGATCCGCACACCCATTGCCTGACGGGTGATAAAGCGACGGCATGGCAATGCTGGCAAAGGTTGGCTCGCCAAGGCAAAGCCCTCGGTCCAGCTAACGTGACGGAGCTGGTCGGCTAGTGACGCCGAAGTCTCTGGAGTATAGGTTGATGAAGAGATGGCGAAGCCCCCGGTCGAGCTGAGATGTCGAAGCCTCGATGTCAGCCGATGAGTCGAAGTAAGTCGGCGTGATGGACATCGGCTCGAAGGAGCAACAGTGCGGCTCTGCCGATGCAGGTCGTGACATGGTCAATGCCGGCTTGATGAAGTGACCGTGCGGCGACGCCGGTGCGCCTACTCCGTGTAATCCATGGGGCGGCGATGTTGGTGATGATTTATCCTTTTCGATGTCGTGTTTAGCGCAGGTCGGCCGCCGTGGAGACATATTGCCGGACTGGTTTGACACCAGCATGATGTTGAAAATCATGTTGAAAAGATTTTAAAGTTAGTGGGATGTGTTCAGGAACAAAACACAATACCCCATATAAAACTTCCTTCAAAAAGGATGTCCGAAATCCCGTTGATAAAAAAGACGAACTCGGGTCGGATTCATTTTCGCGCAGAAAACAGATCCGAAAAGTGATGCACTAATCGGAAGGTTCCCGGAGTTTGGACGGTCGGATCGAGATGAAATTTTGAGGGGTGGTAGATATAAGAATTCCGCAGTCGATCAACGGTAGGATCTTCCGAAGGACGTCCGAGCTAGAAGCTGGACACCACGCCCTAAACTCGTCTAGATTCTCGTCCAGATTTGACAAGGCTCCGGTATATCGCGAATTGCCAGAGATTCCTCCATCGGAACTCGATGAAATTTTCTAGGGTTGTTGTGGACTCAATTCCGCACAATTCCACCGAAGCAATCGTTAAAATGAAAATTGAGGAGGTGGTGGCGGCGGACACAAGTTCGCTGTCCAGAAAAACAGCATGGTCGCCCGAGGGCAATGTTGGCGTTGAGCCCCCTGGCTCCCTGGATGATTCCTCCACGATCTTGATAGAAATTGGAGTTGATGTTGATGAAGGACCTCATCCGAACATGACGATCGGAGGTAGGGCGCAGTCCTTGGTCGAACCAAGGTGACCAGTCGAGCTGGTAACGAAGATGCCGAAGTCGCAGTTGATCTGCAGCCGAGCCATCGACCTTTAGCCGAACACACAGCAGAACTCTCAATGAAAGCACTAACGTCGGTGTCAAAACCGGCGGATCTCGGGTAGGGGGTCCTGAACTGTGCGTATAACGCGGATGATAACAGGAGGCAAGGGACACAATGTTTACCCAGGTTCGGGCCCTCTCTATGGAGGTAATACCCTACTTCCTGCTTGATTGATTGTAGCGACCCGACCTCAGACGGTCAAGCCTTCGTATCCGTGCCATCCTCGATCAAGATGTCGGCACACACAAGACATCAATGTATATATCAAAGTGCAATCACATGTATAAATAACGTAAAACTGATATATACCTCATAATACTCAGCGGAAACAATCAAACGGGTGTGGAGTCCCATCAACGCCATCGGCAGGTTGAGTGTAGACCATAACCCTGTACCGCACTCTTACTCGTCGGAAGAAAAATATCTGCAACATGATACGTTGCAGCCGTGTAGGTCAGTACATTGAATGTACCGACAAGATCACAATAAGAGAAAACAGATGATAAACTATACTATATGCAATATGGCTTTGTGGCTCAGATTCGAGTTTTGTTTATGCGTAAAAGCTGGTTTTTATTTTCCCTACATCAAAGGAATAAATGAAGTCTATACTATGGAGTTTTCTATCATGACATGGTTCCGCCAACCGATGTCTCATAGCCCAAAATCATCATAAGTTGCCCACAATTAAGTTATCAGTCCGGTGTTGAGAGTTCCGAGATAGATCCAAGTCCGGATGCTCAAATTGTCTCAGAACTGGGACACGGCTAATCGATTAGGTTTAAACCCTCTGCAGAGGTTTGTACACTTTACCCGCAAGATTCGATCCCTCTCTTTACGTTCTCGCACTTCGTGGTGTTTGAGAACAAGATGACCAAACATGGTCTTCGAAGAGTTCCTCCGACCACCGTCCGGTGCTCATCCCATCCTACCGTAGTTCTACATCTGCTAGCACCGTCCCAGCCGTAATCACAACTAAGGTCAACCAAGCCAGAGTCCATATTGACTTGCGATTGCACAGATAAGCTTCCGGTCATGAAGTATTCTTCCGTCTCTTTGAGTCTTGGTGAAGCTTTCCGCAAGATGTCATGGCGCTTCTCCATGCATCCTGGCCAACCACTGGGTTCTCCAGGGTGCCCGTCGGCAAATCCTTCACCCAAAGAGTGTGTATTGAATTCTTGTCTCGAGTCTTGAAGTCTTGAGGTCTTGAAGATGCAGTCCTTGCAGATTCCATCATGGAGTTGTCATCATTGACGTAGAGTCCTCCTTCTTCACACCACTCTCGAGCACTCATACCAAACCCCGTCTACTATAGCGTAGCATTAAAATAAATAACGTCCCGGGCTTGGTAACAGGGTGATGGGTTCCTACCTCATGCATTCTACTCAACTACAAGGATTCAATAACACTACTGAGGGGTGGTTGCAAAGATGCCACTAAATGCAATAAAACATAGGTATGAAAGCATGGTCAAAGTGAACTTGCCTTCTTGACGATCTTGAAAACTAGGGACTCGTGGTAGCAGGCTTCAGACTCCGGAAATTCTACCGAGGCAAACAATAACCATAATAAGCACATAGCATATGATCACTTAACACAATAGCATAGTAACATAACACACCAAAACAAAGCGAATCAAAACCCAAAGGAAAACTCAAGAAATCCAACTCAAAGTTTTCCTACTTCAAGCAACAACTAAAACTAGTTTTTCATAACAAAAATTTTCTTAACAGAACCTAAGCAAGGGTTTATGATACCTAACAGAAAAGAATCCATCATGCAACTAGGAGCAAAAAGAATCACTTTAAAATCTATTATAAAACTCCTATTAGGCCTAAAGCAAATACTAGTAAGAAAAATAAAATAAAAGTTTTATTTATTATAAATAAAAGTTCATGCTCTAAAGTTACAGAAACTAACCTAGAATAAACTATCACATATAAAAAATAAATTTATTTGCTAATTAAAACAATAGGAAAATAGTAGCTAGTTAAATAAATAGGGATATCATGATTCTGATTAAAACTATTTCTTTATTAATCCTAAAATGCCCAAATAAATTCATACGGTTAGACAATGTCAAAACAAAGTTGTGACAAAAAGAATCACCCAAAAATAATATTCCTAACTCATTCTATAGCAGATTTACTATTCTATCTAAATCTAAAATAAAGCAATTTTAAATAATTTTAACATGGCTAATTATATTTTCTACAGAAACTATAAGAAATTTGCAAACCAACAAAAAAAATCACTTAAAAATATTAAGTAGATTAAAAGATATGAATTTTTCAAATCTGAAACTATTACATTAAAACAGAAAACTAAAAATAAAAACTAAAACGAAAACTGGGCTAATGGGCCTATATAACGCTTCGGCGTAATATAACTAAACTACGCCCTAGGGTTTAAAACGAATCGGCCGGTTTAAATAAAAACCTAACTAATCGATACAAACCGGAAATAAACCGGTTCACTAACAACTAACCTAATAAAACCATACCCCTTCGGGGGATCTAATCCTAACCCTAGAAAACAGATCGAACGGCGGAGGGTGATCTCCGGCGACTCACCGCGGGGAAGACGCCGGCGACGGTCGATGGCGGCTCGGGCGACGTTGGTGCGGGGGCTCCGGTGCTCGAGGACGACGGCGGGGAGCTCCGGCAGGTCTTGGCGACGAGGGAGCCTCGGGGTGGAGTCAGGCGAGGTCGAGGGTGGCAGGCGTTCGGTATGAGGCTAATGGCGGCGGCGCACTCAGACTCCCATGAGCAATAGCGGCGAGAGGGAGGGTCAGGCGAGGGAAAGTGAGGAACGGGCGAGGGAGGGGTATATATAGGGGCGACTTGGGCGAGGCGGATCGGGAGGATCGGCGAATCCCGGATCCGGCGGGATCCGGCGAGCGGCGGTGTGGCGTGGGGAGGAAGAAGACGGGTGGGGGTCCACCTGTCGGTGAGAGGGGGAAGCGGGGATTGCCTGACCATCCAAGGGGTTTCGCGCTGGGCTCGGTTGGGCCGGGCTCGCCTTCACGGGCATCGGTGGGCTCGCCTGGTACAGTCGCCAGCCGGGCTACAGCTGGCCGGGTCAAGGCCTGGTATTTTTTTCTAATTTTTTTGAAAATAAAATCAGAGAAAATATATATATATAATATAAATATTTTATATAGGACATATATATATCAAAATTTTCAGAAAAATATTTCCTACAACATGAACTATTTTTCAAGTTCAAATAAAATACACAAAAATTCAAATAAAACAAAGAGTGTTTCTGCTCTAATAAAATCCAATAAAAATCATTTTAAAAATACCAAAATGACTTCAAATTTATTTTCTCTTAATTTTCCATTGAAGGGAATCATTTTACCCATATTTCCATTTATTTATTTTTAGGAGAAAAATAATTTTGAATAAAATCCAAATAATTCCAAATTTGAAGGGGAGTTTCAAAATACCTTCAAATGACTTTCAATTTGATTCTTTTTAACTTCCAACTCATATTTCATATAATTGAAGAAGTCATTTTATCTTCCCTCATGAAAATCATTGAGTTGCATAAAGCTTTGAATTTGAAATATTCTCAAATGAAATTCAAATCTTTTCAAAACCCTTTTCATTTCAAATGGAAGAAGTCATGTCATCTTCACTCTAGGGTTTTGATGTTGGAATGAAATTGAATTCATTGAGATCCAAAAAGGGCAAGGGGGATAGTTTGGGAAAGTCATTTCATTCCCTCTCATTCAACTTTCAAAAGTTTCAAATTCCAATCAATTTCACTCAATCAATCACACAACAAACAATCAATCAATCAAAACTATTTATTTATTGTAACATTCCAAAATTTAGAATTTTGGGATGTTACAAATCTACCACACTTAAAATGAATCTCGTCCTCGAGATTCGAAGAGGCTAGCAAGAAAGGGTTAGGGGTTGGGGTCTACTAGCAAACATTTGGTCGGAAAGGTCAGGGGTGCTACCACACTTAAAAGCAGAGCTATGGTTCCAATAAACTCAGATACTTCCTCTGGAGTGCCGACAATGTATGTCTCTTCACATATCTTACAATAGCTCCTTCATTAACGCTCTTCTGTCAGAAGCATAGAGTTTTCCTCAAAATCTTGGGTCGGTTCGTCAAAGTTGAAGTTAAATCGAGACCGGATCTTCTTAGCTGATAGGTCTGTGTCCATTCTAGACAACTATCGGAACACTCATGGTGGTCTACCATTAATGGTTTCTCCTGCAGAAACGGGTCTGGGTTGAACTTCACCGTATAACCTACGATTGGCAACGGTTGCCTGTAAAGGGTTCCATCGTACTACCATTCTATGGTTTTATGGCTTATCGCGTCGACACTCTTCTAAGGTTTTCAAGGCTCTACGATTTTCCATCAACATATGATAGTTCATGATAGAAGTCTCCGGTATGGGGGCCAATCCATCCTGCATTTGAATCATTACCACATACGTAATATCGAATCACGTATTCTAACACTTGGGCACTCTCACAAGCATTGCAGATTTCTCTTGTCGACGAACCAAGTTCGTATAAATCCATGGTTTCTGCAAGCTGAACAAGACATCTATCGTTCTTCATAATCCTTGGGTTTTCGTATCCTCCTAAAAATGTCGGATGATTAAACTCAGAGTTTTCTTCCGGAATATGCTCCTATAGCAAGAGTGTGCTTGCTTATTATTATCTCCTGGGCCTGTGGGTTATGGGCCCACTTCAACTCTTGTACAAGTTTAATTCATCCTTCCTAGGATTATCATTCCACATTCCAACACTTCATCTCTTGTAAATCCAATAGTGCTTCTTCCTTCATACCCTTGTGGTGACGATCATACAAAACTCCAACTTATTTTGTCCAGCCTCCTTCTATGGACCGTCATGAATAACACATTTCTTTCTTCATTGATCATGTGGCTTTACGGAGTGCTACCACACTTAAAATGAAATGCACTAGTTTATCCATAAATCATATTATTTTTCATATCAAATCTTTTATTACATCCTTAACCATTTTTCAGAATCCAAATTCCGAAGAGTTTATTACAAATGCTGCCACCCACATGGTTCGGTATGGTCAGGCATTACTTCCAACTTTATTCATTTTTCCTCCTTGAGGATTCTTCAGTCCCACTGGAATTGCGCGACATGCGCCTTGAAATCTTCAATCTTCTATTTCATCGTGGTGGCCTTGAGCTTCACCTCCATCATCTCTGCATGCACTTCGCTTAGGTACTCCTGAGTATAACGGAGTCTTGCTTCAAGTATTTCTCCGATCTGGCGTATGGCTTCCATGGCTGCTTCACGAACAGCATCGAAGAAAGTTGCTTGTGGCATCCATGAAATGAAAAAGTACTGCCCCATCATCTTTGGGCAAACTCCTTTCGAACGGTGGAGGTGTACCTCCACATACCAAAGTTCCACTCCCTTTTGCATGAAGGGGTAGCCTTTGTAGACCGTGCATCTCCTTCAAGGTGAATATGCTTCATCATGTCCTTCAGGATCTTTGGGTAATCATGATCACTTGTCGTGGTCATGATCGTTTGAGGCCCTTAAGGAAAGACTCATAAAGAGTTGTCATCTGCATGTGTAGGATAAGAGGGTGCTCGTAACAAGGAATGTATCTCCATGGGGAAATTGCAATTGTCTCCAGAAAAGTTTAGTGTTCAGTTGTCCATGGGTTCAAGATTTTGGGGTCTGGTTGAGATAGAAAGAGAAAGCAAATACCCACCCATCAACAAAAGAATCCTAGCTCAAAAGTACCGTTTGTAATGGGCCATTCTACTATGGTTTTCGCTTTCTAAGTCCTCATTTCTTCGTGTCTTCAATGCTCGGGAGTTTCCAATTCTGATGCTTTTCCCATATGAAGGCCTTCTACCATTCTTCCGTAACTTACGTCTCTCATGGTTGAAATAAATACAAGCCTCACGAATATCGCATCTATCCAACCATTCAATAAACACACAAAAATAATAGCAACCAAGCATTCATTTATTCAATCAATTCTACGGTATCGCCACCCACATAAATTTGGTATGGTCGATACTTAAATCGAGAAGGCGTTCATCTTTATTTCTCTCATGGTGGGATACTACTAGGCTAATTTATTAGGAACTTGGTCATTGTCCCCACTGGGCTTCTTCCGGTGGACTTGATCTCCTCCGGTTCTTACGCTAGATTTTCCCTGTCGACGCGGAGTTTCTTGTGACGACCTGTATGTCCCAAGGTGTTCCTTGAGCTTCTGGATTTCAACGTCCTTGGCATGAGACATGGTCCTGCTGCTTTTCAGTTCCTGACGCATTCTCGAGATCTCGAGGTTCTCCTCCTCCAGCTTGTTTACCTTCAGTCTCTGAGTCTTGACCTCTCCTCGTAGTGCTTCATTGTCAAACAGGGCTTCCAGGAGGTCCATCTGAAGATTCTTGACGTATTGTTCCAGATCCTGATTGTACACTAAAAGTGGGGAGAACTTCATCTTTTGCGCTTCCGTCAAGGCAATAGTTGCTCCATCAAACTTCTGCCATCCAATCCTTCCAAAGAAGTGTGGGTTTAGTGCAAGACGATGACGATAGCATAAACGCGTGCAATAGCATCATGGACGGCGGTGTTGATGCCCATATCACGATCACCATTTATAGTTCAAGCTGATGTCTGCAGCCTTGGGGTCTTCTTTACGACCAAAAACTTGGGTCTTGACTCCCCACGATCTAAACGTCCTCTTAGTTGCCTTTGATCTCGTGTATCGGTAACTTCAGCAGACTGACTAGCTCCACAAGGAAGGGGCCTCCAAGAACCTTCTCGTAGTGTTCTCTTTTGTTCGTAATGTAGCTCTCCATCTATAGTTTGAAATAAGGAAGGTTCAAGAAAAGAAATCAGGTGTTACGAGAGTAGTACAAAACAAAGGTCATTCCTATTGGGGTCTTCATATTACTAAGTCATTTTCTAGGGTCACGTCCTCTGACCAACATGTGCTCGATACCATTTCAGAGCGACCCGACCTCGAACGGTCAAGCCTCTGTATCCGTGCCATCCTGGATCAAGATCTTTGGCACACACACAGTACATCAATGTATATATCAAAGTGCAATCACATGTATAAATAACGTAAAACTGATATATACCTCATAATACTCAGGAAACAATCAAAGCGGGTGTGGAGTCCCATCAACGCCATCGGCAGGTTGAGTGTAGACCGTAACCTGTCACTGCACTCTTACTGCTTGAAGAAAAATATCTGCAACATGATACGTTGCAGCCGTGTAGGTCAAGACATTGAATGTACCGGCAAGATCACAATAAGAGAAAACAGATGATAAACTATACTATATGCAATATGGCTTTGTGGCTCAGATTCCGAGTTTTGTTTGCGTAAAAGCTGGTTTTATTTTCCCTACATCAAAGGAATAAATGAAGTCTATACTATGGAGTTTTCTATCATGACATGGTTCCGCCAACCGATGTCTCATAGCCCAAAATCATCATAAGTTGCCCACAATTAAGTTATCATCCGGTGTTGAGAGTTCCGAGATAGATCCAAGTCCGGATGCTCAAATTGTCCGAATCGGGACACGGCTAATCGATTAGGTTTAAACCCTCTGCAGAGGTTTGTACACTTTACCCGCAAGATTCGATCCCTCTCTTTACGTTCTCGCACTTCAGGGTGTTTGAGAACAAGATGACCGAAACATGGTCTTCCGAAGAGTTCCTCTCACCACTGTTCGGTGCTCATCCCATCCTACCGTAGTTCTACATCTGCTAGCACCGTCCCAGCCAGAATCACAACTAAGGTCAACCAAGCCAGAGTCCATATTGACTTGCGGTTGCACAGATAAGCTTCCGGTCATGAAGTATTCTTCCGTCTCTTTGAGTCTTGGTGAAGCTTTCCGCAAGATGTCATGGCGCTTCTCCATGCATCCCGGCCAACCACTGGGTTCTCCAGGTGCCCACAACCGCCCTTCACCCAAAGAGTGTGTATTGAATTCTTGTCTCGAGTCTTGAAGTCTTGAGGTCTTGAAGATGCAGTCCTTGCAGATTCCATCATGGAGTTGTCATCATTGTCGTAGAGTCGTCCTTCGTCACACCAATCTCGAGCACTCATACCACACCCCGTCGACTATCGCGTAGCATTAAAATAAATTACGTCCCGGGCTTGGTAACCGGGCGATGGGTTCCTACCTCATGCATACTACTCAACTACAAGGATTCAATAACACTACCTTGAGGGGTGGTTGCAAAGATGCCACTAAATGCAATAAAACATAGGTATGAAAGCATGGTCAAAGTGAACTTGCCTTGCTGACGATCTTCGAAAACTAGGGACTCGTGGTAGCAGGCTTCGCACTCCGGAAATTCTACCGAGGCAAACAATAACCATAATAAGCACATAGCATATGATCACTTAACACAATAGCATAGTAACATAACACACCAAAACAAACGAATCAAAACCCAAAGGAGAACTCGAAGAAATCCAACTCAAAGTTTTCCTACTTCAAGCAACAACTAAAACTAGTTTTTCATAACAAAAATTTTCTTAACAGAACCTAAGCAAGGGTTTATGATACCTAACAAAAAAGAATCCATCATGCAACTAGGAGCAAAAAAGAATCACTTTAAAATCTATTATAAAACTCCTATTAGGCCTAAAGCAAATACTAGTAAGAAAAATAAAATAAAAGTTTTATTTATTATAAATAAAAGTTCATGCTCTAAAGTTACGTAAACTAACCTAGAATAAACTATCACATATAAAAAATAAATTTATTTGCTAATTAAAACAATAGGAAAACAGTAGCTAGTTAAATAAATAGGGATATCATGATTCTGATTAAAACTATTTCTTTATTAATCCTAAAATGCCCAAATAAATTCATACGGTTAGACAATGTCAAAACAAAGTTGTGACAAAAAGAATCACCCAAAAATAATATTCCTAACTCATTCTATAGCAGATTTACTATCCTGTCTAAATCTAAAATAAAGCAATTTTAAATAATTTTAACATGGCTAATTATATTTTCTACAGAAACTATAAGAAATTTGCAAACCAACAAAAAAATCACTTAAAAATATTAAGTAGATTAAAAGATATGAATTTTTCAAATCTGAAACTATTCATTAAAACAGAAAACTAAAAATAAAAACTAAAACGAAAACCGGGCTAATGGGCCTATATAACGCTTCTACAGTAATATAACTAAACTACGCCCTAGGGTTTAAAACGAATCGGCCGGTTTAAATAAAAACCTAACTAATCGATATAAACCGGAAATAAACCAGTTCACTAAAAACTAACCTAATAAAACCATACCCCTTCGGGGGATCTAATCCTAACCCTAGAAAACAGATCGGACGGGAGGGTGATCTCCGCGACTCATCATGGGAAGACGCCGGCGACGGTCGACGGCGGCTCGGGCGACGTTGGTGCGGGGGCTCCGGTGCTCGAGGACGACGGCGGGGAGCTCCGGCGGGTGCGGCGCGACGAGGGGAGCTCGGGGGTGGAGTCGGGCGAGGTCGAGGGTGGCCGGGGCGTTCGGTGCGAGGCTAATGGCGGCGGCGGCGCACTCGGGCTCCGGCGAGCAATAGCGGCCGGAGGGAGGGCTCAGGCGAGGGAAAGTGAGGGAACGGGCGAGGAGGGGTATATAGGGAGGCGACTTGGGCGAGGGGCGGATCGGGAGGATCGGCGAATCCCGGATCCGGCGGGATCCGGCAGCGCGGCGGGGTGTGGCGTGGGGAGGAAGAAGACGGGTGGGGTCCACCCGCCGGTGAGAGGGGAAGCGGGGACGGTCGGGCGACCGTCTGAAGGGGTTTCGCGCTGGGCTCGGTTGGGCCGGCTCGGGCGCTGCTCACCGGGCCGGCCTGGCCGGTGGGCCTGGCTCTGGTCGCCCAGTGTGGCTGGCGGTCGGCTGGGCGCCTGGTATTTTTTTTTTCTAATTTATTTTTTGAAAATAAAACCAGGAAAAAATATATATAATATAAATATTTTATATAGGACATATATATATATATATATCAAAATTTTCAGAAAAATATTTCCTACAACATGAACTATTTTTCAAGTTCAAATAAAATACACAAAAATTCAAATAAAACAAAGAGTGTTTCTGCTCTAATAAAATCCAATAAAAATCATTTTAAAAATACCAAAATGACTTCAAATTTATTTTCTCCTAATTTTCCATTGAAGGGAATCATTTTACCCATATTTCCATTTATTTATTTTTAGGAGAAAAATAATTTTGAATAAAATCCAAATAATTCCAAATTTGAAGGGGAGTTTCAAAATACCTTCAAATGACTTTCAATTTGATTCTTTTTTAACTTCCAACTCATATTTCATATAATTGAAGAAGTCATTTTATCTTCCCTCATGAAAATCATTGAGTTGCATAAAGCTTTGAATTTGAAATATTCTCAAATGAAATTCAAATCTTTTCAAAACCCTTTTCATTTCAAATGGAAGAAGTCATGTCATCTTCACTCTAGGGTTTTGATGTTGGAATGAAATTGAATTCATTGAGATCCAAAAAGGGCAAGGGGGATAGTTTGGGAAAGTCATTTCATTCCCTCTCATTCAACTTTCAAAAGTTTCAAATTCCAATCAATTTCACTCAATCAATCACACAACAAACAATCAATCAATCAAAACTATTTATTTATTGTAACATTCCAAAATTTAGAATTTTGGGATGTTAATTGATCTTGATGAATATGAGTATTACAAGAGTTGATCTACCACGAGATCGTAGAGGCTAAACCCTAGAAGCTAGCCTATGGTATGATTGTTGTATATGATCTATCGACTAGCCTGGCCTCGGTTTATATAATGCACCGTAGGCCCAGGATAACAAGAGTCCTAACCCGAATCGCCCGGTGGGGAGGAGTCCTTGTCTTGATCGGGAGGAGTCCTTGTCTTGATCGCCAAGTCTTGTGGAATCTTCCTTGTATGCGGCAATGTCCTGACCGCCCATGAGTATACGGCCATGGGGGTCCTCGGCCCAATCTAACAGATCGGGAGATGACGTGGTGAGTACCCCCTAGTCCAGGACACCATCAATGACGAAGCCCCCGGTTCAGCCGAGGTGACGTGGTACATCGGTACGCCGAGGTGACAGCGCTGCCAAACCAGGATCATTTATCTGTGCACAAAAAATAGTGCAAGCCGGAGATAGTAGTAGTAATAATAATAAAAAAATCATAGCATAATAAATAGTTTATGCAAAATGAGTAATAAGAGAGATATGGCCTGTGTGCTGAACACTCGATGAGGTAGAGCTCTTTCAGCGATGCCGAAGTCCCCGAGGCAACCAAACATGTCAGTTTGGCAATTCGACCAACAAGGTGATCACGCGAGCCGATTTGTGCCGATTGGGACGACGACGTCAGCTTGCCGAAGTGACCGCATGACGCAGTCAAAGTGGATGACCTACACATGTAAAATAGTGCAGTCCGAAAAATAATAATATAAATATATAAAAATCCTCGTGTGATTAATTGACGCAAAGTAAATTATTTAAAGAGATGTGGCCTGGCGCCGAAGTCAATGTCAATGCAGGGCGTCGGCATGGTGTGGTGAAGGCGTGCCAAAGCCTGAATTCGCAAGGCGGTCCGAGTTTCAGATGCGGCGTTCGCTGAACTATGAACAGAAACTGACCGAACCATCACACGACAGTCGTTAATGCGGCCACTATTTGACAGGCCTGTGTACAGAGGATGGCAAAAACCAGAGCAATAATTCCTTGGAAAAAATAAACCCATGCTATCGAAAATTACTAGGATTAATAGCACCTGGCTTATCTGTTGTAGCAATCTGAACAAAGTTACTCCCAAAATTGGGACTCGATCTGCACACCGGATGGGCGATGAAGCGACTGCATGACGATGCTGGAAAAGGTTGGCTCGCCGAGGTGACCTCGCAATTCGGTCGACAAAGGAGGGGTGACGACGTCGGCATGCCGAGGTGACCATGTGACACAGTCAAAATAGATTAACTGCACATATAAAATAGTGCAAGCCAAATAATGATAATAAAAAATCATTTGTAAAGTTAATTTACGCAAGGTAAAATATGGCCCCTGTACCGAAGATCCGACGATTTGGAGCTCTCTGGGAAATTCGATCGGGCGATGCCGATGCCCTCCCGACGACTAATATGACGAGCAAGTTGCCATGGAAATTGGACCACCGAGGTGATGATGCACGCCAATAAACGTCGGATAGTGGTCATAGCACGATCGCTATTAATTTTCGATAGAGTGGCAGCGCGGAGAGGCTGGCGCAAGGACGCGCGCCGAAGTGACAACGCAACTTGGTCGGCATGGGCGAGACGACGACGTTGGCTCGCCAAGGTGGCAATGTGATGCAGTCGAGGTTGATTCAACGCGGACCATCGACGCGGGACAATGAAGGCATGACGAAGTCCCAACTCGCATAGCAGTATAGATTCCAAACGCGGTGTTCATCAGACCACGAACAAAAAATAGGTTGGACCATCACGTTGGCCGAACTGCGACCTGCGTATACAAAAGACAGTACAAACAACAGGGAATATAGAACAAGCAATTTGCACGGTACAGATTGAGCAATAGGAACAATATCACATATAGCGCGTGCGTAGCTTGGTCCTTGCAAGAAAGTACTAGTAAAGTAGTAGTACGGCTTCTAGTATTCATCAACAACATGGAATAGTTAGTACTCCCTCCATTTTTGTATACAAGGCCACAAACCCATATTACATGTACCAAGGTAGAAACTAATGACCACTTAAGCCAATGTTGTAAACTAGTCTTTTCTCTTCGCTTAACATGTTAATTAATGTGTATTTTTCTCTCCAATGCACAATAAGACAACTCTCTCAGTCCTCGTTGGTTGATTAATGTGGTGCATTAAAACCAACCTTCCCACCCCCGCATGCATGCATGGGGTATTAATGTCCTCGGTTGCTAGTAGGAGGCAAACCTCATAAATTTTATCTCGATTGGTGTTAGTGGCCTTGTATAGCTGCAAATTGTAATTTTGATAGTGACCTTGTATACAAAAATGGAGGGAGTACTACTAGTTTTGATCAACTAAATCTTGGAGACCGTGCTGCAAAACTGATCATTGACCAGGTTTGTACCTTGGCGTACGGAAGCAGCAAAAATTACTACCGGTGGACGATAGCGCCCACTAATGCATAGAAGTAAACAAAGGAAAAACATATGGAAGGAAAAAAGAAAAAAAAGGGAAGAAATTCCCCAGGATGGCCGCTGCCCGATTGGGAGTCCTTGACTCAATGGTTCTGTCCGTCCTCGGCCTGCACTCCTCTGGACCAGCGCCGAGTACGATGCCTGCTGCCAGCGCCCAACCAATCTCACATGTGCTCATCATTACGATTGGCCGCCGCCGTTTACTCATCTCTGGACTGCTGTAAAACTCCATATGCTGCATACGAGCACGATGCCATAGCAAATTCTTTGGACCATGATCTCACCTAAATCTGTGAACTAAGTTTACAAGGCAATAAAAAATTCCCACAAAAACTTGTATGGATTCAATTTTGATTGAAAAAATATCACCTGATCATTGATTTCAACTTCCCTCGAACCATGACGATCACCTAGCAGGCTCTCAATGAAAGCACCAATGTCGGTGTCAAAACCGGCGGATCTTGTACTAGGGGTCCTAAGCTAGGCGTCTTGGAGCGATGGTAACATGGACACATGATTTTACCCAGGTTCAGGCTCTCTCAAGGTGATAATACCCTACGTCCTGCTTTTGATTGTATTGATACGAGGATAGTACATAGTACATGTATCTACCACGAGATTGTAGTAATGAATATCAGATTGTCTATTGACTAGCCTGGCCTCGGTTTATATATGCATCGTAGGCCTAGGGTTTAGAGGAGTCCTTGTCTTGTGTGCCAAGTCTTTTGGAATCCTCCTTGTATTCGGCATGGGCTGCTCGAAGTGGCCCATTAGTGAATCATCATGGGGGTCCTTGGCCCGACTCACTGGTCGGGAGACGACGTGGTGAGTACACTACAAAGAAAAGACACATCCGTGACATTTTGGGCCGAACGAATTTTTTTCCTGTCATACTTATGACACTTCTATGACGATATTTGTGACAAAACCCGGTATCATCATAGATGTGGTGGGCTCCTACTTCTATGACAAAAAATGGGCTTTTCGTCCTTGGCGGGCCGGAGACGCAGCTGCATGACATTCTTTGGGCCGTCCATGACGGAAAAAACCGTCATAGAAGCGAGGGCGAGGAAAATATGGGGGTGTTCCCGGTTACGATGGGTGGTCTGGGCCGAGCGATGCATGGAGGTTTGCGCGGTTCTCTCGTACACGCACGTGCGTGGGTGCTAGGCGTTGGGCTCTAACTGAACCCGAGAGAGGCGTTCTCCTACTGAACCCGAGCGATTGCACCACAGGCTACGTGTTACTGAACCCGAGCGATCGATCGATGGCTGTTAGCTGAACCCGATCAAGCGATTCTTCGCCATCGCCGCTAATCAAGCCGATCGATGCTGCCTCGAGGAATAGTGAGCGTTCTTTGGAGGGGGATGAACAGTTCCCGGTGGGGGCGGATGAACAGGACCCCGTGGTGTTACCTCTGGATGAACAGGACCCCGATTGATCGAGACGGTTGGGGCTGGATGAACAGGACCACGTGGAGGGCTGGATGAACAGGACCACCCCGTGGAGGGCTGGATGAACAGTAGACGGTGGAGGGATGGATGAACAGTAGCCCGTGGAGGGGTGGTTGAACAGGAGCCCGTGGAGAGGGCTGGTTGAACATTAGCCGGCGGAGTAGCGCGCGGTGGAGGCTGGATGAACAGGAGCTCGTGGATGAACAGTCGCAGGTGGAGGCTGGAGGAGGCCGAAGGTGGATGAACAGTAGCCCGTGGAGGCTGGAGGGGGTCAACAGTGGAGATGAACAATATCCTGTGGAGTCCTGTTTTGCGGTACGCCACACCCCTGGCGATGAACAGGACCCCCGTTTCGACCGTAGCGCTCCAACACAAGTCCGTTTCCTCCGTTTTGCGGTACGCCACACCCCTCCCTATCAACAGGACCCCGTTTCGACCGTAGGAGGTCCAACACAAGTCCGTTTCCTCCGTTTTGCGGTATGCCAGACCCCTCCCGATGAACAGGATCCCGTTTCGAACGTGGACGGTCTAACACAAGGTTGTTTCCTCCATTGTGCGGTACGCCAGGCCTCGTTTCCATCGGCTGTTCCGTCCAAGCCGGTTGGCTCCCACGCGTTCCGTTGCCTCCCGATGAACACGACGCATTCCTTTGCCTCCCCATGAACACGACGACAACGCAGTTTCTCCATTCCGACCCAGCCATGTACACGAGCCCTAGCCGTACGTATGCGCGAGTAGGCGTTCGAGACATCGCCCGTATGTACGTACGTGGCCATATTTACTTTCTTGCACCCTGGCCGTTGTACGTACGTGTACATGCTGCGTGCGCGCCTCTACTACGACACGTGCGCGCCTCTACATCGACCAGTATGTATGTACACGTTCGCGACCAGTATGACAATGCTACGTACGCTTTGACCAGGTGGGTCCCGACTGGCAGGCACTTTCTTGCGTGCGAAGATGTAGCTGGTGGGTCCCAGCAGTCAGGGGGGCGAATGGTTTTTTTTTCGGACGCACTTCCTTGCATGCGAAGATGTAGCTGGTGGGTCCCAGCAGTCAGGGGGGAACATTTTTTTTTCGTGAAATACGGTTGCCTGTCCGGTGGGTCCCTGCTATCAGGCGGAGGAATCATTATTTTCCGCGTAATAAGGTGGCACTTCCTTGCTGCGGCCGTGGACCCAGCTGTCAGCCTCTCCACGTACAATACTCTTTCGATGGAAGTCGGTCGTTGACCACATTGACCATGCCGCGCCGAGAGCACCAAGGCAGTGGATGACGGCGAGGCCTAGGAAGGGGACGACACGGAGCCGGGAAAGATGCAGCAGTGGATGCCCACGCGAAGAGGAGTACAAGGGTTCACTGGTTCGGCTGCGGTGTGAGGTTGCCGTCGCCGCAGAATAGCAAGGGGTGTGGGTGAGTAGAGAGATGGCCTGGCCAGCGGTGGGAGTAGTAGGGGGCGGTGAGGCCTCCACGGCATCACAGCCGGCCACGGGAGGCAGGAGCACGCGGCACGACCGGCGCTAGTTTGGGCGGCTGCAGCAAGAAGACCAGAGGTTGAAGAAGCACTCGGCCGTTGGATGAACATCGTACGGTAACTGGAGCTAGAATCATTCATATTGACTAAGTTGACAAAGCCCTCCATCCCCGTCAACTTGGTAGGCCCACAAGTCAGCCTCCCACTATGCTGGGTTCCAGCTGGCAGGGTGAGTATTCATTTTTTTGTGCGTAGTAAGAAGGCACTTCCTTGCGTGTGAAGATAGCTGGTGGGTCCGACCTGTCAGCGGGGGGCACATTTTTTCACGAAATACAGAGGCCCTTCTGGTGGGTCCTAGATGTCAGGTGGAGGAATCATTATTTTGCGCGTAATAAGGAGGCATTTCCTTGTGTGCGGCCGTAGACCCAGCTGTCAGCCGCTCCACGTACAGTCCATGTTCGATGGATGTCGTTCGTTGACCACGTTGACCAGGGCGCGCCGAGAGTGTTGGGGAACGTAGTAATTTCAAAAAAATTCCTACGCACACGCAAGATCATGGTGGTGCATAGCAACGAGAGGGGAGAGTGTTGTCCACGTACCCTCGTAGACCGATAGCGGAAGCGTTAGCACAACATGGTTGATGTAGTCGTACGTCTTCATGATCCGACCGATCAAGTACCGAACACACGACACCTCCGAGTTCAGCACACGTT
Source organism: Aegilops bicornis (assembly GCA_021605145.1). Classification (NCBI taxonomy): domain Eukaryota; kingdom Viridiplantae; phylum Streptophyta; class Magnoliopsida; order Poales; family Poaceae; genus Aegilops; species Aegilops bicornis. The sequence goes on along the minus strand of CM038669.1, from coordinate 562,330,654 downwards.
CAGCTCGATGACGTCCCTCGAACTCCGATCCAGCCGAGTTTTGAGGGAGAGTTATGTCAGCACGACGGCGTGATGACGATGATGATGTTCTACCGACGCAGGACTTCGCCTAAGCACCGTTGCGATATTATCGAGGTGGATTATGATGGAGGGGGGCACCGCACACGGCTAAGACATCAAGAGATCAATTGTTGTTCTCCATAGGGTGCCCCCCTGCCCCCGTATATAAAGGAGCAAGGGGGGAGAAGGCCGGCCAAGGAGGAGGGCGTGCCAAGGGGGGAGTCCTACTCCCACCGGGAGTAGGACTCCTCCTTGTTGGAGTAGGAGAGAAGGAAAGAGGAGGAGAGGGAGAAGGAAAAGGGGGCTGCACCCCTTTTCCAATTCAGACCAGAGGGGGGGCGCATGCCTCCTTCCTTTTGGCCTCTCTCCTCTATTCCCATATGGCCCAATAAGACCCATATACTCCCCGGCGAATTCCCGTAACTCTCAGGTACTCCGAAAAATACCTGAATCACTCGGAACCTTTCCGAAGTCCGAATATAGTTGTCCAATATATCCATCTTTACGTCTCGACCATTTCGAGACTCCTCGTCATGTCCCCGATCTCATCTGGGACTCCGAACTCCTTCGGTACATCAAAACTCATAAACTCATAATATAACCGTCATCGAACTTTAAGCGTGCGGACCCTACGGGTTCGAAAACTATGTAGACATGACCGAGACACGTCTCCGGTCAATAACCAATAGCGGAACCTGGATGCTCATATTGGCTCCCACATATTCTACAAAGATCTTTATCGGTCAAACCGCATAACAACATACTTTGTTCCCTTTGTCATCGGTATGTTACTTACCCGAGATTCGATCGTCGGTATCTCAATACCTAGTTCAATCTCGTTACCGGCAAGCCTCTTTACTCGTTCCGTAATACATCATCCTGCAACTAACTCATCAGTTGCAATGCTTGCAAGGCTTATAGTGATGTGCATTACCGAGTGGGCCCAGATATACCTCTGCGACAATCGGAGTGACAAATCCTAATCTCGAAATACGCCAACCCAACAAGTACCTCCGGAGACACCTGTAGAGCACCTTTATAATCACCCAGTTATGTTGTGATGTTTGGTAGCACACAAAGTGTTCCTCCGGTAAACGGGAGTTGCATAATCTCATAGTCATAGCAACATGTATAAGTCATGAAGAAAGCAATAGCAACATACTAAACGATCAAGTGCTAAGCTAACAGAATGGGTCAAGTCAATCACATTATTGTCCTAATGATGTGATCCCGTTAATCAAATGACAACTCATGTCTATGGTTAGGAAACATAACCATCTTCGATTAACGATCTAGTCAAGTAGAGGCATACTAGTGACACTCTGTTTGTCTATGTATTCACACATGTATTATGTTTCCGGTTAATACAATTCTAGCATGAATAATAAACATTTATCATGATATAAGGAAATAAATAATAACTTTATTATTGCCTCTAGGGCATATTTCCTTTAGAGAGCACCACGGCGGTGGACGACGGCGAGGCCTAGGAAGGGAACGACATGGAGCCGGGGAAGACTCGGCAATGGTTGCGCACGCGGTGGGGAGTACGAGGGTTTACTGGTCCGGCTACCGTCATTTGGAAAATAACAGAGGTGTGGGTGAGTAGAGGAATGGCCTGGCCAAGAATGAAGTAGGGTGGGCGGTGCGGCGGCAAGACAAATGGCCACAGGCGGGAGGCGGAGCAGTCCCACCGGCGCTGGTTTGGGCGGCTGGAGCAAGAAGATCAGATATTGAAGAAGCAGCACGGCCGTTGGATTAACATCCAACAGTCACTGCTGCTAGAATCGTTTGTGGACTAAGTTGACAAAGCCTTTCGTACACGTCAACCTAGTAGACCCACAAGTCAGCCTCCAAATCTGTCCCAAACAGCATACAACCCAAAATTTCTAGCCAGATTCAAATTAAATTTAAAACTAAATATACCTTAATTTAAATTCAATGAAATTTTACCCACACAAAAATAATGAAATTCAAAATATCAAAATCCGAAAGGAAAAAGTGTTTTGGAACTAATTGCTTGTTTGCAAAAAACAAAATAGCTGGCTAGCCATTTTCAGAAAGTAAAAAACAAATTGGGTTGGTCATGTGCTAAACATATGAAATAAAAGCCTGGGCTAGGCGGGCCACAGCTCCCGCACAATCCAGTTGATACCCTTCTTTGTGCCGAAAAAACAAAATTACTGCGCGCGCTGCTGGGTCCCTACTGTCATCCTCACCATGTACAGTCATCTCCTTATTCCTCTCGGTTGTTGTCCATGTTGAAAACACCGGAGGGCGGCGCCGCGGCGAGTGAACCAAGGCAGAGGATGATGGTGAGGCCTCAGACGGGAACGAACAGGAGCCGGGGAAGATGCGCAGAGTTTTAGGGTGCGATGTGGCCACGATGCGTGCGCGGCAACACAGCCAGCCGTGGGAGGCGGGAGCAGGCGGTCCTGCCGCCGCTGGTTTGGCTTTGGCGCCTCGAGGAAGAAGAGATTGAAGAAACACGACAGACGTTGAATGTCAATCCAACGGTCAAGGTTGGCACAATCGTTTGTTGACTAAGCCGACACCAAGTAACATACTTTTTTATATATAGGAAGAGAAGAAAAACTGTGCTCGTTCGCCTGATAACATTCCCGAAACTTCAACCGTTCGATCTTGTGTCGCAACTAAAACTGCGAGGAAAATGCGTTCGTCTGCCGTCCTCCTCCCAGGGAACGTTCGCCACATAAGTGACTAGCACCCTTGGTTTTCAACCGAGAGGTCTTGGGTTCGAGTCCCAGGAACTCTCAATTTTGTCCTCCTTCCTTCCTCGCAAAGAAATGGGAAAGAAAATCGAAGGCTTGAGAAGGCGTACAGAACAAGCTAGTGTACCAGTAAAGAGACGTTGCTGAGTTTTAGAAAAAAGGGAGACATGCTCCTGTAGCTGGTTCGAATCCAAACCTAGACTATGACTATATATGGTGCTATGCTACTCTGCAAGTAATGAAACTGACATATCCAACGTTCGCTGCTCCTCTTCTCTACTTACTCTACCTAGCATCAGAAGCTCTGGCCGCAGCAACCATGTCCGCTGGCTGCTCGTCCACTTGCTCTTCAGCAGGGAACTACGAGATATGCGCCAAGTCGCCACCCGTACCATCACCTGTGGGTCTCATCACACCCCTGCCGGCACGCGCACCGCAGCCGGTTGCTCATCGCAACCCGCTGCCGTTGATGTGGTGCCACTGCTGCAAATCACGCAGAGTCATCCGTCGCGTCTCAACCAAATCCTCAACCCTGACCGAGTCTTCTACAAATGCCCGAATCATGGGGTAATAATATGTTGAAGTGTTGTTATGCTGCTTCCAGTTGCTGATTTTTTAATAGTTTGGTTGATGATCTTCCAATTTGATTCATGCAGAAAAGGGAAGATTCGTGTGATTTGTATTTCTGGGAAGTTGATGATGTGGGGGAGTGCAACTACGCTGATTATTTGGTTAGCCGAGGAATCCCAATACCAGCAGGTTGGGTGTTGGACAAGTAATCAAGGAACGGCGAGAAGAGGAAGATGCAGCGTAAGGTTAAAGATGCAGTTCCTCCGATCATGGCCAAGCAACAAATTCTTTGAACGGCCTTGACAAAGAATGAGGAGATGAAAGAGCTTGTGAAGATAATGGGCAAAATCGATGTGCTCAGAGGATGATTCTCTCTTTATTTGCGGTGTATGTAGCACTCGATGTAATCAGTGGCTATGACATGAGCACTTTGCTGAAACTAGTAATGAATGAAACCTGTGTAGCAGGCTGGGCATAGTGTTGTGAACATCTAATGATTTCTATTAACGGAAATCAGGGGGTATCCCCTTTTGCTCGTAAATAAATAAATAGCAGAGGATGTTTTGGTAATAAATAAATAAATTAGCAGAGGCTCTTTCGGGTCAGCTTTGTTCTCATTCGAAGACGTCGAGCAAATTGCAGTCCAACAACAAACTATGTCATCAAATTCAAGTTTCATAGCCAAATATGAGTACAACTAAACAACAATGTCATCAGGTTTTAGTCATCATACAATCACCAAACACAAATCAGCATACATAACAAGTGATGTTCTCATAGGAAAATACAAAACAACATGTTCATCAGGTTTCAGTTGTCATAGCAAACATAGTTTCACATAGTAGATTAAAAATGTCTTCTGACAGGCAAATACGACAAAAGCAATGTAATCATCATCCGCAGCAACATCGTCAACATCTTCGCCATGTGTATCAGTCTGAATCGTAATTCCCCATGGTGTCATCTTCTTCTTCGTCCTCAACGTCCTCGAACGTTGGCTTCTTCTTGATCAACTCTTGCATGTCCACAGCACGACAGGCAATCTTTTTGCCGGTGTCTGATACGTCTCCAACGTATCTATAATTTTTTATTGCTCCATGCTATATTATCTACTGTTTTGGACATTATTGGGCTTTATTATCCACTTTTATATTATTTTTGGGACTAACCTACTAACTGGAGGCCCAACCCAGAATTGCTGTTTTTTGCCTATTTTAGAGTTTCAAAGAAAAGGAATATCAAACGGAGTCCAAACGGAATGAAACCTTCGGGAACGTGATTTTCTCACCGAACATGATCCAGGAGACTTGGACCCTACGTCAAGAAACGAAGGAGGAAGCCACGAGGTAGGGTCGCGCGCCCACCCCCCAGGGCGCGCCCTCCACCCTCGTGGGCCCCCTGTTGCTCCACCGACGTACTCCTTCCTCCTATATATACTACGTACCCCCAAACGATTAGATGTAGAGCCAAAAACCTAATTCCACCGCTGCAACCTTCTGTACCCATGAGATCCCATCTTGGGGCCTGTTCCGGAGCTCCGCCAGAGGGGGCACCCATCACGGAGGGCTTCTACATCAACACCATAGCCTCTCCGATGAAGTGTGAGTAGTTTACCTCAGACCTTCGGGTCCATAGTTAGTAGCTAGATGGATTCTTCTCTCTTTTTGGATCTCAATACAATGTTCTCCCCCTCTCTCGTGGAGATCTATTCGATGTAATCTTCTTTTTGCGATGTGTTTGTTGAGACCGATGAATTGTGGGTTTATCAGCAAGATTATCTATGAACAATATTTGAATCTTTTCTGAATTCTTTTATGTATGATTGGTTATCTTTGCAAGTCTCTTCGAATTATCAGTTTGGTTTGGCCTACTAGATTGGTTTTTCTGGCATAGGGAGAAGTGCTTAGCTTTGGGTTCAATCTTGCAGTGTCCTTTCCCAGTGACACTAGGGGCAGCAAGGCACGTATTGTATTGTTGCCATCGAGGATAACAAGATGGGGTTTTATCATATTGCATGAATTTATCCCTCTACATCATGTCATCTTGCTTAAGGCGTTACTCTGTTTTCATGAACTTAATACTCTAGATGCATGCTTTGGATAGTGGTCGATGAGTGGAGTAATAGTAGTAGATGCAGTAGGAGTCGGTCTACTTGTCTCGGACGTGATGCCTATATACATGATCATACCTAGATATTCTCATAACTACGCTCAATTACATCAATTGCTCAACAAGAATTGCTCACCCACCATAAAATACTTATGCTCTTGAGAGAAGCCACTAGTGAAACCTATGGCCCCGGGTCTATCTTCATCATATTAATCTTCCAATACTTACTTATTTCCTTTGCTTTTTTACTTTTCTTTTATTTTACTTTGCATCTTTATCACAAAAATACCAAAAAATATTATCCTATCATATCTATCAGATCTCACTCTCATAAGTGACCGTGAAGGGATTGACAACCCCTTATCGCGTTGGTTGCGAGGAGTTATTTGTATTGTGCAGGTGTGAGGGACTCGCGCGTAGCCTCCTACTGGATTGATACCTTGGTTCTAAAAAACTAAGGGAAATACTTACGCTACTTTGCTGCATCCTCCTTTCCTCTTCAAGGAAATCCAATGCAGTGCTCAAGAGGTAGCAGAGAAGATTTCTGCTGCCGTTGCCGGGGAGTCTACGCAAAAGTCAACATATCAAGTACCTATCACAATCCCTTATCTCCCACATTACATTATTTTCCATTTGCCTCACGTTTTCCTCTCCCCCACTTCACCCTTGCCGTTTTATTCGCCCTCTCTTTTTCGTTCGCCTCTTTTTCGCTTGTCTTTTGTTTGCTCGTGTGTTGGATTGCTTGCCTGTCACGATGGCTCAAGATAATACCAAATTATGTGACTTTACCAATACCAACAATAATGATTTCCTTAGCACTCCGATTGCTCCTCTTACCAACACTGAATCTTGTGAAATCAATGCTGCTTTGTTGAATCTTGTCATGAAAGATCAATTCGCCGGCCTTCCTAGCGAAGATGCCGCTACTCATCTAAATAGCTTCGTTGATTTGTGTGATATGCAAAAGAAGAAATATGTTGATAATGATATTGTTAAATTGAAGCTATTCCCTTTTTCGCTTAGAGATCGTGCTAAAGCTTGGTTTTCGCCTTTGCCTAAAAATAGTATTGATTCTTGGAACAAGTGCAAAGATGCTTTTATCTCTAAGTATTTTCCTCCTGCTAAGATCATCTCTCTTAAAAACGATATTATGAATTTTAAGCAACTTGATCATGAACATGTTGCACAAGCTTGGGAGAGGATGAAATTAATGATACGAAATTGCCCTACTCATGGTTTGAATTTATGGATGATTATACAAAAAATTTATGCCGGATTGAATTTTGCTTCAAGAAATATTTTAGATTCGGCCGCGGGAGGCACTTTTATGGAAATCACTTTAGGAGAAGCTACTAAACTCCTATATAATATTATGGTTAATTATTCTCAATGGCACACTGAAAGATCTACTAATAAAAAAGTGCATGCGATAGAAGAAATTAATGTTTTGAGTGGAAAGATGGATGAACTTATGAAATTATTTGCTACTAAGAGTGTTTCTTCTGATCCTAATGATATGCCTTTGTCTACTTTGATTGAGAATAATAACGAATCTATGGATGTGAATTTTGTTGGTAGGAATAATTTTGGTAACAACGTGTATAGAGGAAACTTTAATCCTAGACCTTATCCTAGTAATTCCTCTAATAATTATGGTAATTCCTACAACAACTCTTATGGAAATTTTAATAAGATTCCCTCTGAATTTGAGACTAGTGTTAAAGAGTTTATGAATTTGCAAAAGAATTTTAATGCTTTGCTTGAAGAGAAATTGCTTAAAGTTGATGAATTGGCTAGGAACATTGATAGAATTTCTCTTGATGTTGATTCCTTAAAGCTGATATCTATTCCTCCTAAGCATGATATCAATGAGTCTCTCAAAGCAATGAGAATTTCCATTGATGAGTGCAATGAAAGAACCTCTAGGATGCGTGCTACAAAAGATGCCTTCAGTAAAGCGTGTTCTTCTAGTCCCTATGAAAATAAAGATGAAGATCTAAAAGTTACTGATGTGTCCCCTATTAAATATTTGTTTTGCAATATGAATCTTGATAATTATGGGACTGAATACGATCCACCTTTACCTAGAAGGCGTTCCAAAAATTCGGAGTTTTTAGATCTTGATGCTAAAATTGATAAAAGTGGGATTGAAGAAATCAAAACCCTAGATGTTGCTAAACCCACTATTTTGGATTTCAAGGAATTTAATTATGAAAGTTGCTCTTTGATTGATTGTATTTCCTTGTTGCAATCCGTGCTAAATTCTCCTCATGCTTATAGTCAAAATAAAGCGTTTACTAAACATATCGTTGATGCCTTGATGCAATCTTATGAAGAAAAGCTTGAGTTAGAAGTTTCTATCCCTATAAAACTTTATGATGAGTGGGAACCAACTATTTAAATTAAGATTAAGGATCATGAGTTTAATGCTTTATGTGATTTGGGTGCTAGTGTTTCCACTATTCCCAAAACTTTGTGCGATTTGCTAGATTTCTGTGATTTTGATGATTGCTCTCTAAACTTGCACCTTGCGGATTCCACTATTAAGAAACCTATGGGAAGAATTAATGATGTTCTTATTGTTGCAAATAGGAACTATGTGCCCGTAGATTTTATCGTTCTTGATATAGATTGCAATCCTTCATGTCCTATTATTCTTGGTAGGCCTTCCCTTAGAACGATTGGTGCAATTATTGACATGAAGGAAGGAATATTAGATTCCAATTTCCCTTAAAGAAGGGCATGGAACACTTCCCTAGAAATAAAATAAAATTACCATATGAATCTATCATGAGAGCCACTTATGGATTGCCTACCAAAGATGGCAATACCTAGATCTATCCTTGCTTTTATGCCTAGCTAGGGGCGTTAAACGATAGCGCTTGTTGGGAGGCAACCCAATTTTATTTTCAGTTTTTTGCTTTTTATTTATGTTTAGGAATAAATATTTGTTCTAGCCTCTGGTTAGATGTGTTTTTATTTTTTAATTAGTGTTTGTGCCAAGTTAAACCTATAGGATCTTCTTGGATGATAGTTATTTGATCTTGCTGTAATTTCCAGAAACTTTCGGTTCACGAAAACAATTGTTAAAAATCACCAGAACGTGATAAAATAGTGATTCCAATTGATTCTGATCAATAAACAAATTGTCTAGGTCTTCCTATTTTGTATGATTTTTTGGAGTTCCATAAGTTTGCGTTAGTTAGAGATTACTACAGACTGTTCTGTTTTTGACAGGTTCTGTTTTTCGTGTGTTGTTTGCTTATTTTGATGAATCTATGGCTAGTAAAATAGTTTATAAACCATAGAGAAGTTGGAATACAGTAGGTTTAACACCAATATAAATAAAGAATGAGTTCATTACATTACCTTGAAGTGGTCTTTTGTTTTATTTCGCTAACGGAGCTCACGAGATCTCTGTTGAGTTTTGTGTTGTGAAGTTTTCAAGTTTTGGGTGAAAGATTTTTGATGGATTATGGAACAAGGAGTGGAAAGAGCCTAAGCTTGGGGATGCCCATGGCACCCCCAAGATAATCTAAAGACACCAAAAAGCCAAAGCTTGGGGATGCCCCGGAAGGCATCCCCTCTTTCGTCTACTTCCATCGGTAACTTTACTTGAAGCTATATTTTTATTCACCACATGATATGTGTTTTGCTTGGAGCGTCTTGTATGATTTGAGTCTTTTCTTTTTAGTTTACCACAATCATCCTTGCTGTACACACCTTTTGAGAGAGCCATACATGATTTAGAAATTATTAGAATACTCTTTGTGCTTCACTTATATATTTTGAGTTATATAGTTTTGCTCTAGTGTTTCACTTATATCTTTTAGAGCACGGTGGTGGATTTGTTTTATAGAAACTATTGATCTCTCATGCTTAACTTATATTATTTTGAGAGTCTTAAATAGCATGGTAATTTGCTTAAATAATCTTAATATGCTAGGTATTCAAGACTAGTAAAAACTTTCTTATGAGTGTGTTGAATACTAAGAGAAGTTTGATGCTTGATGATTGTTTTGAGATATGGAGGTAATAATATAAAATTCATGCTAGTTGAGTAGTTGTGAATTTGAGAGATGCTTGTGTTGAAGTTTGCAAGTCCCGTAGCATGCACGTATGGTAAACGTTATATAACAAATTTGAAACATGAGGTGTTCTTTGATTGTCCTCCTTATGAGTGGCGGTCGGGGACGAGCGATGGTCTTTTCCTACCAATCTATCCCACTAGGAGCATGCGCGTAATGCTTGGTTTTTGATGACTTGTAGATTTTTGCAATAAGTATGTGAGTTCTTTATGACTAATGTTGAGTCCACGGATTATACGCACTCTCACCCTTCCATCATTGCTAGCCTCTTTGGTATCGTGCATTGCCCTTTCTCACATTGAGAGTTGGTGCAAACTCCGCCTGTGCATCCAAACCCTGTGATATGATACGCTCTTTCACACATAAACCTCCTTATATCTTCCTCAAAACAGCCACCATACCTACCTATTATGGCATTTCCATAGCCATTCCGAGATATATTGCCATGCAACTTTCCACCATTCCGTTCATCATGACATATTCATCATTGTCATATTGCTAGCATGATCATGTAGTTGACATAGTATTTGTGGCAAAGCCACCATTCATAATTATTTTATACATGTCACTCTTGGTTCATTGCATATCCTGGTACACCGCCGGAGGCATTCATATAGAGTCATACTTTGTTCTAGTATCAAGTTGTAATCATTGAGTTGTAAATAAATAGAAGTGTGATGATCATCATTTTCTAGAGCATTATCCCAAGTGAGGAATAAAAAAAGAGAAAGGCCATAAAAAAGAAGGCCCCAAAAAAATGAGAGAAAAGAGAGAAGGGACAATGCTACTATCCTTTGCCACACTTGTGCTTCAAAGTAGCACCATAATCTTCATGATAGAGAGTCTCTTGTTTTATCACTTTCATATACTAGTGGGAATTTTTCATTATAGAACTTGGCTTGTATATTCCAACAATGGGCCTCCTCAAGTGCCGTAGTTCTTCGTGAGCAAGCAAGTTGGATGCACACCCACTTAGTTTCTTTTGTTGAGCTTTCATACATTTATAGCTCTAGTGCATCCGTTGCATGGCAATCCCTACTCCTTGCATCAACATCAATCGATGGGCATCTCCATAGCTCATTGATTAGCCTCATGGTGTGAGACTTTCTCCTTTTTGTCTTCTCCACATAACCCCCATCATCATATTCTATTCCACCCATAGTGCTATGTCCATGGCTCAGCGCTCATATATTGCGTGAAAGTTTATAGGTTTGAGATTACTAAAGTATGAAAAAATTTCTTGGCTTGTCATCGGGGTTGTGCATGATGAGAGCATTCTTGTGTGACAAAAATGGAGCATGACTAAACTATATGATTTTGTAGGGATGAACTTTCTTTGGCCATGTTATTTTGAGAAGACATAATTGCTTAGTTAGTATGCTTGAAGTATTATCATTTTTATGTCAATATGAATTTTTGTCTTGAATCTTTCGGATCTGAATATTCATACCACAATTAAGAAGAATTACACTGAAATTATGCCAAGTAGCACTCCGCATCAAAAATTATCTTTTTTATCATTTACCTACTCGAGAACGAGCAGGAATTAAGCTTGGGGATGCTTGATACGTCTCCAACGTATCTATAATTTTTTATTGCTCCATGCTATATTATCTACTTTTTTGGACATTATTGGGCTTTATTATCCACTTTTATATTATTTTTGGGACTAACCTATTAACCGGAGGCCCAACCCAGAATTGCAGTTTTTTGCCTATTTAAGAGTTTCGAAGAAAAGGAATATCAAACGGAGTCCAAACGGAATGAAACCTTCGGGAACATGATTTTCTCACCGAACATGATCCAGGAGACTTGGACCCTACGTCAAGAAACGAAGGAGGAAGCCACGAGGTAGGGGCGCACCCACCCCCATGCGCGCCCTCCACCCTCGTGGGCCCCTCTTGCTCCACCGACGCATTCTTCCTCCTATATATACCTCATTACCCCCAAACGATCGACACAGAGCCAAAAACCTGATTCCACCGCTGCAACCTTCTCGCACTCCATGAGATCCCATCTTGGGGCCTGTGCTCGAGCTCAGAGGGGGCACCCATCACGGAGGGCTTCTACATCAACACCATAGCCTCTCCGATGAAGTGTGAGTAGTTTACCTCGGACCTTCGGGTCCATAGTTAGTAGCTAGATGGCTTCTTCTCTCTTTTGGATCTCAATACAATGTTCCCCCTCTCTCGTGGAGATCTATTCGATGTAATCTTCTTTTTGCGGTGTGTTTGTTGAGACTGATGAATTGTGGGTTTATGATCAAGATTATCTATGAACAATATTTGAATCTTTTCTGAATTCTTTTATGTATGATTGATTATCTTTGCAAGTCTCTTCGAATTATCAGTTTGGTTTGGCCTACTAGATTGGTTTTTCTTGCATTGGGAGGAGTGCTTAGCTTTGGGTTCAATCTTGTGGTGTCCTTTCCCAAAGACAGTAGGGGCAGCAAGGCACATATTGTATTGTTGCCATCAAGGATAACAAGATGGTTTTTTTTAATCATATTGCATGAATTTATCCCTCTACATCATGTCATCTTGCTTAAGGCGTTACTCTGTTTTCATGAACTTAATACTCTAGATGCATGCTGGGTAGCGATCGACGAGTGGAGTAATAGTAGTAGATGCATGCAGGAGTCGGTCTAATTGTCTCGGACGTGACGCCTATATACATGATCATACCTAGATATTCTCATGACTATGCTCAATTCTGTCAATTGCTCAACAGTAATTCGTTCACCCACCATAAAATACTTATGCTCTTGAGAGAAGCCACTAGTGAAACCTTTGGCCCCCGGGTCTATCTTCATCATATTAATCTTCCAATACTTAGATATTGCCTTTGCTTTTTTACTTTGCATATTTATCACAAAAATACCAAAAAATATTATCCTATCATATCTATCAGATCTCACTCTCGTAAGTGACCGGGAAGGGATTGACAACCCCTTATCGCGTTGGTTGTGAGGAGTTATTTGTATTGTGCAGGTGCGAGGGAATCGCGCGTAGCCTCCTACTGGATTGATACCTTGGTTCTCAAAAACTGAGGGAAATACTTACGCTACTTTGCTGCATCATCCTTTCCTCTTCAAGGAAATCCAACGCAGTGCTCAAGAGGTAGCAGTGTCATTGACGTGATGGTTCTGAAAGATATTAGGAACATCTGTGTTATCTTGTACATCAGGAGCAGTGTAAGCATCGTCTTGTTGTGCAACTTCAATAAACGAATTCCTCTGCTCAAACCTTTGCAATACTCTCCAGTCATCGCTACGTGCAAATGTGTCTTCCAAGAAAAATATCGGTGTTGCTTGATTTGCCAAAATAAAAGGCTCATTGGTCTGGTACGCTACCTTGACATTGATGGATTTGAAATAATCATCAGCTCTGGGTTTTGTGATCCTGGAAAACAGGTTATACCAACGACATCACAACAGAACCACACACCGATGATCCTCAAAACTGGAGATATACTGCAACTGAACAATGTCTGTTATGTTAGCATACATTTCAATTGTCTCTTTGTCATACGTATCCGTGCTCATGATGGCACTATTTTGTGTCTGCCTGCCTTCGCCTCGTGCAAGGGTGTTGTAGCGCACATCTCCAACAATGCAAGATTCATAATGTCTTAGCCGAGTATCAGGACCCATTGCTAGTGAGTAAAGGGCATCATCCACTGCCTGCCCACCCTCCCACATCTTCTTAACCTATGGTTAGAAAATAGAGAAGCTGATCATCTTATGTACTCAATATATTTAAAAAACTGATAGTGCAATTCAAAAGCTTACATGGCTCTTGAACCATTTCGCTAATCCTGCCATAACCAGTTTGTCAATGTTTCTTGGATTTTGCGGTAGTAACTCCTTTTTGTAGATGCTGCACAACATAGTGATCGCGTCAAACATCTAAATATATAAGAATGTGCTGCAAGTTTAGTAGATTACGATGTATAAGCTTCAGTACATAGCACTTACTTGATATAAGGTAGTACCTCGGGATGCTTATTCAACACATACCAAACCATTTTGTCCAAATCTTTAGGTTTGTCCTCTTGTCGACTCTTCCTCGTAACTCGAAATGTAATAATCGAAAACATTGAGCCCGGATTGTCTTCACCCACCTCTTTGCTAAGCTGATCAATTTGTTTCAATGTATTTTGAGCAGAATGTCAACGCTTCAGAGCAATGTAGGCCTCTACAATGGAACCCTCGTCTAGCTTTGTTCCTAACATAGCCCTTGAAAGTGCTTAGCCGCCTTTCAATAGGGTACATCCAGCCATCTTTGTCTTTGGACCTCTAAGTAGTGCCTCATCAGGTAGATGAACAGCCAAATGCACCATCACATCAAAGAAGGCTGGAGGATACATCAATAGGGTATCTTGTCTCTAAGACGCTCCAAAGCATCTATCCTGATATTTCTACTGCAGAATTCCCTGAAGAATTGTCCCAACTCTGCAACTGCTCTGTATAAGTCAAGGCGGCCCAATCCTCTAAGGATAATAGGTAAAACTCTTTGAAGTAGGACGCGGTAGTCATGAGTTTTCAACCCTTGTACCTTGTTTCCATCTGCACTGACTCTCCTTTCAGGGTTGGAAGCAAATCCATGTGGGAATCTCACATGTGATAGGACCTCGCAGAATTATTTTCTTTTACCTTGTCCAAAGGCGCATACACCGGTGCCATATCCCGTGGTTTACCTTCATCTTGCACCTGCAAATCACTGTCGATACCTGTGTGTCAAATCAATCCTAGATTTTAAGGTATCTTTCGTCTTGCCTTCAATATTAAGAAGTGTGCCGATAATGCTGTCACTTATATTTTTCTCGATGTGCATCACATCAAGATTATGCCGCAGATCCAAATCTTTCCAATACTCCAAGTCCCACAAAGTGGACCTGCGGGTAAACAATAATCTCTCTTCTGCCCTGCCACGCTTCCTTTTCACGCTACCATTACCAGGATGGTTTCCTGGTGTAATATTCCCGACCTTCTCTAATTCCACTTGCAACTCATCAGTCGTGAGCCTCTTTGGCGCATCATGGTTTTCATGCTTTGCATTGAACACATGTCTTCGGTATTTTCTAGGATGCGGCTTGTCCTTGGCAAAGAAACGGCGGTATCCAATTGTCGTGGTATTCTCACGGGGGGCTTGCGAGTCGACAGATGCCACAAGGGCTTAGTGTGAGGGTAAGACGGCTGCTGATAGGACCGGAAGCGGGTATGCGAGTAGCACGCGGTGTTTTACCCAGCTTCGGAGCTCTCCGGAGAGATAATACTCCTACTGGTGCATGTCTGAGTGTATCTGATATATCTAGTACAGAGTTCTCCTGGAGCCGTATCTGAGATCAGTGCCAAGTGCATCTGATCTCGTATATATGCCGGTGGCCAGATGAGCATGCAAGCTCTAGTGGCCGAATGGCATGTGGCTGCCTAAATGGGTGTGTGCCCGTGGGCATGTATGCATGCGTGGGAGCATGTGTGAGAGTCCCCCCCAGGATGGATGGATGTGTGCCCCTTTATATAGGAGAGGGTAGCTTAGGATGTAAGCTTGGTAGTGGGCATGGGTAAGGCATGGTGCATGTCACCCTTGTCCCCTGGGTCACTTCATAAATAGTGCCAGGGGACAAGTGACACTATACATGATGGCTAAGATGACACGTGAATAGTGCTCGGGTACGATCGTCTCGTCGGTGTCTTGTCGGTGTCGCTTCAGGCTGCAGTCGGCAGCCGGCTGGTCATTGCAGTCAGCAGCCGGCAGCCGGTCAGGCAGAGCAGTTGGACGGAGAGCCGGAAGAAGCGGTCGGGCAGTCGGACTGAGGGGCTTTGCTAGCCCCGATGTCTTGAAATATTGTCTTGCCGCCTTCGGGGTACCCGTTGCCAATTACTCCGACAGTACCCCCCAAGCCTCCGGGCAACTTGGCAAAGTTGGGCGGAGGTTTTTTGGTGGGAGTTCATGGAAATGATCATGAAAAAGACAAAGTTAGTCCACACAGATATATCAAATGTTTGCTTTCAGCATTGCAAGTTTTATGCGGAGGGTGCCGACTCGGTTTTGTCCGAGCCCCCTTCAATCTTTTTCGTGTTCCCTCCACTATTTGGCTTGTGCTCTCGCTTGCCGGACAGCCGCTCTGCGGTCTGTGGCTGAGAGTGGATCGCGGAGTGGAGTGTACAATACTCAGACTCTGGGAGCGAATTTAACCGAGCAGATACTCATAAAAGAAACGACCGGGTCGCCCGAACCTTTTTTTCTTCCCGGACGTTTTTCGCATGGGTGGCCTCCAACGTTCACCCTTGCTAGCCGGACAGCCGCTCCGCGGTCTGTGACTAAGGGTGAGCCTTTGATACCGCGTACGCTACTAAGTCGTCTGCGGGAACAAACATCTCAAGCCAAGCGGCCAGCCCCCGGGCCAACTCTGGCTGGCGCCGGGGCGAACAGTGATGCAACTGTAATAAAAATGCGGAGATAGCCCCCGAGCATCGCTCGGGATTATCCGTGCTTGCGTGATGCAAAAATATGCGGGTGAGGAGCTCACATTGATTTTCGTGTAGCCGAGGCGGAGTTTGCCGAAGACAGCCGGCGCGGCTCGGCGCTCGCGGAGTGCGCCGGCGCACCCGCTGGGTGTAGCCTTCGAGCCCTCGGGTGCTCGAGGAGGGTTTGACCGGCCAGGTGGCGAGCGGAACGCGGCTGTGCCGGCTTGGCAGAGCCGGCCAGGCAGCGAGACGTCTGGCAGTGCCCTTCTTTTTTCTCTTCCGTCGGCTGCTGGCAACCGGACAAGACTCTTCTTTTGTCGGCAGTCTTTGCGGGGGCGCGCCAGCGCACCCGCTGGGTGTAGCCCCCGAGATTTCGGGCCGACTGCTGAGCAGTCGGGCCGGATCTCTCGGCGACTAATTTGTCTTCTTCTTCACGGGGGCGCGTCAACGCACCCGCTAGGTGTAGCCCCCGAGATTCAGGCCGACTGCTGAGCAGTCAGGCCGGATCTCCCGGCGACTACTTTGTCTTCTTCTCTTTTTCTCGTCAACCGGCTGTGCTCAGACGGACCGACTCATCGGTCGGCCAGGCAGCGAAGCGGGCAGACGAACCAGCCGGTCCAGCGGCAACACGGGCTCTTGACCGGAGCAGTCGGATGGACTGCAGTCTGCAAAGTCGGATCCGCCTTTTTTTAGGACTCGGCCATTTCTTTCTCAGCCGGCTTGGGCAGCCGTCCCCTGACTTTTCTCTCACCCCCCTTTTTATGTTTCTTTCTTCATATTTTCTCCAGCCTGCACCCACTCCCCCTTTCTTTTGAACAAGCACTCGGCCGCAGCAGTTGAGCAACGCGAGCCGGCCTGGGAGCGCAGAGAGGCCAGGGGGCAGGACCGGCCGGGTGGTGACGGAGCCGGAAGGCGGCGAAGCCGGCCGTCCGGGTTGTGGTGGAGACGGCGAGAGGCGAAGCTGGCCGTCCGAGTCGCGACGGAGACGGCGGGCGACGAAGCCGCGAGCAGGCGCGGGAGGCACGGCGGAGCCGGGCGTGGCGACCCAGGTCCACCGACACGGGCGAGCCGGAGCGGGACCCAAAGAACTGGCACGCCGAAACCGGCCGCAGGGCGAGCGGAAGCCGGAAGGAGCGACGGGAGCCGCAGCGACCTGGCAGGGGCTCGAGAGGCCAGCGGGGCCGGCACAGGGAAGCGGCCGGAGGCGTGGCGACTGTCGGTGTCAAAACCGACGGATCTAGGGTAGGGGTCCCAATCTGTGCGTCAAGGCTGATGGTAACAGGAAGCAAGGGACACAGATGTTTACCCAGGTTCGGGCCCTCTCGATGGAGGTAAAACCCTACTTCCTGCTTGATTAATATTGATGATATGGGTAGCACAAGAGTAGATCTACCACGAGATCGTAGAGGCTAAACCCTAAGAGCTAGCCTATGATGGTATGATTGTAATTGTGATCGACCTTCTAATGACCAATTTCTCCGGTTTATATAGACACCCGAGAGGGCTAGGGTTTACATGGAGTCGGTTACAAGGAAGGAAATATAATATCCGGATCCCCAAGATTGCCTTCCACGCCAAGGAAAGTCCCATCCGCACACGGGCCGAAGTCTTGAGTCTTGTATCTCCACGCTTCAATAGTCCGGACGTTGTATACAGTCCGGCTGTCCGGATACCCCCTAATCCAGGACTCCCTCAGTAGCCCCTGAACCAGGCTTCAATGATAATGAGTCCGGCGCGTAGTCTTGTCTTCGGCATTGCAGAGCGGGTTCCTCCTCCAATTACTCCAAGGTAATTGTCGAACACCTGAACCGTGTCTGGATCCACAAAATGATCTTCACATGCCACCATAGAGAGAATGGTGTTTCACAAATGCAATCTGATGACAACTTTTTAGGCAACACGACTTGTCATTACGGTCGGGTCATTACTCGAACCGTTTTCCCACAACTAGCTACAAAGCATATTACGAGGCGGTTTCCTTGACATGTCTTTGTCGAAGCAGAGATCTTGTCCCCTTATCACGGGATTCTCATCAATACGGGTATGGGTAATCCAACCGCACCGCGAATTGCGGCGAGCGGGAGGCAAACGAGCTCAAACAGGCAAGTGGGGAGGCGCAAAAAGCACTTATGGCCCCTATAAAGAGACAAGGCCTCTTTCTCTTTACCCACGCCTTTCTCCTCCCGCTCGCTCATTCCCCTCTTTTCGAGCCCTAGCGCCCAAGCACTTCTTCTTTCCCACCAAAGAGAGGCTTTCCAAAGATGTCCGGATCCGGAGCAGGAGGCAGATGGATGGCCTCTACTGTCCGGGAGAAGGATATCAAGAAACTCCGGACGCCGGTATCCGCCCAAGATCGCCACCGTCTCCCCGGCGGACAGGTCGTCCCCACTCCGGAACCTCACGAGAAAGTCGTGTTCCTTCCCCATTTTGTCTACGGGCTTGGGTTTCCCCGGCACCCATTTGTTCATGGAATCATGTATTACTACGGGATTGATTTTCATGATCTTTCCCTCAACTCCTTCCTCAATATCTCGACGTTCATCGTCGTGTACGAGGCTTTTCTTCGGATCTCACCTCACTTCGGCCTGTGGCTGAAGATTTTTAATGT
Organism: Aegilops bicornis; assembly: GCA_021605145.1. Taxonomy (NCBI): domain Eukaryota; kingdom Viridiplantae; phylum Streptophyta; class Magnoliopsida; order Poales; family Poaceae; genus Aegilops; species Aegilops bicornis. The sequence goes on along the minus strand of CM038669.1, from coordinate 562,312,015 downwards.
GAAGCCCAAGGTGGTGAGTGGCGAACACGCCGAATGCGGCGGCGCCATGGTAAGCAAGATGCCCAAGGCCATTTGGCCGAAGGGCGCTTTCAATGACTCCGTTAAGGAGTGGCAGCAGCAGTGGTTCTATATCACCGAACCACGCGGCAAAAAGTGGGCGGCGGCTCCAGTGTTCAGATCCGGAGCTCCACTGCGGCTCACGTACTGGCCCGAGAAGGGCCCGAATTGGCGCTTGTCCGATGAGCTGTTACTGCTCCAGACGTGCCTTCAGGGTGTGGTCGATAGGGACGTCAAACTCGTCGATGTAGTCCAGGTGATGCTAGCTCGCCTGGTCCTCCCCTGTCAGCGCCGAGCTTGTACTCTGGGGGAGTTCGATCCAGCCGAGCACCAAACCCTTCGGGAGCTTTATGATTCTCCCCACAAGGATATGTGGAAAGTGCTCTTTAAGTCCGGCAAATCATGGCCGGGCCCCGCCGAGGACCGTGGGTATCAGTTATCCCATTCTCCAAGCTCGGTAAGTCACAGCCAAGCTCTGTCTATTCATGCTTCGGCTGGCATGTCATGAGGGAGACATCCTAATCATCCTTCATCGTGACCTCACGGATGGATAAAGAAAGTGGAGCGGATACATTGTCCGGCCCCTTTGCCGAAGGAACCGGCCGGACCTCTACTGACAAAGATGCTGGTCCCTGCGCCTTACGAGGCGCCAAAGAAGGAGGCCTCCAAGAAGGTCAAGAAAACCCGGAGTGGCCTCCGTCACCGCGAGGCTTCGGATGCAAATTCCGAAGACTCCAGCGACACTCCTTCTTCGGAAGACTAAGAGGAAGAAGCAGAGGAGGGCAAGCCTCACTCTGAAGGTGGGAAGAAGCGTGTAGCTTCCTCGTCCCAGGAGGCCGAATCACCCAAGAGGAGAAAAGGTTCCCTCCCAAAGGCATCCACCACGGCTGCCGATAGCAGCCCGGAGTGGGATCCCAGGGCCCAGCCCCTGGAGAAGTCGTAAGTGTACAAGATCAGACCCTTATGGGTGCGGTGGTCGAAAAGATTCAGTCCGCCGAGAGCAGGATGAACGAGTCCTGCCTTGGCCTTATAAAGGCCTTTGAGGTATGTTTCCCAAGAAACCTTTGAGGAATCGCCATAATATGAGTAGTAGCCCCTGATACACTGTCCGGCGAAGGAGAGGGAGCCGGGCAGGGGATCAAATCCTCTCTTGTCGTGGGAACTTATGTTAATGACGTGTACCTCTTTGTTTGAATACAGGCGTCTGCGGAGAAGACGGCCGCTCATAATGCGGAAGTGTCCGAACTAAAGCGGAGCCTGGAACGGGCCGAGGAAGAACTTGGCTGCGTGAGGAAGCAATTAGAAGATAAACAAGGTATGTTAAAGCATTGTCTAGCGTTAGGCACGAATAAGTAATTGTGCTTATTAAAAAGTATTTGTGTTGTATGCCCTAGGAGCGAGTGCCGAATTTGAGGCACTGAAGAAGGCTGTGGATGATGCCAACAAGAAGGCTGCCGCCGAACAGGCACTTCGTGAAAAATACGAGGCCAGGGTTGTCACAGCTGAGCGGGAGCTCCAGGAGGCTGTGAAGAAAAGCGAGGGCTTGGAGCAGAGTCTAGTAGGGAAAGAATCCGAACTCGCCCGAAGCGCCCAAGTCATGAAGATACTCGGGAAGAAGCCCGAGGTGCTGTACGGGACATTCAGGAGGCCCGGAAAGTTGTGGCTGGTAAGGCCTTCTGTATTCTTAGCCATTTGTTCATGATAATGGGAAGAATTCTAAGCGACAAGTTGAATTCTTATTTTTCCAGTGGCGTTTGCGGATCTTCCTCGCAGCATATCAGATGCCGCCCAATTCTACCGAACCAAGGAAAAGAAGTCTGCGGAGAAGGATTTCTGGTCGTAGTATTTGTCACTGAACTATCCGGTGCCCGTTATCGATCAGCTGAAGCAGCTGGTCGAACTGCACCAGGCGGCCGAACTAGCCATGAAGGACTTGATTGTCCGGGCAGGTCATGGAGCCAATTCCGAGCAGTTACTTCAGGCTCGTGAAGCGAATTGTGGGCGCTTGTCCTTGGCTTGATGCTATTAAGCGATCGGTCTGCATAGAGGGTGCACGTATGGCATTCGCCCATGCAAAAGTGCATTGGGGGAAGTTTGACGCGGAGAAGCTGATGACTGAGGGGCCACCAGAGGGGAAGGAGCATCGCATGCCCGAACTGTACTATGAAGGTCTACTGAAGGGAGCTCGCCTTGCGGCAGATAAGTGTACCAAAGACATTATATTTCCCTGAGGGCATTCGTGCCACTTTTTGTAATATGGGATTATGGCGTTTATATATTGCCTGTTTTGTTTGAACATATGTTCTTCCTGTGCGGCTGTTTATTGTATGTAAATCCTGAGAGTTGGCCATTGGCTTCGCCCCATGTAAAAAGAATATGGGGTGTTCGGATATATCTGAACGCTCTTTATCCCATAGTTGGGTCCTTTTGCGGAGGCGTTTCTCACCACGAACCAGGCAACCGGACTATAAGGCTTTATTACTCTCACTTAGCCATAGGAATTCGAGTATGGTCGGCGCAACCCCTAGTGTTCGGAAGGGCGAACTAGGGGCTCTATTGGCGCCTGATCAGAAGAGCGATCCGTCGCACTCTACATTTATAATGGCGTTGTGCGGAATAAATCTTTAGGGATTTTACAACCTCTCGAACAGCTGACTAGCTCTCGCTGTATCATGACAATCGGTTTTCGGCTTTCTCTATTGAGGTGCTCGTCCGGAAGATCCGGAACAAAATCGCAGTAGTTCTCCCTGCGCTACCTTAGCCGATATAACAGAACATAAGGTACCAAAACAATGGAGCCGGGAAAACCCAACCAATGACCTAAGACATGATTTGGAGCTGATGCATATAGTGTTATAAGTTCGGGGTGCTGGACGACCGAGAAGGTGGTCGGACTTTATTGCCGTATTATGAAGCCCCTGGCATAATCGGGCGTAACACGATGTGTCGATGAAAAGCGACGGCCACTAAGTGTTATTTAAGTCTATGCATTGTAGTAAAATGATATGTCTATGCATACGAGTACGATGTATGATTATGAAAAGAGGTGTTTTTTGGCGGAACCTGTGATGGCCGGACTGGAGGGAGTTGTCAGTGGATCAAGAGTGAATCCGGGCTGCCTTCGTTTTAGGGGGGAGGGCTCCTTGTGTGTCCTGGCCGATTCCACATCACCAATCCTGTTCTGCGTCAAAGTTAGTTTGTAAGGCACATACTCGGAGGTAGCCGAGTGTCCTCTTGTGGTTGGTCCGAGGGCTCCTGATCGGACCCTGGTAAACCCAGCCGTTATATCGTTGGGTAGCGCGGACTCCTCAATTGGTGTCCGGATAGTTGGCTGTCATATAAAATTTTCGATAGGCATGCGTGACTCGCTACTCCGGCAGCTGTATGATTTCCTCCCTGAGGTCGGGGTTTGGCGTGTGATTGTATCACATGGTGTTGGCCTGAGTGATTGACCACGTGGAATCTAGTCAATGTGGTTCGGCCCGTTAGCATACGGTAAATTACCGCATGGTGGGAAGGTGCCGAAGATTTATTCTTTGGTGAAGTATTTTTTGGTGATCCGAAGACAACCGTTTTAGAAAGATGGGCCAGAAAAATTTGGCCTTTGCCCCTTGCATCTTTTAGGAGATGTTGTTTGTGGTTTCACACCTGTGGGGGTTTTATGTGTTATGGGGCCCTCGGTTTGCTATGTCCGGAGGTACTGCAATTAAGTTGCTTTGGTTAATGCGGTCGGGGGTGTTCGGCCGTACTTTTATGCTATGGGGGGGGCTCTTGACTAGATGTCTCCCTTCATTGTTTCCGGCACGCGACCAACCGCTTTTTTTGAGTATTCGGCATTCTCTATTGGTATGCTTCGCCGTCCTTCTAGGAGTACCATGGATTTCACATGGTTGATCGAGTGTGTGGCTCAGGCCGGATAGGTTTGAGCCGTTCTTTGTCCACTGACCGGACTAGGAGTTGCTGGAATTAGCACCATCCTTCCTGTTTTGACGCTTATGACAATTGCGCCGAGGCTTGAGGATGCTTCTTCTTTTGTCCTTCGTATTGTTTTGGACCGTAGTGGTGTGTTGACGTCGGGGCATGTGCCTTGAGTTCTCCTGCTTAGGTTGGGGTGGCCGGTTGTGCCCTGTGTGCCGTTTGTCGGGGCGGTCGGGTACGTATCTTTCAAAGGGCTGTGACCTTGGTCCATCCGTCCACCAAATGAATCTTGGTCAGCTTTAAGATGTCAAGTTTCCTTTGCGTGCTCTTTGCCGTGGCCATGAGCCGTCGCTCAAGCGAGCTTGTTCCACTGGATCTTCGTACGCCGAATTGGTCGTCATTGCCGAGGCTTGCCTCGTCCTGAGGGGGGCGATAATTGTCCCTCTCCAAGTATCCCACGCTGGCCAGTCCGCCTTCAAAGGCAAGCCGACCAGGTTATATTCATCTTCGGCGCCATCCGGATTGGTTTCGACTTCTGGGCCGGTATTCCTGTGGTGGGGCTTGGAGCGGCGCCGACGAGCCCATGCTTTGCTTTTCCCCCTGGGGGATTATCCTCCGCTGCCTCATCGCCATTGGTTTCCTTCGGAGTGTCCGCCATGTCTTCGCCAGTGAGCGGTGGCTCCTGTGATTCTCCTGCATCGTCGTTCATACCATCGATGTCTTCGGAGTCAAAGTCAATCACATCGGTTAAATCATCGACCGTGGCAATGAAGTGGGTGGTGGGTGGGCAAAGAATTCCTTCGTCGCCTGCTTCCCACTTGAGCCGGACATAGTTCGACCAAGAGCCTCCTGACAAAGAGAGAGACTTTAATGCGTTCAGCATGTCGCTGAAAGGCGAGTGCTGGAAGATATCCGCAGCGGTGAACTCCATTACCGAAGCCCAACCTGGCTCGACTGGATCGGGAGTGCGCGGACCGGAACCAATGTCCGGATACGAATCCGGGGGTCCGGATTCACCGGCCACCACAAGGGTGAGGCCCGTGTTCGGCTCTACCGCCGATGAGTGCGCGACCCACAGGGCGGGGTCCAGCCCCCCGTCCTTGGGCAACGCAACCCGCTCCGGATTTAAGTCAGAGGCTACTGCGGGGGTGACACCCCGAGCTTTGTTCAACAGCAGGTCTAAGCCGTGTTCGTCGTTACTGTCCGGTGCTCCTGGCATATTCCCGAATCCGTCGAAGATCCAGTTTTCGCGGATGTCCGCTGTGCAGTTCAGGTTTCTGGCCCTGATCTGGTGGCTAAGGGCGTGGCTATTGATCTGCTCCAGATGGCCAAGCGAATTGGCCCGCAGGGCGGAGCCGCCGGACACGAAGATCTGTCCAGGGAGAAAAGTCTTGCCCGGGACCGTGTTGTTGACGGTGGTTGAAGGAGCCATCGAGCCTGACGGCGACGACACAGAGGAACTCTCAATGAAAGCACCAATGTCGGTGTCAAAACCGGCGGATCTCGGGTACGGGGTCCCGAGCTGTGTGTCAAGGCTGATGGTAACAGGAAGCAAGGGACACAGATGTTTACCCAGGTTCGGGCCCTCTCGATGGAGGTAAAACCCTACTTCCTGCTTGATTAATATTAATGATATGGGTAGTAAAAGAGTAGATCTACCACGTCATCGTAGAGGCTAAACCCTAAGAGCTAGCCTATTATGGTATGATTGTAATTGTGGTCGGCCTTCTAAGGACCAACCTCTCCAGTTTATATAGACACCGGAGAGGGCTAGGGTTTACATGGAGTCGGTTACAAGGAAGGAAATATAATATCCGGATCGCCAAGCTTGCCTTCCACGCCAAGGAAAGTCCCATCCGGACACGGGCCAAGTCTTGAGTCTTGTATCTCCACGCTTCAATAGTCCGGACGTTGTACACAAATCCGGCTGTCCGGATACCCCTATATCCGTGACTCCTCAAATACCCGGCAGGGAGCATGTTGGTGGGGGGCGGCCGGCAGGGCGTAATACCGGGCGCGACTCCAGCCATGATTTAGGCGACCCGGCCACAGCAAGGGCGGTAGCGGGGAGGCGCGGGCGGCGCCGAGAGTGGGCGTGGGCGGGCGGAGCAAAGGCCGGGGCGTGGGAGCCGGCGGCCGGGCACGGCGACGCGCGACCCGGCGGGCGGCTCGGGAACCCGGCAGAGCGGCGTGGGAGGAGGCGAGGTGCGGATGGGGCCGGGGGGACTTGTGCGCGGGCGCAGAAGGCTGGAGCAGGGCGAAGCTCTTTGGACGAGGGCGATGTGGAGGGCAGTCGGACGGGCGAGGTCGCCGGGCAGGTGACAACGGCACCAAGGCCTCGTGACGGGCGCTTGGTCGCGGGCGTGGAGGAGCGGCCGGAGGTGGCGGCGGTGACCGCCGACGCGACGCTGGGCGCGAGGCGGGGCCGGCACCGGCGATCCAGCGACCAGTTGTAGGCGAAGCCCGACGTGACTCGTGGAGCCGGCAGCCGGCGTGGAGCCGCAAGCCAGTGGGCGGGGAGGCGGACCGCCAAGAAGCCAGAGCCGGAGGCCGGCTCGTCCGGGCCGACGCAGGAGGCGGATGGCCAATGCGGCACGCGACAGCGTGGTCAGAGACCGGCGCGCACGAGGCGGAGGGCCAGCACGGCGGGTCAGAGGCGAGCCAGACGGCTGGGCGCGCGTGGAGCAGAGCATAGGCGAGCTGGGGCAGCTGCATGCACACACGAGCGGAGTGAAGGCGAGCACGGCATGCCTACGCAGTCGGAGAAAAGCACAGAATGCTAGCGTATTTCCATTGTCTGGGAAGTGTACGGGGATTACTTGGGTAGTATCTGACTAATGTCTGGGATGTGTATGGATGGTGTATGACCACAGTTTGACTTGCACCTAGCTAGCTTGCATAGGAGGAGCGAATGCGTGTTTCAGCCGGAGCAAGGCGCAACGCGGAGGGGAGCAGACGCGAGCGGCGCGTGGACGGATGCGGCCGATCGGGCGGTTCGCAAGGCGCTGCGCAGACAGACTAACGGCCGGCATCGCAACAGTGATGACGAAGAGGCCGACGGCGAGGATGAGGTCGCGCCGTCCCGCACGGCCGCTCTGGGGGCGGGTCGAAGTCGAGCCCCCGAGCACTGCCGGAGAGGCGGCGCGACGCCGCGGCGAGGAAGATGAAGATGGTCCCGCCCGGACAGCAAAACCAGCAGCAGCGTGGTAGCATAATAGTAGTACCACCCCACGGTGGGCGCCAACTGTCGTGGTATTCTCACGGGGGGCTTGCGAGTCGACAGATGCCAGAAGGGCTTAGTGTGAGGGTAAGACTACAGCTAATAGGACGGGGAGCGGGTATGCGAGTAGCACGTGGTGGTTTACCCAGCTTCGGAGCTCTCCGGAGAGATAATACTCCTACTGCTGCATGTCTGAGTGTATCTGATATATCTAGTACAGAGTGCTCCTGGAGCTGTATTTGAGATCAGTGCCAAGTCCATCTGATCTCGTATATATGCGGGTGGCCGGATGAGCATGCAAGCTCTAGTGGCCGAATGACATGTGGCTGCCTAAATGGGTGTGTGCCCGTGGGCATGTATGCATGCGTGGGAGCATGTGTGAGAGTCCCCCCCCCCCAGGATGGATGGATGTGTGCCCCTTTATATAGGAGATGGTATCTTAGGATGTAAGCTTGGTAGTGGGCATGGGTAAGGCATGGTGCATGTCATCCTTGTCCCCTGGGTCACTTCATAAATAGTGCCAGGGGACAAGTGAAACTATACATGATGGCTGAGATGACACGTGAATAGTGCTCGGGTATGATCGTCTCCTCGGTGTCTTGTTGGTGTCGCTTTGGGCTGCAGTCGGCAGCCGGCTGGTTGGCACAGTTGGCAGCGGGCTGGTCGTTGTTGCGATTAGCGGCAGCCCGGCGGGCAGAGCGATCAGACGGAGAGCCGATGTATGGGTCAAGGCGGATCGAGGGGCTTTGCTAGCCCCGATGTCTTGAAATATCGTCTTGCCGCCTTCGGTGTACCCGTTGCCAATTACTCCAACACCAATGTAACAGATCTTGCTAAGTTTTGCGTATGACAGTGGATTCTTGTCACAGCGAACACATGCATTGTAACCATGTGTCGTTCGCCCTGACATAGTGCCCAAAGCCGGATAATCATGGATGCACCAAATTATAATAGCATGCAGAAAGAAATCAGCTGGTGCGCTGCTATATAGGTCTCGAGTGAGAACACCCCTCCATAGCTGTTGAAGTTCCTCCACAAGAGGCTCCATGAACAAATCAAAATCCTTTCCAGGACTTTTTGGACTGGGATGAGCAAGGCCATCATGTAGTTTGATTCTTTGGTGCAGACATTTGGAGGCATGTTGTAAGGGATAACAAGCACCGCCACATGCTATATGTGGCGCCTGTGGCCAAATGGGTTAAATCCATCTGAAGCTAAGCCAAGTATAATGTTTCTCGGGTCAGCAACAAACTTTTTGTGTTTCTGATTGAAGCTTTTCCACTCACTACCATGTGATGGATGGCTCATTACATTCTGATCTCTGTACTCCTGGTTCCTAGAATGCCACAGTACATCCTCTCTTTGTTTCATCCTGGTTCCTAGAATGCCACAGTACATCCTCTCTTTGTTTCAGCATCATGAAACAACCTCTACAATCTTGGTGTAATTGGAAAATGTCTCAGAACATTGTGAGGAATCCTCTTCACAGCATCTCCATCTTTCCATGTTGATGATTTGCATTTCGGGCATTCACTTAAGTTGGCATAATCCTTCCTAATGTAACACAATTATTCTTACAAACATGGATGATATCATATCCAATTCCAACTGCACGAAGGAAATTCTTCATTTTACTGTAGCTGTGTGGCAGCTCAGATGCATCTGGGAAAGCTTTGCGGAAAGCAGCCAACATCGCATCGAATGATTTGTTGGTCATCCGCTCAGATGTCTTCACCCGAAGAAAGGTGACCATAGCTGAGAATACTGATAGCTTATTTCTTGGGGTGACAGCCACATTGCATTGTTCTAACATGCGGGCCCACCATTTTTCTTCTGCAGGTGAAAGTTCATGGAATGCATGAGCATTTCGTAGCATTGTTTCAATGTTGGTCAAACTCACTGGCTTCGCCACCACCACCTTCTCCTCCTCTTCCACCTGAGCATCAGGCAGATCAAGATGGTGATCTGCTGCTTCCTTTTAGTCAATAACATTGACGTTCACAGCTTCACCATGATGAACCCACCTAGTATATGTGACCGACATCCCATACAAGTGTAGATGATTTTGCACAGCTTGATCGGGTCTTGTAACTGAATTCATACAACTGCTACACGGGTAGAGCACATCTGATTTCGGACCACCGTACTCAGCTCTGATAAAGTTCATGAAGTTTTCAACCCCCTCGACATATGCAACGGACAATCTTCGAGCAGAAGTTATCCAAGTCCTGTCCATCTGTTAGACATACAAATTAGTTCTTCTACTAGATATTATAGGAAAAACATATATGCTTTTTTATGAAGTCCAGAAAAAAAAATACCTAGGTCGATGTCTAAAGCTATGGCAAGATATTTGGATGAGCAGATCTAAGTAACGAAATATATGTAAAGCTAATTCAGCAAATAGATTTGAGTGCTAAATTTTGGCAGGCTGTTTCAGCAGTCAATGAGGCTGAGCACAGAGCCATCAAACTATCGAAGGCCATCGCAGCAACAAAGATCGAGTATAAAACGGTGTAGAGCTATTTCACCCAACAGATTGGCTACTAGACCATGGAAATGTACGTCACAATAAATATATGGCAGGATATTTTAGCAACTAATCGGCCTTGGCATGCCATCTCAGCTAAGCAGATTGAGTGCAGAACAGGGCAAGGAAGCTTCTTAAGCAGGCATATTGACTGTAAACTACTTCGGCAAATAGTGAGATTAATAGTGTCTATCATCTAACATTTAGCGCTACACCGACATGCACGGGGCCTCAGTCTAGAATGCGCGTACCGTGGGAGAAGCTGACCATCGTGCGTCTCCACACGAACGTCGCCAGCGGTGGCGGCGATGACCGCCGCGCACCTCCACAAGAACGTCGCCAGCGGTGGCGGCGCAACTAGAGGACGGTAGTCTACGAGAGCGTAGTGTGGGAGCGAGAGGATCGCCATGCGTCCCCTCGATGAACCGCGGCGCCGACGTATCGGCGCGTCGGGGAGGGCGGCTTTGGCGGAGCGAATGGAGTGGAGGGGGACGGGTGGGAGGGGGGTTTGGGGAATATTATTGGCTAGTTGGGCGAAGGCGGTTGAATCTAGGATTTGGGGGGAATTTTTGGGTGGGGGAGGATTTTCGCGGTGGGCGGGGAGTTTGGCACATGGTCGGTTTCTCCAAGTGCAGTCCCACGTGTCGATGAAGAGGCAAGCCGGCGTTGCCCGCTTATGTGAGTCATGTGCAGGACCGAACGTGTGTGGGGTGCAATGCGACCGCGACAGGGGTGCTGTGACTGTACCGCCTTTTTTCCTTTTAAACTAGGTGCTTCGTCCCCAAAAAAAACTTGTTGCTTCGCGCGATCCATCGATACTACTACTAGTAATCCGGTAATCCCGACTAAAATAGCGCGGCCGGGTCTTTTCCCGCGCGATATGCTGGGAGGTTGGCTTAGTTGGTTTTTAGAACGAGTAATGCTACACCTACGTAATACCAGTTACATAATTAACGTAATGTGAAACGTGTGAGCTATTGATTGTGTATTGGGGGGAGGGAGGGGCCCACCACCATGAAAATCAAGGGACGAGAGAGAGAGGCAATTTACGTTAACCCTTTCGTAGGTTCCTGTAGATGTAGAAAGATGTGAAATACGTGAATGTGTAGTGGACGTACTATTGGAGTGCCTAAGATAAATTGTGTATGTATAGACCCTATGTGTTTATTTTACTTTGCATGTTAGCTTTGTCTCGGTTCAATAAAAAGCAAAGTTGGTGATGATGGTGTACCTGTCATCCTGCAATATAGGACGTCCGATCTATATCTAATGGATAGGAAGAAAACTATGACAATTTACCCGCACTCCTCTCCACATTTGCAGATAAGGCCTTCCCTCATTCATCCTTTTCTCCCACAAGATCTTGATCTTCCGTGCAACGCACGGGCATCTTTCTAGTACTCCTACAATATACTATATTATTTTGAAAGTTCATATACACCGGCCGAGATTAATGCAAACATGGCAGATTTTCATTCCATTTCGAACTTTTATAGGACAGAAAAATAAAAGAAACCCGACCCTAAACCTATTCTACAGTGGCGACCGACGTCCACCATCCGCGATCTCTATCTACGGGGAAGGGGTTGAAGACCCGTGAAGTGAAGGTGCGGTCTCTAGCGAGGAAGAGTAGAACACAGGATACAGACCGACTAGTTGGCACACCATGCCCTGCCGCCTCCAATGCCCTACTCATCCTCGGAGGAGTCCCCTACCTCAGCTGTGCCGGACGTTGGACGACGGCAAGTAGGACGCATGGCTGACGGTGCTCCCGTCGTTGGCCGCCCGCGTGGCCACCGCTTGTGGGGTCGCGTCCGCGTCCGGCTACGCCGCTATTGCGTCGCGAGAGCCGACTTGAGCGAGGGCGGCAACCTCAAGCTTCATCCCCGAAGACAAGCTCTCTCGCAGAGCGTTCGTGCTTGCGGTCATGGAGGATGTGGTGCCAGGTAGGAGGATGATACGTCTCCAACGTATCTACCTTTCCAAATACTTTTGCCCTTGTTTTGGACTCTAACTTGCATGATTTAAATGAAACTAACCCGGACTGACGCTGTTTTCAGCAGAACTACCATGATGTTGTTTTATGTGTAGAAAAGAAAAGTTCTCGGAATGTCACTGAAATCAACGGAGGCACTTTTTGGAATTTATAAGAATTATTGGGCGAAAAGAAATACACCGAGGGGGGTAGCCTGTCCACGAGATGTGGGGCGCCTAGGGCGCGCCCCCTATCTCGTGGGCCCACTGGACCTCCTCCGACCTCAACTCCAACTCCACATATTCTGTCTCGGGGAGAAAAAAAATCAGAGAGAAAGTTTCATCGCGTTTCACGACACGGAGCCGCCGCCAAGCCCTAATCTCTCTCGGCAGGGCTGATCTGGAGTCCGTTCGGGGCTCCGGAGAGGGGGATTCGTTGCCGTCGTCATCATCAACCATCCTCCACCACCAATTTCATGATGCTCACCGCCGTGCATGAGTAATTCCATCGTAGCCTCGCCGGACGGTGATGGGTTGGATGAGATTTACCATGTAATCAAGTTAGTTTTGTTAGGGTTTGATCCCTAGTATCCACTATGTTCTGAGATTGATGTTGCTATGACTTTGCTATGCTTAATGCTTGTCACTAGGGCCCGAGTGCCATGAATTCAGTCTGAACCTATTATGTTTTCATGAATATATGTGTGTTCTTGATCCTATCTTGCAAGTCTATAGTCACCTATTATGTGTTATGATCCGACAACCCCGAAGTGACAATAATCGGGATGCTTCTCGATGATGACCGTAGTTTGAGGAGTTCATGTATTCATTATGTGCTAATGCTTTGTTCCGGTTCCCTATTAAAAGGAGGCCTTAATATCCCTTCGTTTCCGTAAGGACCCCGCTGCAACGGGAGGGTAGGACAAAAGATGTCATACAAGTTCTTTTCCATAAGCACGTATGACTATTTATAGAATACATGCCTACATTACATTGATGAATTGGAGCTAGTTCTATATCACCCTTTTTTATAGCTATTGCATGAGGAATCGCATCCGGCATAATTATCCATCACTGATCCATTGCCTACGAGCTTTTCACATATTGTTCTTCGCTTATTTACTTTTCTGTTGCTGCTGTTACAACTTCTACAAAAACCCCAAAACATTTATCTTTACTTTTGCTACCGTTACCTTTATTATCATACCACTTTTGCTACTAAACACTTTGCTGCAGATACTAAGGTTATCCAGGTGTGGTTGAATTGACAACTCAACTGCTAATACTCAAGAATATTCTTTGGCTCCCCTTGTGTCGAATCAATAAATTTGGGTTGAATACTCTACCCTCGAAAGCTGTTGCGATCCCCTATACTTGTGGGTTATCAAGACCAATTTCTCGCGCCGTTGCCGGGGAGCATAGCTCTATTCTCTGATTCACTTGGGATTTATATCTGTTGATCACTATGAAGAACTTGAAAGACGCTAAGACCAAGATTTTGCCCTCAACTACGAGGGGAGGTAAGGAACTGCCATCTAGCTCTGCACTAGATTCTCCTTCCATTATTAGTAAGCTTGCGACACCTAAACCTGCTACTGCTATGAATTCTGATATGTCGCATGTTATTGATGATGCCACTTCTGCTATGCATGATGAAACTACTTCTGTGCATGATACTACTTTGCCATTAGGTGAATTTCTAGATGAACAACTTGCTAGAGTTAGGGGGGATGAAAATATTGAAGAACCTATTATTGATGACAGTGATGATGAAGGTTCCCCCAATGATTATGTTTTACCTGTTGTTCCTAAGGGTTATGTTATGAATGAAAAAGCTGCTATGGAAATCCTTGATTGCAATGATAGAAATGATCTTAAGAAAGTATTAGCTAAATGGAAGCAACAATCTCTTAATGCTAGAATGAAACCCGATCCTGCTTTTGCTACTTCACCTATCTGTGTTACTGATAAGGATTATGAATTCTCTATTGATCCTGATATTATTACTTTAGTTGAATCTGATCCTTTTTATGGCCTTGAATCTGAAACTGTTGTGGCACATCTTACCAAGTTGAATGATATAGCCACCCTATTTACTAATAATGAGAAGTCTCGCTATTTATATATCCTTAAGATATTTCCGTTCTCATTAAAGGGTGATGCTAAGACTTGGTATAATTCTCTTGCTCCTGGTTGTGTGCGTAGTCCCCAGGATATGATTTATTACTTCTCTACTAAATATTTCCCTGCTCATAAGAAACAAGCTGCCTTATGGAAATATATAATTTTGTGCAAATCAAAGAAGAGAGTCTCCCACAAGCTTGGGGAGGCTTCTCCGATTACTTAATGCTTTTCCTGATCATCCTCTTAAGAAAAATGAAATACTTGATATCTTTTATAATGGACTAACCGATGCTTCCAAGGACTACTTGGATAGTTGTGCTGGTTGTGTTTACAGGGAAAGAACAGTCGACGAAGCTGAAATACTATTGAATAATATGTTGACTAATGAAAATAATTGGACTCTTCCCGAGCCAGTTCTCAAGCAATTAAATGAACCAATTGAGCCAACTCCTGAGCCTATTCCTAAACCCACTCCGAAGAAGAGAGGTGTTTTATTTCTCAGTCATGAAGATATGCAAGAGGCAAAGAAATCAATGAAATAAAAAGGTATTAAAGCTGAAGATGTTAAGGATTTACCACCTATTGAAGAAATACATGGTCTTAATTTACCGCCTGAAGAACCACATTGTCTTGATAACCCGACACAGGCAGTAAAGGTAAATTCTCTCTATAGATATGATAAAGTTGAAATACCCTCTACCAAATTTCATAGCCCATGCTTAGATGAATTTGATGACTTTATGGCTAGACAAGAAAGTTTTAATTCTTATGTTGGTAGAGAGTTAAAGAATAATGCTTTCGAGATAGAACGCGTAGTTGATAATCTGTCTAGAGTTAAAGATGAACTTCACCGCGTTAGCAAATATGCTTTTATGGTTGCTACTTAAGCTGATCAAGTACTTAAAGCTCAAAATGATTAGCTTGATGAATTAAATAATAAAAATGACTTTGCTGTTAGAGTGGCTACTAGAACTGGTAGAATGACTCAGGAACCTTTGTATCCTGAAGGCCACCCTAAGAGAATCGAGCAAGATTCTCAGAGAAATAATTTAGAGGCACCTAGTTCTTCTAAAAAGAAGAAGAAGAAAAACGATAAAACTTTGCATGCTTCTAGTGAACCTGTCATAGACACACCTGAGAATCCCAATGATATTTCTATTTACGATCTTTGAAACTCAATCAGGTGATGAACATGAACCTAGTGATAATGTTAATGATAATGTTCATGTTGATGCTCAACCTAGCAAAGACAATGATGTAGAGGTTGAACCTGCTATTGATCTTGATAACCCACAATCAAAGAATCAACGTTATGATAAGAGAGATTTTGTTGCTAGGAAGCACGGTAAAGAAAGAGAACCATGGGTTCAGAAACCCATACCGTTTCCTCCTAAACCATCCAAGTCAAAGGATGATGAGGATTTTGAGCGCTTTGCTGAAATGATTAGACCTATTTTCTTACGTATGCGCTTAACTGATATGCTTAAAGTAAATCCTTATGCTAAGTATATGAAGGATATCATCACAAATAAAAGAAAGATACCGAAAGCTGAAATTTCCACCATGCTTGCTAATTACACTTTTAAAGGTGGAATACCAAAGAAACTTGGAGATCCGGGTGTTCCAACTACACCATGCTCTATTAAAAGAAATTATGTTAGAACTGCTTTATGTGATCTTGGAGCCGGTGTTAGTGTTATGCCTCTCTCTTTATATCGTAGACTTGAATTGAATAAGTTGACACCTACTGAAATATCTTTGCAAATGGCTGATAAATCAACTGCTATACCTGCCGGTATTTGTGAGGATGTGCCTGTTGTGGTTGCAAATGTCACTATCTTAACGGACTTTGTTATTCTTGATATTCCCGAGGACGATAGTATGTCTATTATCCTTGGTAGACCTTTTCTTAATACTGCAGGGGCTGTTATTGATTGCAACAAAGGCAATGCCACTTTTCATGTTAATGGTAATGAGCATACGGTACACTTTCCGAGGAAACAATCTCAAGTTCATAGTATCAATTCTATTGAAAAAGTTCCAGCTATCATTTTTGGAGGTTTTGAATTTCCTCTCCCTACTGTCAAGAAAAAGTATGATATTCTTATTGTTGGGGATTTTCATATCCTCGTTGAGGTAACTTAGTGTTATTCAAAATTTCTCCGGTTCCGTGTTATTCGGAATGAGTTTGTTAACAAGACTTGATCAACCTTGTTAGTGGGTTCATTATGATGATCACGAGATGGATGAAACTAGAAGGCACAACCTTCTGTACCCTCTTTTTACTTTTTGTTATTTAGAATAAATAATGCAAAATTAGTATTATCCTCTGTTTTCTGAATTATCCGTGCATTAAAAAATAGTCCGAAAATAAAAGTTCTCCAAATGCCTTGCAAATCTAGTATGATTTTTTCTGGAATATTTGAGGATTTTAGGCACTGAAAACACTGCAGGAGGGCCAAGCACCAGGCCACGAGAGAGGAGGGCACGCCCCCCTGCAGGGCGCACCCCCTGTCTCGTGGGCCCCTGGTGGCTCCCCTCCACTTATGACAGCACCCACAAACTCCATCTTCTACGCAAAAAAATCCCCATCCAGCTCAAGCACGAGTTCTAGCTCGTTTTGCTGCGATTTTCGATCTCCTTGCTCAAAGCTCCATTCACAAAACTGCTTTGGGAGATTGTTGCTTGGTATGTGACTCCTCCATTGGTCCAATTAGTTTTTGTTCTAGTGCTTTATTCATTACAAATTTTTACTGCATAGGTGACCATGTTCTTGAGCTTGCATGTTAAATTTTTGAGGTCCCAAGCAATTCCAATGCATGATATATGCTCTAGGCACTTGTAGGAGTAGTTGCTATCAATCTTGTTTAGTTTTATTCACTTTTGTTTTGAAGTTACTAAAATTTTAGAAATTTTCAGAAAATGTTAAGGAGGCTCTTTAAAGGCTCTTCTAGCCAAAGTTCTAATGAAAAACAAGACAAAGAGAAGGAAAAACCCAAGTATAATCTTCCTCGCTTAGCGGAAGTACGGTCGTGTGAATGGCCATGCGAGGATTTCTTGAAAGAAGCCGAATTCATGAAGATTTTTATGCTTTAATCGAGATTGCAGGCCTCACCGGTTTCATCAACGACCGAATCGATCAAGATCTCTTACTCACCAATACTTTCGTGCAAAACTTTTATTATTATCCTAAGAAATCACCGCTGCAGATATCATTTCATTTATTTGATGAATTCAAAGAAATGTCTTTACGTCATTTTTGTGCGGTATGTAGGATACCTTATGAGGGAGAATTAGATGAACCCCATCGTGAAGATGTGGGTGGCTTTGTTAATACTATTGCTGTAGAGGAGCCAAAGAAGGGCTTCGAGGCAAAGGTCTCTAGCATACACTTTCTTGTTTTACGCTATTTTGCTATATTTGCTAGTAGATGCTTGATGGGTCGTGGAAATAGTGGAAATTTGAGCATTCCAGATATTATCATTCTTCAACATGCTTTGCTAGGAGACAATACTTTTAGTATGGGTGCCGTCGTTGCTAAACGGCTAATACTGAATCGCATAAAGGCCCCATATTTGGAGGTATCTATGCTGCACGTCTTGCTGAACATTTTCAGATACCCATTAGGCACCATGAGGAGGAGGAGACAAAATTACCTCCTCACATTTTAGATTACAAGAGCATGGTAGCACAAAAGTTTATTGTTGACAACGAAGAGAAGATCCTCTTGTATAACCTTAGATTTAATAAGAAACACAATGAGACTATTATTTTGCCTGCGCCTCTGTTGTTTGATTTGACTGCAGATAATTTTCTTGTTACACCGGAAGCGGTGTACAATCACCGAGCTCAAGCTTTTACTCCAGAACATGAACCTGAGCCGGAACCTAAACTGGACCCTTATCGTGCATCATCTGTCCAGTGGGATCCGGAGATGACCAGCCAGTGGTATCCTGATTACACCTCCCATTACGCCGGGGAGAGTAGCGGCGGTCCTTGGTACTAGACAAACTTAGGCCAAAAGCCTAAGCTTGGGGGAGTACGTATTTCTCACCGACTTTACAATCATATTCACACACCAGTCGTCGGTGCTCATACTCTTTCATTGTATTATCCATGCTAGTTTATTTTTCTTTTTCTAGTTTTCTTCTTGTGTGTTTGATAAACCTTAAGAAAAACCAAAAAATTAGTTAGTTTAATTTCCATGCTTGTAGTAGAAATTAAAATGGAAACCCAAAAAGATTTCTATTTCTTCTTCTTACTTGTTGGGAGCTATACTGTGTAAATAGTTTTATTTTCTTTTCTTTCTTTTTGGGGGTCGAGAAGACCATATTGAAAATGCTTAGTGGCTCTTATATGCATGATTGTTTATTTAATTTAGAGCCCATATTACTTGTCTTCTCTCTTGAGTTGAATGCTTGCAGATTCCATCTTAGTCCAATGCACGTGCACTCTTATTATTATACACATCATTAGGTCGTGCGAGTGAAAGGAAATAATGACGATATATGATGAACTTATTGGGATGAGAAAAGCTGGTATGAACTCGACCTCTTTTGTTTTTGTAAATATGATGAGTTCATCGTTTCTGAGTCAGCTATTATGAAGTAAACATATTTGCAATGACATTTAGAGATTATAGTTTCTTGTGCCATGCTTGATTAGCTATGAGTTATAATGGTTTACCTTGCGTGCCAACATGCTATTAGAATGATTATGATGTGGTATGATGGGATGGTATCCTCCTTTGAATGAAAATGAGTGACTCGACTTGGCACATGTTCACACATGTAGTTGAAACAAATCAACATAGCCTTCATGATATTTATGTTCATGGTAGATTATATCCTACTCATGCTTGTATTCGGTGTGAATTAATTTTAATGCATGTTTACGACTGTTGTCACTCTCTCAGTTGGTTGCTTCCCAGTATTTTGCTAGCCTTCACTTGTACTAAGCGGGAATACTGCTTGTGCATCCAAACTCCTTAAACCCCAAAGTTGTTCTATATGAGTCCACTATACCTTCCTATATGCGGTATCTACCTGCCGTTCCAAGTAAATTTGTATGTGCCAAACTCCAAACCTTCAAATGAAATTCTGTTTTGTTTGCTCGAGAAGCTCATGTTTCAACTAGGGCTGCCTATATCTTCCATGCTAGGTGGGTTATTCTCAAGAGGAGTGGACTCCGATCCTCATTCATGAGAAAGGGCCGATAACCGGGATGCCCAGTCCCATGATCCAAAAAGATCAAAGCAAATCAAAATAATTGAACAAAACTCCCCCAGGGTTGTTGTATGTTGGAGGCACTCGTTGTTTCGAGCAAGCCATGGATTGATGCTTGTTGGTGGTTGGGGGAGTATAAACCTTTACCATTCTGTTTGGGAACTGCCTATAATGCATGTAGTATGGAAGATACAACCATCTCATAGTTGTTGCGTTGACAGCGAAAGTATGCCGCTCAAAATGTTATTCAATCTCTAATTTAAAATCGAGCTCTGGCACCTCTACAAATCCCTGCTTCCCTCTGTGAAGGGGCCTATCTATTTACTTTTACGTTGAGGCATCCTTCCTTCTTATTAAAAAGCACCCGCTGGAGAGCACACTGTCATTTGTATTAATTATTATTAGTTTATATTGGGTATGACTTGAATGGATCTCTTTTACCACGAATTACAATGTTTAGTCAGTCCTTGATCTTTAAAGGTGCTCTGCATTTATGTTTGCGGTCTCAGAAAAGGCTAGCGAGATACCATTCTGTTATATCATGTTATAATTATTTTGAGAAAGTGTTGTCATCTGAGTTTTATCATTATGGCTCACTATCTGATTATGTTATTGATATGAGTAATTGTGAGACCTATGTGTTATTGTGAGTATGGTTAGTTCATAATATTTGCTGAAACTTGAATGCTGGCTTTTCATGTTTACAACAACAAGAGCAAACAGAGTTTGTAAAAGTTTTTCTTTATCACTTTCAGTTTATCAACTGAATTGCTTGAGGACAAGCAAAGGTTTAAGCTTTGGGGAGTTGATACGTCTCCAACGTATCTACTTTTCCAAACACTTTTGCCCTTGTTTTGGACTCTAACTTGCATGGTTTGAATGAAACTAACCCGGACTGACGCTGTTTTCAGCAGAACTACCATGCTGTTGTTTTATGTGTAGAAAAGAAAAGTTCTCGGAATGTCCTGGAAATCAACGGAGGCACTTTTTCGAATTTATAAGAATTATTGGGCGAAAGAAATACCCCAGGGGGCCCAGGGCCTGTGCACGAGACAGGGGGGCGCCCCCCCTAGGGCGTGCCCCCCTATCTCGTGGCCCCCCGGACCTCCTCGGACCTCAACTCCAACTCCATATATTCTGTCTGGGGGAGAAAAAAATCAGAGAGAAAGTTTCATCGCGTTTCACGAAATGGAGCCGCCGCCTAGCCCTAATCTCTCTCGGGAGGGCTGATCTGGAGTCCGTTCGGGGCTCCGGAGAGGGGGATTCGTCGGCATCGTCATCATCAACCATCCTCCATCACCAATTTCATGATGCTCACCGCCGTGCATGAGTAATTCCTCCGGAGAGGCTTGCTGGACGGTGATGGGTTGGATGAGATTTACCATGTAATCAAGTTAGTTTTGTTAGGGTTTGATCCCTAGTATCCACTATGTTCTGAGATTGATGTTGCTATGACTTTGCTATGCTTAATGCTTGTCACTAGGGCCCGAGTGCCATGATTTCAGATCTGAACCTATTATGTTTTCATGAATATATGTGTGTTCTTGATCCTATCTTGCAAGTCTATAGTAACCTTATGTGTTATGATCCGACAACCCCGAAGTGACAATAATCGGGATACTTCTCGATGATGACTGTAGTTTGAGGAGTTCATGTATTCATTATGTGCTAATGCTTTGTTCGGTTCCCTATTAAAATGAGGCCTTAATATCCCTTAGTTTCCGTAAGGACCCCGCTGCACCGGGAAGGTAGGACAAAAGATGACATACAAGTTCTTTTCCATAAGCACGTATGACTATTGATGGAATACATGCCTACATTACATTGATGAATTGGAGCTAGTTCTATATCACCCTATGTTATAGCTATTGCATGAGGAATCGCATCCGGCATAAATATCCATCACTGATCCATTGCCTACGAGCTTTTCACATATTTTTCTTCGCTTATTTACTTTTCCGTTGCTGCTGTTACAACTACTACAAAAACCGGAAAACATTTATCTTTACTTTTGCTACCGTTACCTTTATTATCATACCACTTTTGCTACTAAACACTTTGCTGCAGATACTAAGTTATCCAGGTGTGGTTGAATTGACACCTCAACTGCTAATACTCAAGAATATTCTTTGGCTCCCCTTGTGTCAAATCAATAAATTTGGGTTGAATACTTTAACCTCGAAAGTTGTTGCGATCCCTTATACTTGTGGGTTATCAGAGGACAATGCACTATGGTGTGGAGGTTCGCTGGGCGTTGCCGCTTTAAGTAGCGCATTCCGGTGAGGCCAAGCGTCCTGGTGCGTCATTAAGTTGCCGGAGTTGGTTCCTTGGGCACCGAGCCTCTTAACGACGACATACGGACGGACGACATGAATGCGGGCAGCTGGCACCGGTTGGGAATGCACCGCGCGATGGTGCGAGGGACGATGGTTTTTGCTGTGCTAGGGTAGTCAGCTGCGGTCATGGCAATGTTGGAGATGCCCTTTGCTCACATGGCGATCCCTTCATGTCATTGAAAAAGCAAGACGACCCGGCATGGTCTCCGGTCCTGAGGATGCAGTTGGCCTCGCTACACCACTCCGCGGACGCGTCCCGGCGCCCCGTGCATCCTCGACGAGCCGGGTGTTGGGGTGTGTTTGGATTGTGGCCAAAGTGCACCTTACCAAAATTTTGGTCATGACCCAAGGATTGGTCTTTGTTTGGATGGTTTCCATTTTTTTGGCATGCCAATGAACTCTAGCCAACTCTAGTTCATTTTTCTTGCCAATGTCGACCAAATCATGGGAAACCAAAACCTCAACCAAAATTTTGGCTACCCAATGCTTTGATGGGGTAACCTTGGGCACAACCAAACATACTGTTGGTCGTGCTACAGCACTAACGCCACCCTCGGCACACTAAAACCGACCGTGTCTAGCGACGATGAGCGTGTCACTCACCACGGTCGCCGTGTCCAGAGGCGGTGCTGGAGCTGCGCCACGTTGTTGGCCCCATGACCCACATGAACGGTTGCCGATGGCGAGGAGGTCGTGGGCCAGCGCCCCCATTGTACTAGTCTGCGCTACGTCGTCCCGACAGGTGTGCCCCACATGTCGGTTTCCCTGTTTTCCCGACCATATTTGAACGGCAGTGCTCCGCGTTGCGCATTAGGCCTTTCACTATGTAGGCCAAGCGAGACAACTTATTGTTTATTTGAGCCGTTCAAGTATAATCATGTGGCATTTGCTTATTTCTCATTCCTCTCCAACCCTCTTCTCCATCAATCATGTCGCCTTGATTGAGTCCATCCTCCCGCATGCCTCATTTGAACATTCCGCCGAGTATAATTCGCATGTGGGCCTAGACCATGCTTGTACTTCCAATGTTTTGTAATTTGTCCGACATGCATACGAACAAACGGTTCGTTTAAAGTTTCACTTTGCCTCCACTGCGTGTCGCTTCGCGTCTTAGTTTTGACATCCCATTCGGTTCATGCCAAGACACATGTTGACGAGATCGATTGATGTTCAGAGATCAATTGCGTGTTGTGCAAGGAGATAAAGGTTTGGTCTGTTTCTATGATAGAAATGACCCGCGTGGGGGGGGGGGCTGTGGGGATCAGAGGGAGTATATTGTACGTTCATAAGCGAAACGAACGTATTGTACCCACCCTAGTCCTCATTCAATCGATCTCCTGACCCCGAGATGAAATCGAGAGAGAACGAGTGGGGGCATGTGTGATACCTAAGGTAGATTCAAAAAATTTAACCGGTGATCATAGCATCCGCAAATCATATATAAAGGGTATTCAATCTTCGTTTCTTTTTTGAACGTACAATACACTCCCTCCTATCCTTTCTAGTTTACATATAAGTTTTATGTGTAGTCAAAGTATCTCTACTTTGATCAAAAAAGTATCAACATTCAACAACGCCCAATCAATATTGTTAGATTAAATGCGTACTCCTAGATTTGTACTCGAGATGGTTTCCAATTTGTTTTCAACCACGTGAATGTGCTTGTTCTCACAAGCATGCTCTTCCTACTAGGATTTCGCCACATGTAGCCAGTCCAATAGTAACTTTTTTAAGCTCCTGTCCAATAGTACTAGTGGAGTCTTGACAACATCTGTACTAGAGTATGCAGTGCTCATAGTAGTACTCCTCCTTCCATTTATATAGGGCCTATGTGGAGGAGAGAGATGTGAAAAAGTAAGGGGAGTGAGCTCTCATGCAAGAGCCTAGCTATATACGCATTCCTAGTTAAATACAATAAATATGAAGAAAGAGATAGAGAGGAGATGGAAAAAAGTACTAATACAATAGCCAACCTTAAATTTTTTTTGCGGGAAATAGCCAACCTTATAGCCCATACTACTGTATGAGTGCATATAATAGATGATGGCTATAGATGACATGGCAGTTCCTTATAGTCATCGACTAGCTATATTATTAACCATGCTCTAATGCGTTTTTCAAAACCGCATTTGGCTATTGACAAGATTAATAGTGCATGAGATGTATAATGTGAAAATTATATCATTGGAAGCTCCTTTCACATACGAATTTGACCGTATGCTTTGTGTAAGTTGCATGTCATACATTATTACTCTAACATTTGGTCAAAGTTAGCCTCGAAAAACGCATTAGGCCCTATATAGTAAATGGAAGGAGGGAGTAGTAGTGGAAGTGGATCCTCTGACGTAGGTATCCCTGCCTTACCCTCCCTTTCGGTCACTTACTGGCAGACCCCATGCTTGCTAGGCCCCGCATGTCAGTTACTCAATGGGTTCGACCACGTCAGGGGATCCTCGTCCGTAGTATACTCACTCTGTTTTTATTTACTCCGCATAAAACAGAGGGAGTGGTAGTATAAATGATGCGGGCGGGGGAGGGGAAGGGACGTCGGTTTGCTCTCAACTGCGGTCCCACAAGCGAGCAAAAATTCAAGACGAAGCACGTTCCATTCGGTGAGCGACGTGGAGGGTCCAGCATGCCGGGCTGCAACGCGAACGCGATAAGAGCGATGTACAGTCAAACCCGATTGACCGGTCGTCACCGGAACCACTATTCACACCAGAACCTTCGCTGCTCGACCTACGCCAGCCACTGCCCTAAAACCACACCTAATCTCCAGCCACTTCCCCCACCTTTCGATCCCCTAGCCCGCATCAAATGTCCCCTAGTTCACCGGAAATCCATGGTGCGCCACAAGATCACTACTGCAAGATGCTGACGTCGGAGCACCGCACAGAAATCGCGACGGCGGTCAGCGCCACATACCTCCGTTCCCAAGCTCTCTTTGCGGCGGGCCAATCCCCGGGTTCTCTGGAGCCAAGCTACGAGGAGGAGGAAGCCGATCCAGTGTTCATGGCTGAGGTCGCGGCGCAAAAGGCCCCCGATGGGTATGAGACGATGGACGTCGACTTCGTCCTGACATCCGAGTCCCCCATGGTGCAGGCGGACCAGCGGTTCAACCTGACGATACTAAAGGAGGACCGGGAGGCAGAGGCTCAACTCGACGCGGAGCGCGTGCATGCCGCTGCCATCGAGGCTCTCCCGCAGGCGGAACCGGATGTCGTCGATGTGAACCGGGTGGCGGAGGCTCAACATGAGGCAGAGTGCGCGGATGCCGCTGCCATCGAGGCCCTCCTGTAGGCAGAACCGGACGTCCTGGACCTGAACCGGACGGCAGAGGCTCAACTCGATGCGGAGCGTGCGGATGCCGCTCTCATCGAGACCCTCCTGCAGGCGAAACCAGACGTCCTGGACTTGAACCGGGCGGCGGAGGCTCGACTCGACGCGGAGCGCGCGGATGCCGCTGCCATCGAGGCCCTCCTGCAGGCGGAACCGGACGTCCTCGACTTGAACCGGGCGGTGCTCTCGTCCGGGCAGAGCACCCGCATGCCCCGCGTGAATGAGTAGCTGGAGGTCGAGGACAACCACGGTGCGGAGACACATGTCGGCAGCTCTGGCTGGTTCGCGCCGGCGGCCAAAGACGACGAGGCCGTCTCATTCCGTGAGCAGTGATAGTTTTTCTTTATGTTGTTGTTTTTATGGATCTTTTGCTGTGTAAAAACATATATTGTTATGCAAGTTTCCTGACTTGGGTTAGTCTACCATTTCATGCGGTTGGATTAATATCCTATGTCTCCTAACCCTTCTTCCTCATCTCTTCTTCTTCCCCAACAGACCACCGCACGGGTCGTACGGATACTCCCCAACATGCGGTTGGATAAACATACTCTATGAACGAAAATTATGTGTCAGCGGTAGGATGGCTGAGTTTGGTTTGTTCACATGCGACAGCACGTGTCAGTGAGGGTGCGTTCCCTTGGTTGGGTTTGCAGCGTGCAGGAGCAACTGTGTGAGGGTGCGGTGCGACCGCGGCATGTAGGAGCGACCGTGTGAGGGTGCGGTGCGACCGTGACAGCCGTGCGCAAGTGTACCTCCTTTTTATTTTGAAAACTTTAGGCAAGCTTGGAAAAAATGTGTGACGAAGTATGGCAATGCAAGGCCTAGACCCAAACAGGATAAGTACGTACTCCCTCTATTTCTTTTTAGTCCGCATATAACTTTTGTCTGAAGTCAAAGTATCTTTACTTTGACCAAAGTTATAGAAAAAAGTATCAATATTTACAACGCCAAAGGGATATCTTTAGATTCATTATGGAATGTAGTTTCATATTATGTATATTTGATATTGTAGATGTTGATATTTTTTTTTTGTAAAAATTTGGTTAAAGTTGGTGAAGTTTGAATCTACACAAATCTTATATGCGAAGTAAAAAGGAACGGAGGGAGTACTCGTACTAGGAGTACTAGTGTTAAAAAAGAAAGTCGGGATTTTCCTCCGCGGGATTAATCGATACAAATCCTCATTTCATGTGTCAATTAATGCGTATTTTTTTCTCCAAAGCCCAAAGAGCTAACCATCTCACTCCTCATCGCTTGATTAATGCAGCGCCATGCAAACCAACCTTCTCACTTCTGCATGCATGTAGGGGATATTAATGTCCTTGGTTGCTAGTACGAGGCAAACCCCATCAATTTTGCCTCGATTAGTGCTAGTGGCCTTTTGCAAATTGTAATTTTGATATACTGGCCTTGTGTACAAAAAAATGGAGGTAGTAACTATATTTTACTTCCTTCCCCATTGCGGTGACATCGACGATATCTCGAACGTTGTGGTTTGGCGAAGTGCGTTTGACGGAGAACACCATTGAGGGAGACCATGGTAAGTCGTTCTCAAGTGCCACCTGCAAGCCGAGACAACCGCCTTATTTGCATCCAGGAAGTTCTTTGAACCAAACGACACGTAAATGTACTAGTACTACTAGTACACAATAGCGTCGTCCGTCCAGCTTAGTGTGGTGAGATGGTTTCTCAAAGAAGATGATGGAGAAGCGGAGTCAGCGAAGAGTGAAATGATGGTTGCTTCGTCCATACTTTGTGATTTGACGCCTCACTGCTTTGTGATTTGTGATAGAAGGGACAGGGGAGTAGACTCTATGCTCTATACTGTACATGCGTCCAAGCACGGGAGAAAGAGGAGAGACGTTGCATTTTTCTATTCCTTCAATCAATCAATCAGGGAGCTTCGGTTCCATCCTTTTGGCTTTAGCAACACCGTCCATAATGGTTCCCACGATGCCAAAAGCTATTTTCAAATTTGGCTACACATTGTGGATGCCATTAACCGTACCACTTGGTTTTGCTCCTGTGTGCTATCTATACAAATCTCAATTATATTGATCTAAAAAATTATAAAATCAAGATTAGTAAAAAGGAGGTGATTTTGCCGCGCAGATGGCGGGGGAGGTTTCTTATTTTTAGAGGACATTGTCCCGGCGGTTTGCTAACATGCGGTCCCACGTGCCAGTGCTTTACCAAGCCGATCCACGTCCCACATGAGGCAGAACAGCGGCAGAAGCAACACGTGGTTAACTTGAAGAAGATGAGGGAGAAGCGGATTCAGCAACGAGTGAATGATAGTTTCCTTCGTCCCTCCAACTTCTTTTTTAGCATTATTACTTCATCCCTCCAACTTAACTGCGGGAAAGGTGCAGCTTTGTGATTTGACGCCTCATTGCTCATTACTACGCCAGCGCCATGACTGGGTGCTTCACCCCAACTGCTCTGCACTGTATTCCGGTATGGCACGTGGACCCGGTAGCTTGATGTCCCACATGTCGGCGAAAGGGACTAGAAGATTTATGAAAGCGAGCGCTCCAGTCTTACGACGGAGGAGTACACGACACGACGGCCCAGTGAACTGCCACTTGTACTGTATAGTACTATGTTTTGCTGTTTCGCACGATCCATCAATACAAACCCGATTAAACAGGAAAGGGCGGAATTTTTCCTGCACGGTATATGATACTGGCCATACATTTCAAAGGCAATTTTATTGTATGCAAACTGAATAATTAAGTAACAATATGATATCTAGTAAAACTAAAAACACATATGATTTATTGTGTTAGAGTGTAGTAGTAATGCTGTATTGCATAGTTGTTAGATGTAACATGCGAGAACGTGTAGAGATGTAGTTTTGGAGGGCCTACAGAGAGAAAAGCGTAATACGGTCACCGAACTTCAGAATAAGCTGATTACGGTCACTATATACGTTTTGCGGTGATTATACAGTCACTTGCTCACGGTTCAGCATCGGATTGCACTCTGTTGACCGGCCAAATAGTCTGCGTGGCACCATGTTGACTAGTTAAATTGACCATGTTCCTTGTGAGTCCCACCTATTAGTTCGCATAGGGAAAAGGTTAGATAAACACAAATTTACGCAGGCGCGACAATACTCCAACCCGTGCGCGGGAATAACCTGGTTGTGTATGTATGCATCGAGGCCTGATGTGTGCGCATGCACGTGTAGGTTGAGCACTTGAGCGTGAGAGAGTGTGTTGGTCATGTGGTGTACTGGTGTGTGCATGCATGCGTGCGTGTGTGCGTGTGAGTGTTGCGTGCGTGCGTGGCTGCGTGCGTACGTGTGAGTGTTGTGTGCGTGCGTGGGTGCATGTGTTCGTGTGAGTGTTGCGTGCATGTGAAAACCCACAAGTATAGGGGATCGCAACAATTTTTGAGGGTAGATTATTCAACCCAAATTTATTGATTCGACACAAGGGGAGCCAAAGAATATTCTCAAGTATTAGTAGTTGAGTTGTCAATTCAACCACACCTGGATAACTTAGTATCTGCAGCAAAGTATTTAGTAGCAAAGTAGTATGATAGTAGTGATAACGGTAGCAAAAGTAATATTTTTGGGTTTTGTAGTGATTGTAACAGTAGCAACGGAAAAGTAAATAAGCGAAGAACAATATGTGAAAAGCTCGTAGGCATTGGATCGGTGATGGAGAATTATGCCGGATGCGATTATTCATGCAACAGTTATAACATAGGGTGACACAGAACTAGCTCCGGTTCATCAATGTAATGTAGGCATGTATTCTGAATATAGTCATACGTGCTTATGGAAAAGAACTTGCATGACATCTTTTGTCCTACCCTCCCGTGGCAGCGGGGTCCTTTTGGAAACTAAGGGATATTAAGGCCTCCTTTTAATAGAGTACCGGACCAAAGAATTAACACATAGTGAATACATGGACTCCTCAAACCATGGTCATCACCGGGAGTGGTCCCGATTAATGTCACTTCGGGGTTGCCGGATCATAACACATAGTAGGTGACTATAGACTTGCAAGATAGGATCAGGAACTCACATATATTCATGAAAACATAATAGGTTAAGATCTAAAATCATGGCACTCGTGCCCTAGTGACAAGCATTGAGCATAGCAAAGTCATAGCAACATCAATCTCAGAACATAGTGGATACTAGGGATTAAACCCTAACAAAATTAACTCGATTACATGATAAATCTCATCCAACCCATCACCGTCCGGCAAGCCTACGATGGAATTACTCACGCACGGCGGTGAGCATCATGAAATTGGTGATGGAGGATGGTTGATGATTACGATGGTGACGGATGCCCCTCTCCGGAGCCCCGAACGGACTCCAGATCAGGCCTCCCGAGAGAGTTTAGGGCTTGGCGGCGGCTCCGTATCGTAAAACGCGATGAATCCTTCTCTCTGATTTTTTTCTCCCCGAACGTGAATATATAGAGTTGGAGTTGAGGTTGGTGGAGCTCCAGGGGGCCCACGAGGCAGGGGGCGCGCCCCCACCCTCATGGACAGGGTGTGGGCCCCTTGGCCTTGATTCTTACGCCAGTATTTTTTAATATTTCCAAAAATAATCTCCATGAAGTTTCTGGTCATTCCGAGAACTTTTGTTTCTGCACAAAAATAACACCATGGCAATTCTGCTGAAAACAACGTCAGTCCGGGTTAGTTCCATTCAAATCATGCAAGTTAGAGTCCAAAACAAGGGCAAAAGTGTTTCGAAAAGTAGATATGACGGAGACGTATCTGCATGCAGTTCGTGTGCATGTGTGCGTGTGTGTATAATCACCACACCAGCTCATGTGTGTTAAAACAGACGGCTCAGCATACGAATACAAGGCCACCTTGTCCGCTGTGCCCGCGGTCATGACTTCAAACCACCGTCCAATATTTTTTTGTCGTTTGTTTTCATTCTTACTAGCAAGATGCCCGTGCGTTGCACGTAACATCAAGATGCATTTGTGTGACTAGTTTATCTTGTGAGAGAAAAGGATGAACGAGGGAAGGCCTTATTTGCAAATGTGGAGAGGTGTGTGGGTACCTTTTTGCAAAATTTCCATAGTTTATTTCCTATCCATTAGATATAAATCGAACAACCTATATTGCAGGATGGCAGGCACACCATCATCACCAATTCTGTTTTTTTACAAGAGTGTATTTTATAGGAGTGTAGATGTAGAGTAGATACAAGCCGACAGGTGGGCCCGATGGTAGTGAGATAATGTGATGCAACACTAGAGGTGCCACGTGGAGCGTTTAACTGGTCAACTAGTCATGTCTTGAGCAAACACAGAGTTGTACGGTGAGCCTGTGACTGTATAATAACCACAAAACATAAATGGTGACCGTAATGAGTGGATTTTGAAGTCCAATGTATGTATCGTGCTTTTGCTTCAAATACAATGATCGTCACTGTATATATCACGAGAGAAGGATGAAACATGGGCGAATGTGCTGGGGGCTTACTTTTAGAGGACCTGGAGATAGTTTGTGTGCGTACGTGAAAGGAGCGTAGAGGGGGGGGGGTATGCGATGGAGAGAGAGATGCTCTTCGTTTTTCTTTATTATGACTAACTTTATATATAGTATAAAAATATACAAATTCAAAGTGTGGAATAAATATCATTGTGGGCACCATGCAATGCAAATTAGCGTTCAGACTCCTCCATATAACTTTGTAATGTTGTATATATGTAGAAATTCTAAAATAATTATTTGGCCACACTTTATTCAAAAGGAATGTTTTATGCGAAATAAACGTGAAGAGAGGGCTTTTTAGATCAATGGGGTACGTGATGTAACATGTGTGAATGTGTAGTTGATGCATTTGGCAGGGCCTAGAGAGGTATGTGTGTGTATTATGTATTCGAGAGAGGGATGGATAGAGGGGACGACGGGGGGGGGGGGGGCGTGGGAGAGATAGCACGAGAAATGAGAGTGGTCTAGAGAGAGAGACGAATATGACATCACGGCAAGAGATTCCCTTGAGTGTGTATATGCAAGGGGGGAGTGGATAGAGGCACCGGGAGAATATTTTGTGTGTGTGGTGTCTGTGTTTGTATGTGTGGGGAAGATAACGAGACGTGGGGGCAGAGGGTGTGTCACCGCGTGAGGTCCGATGGGTTGAGGTGAGGCCCTTCGTTCAGTTCCGTCCGGCGCCACATTGGTCGGCCCGTGACGCATTTAGGGAGACCCATGGATGACTAGTCGTACAAGACAAAGATAGCATAATTGTGAAGGACTCAGGTCCATCGACAAAGCCGGCTAGGATTTGTAACCCTAGGTTCTCGGACTAAGGTAACCCCTTTATCTCTGATATTACTATTCATCCAACCTAACTTTAAGGGGCATCCTATAGAATGCTCTGCTAGAATCATACTCGTCGATTAGGAAGAGAGGTGTGAGACAATGCATGAGAGACAGACCTAAAGATAATGTGCGTACATGAGACACATAGGCAGGTCTATGTATATAAAAAGGGTCGATGGGGATTGTGTGTGTGTATGCTTGCGAGAGGAAGAGTGCTTGTGATAAAGGTTAGTGATAACAGTCGTAAATGGTTACGAGTGGGAAGGATGGTTATATCAAGAGCATGTGTGCGAGAAAGACACCTCGGGAGAGAGTGTGTGAGCATGTGTGACAGACCACCAATGGAGAGTGAAACTACACGTAAAAGACTGTTGTACACATTGATTAAAAATATAAATTGTATCCAAATATTAGGATGGGATCATGATATTTTCAATTCGCGCAAGGAACGGTCATTGATCCATCAGACATCTAGATTCTATCAAATTTGAGCATGTCTATGTTATTATTTGACACAATTGATCCACATAGTTAAGTATTTTGAACTCTAGACAATGCATCGCTTTAGAAATCAAATATAAGCGTGAGTATAGTCCATGTTGTGTGTGTAAAGCACATTATACATACGAAAGTTACGCAATGAACATTATAAATAGCTACCTATGAAATAGCATACATTTGAATTCAACTTAAGGTGGTTTAAAAAATCGAATTCAACATGAAGTCCATTCAGTTATTTGAATTTGATATCATGGCATTTGTAAATCATACCTAAATGATGGGGGCACCAATCTTTGCTCTGATTTTGTACATAATAGCATATGTAGTCATGTACAAAATAGATTCAAATTTAGCTCCTCCATTCCAAAATAATCGTAGTTATAGGATTTTCAAGTGTCAAAATTTCAAAAAGAAGCGGATAATTTAATGAGGTTTTCAAACATACAAGGTCAAATTTGATGTTGTCTATTTAGGTCAATGCTCAAAGTTCAAGAGTACTCTAAACATGAATGCTTGTGTTTCAAAATTTCGAACGAAGCGTCAAAAGAGACTCTACTCGCCCGAAACCGCGTGAGACCAATGTTTGGTAGTACAAGGAAATTACTTTTCTAATAACTCCGACCCGTGAAACCTACCGGCCCGACGTCCAAAGGTCTAAACCGGGGTAGGTTTGTAGCTTCATCTAGACGCCACACAACCGCCTCCGATAAATATTCATACACAATGGCCGCCTAAGCACAAATTCTTGCGGACAAAATCGCTCCCGCCCACTATTTGGGACACCTGGGATAGCTGCCACGAAACAAGCAGAGACAGCCCTAGTTCTTGCAACACCTTCCACAATACTACCAGCTGCGCGAGTTACTCGTGCGTCAACTGAGCTAGCAGCACGTTCCCAAGCTCCCTTGCCACTTGACACTACTTCCCAAGCACTCTTGACACAAGACGAGTTGGCAAGATCAGATGAACCTTGTGAGATTCAACAGCAAGAAGGTAGTTGCTGGAGTCAAGTTACAGTTGCATGCTTCTTTATATGTAGTCTCACAGTTTGATGTACACTAACACTTCCTATGTTCGTTGTTGGACTAGCACCTAGGCGCAAGAGGAAACAAACATCAGGGATAATCCTCGATAGGTTAATTAAATCTAGAGGAGGAAGAATGGAGATCTGTTTCGAGGCAGGTTCAAAAAGGCCACGTGATGCTACAGAGTCAGCCAACTTAGTATCAGAGGTAGCGGTTGCCGTTAGGTGTCATGTACGTATCCTCCCAACATGGATTCAGTACAGGAATGACAAAGACGAAACCCAGTTCAACACCTTCCTCGAATATTTACTTGTACGTATGTGTCGGTGAGAACGACACCTATGGGATCACTGGGATCCCTTCTACGGTTGGCGGGCGCGGGGTTGTGCAAAGAGCAGGTCTAGGAGCCAGCACAAAGATTGTTTACCCAGGTTCGGGCCGCGAGGATGCGTAAAACCCTTGTCCTGGTGTGGTGTATGTATTTGAGTGTTCTTGAGTTCTTGAGCTAGCTACGCGTGTGTCTAGTCCAAAAGATCCGAATCCTTCTCCTGGTCACCTTGGGCCTCCTTTTATAGACAAAAGGGGTTGCCACAGTGGCACACAGGAGGTGGAAAGGTGTACAGTGGATGAGTCTATCCTCTGGCACCGTCGGACAAACGCATTTAATGCGCTGCTGACGTGCCCCTCTTGCTTTATCGGGGACGACAAGGAAGCTCGTCCCAGCTGTCGCCGCCTCGCCTAGCTGTGATGTTTGTCCGAGCCAATGACGCGTTGTAGCGCCAAGTTGGCTGGCTGCTGGGCTGGCGTGGTGGCGGAGTCTTCACGAAGATCTGCATGCCACCACGCAGGTGCTAGCTGAGTCGGAGTGGAGGCCGCATGCTGCCACGCAGGTGCCTGCCCAGCTGGTTGTGCTAGCAGCTGCATGGGAGCGGCGGTGTAGTCTTGGCAGATGTGGGCCTGGTCGCGGCCCCGCTGACGTCCTCGGCAAGGGTCTTGCCGGGCCCCGGCAAGGGTCTTGCAGTGGCACCACGGTCGACCTCGGCAAGGATCTTGCCGGGGGTCTCGTGGGTTTCCTCGGTAAGGATCTTGCCGAGGACCGTCGTCTTCTGGTCCTCATCTGATCTTGAGTATTTATGATCTTGATGAAGATCTCCATGCCACCACGGAGGTGTCTCCTGAGCCTTGGTTCCAATGTGGTCGTCGGCGGTGTTGGAACCCTCGGGCTCAAGGCTGGCTCCCTCTGCTGGCGACGGGTAAGTTGCCCCGGCAAGGCTCTTGCCGGGGCTGCGGAGGCTGCCCCGGCAAGGGTCTTGCCGGGGGAGCCCACCTCGCCCTCTTGCCCTTTGTGTTCCTAGGTCTTGGCGTTGCTCTACCCGTCTTGTGCCTTTGGCTTCCCTCCTCTGCCCTACTTAGTGTGGCCGTGGGCGTGGCTCTGACTGCCGTGCACAAGTAAAGGGGTAAAAAGGAGTGCCCCTACTTTTGTACACCGACAGGAGCCCCCGGTCCTGGGCCACAAATAAGTGCAACGTGTTGTTGGGCCGGGCCCAGAAAGATGCGCGGGCAGGCGGGCGGGATTTTTACCGCGGTAATTTCTTCGCTCGCTTGCGCTTCCCCACGACCCGCGTTGAATGCGCGTCGTGGAGGGTCGTGCGTGACGTGGGGGGCATGCGTGGGGCGGTTCCCGCACGCATGCGTCACATCATAGTAAAGAGGCAGCTCGCGCCTTCCCCATAAAAAGAGGAAAATGCAGAGGCACATCTCATTTACTGGGTGGACTCGGGTCGTGGTCTTCAAGGTGTCCGTGCCCCACGATCACGGGGTGGAGAACAGTCGCCTCACCCGTCCCCTCGATTTCTACTTGCTCGCCACGTGTCCCCCATGCCCCTAAGGTGGCAGGCGGTGGAGGCGGGAAACCGGGCCGTCGCTGATTGGAGCAGCGGGTCGGTCTTGATTCCCTGCGCCCCTGACGGCCGGATTGGGTGAGTGGGGCGGCCGAGCCCCGATCTCGCCCCTTTATAAGAAGGGGGATGGGGATGGCATCCCACATTCTTTCATCATCCATCTCCCTCCACCTCGTCTCCTTCCTTGCATATGCCATGGCGAGAGGAGGCGCCGGCCCTTCGACGGTGGCGGCGAGGGTCTCTGCTCGACAGTGCATCCCTCCTTCCCAAGAGCTTGCCGCGGCAGAGCCGGCTACGAGAGGAAAGGGGAGGGGTGAGGCCGAGGTCACCGTGGCGCTCGGTGTCGGTGTCAAAACCGGCGGATCTCGGGTAGGGGGTCCTGAACTGTGCGTCTAGGATCGATGGTAACAGGAGGCAAGGGACACAATGTTTACCCAGGTTCGGGCCCTCTCTATGGAGGTAATACCCTACTTCCTTCTTGATTGATCTTGATGAATATTATTATTACAAGAGTTGATCTACCACGAGATCGTAGATGCTAGACCCTAGAAGCTAGCCTGTGGTATGATTGTTGTATATCTCTATCGACTAGCCTGGCCTCGATTTATATAATGCACCAGAGGACTAGGATAACAAGAGTCCTAGCCGAATACGCCGGTGGGGAGGAGTCCTTGTCTTGATCGCCAAGTCTTGTGGAATCTTCCTTGTATGCGGCAGTTGTCCGGACTGGCCCATGAGTATACGGCCATGGGGGTCCTCGGCCCAATCTAACAGATCGGGAGATGACGTGGTGAGTACCCCCTAGTCCAGGACACCGTCAGTAGCCCCCTGAACCGGTCTTCTAGTTAGGAATGCTCCTCGATTCTTCCGAACTATTCTTCATCTTCGATCGTCGGTCTTGAAAACTGGTTCAACAAATCTTCTCATCTTCGATCTTGAGGATCGCCGAAGTGCATCCGAAGAGTTTACACGTCGGGCATCCAAGGAGCCCCTTTAAGTTTCCGGCCTTTATCAATGCCTCGTTATTTTTATGCCTCACCTCGGGTTTGAAGTTGTTCCCGGGAGGCAGTGTCCTCTTGCGTCCGAGCTCCAACGCCGGACTACATTCGAGGTATCCTTTGCAGCCGAGCATCAATGCCGGACTGCTTCCGAGCACCAACGCCGAAATGTATCCGAGCTCCAACGCCGGACTGTATCCGAGCTCCAACGCCAGATTGTGTCCAAGCTCCAACGCCGGACTGTATCCGAGCTCCAACGCCGGACTATACCCAAGATGTCATAGATCATCTTGGTTCAAAAAAGTTGAAAGAGTTTAGCTGAGCTTAATGCCGGAAATGCCCTTTACAGAGCTAGCCACTGGCGCCCGAGCTTTATGCCGGACTGCCTCCGAGGTGGTGCACCACCCCGACCATGGGCTGGGTTTTTGTGAATATTTTTAAATGGTGCAGTTTATCCTCTGCCGAGATATATGGCCAGTATCCCTCAAGGTGTGTATCAGTCTAAAACCCGAGATGCACCTGAAGGAAAGCATAAAACCGCTGTTCCCAGTAGCCCCTGAGACTCAGGTCGATGCGCGAAATCGGCCTGAGGATCAACTCCTAGCTCGGCAGCATACATAGTAATAAAAATGCAGTGTAATTATCACGCCCAATATGCGACCCTATCCAAAAGGAACTCGAAGGTCCCACCAAGGATAGACCCGCATATTGAAACGCTTTTGCAAGGTGGATATCATTACATCAACATTACATAATAGTGGGGATACATACATAAGGCACAAATGCCACAAGAATACATCAACATCATATACAAGATCAACATCCGACTACGGATGAAACATAAACAGAACTCAAACAACATCCACCCTGCTAGCCCAGGCTGCCGACCTGGAACCTATCCCCTCATCGAAGAAGAAGCAGAAGAAGAACTCCAAAACAAGAAAACATCGCTCTCGCGTCATGATCATCGCACAACCTGTACCTGCAACTGGTGTTGTAGTAATCTGTGAGCCACGAGGACTCAGCAATCCCATTACCATGGGTATCAAGACTAGCAAAGCTTAAAGGGAAAGGAAGGGGTGAAGTGGTGAGGTTGCAGCAGCGGCTAGGCATATATGGTGGCTAACATACGCAAATGAGAGCGAGAAGAGAAACAAAGGAACGGTCGTCAACTAGTAATGATCAAGAAGTGATCCTGAACTCCTACTTACGCCGACATAACCCGAAACCGCTTTTCTCCTCTCGATCAACCCGGAAGAGAGACACTCACGATTACGCACACGGTTGGTGTATTTTAGAAGAGTTTGCTTCAAGTTTACTACAACCGGATATTAAAAATTCCCATCCGCCACATAACAGCGGCACGGCTCTCGAAAGTTTATACCCTGCAGGTGTCCCAACTTAGCCCATGATAAGCTCTCGCGATCAACGAAGGATATTCCTTCTCCCGGAAGACCCGATCAGGCCTCGGAATCCCGGCTACAAGACATTTCGACAACAATAAAACAAGACCAGCAAAGCCGCCCGAATGTGCCGACAAATCCTGATAGGAGCTGCACATATCTCGTTCTCGTGGCACACCGGATTGTCCAAACTTCCGTAGGCGAACCCAGAGTTGCCCTGGTACACCGGCGGTGGCGACGGTTTGGACCAGCACTCACGATGAGCACTGGCCCGTGGGGGGGTAAATAAGATGACCCTTGGGCTCCTAAACCCAAGGAAAAAGGGCTAGGTGAGGCAAATGGTAAAACCAATGTTGGGCCTTCTTTGGAGGAGTCTTATTCAAAGCGAACTGTCAAGGGGGTCCCATAAATCACCCGACCGCGTTAGGGACGCAAAATCCGGGAACATAATACCAATATGACGGAAACTAGGGTGGCAAGAGTGGAACCAAACACCAGGCATAAGGCCGAGCCTTCCACCCTTTACCAAGTATATAGATGCATTAATAATATAAGATATATTGTGATATCCCAACAAGTAAACATGTTCCAACAAGGAACAACATCTCCATGTTCCAACAAGGAACAAACTTCATCTTCACCTGCAACTAACAACGCTATAAGAGGGGCTGAGCAAAGCGGTAACATTGCCAAACAACGGTTTGCTAGGAAGGGTGCAAAAGGTTAGAGGCTGACATGGCAATTTGGGAGGCTTGAGGAGCAAAAGATAGGTAGCGCAGCATAGCGATAGAACGAAGCAACTAGCATAGCAATGATAGTAGTGAGATCCAGGGTAGCAGTCATCTTGCCTGAAATCCCGCAAGGAAGAAGAACGAGTCCATGAAGAAGATGAAGCCACGAAGACGAACCAAGCGTAGACGAACGAATCCTCACGATCGGAACAAAACGGGAACTATCGAGAAAAACACACAACATGGTAAACACACCACACATGAACAAGACATGATGCACAACAAGCATGATGCATGACACGGCTACATGAATCTACTCATGGCAAGGGATGATGCAAACAAGAGCAACACATCAAGGCAAGTTTAAATGAGGCCGGAAACAACATATAACAACTCCGGTAAGTCCTTATATGCAAATTTCGAAATTGGTCCAGATCTGAATAAACCTTATGTTCAAGTTGTTAAACAGCAAGTTAATATGCACGACGATGATCTACACGAAATTCTAGTCAAGTTACATATAAAGTTCATTAGATTCGGAGGTACGGCCTAGAAGATATGAGCAAAACAAGTTAAACATGGCATTGATGCAAAATGCATACAAACATCAAGCAAACACCTCAAAACAAGGATGCAACATGATAATATGAAACTACATGCAAAATCAAGCAAGTTTCATATAGAGCACACTCAAAACGGAGCAACGGTTCAACACATACACATGAAACAAGTTTGAAGGACAAGCTGTCCAAAACAGCAACTAGGCATATTGCAAGCATTAAAACAACATGCTACAGGACCTCAACAAGAAAACAAAAGGCATGGTCATGATATAAAGGTAAAGCATTACAAAACATGAACACTGAACTATCTCCAGAAGTCATTAGAACATTCTCAAAAACACATGGCAAGATTGCATATAATAACAGTTTCAGACTTATCAGGAAATAACATCAGGTTGCAATGTTTAGAGCTAACAAACAGCATGTTCCAGGAACTTAGCAATGCAAAAAAAGGCATGAATGAATCTACTAATTGCATAGAACAAAAGTCCTTTACTGACCAATGGCCAAAAAGGATCAGAAAATATGATTGCACCCATGTAAACATGGCAAGTTATATGACAGATTCATACATGGCAGGAACAACAATAAGTAGGCATGTTGGTGAGCTTGAAGCACTCACCACAGAGCAATAAATGGCATGGCAAGGCAACTCACAGGAAGAAGACATGGCGTAGAAGCTATACATGGCAAGAACAACATCATAGCATACATGGATCAACTACAACAACCTTGGCAAAATTAAATAACATGTAAACAATCTGCCAGGAAACGTTTTATAGCAAAAATAGAGCTCGATTGACTCAAGCTATGACACTCCATAATTGCAAACAAGGGCATGCATGGATAGATAATAACCATATGTTCAAAACATCCTTACTGAAGTATCTCAAAATTTGCATGGATCTCTCTGTAGCATCAAGTTTACATGGCATAAAAATATCAGCAGAACAGGGACTGAAATCAGCAACATCATGAAGCCTAGTTTGCATGCTTGTGCTAGTCACCACAGAGATCACAAAAATACATGGCATACACCCCTGTAAAGGTGGCATGGCATATTACAAAACACATGTAGGACTCAAGTTCATAGGGTGCACACATCAATCATGGAAGAAATGACAAAAGTGCTTGTACTGATAAGAATCTGAAACTAACATCACATAGTCCACTTCTAACAGCATTTCGAGCATCAACATGAGCTCAAATGAAAATGACGCAATGAGATGAAATGATGTACTCGTCGAGGCGAACAATTCGACATATTACACGCACGAAACGGAGCAATGTGCAGCAAGTTAAGATGCAATGAATATGGCTAAAAATATGAAACTATTCGGGACTTAGCAGAAATCACCTCGCGGGAAAGTCAACCCGGGACGAGGAGATCCGGGATGGGAAGATCCGGATCGGGACGAGGTGTTTGGTTCGGTGGCCTGGTGGATCTGGTCCACCTCCAGATCCGGCGACGGAGGATGACGCCGGCGAGGTCGGCGCGGACTCCGGCGATGGCCGGCGACGATGAGGGGAGCTGGGCGGCGGCCATGGTGGTGGGACGGCGCGGGGGCACCGTGGCGGCGGGCTCCGGTGGCCGCGGACACGGGGAGGCGCGGCAGCGCACGGAGAGGCGACCGAGCGAGGGAGGCGTAGCGGGCCGGGCGGCGGAGGCGGCGAGGAGGCGAGATAAGCGGCGCGGCGCGCGAGGTGGCGGCGGCGAGGCGGCGACCACGGGCTCAGCGCGGAGAGCTTCGGGCGGCGGCGCGCACGCCGGCGGGCGGGCGGACAAGCGCCAGCAAGCGGGACGAGGGCGGGCGCTGGGCTGGGCGGGTCCGGCTATGGCGGGCGGCGGGCCGGGCCTACGCGGCAGGCCGCGATTAGACGGGGAGCGGGCGGACGTCCGGCTGCGGACATGTCCGTCTTGTGGAGAGAGGATTTTTAGGGTTTCGGGGGGTTTGGACTGCGGAATTTCGGGGGAGGGGCTATATTTATAGGTAGAGGGAGCTAGGAGAGTCCAAATGAGGTGCGGTTTTCGGCCACGCGATCATGATCGAACGACCGAGAGCATGGAGGGGAGTTTGCTGGGTTTTGGGCCACTTTAGAGGGGGTGTTGGGCTGCACACAAAAGAGGCTTTACGGTTACCCGGTTAACCGTTGGAGTATCAAACGACCTCCAAATGGCAATTTAAACTTGACAGCGGTTCACGGTGCTATACCAAGGCCGCTTGACAAACCTCGGTATATTCCGAGACCGTTTAACACCCGCACATGAAAAGAGGTAAAAGAGGGCACCGGGAGACATAGGAGTGCCGGATTGCAAAACGGACAACGGGGAAAATGCTCGGATGCATGAGACGAACACGTATGCAAAATGAAATGCACATGATGACATGATAAAAATGCAGATGATGACATGGCAAAGAGAGACATGCAAACAAATGACATGGCAACGACGGCGAATAACTGGCAGACACCTGGCGCATCGGATCCGGGGCGTTACAACACTCCTCCACTAACAAGAGATCTCGTCCCGAGATCTTAGGGCCGAGACGGAAGGAAAAAAAGGATGAGGTGAAACAAGAACTCAAGATAAGAAGAAAATAATCGAGAGCACACGAGAAGAAGAGAGGAACGACGAGAATGACGAGAATCGAAAGCTCACGGAATCAGATAGACTATGAAATCACTCCGGTTAGAAGGAGATAAGAAACGAATAAGACTGAAGGAATTTAGGCAGCATTCCGGCTGAACATGGAAGGAATAGAACACGAGGTTGAGAGGATGGAATGATAGTTGACGACATAAGCAACGCAATACCTCTTGAAGAATTGGAAAAAATTGAATGAAAATAACTTAGAAGGAAGGATTGAATGAAGTTGTTGAGAAAATCAACAATGAAAGAAAGCTTGTTGTGGACTTATAGGTAATATCTCAAGATCATAAGGTGATAACCGGCCACAAACGAAAATGATTGGATAGCTGAGAAGAACGAAGAAATGCCAAACTCCACTTCAAAAGAATACAGAGAATTAATTGCACTTCGAGATGCGAGAAGAAAAGATACTTGAACTCCGCCAACAAAATCTTGATGAACTCTTGAAGAATGGATTGAATACTGACGATCCACCGTGAAGACTTCCGGTGATAAAAAGGATGATGAGATAGAATGAAGGATGACAGAATAAGATGAGCCTTGCGGTGATTTAGATGGAGATTCCGACGAAATGGCCGAGGGCATTTGAACTCCGGAAAAGAAAAGATGAAAAAACACTTGGAAATAGAATTTATTCCTCAAGAACAAACTCCGAAGGAAGGGATTAATCACTTGGATGAAATAAGAATAAGATCTATTGTATGCATATCCTTCATCAAATTAAATTGATGACAAACAATGGATTTTGCAAACTACTTATTCTTCTTGAAAAAGAATTGAGAAGTGACATATTGCAAACTTGAGAAGGTCTTCACGAACCACCGGTAGGATTGAAAAGAACGAATGGATTAAAATGATAATCAAAGAAAAAGAATCTTGAACGAACCACCGTAAGAATTCGAAATGACTGATGAAAGAGAATGAATCACCGGGAAGAATTAGAAAAGCACGAAGATACTTGAGGAATAAAAAGACAAGATAACGACAGGATCGCGAACTGATTGAAGAATACTTGAACGAACACCGAAAGAATATTGAGACGAACAAAAGGGCATGGATATAGAATAATTGGAGAAAGAATCTGAAAACTTAGAACGAAGAAATCTTCCGAAATGGAGGCCTCCGGATAATCGGAACAGAAAAGCAACTCCTGAAATACTCCGGATGGATGAAAAGAATTGCACGACTGGAAACAATTAGATAGGATAACATCGAGCTAGCACCATGAATCTCCAGGGGAACGGACAAGATTTAAGAGAAACTCTACTTCGGTCTTCAAGGACGACGATAAACACCCCCAAAATTGTTGAGATACTCTGGTAGAATGAAAAGCGAAGAGGCTGAGCCAATAATGAAAAGAATTTGAAATCGATCTTGGAAAAGGCTTGTGACTGATGGAATCCATTCTTACGTCACACTTGAAAAGAATTGGGAATAGCTCCGGGGAAATTAATAGAGTCAGGTAAGATCCTGGGAAAGACCTGTGGGTTAGGGCCCACTGAAAAGAAAACATCGTTGGAAAGGGTTGATGAGCAGATAGATGATGCACCGGAACAATTAAAATATTAGAATGAGGTGATAACCTCGAATTAATTGGAACACAGACGAATCTCCTGAGATGACTTGAGCACTCGGAAGGATAAATCGGCGAGAGGCTAACGAGCGAGCAAGGGGAAAACATTTGAGCCGAGGAAAGAATATGATCAACACCGAAAAACTTGAATTGAGTGCACCGGAAAAGAAAGAGATGAAGAATGTCGAACAAAACGAGAATTCACCGGTTGAAATAATTGAGGGAAGACTGAAGAGGCTCCACACGAATGAGAAAGCTGGTCGAGAGAGAGGCAAACTCCGGGAAGAAAAAGGGTGGGAGGGCGGGAAAACAAAGACAACTTGGAAGGGGAAACTGATGAATATCTTGAAGAGAAAAACACCGGTTGAAATCATTGAGGAAAGAAAGCAAAGACTTTACACGAGTAGGGTGGATACTCGATTACGGACTCCGGATTCGAGAAGAAGAAGGGAGGGCGGGTGGGAAAATAAGACAACTGAGGATTGAATTTGCAAAGATGAAGGGGTTCGAGTCGACTTGACGAGAAATGCACCGGATAAAAAGAGCTGAGGAACAACTACCGGAAAAACCAACTTCGTGATACTAAAGAAAAATTTGAAGGGGAAGAAGAGTAGTTTAAAACACCTACGTCAAGATTCCTTACCAGAGCGACGAAGGGGCTGAGGAGTAAAAAGAAATCCTGCTCTCCGATATAACTAAACTCTGAAATCAGTTTTCTTCTAGACTCAACCACGGCCAAACTACACGATCAATCAAGGGGGCTCCTAAGGTCGGTCGAGGCTCTGATACCAACTTATCACGCCCAATATGCGACCCTATCCAAAAGGAACTCGAAGGTCCCACCAAGGATAGACCAAGATATTGAAACGCTTTTGCAAGGTGGATATCATTACATCAACATTACATAATAGTGGGGATACATACATAAGGCACAAATGCCACAAGAATACATCAACATCATATACAAGATCAACATCCGACTACGGATGAAACATAAACAAAACTCAAACAACATCCACCCTGCTAGCCCAGGCTGCCGACCTGGAACCTATCCCCTGATCGAAGAAGAAGCAGAAGAAGAACTCCAAAACAAGCAAACATCGCTCTCGCGTCATGATCATCGCACAACCTGTACCTGCAACTGGTGTTGTAGTAATCTGTGAGCCACGAGGACTCAGCAATCCCATTACCATGGGTATCAAGACTAGCAAAGCTTAAAGGGAAAGGAAGGGGTAAAGTGGTGAGGTTGCAACAGCGGCTAGGCATATATGGTGGCTAACATACGCAAATGAGAGCGAGAAGAGAAACAAAGGAATGGTGGTCAACTAGTAATGATCAAGAAGTGATCCTGAACTCCTACTTACGTCAGACATAACCCAGAAACCGTGTTCTCCTCTCGATCAATCCCGAAAAGAGACACTCATGGTTACGCATTACCGGTTGGTGTATTTTAGAATAGTTTGCTTCAAGTTTACTACAACCGAATATTAACAAATTCCCATCTCGCCACATAACCGCTGGCACGGCTCTCGAAAGTTTATACCCTGCAGGGTGTCCCAACTTAGCCCATGATAAGCTCTCGCGATCAACGAAGGATATTCCTTCTCCCCGGGAAGACCCGATCAGGCTCGGAATCCCGGCTACAAGACATTTCGACAACAATAAAACAAGACCAGCAAAGCCGCCCGAATGTGCCGACAAATCCTGATAGGAGCTGCACATATCTCGTTCTCAGGGCACACCGGATTGTCCAAACTTCCGGTAGGCGAACGCAGAAGTTGCCCCCGGTACACCGGCGGTCGACGGTTTGGACCAAAGACTCACGACGAGCACCGCCTGTGGGGGTAAAATAAGATGACCCTTGGGCTCCTAAACCCAAGGGAAAAAGGGCTAGGTGAGGCAAATGGTAAAACCAATGTTGGGCCTTCTTTGGAGGAGTCTTATTCAAAGCGAACTGTCAAGGGGTCCCATAAATCACCCGACCGCGTTAGGGACGCAAAATCCGGGAACATAATACCGATATGACGGAAACTAGGGCGGCAAGAGTGGAACAAAACACCAGGCATAAGGCCGAGCCTTCCACCCTTTACCAAGTATATAGATGCATTAATAATATAACATATATTGTGATATCCCAACAAGTAAACATGTTCCAACAAGGAACAACATCTCCATGTTCCAACAAGGAACAAACTTCATCTTCGCCTGCAACTAACAACGCTATAAGAGGGGCTGAGCAAAGCGGTAACATATCCAAACAACGGTTTGCTAGGAAGGGTGCAAAAGGTTAGAGGCTGACATGGCAATTTGGGATGGCTTGAGCAGCAAAAGATAGGTAGCGCAGCATAGCGATAGAACGAAGCAACTAGCATAGCAATGATAGTAGTGAGATCCAGGGTAGCGGTCATCTTGCCTGAAATCCCGCAAGGAAGAAGAACGAGTCCATGAAGAAGATGAAGCCACGAAGACGAACCAAGCGTAGACGAACGAATCCTCACGATCGCAAGGAAACGGGAACTATCGAGAAAAACACACAACATGGTAAACACACCACACATGAACAAGACATGATGCACAACAAGCATGATGC
This sequence comes from Aegilops bicornis, assembly GCA_021605145.1. NCBI lineage: Eukaryota > Viridiplantae > Streptophyta > Magnoliopsida > Poales > Poaceae > Aegilops > Aegilops bicornis. The sequence goes on along the minus strand of CM038669.1, from coordinate 562,267,048 downwards.
ATGACACGGCTACATGAAGCTACTCATGGCAAGGGATGATGCAAACAAGAGCAACACATCAAGGCAAGTTTAAATGAGGCCGAAACAACATATAACAACTCCTAGAAGTCCTCATATGCAAATTTCGAAATTGGTTCAGATCTGAATAAACCTTATGTTCAAGTTGTTAAACAGCAAGTTAATATGCACGACGATGATCTACACGTAAATTCTAGTCAAGTTACATATAAAGTTCATTAGATTCGAGCTACTACTAGAAGATATGAGCTCAACAAGTTAAACATGGCATTGATGCAAAATGCATACAAACATCAAGCAAACACCTCAAAACAAGGATGCAACATGATAATATGAAACTACATGCAAAATCAAGCAAGTTTCATATAGAGCACACTCAAAACGGAGCAACGGTTCAACACATACACATGAAACAAGTTTGAAGGACAAGCTGTCCAAAACAGCAACTAGGCATATTGCAAGCATCAAAACAACATGCTACAAGACCTCAACAAGAAAACAAAAGGCATGGCCATGATGTACAGGTAAAGCATTACAAAACATGAACACTGAGCTATCTCCATAAGTCATTAGAACATGCTCAAAAACACATGGCAAGATTGCATATAATAACAGTTTCAGACTTATCAGGAAATAACATCAGGTTGCAATGTTTAGAGCTAAGAAACAGCATGTTCCAGGAACTTAGCAATGCAAAAAAAGGCATGAATGAATCTACTAATTGCATAGAACAAAAGTCCTTTACTGACCAATGGCCAAAAAGGATCAGAAAATATGATGGCACCCATGTAAACATGGCAAGTTATATGACAGATTCATACATGGCAGGAACAACAATAAGTAGGCATGTTGGTGAGCTTGAACCACTCACCACAGAGCAATAAATAGCATGGCAAGGCAACTCACAGTAAGAAGACATGGCATAGAAGCTATACATGTCAAGAACAACATCATAGAATACATGGATCAACTACAACAACCTTGGCAAAATTGAATAACATGTAAACAATCTGCCAGGAAACATTTTATAGCAAAAGAAGAGCTCGATTGACTCAAGCTATGGTACTCCATAATTGCAAAAAAGGGCATGGATGGATAGAGAATAACCATATGTTCAAAATATCCTTACTGAAGTATCTCAAAATAAGCATGGATCTCTCTGTAGCATCAAGTTTACATGGCATAAAAATATCAGCAGAACAGGGACTGAAATCAGCAACATCATGAAGCCTAGTTTGCATGCTTGTGCTAGTCACCACAGACATCAAAAAAATACATGGCATACACCTCTGTAAAGATGGCATGTCATATTACAAAACACATGTAGGACTCAAGTTCATAGGATGCACACATCAATCATGGCAAAAATGACAAAATTGCATTTACTGATAAGAATCTGAAACTAACATCATATAGTCCACTTCTAACAGCATTTCGGGCATCAAGATGAGATCAAATGCAAATGACGCAATGAGATAAAATGATGTACTCGTCGAGGCGAACAATTCGACATATTACACGCACGAAACGGAGCAGTATGCAGCAAGTTATGATGCAATGAATATGGCTAAAAATATGCAACTATTCGGGACTTAGCAGAAATCACCTCGCGGGAAAGTCAACCCGGGACGAGGAGATCCGGGATGGGAAGATCCGGATCGGGACGAGGTGTTTGGTTCGGTGGCCTGGTGGATCTGGTCCACCTCCAGATCCGGCAACGGAGGATGACGCCGGCGAGGTCGGCGCGGACTCGCGGCGGCCGGCATTTATGAGGGGAGCCGGGCGGCCATGGTGGGACGGCGCGGGGCACTGTGGGCGGCGGGTTCCCGGCCGCGGGCGCACGGGGAGGCGCGCAGACGGAGAGGCGACCGGGCGAGGGAGGCGGAGCGGGCCGGGCGGCGGAGGCGGCGAGGAGGCGATCGCGCAGCGCGCGAGGCGGCGGCGGCGACGGAGGCGGCGACCAGCTGGCTCGGGCGACGGAGGAGCTACGGCAGCGCTGGGGCGCGGGGCGGCGCGGCACGCCGGGCGGGCGGAGGCGCCGGCGGCGGGGACGAGCGGGCGCTGCTCGGGCGGTCCGCGCGGCGCGGGGCGGCGGCGCGGGCCACGCGGCAGGCCGCGATTAGACGGGGGAGTGGGGCGGAAGTGTCCGGCTGCGGCCGGACATGTCCGGTGCGCGGAGAGAGGATTTTTAGGGTTTCGGGGGGTTTGGACTGCAGAATTTCGGGGGAGGGGCTATATTTATAGGTAGAGGGAGCTAGGAGAGTCCAAATGAGGTGCGGTTTTCGGCCACGCGATCGTGATCGAATGTCCGAGAGCATGGAGGGGAGTTTGCTGGGTTTTGGGCCACTTTAGAGGGGGTGTTGGGCTGCACACAAAAGAGGCTTTACGGTTACCTTGCTAACTGCTGGAGTATCAAACGACCTCCAAATGGCACGAAACTTGACAGCGGTTCTACCGGTGCTATACCAAGGCCGCTTGACAAACCTCGGTACATTCCGAGACCGTTTAACACCCGCACATGAAAAGAGGTAAAAGAGGGCGCCGGGAGACATAGGAGTGCCGGATTGCAAGACGGACAACGGGGAAAATGCTCGGATGCATGAGACGAACACGTATGCAAAATGAAATGCACATGATGACATGATAAATATGCAGGTGATGACATGGCAAAGAGAGACACGCAAACAAATGACATGGCAACGATGGCGAATAACCGGCGTACACCGGGCGACGGATCCGGCGCATAAAGAATATATTAGAGATAATAGTGATCGCAAACGGGCCCTCGAGAGAGGGTCGTGAGAAGTCGCCGCCATATACTAGCTTGATGCGGATAGGTCCATATGGTACCTATTATTGTCCAGAGACATGCATGCGCATTGTTCCGCTGTCAACACCGAAAGCAATTTGAATTCTCTCGCATTGAATAAGCAATGCAGATCCCCGAGACATCGGGTCGGGTGGCAACACCGCATCGTGGGATCGATGTGCCCTTTAATATTTATAGATAATGAGCGCAAACCCCAGAGTCTCCGAGCCTTAATGTGGGCACGGGTGGTAGAATTAAGGATCGATATCCAGAGTAAAATCACAGATTATGTGTAATGATTCTATGTATCCGAGTACTTTACATCATTATTTTGACTCCATTGTGACCTATTATCAGTTGAAAGTGACCCATCGTCGGCTTCTACCCCTTGGTAGATACTACACAGGGTGTTTTCGCACTAACAAAGCAACCCTTAGCCGAGGTCTCTGCGTTCAAGGCGGTTGTGTTAGCGGAAACGAGGCAATCAGATATCGGGCTTTATAACTTTCGCTTAGTCATAGGAGCTTTATACCGGGAAGCTAGCTATGAGCCCCGGTTAGTGTTCGCGACAGCCGAGGTCAAGCCGTAAACAATTCGCCAATGTTATGAACGGCCCGTTATTTAACATAGTCATCGGATCGTGACCAGTTTACGCCTATTGTGACAGCCGGCCGCTTTCTCCACTGAGGTGCTTGACCATGCGAGCTGGAAGCACAATCGCAGTGGTTCTCCTTTTGCACACCTAGCCGAACAAAGCGGAACATAGGAGGCAACCACAGGATCCGGGCAACCCAACTATTGACAGAAGACATAATTCGAAACCGATGCATATATAGCAATATCCGAGAATGTTTTTGTCGAATCTCTGAAGGTGTCCGGTGTTGCACCGCGAGACTAATGCTAGAAACGCACAAATAGTTTAAAAGTGCCATAGGCTCGAAAAGCCAAAAAACTTATTCAAAAGTTTAATGTCCGAACTAGATCAAGTGTTCGGTGCCAATCCGAAAATTGGACTTTAGAAAAAACAAGTGCTACTGCCGTGCTTTAATCATGATACATCCTATCTCAAGACTTAAAGCGGGTCAGCCTACGGCTTCAACCTCCTACCCCGAAGGCGGAGTACTTCTCCGAGGCTAGTTTAGCAAACTGCACTCGAGCGGATTTGGAGAGAAGCAAGGCTATCCGGCTATTGACCACACACTTGCATCGAGAAAGGAGTGATAGAAAACAAATACTTTGCCACCAAGAAGAAAAACAGCTCATACAAATTTAAGAGCCCCCACGTGACTTGGGTAAAAGAATTTTATGTATAATGATTGTATGTACCGAAGTACTAATATCATATCTTTGTTCGCCCGAACTTTAAACGCATCTTAACCGACCGTCGGCTTCTCCCTCTTCGGTCAAGGACCGAAAAGTGTTATGTACTCCACCTATCGAGAATATCAATGGTGTTTCCGATAACCAGGCAATCAGGCCATAAGGCTGTAACATAGTGTAAGAAGCATATTCGAAGAAAATAGTACCCCCACCGATACCTTTCTTCGGTGCTCATTGTTACTATGAGACTTCTGCAATAGATTTTTTGTACCCATGAGTTCCATTGTGTGCCGACCATAATTGAAAACAATAAGGGCGCTAGCTTTCGGCTTCACCCAGTCTGAGGTCCGGCTCAGATGACCCGATCGTGAAAACCGCAGAGGTGCTCCCTTTACTCCCTAGCCGAACAATCGGGAACATAGGGGTAAGCACAGGAGCGAGGCAATCCAGCTTGCGAATCGCTTAAGTCAACATGGTGCATATTGTGGCACAATACACGAACAAGGAACGAAGCCGTACAAGTATAATCATATGCAAGAGGAAAGGCTTCATAAAGGAAGCCCCCAAGTAAATTGGGTATTTTAATTTGTCCGTCACAAACAAAGTTTGGACAAGGAAATTTTTACAAGCAACTTTTTTTCCAAAAAAGTATAGTGCTTGATCAAACCGAACACAAGTTAAAAACTTAAAACTTTGAGCATGAAGGCAACTTAGCTGGTTAATGTGTTCGGTATTGATGACGCGGTCCGAGCTTGATGTGGGACAAGGTTCCATCCCCCAAGCCGGTCCCGACGTGGTGGAGCAAAGAGTTCGGCGCTCCGAAGTGGTGACATAGCACGGTTAATGCAGGTCGGCAGAGCGATGCCGAAGTCCCTGGCATGGGGTAATGAAGTGCTGACGAAGCCCCCCATCCAGCCGTGGTGACGCCAAAGGATATAGTCCGGCTGGATCATTTTCCTGTGCACAAAAAATAGTGCGAACCGGGGATAATAGTAATACTAATAATTAAAAAAAATCGTTGCATAATAAATAATTTATGCAAAGTGAGTAATAGAAGAGATATGGCCTAGCGCCAAAGTCAATGTCGATGCAGGGCGTCGGCGCGATGCGGTAAAGGCGTGAAAAAGCCTGAATTCACAGGTCGGTCCGAAGTTCCAGATGCGGCGTCACGGACTATGTACGAAACTGGCGAACCACCATACGATCGCCGCACGCGCCACCATTTGATAGACCTGTGTACATATGATGGGCAAACCAGAGTAATAATTCCTTGGGAAAAATGAACCCAAACAAGCAAAAAATACTAGGATTAATAGCACCTGGTTTATTTGTTGTAGCAATCCAAAGAAAGGTGATTCCCAAAATTGGGACTCGATCCGCACACCCATTGCCTGATGGGCGATAGAGCGACGGCATGGCGATGATGGCAAAGGTTGGCTCGCCGAGGCAAAGCCCTCAGTCCAGCTAACGTGACGGAGCTAGTCGGCTAGTGACGTCGAAGTCTCCAGAGTAGGTTGATGAAGAGATGGCAAAGCCCCCGGTCCAGCCGATATGTCGAAGCCTTGATGTCAGCCGATGAGTCGAAGTAGGTCGGCATGATGGACACCGGCTTGAAGAAGCAATAAAGGCGCGCCCGCCGATGCGTGTCGTGACGTGGTCAATGCCGGCTTGATGAAGCGACCGGCGGTGATGCCGTGTGCCCGCCCGTGTAATCCGTGGGGCGGCGATGTTGGTGATGATTTATCCTTCACGATGCCGAACTCTTGTCCGCTTGCCCAGATGATGATCCGAAGAAGTTGAGCTCGGCTCAACAAAGCGACGACGCAGTTCAGCGCAGGTCGGCAGCCTTGGAGCAATATTGCCGACTGGTTTGACACCAAAGATGATGGTGAAGATCATGTTCAAAAGATTTTAAAGTTAGTGGGATGTGTTCGGAACAAAACAAAATACCCCATACAATACTTCCTTCAAAAAGGATGTCCAAATCCCGCTCATAAAAAAGACGAACTCGGGTCGGATTCGTTTCGCTAGAAAACAGATCTGAAAAGTGATGCACTAATCGGAAGGTTCCCGGAGTTCGGAAGGTCGGATCGAGCTGAAATTTTGAGGGGTGGTATATATAGGAATTCCGCAGCCGATCAACGGTTGGATCTTCCAAAGGGAGTCCGAGCTAGAAGCTGGACACCACGCCCTAAACTCGTCTAGATTCTCGTCCAGATTTGACAAGGTTCCGGTATATCACGGATTGCCAGAGATTCTTCCATTGGAACTCGACAAAATTTTGCAGGGTTGTTGTAGACTCAATTCCGCACAATCCAACCGAAGCGATCGTTAAAACGACACTTGAAGAGGTGGTGGCGGCGGACACGAGTTCGCTGTCCATAAAAACAACATGGTCGCCCAAGGGCAATGTTGACGTTGAGCCCCCGGGCTCCCTGGATGATTCCTCCATGATCTTGATAGAGATCGGGGCTGATGTTGATGAAGGCCCTCATTCGAACATGAGATCGGAGGTAGGGCGCAGTCCTTGGTCGAACCAAGGTGACCAGTCCAGCTGGTGACGAAGATGCCGAAGTCGCAGTTGATCTGCAGGCGAGCCATCGACCTTTTGCCGAACACACAGCGGAACTCTCAATGGAAGCACCAATGTCGGTGTCAAAACCGGCGACTCTCGGGTAGGGGGTCCTGAATTGTGCATCTAGGATCGATGTTAATAGGAGGCAAGGGACACAATGTTTACCCAGGTTCGGGCCCTCTCTATGGAGGTAATACCCTACTTCCTGCTTGATTGATCTTGATGAATATGAGTATTACAAGAGTTGATCTACCACGAGATCGTAGAGGCTAGACCCTAGAAGCTAGCCTATGGTATGATTGTTGTATATCTCTATCGACTAGCCTGGCCTCGGTTTATATAATGCATGAGAGGCCTAGGATAACAAGAGTCCTAGCCGAATACGCTGGTGGGGAGGAGTCCTTCTCTTGATCGCCAAGTCTTGTGGAATCTTCCTTGTATGCGGCAGCTGTCCGGACTGGCCCATGAGTATACGGCCATGGGGGTTGTCGGTGTCAGAACCAGCGGATCTCGGGTAGGGGGTCCCGAACTGTGCGTCTAGGCGGATGGTAACAGGAGACAAGGGACATGAGGTTGTTACCCAGGTTCGGGCCCTCTCGATGGAGGTAATACCCTACTCCTGCTTGATTAATATTGATGATATGGGTAGTACAAGAGTAGATCTACCACGAGATCAGAGAGGCTAAACCCTAGAAGCTAGCCTATGGTATGATTGTTGTTCGTCCTACGGACTAAAACCCTTCGGTTTATATAGACACCGAATAGGGTTAGTGTCGGTGTCAAAACCGGCGGATCTCGGGTAGGGGGTCCCGAACTATGCGTCTAGGCGGATGGTAACAGGAGACAAGGGACACGATGTATTACCCAGGTTCGGGCCCTCTTGATGGAGGTAAAACCCTACGTCCTGCTTGATTAATATTGATGATGTGTGTTACAAGAGTGGATCTACCACGAGATCAAAGAGGCTAAACCCTAGAAGCTAGCCTATGGTATGATGTTGTTCCTCCTATGGACTACAGCCGTCCGGTTTATATAGGCACCGGAGAGGGCTAGGGTTAAACAAAGTCGGTTACAAAGGTAGGAGATCTACATATCCGTATCGCCAAGCTTGCCTTCCACGCCAAGGAAAGTCCCATCCGGACACGGATTTAAGTCTTCAATCTTCTATCTTCATAGTCTTGGAGTCCGCCGATGATGATAGTTCGCTATCCGGACACCCCGTAGTCCGAACTCCTCAAGAGCTCTCGAACCAGGCTTCGATGACGACGAGTCCGACGCGCATATTGTCTTCGGCATTGCAAGGCGGGTTCTTCCTCCGAATAATTTATAGAAGATTGTGAACACCAGATAGTGTCCGCTCGCAAAACAAGTTCCACATAACACCGTAGAGAGAATAATTTTTGCACAGATATGTCGACATATTCCGCGGCGTGACATCACACCACGGCCAGGCCTTTATATGAATCGCTTTTATTGTTCCACCTCAGCGTGTTTAGCGAGGCGGTTTCCTTTGGCACGCCTTATCAAAGCGTAGATCGTGCCCACTTATTCCGGATTCTCATCAATACGGACGTGGGTAACCCAACCATGCTCATGGCCTGCCTTCTCTATCGAAGGCAAGTCCTAATCGACCACGGGTGGGCTCTTGGTATTCAAGCTCTTTATGATGAGACCAAGGCCCTCTTCTTCTTTACACCCTCCATCGAAGTTCGCCTCGCTCGAGTTCCAACACCCAAAGCTTCAGATTCAGCGCCGGACTTTCGACGATGTCCAGCTCCGACCAAAGACGGCCGATGGATGTCTTCCTCCATCACAGAAGAAGATGTGCTAAAGCTGCGAGACGCCAGGTATCTGACCGGCGAGATCTCGCATATGCTGCCTACTCCAGGGCAGGTCATTCCCACTCCTGAGACCGGCGAGAACGTGGTGTCCGTGTCCTACTTCCTTCGGGGTTTAGGCTTCCCGACGGACCCCTTTGTGCGGGGGCTCATGTTTTATTATGGGTCCATCCTCCATATCTCGACATTCATTGTCGTATGCGAGGCCTTCCTCCATATTACCCCCCACTTTGGATTGTGGCTCAAGACCTTCAAGGTGGAGCCAAAGATGATCAATGGGCAGCAAGCGGAGTGCGGAGGGGCGGTCATAAGCAAATGTGTTGATGCTCCGTGGATCGAGGGCTCTTTTCAAGAGGAGCTTGGTTGGCAACTGGAGTGGTTTTATATCACCGCTCCCAGGGGCACTAAATGGGCAGCGCTCCCTGCCTTCCGCTCAGGTCCACCACAGCGGCTGGCATCATGGGTCAACGAGGGGCTCGACCGGGGCCGCCCAAGGACGCCTCGCTGCAGGGCCGTATTCGAGATCTCCAGAAAGAGGGATCAATCTGGTTGCAGTGGGCGCAGGTTATGGTGATCCGCGCCTTCAGCCTCAAGAACGCCGCCCTCCGTCGTGGGAATTCAATCCGAGGGACCACGAGCTCTCCAAAATTTTATGGGCACGACGCCGTGGAGATGTATAAACTGTTCTTCGGATCACAAGAGAAGTGTCCGGACTTGACCGAGGACGAGGGACTAAGCTGCAATCGCCAGATACTCAAGTAAGTAGTCCTCAGAATCGGACAAGCTGTTCATTCATTTATTTCATATATATATGCCCTTTAAAGGAGCCGTTTCTTGAACAGGAGTGGATAGCCAAGGCAATGTTAATAAGGTGTCCGGATCCCCTCCCAGAGACCACACCGGATCCCATGTTGACCAAGATGTTGAAGGTCGCGCCTTTTGAAGAGGGTGAAGGGGGGGAGCGGGGAAGCAACCGCCTTTGCGAAGGAGGATATCAAGGAAGGAGGGATTAAGAGTCCCACCTTCCGAGAAGAGAAGAGGACCGCTTCGGAAGATCCGGAGGTCAAGGCCTCAAAGAGGGGGAAGGAATCTTCGGCAGAGAGTCCGGCTACTGAAAGTAACCCAGCCGCATTATTTCCCCAAGGGATCAGCCCTCCACCAGCCGTAAGTAAAAAGAAGGGTCTTGTAAATAAGGAACATCCTGTATTTATTCATGAGGATAACCGAAATTGTACCTTGTAGTTCGGACTTCAGCCCTTCTCAGCAGAGCTCGCCTTCTGGGGATCTTCTTTCGAGATGATGGAGAGCGAACGCCTCCACCTGTCGCAGACCATAGGAGGCGGACGACCCGGAGGGGTCGTCGCGGAGGGTTCCCCCAAGTCTGGCGGGGCCGGAAGGTCTGGCGCCAAGTGGCGTTCGGTCGGAGGAGCTGACGGATCTGCTCGGGCGAAGCGAAGAGCCAGAGGATCACCGTGCTCTAATGGGTACGGTGATTGAAAGAATTGCATCCGCAGAGCGGATTGCATGAAGCCGCCGTAAGCTTATCGACGGGGTTTGAGGTACGCAAAATGATGTACCTTCGACAGCTTATGCATATAAAATGCGCCTCGAGATAGATAGTAGCCCCTGAGACTTGGTATGTTGTCAAAATTGACAATGTGCCGAGGATCAAATTCTCAGTTATAACATATCGCCACTCCTGAACAGGTGGCGGGGCGTCCAGAGGCCAGCCGGACTGCTGAATATGCCGAACTAAAGTGGCAACTTGGCGAGGCGGATGCGGCATCGCGCTGGTCAATAAACGGTTTGATGAGTCACAAGGTATGCGACCTCTATGCGGACACTTTGTAAGGGAGCTTGACGCCCATGTCTTACTGTTTGTATGCTTAATGCAGATGGTGCCGCTGCCGTGGAGGAGCTGCGGGCAGAACTCGCCCGAGCGAAAGAGCAAGCCAGAATTAGTAATGCGTCACAGAAGGCGGCCAAGAGCTAGAAGCTGAACGGGCTGCTCATTGCCGGGTTAAAGAGGAAATGGCCGATATGGCCAAAAAGTTAAGGAATACTACCGACGCTGCGCTGTTCTTCAAAAGGAACGCTAAGCGGAACAAGAGAGTCTAAAGGAGGCCGCCCGAATCCAAGAATGCCCAATCGGCTTTGAGAGCTGCCAAGGAGGAGCTGAGTCAGCCGGGCAATTGCTGCGGCCGAAAACCGTTTACTGCTGCGGAGGAAATATACAGATCCAAAGTATGCTCGCTTGGATAAATTGTGGAGTTCAGAGGATGCTTATCTGGACTTGGCGGCGAAGCGTTAGGACGCGGTTGAGCACTTCCGGGCCGTAAGGGGCACAAAGGAAAAGCTATATTGGTCGCAATTCCATAGTCCGGAGCGCCCTTCCGCCACGACCGATCGGTTGGCCGAATGGGCCGAGCTGAATCGATTGTCCGGGTTTGCCATGAAGCATGTCTTGACTCACATGTGGCCGGACGGACCCCAGCCGAAGAGCTTTTTTGGTTTAGTGCAGCAGTTTCTTGGAGCGGTGTCGCCAGACGACGCAATGAAGCGATCGACGATATTGAGGGAGCGCGATGGCTCTTGCCCGTGTCAAGGCATACTAGGCAGAGATGAAGTCCATCGACGTTGCATCCCGTGATTCGGACAGAGGTTTAGTACCGCCGAGCACTACTTTGAAGAAGTTCCGCCGGCGCCGTTTAATAGAGACGCAGTGCTCAAGGATATTATGTTTAAATGACATGTATGATTTGTGAAAACAATGTTTCAATGTAATATAAGTGCTTTTTATACTTGTGCGTTCAAGTAGTAAACTACTCCCTCAGGCGGCCGCTTATGTATATGTGTATATAACCTGAAAGATGGCAGTCCTTGGCTTCAGCCCCCACGCACATAGTGCGGGTGTGTTTGAAAAAAAAGCACTTTTTCACACTTAATCCAACGTCTTGGTCCTGTTAAGGAGATGATAGCGTAGCAAACCAGGCAACCGGACTATAATGCTTTATCACTTTCACTTAGCCATAGGAGTTCGAGGGTGGGGCTACTATATAGCCCCTGGGGGCACCGCACTCCCCCGAATTCGGGGTGCGTATGTGCCTGACCGAAAACCGGTCCTTCGTTAATGCGGAGGAATCCTAAACATTCCTGTGAGTCATCGAGTGGTTGACCAGTCTCTCGCTATATCATGACAGCCGGCTTTCGCTTTCATCGAGGTGCTCGCCTACCGAACCGGGCACAATCGCAGAGTTCTCCGGTGCCGCGTTAGTCGTGAAAACGGAACGTAAGGCAGCAAAACACAGGAGCCGGGCAACCCAACATTTGACCAAAGACATGATTCGAGCTGATGCATATAAGGCCTAATCTCGAGACGCCGAATACTCCCTAAGGTATTCGGTCTTTATGAAAATGGGCAGAATAATGCCCTAAGCCCCTGGTGTCTAGGTATCGCGCATAAAAATTCCTGCGGCCAATGCCAAAGCACCGGCCTCCTCCTCGGTTATATTAAGGAAGCGGGGATGTATATCAACAAGAGACAGTGAAAAAAGGTTTACGCAGGTCTTAATCTGAAAAGAATCCTTGCAACGGGTCCCTACAGACGCTCTGCGCCTGTCTCCGTTGTGTCGTATCCTCGACGGGTGTAGCACGTTGTTCATCTCGTAAAAGAGAGGAACTTAGTTTGAAAGAAAAAGGGTCGTGCGAAAGGTGTACTTAATATTAAATAAACAGAGTACGGTTCGAAGAATTAAATAAAATTGAGCTTTATTGTCTCTTGTTATACATGTATGCGGCCCCTCGTATGGGGATATGCCTCTAGTAGGCGCCTGACTCGTCTAACCGAGTCCGGGGTTTGAATGACCGATCCAGGTTCTTTGCCTAGCAGAGCCGGATAGCTGTGGGGCTGTCAAGGCAGTCTCCTGTTCTTCCGTGCTCAAGTGACACTTAATACTTCCTCTTAACGAGGTGATGCTGCGTGCACCGGGCATTTTAAGTGTTAGAGATGCATAATGCGGTATTGGTAAAAGCGGGCAAAAGTTGTACGTCTCAGTAGTGCTTAAGGGCTACTGCTGAATGGGGCGATGGGGAGTGAGCTTTCCGCGATGGGGGTTGTCGGATGAACCGAACACAACCTCTAGTGGTACAAAGGCTCAGATAATAAAGAAGGCTCAAGGCGTCATTCCTTTGAAGGAAGTGCTGCTATAGCGAATTTTGGTAGGTTCTATCCCCATTATGAGGACGGTGTCCTGGTATGGCAGGTGCCGCTACGTGTGTTATCAAATGAAGTGAGTTCACTGTTTTGACTTCTAGTGGGAAAGTCTTTTGTTTTCCGGAGTGCTGCTTTTGGGTTTCGTCACTTTCACTTAGTGTGTCGAGCCCCTTGTGTTCGGCGTTAAGTCGGCCGGACTGCTTGAAGACCCAACAATGTCTGTGGGTATGGTTTGCAGGCTTCCCGGAGGTACCATGTATTTGGCACAGTCTATCCAGAATCTTGTTTAGGTTGGATAGCTCGTCACCAAGTTATCCTTTAGGGGCAGTGTTTTGTTGTTCGCCGAGAGCTTTTGAATCCGGCGTTGACCGCCCGTACTATTTGGGCCATTTTCCTTATTCCGCGCTGATCTTTTCTCATTGTGATTTCCCATTTCCATCCCTGATTTCGGATGTACTCGGGTCGCTGGTGCTGCATCTAGCCAGCCAGTTGTCTTCCCCTGCGCAAAAGCGGGTCATGAGGCTTGTTAATGCGGCCATTGTTCTTGGCTTTTCTTGGCCGAGGTGTCTGGCGAGCCATTCGTCTCGGACGTTGTGTTTGAAAGCTGCTAAGGCTTCAGTGTCCGGACAGTCGACTATTTGGTTCTTTTTAGTAAGGAACCTGTTCCAGAATTTCCGGGCTGACTCTCCGGCTGTTGAGTTATGTGACTTAGATCGTGCAAGGTCCGGAGGGCGGACGTAGGTCCCCTGAAAATTTGCCCGAAATGCATCCTCGAGCTCTTCCCAGCTTCCAATGGTATATTCGGGGAGGCTCTTAAGCCAATGCCGAGCTGGCCCTTTGAGTTTAAGGGGTAAGTATTTTACGGCATGGAGATCATCTCCTCTAGCCATGTGTATGTGGAGGATGTAATCCTCAATCCAGACTCCATGGTCTGTTGTTCCGTCGTATGCCTCTATGTTTACGGGTTTGAATCCCGCTGGAAATTCATGATCCAGCACCTCATCGGTGAAACATAGGGGGTGTGCAGCGCCCCTATATTTGGGTGTGCCATGGTTTTTGGAATTTTGGCGTATTGCATTGCTTTGACGAGCGTGCTTTTTGGCCCATAGATGGACCTAACTAGGCCATCCTTTTGATGTGAATCCTTTGGCGGATCGCATATTGGCTTGTGTGCGGCACCATTCGCCGCTCTCTTTTTGCCGTGAGGTCGTCCATCCGACCGGGTGGCCTTCTTGCTTTTTAATTGTGGGGGCTCTAAGGCCTCCTCGTCGAATTCGGGCAGTAACTTTCTTTTCGGGTAGCTCTTTGTTCGGCGACTGTCGCCGTACTTATCTGCGGTGCTGAATACTTTGCTCCATCTAATCCTGAGTGCATCTTCCGCTGTTTTGAGCTTCCGCTTCTGCTTTTTCAGGCTACGCGCAGTGGCGACGGGCCTCTTCTGGAGGTCATTTTGCTCCAATGGTTTGTCCGGCGTGAGGTCGTCCGGACTGTTGTCTTCGCCGGGGACAGATTGTTTATCCAAGTTGTCTTGTTCGGACGATTGCTCGATAGCTTGTTCGTTGTCCACCGGTTCGCCCCGCTCTATGGCTGGGTCTTTGTTGAGGCGGGACTTTGTTCGGCGTTTACGTTGCCGTTTTGACTGCTTTTCGGGGGATTTATCCTTCGTTGCATCCCGTTGTTCCTCGTCTTCATTTCCTTTAGGTGTATCCACCATGTATACATCATGGGATGAGGTTGTCCAGCATCCTATAGGTGTTGAAAATATGCCCTAGAGGCAATAATAAAAGCATTATTATTATATTTCCTTGTTCATGATAATTGTCTTTTATTCATGTTATAATTGTATTATCCGGAAATCGTAATACACGTGTGAATACATAGACCACAATATGTCCCTAGTGAGCCTCTAGTTGACTAGCTCGTTGATCAATAGATAGTTATGGTTTCGTGACTATGGACATTGGATGTCATTGATAACGGGATCACATCATTAGGAGAATGATGTGATGGACAAGACCCAATCCTAAGCATAGCACAAGATCGTGTAGTTCGTTTTGCTAGAGCTTTTCCAATGTCAAGTATCTCTTCCTTAGACCATGAGATCGTAACTCCCGGATACCGTAGGAGTGCTTTGGGTGTACCAAACGTCACAACGTAACTGGGTGACTATAAAGGTGCACTACAGGTATCTTCGAAAGTGTCTGTTGGGTTGACAAGGATCGAGACTGGGATTTGTCACTCCGTGTTACGAAGAGGTATCACTGGGCCACTCGGTAGTGCATCATCATAATGAGCTCAAAGTGACCAAGTGTATGGTCACGGGATCATGCATTACGGTACGAGTAAAGTGACTTGCCAGTAACGAGATTGAACGAGGTATTGGGATACCGACGATCGAATCTCAGGCAAGTAACATACCGTCTGACAAAGGGGATAGTTTACGGGGTTGCTTGAATCCTCGACATCGTGGTTCATCCGATGAAATCATTGAGGAGTATGTAGGAGCCAACATGGGTATCCAGATCCCACTGTTGGTTATTGACCGGAGAGCCGTCTCGGTCATGTTCATGTCTCCCGAACCCGTAGGGTCTACACACTTAAGGTTCGGTGACGCTAGGGTTATTAGGAAGACTTGTATGTGATTACCGAATGTTGTTCGGAGTCCCGGATGAGATCCCGAACGTCACGAGGAGTTCCGGAATGGTCCGGAGGTAAAGATTTATATATGGGAAGTTGTCAAACAGACACCGGAAAGTTTCAGGGTCATATCGGTATTGTACCGGGGCCACCGGAGAGGTTCCGGGGGTCCACCGGGAGGCCACCCTCCTCGGAGGGCCTCATGGGCCACAAGGGTCGTGAACCAGCCCCTGGAGGGCTGGGCGCCCCCCCTTGGGCCCATGCGCCTAGGGGTTGGGGAACCCTAATGGGGGCAAGCCCTCCTGCCCCCCTCTAGATCTCATCTAGAGGGGCCGGCCCCCCTTGCCCCTTCCCCTATAAATAGAGGGGCGAGGGGAGGGCTGCAACACACTTCCAAGGCGCAGCCCCTCCCCTCCCCAACACCTCTCCTCCTCCGCGTGTGCTTGGCGAAGCCCTGCCGGAGAACTGTCACTCCATCACCACCACGCCGTCGTGCTGCTATTGGAGCCTTCTTCCTCAACCTCTCCTTCCCCTTGCTGGATCAAGAAGGAGGAGACGCCGTCTGCTCCGACGCACGTGTGTTGAACGTGGAGGTGCTGTCCGTTCGGCATTTGGTCATCGTAGATCTGAATCACGACGAGTACGACTCCATCATCACCGTTCCCTTGAACGCTTCCGCACGTGATCTACAAGTGGTATGTAGATGCAATCTCTCTCCCATGACTCGTTGCTTAGATGAACTCATAGATGGATCTTGGTGATACCGTAGGAAAAAAATTAATTTTCTACAAGGTTCCCCAACAGTGGCATCATGAGCTAGGTCTATGCACGAGTAGAACACAATTTTGTTGGGGGCGTAGATCTTGTCAACTTGCTTGCCGCTACTAGTCTTTTCTTGCTTCAGCGGTATTGTGGGATGAAGCGGCCCGGACCGACCTTACACGCACGCTTTACGTGAGACAGGTTCCACCGATCGACATGCACTAGTTGCATAAGGTGGCTAGCGGTGTCTGTCTCTCCTACTTTAGTTGGAGCGGATTAGATGAAAAGGGTCCTTATGAAGGGTAAATAGAAGTTCACAAAATCACGTTGTGGTTATTCGTGAGGTAAGAAAACGTTCTTGCTAGAACCCAATTGCAGCCACGTAAAAGATGCAACAACAATTAGAGGACGCCTAACTTGTTTTTGCAGCAATTGTCATGTGATGTGATATGGCCAAAAGTTGTGATGAATGATGAATGATATATTGTGATGTATGAGATCATGTTCTTGTAATAGGAATCATGACTTGCATGTCGATGAGTATGAAAACCGGCAGGAGCCATAGGAGTTGTCTTAATTATTGTATGACCTGCGTGTCATTGATTCAACACCATGTAAATTACTTTACTTTATCGCTAAACGTGTTAGCCATAGTAGTAGAAGTAATAGTTGGTGAGCAACTTCATGGAGACACGATGATGGAGATCATGATGATGGAGATCATGGTGTCATGCCGGTGACAAGATGATCATGGAGCCCCGAAGATGAAGATCAAAGGAGCTATATGATATTGGCCATATCATGTCACTACTTTATATAATTGCATGTGATGTTTATTATGTTTATGCATCTTGTTTACTAGAACGACGGTAGTAAATAAGATGATCCCTTAGAATAATTTCAAGAAAGTGTTCCCCCTAACTGTGCACCGTTGCTAAAGTTCGTCGTTTCGAAGCACCACGTGATGATCGGGTGTGATAGATCCTTACGTTCACATATAACAGGTGTAAGACAGTTTTACACATGCATAAACACTTAGGGTTAACTTGACGAGCCTAGCATGTACAGACATGGCCTCGGAACACAAGAGACCGAAAGGTCGAACATGAGTCGTATGGAAGATGCGATCAACATGGAGATGTTCACCGACGATGACTAGTCCGTCTCACGTGATGATCGGACACGGCCTAGTCGACTCGGATCATGTAACACTTAGATGACTAGAGGGATGTCAAATCTGAGTGGGAGTTCATTAAATAATTTGATTAGATGAACTTAATTATTATGAACTTAGTCTAAAGTCTTTGCAAAATATGTCTTGTAGATCAAATGGCCAACACTCATGTCAACATGAACTTCAACGCGTTCCTAGAGAAAACCAAGCTGAAAGATGATGGCATCAACTATTCGGACTGGGTCCGGAACGTGAGGATCATCCTCATAGGAGCCAAGAAACAATATGTCCTAGAAGCACCGCTAGGTGATGCACCCATCCCAGAGAACCAAGATATTATGAATGCTTGGCAGTCGATCTCGTGCTGATGATTACTCCCTCGTTCAGTGCGGCATGCTTTATAGCTTAGAACCGGGGCTCCAAAAGCGTTTTGAGCAACACGGAGCATATGAGATGTTCGAGGAGCTGAAAATGGATTTCCAAGCTCATGCCCGGGTCGAGAGATATGAAGTCTCCGACAAGTTCTATAGTTTTAAGATGGAGCAAAACAGTTCACAAGGAGCACATACTCAAGATGTCTGGGTTGCACAACCGCCGTCCCAAATGGACATTAACCTCCTGGACGAGGCGGTCATTGACAGAATCCTTCATCGCTCCCACCAAGCTACAAGAGTTTTGTGATGAACTACAATATGCAGGGGTTGGTGAAGACCATTCCTGAAGTATTCTCAATCTTTGAAGTCAGCAGAGGTTGAAATCAAGAAAGAACATCAAGTGTTGATGGTCAATAAAACCACTAAGTTCAAAAAGGGCAAGGGTAAGAAGAACTTCAAGAAGTACGGCAAAGATGTTGCCGCGCCTGCAAGCAAGCAAGTTGCCGGAAGAAGTCAAAGAATGGACCCAAGCCCGAGACAGAGTGCTTTTATTGCAAAGGGAAGGGCCACTGGAAGCGGAACTGCCCCAAATACTTAGCGGACAAGAAGGCCGGCAACACTAAAGGTATATTTGATATACATGTAATTGATGTGTACCTTACCAGTACTCGTAGTAACTCATGGGTATTTGATACCGGTGCCGTTGCTCATATTTGTAACTCACAGCAGGAGCTGCGGAATAAACGGAGACTGGCGAAGGACGAGGTGACGATGCGCGTCGGGAATGGTTCCAAGGTCGATGTGATCGCCGTCGGCACGCTACCTCTACATTTACCTACGGGATTAGTTTTAAACCTCAATAATTGTTATTTAGTGCCAAGTTTGAGCATGAACGTTGTATCAGGATCTCGTTTAATGCGAGATGGCTACTCATTTAAATCCGAGAATAATGGTTGTTCTATTTATATGAGAGATATGTTTTATGGTCATGCTCCGATGGTCAATGGTTTATTCTTAATGAATCTCGAACGTAATATTACACATATTCATAGTGTGAATACCAAAAGATATAAAGTTGATAACGATAGTCCCACATACTTGTGGTAATCGCCGCCTTGGTCACATTGGTGTCAAGCGCATGAAGAAGCTCCATTCGGATGGACTTTTAGAGTCTCTCGATTATTAATCATTTGACACATGCGAACCATGCCTTATGGGCAAAATGACCAAGACTCCGTTCTCCGGAACAATGGAGCGAGCAACCAACTTATTGGAAATCATACATACCGATGTGTGCGGTCCAATGAGCGTTGAGGCTCATGGAGGACATCGTTATGTTCTCACTCTCACTGATGACTTGAGTAGATATGGGTATGTCTACTTGATGAAACACAAGTCTGAGACCTTTGAAAAATTCAAGGAATTTCAGAATGAGGTAGAGAATCAACGTGACCGGAAAATAAAGTTCTTACGATCAGATCGTGGAGGAGAATATTTAAGTCACGAATTTGGTACACACTTAAGGAAATGTGGAATCGTTTCACAACTCACGCCTACCGAACACCTCAACAGAATCGGTGTGTCCGAACGTCGTAATCACACTCTATTGGATATGGTGCGATCTATGATGTCTCTTACCGATTTACCGCTATCATTTTGGGGATACGCACTAGAGACAGCTACATTCACTTTAAATAGGGCACCGTCTAAATCCGTTGAGACGACACCGTATGAATTATGGTTTGGGAAGAAACCTAAGCTGTCGTTTCTAAAAGTTTGGGGATGCGATGCTTATGTTAAGAAACTACAACCTGAAAAGCTCGAACCCAAGTCGAAAAAATGCGTCTTCATAGGATACCCTAAGGAAACCATTGGGTATACCTACTACCTTAGATCCGAAGGCAAGATCTTTGTTGCCAAGAACGGATCCTTTCTGGAAAAAGAGTTTCTCTCGAAAGGAGTAAGTGGGAGGAAAGTAGAACTTCGATGAAGTACTACCTCTTGAACCGGAAAGTAGTGCAGCTCAGGAAAATGTTCTGTGGTGCCTACACCTCTTGGAGAGGAAATTAATGATGATCAAGGTACTTGGATCAAGTTGCTACTAAACTTCAGAGGTCCACAAGGACACGTTCCACACCGTAGTGGTATGGCAACCCTGTCCTGGAAATCATGTTGTTAGACAACGGTGAACCTTCGAACTATGAAGAAGCGATGGCGGGCCTGAATTCCAACAAATGGCTTGAAGCCATGCAATCCGAGATAGGATCCATGTATGAAAACAAAGTATGGACTTTGACAGACTTGCCCGATGATCGGCGAGCGATAGAAAACAAATGGATCTTTAAGAAGAAGACGGACGCAGATGGTAATGTCACCATCTATAAAGCTCGACTTGTCGCTAAGGGTTATCGGCAAGTTCAAGGGATTGACTACGATGAGACTTTCTTTCCCGTAGCGAAGCTTAAGTCGATTATGAGATATGGCAGATGGACGTCAAAATGGCATTCCTTAACGATTATCTTAAGGAAGAGCTGTATATGATGCAGCCGGAAGGTTTTGTCGACCCTAAGAATGCTAACAAGGTATGCAAGCTCCAGCGATCCATTTATGGGCTGGTGCAAGCATCTCGGAGTTGGAACATTCGCTTTGATGAGATGATCAAAGCGTTTGGGTTTATGCAGACTTATGGAGAAGCCTGCGTTTACAAGAAAGTGAGCGGGAGCTCTGTAGCATTTCTCATATTATATGTAGATGACATACTTTTGATGGGAAATGATATAGAACTCTTGGACAGCATTAAGGCCTACTTGAATAAAAGTTTTTCAATGAAGGACCTTGAGAAGCTGCTTATATATTAGGCATCAAGATCTATAGAGATAGATCGAGACACCTCATAGGTCTTTCACAAATCACATACCTGGATAAGATTTTGAAGAAGTTCAAAATTGATTAGTCCAAGAAATGGTTCTTGCCTGTGTTTCAAGGTGTGAGATTGATATCAGATCAATGCCCGACCACGGCAAAAGATAAAGAAGAGGTGAGCGTCATCCCCTATGCCTCGCCATAGGATCTATTATGTATGCCATGCTGTGTACTGCACTGATGTAAACCTTGCCGTAAGTTTGGTAGGAAGGTACCAAAGTAATCCCGCAAGGCACACTGGACAGCGGTCAAGAATATCCTGAAGTACTGAAAAGGACAAAGGACATGTTTCGTTTATGGAGGTGACGAAGAGCTCGTCGTAAAGGGTTACATCGACGCTTAGCTTCGACACGCATCCGATGACTCTAAGTCACAAACCGGATACGTGTATATGTTGAATGGTGGAGCTGTAAGCTAGTGCAGCTGCAGGCAGAGCGTCGTGGCGGGATCTACATGTGAAGCGGAGTACATGGCAGCCTCGGAGGCAGCGTATGAAGCAATTTGGTTGAAGGAGTTCATCACTGACCTAGGAGTCATACCCAATGCGTCGGGGCCGATCAAACTCTTCTGTGACAACACTGGAGCTATTGCACTTGCCAAGGAGCCTGTGTTTCACAAGAAGACCAGGCACATCAAGCGTCGCTTCAACTCCATCCGTGAAAATGTTCAAGATGGAGACATAGAAATTTGCAAAGTGAATACGGATCTGAATGTCGCAGATCCGTTGACTAAACCTCTTCCACAGGCAAAACATGATCAACACCAGAACTCTATGGGAGTTCGATTCATCACAATGTAACTAGATTATTGACTCTAGTGCAAGTGGGAGACTGTTGGAAATATGCCCTAGAGGCAATAATAAAAGCATTATTATTATATTTCCTTGTTCATGATAATTTTCTTTTATTCATGCTATAATTGTATTATCCGGAAATCGTAATACACGTGTGAATACATAGACCACAATATGTCCCTAGTGAGCCTCTAGTTGACTAGCTCGTTGATCAATAGATAGTCATGGTTTCACGACTATGGACATTGGATGTTATTGATAACGGGATCACATCATTAGGAGAATGATGTGATGGACAAGACAATCCTAAGCATAGCACAAGATCGTGTAGTTCGTTTTGCTAGAGCTTTTCCAATGTCAAGTATCTCTTCCTTAGACCATGAGATCGTGTAACTCCCGGATACCGTAGGAGTGCTTTGGGTGTACCAAACGTCACAACGTAATTGGGTGACTATAAAGGTACACTACATGTATCTCCGAAAGTGTCTGTTGGGTTGACACGGATCGAGACTGGGATTTGTCACTCCGTGTTACGGAGAGGTATCACTGGGCCCACTCGGTAGTGCATCATCACAATGAGCTCAAAGTGACCAAGTGTCTGGTCACGGGATCATGCATTACGATATGAGTAAAGTGACTTGCCAGTAACGAGATTGAATGAGGTATTGGGATACCGACGATCGAATCTCGGGCAAGTAACATATCGTCTGACAAAGGGGATAGTTTACGGGGTTCCTTGAATCCTCGACATCGTGGTTCATCCGATGAAATCATCGAGGAGTATGTAGGAGCCAACATGGGATCCAGATCCCGCTGTTGGTTATTGACCAGAGAGCCGTCTCGGTCATGTCTGCATGTCTCCCGAACCCGTAGGGTCTACACACTTAAGGTTCGGCGACGCTGTGATTACCGAATGTTATTCGGAGTCCCGGATGAGATCCCGGACGTCACGAGGAGTTCCAGAATGGTCCAGAGGTAAAGATTTATATATGGGAAGTTGTCAAACGGACACCGGAAAGTTTCGGGGTCATATCGGTATTGTACCGGGGCCGCCGGAGAGGTTCCGGGGGTCCACTGGGAGGGGCCACCCCTCTCGGAGGGCCTCATGGGCCACAAGGGGCAGGGAACTAGCCCCTGGAGGGCTGGGCAACCCCACCTTTGTCCCATGCGCCTAGGGTTGGGGGGACCCTAGTGGGGGTCGCCCCCCCTTTGCTTGGAGGGCAAGCCCCCCTCCCTGGCCGCCGCCCCCCTCTAGATCTCATCTAGAGGGGCCGGCCCCCCGTGCCCCGTCCCCTATAAATAGAGGGGTGAGGGGAGGGCTGCAACACACTTCAAGGCGCAGCCCCTCCCCTCCCCAACACCTCTCCTCCTCCGCGTGTGCTTGGCGAAGCCCTGCCGGAGAACTGTCACTCCATCACCACCACGCCGTCGTGCTGCTGTTGGAGCCTTCTTCCTCAACCTCTCCTTCCCCCTTGCTGGATCAAGAAGGAGGAGACGTCGTCCGTTCCGTACGTGTGTTGAATGCGGAGGTGCTGTCCGTTCGGCATTTGGTCATCGGTAATGTGAATCACGGCGAGTACGACTCCATCATCACCGTTCCCTTGAACGCTTCCGCACGCGATATACAACTGGTATGTAGATGCAATCTCTCTCCCGTGACTCGTTGCTTAGATGAACTCATAGATGGATCTTGGTTAAACCGTAGGAAAATTTTTAATGTTCTGCAACGTTCCCCAACAATAGGTGCTGGTTCATTGTTGTCTCCTACATCGTCGTCCATACCGTCGATGTCTTCGGAGTCGAAATCGAGCACGTCGTGTAAGACTTCGACAGTGGCTATGAAGTGGGTGGTGGGTGGGCATTGAGTTTCTTCATCGTCCGCATCCCAACCTTCCTGTTCGTAGTCCGGCCAGGGCTCTCCGGATAAAGAGAGAGACTTTATGAATTCAGGATTTCGCCAAAGGGCGAGTGCTGAAAGATGTCCGTGGCCGTGAACTCCATAACGGGCGCCCAATCAGATTCGATTTGCAAGGGCGCGGAGGGTTCGGAGTCCGGAGAGGAGTCCGGCACCCTGGAGTCGAGGTCTTCGCAAAGGACAGGGATGGAATTCGGAACGATCGCCGTAGAGATTAAAGCCCCCGAGGCGGTGTCCAGCCACTCGTCCTCGATCGGGGAATCCGGCTCCGGATTAAGGGTCGGAGCGGATTCTGGTGCGGCCTCTAGGGCAATGTTCGGCTGCAGAGCTAGACCATGCCCATCGAGACAGTGCGGCGCGCTTGGCTGCAGCTCGAATCCGTCGAAGAACAAGTCTCCGCGGATATCGGCCGTATAGTTTAAACTTCCAAATCTGACCTGACGGCCAGGGACGTAGCTTTCGATCCGCTCCAGATGGCCAAGCGAATTGGCCCGCACTACAAAGCCGCCGAACACGAAGATCTGTCCGGGGAGAAAAGTCTCACCCTGGACCGCGTTGTTGTTGATGATCAAAGGAGCCATCGGGCCTGTTGGTGGCGACACAGAAGAACTCTCAATGAAATCAACAATGTCGGTGTCAAAACCGGCGGATCTCGGGTAGGGGGTCCCGAACAGTGCGTCTAGGCGGATGGTAACAGGAGACAAGGGACACGATGTTTTACCCAGGTTCGGGCCCTCTTGATGGAGGTAAAACCCTACGTCCTGCTTGATTAATATTGAAGATGTGTGTTACAAGAGTGGATCTACCACGAGATCAAAGAGGCTAAACCCTAGAAGCTATCCTATGGTATGATTGTTGTTCCTCCTATGGACTACAGCCGTCCGGTTTATATAGGCACCGGAGAGGGCTAGGGTTACACAAAGTCGGTTACAAAGGTAGGAGATCTACATATCCGTATCGCCAAGCTTGCCTTCCACGCCAAGGAAAGTCTCATCCGGACACGGGACGAAGTCTTCAATCTTCTATCTTCATAGTCTTGGAGTCCGACCGATGATGATAGTTCGGCTATCCGGACACCCCCTAGTCCGGAACTCCCTCAATTAGGGTTACACAGAGTCGGTTACAATGGTACGAGATCTACATATCCGTATCGCCAAGCTTGCCTTCCACGCCAAGGAAAGTCCCATCCGGACACGGGACGAAGTCTCCAATCTTGTATCTTCATAGTCTAGGAGTCCGGCCAACGGTGATAGTTCGGCTATCCGGACACCCCCTAATCCAGACTCCTCAAGAGCCCCGAACCAGGCTTCAATGGCGATGAGTCCGGCGCGTTGATTGTCTTCGGCATTGCGAGGCGGGTTCTTCTCCAAATTCCATATTTTTGTCGAATAGTGACCGGCTTCTGATAAATGCTGCGCTCCTTGGCTTCTACCCCCAATAATGGCCATCTTCCACGTGTTTGAATGAATGCGAAAAGCCAGGGTATTTTTACACTTACCCCTCTAGCTGCGCAAATGAGCCGCCTATAAAAGGGACGAGGATCTAGATCTGAGTCACACCATCCCCCCTCCGCGAGCGTTCATCGGAGCGCCTCTGACAAAGCCCCATTCCATCATGGGCCGGTCGGCGGCTCCTCCTCTCGCGCTCCCAGCCCTCGGCTGAAATTGGGAGAGATGCTCAGTCCGCATAGCGACCTAGTTATACTCCAAACCAAGGGATTTCTTCCCCGGCCTTCATGGTTCCGGTTCGAGCCGGACTTGCCACCTACAAGGGCGGAAAGCAAGCGGAGACTGTCCCCGATCCCTCTAAAGGAGAGCGGGTGTGCTTTATCTCTTATCTAGTAAGAGGACTCGGATTTCCAATTCATTCTTTTCTCCAGGGGCTCTTGGAGTTCTACGGCCTCCAGTTGCACCACCTTACGCCTGCCTCCATTTTGCACATCGCGGGCTTCGTGGCCCTTTGCGAACTGTTCTTCGGCATCGAGGCTCATTTTGCGCTGTGGAAGAGATTATTCTACTTAGTGCCCCGTAATCATGAGGGGTCAATATATCAAGTGGGCGGAGCCGAACTATGGCGCATCGCCGGGACCGGATATCTATCTAGAACCCCGAAGAAGGCGCCTGAAGACTGGCCTTCGGAATGGTTTTACATGGAGGACGTCCCGCTGTCGGATCCTGTTCGGATCGGCCTTCCGGAGTTTAGCAATGCTCCTCTGAAGAAGCGCCTAAGCTGGCGCCCTCGGAGGCCCAGAGGGAAAATGACTGGGATGTCCTTTACTTGATGAGCCGAATAAGATTATCGGCTCGTGCGGATTGACCATGATTGGAGTCATGGAAATCTGCATTATGAGGAGTGCAGCCACTCCAATATAGGGGCCACCCATGTGGGACTTCAACGGGGAGGACGATGCCACCCGCCATGGCCGCAAAGGGCCGGGATCAGTCACCGAACTGGTGAAGACCTTGTCCGCCATGTACAAAGGGGAAGAGGAGGGTTTTCTCCGCGTCAGTCCACTGAGCGGGTTTTGTTTGAATAATCCTCGAAGTCGGGTAAGCAAATATCTTTGTGGCCTGTCCGATCCATGTTCTCGTGGTTAAATATCTCATTTCATGGTTTCTTCGCAGGAACTGCGCCGGGCCATGGAGAAGATACACAGCCCGCCACCACAACCCGAGGATCCGGAACGGTCCCTCGATCCGGCCTCCGAAGAGGACCCGGATATAAAGGTGGAGCTGATCGACGGGGTGTTCCACCAACGTAGCATCGACAATGCTTTGGTTGCCATTACGGTCGACTACCCCGAATTATTCCCGGCCTCCCAGGTAACCGTGACCGAAGTCCGGATACCATGACCCACCCGTGCTTTACTTATAATCACCACATATTTGATGGTGTTTCGCAGGGGGTGCCTTCGAGGCAGGAGGCCGAGCCCGCGGCGGCTAGCAAACAAGGGGCAGTACGGCCCCGCAGGGTAAAAAGAAGTGCGGCCCGGATCGAAACTCCGCCGCAACGGTATGGTGCGTCACCATATTCCCAGGATTGATTCCTAGAAGGCGTACTAACGCTGGCGCTCTTTTCAGGAAAAAGAGCGCTCGCCGGACTGAGTCCGGAGAGGTTGCCAATCGAACCTCTGCCAGCCAGGTTCCAAAGCCGGGTCCAGAAGCGGAGGCGAGCACGGGGCGTGCGTCGGATGCTCCTCCGACCGAGGATGCCGACAGATTGTCCGCCACCAACTCCGAGGTGGAGAGCGCCATGAATCACAGGCGCCGCCGGACAGTTCTTCGCGACGCATGTACCTCCCAAGAGGCCTTGAATGCCTTCAATTGGAGATGCGCACCTCCGTGCCGCTCAAGATGGTCTAGCCAGAGCCACGGAGCGGATGTAAAGGACATATGGGTGAGGAAATTTGACAGTTATATATGCCAGTAGCCCCCGAGACTTAAAATAGTTAGAATAACTGATTTAAGGATCATTTCTTATGCAGGATCTTACAAAAAAGAATACCTGACTGTCCCAGGATCTTGAAGAATGCAAGGCCCAACTTGAGGCCGCACTAGCCGCTACAGGGGGAGCCACAGAGACCCCCTCTGGTCATATATGCCTCAAAAGATAAATGGTTTATGAAGTGCGGCGTGTGTGTAAATCTGACAATAATATTGCAGATGGCGCCGGACTAGATCCAGACAAGCAACAGTTCTTGCGCCGGTTGAAGGCCGGCGATAGCGTGCTTACGAGGGTGCGGCAGGAGAAAAATAACCTCCAAGATGCCAACACCCAACTGGGTGAGGAACTAAAGGATGTTCGTGCCCAGTTGTCTTACTCCGTAAAGGAGAATCGATGGCTTCGTCGCGGCATTTTCAGTAAGTGCTTGAACGAACTTTGAAAGAGTTCGACGAGGAAGGCGACTAACATAAACATGTATGTAGGTTTGCTCACAGGTCGTCCTGAGGAGGAGATGCCCGATTCTTGGTGATCTTCTTCCCGAACTGCGGCTACCGCACGAACGAGTTCGGCAGGTGATGAAAGGCGTCGCCAGGCCTTGTGGCCATCTATCTCCCTCCTCGAAGGCATTGGGGAGCTGGCAGAGCGGCTTCAAGGAGCACGGGCGCGCTCCGACTATGGAAGATATCGGCCTACCGTCAAAGGCGCCAGGAGGCACAGGCCATGGTAAAGATGCGGTACACGGTGACCCAAACCACATGGCGAGGTCGGACCTGTGGGGCCTGATGGGAAGGAGATCCTGTAAGCTTAGTGTACGGCCAAGTAGAATTGGCCGCCAAGTATTCCCAGCAAGATTGTAAATTAGATAGCCTATTAGATGGCATTGAGGAGGAATACAATTAGTCGAGTTGACTATGTAATTGAATATGACATGAAAAATGTCTTCTAGCCGGATTGTAGATCGTTTGTCATAGCGGACCTTTTCACTTCGACCTCGGGACCCAATAGTCCGGAGTGTGTCCAAATACCCTCGCGGTTATGTAAGAAACAGGGCATGCATGGAGACAAGGTGTAGGGGTCATTATTGCTGTATCAGACAAGTGCCCAACTAGTTACGTTATATTACATGGATAGTAAGAAACATCTTCCAGGGAGAATATCCGTTAAGGGTTCCTTTCCCTGGGAGGCATGCCCTAAAGTGCATGTCCAAACTGCTAAGAAAGCAGAAAATCATCTCGGGGCAGATGGATAAATAGTTAAAAATCATCTTTCAGTTCACCAACCGAATATTCCCTTAAGAACGCTAGCTTTCGGCTTCACCCACCTGAGGTACACATCCGGCTGACCCGGGCAAGAATAATCGCAGATGTGCTCCCTTTACCACCTAGCCGAACAATCGGGAACGTAGGGTAAGCACAGAGCCAGCAACCCAGCTTGGCCAAAACTTAAGTCATATCGATGCATATAATGGTGAGTAAAAGGCACATGCGGAAGTTTGACACATGTGTTGGGCATGAAGCCCGTATAAATAAGCTTCTGTTAAAGAAGCCCCCAGGTATAATGAGCGCGGACAACACGTCAAGTATGTGCGAACAAAGTGCAAACGAGCCCCTAAAGGCTTCAAGAAGAAGGAGGAGGAAGGAGAGAAATAAAAGACAATAAAAATAGAAAATGTGGACGGAGGAAGGAGACGAACT
The DNA here is from genome assembly GCA_021605145.1 of Aegilops bicornis. Classification (NCBI taxonomy): domain Eukaryota; kingdom Viridiplantae; phylum Streptophyta; class Magnoliopsida; order Poales; family Poaceae; genus Aegilops; species Aegilops bicornis. The sequence continues at coordinate 562,238,560 of CM038669.1, read as the reverse complement.
CAGAGTCCGGCGCTTAGGCTAGAATCTTCATAGACGGGCTGCGTTCCATGGGTTTGGCTCGAGTCGGTTATCCGATGCATTTCGCAGACGGTATGCTCCGCCGGTCAGGACCTGGTCGATGATGAAGGGACCTTCCCATTTGGGCTTGATTTTGTCCTTTTTCTTGTCCGACAGGCGTAGAACTAGACGGTATGCTCCGCCGGTCAGGACCTGGTCGATGATGAAGGGACCTTCCCATTTGGGCTTGATTTTGTCCTTTTTCTTGTCCGACAGGCGTAGAACTAGTTCGCCAACGTTGTAAGCTTTGGCCCGCATTTCCTGCTTTGATATCTTGAGCCTGCTGTTGATAAAATGCGGAACGAGCTTTTGCCACGTCGCGCTCCTCCTCCAATGCGTCCAAACTGTCCTGCCGATCGAGCTCGGCTTCTCTTTCTTCATACATGCGCACGCGAGGTGAGTCATGCATTATGTCGTAGGGCAAGACTGCCTCTGCGCCGTACACCATAAAAAATGGTGTGAATCCGGTAGTACGATTCGACGTGGTCTGCAGCCCCCAGAGTACGGAGTCGAGCTCCTCTACCCAGTGCGTGTTAGATTCCTTGAGGGACCGCACTAGTCTAGGTTTAATGCCGCTCATGATTAGACCATTTGCTCGCTCGACTTGACCATTGGTTTGAGGGTGATACACTGGGGCATAATCGAGCTTGATGCCCATGTTTTTGCACCATAATTTGACCTCATCGGCCGTGAAGTTGGTGCCGTTATCAGTGATGATACTGTGGGGGATGCCGTAACGGTGCACTACCCCTGATATGAAGTCTATCAGCGGCCCGGATTTGGCCGTTTTAACAGGCTTGGCCTCTATCCATTTGGTGAATTTATCCACCATGACCAATAGGTATTTTTTCTTGTGGGTTCCTCCCTTAAGGGGTCCAACCATGTCAAGGCCCCAGACAGCGAACGGCCAGGTTATGGGTATAGTTTTGAGGGTGGTGGGTGGCATGTGGCTTTGGTTAGCAAAAAGCTGGCAACCAACGCATCGTTGGACTAAATCCTGCGCATCTGCCCGGGCCGTCGGCCAATAAAATCTTGTACGGAAGGCCTTGCCTACAAGACCCCGGGCTGCGGCGTGGTGCCCACCCACCGCATGAATTTCAGCCAGGAGGTTTCGCCCTTCCTCTTCAGAGATACACCTTTGAAGGACTCCCGTTGTGCTTTTCTTATAGAGCTCTCCCTCATGGACTTTATAGGCTTTGGATCGCCGTACTATGCAGCGAGCCTCATTTTGGCCTTCGGGGAGTTCCTGCCTAGTTAGGTAGGCTAGGAATGGCTCCGTCCACGGGGCGAGAACCGCCATTATTTCATGGGCGGAGGATGTTATCTCGGTGGCAGAGCCTCCGATTGTTTCAGAGTGTTCGGTGTCAGGCAGTGCGGTTGGGTCCGAATTGTTATTTCCGGACTCCCCTTCCCATAGTACGGATGGCTTGAACAGCCGTTCCAGGAAGATGTTGGGCGGGACGGCATCGCGTTTTGCGCCGATGCGTGCCAATGTGTCCGCCGCCTGGTTGTTATCCCGGGCTATATGATGAAATTCGAGCCCTTCGAACCATGCTGACATTTTTAGGACCGCATTGCGGTACGCTGCCATTTTTGGATCTTTGGCATCAAAGTCTCCGTTTATTTGAGATATCGCGAGGTTCGAATCCCCGCGCACCTCTAGGCGTTTAATGCCCATGGGGACTGCCATCCGGAGGCCGTGCAGAAGGGCCTCGTATACGGCTGCGTTGTTGGAGTCCGTATACATTATTTGAAGGACGTATTGGACTGTGTCCCCGGTTGGGGACGTCGAGACGACGCCAATTTCGTGCCGGCCAACATGTTGGAGCCGTCAAAGTGCATGATCCAATTGGAGTATGCGCCGTACTCTTTAGGGAGTTCGGCTTCGGTCCATTCGGCCACGAAGTCGGCCAAAACCTGTGACTTAATAGCTCATCGTGGCTTATAGGTTATGTCGAATGGAAGGAGCTCTATGGCCCATTTAGCAATCCGGCCCGTCGCGTCGCGGTTGTTTATAATGTCGTTAAGAGGTACTTGAGAGGCTACCGTTATCAAATACTCTCGAAAGTAGTGTCGCAGCTTCCGGGATGCCATGAACACCGCGTATGCTATCTTTTGATAATGTGGGTACCGGGACTTGCATGGAGTTAGGACAGTGGACACATAGTAAACCGGTTTTTGAAGAGGGAACCAGTGTCCGTCCGTTTCTCGTTCGACGACGAGCACCGCGCTGACAACTTGATGTGTTGCGGCGATATATAATAGCATTGGTTCACCCTTGTTGGGCGCGGCCAGGACCGGATTTGTTGCCAATATGGCTTTTATTTCTTCGAGTCCGGCCGTGGCGGCATCCGTCCACTCGAAGTGTACGGTGCGATGGAGGAGGCGGTAAAGGGTAACGCCTTTTCTCCCAAACGAGAAATAAAGCGGCTTAGAGCCGCCACGCATCGATCAATTTTGTATTTGTTTGAGGTCTTTTGGAATATCCAATTGTGACAGAGCTCGGATCTTGGCTGGGTTTGCTTCAGTTCCTCTACGGACACAATGAAGCCCAGAGCTTTCCTACCGAACGCCAAGACGCATTTTTCCGGATTGAGCTTAATGTCATATTTTCGGAGATTGTCGAATGTGAGCCTCAAGTCGTCTACTAGAGTTTCGACATGCTTGGATTTGACGACCACGTCATCTACATATGCTTCCACTGTTTTGCCGATCTGGTTTGCGGACATGTCCGAATCATGCTTGATATGTTGCGCCGGGCGTTTTGAGCCCAAGGGCATTGTGTTGAAGCGTAATGGGCCGTATGGAGTGATGAATGCTGTTGTTGCTTGGTCTGCTCCGCCATCTTGATTTGTCGGTAGCCGGAGTACGCATCGAGGAAGCACAATGAGTCGTGTCCTGCTGTAGCGTCGATAATTTGATCAATGCGAGGGAGGGGGAAGGGATCCTTTGGGCAAGCCTTATTAAGGTCTTTGAAATCAACACATACGCGCCAGGATTTATCCTTCTTTGGTACCATCACTAGATTTGCTAGCCAGTCCGGATGTTTTATATCTCTGATGAATCCGGCTTCCGAAGTTTGGCTAGCTCCTCTCCCATGGCCTGTCTCTTGGGTTCGAAAAGCGCCAAGAGCCTGTTTGATCGGCTTGAATCCTTTTAGGATATTTAGGCTATGCTCGGCCAGCCGACGTGGGATTCCTGGCATGTCTGAAGGGTGCCAGGCAAAAATGTCACAGTTTTCTCGTAGAAATTCTCGTAGTGCGGCGTCTACATCAAGGCTTAATTGTGCCCCAATGGAGGCCGTCTTTGCAGGGTCCGTTGGGTGGACTTGGAATTTGACTATTTCATCCGCTGACTTAAAATAGGTGGACTTGGATCTTTTATCAAGTTTCACATCGTCCCTGTTCACCCTGGAGCGCATCGTAGTGAGTTCCTCGGCCGCTAGGGCTTCGGATAGTGCCTCGAGGGCTAGTGCGGCTGTCTTGTTTTCGGCGCGGAGTGCTATGTTCGGATCACTAGCGAGAGTGATGATTCCGTTAGGTCCAGGCATTTTAAGCTTCATGTACCCATAATGGGGTATAGCTTGAAAAATTGTGAATGCCTCTCGCCCTAATAAAGTGTGATATCCGCTGCTGAACGGGGCCACTTGAAATGTGACCTCCTCGGACCTGTAATTGTCCGGCGAGCCGAACACTACGTCCAGTGTGATTTTTCCTGTGCAGCATGCTTCCCGATTAGGGATTATTCCTCTAAAGGTTGTGTTGCTTCGCTCAATGCGGTTCCAGTCTATTTCCATTTTTCGGAGGGTTTCCTCGTAGATGAGGTTTAGTCCGCTGCCGCCATCCATGAGTACCTTAGTAAGGCGAAAGCCGTCCTCTATTGGACCGAGGACCAATGCGGCCGGTGCTGCTCGGGCTGTTCGGAGTTTGGGTTAAATCCTTGGCATTAAAGGTAATAGCCGTGTCACTCCATGGATTTATTGTTGCTACTTGGTAGACTTCGCAAGGTTATGGAGTGTTCGCTTCCGCATGTTATTTGATGCGAAAGTCTCAAGACTATTAATACCGTCTTTGGTGTTCTTGGGCTGGGATTACGAGGCTAGAAGCTCTTCGCCACTTTTGGCCACCTGCCGTAGTATCCAACATGCTCGAAGGCTATGAGTTGGAGTGGCGCCCTCTATGCTATGAATTTTGCAGGGTCCGTTTAGCCAACCCACCAGTACGGTTCCGTGCCCTTTAGGGGGTTTTTGTTTTTTGGTGTATCACCCAGGTGCTTGGTGATGATGCACCCTTTTATTTCGGACTAGGGCTGTATTCAGGGCCGGATTATCCCAAAATTTACTTTCGGTTTTCCAAGCACTCTCCATCGCACAGTACTTTTGTACTATGGTCACGAAGTCAGCAAAGCGTGTAATTTTGCGACGACTTATGGCGTTTAGGATACCCTTGTCCGTGCAATTATTGCAGAAAAGTGAGATTGCATCCTTCTCTCGGCAGTCCTTTATCCTGTCCATAACCAGGAGGAATCTGGCCCAGTAATGATGTACTGTTTCAGCGGGCTCTTGCCGAATTCGGGATAGATCGCTAATGTTTGGGTGGGCGGGTGGAACTAGATCCGGAACCCCGTCCAATTTAAGACTCAGGGGCCGAGAAGTTTCCAAACTCAGAAGTTTGGATTTTGAATGCTATCCAATGAATCCAACCCGCCGCTGACTTTAGGTTCGTGGCTTGATCGACATCCGCCCCTCTGCGGGAATCCGGCATGGAGGGATCGGGAATCGGACGTAGCTAGTCCTTAAGATAGAAGAAGAGTCGCCAGATTGCTCCTCTATCACAGCAACATGATGGGTGGCCTAGGGAGAGTTGATCTCTCTCAGATCGGTTTTAGGCCCGATCTGGTCGTAGTCTGTGGCGACTCCCAGGGCGGCGATGCAATCCAAGAGCTCATTTACGGAGGAGAGCTCAATCGGATCTAACTGCTCGGCATGTTCCGAGTTAACGTGAAGATTGGTTTCGATGACCCGAGAAGTCATCGTCGGCGCGGTGGCCGAAATGGCGATCATAATAAAACCACCTAACCGAAGAGTCTGACCAGTGGCCAAGGCTCCTTTGGCGGTAGTATCGTCTTTAAAGACGGGATGAGGCATCCTTCCTGACGGCGATGGCACAGAGGAACTCTCAATGAAAGCACCAATGTCGGTGTCAAAACCGCGGATCTCGGTAGGGGGTCCCGAACTGCGTCTAGGCGGATGGTAACAGGAGACAAGGGACACGATGTTTTTACCCAGGTTCGGGCCCTCTCGATGGAGGTAATACCCTACTCCTGCTTGATTAATATTGATGATATGGGTAGTACAAGAGTAGATCTACCACGAGATCAGAGAGGCTAAACCCTAGAAGCTAGCCTATGGTATGATTGTTGTTCGTCCTACGGACTAAAACCCTTCGGTTTATATAGACACCAAATAGGGTTAGGGTTACACAGATTCGGTTACAATGGTAGGAGATCTACATATCCGTATCGCTAAGCTTGCCTTCCACGCCATGGAAAGTCTCATCCGGACACGGGACGAAGTCTCCAATCTTGTATCTTCATAGTCTAGGAGTCCGGCCAACGGTGATAGTTCGGCTATCCGGACACCCCCTAATCCAGGACTCCCTCAGGGGTCCTCGGCCCAATCTAACAGATCGGGAGATGACGTGGTGAGTACCCCCTAGTCCAGGACACCGTCACTCAGGGAAGAGGGGGACGGGGCGGCGGTGATGCCTCCTCCAATGGAGGGCCACGTCGGGGACCAGCCCCGTGAGTTCTTCATCAGGCTACGCCGGCCACCGTGTCGTCGTCTTCGTCTCCCCACTCCATTCGCTTGGGAGATGGAGCTCGACCCGCCACAGACCCTCAGGTTGCATATGAGGGGCTGCATGAATGGCGACACGCGGGTCGACGTCGACTTTCCCGCTCCTCACGTCATGTACCTTCGTCGTGGATGGAAGACTTACGCTCGCGTCCACAGCCTGACGGCGGGGCTCGTTCTCTTCTTCAAATTAATGGAGAACGGCCTACTCTCCGTCAAGGTCTTTGGGGACCTTGGAACTCGCCTAAAGTGCTGCGTGGAGAGCTCCTCCGATGATGAAGACTCCTCCTCAAGCGGGAGTGACAAGGAGGACAGCGACAACGACGATGAGGGCGTCGAGCGGGGGGACGCCGACCTCGACTCCGACTGACCGCGTCGCCCCTCCCTCAGCCACGCGCCCTGCCGATTGCCTTCCTCGTCAAGCTCTCCATCAGCGCATTCCCCGTCGCCTCCTTGGGCGGCTGGCGTAGGAGGGCCGGAGAAGACGAAGAAGGCGGGTGGCGGGCCATCAAGTCGGAGTACGTGGGCACCGACGCCTTCGTCGTGTATCGTCGGCCCGCTGCCTCATCTTTCGGCTCCTCTCCCGGCGTCTTCTGTTGCTCGTACTTCGCCTAGGCGTTCTTCTTGTTCTCCCGCCATCTCGTTCCATCTTTTGAGGAGAGGGACAAGAAAGGGTTTACGGGCATCTTATCTCTTTTTAGTTTGTAAGCCTACGGGCATTTGTTACATTTAGAACTAGTAATCCCCTTGCTCATGTTTTTCATTCCGTATGAACTGTACCTGTATGGGTCGTTTTTAATGAAAAAGGGTGCTTGCCGGGTTCTTTGTGCGTGAGCAAGGCCCATGCCATGGAGTGAATCCTTGTTATTTTTAAGATAAACATTGTCACCCGGAGCAGGCCTTGCCGCCCCCTTACTTCATTCGACCATTCTCAAGCTCTTGGCGGAGGCAGGGGCGAAGTAGAGTTAGGCCCTTCGTTTATTCCCCTGCCACCGCGACGACGACCCAGTTCCGACCCAGGGAATAGTTCTCGGGTACAGGAAAAAGAGGGAGCACGATGGCCTAGGAATAAAACGAGGTTTCACACGTCTCAACTCCATACGGAAATGCACAATAGGGGATAAGAGACTTATCTGGATCTGCAGCCCCCGGCAGCCTTCGCTTGTCGTGGTTGGATTCTTGTGTGCCGGGGCCGGAGCGCCGGCTTGTTCTCTTTCTTCCAAACAACTCAGCCGAAACGTCCATGTACCCTGCGAACCAAGGATGACGGAAAGGAACGCACACTCGACCTCTATGCTAGGGGTTAGTCGCCGCTAAGCACTATCAACTGTAACCGAGGGAGAAACTTGACCTAGCATGCATGCTAAAACTTAGGGAGCCAGCGCTTCATTTATTTATGCTTAGGGTCTGCGCCTGGCTTTGTAGAGAGTGTTACATGCCTTGCAGGCAAGGCTTGTACAAAAGGTGGTCCGCCGGGGGCCCCGGCAACAGCGCCTTATGGGTAAAACTTGCAAAGATGTTCAATGTTCCAGGAGTTGCTCACTGGAATAGCATCTTTGGTCTCCAAGCAGACTGCGCCGGGCCTGGTGACTCATATTACTCGATAAGGACCTTCCCACTTCGGCGTCAACTTGTTGGAATTCTTGGCCAATTGAACGCGCCGAAGAACAAGGTGACCTTCCTCAAAGCTTCGGGTATGAACCTTGCGGCTATGGTAGCGGCGCAAGGCTTGCTGGTAGCATGCTTCTCTCACAGCCGCCCGAAGACGATCTTCCTCAAGGAGCGTTGCGTCATCTTGCCACAATTGCTCTTGCTCAAGCTCATCATAAGCGAGCACTGGAGGTGACCTGTATGTGAGTTCCGTGGGGAGAACTGCTTCTACCCCGTATACCAGGGCACAGGGTGTCTGGCCGGTGGCTCGATTTGCTATCGTTCTGATTGATCAAGAACCGCCCGCAACTCATCGATCCAGTGCCTTCTGCTCTTGTGCATCCGGTCAAAAGTCTTTGTCCTCAGGCCTCGCAGTACTTCAGCATTTGCCCTCTCCGCCTGGCTGTTTCTCCATGGGTGTGCCACGGAAAAGAAACAGACCTTGCAGCCGAGGTCTTGGATGTATTGCATGAAGGTGTGGCTTGTGAACTGCGTGCCATTGTCGGTGATGACTCTGTTTGGCACACCAAAGCGGCAGACTAGCCCCTTGAAGAACTTGACGGCTGACTGTGCTGTCACCTTCCTCACTGCTTCCACCTCTGGCCACTTTGTGAACTTGTCAATTGCAACGAACTGATACATGGCAGACCAGCGGGCTACTTTCTCCGCTTCTTCCTGCTCCTCAGGGAGTTCCCCTGTTTGGAGGAATCGTACGGTATGTTGTTCCCATGCCGGAGCCTGGGGCTGAAAGGCAAGGACTAAAGGCATTTCCTCTGCCATGGGGGCAGCCGTCTCTACGGCCAGGGCTTGACGCCCTTCCGGAGTAGGTTGCCCCTCGGCAGGCTCAGTGTCCATGGCAACATCCTTGTCGGCGGCTCCCGGGGGCTCGACGGGAAAGTACTTGTCGGGGCCTGATTTCCTTCGCTTATTCTGCTCTGTTGATGGTTAAACGGATGGTTGAGTTAACCGAAGCACAAAAGTACCTGGTTCCATAGGTAGTTTGAAGGCAGCGCGCTTATACAGGTAGTTGGCGATGCCGTTCTCCACTCGGGGAACATGTTCTGCCTGTATACCGTCAAAGCGCTCCTCCAGCTTCCTCACCTCATCTACGTAGGCCTCCATCAACGGGCTCTAATAATCTTTGTTGGCTTGCCTGACGACAAGCTGTGAATCACCTCTGACGATGAACTTCTTAATCCCGAGGTCTGCCGCGATCCTGAGACCGGCAAGCAACCCCTCGTATTCAGCAGTGTTGTTCGTGGACGTCTCCCTGGGAAAGTGCATCTGGATTACATACTTGAGGTGCTCTCCGGTGGGCGCAACGAGCAGCACACCAGCACCGACGCCTTGTAAGGAGAAAGCCCTGTCAAAGTACATAATCCAGTTGTGACTTGCTTCCTTGTCGGGGAGAGTGGTCTCCTGGATCTCTTCGTGGGGCGTTGAGGTCCATTCCACAATGAACTCTGTCAAGACTCTGCTCTGGATTCTCGAAGTACTTTCAAACTTCAAACCAAAGCTCGATAGTTCCAAGGCCCACTCCACGATCCTCCCGGTCGCATCTGGGTTATGCAGTATCTGTTGCAACGGGAGGCGGGTGACGATGGTGATTTCGTGGGCTTGGAAGTAATGACGCAGCTTCCTCGAGGCCATAAGAAGGCCGAAGAGCAATTTCTGCACACAGGAGTACCTTGACCTAGCCCCCTGCAAGAGGGAGCTGACAAAGTAAACCGGGTGCGGCATCATCTTCTTCTTCTGCACCACTTCATTCGGTTGCATGGGCCTAGTCCCAATGGCGTCAGACTCTGCCGGGGTCCTTGCCTTGCCGGCACCAGGACCTGCCGGGGGGGCTCTGGCTCGCCATCCGCCAGTCCTGCCATTGCCACTGCCTCTTCATCGACCTCCCTCTGCGCCACTAACGCGGCACTGACCACTTGATTCGTTGCCGCTAGATACAGCAGCAATGGTTCTTGTGGCTTGGGTGCAACTAGTATCGGTGTAGAGGAGAGGTATTTCTTCAAATCCTACAGCGCTGCTTCGGCCTCTGGGGTCCATTCCATTGGGACCGCCTTTTTCAAGATTTTGAAAAAGGGGAGGGCATGCTCGGCAGACTTGGAGATGAATTTTCTCATGGCGGCAACACAGCTAATGAGCCGACGCACATCCTTGATCCGATTGGGCGCCTCAATCTACTCAATAGCCTTGATCTTGTCTGGGTTCGCCTCAATCCCACGCTGTGACACAAAGAACCCGAGAAGTTTGCCGGACGGAACACCGAAGATACACTTCTCAGGGTTCAACTTGAGGTTGATCTTGCGCAGATTTGCAAACGTCTCTTCCAAATCTTGTACAAGAGTTGCCCTGTCCTTGGTTTTGACCACTGTGTCATCCATATAAGCTTCCATATTTCTATGTAGCTGGGGCTCAAAACCAATTTGGACTGCCCTTGCAAACGTTGAGCCAGCACTCTTCAACCCGAAAGGCATCCGTAAAAAGCAATACATACCACATGGGGTGATGAACGTTGTCTTCTCTTCGTCTTGTCTTGTCATGAAGATCTGGTGGTATCCTGAGTAGGCGTCAAGGAAAGATAACAGATCACACCCGGCCGTGGATTCAACAATCTGGTCGATGCGCGGCAACGGGAAAGGGTCCTTGGGACAAGCCTTATTGATATCTGTGTAGTCAATACATAGCCTCCACTTCTCGTTTGCCTTGCGCACCACCACCGGATTGGCCAACCACGTCAGATGGATTAATCCTCTCACCAAGCCTGCCGCTTCCAACTTCCTGATCTCCTCTGTGAGGAACTCTTTCCTTTCCAAAGCTTGCTTCCTGACCTTCTACTTGACGGGTCACCCATGAGGACAGACAGCAAGATGGTGCTCAATCACCTCCCTGGGAACGCCAGGGATGTCGGATGCTTGCCATGCAAACACATCGACATTCGCCCGCAGGAAAGTGACAAGCGCGCCTTCCTATTTGCTGTCGAGGGTGGAGCTTATGGTGAAAGACCCTCTCGTGCCATCCTCCTTGACGGACACCTTCTTGGTCTCTCGTGGTGCAGCTCTGGATTTCTTGCTCTTGCCGGTGGAGCTCTCTGGCACGTCCTCGACGAGAGCACAATACTCTGAAGAGGTGCGCTTGCCGGAGTGGGTGCGAGAGGTCTTGCCGGTCTTCTTCTTCCCTCCTGGAGGTTCAGTGGCAGGAGCGAGTGCCTTGGGGGCAGTCGCTGCAACTGCTTCCCGATAGAGTTGGTCGGCGCAGATCAGCGCATCCTTCTTGTCGGAGGGGACGGTGATGATGGTCATCAGCCCAGGCATCTTCGGTGTGTTGTAGGCGTAATGCGACGCCGCCATGAACTTGGCTAGTGCCGGGCGGCCGAGGATCCCGTTGCAGGGCAAGGGGATCTCGGCTACATCAAAGACAATCCTCCCGGTCCTGTAGTTCAACTCGCCTCCAAACGTCACAGGCAGCGTGACTTTGCCCTTCGGCTGACTCCTTCCCGGGTTGACCCCTTGAAATGTGCCCGTCTCTTCGAGGTCTCCATCAGCAATCTGCAGCCTTTTGATCACAACGAGTGAGATCAAGTTCAGACCGGCCCCGCCATCAACTAGCATCTTTGTCACCTTGAGGTTGTGTATCGTTGGTGAAACCTGTTGGGGAACGTAGTAATTTCAAGAAATTTCCTACGCAAACGCAAGATCATGTTGCTGCATAGCAACGAGAGGGGAGAGTGTCATCCACGTACCCTCATAGACGTTAAGCGGAAGCGTTATGACAACACGGTTGATGTAGTCGTGCGTCTTCACGATCGACCGATCCTCAGTACCGAACGTACGGCACCTCCGCGTTCAGCACACGTTCAGCTCGATGACGTCCCGCAAACTCACGATCCAGTAGAGCTCGAGGGAGAGTTTCGTCAGCACGACGGCGTGGTGACAATGTTGATGAAGCTACCATCACAGGGCTTCGCCTAAGCACAACTACGATATGACCGAGGTGGATTATGGTGGAGGGGAGCACCGCACACGGCTGGGAGAGATCAATGATCAACTTGTTTGTTCTAGGGTGCCCCTGCCCTCGTATATAAAGGAGCAAGGGGGGAGGCCGGTCGGCCCTGTAGGGCGCGCCAGGTGGAGGAGTCCTCCTCCTAGTAGGAGTAGGACTCCCCTCTTTCCTACTCCTACTAGGAGGGGGAAAGGAAGGGGGAGAAGGAGAAGGAAAGGGGGCGCCCCCCTTCCTAGTCCAATTCGGACCAGAGGGTGCCCCCCTTATCGTCATGGCTCGTGCGGCCTTCCGTGGCCGGCCCCTCTCTCTCTCCACTAGGGCCCAACAAGGCCCATTAACCCCTGGGGGGTTCCGGTAACCCCTTCGGCACTCTGGTAAAATCCATATTTCACCCGGAACTCTTCCGATGTCCAAATGTAGGTGTCGGTGTTCTAGGAACGGGGGTCCCCAGACTTGCCTGCCTGCGGCCCACGGCGTGGCTATGCTAGCAGGCGTACGGCCCATCTTCATCAATAAGGTATTCAAGACCTTCGCGAGGGGCCAAGCCTCACGAGGCGGACGATGCAATACCTCCTCCGGAGCGGCCCAGCCAGGCAGGCTCGCGAGGGGCGGAGATATCAAGGCGGGGCAAACCTCGTGAGGCTCTTGTGACGTGAGCCATGACGATCAAGACCAGACGGGCGCCAGGCGGGCGACAGCGCGCGCAGCGTCCTTGTTTCCTCTTTGGTGCTAAGGAGGCAGGCGCATGCGCGGAGTACCGAGGCATCAGGCAAATGTTTCCATTCGGTGCAACAAGACCAAGACCAGCAGGACGGCAAGACAGAGGTCACCATGGAGCCCAGGACGACGTCATCACCAGAGCCTTTTGCAGGCGAAGACCACCTTTGTAAGGATAGCTTGTACTAGCTGTACCCTTTCAAATTTGTCCGCCGTTGTTGTCTCCCTTCCCACTCAATATTTGGGAAGAGGACCAGGGCCACTATAAATAGGTCTAGCCACCACAGTAGGGGCAACGAGATCTCGTCTGATCAAGTCATCTCCACACAAGTTAGACAAGCATAAGAACGCCTCAACCTCAGGAGCCTGTTCTTCCCCTTGTACTATTCATCATCAGCCCAAGAGCCAATCCACCACCACACACTGGAGTAGGGTATTACACCACAATGGTGGCCCAAACTAGTATAAATCTCGTGTATTCTGTGATGTGAGTTCGTCGAGTTCGTCTGCGAGATCTTAGCGAGCTAGGGCATGGATCGGTAGGGGGGAAAGAACTTCGTGTGCACCCCAGAGTTCGAACCTTAAGGGTTTTGCCGGAACCCAACATCCGACATTTGGCGCGCCAGGTAGGGGTGTGCCGGAGCCTCTTCCTTGCCGATCGATCCACCATCGCTCCACGCCCTGATGTCCGGGAATCCAAGGCCAGACTCCGACCGCTGGGCTGCTTGGCCAGCTCGGGCGGTGTCACCTACCCATGAAGACCTCGACCCCGTGCTCCAGGCGGCGCGAGCACCGTCCAACACTGCGGGGCGCGAGCGGCGTGGCCAGGCGTCGCCTACCCTCACCCCATGGAAAGTACGAGCCGCTGCAAGGGCAGCAGGCCACACTGCAGCAACGGCGCCTCACACACGGCGGGAGCAGGTGAACATGTGGGCAGCACTCACGGTGGCGCGAGAGCTGCTGCGGTGCCGGCTGAAGGAGAGCGGCCGGGATGCACTAATGGAACGTGTTGCTGAGTTGCTGGATGCGGCGTCATCGGGAGCGCCGCCCTTCTGCTATCAGCTTCCTTCTCAGGCCACTACGGGGTCTCACAGCGGTCCTCACCGCAAGCACGCGCCATCAGGTCCGCCTGGAGGCTCCACCGCCCCCATGCCGCCCGCGACATGCATGGGTTCAAGCATCGCCTCCCATGGTCCCAGTGGGATGTTGCTTTACCATCTTCAGGATGCCACACTGGGCCGGCAACATGGAGTGTGGGGAACTACGACGAGGTGTTCGGGGTGACGGCCCCGGAAGCCTATGTGCCCCGCATGATGGGCCAGGAGTACGCACCGGAAGACGACCCTGGCTCGTTCCTTGGAGAGGATTGGGAAGAAGGGGCGCTGGAAGTTGAAGCCTTCCAGGAACCAACGGAGAACCGCGATGATTGCGCCAGCAACGACAACTTCAGGGTACCACTAATCTCTCAGGGGCAAGCTTACGCTAACCATGGGCTGCAAGTGAATCAGGTCACAACGTCGGTCGACGACCCGGCACAGCAGCATCCCTTCCGCCAGGGGAAGCATGCTGGGAGCCACGCGGAGGGAGCCAAAAGCAAGGCCCCTTCCCACACCGCGCGAAGCCAGGCAACGTCCGGAGGTAGGCCCTCTGCCGGGGAGGTGCCGGTGAGCCTTCCCCCGACAGAGGACCCGCGGTCGCCTGGGGCACCGCTGGCGTCCCCTTTCCCCCCTTTGTGTCATCCAGGTTGCCGGTCGGCTCAAAGGTGGTCGAGGGTGGCGCAAGGCGGGGCCCTCGTCTAGCGATATGAAGCAAGGCCGGTTCCTGTGAAGAAGGCCCAGTGCCTGTGAAGCTCGCCGCCCGTGACACTCTCACGTAATAATGAGTGCGGCTGTACATGCTACGGAGTCTCAGGGGTGCCGGCCTCAGGCCCTGGGGCTCCCTCCCACGCCTAGTGGCAGCACTTAGCTCTGCGATGGTGAGAAGACTCGAAGACAAGAAGACTAGACTAGGCACCGGACGCAGCCATTTGCTTTGGATCTCTTCTTCTATAGCCTTTCTTTCTGGATTTGGATTTAAGTTGAAGTCGAGTTTTTGTCATTACGTGCGGGGGGTGAATTTTCTCGTTCAAGTGAATTCTTGCCATCTGGTTCTTGCCTTGTTCTGGAGCTCACGCTCGTCGCCTCCCCCTCACGGGCCCCTCGCGAGCAGGGCTGGGCACAGCACGCACGCCACGCGTGCCGATCGACGCAGGAACCTCGCGAGGCCCACTCTGGCGAGTCAGCAGGCCCTTCACGAGCCCCGCGGCGGTTGTCGACCTTACAATCTGATTCATGGCCTGCCCTAGCTAAGGTAAGCCGCGGCAACAAAACTTGTCGTCAGACTCATGACTGGCTAGAATGCACCCTTGGTTCGGCATAAGAAGTAGAAATCACGATTTGTTTACATGAGGGGCTCCCCCTCCCAAAATGCTCTCACAATCTTTAAGGGCCACGCCCGAGTTTTTGCATACAGGGTGAAGCAGTAAAAGGATCAGGAACTAGCCGGATATGTCGCTCGCCGCGCCCTCCGCGTCGTCTTCAGACGCGTCGCTCGCGTCACCGTCACCATCTTCGACGCCACCGCCACCGTCACCGGCGCCGACGTCGTCATCATCAACCACGTCGCCTTCGTCTGCGGCGACCACCACCGCGTCGTCCTCTGAAGTGAAGGCCCTGACCAACGCGTCCACATTGTCCTCTACCCACCGTGCCAGGTCATCCCGAACGACCGTGGGTACGGGGGCGATGGCGGCGTCAAATTCGAAGTCGGGGTTGGCGTTCAGGAGGTGGCTGAAAACACGAGAGAAAGCGCGCTCGAGCAGGCCGTGGCTCCTCCCTTCCATGAGCATGCGAGCTTCGTCTGATCGGGCCTCCAGGCGTGTCACCACATCAGTGAAGAAGCGGAGGTGACTAGCGTAGTCATTCACCTGAGGATGGGGGCGTTCGCATCATAGACATGGCCTAGGGCAGTGTTGGCCCTGTTCCGAAGATCCTGAAGCATGGGAGAGTGAATATGCTCCAGTGTCCGTCTCTCCAGCACCTCCTCCCTGTTTTGTCGCACGACGTCCTCGGCATCTTTAACCCGTTTCTGAAGCAGAAGCAGCTCGGCGCGGGTAGAGGCCAAGTCTGCCTGCGTCGTGGCCAAGGCGGCAGCCATGGCCTCCCCACGCGTCTCCGCCTCGTGTAACCTAGGCCTGAGAGCGGCAGCCCTGCCCGCATCCTCCATTCCCGCGAGCTTCAAGTTCAAGTCATACCGACCTTCAACATCCGCACGAACCCGGGCCACCTGGCGATCGATTTCCTCCTGGACCATGGCCTCGCAAGCCCCGACAACATCTTCCGCCTAAGCAACTTGACGCTCCCTCGTCTCCAGTTGCTCGAGCTCAAGGCTGCGCTCCACGGCCTCCAGAGCCAACGCCTCCTCACGCTTCCGGACCTCTTCCTCCTCTGCGGGCGTCCCCCTCAGCGACGCAAGGGCGGCTCTGCACGCCTCCACCTGCTGCTCGAGGGAAGCACTCCAAGCCTGGAGCTCCCACGCGCGCTCCTCCGCAGCCTCGCGACGGCGGTCGGCCTTGCAAGCCTCCTCCAAGGCTCGGGAGCAAGCTTCGTGAGAAATCTTGAGGGATGCCTCGGCCTTCGCATTGTCAAAGTCACGCTGGTAGCGGCCCAGGTTGATGGCCACCCTCAGCTTACGCCACTCCTCCGCCAGCCGAAGACCTTCAGCCTCAAGGCGCGAATTGACACCCGCAAGTTTGTCACCAAGTCGGCTCATCACGCACATCGCCTCCTGGAAAAGCTCATGGCGAACGACCCTTCGCCCGCGCTCAGACTCGAACGCGCGGCCCACCTCGTCCTCCACCTCGGGGGATGCAGGCGGGACATCATGTGACGTACCGCCTCTCGGCAGGGGGCTAGGGGCTGGTGCTGCTCCAGGCGCCAGCCCGACCTCGCGAGAAGCTCCGGCCAGACGCGGACCGCTGCTTGAGGAGGAACCGAAGGCCGAAGTCAACCAGCTGCTGTCCATAACCAGAAGAGGAGACCGGGGAATGCCCGCCAGGCTCCAAGCCAGACCGTGCAGGAAGGGCAGTGAAGCCACAGGTTCTAGGCTCCATGAAGGCGAGCGCACCCGCTCGGCCGACCCGGCTCCGGGCGCGGCATGCAGGCTCGGGGTGCACAAGGCCAACGGGGGTGCCGTGGAAGGCAAGGATTTCCTCACGAGGGACCCAACGGCCCTGGAAGAAGGGGTCCTGAAGAGCTAGCGTCGGGAAGGAAAGCAGCAATCAAGAAATCGCAAGGTGCAGTACTTACTCGTCGACAGCGAAGTACTTTTGCCGCTTCAATGGCCCGAAGATGCTGTTGCCGGTCGGGGATCTTTTCTTCTTGCGGAGCTCCTCGAAGTCCATGCAAAGCCGACCGAAGCGCTGGACGTGGCGGCGGACGCGAGGCGGGGCCGAAGAAGAGCTTGGAGGGACAACTTCAGGGGTGCCCAGCTGCGGTGAACAGACGGGCGTCGTCTCACCACGACCTCCCGAGGCCTCCGGGGCTTTAACCTCGGGAGCCCCATGCTGCTTCGCCTCAGTAACTGATGCCCCAGGAAAGGAATCACAAGCTCCCGAGGACGACGCCCCAGGATCACCACGCGGCAAGCGCTCCTCAGCACTTGAGCCACTAGCCTCGGCCATAGCTCGCCCTCCTGCACCCTCACTTGGGCGACCTCGGCACCAGCGGCGAGGAAGGGAACCACATCGACGGGGTTCTCACGGGGCCCCACCAGGACGATCAGGCGCAGCCCCCACTCATCAAAGGAGGGCATGCTCTCGGCAAACTCATCCTTGTTCTCGCAATGGTACATCAGACAGCTCTTCCTGGGCATGTCGTCTAACAGAGCGGCACCCGTCAGGACCGCAATCACCATTTGTCGCGTCGTAAGAGGAAGTCCCTCCTCCTGAAACCTCATGTGGTCCTGGCTGCTGAGCAAGGTCCACATCGGGCGGGAATGGCGCTGAAGCGGAGCGACTCGACGCTTGACGAACTCCTTCACCACCATAAGCGCAGTCACGCCGCGGTCCTTCAACCTCCTCAGCCTGAGCCAAACGGGAGCGAGACGGGGGCTCGCGAGCCTCTGGTGGCCCCAACTGGAGTTGGGAACAACATGCCCTGGTGGAGCACGAAGCAGGGGGCTGAGCACACCGGCATCAACAAACACCCACCGTGTCCGAAACGCGCTGGTGGATGGAGGAAGCTCAAAGTCGATCCCCGCGCCCGCTGTCGCGACCACGGCCTGGAAGCTCACACACCCCAAGCTCTGCCGAGGGTCAGCCAGATGCAATGAGAAGAAATGGCGAAGAAGGGCCACGGAAGGGGCGATGCCAACCATGGCTTCGCACACAAAGGCGAAGACGGCGAGAAGAGTCACGGATTGAGGGTGGAGATGCAACATGTGGATCTGATAATGCTCAAGCACCGCATTGAAGAAGGCGGAGAAGGGGGAATCAGGCCGGCCCAAAGGGCATATATGAAGATTGGGACCTCAGCGGCTGCCCAACAATGCGGGAGCGAGACGCGGGCCAAGCCACCATCTCTCCCCACTCGTTGAAACTGGAAGCAAGCATGAGGCGCACCTTGTCCCTAGCCTCGTCGTTGAGCACCCGGGGACGGCCGAGCGTAGGCTCGAAGGACGGAGGCGCATTTGGCGAAGACAGAGGTTTCTTCCCCTTGTCAGCCTGTTTTGGCGCCATGGCGATGAAGCAGGCAAAGCGCGAGTCAGATTGGAAAGGAGAAGTAGAGCTTCGAGGAAGCAGAGAGATTGGGGAAGCAAGGCACATGCGACGGAGGAATAACTGTGTAGGTTGCGTGGGCCGCATAGTCAGGCGGGTTCTAAGGCAGCGAGGGGAAGCGGAGACGCCCACGTCCAATCAACCGCCACGCGTCTACCGAGGTCGCAGGCTTTTGGGGCCCGTGGTGCTCCGTACTTGACCTCTGGATTCACCTCGAAGTCAAGCCCGAGCGCGCCTTGGGCCGGGGGCTACTGTCGGCGTTCTAAGAACGGGGGTCACCAGACTTTCCTGCCTGCGGCCCATGGTGTGGCTATGCTAGTAGGCCGTACGACCCATCTTCATCAATAAGGCATTCAAGACCTTCGCGAGGGGCCAAGCCTCACGAGGCGGACGATGCAAGACCTCGTCCGGAGCGGCCCAGCCAGGCAGGCTCGCAAGCGGGCGGAGATATCAAGGCGGGGCAAACCTCATGAGGCTCTTGTGACGTGAGCCATGACGATCAAGACCAGACGGGCGCCAGGCGAGCGCCAGCGCGCGCAGCGTCCTTGTTTCCTCTCCGGTGCTAAGGAGGCAGGCGCAGCGCGGAGTATCGAGGCATCAGGCAAAGATTTCCATATCGGTGCAACAAGACCAAGACCAGCAGGATAACAAGATGAAGGTCACCATGGAGCCCAGGACAGCATCATCACCAGAGCCTTTTGTAGGCGAAGACCACCTTTGTCAGGATAGCTTGTACTAGCTGTCCCCTTTCAAACTTGCCCACCGTTGTTGGCTCCCTTCCCGCTCAATATTTGGGAAGGGGACCAGGGCCACTATAAATAGGTCTAGCCACCATAATAGGGGGCAACGAGATCTCATCTGATCGAGTCCTCTCCACACAAGTTAGACAAGCACAAGAACGCCTCAACCTCAGGAGGCTGTTCTTCCCCTTGTACTGTTCATCATCAGCCCAAGAGGCAATCCACCACCACACACTGGAGTAGGGTATTACACCACAACGGTGGCCCAAACCAGTATAAATCTCCTGTCTTCTGTGTTGTGAGTTCATCGAGTTCGTCCGCGAGATCTTAGCGAGCTAGGACATGGATCGGTAGGGGGGAAAGAACTTCGTGCGCACCCCCGAGTTCGAACCTTGAGGGTTTTGCTGGAGATCTTTATGTCTCGACCATTTCGAGACTCCTCGTCATATCCGTGATCATATCCGAGACTCCAAACTACCTTCGGTACATCAAAACATATAAACTCATTATACCAATCGTCACAGAACTTTAAGCGCGCGGACCCTATGGGTTTGAGAACTATGTAGACATGACCGAGACACGTTATCAGTTCATAACCAATAGCGGAACTTGGATGCTCATATTGGCTCCTACATATTCTACGAAGATCTTTATCGGTCAAACTGCATAACAACATACGTTGTTCCCTTTGTCATCAGTATGTTACTTGCCCGAGATTCGATCATCGGTATCTCAATACCTAGCTCAATCTCGTTACCGGCAAGTCTCTTTACTCGTTCCGTAATGCATCATTCCGCAACTAACTCATTAGTCACATTGCTTGCAAGGCTTATTGTGATGTGCATTACCGAGAGGGCTCGGAGATACCTCTCCGACAATCAGAGTGACAAATCCTAATCTCGATCTATGCCAACTCAACAAGTACCATCGCAGACACCTGTAGAGTGATACGTCTCCAATGTATCTATAATTTTTTATTTTTCCATGCTATTATATTACCCCTTTTGGATGTTTATGGGCTTTATTTTACATATTTATATCATTTTTGGGACTAACCTACTAACCGGAGGCCCAGCCCATATTGCCGTTTTTGCCTATTTCAAGATTTCAAGAAAAGGAATATCAAACGGAGTCCAAACGGAATGAAACCTTCGGAGCGTGATTTTCGTAACAAACGTCATCCCGAGGACTGGGCGTGCAACTCAAGAAGCAGCCGAGGCCTCCACGAGATAGGAGGGCGCCCCCCCCCCTATAGGGCGCGCCCTCTGTCTCGTGGGCCCCTCGGGCGGCCACAGACGTACTTCTTCCTCCTATATATACCTAGGTACCTCGAAAACATCCAGGGGCACCACGAAACACAATTTCCACCGTCGTAACCTTCTGTATCCGCGAGATCCCATCTTGGAGCCTTCGCCGCACTCACGGAGGGGAATCAACCACGGAGGGCTTCTACATCAACACCATAGCCCCTCTGATGAGTCGTGAGTAGTTTACCACCGACCTACGGGTCCATAGTTATTATCTAGATGGCTTCTTCTCTCTTTTTGGATCTCAGTACAATGTTCTCCCCCTCTCTTGTGGAGATCTATTCGATGTAAACTCTTTTTGTGGTGTGTTTGTCGAGATCCGATGAATTGTGGGTTTATGATCAAGTTTACCTGTGAATAATATTTGAATCTTCTTTGAATTCTTTTATGTATGATTAATTTATCTTTGCAAGTCTCTTCGAATTATCAGTTTGGTTTGGCCTACTAGATTGATCTTTCTTGCCATGGGAGAAGTGCTTAGCTTTGGGTTCAATCTTGCGGTGTCCTCACCCGGATGTAAAGGGTTGCAAGGCACGTATTGTATTGTTGCCATCGAGGATAACAAGATGGGGTTTATATCATATTGCATGAGTTTATCCCTCTACATCATGTCATCTTCCTTAATGCGTTACCCTGTTCTTATGAACTTAATACTCTAGATGCATGCTGGATAGCGGTCGATGTGTGGAGTAATAGTAGTAGATGCAGGCAGGAGTCGGTCTACTTGTTATGGACGTGATGCCTATATACATGATCATGCCTAGATAATCTCATAACTATGCGCTTTTCTATCAATTGCTCGACAGTAATTTGTTCACCCACTGTTGAAAGGATCGATATAGTTGACTAGAGGGGGGGGTGAATAGGCAACTAACAATTTTTTAACTTTTCTTTACCAAATTGAACTTTGCATCAAAGTAGGTTGTCTAGATATGCAACTAAGTGAACAAACTATATGATGCAACAACAACAAGCACACAAGCAAGTAAGGGATACAACACAATTAAGCTTGCAAAAGTAAAGGCACAAGATAACCAAGAGTGGAGCCGGTGGAGACGAGGATGTGTTACCGAAGTTCCTTCCTTTTGAAGGGAAGTACGTCTCCGTTAGAGCGGTGTGGAGGCACAATGCTCCCCAAGAAGCCACTAGGGCCACCGTATTCTCCTCACGCCCTCACACGATGCGAGATGCCGTGATTCCACTATTGGTGCCCTTGAAGGCGGCAACCGGACCTTTACAAACAAGGTTGGGGCTCTCTCCACAACTTAATTGGAGGCCCCCAATGAAACCACGAAGCTCCACCACAATGGAATATGGCTTCGAGGTGACCTCAACCGTCTAGGGTGCTCAAACACCCAAGAGTAATAAAATCCACACTAGAAAGTATAGATCTAGGTCTCCTCCTTCAATCCCTAGCAAATCAACGAGCTTGAGTGGCTAGAGAGAGAGAGAGAGATCGGGCAAGAGAGCTTGAGAGCATCAATGGTGGAGTGAGAGAGGTAAGAGGTGAGAGTGGTAGGTGGAAGAACCACCTTATATAGCAACCCTAATAAATCCAACCGTTACTGCATTTTCAAGATCAGCAGCGGTACAACCGCTCCTTGTCCCAGACAACCGGGCTCACGGTGTATCGGGCAGAACCCTACCAGCGGTACAAAGGGCAACCAGGCGGTAGTACCGGTTAAAGAAAATAACCGGAACAACCGCCCAGCCACCGCACAACTACCGTGACCGAAAGCAGAACGGAGTCACCCCCGAGGGCGGTAGTTAGGCGATGCACGGGGTGGAACCGCTTGGCCTTGAGCGCTTGAGCTAAGGTCGAGCGGAAGAACCGCTCGAACCTCCGGTGGTACCAGTTGACGAGGAACAACTGGACCAACCGGGCCACCACCGCCCGAGAACCGCATCAAAATAGAAGCTCGACCGGTACTTGGGCGGTGCATGGCCGGAACCACCGCCGCAGGTCTTTTGCTGAGCTTGGTGGCGGTACCACCGCCCGGAGGTAGCGGTACCACCGCTCGATGAAGACAGTGAAACGCCAAGAGCCAGCGGTACAACCGCTCGGACGAGCGGTATAACCGCTGGGAAAACACAG
This sequence comes from Aegilops bicornis, assembly GCA_021605145.1. Lineage (NCBI taxonomy): Eukaryota > Viridiplantae > Streptophyta > Magnoliopsida > Poales > Poaceae > Aegilops > Aegilops bicornis. The sequence goes on along the minus strand of CM038669.1, from coordinate 562,216,317 downwards.
CAGGCAGTCAAATCAAAAGGGAGACACTCTCTCTCACACCTGAGGAAGACAAGAGAGGGGTGATGGAGTTGTACGTGAACGGATTCCCCTACTCTTTCCAATGTGGATTCCCTCTTGATAGAACGGGTTCCCTACGACCAAAGAGATAAAAAGCGTAGAGGACTCCGTCTTCAATCTTTTCCTTCGAGAGAGAACAACTATCCGATGTAGGTCTAAGCATCGAGAACACAAACATTTAGCACAGGATTAGACCAACAATGGGTTGTCATCATCATCCAAAACATAAGGTAGGTAAATGCCCTTTCAATCTCCCCCTTTTTGGTGGATGATGACAACAACACGATTTGTAAGATAGAAATCTATAGAATCTAGTCGTAGCTCCCCCTAGATGTGTGCCCCAAGTTGAGCTAGCTGATAGAGAGCATGGGCACACTTTAAGGGCGAGACTCCCCCTAGATTTTATAGACTCGCCACTATAAGAACATAATATGAAGGTAGACAACAAAACGGATAGAGAGCAATAAAGAACAATACTACCAATAATACCCAACAAACTGAAAATAAGATAGCAGGAGTAGCACAAGTCTCACCCAAAGCAAGCCGAGAAACGAACACAGTTCAACTGGAGACCACTGACAAAGTTCAATACGCACACGGAAATAAAAACACACACGCCAAAAACCCATGCAACTCCCGAGTCCTATAACACTCTCTCCCCCTTTGGCATCAAGACACCAAAAAGGAAAAGAGCGAAGCTAAGCGCCTGTAGCTCGATTCGTCCTCCTCTGACTCCTCGGTAGCATCTGAATCTTCATCATCATCAGATTCTTCATCATCGTCCCGATCTGAGTCCTCAGCATCATCAGCAGCAACTGAAGGAAATATGCCCTAGAGGCAATAATAAAGTTATTATTTATTTCCTTATTTCATGATAAATGTTTATTATTCATGCTAGAATTGTATTAACCGGAAACATGATACATGTGTGAATACATAGACAAACATATAGTTACTAGTATGCCTCTACTTGACTAGCTCATTAATCAAAGATGGTTATGTTTCCAAACCATAGACATGTGTTGTCATTTGATTAACGGGATCACATCATTAGGAGAATGATGTGATTGACATGACCCATTCCGTTAGCCTAGCACTTGATCGTTTAGTATATTGCTATTGCTTTCTTCATGACTTATACATGTTTACGTAACTATGAGATTATGCAACTCCCGTTTCTTTGGAGGAACACTTTAGGTGCTACCAAACGTCACAACGTAATCGGGTGATTATAAAGGAGTACTACAGGTGTCTCCAAAGGTACATGTTGGGTTGGCATATTTCGAGATTAGGTTTTGTCACTCCGATTGTCGGAGAGGTATCTCTGGGCCCTCTCGGTAATGCACATCACTATAAGCCTTGCAAGCAATGTAGCTAATGAGTTAGTTACGGAATGATGCATTACGTAACGAGTGAAGAGACTTGCCGGTAACGAGATTGAACTAGGTATTGGATACCGATGATCGAATCTCGGGCAAGTAACATACCGATGACAAAGGGAACAACGTATGTTGTTATGCGGTTTGACCGATAAAGATCTTCGTAGAATATGTAGGAGCCAATATGGGCATCCAGGTTCCGCTATTTGTTATTGACCGAGAATAGTTCGAGGTCATGTCTACATAGTTCTCGAACCCGTAGGGTCCGCACGCTTAACGTTACGATGACCGTTTTATTATGAGTTTATGAGTTTTGATGCACCGAAGGAGTTCGGAGTCCCGGATGAGATCGGGGACATGACGAGGAGTCTCGAAATGGTCGAGACATAAAGATCGATATATTTTACGACTATATTCGGAGTTCGGAAAGGTTCCGAGTGATTCGGGTATTTTTGGGAGTACCGAAGAGTTACGGGAATTCGTATTGGGCCTCTTTGGGCCATACGGGAAAGGAGAGAAAGGGCCAAAAGAGTGGGTGCACCCCTCCCCTTGGACTAGTCTGAATTGGACTAGGGAGGGGGGGCGCACCCTTCCTTCCTTCTCCTTCTCTCTTCCCTTTCCTTCTCTCCAACTCCTACTACATGGAAGCGTTCCTAGTTGGACTAGGAAAGGGGGAATACTACTCCCGGTGGGAGTAGGACTCCCCTAGGGCGCGCCATAGAGAGGGCCGTCCCTCCTCTCCTCCACTCCTTTATATACGGGGGCAGGGGGCACCCCATGAACACACAAGTTGATCTACGGATCGTTCCTTAGCCGTGTGCGGTGCCCCCTTCCACCATATTCCACCTCGGTCATATCGTCGCGGAGTTTAGGCGAAGCCCTGCGCCGGTAGAACATCATCATCATCACCACGCCGTCGTGCTGACGGAACTCATCCCCGACACTTTGCTGGATCGGAGTCCGGGGATCGTCATCGAGCTGAACGTGTGCTGAACTCGGAGGTGCCGTACGTTCGGTACTTGGATCGGTCGGATCGTGAAGACGTACGACTACATCAACTGCTTTGTCATAACGCTTCCGCTTACGGTCTACGAGGGTACGTGGACAATACTCTCCCCTCTCATTGCTATGCATCACCATGATCCTTGCGTGTGCATAGGAAATTTTTTGAAATTACTACGTTCCCCAACAGTGGCATCCGAGCCTGGTTTTATGCGTTGATGTTATATGCACGAGTAGAACACAAGTGAGTTGTGGGCGATATAAGTCATACTGCTTACCAGCATGCCATACTTTGGTTCGGCGGTATTGTGAGATGAAGCGGCCCGGACCGACATTACGCCAGACGCTTACGCGAGACTGGTTTCACCGCTGGCGAGCACTCGTTGCTTAAAGGTGACTGGCGGGTGTCTCTCTCTCACTTTAGTTGAACCGAGTGTGGCTACGCCCGGTCCTTGCGAAGGTTAAAACAGCACCAACTTGACAAACTATCGTTGTGGTTTTGATGCGTAGGTAAGAACGGTTCTTGCTCAGCCCGTAGCAGCCACGTAAAATTTGCAACACCAAAGTAGAGGACGTCTAACTTGTTTTTGCAGGGCATGCTGTGATGTGATATGGTCAAGACGTGATGAGATATAAGTTGTTGTATGAGATGATCATGTTTTGTTGAAGTTATCGGCAACTGGCAGAAGCCTTATGGTTGTCTCTTTATTGCATAAGATGCAAGCGCTAAATAATTGCTTTACTTTATCGCTATGCGATAGCAATAGTTGCAAGAGCAATAGTTGGCGAGACGACCATGTGACGACACATTGATATAGATCAAGATGATGGAGATCATGGTGTCATGCCGGTGACGATGGAAATCATGACGATGCTTTGGAGATGGAGATCAAAGGCACAAGATGATGATGGCCATATCATGTCACATATTTTGATTGCATGTGATGTTTATCTTTTATGCATCTTATCTTGCTTTGATTGACGGTAGCATTTTAAGATGATCTCTCACTAAAATTATCAAGAAGTGTTCTCCTGAGTATGCACCGCTATGCGAAAGTTCTTCGTCTTTGAGACACCACGTGATGATCGGGTGTGATAGGCTCTACGTTCAAATACAACGGGTGCAAAACAGTTGCGCCTGCGAAATACTCAAAGTTAAACTTGACGAGCCTAGCATATAACAGATATGGCCTCGGAACACGGAGACCGAAAGTTCGAGCATGAATCATATAGTAGATATAATCAACATATTGATGTTCACCGTTGAAACTACTCCATCTCACGTGATGATCGGACATGGTGTAGTTGATATGGATCACGTAATCACTTAGAAGATTAGAGGGATGTCTATCTAAGTGGGAGTTCTTACGTAATATGATTAATTGAACTTTAATTTATCATGAACTTAGTCCTGGTAGTATTTTGCAAATTATATTGTAGATCAATAGCTCGCGTTGTTGCTTCCCTATGTTTTTGCTTCCCTATGTTTTTATATGTGTTCCTAGAGAAAATTGTATTGAAAAAAATTAGTAGCAATGATGCGGATTGGATCCGTGATCTGAGGTTTATCCTCATTGCTGCATAGAAGAATTATGTCCTTAATGCACCGCTAGGTGACAGGCCTATTGTAGGAGCAGATGCGGATATTATGAACATTTGACTAGCTCAATATGATGACTACTTGATAGTTTAGTGCACCATGCTTAACGGCTTAGAATCAGGACTTCAAAGACGTTTTGAACGTCATGGACCATATGAGATGTTCCAGGAGTTGAAGTTAATATTTCCAGCAAATACCCGAGTTGAGAGATATGAAGTCTCCAACAAGTTCTATAGCTAAAAGATGGAGGAGAATCGCTCAACTAGTGAGCATGTGCTCAGATTGTCTGGGTACTTCAATCGCTTGAATCAAGTGGGAGTTAATCTTCCGGATAAGATAGTGATTGATGTAATTCTCTAGTCACCATCACTAAGTTACTAGAACTTCGTGATGAACTATAGTATGCAAGGGATGACGAAAACGATTCCCGAGCTCTTCGTGATGTTGAAATCAACGAAGGTAGATATCAAGAAAGAGCATCAAGTGTTGATGATTGACAAGACCACTAGTTTCAAGAAAAGGGCAAAGGGAAAGAAAGGGAAACTTCAAGTTGAATGGCCAACAAGTTGTCACTCCCGTGAAGAAGACCAAAGCTGGACCAAAGCCTGAAACTGAGTGCTTAAACTGCAAAGGAAATGGTCACTGGAAACGGAAATACCCTGAATATTTGGTGGATAAGAAGGATGGCAAAGTGAACAAGGGTATATTTGATATACAAGTTATTGATGTGTACCTTACTAGTGTTTATAGTAGCGCCTGAGTATTTGGTACTTGTTCGGTTGCTAAAAATTAGTGACTCGAAACAGGAGTTATAGAATAAACAGAGACTAGTTGAAGGGAAAGTGACGATGAGTGTTGCAAGTAGTTCCAAGATTAATATGATCATCATCGCACACTCCCTATACTTTCGAGATTAGTGTTAAACCTAAATAAATGTTATTTGGTGTTTGCGTTGAGCATGAATATGATTTGATCATGTTTATTGCAATATGGTTATTCATTTAAGTAAGAGAATAAATTGTTGTTCTGTTTACATGAATAAAACCTTATATGGTTACACACCCAATGAAAATGGTTCATTGGATCTCGATCGTAGTGATACACATATTCATAATATTGAAACCAAAAGATGCAAAGTTAATAATGATAGTGCAACTTATTTGTGGCACTGCAGTTTAGGTCATATTGGTGTAAAGCGCATGAAGAAACTCCATACTGATGGGATTTTGGAATCACTTGATTATGAATCACTTGATGCTTGCGAACCATGCCTTATGGGCAACATGACTAAAGACTCCGTTCTCCGGAACAATAGAGCGAGCAACTGACTTATTGGAAATAATACATACTGATGTATGCGATCCGATGAGTGTTGAGGCTCACGGCAAGTATCATTATTTTCTGACCTTCACAGATGATTTGAGCAGATATGGGTATATCTACTTGATGAAACATAAGTCTGAAATAGTTGAAAAGTTCAAAGAATTTCAGAGTGAAGTGGAAAATCATCGTAACAAGAAAATAAAGTTTCTACGATCTGATCGTGGAGATGAATGTTTGAGTTCTGAGTTTGGTCTTCATTTGAAACAATGTGAAATTGTTTCGCAACTCACGCCATATGGAACACCACATCATAATGGTGTGTCCGAAAGTCGTGACCGCACTTTATTGGATATGGTGCGATCTATGATGTCTCTTATCGGTTTACCACTATCATTTTGGGGTTATGTATTAGAGACAGCTGCATTCACGTTTAATAGGGCACCATCTAAATCCGTTGAGACGACATTGTATGAACTATGGTTTAACAATAAACCTAAGCTGTCGTTTCTTAAAGTTTGGAGTTGTGATGCTTATGTGAAAAAGTTTTCACCTGATAAGCTCGAACCCAAATCGGAGAAGTGCGTCTTCATAGAATACCCAAAGGTAACTATTGGGTACACCTTCTATCACAGATCCGAAGGCAAGTTATTCGTTGCTAAGATGGATCCTTTCTAGAGAAGAAGTTTCTCTCGAAAGAAGTGAGTGGGAGGAAAGTAGAGCTTGATAAGGTAATTTGTACCTTCTCCCGAATTGAAAAGTAGTTCATCATAGAAATCAGTTCTAGTGATTCCTACACCAATTTTTGAGGAAGCTAACGATAATGATCATGAAGCTTCAGATCAAGTTACTACCGAACTTTGTAGATCTTTCAGATTAAGATCCGCACCAGAGTGGTACGGTAATCCTATTCTGGAAATCATGTTACTAGACCATGATAAACCTACGAACTATGAGGAAGCGATGATGAGCCCAGATTCCGTGAAATGGCTTGAGGCCATGAAATCTGAGATGGGATCCATGTATGAGAACAAAGTGTGGACTTTGATGGAGTTGCCCGATGATCGGCAAGCCATATAAATGGATCTTCAAGTGGAAGACAGATGCTGATAGTAGTGTTACTATCTACAAAGCTCGACTTGTCGCAAAAAGGTTTTCGACAAGTTTAAGGTGTTGACTACAATGATATTTTCTCAACTGTAGCGATGCATAAGTCTGTCCGAATCATGTTAGCAATTGCCACAATTTATGAAATCTGGCAAATGAATGTCAAAACTGCATTCCTTAATGGTTTTCTTAAAGAAGAGTTGTATATGATGCAACCAGAAGGTTTTGTCAATCCTAAAGGTGCTAACAAAATGTATAAGCTCCAATGATCCATCTATGGACTGGTGCAAGCATCTCGAGTTGGAATATACGCTTTGATAAGTTGATCAAAGCATATAGTTTTATCTGAGACTTGTGGTGAAGCCTGTATTTACAATAAAGTGAGTGGGAGCACTACCGCCTTTTCTCGATAAATATATGTGAGTAACATATTGTTGATTAGAAATGATGTAGAATTTTTCTGGAAAGCATAAATGAGTATTTGAAAGGAGTTCTTTAAAAGAAAGATCTCAGTAAAACTACTTACATATTGAGCATCAAGATCTATTGAGATAGATCAAGACGCTTGATAAGTTTTTCAATAAGTACATACCTTGTCAAGATTTTGAAGTAGTTCAAAATGGAGCAGTCAAAGAAAAGTTCTTGCACTGTGTTGCAAGCGTGTGAAATTGAGTAAGACTCAAATCCCGACCACGGCAGAAAATAGAAAAGAGAATGAAAGTCATTCCCTATGCCTTAGTCATAGGTTCTATAAAGTATGCTATGCTATGTACCGGACCTATTGTATACCTTGCTCTGAATTTGGCAAGGAGTACAATAGTGATCTAGGAGTAGATCCTTTGGACATTGGTCAAGAACATCCTTAGTGAGGACTAAGGAAATATTTCTCGATTATGGAGGTGATAAAAAGAGCCCGTCGTAAAGAGTTACATTGATGCAAGCTTTTTACACTGATCCAGATGACTCTAAGTCTCAATCTGGATACATATTGAAAGTGGGAGAAATTAGCTAGATTAGCTCCGTGCAGAGCATTGTAGACATAGAATATTTGCAAAATACATACGACTCTATATGTGACAGACCCGTTGACTAAGCTTCTCTCACGAGCAAAACATGATAATACCTTAGTACACTTTGGGTGTTAATCACATAGCGATGTGAACTAGATTATTGACTCTAGTAAACCCTTTAGGTGTTGGTCACATGACGATGTGAACTATGGGTGTTAATCACATACAGATGTGAATATAAGTGTTGAATCACATGATGATGTGAACTAGATTATTGTCTCTAGTGCAAGTGGGAGACTGAAGGAAATATGCCATAGAGGCAATAATAAAGTTATTATTTATTTCCTTATTTCATGATAAATGTTTATTATTCATGCTAGAATTGTATTAACCGGAAACATGATACATGTGTGAATACATAGACAAACATATAGTCACTAGTATGCCTCTACTTGACTAGCTCATTAATCAAAGATGGTTATGTTTCCTAACCATAGACATGTGTTGTCATTTGATTAACGGGATCACATCATTAGGAGAATGATGTGATTGACATGACCCATTCCGTTAGCCTAGCACTTGATCGTTTAGTATATTGCTATTGCTTTCTTCATGACTTATACATGTTCCTGTAACTATGAGATTATGCACCGGAGGAACACTTTGGGTGCTACCAAACATCACAGCGTAACTGGGTGATTATAAAGGAGTACTACAGGTGTCTCCAAAGGTACATGTTGGGTTGGCGTATTTCGAGATTAGGTTTTGTCACTCCGATTGTCGGAGAGGTATCTCTGGGCCCTCTCGGTAATGCACATCACTATAAGCCTTGCAAGCAATGTAGCTAATGAGTTAGTTACGGAATGATGCATTACGTAACGAGTAAAGAGACTTGCTTAACGAGATTGAACTAGGTATTGGATACCGACGATTGAATCTCGGGCAAGTAACATACCGATGACAAAGGGAACAACGTATGTTGTTATGCGGTTTGACCGATAAAGATCTTCGTAGAATATGTAGGAGCCAATATGGGCATCCAGGTTCCGCTATTGGTTATTGACCGAGAATAGTTCTAGGTCATGTCTACATAGTTCTCGAACCCGTAGGGTCCGCACGCTTAACGTTATGATGACAGTTTTATTATGAGTTTATGAGTTTTGATGTACCGAAGGAGTTCGGAGTCCCGGATGAGATCGAGGACATGACGAGGAGTCTCGAAATGGTCGAGACATAAAGATCGATATATTGGACGACTATATTCGGAGTTCGGAAAGGTTCCGAGTGATTCGGTTATTTTGGGAGTACCGGAGAGTTACGGGAATTCGTATTGGTCCTCTTTGGGCCATACGGGAAAGGAGAGAAAGGGCCAAAAGAGTGGGCGCACCTCCCTTGGACTAGTCCGAATTGGACTAGGGAGGCGCACCTTCCTTCCGTCTCCTTCTCTCTTCCCTTTCCTTCTCTCCTACTCCTACTACATGGAAGGGTTCCTAGTTGGACTAGGAAAGAGGGAATCCTACTCCCGGTGGGAGTAGGACTCCCCTAGGGCGCACCATAGAGAGGGCCGGCCCTCCTCTCCTCCACTCTTTTATATACGGGGGCAGGGGGCACCCCATGAACACACAAGTTGATCTATGGATCGTTCCTTAGCCGTGTGCGGTGCCCCATTCCACCATATTCCACCTCGGTCATATCGTCGCGGAGTTTAGGCGAAGCCCTGCACCGGTAGAACATCATCATCATCACCACGCCTTCGTGGCCGAACTCATCCACGACACTTTGCTGGATCGGAGTCCGGGATCGTCATCGAGCTGAGCGTGTGCTGAACTTCGGAGGTGCCGTCGTTCGGTACTTGGATCGGTCGGATCGTGAAGACGTACGACTACATCAACCGCGTTGTCATAATGCTTCCGCTTACGGTCTACGAGGGTACATGGACAATACTCTCCCCTCTCGTTGCTATACATCACCATGATCCTTGCGTGTGCGTAGGAAATTTTTTGAAATTACTACGTTCCCCAACAGCAACAACAAAGGAGGTGGAGGGCTGTGGGGGGGCTTCATCATCGGTCCAGGTGTTGTGGGAAGATATCCAACGCTCCTCTGGTGTGATGCTCTTCTCAGAGCCACTCTGAACAGACATGTTGAGGTGCTTCATCATTGCAATTTGGCGACGCCGAGAAAGCTTCTCATTGACATGCGCCTCATACATCCTCTTCTGGATGTCAGACTGAAGGAAAAAAGTCTTCTTCACCTTGGCAGCGAGCTTGTCCACCCACGAGGGCTTGGCCCCTGGCTCCAACTCAAAGTCCTCATCGTCAGAAGTAGCATGGACATCCTCAGGAGCATTGGCAGGGAAACGAGGCTCGGCGTGTTTCTTCTTCTTAAGGAGCTTGACTTCATGAACAGTGAGATTATCAGGAGAGGAGAGAGGCTCTCCAGGACAACGAACCTCCCACACTGATTTCAGAAGGCACATGACAAAAGGAGCATAAATGGGGACCTTCCTGTAGATGACCATGTTGTACATATCGTGCCACAGACAGTTGGACACATCAAACGTCTCCCCAGAGCCCACCTTGGTCTTCATTGCAACCATCAAGTCAACAATATAGCCATGGATTTCATCTTGATTCCCCACCTTGGGCAGAAGCACATTGCGAAACACGCGATGCATGATGTCATAGACCTTCACCAAATCCTTAGATTCTCCAATAATACCACGGCCCAATGTACAGAGGGGCAATCTTCTCCTTAGGCATGGAGTCAGGATGGTCATAGGGGCGAATGCCACCCCTTCCTTCCAGACCGGTATCATCATACCCAATAGCATTGCAGAAAGTCCTCCAGGGAACATGAAAGAGCTCATCACGGCACATGAAAGTGATGGTGCGCGCGTCATCTTCTCCAAAGTGAACGGTGGCATATAACTGATGGATGAGTTGAACATGAAAATCACAGTTGACAGACATGAGCTTGACAAGATCAAACTCCTCACAGAGAGCCAAAGCCTCACCGAAATACTCCAGGTGGTTCCTCCAATGGTCGAGATCGATGGTCCACTGCTTGGCATATCTGTTCTTGTTGTGCTCAAAGAGTTCATGGACAATCCGCACTTGCATCTCATTCCGAAACTGAACGGTGGTCCAACGAGGAGCTACGGGAACCTCATAAGGATTCTTTGAGCGGAAGGCTTCCCAATCCTTGGCTTTCCAACGGTGCAGCGACATTACCACACGTTGCTTTGCAACGGCAGACTTGTCACGTCGAGTGGGCTTGGTGGGAATCACAACCTCCTCTTCATCATCAGACACAATCGGGCACCTTCGAGCCCTCTTCTTGGTCTTGCGAGGAGCAGAGCGAGAACTCGAGCCATCTGAACACACACACACACACACACACGAAGAGAACACACGAAAACCAGCAAGAATGAGAGGAAGGCACACAACAAATGCAACAGCAGAGAAGACGGAACAGTGCTGTGTGGTTTGTATATTCCGGTTGTACCTGATCTCCCACCGGTAGAACCGCCCCACCGGTTGTACCGCCCGTAAAGGTGGTAGAACCGGCAAAGGCAATACCAGGGGGGATAGATCTAACCAAGATATACGAATCACACAAGTAATATTCTGATTTCTAGGTACTGCAAACTAGACAGGAGAAAAACAACGATCTCTCCCAACCAAAGATCAAACACTAAACTCGGAAGGTCAAGTAATGCCCTAGACAAAGAAAGAACCCTAGAACGAGGAACGAAGAACAAGGGCAGTACCACCAGCCGTGGGAGGAGATCGGGAGGCTCCACGGAGAGAATCCACGGAGATCCCACGAATCCGAAGCGCGAGACGCACTCCAGGGCGGGGCAGTGGTGACCGGTGGCTAGGGCGAAGAAAAGGCGAGCGGGGACGAAGGGGGAAAAAGAAGAGAACCCTTCACCCCGTCGGAGATAAATAGGCCCATAGACGCGCAGCGGTAGAACCGCTCAGAGGACCAGTTGAACCGCAAGTCAGGTACTGACAGGTGGATGTGGGCGATACTTCCGTTGCCTGAAAGGCACCGGTAGTACCACTCGGCATCAACCGGTAGTACCGGACGAAGGAAACCACGGGGAATTGAGCGGTAAAACCGCCCAAGCACCGATTGCAAACCTTCTGGGACAGCACAACCAGGTACCAGCGGTAGAACCGCCCGTGACCCCGGTTGTACCGCCCGACCACCAATGCCCAAACCAAAGACAAAAGAAACAAAACAAGAGAAACAACAACTTAGAGAAACCAACACCTAGAACAAGGAACAAAATGAAAAGAAAAACAACCACCCAAAAGCAAAGCGAGCTCTAGCCTCTCTCAAGAGAGGGCGGTGGCGAAGCCACCTATGTTTGAGTCAATTGGTATGGCACATGAAGAATTATCCTTGGGTCCATGACCAAAACTCGTCTTTGAACCACAAGTACCATCAAGAATGGCGAATGTGAAAGAGATGCTCAATTTATGCATAATAGGGGGAGGAAGAGTTCATTGAGAGAGCAACATTCCCCCTATGTCCATGCCTACATCTAAACAAGACAACAAGTTGAGGATGGTGGAGTGTGCAAGGGTTCAAGCAACATTGCTCGAATCAATGATATTTAGCTCATGCCTTAACTCGCGAAATCTTGCTTCATCCAAGGGCTTCGTGAAAATATCTGAAGGTTATCATGAGTGTTCACATACTTGAGCTCGATCTCCCCTCGCCTAATGTGATCCCGGATGAAGTGATACCAAATCTCAATATGCTTCATTTTGAAGTGTTGCACGGGGTTGAGAGAAATCTTGATGGCACTTTCATTGTCAACTAAAGAGGCACTTTGTCACAAATGACACCGTACTCCTTTAAAGTATGCCTCATCCATAAGAGTGCATAACAACTACCGGCCGCCACATATTCCGCTTCGGTGGATGAGAGAGACACATAACTTTGCTTCTTGGAAGACCAACTCACCAGAGAGCAACCAAGAAATTGGCACCCTTCGGAAGTGGACTTCCTATCCACTTTGTCTCCCTCCCAATCGGAATCCGTATATCCTTTAAGCTTGAAGTTTGCCCCTCTTGGGTACCATAAGCCAAAGTTTGGGGTATGAGCCAAATATCGAAAGATTAAACGACCGCCACATAGTGACTTTCCTTGATTGCAGCTTGAAACCGTGCACACAGTCCCACACTCAACATGATATCCGGTCTAGATGCACAAAGATAAAGCAAGGAGCCAATCATGGAGCGATATACCTTTTGATCCACCGCTTTACCATTGGGATCAATGCCAAGTTGGCACTTGGTAGGCATTGGAGTAGAAGCCGGCTTGACATCACTTTGCTTGAATCTTTTTAGCATGTCTTGAGTATATTTGGCTTGGTTGATGAAGGTACCTTCCCTTCTTTGTTTGATATCAAAACCAAGGAAGAACTTCAACTCTCCCATCGAAGACATCTTGAAATTGGAGGTCATGAGGCGGCAAATTCCTCATTGAAAGCTTTGTTAGGGGAACCAAAGATAATATCATCAACATATAGTTGGCATACAAACAACTCCTTTGACCTTCTTAGTAAAAATAGTGGGATCGATTTGCCCACCTCAAATCCACGATCTTGTAACAACTTCGGTAAGGTGGTCATACCACGCTCGTGGGGCTTGTTTAAGGCCATAGAGTGCCTTATCGAGTTGATACACATGATCCGGGAAGTAGGGATCCTCGAACCCGGGGGGTTGCTTGACATAGACCAACCCATTAATAGGACCATTAAGGAAAGCACTTTTCACATCCATTTGTTGCAACTTAAAGTTGTGATGGGAAGCATAAGCAATCAACAAACGTATGGATTCAAGACGAGCAACGGGAGCAAAGGTTTCACCGTAGTCGATACCCTCGACTTGGGAGTAGCCTTGTGCTACCAATCTTGCCTTGTTGTGAATGATGTTCCCATGAGAATCTTGCTTGTTCTTGAAAATCCACTTGGTTCCAATGACGTTATGGTTCCCCGATGGCCTTGGCACAAATCTCCAAACCTTGTTGTACTCGAAGTTGTTGAGTTCTTCATGCATGGCATTGAGCCAATCCGACTCTTCGAGCGCCTCATAGACCCCCTTTCGTAGGCTTCCAACCACATTTTCCATGAAATGGCCTTTGGTGGTGAGCTTGGAAGAATCTTCGCGGCACGACGCTCTAATTCCTCCTCGGATGTGGAAGGAGGAGGGTTAAGTTGATTATCTTGAGCGACGTCTTGAGCTTGTTCTTGTTCTTGAACTTGCTCGAGCGGGAGAACTTGACCTTGGGCATCATTTGGAGGTTCACCACTATTTTGAGATTGATCTTGCCCTTGGTCTTGTTCACGAGGTTGAGGGCCTTCATTTTTTTCTACGGAAGCGTGTGGGTCTTCGGGAGGTGATGGCTCCACTTGAGTGGAGCATTGTCCTTCTCCTTCGGCCACAAGGGGTTCCTCAATGGGTAGAATATGACCAATACCCATTCTTCTTATGGCTTGGGGAGGAATTTCATCACCTACATCACAAGTACCACTTTGCTCCACTTGGGAGCCGTTATTTTCGTCAAACTCCACGTTAAACGTCTCCTTAATGAGTCCGGTGGACTTGTTGGGAACACGGTAAGCATGAGAGTTTGTAGCATAACCAAATATATGCCCTCATAAGCTCTAGCCTCAAATTTAGACAAACGAACATCTTTCTTGAGAATGAAACACTTACACCCGAACACCCGGAAGTACTTGAGATTGGGCTTCTTGCCGGTGAGTATCTCATATGGAGTCTTGTTCAAACCTTTGTGGAGATAGAGCCGATTGGATGCATGACATGCGGTGTTGATGGCTTCGGCCCAAAAGTTGTATGGAGACTTGAACTCTGCCATCATGGTCCTAGACGCATCCATCAACGTCCGGTTCTTCCTCTCCGCAACACCATTTTGTTGAGGGATATATGGTGCAACATATTGATGCTTGATCCCCTCATCACTAAGAAACTCATCCAAGGTGTAGTTATTGAACTCGGTGCCGTTGTCACTTCTTATAGTCAAGATCTTTGCATTATGTTGACGTTGAGCTTCATTTGCAAAGTCGATGACGGTTTGTTGAGTCTCACTCTTCCTCTTGAAGAAGTATACCCAAGTGTATCTTGAATAATCATCCACAATCACCAAGCAATACTTTCTACCTCCAAGACTATCAAAGATGGAGGCCCAAAGAGATCCATGTGAAGGAGCTCCAAGGGTCTCTTTGAGTAGATGATGGTCGTGGGAGGGTGAGCCTTCTCATGGAGCTTTCCTTCAATACAAGCACTGCAAGCACGATCTTTGGCAAAACTAACATTTGTTAGTCCACGGACATGGTCTCCCTTGAGAAGACTTTGCAAATATCTCATATTGACGTGGGCTAAACGGCGATGCCAAAGCCATCCCACGTCAACTTTAGCCATTAGGCATGTCGCGGTCTTAGTGGGTCGCTCCAAAAAGTTTATCACATATAGACCGTTCTCGACATGCCCAACAAAGGCTACTTTAAGAGTATTGCTCCACAAGAGGGCCACGGTATCAATGTCAAAGAAAGTGGCAAAGCCCATGAGTGCAAGTTGACGAACGGAAAGTAAATTGTATGCAAGGGACTCAACAAGCATGACTTTCTCGATCGTTAGATCATGAGAAATGACAACCTTGCCAATACCCAATACCTTAGAATGTGAAGCATCACCCCATTCGACATTGGTGGGCATAGATGGAATCTTTTGCACGTCCACCACCAAGTCCTTGCTCCCGGTCATATGATTTCTTGCTCCATTATCGAGCAACCATGATCCTCCACCGGAATAAAACACCTACAAGAGATCAATGCTTGGTTTTAGGTACCCATTTTCTAATGGGTCCTTTGATGTTAGTAACAAGGGTCTTAGGAACCCAAATAGACCATTCAATGTACTCATGAGGAGAACCAACAAATTTGGCATAAGCGTGCCCATCACTATGCAGCATAACGAGATAATAGGGATTAAAATCGCCGGCTTTGTTGGGAGGGGTGGCATTGCCCTTCTTGGCATCACCACCCTTTGCGTTGATCTTCTTCTCCTTGGAAGCACCCTCTCCCTCCCTCACAAAACTTTGCTTGAGAGGAGGGGGTCGTTTGGTCTTGTCATTCTTCTTCTTGTTATTGGGCTTGGGTGCGAACCCAATCCCCTCCTTGGCCACAACTTCCTTTTTATTACTCAAAAGGTCGTTGAGGTTCTTCTCACCTTGTATGCATGTGACAAGGCCTTTCTCAAGTTGATCCTTCAACTTGGCATTCTCCTCCACAAGATGCACATGCTCAAAACACGGGTTAGTAGCATATGCATTATCAATTAATACCATATGAGGAAAGGTGGCCTTTTACTTGGTTAGCTTAACTTGGAGTTGAGCATTTGACTCCTTGAGGTTAGCATGAGCACCATTCAAGACCTTGTGGGCCTTGTCAAGTATATCAAACTCCTCCTTGAGTCTAGCATGATCAACCCCAAGTTTAGCCTTCTCGGAAGCTAGCACATGAGACACGACAAGAGCATGATCAAGATCTTTCTTTAACTTAGCATGGTCATTGTTGTATGACTCCTCAACAGTCAAACGATGACCACGATCTTCCTCAAGAGCATTAGAGAGATCCGATATCTCATCTGCATAGTCACGACTATGACCTTCCATCTTAGAGATGGTATCTTCGTGAGCCTCGATCATGTCATTGGCTTCACCAAGTTGTTCCAAGAGAGCAACAAAATGCTTCTTGGATTTGCCCTTGAGCTTACTCATAAATGACTCAAATTCATTCACCTCCTCATTAGATCCCTCATGATCATCAATGCAACCCTCCAAAGAGGGATTAGTAATGAAGGTGGTTTTGATGTTGGGAGTTACCTTGTTAGAGGCTTTAGCCATGAGGCACTTGGCGGTGATATTCTCGTTGGGTGAATCAAAGAGAGACACCCGGGAGTGGTAGCAATGGCAACGGAGGCCCTGGCCATTGCTTCTCCATTTTCTTCATCATCGTCATCCTCATGGTATTCTTCTTGAACCACCAACCCACGAGTAGGAGGCTTCTTGGTGAAGTTGTTCTTGTTTGGGAAGGACTTGGCTTTGTCTTTTTGGATGAACTTGCCACCATTGTCTTCCGCTTCTCGTAAGGACAATCCGCATAGCGAAATGGCTCACATTGCCACAGTTGAAACAAGTTCTAACTCGTTGCTTGCCCTTGAAGCCACTTGAGTTGTTCTTGTTGATGTTGGGTCTTGTACTCTTCTTGCTCCAAAATTGTCTTGAAGCAAGAGCCATGTGCTCATGATAATCATTTTTCGTGTCTTCGGGGTTGCTCTCCTCATCTTCCTCTTCTTCCTCTTCTTCCACAATAACCTTGGCCTTCAAGGCAAGGTCGGGCTTCTTCGCCCTTTGAGAACGGAGCACCACATTGTCGGCGGTCTTGTCCAAGATGCTCATTGCAACGAACTCATCCAACACTTCACTTGAGGTCATGGAGTGGAAGTCCGGTCTTTGACGAATGACAGAGGACATGGCCTTGTTGTAGGGCATCATGGGCTTGAGGAACTTGCGCTTGATCCAATTTTCATCCATGTCCTTGCTCGCATGATCTCGGAGTGAGACCGCTAGTTTGGTCACTCTTCGAAAGAGCTCACGAGGTTCTTCATCTTCTTTCATTGCAAACTTATTGGCTTCATCTTGCACCACTTCATAGTTGGAGCGTTGAATGCTAGCACTTCCTCGATAGAGGGACACAACACATTGCCATGCGTCTTTAGCCATGGCATGAGGTCGAAGATGAGGAGATCTTGGGAAGGATTGCATCTTGGATGATGAAGAGAGCACTCTCATTGAATTGATTATCCACAACTTCTCTCGGGGTAAAGTTGCTTCGGTCATGTGGATAGAAACCTTCTTCAATGATTCTCCAAAGATTAGTATTCACATGATTTAAATGACGCTTGAAGCGATACACCCAAGAATCAAAATCCTCATTTTTCACAATCTTAGGAGGAGGACCGGCATGATTTAAATGAGTAGAGGGAATCGTTCCTCCATAAATTGGAGGTTCCACATGGGCAAAGATGTCGGTGCCATTTCTACCACTTGTAGAAGGACCCTTCTCACTATTAGCTTCCCCCTTGTCGGAGTTAGCATCTGTCACCTTGTTAGCGGGATCACCCACTTTCAACGGCGAGGTAGGTAGTTTAAGTCCTTCTAAGAATTTATTAAACATGCTTTCAACCGTGGTTGTCATGGAGGTTTTCAATGTGTCCAAGGCCACATTGAATTCCTCCTGAGACACCGCGATTTCCCCATTACCCGTAGACGAGATCGGATTCACACCGGAGTGCTCCTCCTCCCCACCATCTACGGTGTCAACCATACTCTTCGGACGGCAAAGTCCTTAATATAGAGATGAGGCTTTGATACCAATTGAAAGGATCGATATAGTTGACTAGAGGGGGTGAATAGGAAACTAACATTTTTTTAACTTTTCTTTACCAAATTGAACTTTGCATCAAAGTAGGTTGTCTAGATATGTAACTAAGTGAACAACCTATATGATGCAACAAAAACAATCACACAAGCAAGTAAGGGATACAACACAATTAAGCTTGTAAAAGTAAAGGCACGAGATAACCAAGAGTGGAGCCGGTGGAGACGAGGATGTGTTACCGAAGTTCCTTCCTTTCGAAGGGAAGTACATCTCCGTTAGAGCGGTGTGGAGGCACAATGCTCCCCAAGAAGCCACTAGGGCCACCGTATTCTCCTCACGCCCTCACACGATAAGAGATGCCGTGATTCCACTATTGGTGCCCTTGAAGGCGGCAACCGGACCTTTACAAACAAGGTTGGGGCTCTCTACACAACTTAATTGGAGGCTCCCAACGAAACCACGAAGCTCCACCACAATGGAATATGGATTCGAGGTGACCTCAACCGTCTAGGGTGCTCAAACACCCAAGAGTAATAAAATCCACACTAAAAAGTATGGGGGAAGCAAATATCGTTTGGTGGAAGTGTAGATCTAGGTCTCCTCCTTCAATCCCTAGAAAATCAACGAGCTTGAGTGGCTAGAGAGAGAGAGATCGGGCAAGAGAGCTTGAGAGCATCAATGGTGGAGTGAGAGAGGTAAGAGGTGAGAGTGGTAGGTGGAAGAACCACCTGATATAGCAACCCTAATAAATCCAACCGTTACTGCATTTTCAGCACTGCAGTGGTACAACCGCTCCTTGTCCCGGTACAACCGGGCTCACGAGTGTCAGCGAGAACCCTACCAGCGGTACAACTGGGCAACCAGGCGGTAGTACCGGTTAAAGAAAATAACGGAACAACAGCCCGCCACCTGCACAACTACCGCAGACCGAAACAGCGGATTCACCCACGAGGTAGTTAGGCGATGCAGGGCGGTGCAACTGCTTGGCCTTGAGCGCTTGAGCGGCTAAGGTCAGAGCGGAAGAACCGCTCGAACCTCTGGTGGTACCGGTTGACGAGGAACAACCGGACCAACCGGGCCACCACCGCCTGTGAACCGCATCAAAACATAAGCTCGACCGGTACTTGGGCGGTGCATGGCCGGAACCACCGTCGCAGGTCTTTTGCTGAGCCTGGTGGCGGTACCACCGCTCGATGAAGACGGGGAAACGCCAAGAGCCAGCGTACAACCGCTCGGACGAGCGGTACAACCGCTGGGAAAACACAGCAGGCAGTCAAATCAAAAGGGAGACACTCTCTCTCATACCTGAGGAAGACAAGAGAGGGGTGATGGAGTTGTACATGAACGGATTCCCCTACTCTTTCCAATGTGGATTCCCTCTTGATAGTACGGGTTCCCTACGACCAAAGAGATAAAAAGCGTAGAGGACTCCATCTTCAATCTTTTCCTTCGAGAGAGAACAACTATCCGATGTAGGTCTAAGCATCGAGAACCTGAAACATTTAGCACATGATTAGACCAACAAAGGGTTGTCATCATCATCCAAAACATAAGGTAGGGAAATGCCCTTTCAACCGTAATACTTATGCTATCTTGAGAGAAGCCACTAGTGAAACCTTAGGCCCCCGGGTCTATCTCTTATCATATTTGCTTTCAATCTACTTTTATTTGCATCTTTACTTTTTGCATCTATATTATAAAATACCAAAAATATATTTATCTTATCATACTATCTTTATTAGATCTCACTTTTGCAAGTGGCCGTGAAGGGATTGACAACCCCTTTATTGCGTTGGTTGCGAGTTCTCAGTTTGTTCGTGTAGGTGCGTGGGACTTTTGAGGAGCCTCCTACTGGATTGATACCTTGGTTCTCAAAAACTGAGGGATATACTTACGCTACACTTGTTGCATCACCCTCTCCTCTTCGAGGAAAACCAACGCAAGCTCAAGACATAGCATAGAGCACCTTTATAATCACCCAGTTACGTTGTGACGTTTGTTAGCACACAAAGTGTTCCTCCGGTAATCGGGAGTTGCATAATCTCATAGTCACAGGAACATGTATAAGTCATGAAGAAAGCAATAGCAGTAAACTAAACGATCAAGTGCTAAGCTAACGGAATGGGTCAAGTCAATCACATCATTCTCCTAATGATGTGATCCCGTTAATCAAATGACAACTCATGTCTATGGCTAGGAAACTAAACCATCTTTGATCAACGAGCTAGTCAAGTAGAGGCATACTAGTGACATTATGTTTGTCTATGTATTCGCACATGTATTATGTTTCTGGTTAATACAATTCTAGCATGAATAATAAACATTTATCATGATATGAGGAAATAAATAATAACTTTATTATTGCCTCTAGGGCATATTTCCATCAGTCTCCCACTTGCACTAGAGTCAATAATCTAGATTACAAAGTAATGATTCTAACACCCATGGAGTCTTGGTGCTGATCTTGTTTTGCTCATGGAAGAGGCTTAGTCAATGGGTCTGCAACATTCAGATCCATACACTACAAAAAAATACACTTCCGTGATGATACGTGTTTGTCACAGTAGGTCGCGTTTTTTGTCATGCATGTACATCCATGACAAATTTATGACAGAATCAAGATAGTCATACATGTGCTGTCGTAGAAGTGTTCCATGACATTACCAAATTTATCATCACGGAAGTGTCCACTTCCATGACGATAAATCGCGCGTCACAGAAAGGCTTTCGTCAAGGGTGACCGACACGTGGCATCCACCGTAACGGAACATCGTTAAGCTATCGGGTCGGGTTTTTGATCTGATAACCCGTTAACAGCCCCGACCAATGGGGATTTCCACGTGTAAAATCATCATTGGCTGGAGGAAACATGTGTCGGCTCATTGTTGGGACAGATGTCATCCACTCATTAGACAGAAGGCGCCTATGATACGTCGACACGTGGCATGGCCAATCAAGTTTAAATGGGCCGGCCCAACTAAAGGACCACAAGATTTGGCGGCCCATAATGGGCCGGCGTAGTTAAAGGCCCATGAGATATTGCAGACTATAATGGGCTGGCCCAGCTAAAGGCCCACAAGATTTTGCGGGCCATAATAGGCCGGCCCAGGTAAAGGCCCACAAGATTTTTGTGTGCCATAATGGGCCGGCCCAGGTAATGGCCCACAAAATTCTTACCGGATCATAATGGGCGGCCCGGCTAAAGGCCCACAGATTTCGCCGACATTAATGGGCGGCCATTTGTAGGCCCACAAGATTTTGAGGACCCTAGTAGGCTGGCCCATTAACTGGCTGCCATGTTTTGGGCCAAATGCCGGCCCATAATTGATCTGGTCCATTAATGGCCTGCCACGTTCCGGGCCTAGTAATGGCCCATATAAGATCCGGCCCGTTAAATGCCTCCCACTTTGTGGGCCAAATCACGGCCCAGATCAGGTCCGGACCTTTAAGAGGCTTTGGGCTAAATTATGGCCCATATCAGATTCGGCCTGTTGACTGGATGCTATGCTTTTGGGCCACTTGCTAAAGGCCCATTTAGTAATTCGGCCTGATATTAGTTTCGGCCTGTTAAGGGCCCTGAGGGAGTCCCGGATTAGGGTGTGTCCGGATAGCCGAACTATCACCGTTGGCCGGACTCCTGGACTATGAAGATACAAGATTGAAGACTTCGTCCCGTGTCCGGATGGGACTTTCCTTGGCGTGGAAGGCAAGCTTGGCGATCCGGATATGTAGATCTCCTACCCTTGTAACCGACTCTGTGTAACCCTAACCTATCCGTGTCTATATAAACCGGAGGGTTTTAGTCCGTGGGACGAACAACAATCATACCATAGGCTAGCTTCTAGGGTTTAGCCTCCTTGATCTCGTGGTAGATCTACTCTTGTACTACCCATATCATCAATATTAATCAAGCGGGGTAGGGTATTACCTCCATCGAGAGGCCCGAACACAGGTAAAAACATCGTGTCCCTTGTCTCCTGTTGCCATCCGCCTAGACGCGATTCGGGACCCCCTACCGAGATCCGCCGGTTTGACACCGACATTGGTGCTTTCATTGAGAGTTCCTCTGTGTCGTCGCCGTCAGGAAGGATGCCTCATCCCGTCTTTAAAGATGATACTATCGCCAAAGGAGACTTGGCCACCGGGTGAGACTCTTGGTGGGTGGTTTTCTTATGACCGCCGGTTCGGCCACAGCGCCGATGATGACTTCTCGAGTCATCGAAACCAATCTTCACGTTAATTCGAACTTGCGAGCAGTTAGATCCATCGATCTCTCCTCGTAAGCGAGCTCTTGGATCGCGCCGCTTGCATCACAGGAGTCGCCCACGATCTCGACCGGATTGGGCCTAAAACCGATCCGAGAGAGATCAACTCTCCCAGGCTACCCATCATGTTGCTGTGGTAGAGGAGCAATGCGGCGATTCTTCTTCTATCTTAAGGACTGAGTTACGTTGGATTCCCGATCCCTCCATGCGGATTCCAGCAGAGGGGCGGATGTCGATCAAGCCACGAACTTAAAGTCGGCGACGTGAAGGATTCATTGGATAGCATTCAAAATCCAAACTTCCGAGTTCGGAAACTTCCGGCCCCTGAGTCTTAAATTGGGACGGGGTTAGGATCTAGTTCCACCGCCCACCCAAACATTAGCGATCTATCCCGAATTTGGCAAGAGCCCGCTGAAAGCGATTACATCATTCTTTGGGCGATTCCTCCTGGTTATGGACAGGATAAAGGACTGCCGAGAGGAGGACGCAATCCCAATTTTCTGCAATAATTGCACGGACAAGGGAATCCTAAAGGCCATAAGTCGTCGCGAAATTACACACTTTGCTGACTTGGTGACCATAGTACAAAAGTACTGTGTGATGGAGAGCACCTGGAAAACCGAAAGTAAATTTTGGGATAATCCGGCCTCGAATACATCCCTAGTCCGAAATAAAAGGGTGCATCATTACCAAGCACCTGGGTTAAACACCAAAAACCAAAACCCCTAAAGTGCGGAACCATCTTTGGAGGGTTGGCTAAGCGGACCCTGCAAAATTCATAGCACGTAGGGCGCCACTCCAACTCATAGCCTTGAGCATGTTGGATATTACGGCGGTGGCCAAAAGTGGCGAAGAGCTTCTAGCTTCAGAATTCCAGCCCAGCAACACCAAGACGGTGTTAACAGTCTTGAGACTTTCGCATCGAGATAACATGCAACGAACACTCATAACCTTGCGAAGTCTACCATGTAGCAACAATAAATCCATGGGTGACACGGCTGTTACCTTTAATGCCGATGCGAACCTAAATTCCGAACAGCCCGAGCACCGGCCGCATTGGTCCTCGGTCCGATAGTGGGCGGCTTTAGCCTTACTAAGGTACTCATGGATGGCGGCAGCGAACTAAACCTCATCTATGAGGAAACCCTCCGAAAAATGGAAATAGACTGGAACCGCATTGAGCGAAGCAGCACAACCTTTAGAGGAATAATCCCTAGCCGGGAAGCATGCTGCACAGGAAAAATTACACTTTATTAGGGCGAGAGGCATTCACAATTTTTCAAGCTATACCCCATTATCGGTACATGAAGCTTAAAATGCACAGACCTAACGGAATCATCACTCTCGCTAGTGATCCGAACATAGCGCTCCGCGCCGAAAACAAGACAGCCGCACTAGCCCTCGAGGCACTATCCGAAGCCCTACCGGCCGAGGAACTCACTGCGATGCGCTCCACGGTGAAACGAGGCGATGTGATACTTGATAAAAGATCCAAGTCCACCTCTTTTAAACCAGCGGATGAAATAGTCAAATTCCAAGTCCACCCAGCGGACCACTGCAAAGACGGCCTCCATTGGGGCACAATTAAACCCTGATGTAGACGCCAGCACTACGAGAATTTCTCACGAGAAAAGTGGGACATCCTTGCACGGCACCCTTCAGACATGCCAGGAATCCCACGTCGGCTGGCCGAGCACAACCTAAATATCCTAAAAGGATTCAAGCCAGTCAAACAGGCTCCTCGGCGCTTTTCCGAACCCAAGAGACAGGCCATGGGAGAGGAGCTAGCCAAACTTTTGGAAGCCGGATTCATCAGAGATATAAAACATCCGGACTAGCTAGCAAACCTGGTGATGGTACCAAAGAAGGACAAATCATGGCGCCTATGTGTTGATTTAAAAGACCTTAATAAGGCTTGCCCAAAGGATCCCTTCCCCCTCCCTCGAATTGATCAAATTATCAACACCACAGCAGGACACGACTCATTGTGCTTCCTCGACGCGTACTCCGGCTACTACCAAATCAAGATGGCGGAGCCAGACCAAGCTGCAACAGCATTCATCACTCCATACGGCCCATTCTGCTTCAACACAATGACCTTCGGTCTCAAAAACGCCGGCGCAACATATCAGCGCATGATTCAGACATGTCTGGCAAACCAGATCAGCAAAACAGTGGAAGCATACGTAGATGACGTGGTCATCAAAACCAAGCATGTCGAAACTCTAGTAGACGACTTGAGGCTCACATTCGACAATCTTCGACAATCCGACATCAAGCTCATTCCGGAAAATGCGTCTTGGCGTTCGGTAGGAAAGCTCTGAGCTTCATTGTGTCCGGTAGAGGATTTGAAGCAAACCCAGCCAAGATCCGGTATTTGTCACAATTGGATATTCCAAAAGACCTCAAACAAATACAAAAATTGACGGGATGCGTAGCGGCTCTAAGCCGCTTTATTTCCCGTTTGGGAGAAAAGGCGTTACCCCTTTACTGCCTCCTTCGCCGCACCGAACACTTCGAGTGGATGGATGCCACCATGGCCGGACTCGAAGAGATAAAAGCCATATTGGCAACAAATCCGGTCCTCGCCGCGCCCAACGTGGGCAAACCAATGCTATTATATATCACCGCAACACATCAAGTTGTCGGCGAGGTGCTCGTCGTCGAACGAGAAACGGACGGACACCGGTTCCCTCTTCAAAAACCGGTTTACTATGTGTCCACTTTCCTAACTCCATGCAAGTACCGGTACCCACACTATCAAAAGAAAGCATACGCGGTGTTCATGGCATCCCGGAAGCTGCGACACTACTTTCAAGAGTGCTCGATAACGGTAGCCTCCGAAGTACCTCTTAACGACATTATAAACAACCATGACGCGACGGGCGGATTGCAAAATGGGCCATAGAGCTCCTTCCATTCGACATAACTTATAAGCCGCGACGAGCTATTAAGTCGCGGTGTTGGCCGACCGTGGCGAATGGATCAAGCTGAACTCCCTAAAGAGTACGGCGCATACTCCAATTGGATCATGCACTTTGACGGCTCCAAAATGTTGGCGGCCTGGGCTGGCGTCGTCTTGACGTCCCCAACCGGGACACAATCCAATCGTTCTTGAGATAATGTATACGGACTCCAACAACGCACCCGAATACGAGGCCCATACGCACGGCCTCCGGATGGCGATCTCCATGGGCATTAAACGCCTAGAGGTGCGCGAGATTCGAACCTCGCGATATCTCAAATAAACGGAGACTTTGATGCCAAAGATCCGAAAATGGCAGCGTCTGCAATGCGGTCCTAAAATGTCAGCACAGTTCGAAGGGCTCGAATTTCATCATAAAGCCGGGATAACAACCGGTAGCGGACATATTAGCACGCATCGGTGCAAGCAGCGATGCCGTCCGCCCAACATCTTCTGGAACGGCTATTCAAGCCATACATACTATGGGAAGGGAGTCCGGAAATAACAATCCGGACCCAACCGCCTTTACTGACGCCAACACTCGACACAATCGGAGGCTCGCCGCGAGATAACACCCTCCATACGAAATAATGGCGGTTATCGCCCGTGGGCCAGAGCCATTCCTAGCCTACCTAACTAGGCAGGAACTCCCGAAGACCAAAATGAGGCTCGCTGCATAGTACGGCGATCTAAAGCCTATAAAGTCCATGAGGAGAGCTTTATAAGAAAAGCGAGCAGGAGTCCTTCAAAGGTGTATCTCCGAAGAGGAAGGCGAAACCTCTGGCTGAAATTCATGCGGGCCCAGGTGGGCACCACGGCAGCACAGGCCCTTGTAGGCAAGGCCTTCCGTCAGGATTTTATTGGCCGACGGCCGGGCAGATCTTGAGGATTTAGTCCAACGATCGTCGGTTGCCAGCTTTTGCTAACCAAAGCCACATGCCACCCACCGCCCTCAAACCTATACCCATCACCTGGCGTTCGCGGTCTAGGGGCTTGACATGGTTGGACCCCTTAAGGGGAACCCACAAGCAAAAATACCTATTGGTCATGGTGGATAAATTCACCAAATGGATAGAGGCCAAACACATTAAAATGGCGAATCCGGACGATGATAGACTTTATATCGGGGTAGTTCACCGTTCTGATGTCCCCACAGTATCATCACTGATAATGGCACCAACTTCACGGCCGATGAAGTCAAATTATGGTGCAAAAACATGGGCATCAAGCTCGATTACGCCTCAGTCTATCACCCTCAAACCAACGGCCAAGTCGAATGAGCAAACGGTCTAATCATGAGCGGCATTAAACCCAGACTAGTGCAGTCCCTCAAGGAATCTAACACGCACTGGGTTGAGGAGCTCGACTCCGTACTCTGGGGGCTACGGACCACGCCGAATCGTACTACCGGATTCACACCATTTTTTATGGTGTACGGTGTAGAGGCATTCCTGCCCTGCGACATATTTCATGACTCACCTCGCATGCGCATGTATGAAGAAAGAGAAGCCGAGCTCGATCGGCGGGATAGTTTGGACGCATTGGAGGAGGAGCGCGACGTGGCAAAAGCTCGTTCCGCATTCTATCAACAGCAGGCTCGAAGATATCAAAGCGAGGAAATGCGGGCCAAAAGATTATAACGTTGGCGAACTAGTTCTCGCTTTGCCGGACAAGAAAAAGGACAAACTCAAGCCCAAATGGGAAGGCCCCTTCATCATCGACCAGGTCCTGACCCATGAGCATACCGTCTGCCAAATGCATCGGATAACCGACTCGAGCCGAACCCATGGAACGCAGCCCGTCTACGAAGATTCTACGCCTAAGCGCCGGACTCCAAGTTCATTTCCTTCCTCCGTCCACATTTTCTATTTTTGCTGTCTTTTATTTCTCTCCTTCCCCCTCCTTCTTCCCGAAGCCTTTAGATTCTCGTTTGCGCTTTGTTCGCACATATTTGGCCTTGTCGCGCTCATTATACTGGGGCTTCTTTACGAAGCTTATTTATCTGGGCTTCATGCCCAACACATGCGTCAAACTTGGCATGTACATTTTATTAACAATTATATGCATAGATATGACTAAAGTTTTGGACAAACTGGGTTGCTGGCTCCCCTGCTTACCCCTCGTTCCCGATTGTTCGGCTAGGTGGTAAAGGGTGCACCTATGCGATTATTCTTGCCGGGTCGGCCGGATGTGTACCTCGGCCAGGTGAAGCCGAAAGCTAGCGTTCTTAAGGGAATATTCGGTCGGTGAACTGAAAGTTGATTTTTAACTATTTACCCATCTGCCCCCAACTGATTTTCTGCTTTCCTAGCAGTTTTGACATGCACTTTAGGGCATGCATCCCAGCGAAAGGAACCCTTAACGGAACTATTCTCCCTGGAAGATGTTTCTTACTATCCATGTAATATAACATAACTAGTTGGGCACTTATGCGATACAGCAATAATGACCCCTACGCCTTGTCTCCATGCATACCCCGGTTCTTATATAACCACGAAGGTATTCGGACACACTTCGGACTATCGGGTCCTGAGGTCGAAGCGAAAAGGTCCGCTATGACAAACGATCTACAATCCGGCTAGAAAACATTTTTCATGTCATATTTTCACATAGTCAACTCGACTCATTGTATTCCTCCTCAATGCCATCTAACAGTCTATCTAGTTTACAATCTTGCTGGGAATACTTGGCGGCCAATTCTACTTGGCCGTACACTAACTTTCTGAGGATCTCCTTCCCATCGGGCCCCACAGTCCGACCTCGCCATGTGGTTTGGGTCAGCAACCGTGTACCGCGTCTTTACCATGGCCCGAGCCTCCACAGCACCTTAATGACAGGCGAAATCTTCCATAGTCGGAAGCGCCGCCGTGCTCCTTGAAGCCGCTCTACCAGCTCCCCAATGCCTTCGAGGAGATAGATGGCCACAAGGCCTGGCCGACGCCTTTCATCACTGTTGAACTTCGTTCATGTAGGTAGCCTTGATTCGGGAAGAAGATCACCCGAAGAATCGGGCATCTCCTCCTCGGGGCGACACAGTGAGCAAACCTACATACATGTTTGTGTTAGTCGCCTTCCTCGCCGAACTCTTTCAAAGTTCGCTCAAGCACTTCTTGAAAATGCATGACGAAGCCGTCGATTCTCCTTTACGAAGTCAAACAACTGCGCACGAACATCCTTTAGTTCCTCACCCATTTTGGTGTTGGCATCTTGGAGGTTATTTTTCTCCTGCCGCACCCTCGTAAGCACGCTCTCGCCGGCCTTTAGCTGGCGCAAGATCTGCTGCTTGTCCGGATCTAGTCCGGCGCCATCTGCAATATTTTTGTAAGATTTACACACCCGCCGCACTTCATAAACTATTTATATTTTGAAGCGTAATTTACCAGAGGGGGTCTCTGTGGCTCCCCCTGTAGCGGCTAGTGCGGCCTCAAGTCGGGCCTTGCATTCTTCAAGCTCCTAGGACAGTCGGGCACTCTTTTTTGTAAGATCCTGCATACCAGATGATCCTTAAATCAGTTATTCTAACTATTTTAAGTCTCGGGGGCTACTAGCATATATAACTGTCAAATTTTCTCACCCGTATGTCCTTTACATACTGCTCCGTGGCTCTGGCTAGACCATCTTGAGCGGCACGGAGGTGCGCATCTCTCGAATTGAAGGCATTCAAGGCCTCTTGGGAGAAACATGCGTCACGAAGAACTGTCCGTGGCCTTTGTGATTCATGGCGCTCTCCACACAGGAGTTGGTGGCGGACAATTTGTCGGCATCCTGCATCGGAGGGGCATCCGGCCTTGCGCCTCGTGCTCGCCTCCGCTTCCGGACCCAGCTTTGGAGCCTGGCCGGCGGAGGCTCGATTGGCAACCTCTCCGGACTCAGTCCGGCGAGCGCTCTTTTTCCTGAAAAAAGTACCAGCGTTAGTACACCTTCCAGGAATCAATCCTGGGAATATGGTGACGCGCCATACTGTTGCAGCGGAGTTTCGATCCGGACCGCACTTCTTTTCAGCCTGCGGGGACGTACTGCCCCTTGTTGGCTAGCCGCCGTGGGCTCGGCTTCCTGTCTTGAAGGTACCCCCTGCGAAACACCATTAGTATACGGTGATCAAGAAATAAGCACAGATGGGTCATTATCAGAATATTGGGACCTCGGTCTCGATTACTGCGAGGTGGAAGTATTCGGGTAATCGGTCGTAATGGCAACCAAAGCATTGTCGATGCTAAGTTGGTGGAATACCCCGTCGATCAACTCCACCTTTATATCCGGATCCTCTTCGGAGGTCGGATCGAGGGACCGTTCCGGATCCTCAGGTTGTGGGGGCGGGCTGTGTATCTTCTCCATAATCCGGCGCAGTTCCTGCGCAGAAACCATGAAATGAGATATTTAACCACGGGAACATGGATCGGACAGGACACAAAGATGTTTGCTTACCCAGCTTCGAGGATTATTCGAAGAAAACTCCTTCAGTGGATTGACACGGAGGAAATCCTCCTCCTCCCCTTTATACATGGCAGACAAGGTCTTCACCAGTTCGGTGACCGATCCCGGCCCTTTGCGGTCGTGGCGGGTGGCATCGTCCTCCCCGTTGAAGTCCCACATGGGGTGGCCCCTATATTGGAGCGGCTGCCCTCCCCTCATAATGCAGATTGCCATGACTCCAATCATGGTCAATCCGGTATGAGCCAGTAATCTTATTCGGCTCATCAAGTAGAGGACATCCCGGTCATTTTCCCTCTGGGAGCTCCGAGGGTGCCAGCTTAGGCACTTCTTCACAGGAGCATTGCTAAACTCTGGAAGGCCGATCCGAACAGGATCCGGCAGCGGGACGTCCTCCATGTAAAACCATTCCGAAGGCCAGTCTTCGGACGCCTTCTTCGGGGTTCCGGATAGATATCCGGTCCCGGCGATGCGCCACAGTTCGGCTCCGCCCACTTGATATATTGACCCCTCATGAGAACGGGGTACTAGGCAGAATATTCTCTTCCATAGCGCGAAATGAGCCTCGATGCCCAAGAACAGTTCGCAAAGGGCCACGAAGCCCGCGATGTGCAAAATGGAGGCAGGCGTAAGGTGGTGCAACTGGAGGCCGTTGAACTCCAAGAGCCCCCGGAGAAACGGATGGATTGGAAATCCGAGTCCTCTTACTAGATAAGAGATGAAGCATACCCGCTCTCCTTTAGAGGGATCGGGGACACTCTCCGCTGGCTTTCCGCCCTTGTAGGTGGCGAGTCCGGCTCGAACCGGAACCATGAAGGCCGGGGGAAGAAATCCTTGGTTTGGAGTATAACTAGCTCGCTATGCGGGGTGAGCATCTCTCCCAATTTCTGTGCCGAGGGCTGGGAGCGCAAGAGGAGGAGCCAGCGTCGATCGGCCCATGATGGAATGGGCTTTGGTCAAAGGTGCTCCGTTGAAAGCTCGCGAAGGGGGGATGGTGTGACTCAGATCTAGATCCTCGCCCCTTTTATAGGCAGCTCATTTGCGCAGCTAGGGGGGTAAGTGTAAAAATACCCTGGCTTTTCGCATTCATTCAAACACATGGAAGATAGCCATTATTGGGCGTAGAAGCCAAGGAGCGCAGCGTTTATCAGAAGTCGGACACTATTCGACAAGTATATGGAATTTGGAGAAGAACCCGCCCCGCAATGCCGAAGACAATCAACGCCGGACTCGCCGTCATTGAAGCCTGGTTCGGGGCTCTTGAGGGAGTCCCGGATTAGGGGTGTCCGGATAGCCGAACTATCACCGTTGGCCGGACTCTTGGACTATGAAGATACAAGATTGAAGACTTCGTCCCGTGTCCGGATGGGACTTTCCTTGGCGTGGAAGGCAAGCTTGGCGATACGGATATGTAGATCTCCTACCATTGTAACCGACTCTGTGTAACCCTAACCTATCCGGTGTCTATATAAACCGGAGGGTTTTAGTCTGTAGGACGAACAACAACATACCATAGGCTAGCTTCTAGGGTTTAGCCTCCTTGATCTCGTGGTAGATCTACTCTTGTACTACACAGATCATCAATATTAATCAAGCGGAGTAGGGTATTACCTCCATCGAGAGGCCCGAACACAGGTAAAAACATCGTGTCCCTTGTCTCCTGTTGCCATCCGCCTAGACGCACAGTTCGGGACCCCCTACCCGAGATCCGCCGGTTTTGACACCGACAGGCCCATTAAACATTTCGGCCCTATATTAATTTCGGCCTATTAAAAGCCCGTCATATAGTTGGGCCTAACTACGACCTGGTTTGCATCTGGCCTGCTCGCAGCCGATATCTGATTGGGCCAAACAAGGACCGAGACAACTTTGGCCTGTTAAAAGCCCGTGAATTGATTCGCACAATCATGGGTTGGGGTCCATTTCGGGCTGCCGTCGGCCCGTGAGCTATTCAGCATGTTTCAGGTCCAGCCTACTTCTCAGCCTCCTAAAAGCCCATTGAGTTTTCTTGCGAAAAGAGGGCCGGGGTTACTCAGCCTATTAATGGCCCGAATCTACTAGTGGGCCAGTTTGACGGGGCCCATGATGCGGACCATACATCGTGATTGCATGACGGCCCGATTATGTACCGAAATTTTACGGTTTGGCCGGTTTACTGTGAAGACATGATATATATACAGTAAAATAACTGCAGCATCGTGAATAAGAAAGAACCTAGACTATACAATAAAGAAATTACGACATATTACATCCACTGGGCATCAAAGTTCGCCACTATGATAATAATGCACAAGAAGACAGCAGATTACATACGTTGGGCATCAAAGATCTCCACCAGTGCAAATAAACACGCCGACAAAATAATATACAAAACCGACAACACTTCAATAGAGTTCAAGAAAGTTTAGCCCTCTTTGGGAGTTGCAAGCAAGTAGCCGAAAGCAAGATGATGAGACTACGCTTGTTCAACACTTATATCTTCCTCACTCTGAAAGATAAACAACCAGACAGATGAGAGGTTTTGCACATAAAAGTATCAGTGCTGACAATTCATCACATTTCTTACTGATGAATAAAGTGACACAGTTTAAAATTTCATTAACACAATATGGTATTGTTCAGGTCAAGACATGGCAGGAATTGACATTGTGAAGGAGTTGGCAGCTTCACGACACCACTGGATTACAGATCAAGAACTCATAAGTTTCAATGGTTAGTGTGCTGTCAATTTAACCCATTTCAGATTGGCAAATAAATAGGCGGTTTAAATAAGAGTAGAATGATATGACATTGTTCATAGTTAAGACATTGCAGAATATGACATTGTGCTGTAGTTGGTAGGTTCACCACACCCTTTGGATTACGGATGAAGAATGAAGCATACATGCGGTGCAAAAGAAGATCACTTGCTCAGTATAGTTTAATTTACATGGTATGAAGAAGGAACTTGGTTGTACAACTGAAAACTTAAATTGAGAAGGACAAACTTTTGTTTATGAACTACATAATAAACTTAAACACGCAATTTGATGCAAACACCAAAAATAAACAGCTGTTGCAGTCATGCCTAACCAAATATACACAACAAAGTTTGAAGGCTTGAGAAGGATAAACTTACGTTACTGGTGAAGACAGGCTCTATAAAGCCCTTGTCCATGCTGATGGGGGGGGGGGCAATTCAAGAAGTTTCGCACAAAATGTTCTTCATAAGCATTGCCTTTATTCTACACTTTGTTAAGAGTAAATATAGATGTGATAATATACGAAAAATGGAGAATATTTAAGATAAGATGAAGAGTGATGCTACATAACCAAGTAGCTATAAATGTATGTGCAGCGATACATGCAAAAGGCACAACCAAGAGCAATGCACAGCTAAACTTCTTCAGTACCAACCTTATGGTAAGAGTAAATATAGATCTGATGTGTAGAAAATGGAGGGCAAAGGAAAATAAGCTGCTTGGTGATGGTACATGAACAACTACACATCAATATAAGTACATTGATAAAGGACAACATGTAATTACAAGAACAATCCGGAGCTAAAAAATTCATTGGCATTGGATATATTCTACACTAATGTAACCATTCATACAGATCAGATAATTTGGAGCGAACAATTGATAAGCAAGTTATCATGCATACTGCTGTCACATAATGAACCAGGTATGTATGCAAGTACAGTGATACAGGACAACATACTAACAAGAGCAAAGCAGCGGGTAGCATATTTGCGATATCTTGTCATTCTTTTCAAACCAGAATTCTTCTTCGAGCTGATTTCCTGCAAAAAAGATCCATAAGGCACATGCGGATAAGTAGAAGTTCAAATTGTCATGTGATTTCATAGACAGTACCTCATCACAGGAACGAGACGATTGCATAACAAGGTTTTTCCATTCAATGTCTTCTAAATTTAGCACGGAGACTTCACCGAAATTCGTTTATAGACTTGCCATCAAAGTGTGATTTCCTCGGGTAACACCGATCTTTGCTGCAATGCTTCCTTGAAAAGCACAAGCAAGCTTTGCTCGTCATGACTACCCAGATTGACCCTCACCTAGTTACAACAATGTAATGTAAATCATTGATGTGTTCGATCAGCGTAAAACAGGAAAATAATAACCATGAATAATAGCACTTACACGTAAGTTGGACAGGAAGATGTGAAAATGGTGTTTGTCTTCACTATAATCTTCCCATGATCGGAATATATGCACGTAGTCCCTAACAACATTGAAAACATTGTCTTTTAAACTGGAAATAAATGGAATGGGGTTCCAATCTGCAGGAATTGGCCGTCTCTGCAGTTGGGATAGGTCTTCGGCTGGTGGACTTGTTGTACTTTCTTTGGAGTGGGATTTTTTACGTGAATGCGGCTGGTGCTATGGCAAATGAAATCGGTATACCTTTTGCTGGAGTGCA
The DNA here is from genome assembly GCA_021605145.1 of Aegilops bicornis. Lineage (NCBI taxonomy): Eukaryota > Viridiplantae > Streptophyta > Magnoliopsida > Poales > Poaceae > Aegilops > Aegilops bicornis. Next base: position 562,182,276 of record CM038669.1, on the reverse strand, counting down.
GGTCCTGTGTGGTGGGGCTAGTGGTGTGTCCTGTGAAGTATGGGTACAGTCTGCTGGAGTCGGTCCTATGTTTTGTGTCACTGGTTGTACAAACAATATAAGTGGGGCGCTGTCTGATTTCTCCGGCACCACCATGTTTTTCAAGTACTTTGCTGGTGCTCCTTCAGGTTCGGCAATCACCCTCTTCCTTTTTGATGTCTGATGCACAAGAACAACATTTGAGTGGAAAAACATGGTATGACGACAGATGGAATATGTATTGATAATGGATGGGCATAGCATCTCGTGTTATATGATGAGTAAACTAAGAACATGGTGGTGCAACAAAGTAGAAGAAATGCAAGACAACATATGCAAGATACGTGCAATCAATAAAACCTTGCCAAATTAGAACAGGCACCTTGATGGGTGAACAGGACAAGCCATCTGCCTTTTACTCCTCGAGGTTAGAATAGTCATTAGAATGATATTCTGAACAAGAATCAACAGGTGGGGAGCGTACGAGTTTCATTGCTTCCAAAATGGCAGTCAACGCCTTGGTGCCAATTTTTGAAGTCATTGCAGTGTTCCACAATATTCTTCTGATGCGCGGATTCTGATATTCAATGTAATTGCGTATAATATCTGAGAACCATGAAAACATAAATAGTTATGAGATTATCTTTGTAATGCAGATGATATTCTAACATAGGGGCGCCCCTGTAAACACTTATGTGCTATCACTGGATTCTGATGAGAGAGCTCATGTGTGTTGTAATATCGTGCGTGCATTTATGTCATCTGGCACAAGTACGCAAAAGAATAGGCCACACATGATGAACCAGAGCGCATTAAGAATGCAACTCCCAGCTGTCTCTCGACCATTTCAGGCGGTTGGATGAAGATCCTACGTCTCCTAACCCTTCTTCTTCCTTGTCTGTGATTCTTCCCATACAGAACACCGCACGGGCCGCCGGCCGGACCACCGGCCCCCACCGCCTGTGTTCCTCCGCCACCCCACCCCCACCAGCGTCGAATTTTCTTAGTTCGGCGAGGCCCCTAAACTACGAGCCCCTTGGATCGCACCGGCGAACTCCGGCGAGCTCTGAAAAATTGACTGATCCAATTTTGAAATTTAGTCTACTGTGATTTAACTATTGTGGAATATAAAAGGGGAAAACCATAAGCATTGGGAGTATAGTGTTGATCGTGCCATGGCGGATCTGAAGGTGCAAACCGGAGAAAGGCAACTTCGCAACCAAGACAAGGAATCAGAGTAAAGCAGTGGCGATCTATTTTCTTGCTGCGATAAATAAGTTGAGCAGATACGAAAGAGTACCGCCTCCGGTGCGGCGCAGTGTATGCATCTGGTGAGAATTTGACGGTGCTGCGGTAGCGATGGCTGTCGGCAGCGTGGAAGCAGATCTAGGAGGGTAGACGGTGGCGGGGGGGGGGGGGAGCGGTGGACGACACGGTCATTGGAGCGGCGCCGGCAAGGTGGACGACAGCGGGGATGAAGCGAGAGGACGGGATGCAAGGATCCCGGTCCGAAGGCGTGGATGAGAGAGGTCGATCTCTTGTAATGGACGGCGGCGTCGGGGTATCAGCTCCAGCATGGTGGAGGAGGACGGCGGTGGATGGGGTGGCGGACGGCGACGGACGGAGGAGGGTGGGGGTGGAAAGGGTGTTTTGGCGCCCACGGAGTACGAATGGGGAAAAGGGAGGTAGAGAGGAAGGGTACGAAATTTACAAACTTAGCCCCCGTTTCAAATTTCTACTACATCACAACAACATTAGTCGGTTGGGGATAGGACGGTAATCTCACATAAACCGAATATTTGCCGACGAGAGTTTGTTTTTGGCGCCCACCGTGTATGAATATGAATCGGGGAGGGAGTCGACTTCGGCCGAGGGCACACTGTGTTTTGGCGCCCACCGTGTATGAATCCGGGTGAGAGGCGGGTACGTCACGTTTGGGTGAAATTACAAACCTACCCCTATCGAAACCTATAGAAATCCAACAGATAGGCTTTCTTGTGGCGAGGATAGGCGATAGTGATTTCCATCTCGCAGATTTTGGTTTGAGCGATTCTGTGACTTTCCCGCTTCGTTAAAATTTTGCACGATTACGCGTTTACCGTGCCAACTCAATCGAATCCCGTTTGTATTCTAATATTTTTTTTTGGAGGGATCAATTATCAATTGGAATTACATTCTATAGAAATCATTTTTTTACATATATACTTTCAAAAGCACAACACCATTTATACATAAATATGGTTTACAAATGGCATGATCTCAGATTCATAAGGTTGTATCCATCAATTTGGATTTTCAATTAATGTGTGTTTCATGCAGGTTTTTTTAACTTCTCAAGCATGTATAATGTGTTTCACACATGCAACATATAGTGTAATCCCGTTTAGACACTAATTGCATATAAACCATGCATTGTTTGTAATTGAAGAATCTATGGATCACCAATATTGATAAACTATATAACATTACACGTGTGCCCAAATTCAAATGAATATGCATGTTTGATACACCAATTTGCGTTATGATATTATCGATGTCGTGATCTCTAGTTTAAATATTTGAATCCCCTTTAATCCAGATATTCGTCTCATATAGCTATCACTGATGCTTATATAGGACTATCTCTCTGGACCTATACGCGTTCATCGTCTCTCAGGCATCTCTCGTGCTACCTGTATGTCGACAATGATCTTTTATCTTCGTAACACACTGACGGTACTCTCTCCATCGACCTTCATCACTCTATCTCTCTCTAAGTATATCCCACTCCCTGCTATGTGTCTCTAGCTATGATTCTCCATGTGGAATCTCTTTCCCTCACACAAACACAAAACTTTGTCTCCCGGGGTCTCATTTCTCTCAACTATTCCCATGTGTGCCACTCGCACACCCCTCATACAGAGATGTCTTTCGCTCCTTAGATATGAGAACCTCTGACTCTTCCTCTTCAATATCTCTTTCTCACAGACAAACACAAACTCTGTCTCCCAGGGTCTCATATTTCTCCATTGTTCTCTTGTATGTCGCTCAAACACACCCTCTCTCCCTAGATATATCTTGCGTTCCCTCATATGTCTCTCTAGCTATCACTCTCGTTGTGAAATATCTTTCTCTCTCACAGACACAAAACTCCGTCTCTCTGGATCTCATTTTTCTCTGGTATTTGTTTTATGTGACTCACATGCACCCTCTCTCTATCTCTCTCACACCCACACACATAACCCAGCCTTCTGATCCACTCGACTCCTATCTCTAGCGCACACTAGCTAGCATCTTTATATTTCTATTTATCTGTTTCTCCATCAACCTTCTTTCTCGCCCTCACTCTTGATCCTATCACGCACACTACATATGTTTCTCTCTACATGCATGCAGTCAAGTGCCCTCTCACACATATATAACTTCACCCTTTGAACCACCCGACGGTCATCTCGACACCCAAACTAACGGATGTCTCTCTAGCTAGCATCTCCATCTCTGTATCTATCTGTAGTTTCTCCGTCAACATTTCTTTCTCGCACGGAGTCTTGCTTCCTATCACCCACACTATATATGTCTATCCATACATATGCATTTATAGGTTGATCTCTTTTTCACAATCGTTGCGCCTCACCCCTCTTGCTCGCCATAGATGCATGCTCCAGCCCACGCCACTATCTCTTAAAGACAAAAACACATGCTCAATTGTCGGGCCTTATTCCCTGCATTCTCACATGCATGCATATTGTCATACCGATCCGTCTCACCCATGTCGTTGATCTTAGGACTTATGTCTTCTTTCTTTTATCTCGATCATGCGCGCGCGCACACACACACATCCCATGTATACATGTATACCTCTCACGCATGCACGTTCAAGGTCTCTATGTCTCCATACGTAGTTAATTACCCTCAATCCTAACGCCACACCGAACCGTTCTCCTCTTTTGTGCACATAACTTCCGCCTGGATGGGCAAAACACACACTCACACTTAACAATCTCCTTCTAGCTACCCCCCCCTCCGCCCAGCAGCGCCTCTCACTCTTCCCCTATATCCCGAAACCAATAAGACCATCCCTTTGTTTAATTCCGCCTACATGCACAATCGATATATAGTAGTCTTCCGTGGTGTCTCTCGAACAAACACGTTCTCTCGTTGTCGACTCCTCTCACGCCTTACGCACCTTCTCTTCCCTCCTACGGGCATTTTCTCTCTCGCACCCCATCGTTGGTGGCCTCTTCCATACACATCACCTCCCTATGATGAAGCCATGCACACTTAAATTACATCCGCCACAGAGGACCCTGGGACACACACGCACACGCGCGCACACACACACGCATGCACGCACGCACCACCACCCCACACACACACACTAAGACTCCATCTCTCTCTCTCTCACACACACACACACGCACCCCCCCACACACACTTAGACTCCATCTCTCTCTCTCTCAGACACACACAAACTAAGACTCCATCTCTCTCTCTCTCCTCTCTCTCTCTCTCTCTCTCTCTCTCACACACACACACACACACCACACTAAGACTCCATCTCACACACACATGCTCTAGGCGGAGCATTTGTTCCTACCACCCTTCATCCAACCTTACCCGTATGATAAACAATCACCTTTATTTACTTGCATAACATGGACAGATTCCACTTTACTTTAGTAGTCAGCAAACTTATCATCTGTATACCCTTACAAAAAAATGAGTTGGCGATGATGGTGTGCCTGCCATCTTGTAATACAGACCGTATGATCTATATCAGACGGATAGGAAGCAAACTATGATAATTTTACAAAATATACCCGCACCTCTCTCCACATCATTATCTCCTGCAACCTCATTGCTTAGCAATTAAAAAAGGAATAAGTCTCTGGAACAATCTAGCATGCATGGTGGCCGCTGCCGCCTGCCGGCGCCATCCATCCCCATGCCTCCGCCCATTCCGACCACCAGTCACCACCACGCTCCACTCCTCCTCGCCTTATCTCTCATCTTTCATTTTTTCGATGACATTCTTGAGATACAAGTTTTCCGATAAAATTCTCGAGATATCATTAGTTTTACACATGGGATTACTCCTGCATGGGTCAATCACAACAGTGTTTTGTAAAAAATGCATATTGATGTTCCGTGCAATGCACGAGAATCTTTCTTGTAATTATATAACGGAAATCACGAGCAGGAAGTGACATTTTTTGACACAACCACGTTAACATGGCCACGTAAATCACGAAAGCAGGAAGGAGAAGGAAGCGAGCTGTGGAGTAACGTTTTTACCACAATTTCTTAGGAAGCGAGTGCAATAATTGAGTAGTTTTGCAAACTACCATTACTACTACACACAAGCGGTTCAAAACCTATACTCCCTTGCCGGTAGCGCTTCTACGGTGAAACGGTCAGCGTAGCCTGGGCGTCGATGCCGCATTAAGCCCGGCGAGCGGAGGCGACCTCTCACCGGGCGCCGACTTTGAAGTGGCGCGACGGGTAGAGAGCGCCCGCTTCCGGTGCCGCGACTGCTCAGCGTCGAGATCAGCCATAGGCCCTGTTTGGATCCATGGGTTAGAGTTAGTTTGAGCTAGTTGGAGCTCAAATAGCCCTAAAGTATCCAAGCATGAGGGTTTAAATTGGAGCAAGTTGCATGAACCCACCAAAAAAACTATCCCACCCAAGAGGTGCTAAGCGGAGATAGTTCTCATTGGGACCAACTTTGAAAAATCACTTTTCTCTCTCCATGAAGTGCATTTATTGTCAATCTAACCCTGTCACCCAAACACCTCTTTGGCTACAATTAGTTCAGGGTTAGTCATGAGTTAGTCTAACCTCTAGCTAAGTTAGAGTATCAAGCAGGAAGCGATATAGGACACGCAAGTTGCTCAAAGCATACAGGAAAATTAAATGCGTGAAAGGATTTTTTCCTTTTTGAGAGTGGAACGTGAAAGGAATTTTTTAGAATGCTCTTGGCATGTTGCTAACATGTGATAGTTAACCGACCTCAATAGGCAATGACGCCAGCCCGCCGCACTTTGATAGAGACGAGGAGGGAGAAGCGTCTGAGGCTTTGGATTACTAGAGATAGGTGTCACACGGAAGCCAAGAAATATGGTGATAGCGTGGGTTAGCCATGTACTAGTATGATGTAACTACACTGGGCTGCCGTGTTACGTACTCTTCCAGTCCACTGTGGAGATGATTGGTTAATTTTATATCGCTGAATAATATTAAATATTATGAGTGCAGACGCTCCACCACGAGGTTCCTTGCTCGACCACGAAATATGTAATGAATTTCGTCCAGTTTGTAGGAAAACTTTTCGAAATGTAATGAATTTCATCCGGTTAATTTGAAATTTGCTTTGTTTGCACAAATTTCGTCCGGTTAGTTCATATAGTTGTCGAAAGGTATGCGGGCAACATCGGATGGCATCCATCAGTGTCCTCGGACAGATGCCGGTGTAAATTTGTGGGCCAGCGATGGAGATGCCCTAACTATCATGCTATAATCGCTAACAATCCTCCATTATTTGGCAGGGAACAGTTATCCCTCGATCAAAATCAGATCCGCGGTGTTTCACACTCCTCCCGCGTACGAGTGTAAACTCTTGCTTACATAAAAATGGAGCAAGTGTATGCGGCAGCTTTGTACGTCATATCACTCGAACTAGCCCGCCTAACGAGCGGGAAAGCACCGCCCTCGTCATTTTGTTCAGGATTTCTATCAATCGATCGCGCGAAAATGTTACGCTTCGCAAGTTCTAAAGGAAAAGGCGGCACACTTACGACTCGTATGCGTCGCAACCCCGGCAGTCCGGCTCGCACGCCGCTCACCAAAGGGGACACGCGTTGTCTTGCAATTTCACTGACATGTGGGACCGTAATTGAATAAACCGTCGATAGCCGAAATCTAATCGCTCGGCGGGCATCGGCTGAGAAGAGAGAAATGGGGGAGGGAGAAGAGATCGCCCGCCCGCCGCGCACGGACTCCAAGAAATATATGGTGATAATATGAGGTGGGCCATCTTTGAGTCCGACCGCTTCGAGCCCGCTCTCACCGGCTGGCCCCTCAAGACGCCCTTGACTGCCGCTGCATGCATAGCAAGTAGTCCCCGCTTATGTGGAGGAGAGAAAGGCATTGAGAAAGTCAAGGAGTAACAGTGGAGACAATAGCTTTCATCAAAAATAAACAATGAATACTCGTTGCTCGTCCTCTATATTGGAAAGAATACTTTCATTCGCCGACATGCGGGACGTCGACCATCCTGGTCCACCTGCCATGCACAAAATTATCCTAGTCTACCCCGGTCATATCGCAGGCCCAACCTTTCCCACCGTAAGTTGTTCGGACGAAGGAACCATCATGACTTCGTTGAATTCCGCTTCTTCAAGAAAACTTCTTGTACCCACAATCTTGCTACCACACGCCAAGGCTGGGCGGCCTGTACCACGTCATATCACCGAAACCCACTAGGCCAAACTAGCCCACCTAGGTCATCTATTTTGGAGCGGAGGGAGTATGTCTACTGCCTTTGCTATGATTTTGTGTTGCACGTTCTCTGTACTTTTGCTACGATTTTCCTACCCTATGAACCAAATGAGGCCTGAATGTATGTCGACTATTATGCGATCGATTGCTAAGCCTACAATTTTAGGAGCTAGGGCTATTGGTCGATCGACGAGGGATAAGTATAAGCGTACCACGAGCTCATCAGCCCCAGCGTTTCTCTTCGGTGAGTGTTTTGCAATTACTATAGCTCGCATAGCTAGCCTACTAACACCAAGAATCATCAAACAAGCCCTCTTTGGTATGATAAACAGTTCAAACTTACATCTAAGCATGCCATATATTACATCAAAAGCTGGTGAGGATACATTTGTTTCCATAACTCGGAGAGGGTTCGCATGATTCACTATCAAACAAAAGTAGCAAGATCCGCCCACACAAGGACAAAGGCACTAGCCCTAAGATGGTTTGATAACACGCACCGCTACGTAATTAAACACGAGGCAATGCAAACTACCACGAAGGATTAGCGCGACCAACTATTTCTTGTCATCGATCTCTCGGGCAATGACCACATCACGGACATCGGCATGGGAATCGATTTCTGGGGCGATGTCCACAGGACTGACCGCGACATCGGAATCGATCTCTGGGGTGATGTCCACAGGATGGACAGCGGTATCGGAATCGATCTCCGGGGCGATGCCAACAGGACGGGCCACGACATCGGAATCATCAAGGACAACCACCGGCACCTGCACAACATTAGCATATTAGCAAGCACATTGCAAATAATCAAAAAGCAAGCACATTGCAAATAATCAAAAACCACACCTATGGTAATAAGCCATTATTTTTTACCTTGTGCAGCTTACCGGGGGATCTCATCCCTCCGGGGGCCATCTCCTCGTCCTCGATGGGGGCCATCACCTTGCCAGGGGAATACTGCTTCTCATGGCGACTATCTCCTCAAACTCGGTCTTGAGCCTCACATAGGTGGCAATCAGAGCTCTGGGGTAGGCACGGTGGGGCCCTTGCTGTTCTTCCAACTTTCTTTGAGGAGTTCGTCCGCCAACATCCTCAACTCTTTGGCCAGTGCTTATTTCTTGGAGTTCTTCGTCTCCATGGGTTGGCCCGCCAACATGGTCAACTCGTTGGTCGGTGCTCGCATCCTGGAGATCGTTGTCTCCAGTGGGTTGTCCGTCGGAAACTCTTTGCTTAGTGCTCCAGGATCCATCAGTGAACTGACAAACAAAAATCAATTGAAAGGAAACCACAATCGCAATGAAAACGGGAAAAGAATAGGATGTGAGAATCGGTCGGTGCTTCGCAAAAAGAAGATTATTGGAATGAAAATATAGCAGCATAACTGATTCGCCCACCTTTCCTTCGTCGGTAGAGAAGAAAAATGGCAGAAGTGAGTAGCACAGGTGAGGTTTTCTTCAAGAAAGGGAAGAAAGGGCTTGAACGAGCGTTCCAATGAAATCATGGTTGCTTCGTCCAGTCCAACTTGGAGGCCACCTTACCACTGCTGGTAAAGGTGTGGGTTTTGTGATATGACAGGTCATGACGGCCACACCGGGGTGAAGGTGAGTCTCATTGTAGCACCTCGCTGTGATTTGGTGGATGGCACGCGGGCCGGATGCTTTGAAATGTCATTAACTTGATTTTAGTCTCTTTAGTATTTGGATCCAAGCATGGATGAGGCTAACAAGTTTTAGTCCCACTACTTTTAGTCATGAGACTAAAACGTATCAAAGCACTCTCTAAGGCTGGTCATAGTGGGGAGTAACTTAGACTAGTGTCATGCATATGACACTAGTGTAAGTTACTACTCCCTCCTTTCCGGTTTATAAGGCTCAATTCAAAAATCTAATAAACCAAGGTAGATGGTGAGTGGTGGAATACTTTTTGTAGTTTGCAAAAGCACCCAATTAATGCTCTTTTTTTCCTCAAAAAAGTATGTTTACCAATGCATTAATTGCAATGCATGCATGCATAAATTACATGCATTGATCAATTTTCTCTTAATACTTGCATGCAATGATTTAATGCACCTTGAAATCTGAACATGTGATTGGGAACAACCAAATTGAGCCTTATAAAATGGAAAAAACGAAAATTTTAAGATAAGCCCTGTAAACCGCAAAGGAGGGAGTACCTCCATAGTGCAAAGTAACATAGTAGTAGTATCATAGATTGCTTCATTTACTATCTCATAGATTCATTTTGCCTCAGAAAGCGCTATGTTACAGTAACATATTATGTTACCACAAGCACTTCTTTCCTCATTAAATACTTGCCACATAAGCAAAATTGTCTTGGTATGTGTTAAGTTACTACCTAAGTTACTCCCACTATGGCTAGCCTCAATATTGTGCATCGCGACCAAGGCGGAGAGGAAAACGAGAGAACTATGTAATTAATGCATGAGTTTAATTAGGGTAGTTTTTTAAAGTACGAGATAAATTCCTCCAATCGCAAAATGCCTTGGTTCATGCGATTTGAGATTTGAGCCCTATAAACCGGGGGGGAGGGGGTACTGCACACGGTGTAGTCTAGTCACTTGTTTTTTTTAGCCGAAGTCTAGTCACTTGTTGAAATCTCTAGAAAGGCAAATACTCCTTTCTGGTTTACAGGTCTATACTACTCCCTCCGTCTAGGTGTGTAAGTCATCTTACGAAAACCAAGTAGTCCCAAAACACTTAGGCGCGATGCATTAACTTCTACCTTGTTTCTTGTTTCTTAACATACGTATCAACCAATAAGAGATGAGAGGTGTGCATGCTTTTAATGACTTGCAATGGCTAGTTCATTGCATGGAATGCTATTAATTAGAAAATAAACATTGGTGACCCCAGGAGGAAACGGTGCTAAGCGCGTGGACCTATGCAGAATGAGTATCAACCAATGGATAATGGAGTTTAATTGTTAAACAATAGCAATTTTGTCTCATGCAAGAGCCTGGCTAGTACTCCAAGGAACCGCACCATGCGAGCATTCGCAACTGCCACGTTCAGTTTGCACTTGGCTCTTCGCCTCTTCGAGAATACAAACAATGATGTTACCCCTACTTCTACAGTATCGAATCCACTGCTGCATGTCTGTCCACCTCGTGCGGGAGGGATAGTGTGTAGCGAAAGCTTCTACTTACTGCTCCTGCCTTTGCGTCCATGACAGGTGGGCCCAGCAGTGGTTGGCCCACCTGTCATGCAGCCAAAGGCAGGTGCGATAAGGCACCGGAGCTCATCATGAGGGAGAGGCCGTCGTAGTAATCAAATTTCTCGGGCTTGTACGAGTTGACGCGACACATCAAATCACTGCATTCGATAAAACTCTTTTTACACATTTCAAATGGGCTACTTTGTATGTAGGAGTAGACATATTACGCCAGATGTACTCCCTCCGTTCCAAAATATAAGTCTTTTTAGATATTTCACTATGAATTGGAGTACATACGAAACAAAATGAGTGAATCTACACTCTAAAGTATGTCTATATACATCCGTATGTAGTTTGTAGTGGAATCCCTAAAAAGACTTACATTTAGGAACGAAGGGAGTAGTCACTTGTTGCAATCTCTAAAAAGACTTATATTTGGAAACAGAGGGAGTACAACGCATGCATGCATGCATGCCGTGACTTTCCTTTTGATACTTGCATGTGTTGATTTGATGCACCTTGCCAAATTTTGACTATAAATTTAACTAACCAAATTTTCATTCATGTCACAAAAAATCACGGGGCTGTTTGGATTTTGACTATGTTTGTCTTATGTTGCCACATTATTTTTCCCACACTTTCCACACTTGCCTAACCTGAGTTTCTCAAATTGTTAGACACACTTTGGCTTGCCCAAGGGAATCTTGCTACAATTTTTGTGTCTATGACATGTGGGGTTCTCTGCTAATAAAAAAATTCTTGTCTTAGGTGTGGCTAATAAAAAAGACTTATATTTAGGAACGGATGGAGTAGAAAATATAAATAATAATGCATGTTGGGGCAACCCATGTTTCCGCTAATTTTAGCCGTGGGCTTGTTCACAATTTTTACGAGGGGGTGGTTGTTCATTTAATGGAGGGACTTGTAGTACTATCAGACTTGAACGATACAAATTGAGACATGGCACACCATAACACCACTTGGAACAAGCGGGTAGCTATCTCAAAAAACAATCAACAACTAAAAAAACCGCGACCTGTCATGTAAGTATAGTACACAATTTTAAACGATTGTTTTGATGGAGTGAAAAAGGAAAACTACCCCACTACTTATATATAGGCCGGAGCCCCCACGCTTGCTTGCTAGGGCTGCTCTATTCACACACTCTCATCCTCTCCAGATCTAAACAAGATAGGGGTAGTAACCTTGTCTTTCTCCCTTCAAAAAACACTGGCTTTCTATCCTCACTTCTGGTTACAGATCCGGACGTATCCCCCTCCGCCGGTGAAGGGGAGGAGGGGCAGCGTTTGGGCCATCGTCGACAGTGAGGGAGGAGACCCACTGCCGGCCGCACCGTTATCTCTGGCCAAGCACCAGCACGGGAGGTCCTCTGATCCTTTCGTCGTTGCCTGTGGGTGGATCCGGCCTCCCGCCACCCACCTATCCACATGCCGATGACCTTCAGGTATATCTTCGTTCGAAACCGCCTTAGCTCTCCTTCCCCAGCTCGCTACGTCGCTGCAAGTGCATCATTTTCTACCTCTCAGCCCCTCTCGATCGGATGGTCCAACGTCACCTTTTTTTCTTCTATTGTTAGAGGTCAAGCTACTTCATGGAGTCGAATCTTGTACTCCCTCTGTCCGAAAATAGTTGTCATTGAAATAAAGTGGGGGTGGGGGAATTTAGTATGTACATCGGACTTGGTACAAACAGGAAGGAAAGGGGATGAAAGTAGTGCAGACTCCTCATCCAACCGGTCTCTTGGTGAAAAGGAAATATAGGGGTAGCGCTGTACACGATGGTATGACCAGACTAGATTTGCTATCCACACATAGGAGTAGGTGGCTAGAGTGAACAAAAATGGGACCAACCCAGATATGTTTCTTGGATGTTTGTTTCTCGGGGCAACAAACTATGAATCACCACTTTATGCCCCTGTTTATGTACATGGTGATGTACTGCTGGTGCACCCATTGTCCCATGCCCTTATACCAAATATTTAGGCTCCGGTCGGAATAAAGGGGCAGAAAACATAGGTCTTGATGAATATAGAGGAATAGGAAAGGAATGTAGGTATAAAACTATGGAATAGCGAACCGGAGGAAACTCTCAAGAGAATGTGTTCGGATGGACTACGAAATGTACAGATTTGGTTTTTTAGAGTAGCATGCTTGGCGTTATGAGATGATATTTGTTTATTCAGCTGCACACTGACTACTCTTGTCCTCACCTCACGTACCACACATAGGTTGATTTTTTATTCCGGCAAACACAGCACAACAACCTGTCTAACGCATGGTAGCGAGCGTGTGCCTCGGGCTTTCGCCCAAAAAATGAGCAGCGCGTGGATGTTTCTAATCCGATTGAATCAAGATTACCAGACCAGCTTTCCTATGAAACACTATTCACCTTTCCCGTGTTCCGAACGGTTGGAAGGGAAAGAATATGGTAGGAATTGTGTTCCTACGAAAATCCTGCACCAAACCTGTGAACCGAACGCAGCCTTAGCTATTCTTAATATAATGTCCCTGGTAAAAATGAAGCCATGCCACTGTTTTTGCCTGTAATTGTTTGAGACTCTGACAAGTTTAGCCAAATGATTTTTCCTGTAATTGTTTGGGACTCTGACAGTTTCCTCTGTGCCTTTTTGTGCAAACAGGGATATCCAATTCACCTGGTTGCTGTTGTGACCTTTTGGTTCACTGGACAAAACTCTTCTTAAAAGAAGTGAATTTTGAGCTGTTTAACTGGAATGTCAGATGGAACAGTTGGTTCATTTTGGTGGAACTGCACAAAGGGAGATCTGTGTTCCAATCCTCATCATCCATATTGGCGCAATAACCTTCCTTTAGGTAAGAACGATATTTAATGCATGTGTTCATCTCTATTTTCCGACTGCCATGAGAAATAATGTTGTTTTTTACTAGTACACTTGTACTCCCTCACTGAAAAAACCAATTCTAAATTAGAAGGCCAATCATGTACTTGGTTTCACCAACTAGTGATGAGAAAGAGAAACATAGCATGAAGTGGAAGAAGAAGAAGAATAAACAGTGCCAAGGCGATCTTCTTTGAAGCCGTGAGGCCTCGGTCGAGGCTATTCAAGGGCTCCGCAATGACTACCTTATATGTGAGACGATCCTCCAGGGAGCCCTTCCACTTCTGTTGTCTCACTTAATTAATTAGGAGCACTTAAGTACCACTAATTTATTACTGCCTAATTTTCCTGTTGGAGGTAAATAATTCTTTAGTAGGACCCTATGCTGAATCATGTACGTGTGAATGTTTGTCTATGGAGGTGAATCATGTGGTGGAGGAGGGAGGGAATATTATTAGTGTCATTACATAATAGTGCTATTGTTTTGCATGTCAATTTATTGCCATTGGTTCAATGAGGCAATGTTTTGCGTATTGTCCATCATGAATTTGATGCTCTTTGTTTGAGTAATATGCTAATGTCTTCCTATCCTTTCTCACTAAGCTAATGAAGGTTTCACCTTGTTCCTACTTGTGCAAACAGGGATCATGTTGTGCCAATCATACATTTTAGTGGAACTACACAAGACAATACAATGAACTGTATCCCAGCCGGTGCTTTAACTCTGCTGGAAGTTCTTGATAATCTTCGATATAATCTCAGCCTTTGGTAAACAAGAGTGATTTCAACCATACATTTGAAGTGCACAAAAATATATACTATTGTGTGATTCCAAAGTGAGTGCTTTATCATCTCTTATGGGACTACATGAATAAGCTTTTTTTCTCAAGTTGGTACAGACTAAGGCCTTCATCCATATTAGTTTGTTGTCATCTCTATTTGTATCGTACTCTGTCATGAGAAACTCCTTTATCTTTGCACTTTTAAGTTTTGCAGCCTATGATAAATGGCAATGCTTTGAGTGTTGAGTTGAGCTAATTGGCACTGATTAAATAAACTAATACCTCTCTTTAAGAAAGACTACTATGTTGCTAACTTTACCCATTAAGATAATGAGGGTGCTTCTATTTCTTAGTGTATGTTTCATCAACTAGTCCCACTATTACAGTAATCTCACTCTCTCAATATATGTGCCAACAGGATGCTCGATTTTGGTGGAACTGCACAAAAACTTTGGGTGCTTCATTGCATCGACAGCTTAGTCCTTTCACTGTCGATCGCTAATATCCGCTTGCTTTCTTCCTTTGTTGTCGATCGCTTGGCTTATCTCGGCTTCGGTCAAAGGAAATAGTAATTGATATGCTACCTCACACAGGTTGGTACTGGTCTTTATCCTGATTATTGTGCCCATCATATGTATTGGTAATTTGGTATTGTGATACTGTTTGCCGATTTCATAAAGGAGTAATTTGGAGCCTGAACTCGCAGGCAAATCATTACATCGGGTGATTTCAGTAGAACTGCACAAAATGATCCGACGGACAGGTACTTATGCTGCTGCTATGTACTCCAAAGTTCACTCAGACAAGCATCGATGTTGACAAGAAGTGCCTATATTCACTTGAGTACCAACCGGCGTCAACCAATTGCCAAACTCCAAGTATTAGGAGAGTGAACGCAAAAAATATTGCTTGGTGCATAGCCCAGAAAAACGCAGTCCAGTCTTTGGTCCCAAGTTGTGCCTTTTGGTTATCGGCACATATGGTAGCAAACTATATGGCATGGAGTCGAAAGATTCCGCAAGTTGGTTGTGGCGTATATTCATCTGGGACTTAATCACCGCACGCCAAGGATGCTCCATTTCAGCTTGAACTGCACACAAAAATTGGGTGGTTCATTTTCTCAACCGCCTCCTTTCTAAATGCGCAATGTAGAATTTTGGCGAGATCTGAGAACCAAGATGAGCCAAGAACTAGTTGGATGAAAGTAGTGGCCAAGTTTCTCAAACCTCCCGTCGACGCAGAGGCCACTATTTGAGGATAAACCTACAAGCAAAGTTCAGATTGTCTCAGCCTCTTATGTACTCAAAAGTTTACTCGTACAAGAACTAATTTTAGCAAGAAGTACCTCGATTGAACACCATTTACCAGTCTGTACCCTAGGTAATTAAAGTTTGTCCATGGATCATATTGGCTGTGATCTCAATCATTTGGATGCATAAACATACTGAACATGTGTATATCTAAATCTTTTTGTGAATTATGTATGAATATTGTCGTGTGATCTATCAATCATTTGGATGCATAGATATGCTGAGCTTGTGTATATATGAATCTTTTCAGTTGTTGATAGTGAATGTTGGCTATGAATATGAACGTGTCCTGTGAACCTGAGTTTGATATGAATGGCAACAGAACCAGTTATAACCCTTCTCCTCCTCTCAATCTGCGACTCCACTGCCGCGTTTTCCCATCTCTGAGTCGTTCCTGTCCGGGGCCTCGCCGTCGTCCACCGCCTCGTTGTGTTCGGTGCGGCGTGGTCAACAAACGAGAGTCATCGGAAGAGGACTGTACGTGGAGAGCCTGACGGCTGGGACCCACGAGGTCCATGGTCGCACGCAAGGAAAGTTCCTCCTTATTAAGCTGAAAAAAAATGTTTCCTCCACATGATAGCTGGGACCCACACGGGTTGTATCTTCGCATGGAAGGAAGTGCCTCCTTGTTTTGCGAAAAAAAGTATTCATCCCGTTGACAGCTGGGACCCGTCAGATTTGGTGACTGACTTGTGGGCCTGCTAAGCGGACGTGTACGCACGGCTTTGTCAACTTAATCAACAAATGATTCTAGCAGCTGGACCGTTGGATGTTAATACAACAGCCGTGTTGCTTCTTCAACCTCTGAACTTGCTCCTGTCTCCGTGGGCGGCACCGTGGATCTTTGCCACAAGACCAACCGATGAAGTTTCCCACTCCTCTCCAGCTGCGACTCCTTTGCCCGTCTTCCCCATCTCCGGTCGTTCCGATGCAGGTGCGCTTCGGCATGGTGTGGTCAGCATGGTCAACAACCTAGAGTCATCGGAAGATGACCATGCGTGAGAGGCGACGGTGGGGCGCACCACGCCCATGGACGCATGCATGCAGCGGGCAGCGGCGAGGTCAACGTGGTCAAGGAACGACTTCCATCGGAAGTATATCAGACGTGGAGAGTCTCGGTGGGTCCACGGCCGTAGCAAGTAAGTGCCTCCTTATTACGCGGAAAATAATGATTCCTCCAATCGACAACGAGGACCCTTTGGGACGGGCCACCGTATTTTGCGAAAAAATGTTTGCCCCGGCTGCCGGGACCCACCGACGGGCCACCGTATTTCGCTAAAAAACGCCCCCATTGTCAGCTCGGACCCACCGGAAGTGCCTCCTTATTATGCAAAAATGAATACTCCCCCGGCTAGCTGGGACCCACCTTGGTGGGAGGCTGACTTGTGGGCCTACTAAGTTGACGGGGACGAAGGGCTTTGTCAACTTAGTCAATATGAACGATTCTAGCTCCAGTGACCGTATGATGTCCATCCAACGGCCGTAGTGCTTCTTCAACCTCTGGTCTTCTTGCTCCAGCCGCCCAAACCAGCGCCGGTCGTGCCTCATGCTCCTGCCTCCCGTGGCCGGCTGTGCTGCCGCAGAGGACTCACCACCCCCTACTATTCCCACCGCTGGCCAGGCCCTGCGGACAAGACAGCCTCACACCGCAGCCGAACCAGTGAACCCTCGTACTCCTCTCCGCGCGGGCTTCCACTGCCGCGTCTTCCCCGGCTCCGTGTTGTCCCCTTCCTAGGCCTCGCCATCGTCCACCGCCGTGGTGCTCTCCGCGTGCCATGGTTAACGTGGTCAAGGAACGACTTCCATCGGAAGAGTACTGTACGTGGAGAGGCTGACAGCTGGGTCCACGACCACAGCCCAGTTTTTTTGTGATTTGCCTAGTAAGTCGCTTTGTCAGGCCTGTTGGGCTGCAAATCTTTCAAGACGAGGAGAGCTTTCATTCGGCTGGCCGAGAAAATGGCCCATCAGTAATGAGAAATGGGCTGTACATTTTTAAAACACATCAAAGCGGCAATTAGTTTCAATTTTTTTTTCATTTCGAGATTTTAAATTACATTAATTTTTATGCGTAGAGAATTTGTTGGATTTTATATTGATATACATTTAGTTTTAAAATCAGTTTGAATGTGAGTCAAAATTTCGGGATTAAAAACAGTTCGGACCGCACCGAAATATGCAAAATTTCGTATAATTTTTTAACCGTGGCCACAATATGGGCTGTAATGATAACAAAAAGTATGGGCTCCAAAAAAAACCTTAAGAATTCGCAAATGGGCTGTAAATTATTAGAAATAATGGCAGATGGGTTGTATGCTGTTTTCCATAGATTTGAGGCTTTCCTAAAAAAGGTTGGCCTTTAGCGTTGGATCGTTGGATGGCCATCCAACGGCCGTCGTGCTTCTTCAATCTCTGCTCTTCCTGCTCCAGCCGCTCAAACAAGCGCCGACGGGACTGCCTGCTCCCTCCTCCCCGCGGCCGGCTGTGCTGCGCATAGGGATCACCGCCCCACCATACTCCCATCGCTGGCCTAGCCTTCCCTCTACTCACCCACACCTGCTGTTATTCTCCGGCGACGGCAGACGAACCAGTAAACCCTCGTTCAGTCGTACTCCCCTCCGCGTGGGAAGCAACTGCTGATTCTTCCCTGTCTCCGTGTCGTTCCCTTCCTAGGACTCACCGTCGTCCACCGCCCTGGTGCTCTCGGCGCGGCCTGGTCAACATGGTCAACGACCGACATGCATCTGAAGTGGACTATACATGGAGAGGCCGACAGCTGGGTCCACGGCAGCACGCAAGGAAATGCCTCCTTATTACGCGCAAAATAATGATTTGTCCACTTAACATCAGGGACCCACCAAAAGGGCCTCGGTATTTCGTGAAAAAACGTTACCGCCGCTGACAGCTCGGACCCACCAGCTATATCTTCGCACGCAAGGAAGTGCCTCCTTATTACGCACAAAAAAATTAATACTCCCCCTGTTAGCTGGGACCTAGTATAGTGGCAGGCTGACTTGTGGGCCTACTAAGTTGACGGGAATGGAGGGCTTTGTCAACTTAGTCAATATGCATGATTCTAGCTCCAGTGATCGTACGATGTCCATCCAACGGCCGTAGTGCTTCTTCAACCTCTGGTCTTCTTGCTTCTGCCGCCCAAACCAGCGCCGGTCGTGCCTCGTGCTCCAGCCTCCCATGGTCGGCTGCGATGCGGCGGAGGCCTCACCGCCCCCTACTACTCCCACCGCTGGCCAGGCCATCCCTCTACTCACCCACACACCCTGTTATTCTGCGGCGATGGCAGCCTCACACCTCAACGAACTAGTGAACCCTCGTGCTCCTCTACGCGTGGGCATCCACTGCCGCGTCGTCCCCGGCTCTGCGTCGTCCCCTTCGTAGGCCTCGCCGTCGTCCACAGCCCTGGTGCTCTCGGCGAGGCGTGGTCAAGGAACGGCTTCCATCGGACGTGGATTGTACGTGGAGAGGCTGACAGCTGGGTCCACGGCCGCAGCAAGGAAGTGCCTCCTTATTACGCGCAAAATAATTATTCCTCCACCTGACAGCGGGTACCCACCGGACGGACCACCATATTTCGCGAAAAAAATGTTTCCCCCTGACTTCTGGGACCCACCAGCTACACCTTCGCACGCAAGGAAGTGCGTCCGGGCAAAAAAAAACGATTCACCCCCCTGACTGCTGGGACCCACCAGCTACATCTTCGCACGCAAGGAAGTGCCTGACAGTCGGGACCCACCTGGTCGAAGCGTACGTAGCGTTGTCATTCTGGTCGCGCGCACGTAATGCATATATATACCGGTGGATGTAGAGGCGCCGCGACGCAGTCGTAGTAGAGGCGCACACGTAGCATGTACACGTACGTACAGCGGCGAGGGTGCAAGAAAGAACATACGGCCACGTACGTACATATGGGCAGGGTCTCTAACGCCTATCGCACATACGTACATGGCTGGGTCAGAGCAGAGAAACAGCGTCGTCGTCGTGTTCATGGGGAGCCAACCAGCTGGGTCGGAACGGAATGCGTGGTCGTGTTCATCGGGAGGGCTTGGACGGAACATGCGATGGAAACGAGGCCTGGTGTACCGCACAACGGAGGAAACGGCCTTGTGTTCGACCGGCCACGTTCAAACGGGTCCCGTTGATCGGAGGGGCTGGCGCATCGCAAAACGGAGGAAACGGACCTCCTACGGTCGAAACGAGGGTCCTTTTGATCGGGATGGGTGTGGCGTACCGCAAAACGGACGAAACGGACTTGAGTTGGAGCGCTATGGTCGAAAGCAGGGGAGGTGTGGCGTCGCAAAAGCAGGACTCCACGGATACTGTTCATCTCCACCGTCGACCTCCTCCAGCCTCCACGGGCTACCGTCGACCTCCTCCAGCCTCCACGGGCTCCTGTTCATCCAGTCTCCACCGCGCGCTACTCCACCGGCTACTGTTCAACCACCCCTCCACACGGGCACCCCTCCACCATCTACTGTTCATCCAGCCCTCCACACCACGGGGTCCTGTTCAACCACCCCTCCACGGCCACCCCTCCACCGTCTACTGTTCATCCAGCCCTCCACACCACGGGTTCCTGTTCATCCAGAGGCAACGCCACCGCTCACTGTTCATCCAAACCCCCCCGCAACGCTCACTGTTCATCCAATCGATCGGCTTCAGTTAGCAGCAGTAGCGAAGGAATCGCTCCATCGGGTTCAGTTAACAGCCATTGATCGATCGCTCGGGTTCGATAACGCCAGTAGCCTGCAATCGCCGGGTTCAGTTAGAGCCAACGCCTCGCACACGCCAGCAGCGTCGTCTGAGAAAGCAGCGCATCGCTCCGCCCCGACCTCCCACTATAACCGCAACTCCCCAAAATTTTCCTCCCCTCGCTTCTACCACGGTTTTTTCCGTCATGGACGGCCCAAAGAATGTCATGCAGCTGCGTCTCCGGCCCGCCCAGACGAAAAGCCCATTTTCTGTCATGATTTTTGTCATAGAAGTAGGAGCCCACCACATCTATGATGATACCGGGTTTTGTCACAATTATTGTCATAGAAGTGTCATATGTATGATAGAAAAAAAATTCGTTCGGCCCAAAATATCACGGATGTGTGTTTTTTTGTAGTGATATGTATCTTGCAAATCCCTATGTCTCCCACCTGGACTTGATCCCGGATGGAATTGAAGCGTCTTTTGATTTGCTTGGTCCTCTTGTGAAATTTGGGTTCCTTTGCCAAGGCAATTGCACCAGTATTGTCACAAAAGATTTTCATTGGACCCGATGCACTAGGTATGACACCTAGATCGGATATGAACTCCTTCATCCAAACTCCTTCATTTGCTGCTTCTGAAGCAGCTATGTACTCCGCTTCACACGTAGATCCCGCCACGACGCTTTGTTTAGAACTGCACCAACTGACAGCTCCACCGTTCAATGTAAACACGTATCCGGTTTGCGATTTCGAATCGTCCGGATCAGTGTCGAAGCTTGCATCGACATAACCATTTACGACGAGCTCTTTGTCACCTCCATAAACAAGAAACATATCCTTAGTCCTTTTCAAGTATTTCAGGATGTTCTTGACCGCTGTCCAGTGATCCACTCATGGATTACTTTGGTACCTCCCTGCTAAGCTAATTGCAAGGCACACATCAGGTCTGGTACACAGCATTGCATACATGATAGAGCCTATGGCTGAAACATAGGGAACACTTTTCATTTTCTCTCTATCTTCTGCAGTGGTCGGGCATTGAGTCTGAGTCAACTTCACACCTTGTAACACAGGCAAGAACCCTTTCTTTGCTTGATCCATTTTGAACTTCTTCAAAAAACTTTATCAAGGTATGTGCTTTGTGAAAGTCCAATTAAGCGTCTTGATCTATCTCTATAGATCTTGATGCCCAATATATAAGCAGCATCACCGAGGTCTTTCATTGAAAAACTCTTATTCAAGTATCCTTTTATGCTATCCATAAATTCTATATCATTTCCAATCAGCAATATGTCATCCACATATAATATTAGAAATGCTACAGAGCTCCCACGCACTTTCTTGTAAATACAGGCTTCTCCAAAAGTCTGTATAAATCCATATGCTTTGATCACACTATCAAAACGTTTGTTCCAACTCCGAGAGGCTTGCACCAGTCCATAAATGGGTCGCTGGAGCTTGCACACTTTGTTAGCTCCCTTTGGATCGACAAAACCTTCCGGTTGCATCATATACAACTCTTCTTCCAGAAATCCATTCAGGAATGCAGTTTTGACATCCATTTGCCAAATTGCTAACATGATTCGGACAGACTTAAGAATCGCTACGGGTGAGAAAGTCTCATCGTAGTCAACTCCTTGAACTTGTCGAAAACCTTTCGCAACTAGTCGAGCTTTGTAGACTGTAACATTACCGTCAGCGTCAGTCTTCTTCTTGAAGATCCATTTATTCTCTATGGCTTGCCGATCATCGGGCAAGTCAACCAAAGTACACACTTTGTTCTCATACATGGATCCCATCTGAGATTTCATGGCCTCAAGCCATTTTGTGGAATCTGGGCTCACCATCGCTTCTTCATAGTTTTTAGGTTCGCCTTGGTCAAGTAACATGACCTCCAGAATAGGATTACCATACCACTCTGGTGCGGATCTTACTCTGGTTGACCTACGAGGTTCGGTAGTAACTTGATCTGAAGTCTCAAGATCAACATCATTAGCTTCCTCACTAATTGGTGTAGGTATCACAGGAACCGATTTCTGTGATGAACTACTTTCCAATAAGGGAGCAGGTACAGTTACCTCATCAAGTTCTACTTTCCTCCCACTCACTTCTTTTGAGAGAAACTCCTTCTCTAGAAAGGATCCATTCTTAGCAATGAATGTTTTGCCTTCAGATCTGTGATAGAAGGTGTACCCAACAGTTTCCTTTGGGTATCCTATGAAGACACATTTCTCCGATTTGGGTTCGAGCTTATCAGGTTGAAGCTTTTTCACATAAGCATCGCAGCCCCAAACTTTAAGAAACGACAACTTTGGTTTCTTGCCAAACCATTGTTCATAAGGCGTCGTCTCAACGGATTTCGATGGTGCCCTATTTAACGTGAATGCAGCCTTCTCTAAAGCATAACCCCAAAATGATAGCGGTAAATCAGTAAGAGACATCATAGATCGCACCATATCTAGTAAAGTATGATTACAACGTTTGGACACACCATTACGATGTGGTGTTCCGGGTGGCGTGAGTTGCGAAACTATTACGCATTGTTTCAAATGTAGACCAAACTCGTAACTCAAATATTCTCCTCCACGATCAGATCGTAGAAACTTTATTTTCTTGTTACGATGATTTTCCACTTGACTCTGAATTTTTTTGAACTTTTCAAATGTTTCAGACTTATTTTTCATTAAGTAGACATACCCATATCTGCTCAAATAATTTGTGAAGGTGAGAAAATAACGATACCCGCCGCGAGCCTCAATATTCATTGGACCACATACATCAGTACGTATGATTTCCAATAAATCTGTTGCTCGCTCCATTGTTCCGAAGAACGGCGTTTTAGTCATCTTGCCCATGAGGCATGATTCGCAAGTACCAAGTGATTCATAATCAAGTGATTCCAGAAGTCCATCAGTATGGAGTTTCTTCATGCGTTTTACACCAATATGACCCAAACGGCAGTGCCACAAATAAGTTGCACTATCATTATCAACTCTGCATCTTTTGGCTTCAACAATATAAATATGTGTATCACTACTATCAAGATTCATCACAAACAGACCACTCTTCAAGGGTGCATGACCATAAAAGATATTACTCATATAAATAGAACAACCATTATTCTCAGATTTAAATGAATAACCGCCTCGCATCAAGCAAGATCCAGATATAATGTTCATGCTTAATGCTGGCACAAAATAACAAGTATTCAGGTCTAAAACTAATCCCGAAGGTAGATGTAGAGGTAGCGTGCCGACGGCGATCACATCGACTTTGGAACCATTTCCCACGCACATCATCACCTCGTCCTTAGCAAGTCTTCGCTTAATTCGTAGTCCCTGTTTCGAGTTGCAAATATTAGCAACAGAACCAGTATCAAATATCCAGGTGCTACTGCGAGCTCTAGTAAGGTACACATCAATAACATGTATATCACATATACCTTTGTTCACCTTGCCATCCTTCTTATCCGCCAAATACATGGGGCAATTCCGCTTCGATGACTACTGCTTTGCGAGAAGCACTCGATCTCAAGCTTAGGTCCAGACTTGGGTTTCTTCTCCTGAGCAGTAACTTGTTTGCCGTTCTTCTTGAAGTTCCCCTTCTTCTTCCCTTTACCCTTTTTCTTGAAACTGGTGGTCTTGTTGACCATCAACACTTGATGCTCCTTCTTGATTTCTACCTCCCTAGCCTAGAGCATTGCAAAGAGGTCGGGAATTGTCTTATCCATCCCTTGCATATTATAGTTCATCACGAAGATCTTGTAGCTTGGTGGCAGTGATTGAAGAATTCTGTCAATGACACTATCATCCGGAAGATTAACTCCCAGTTGAAACAAGTGATTGCAAGTACCCGGACATTACGAGCATATGTTCACCGATGTAACTATTCTCCTCCATTTTGCAGCTGTAGAACTTATTGGAGACTTCATATCTCTCAATCCGGCATTTGCTTGAAATATTAACTTCAACTCCTGGAACATCTCATATGCTCCATGACGTTCAAAACATCGTTGAAGTCCCGGTTCTAAGCCGTAAAGCATGGCACACTGAACTATCGAGTAGTCATCAACACGCAACTCCCAGGCATTCACAATGTCTGCAGTTGCCGGCGCAGGTGGTACACCTAGCGGTGCTTCCAGGACGTAATTATTCTATGCAACAATAAAGATAATCCTCAAGTTATGGACCCAATCCGTGTAATTGCTACCATCATATTTCAACTTTGCTTTCTCAAGGAACGCATTAAAATTCAACGGAACAACAACATGGGCCATCTATCTACAACAACATATACAAGCAAAATACTATCAGGTACTAAGTTCATGATAAATTTAAGTTCAATTAATCATATTACTTAAGAACTCCCACTTAGATAACATCCCTCTAATCATCTAGGTGATCACGTGATCCATATCAACTAAACCATAACCGATCATCACGTGAGATGGAGTAGTTTTCAATGGTGAACATCACTATGTTGATTGGATCTACTATATGATTCACGCTCGACCTTTCGGTCTCAGTGTTCCGAGGCCATATCTGCATATGCTAGGCTCGTCAAGTTTAACCCGAGTATTCTGCGTGTGCAAAACTGGTTTACACCCGTTGTAGATGAACGTTGAGCTTATCACACCCGATCATCACGTGGTGTCTCGGCACAATGAACTTTGGCAACGGTGCATACTCAGGGAGAAAACTTTTACCTTGAAATTTAGTGAGAGATCATCTTATAATGCTACCGTCAAACAAAGCAGAATAAGATGCATAAAGGATAAACATCACATGCAATCAATATAAGTGATATGATATGGCCATCATCATCTTGTGCCTTTGATCTCCATCTCCAAAGCACCGTCATGATCACCATCGTCACCGGCGTGACACCTTGATCTCCATCGTAGCATCGTTGTCGTCTCGCCAACTATTGCTTCTATGACTATCGCTACCGCTTAGTTATAAAGTAAAGCAATAACAGGGCGATTGCATTGCATACAATAAAGCGACAACCATATGGCTCCTGCCAGTTGCCGATAACTCCGTTACAAAACATGATCATCTCATACAATAAAATATAGCATCATGTCTTGACCATATCACATCACAACATGCCCCGCAAAAACAAGTTAGACGTCCTCTACTTTGTTGTTGCAAGTTTTACGTGGCTGCTACGGGCTGAGCAAGAACCATTCTTACCTACGCATCAAAACCACAATGGTAGTTCATCAAGTTGTTTTAAACTTCTCAAGGACCGGGCGTGGTCACACTCGGTTCAACTAAAGTTGGAGAAACTGACACCCGCCAGCCACCTGTGTGCAGAGCACGTCGGTAGAACCAGTCTCGCGTAAGCGTACGCGTAATGTCGGTCCGGGCCGCTTCATCCAACAATACTGCCGAACCAAAGTATGACATGCTGGTAAGCAGTATGACTTGTATCACCCACAAATCACGTGTGTTCTACTCGTGCATATAACATCTACGCAATAACCTGGCTCGGATGCCACTGTTCGGGAACGTAGTAATTTAAAAAAAATCCTACGCACACGCAAGATCATGGTGATGCATAGCAACAAGAGGGGAGAGTGTCATCCACGTACCCTCGTAGACCGTTAAGCGGAAGCGTTATGACAACGCGGTTGATGTAGTCGTACGTCTTCACGATCGACCGATCCTCAGTACTGAACGTATGGCACCTCCGCGTTCAGCACACGTTCATCTCAGTGACGTCTCGCGAACTCATGATCCAGTAGAGCTCGAGGGAGAGTTTTGTCAGCATGATGGCGTGGTGACGATGTTGATGAATCTACCGTCGCAGGGCTTCGCCTAAGCACCACTACGATATGACTGAGGTGGATTATGGTGGAGGGGGCACTGCACACGGCTGGGAGAGATCAATGATCAACTTGTGTGTTCTAGGGTGCCCCTTCCCTCGTATATAAAGGAGCAAGGGGGAGGCCGGCCCGGCCCTCAGAGGCGGCGCCAGAGGAGGAGTCCTCCCCCTAGTAGGAGTAGGACTCCCCTCTTTCCTACTCCTACTAGGAGGAGGAAAGGAAGGGGGAGAAGGAGAAGAAAAGGGGGGGGTGCCCCCCCTTCCTAGTCCAATTCGGACCAGAGGGGGAGGGGGCGCACGGCCTGCCCTGGCCGGCCCCTCTCTCTCTGTCCACTAGGGCCCAACAAGGCCCATTAACCCCCGGGGGGTTCCGGTAACCCCTCCGGCACTCCGGTAAAATCCCGATTTCACCCGGAACTCTTCCGATGTCCAAATGTAGGCTTCCAATATATCAATCTTTATGTCTTGACCATTTCGAGACTCCTCTTCATGTTCGTGATCATATCTGGGACTCTGAACTACCTTCGATACATCAAAACATATAAAATCATAATACCGATCGTCACAGAACTTTAAGCATGCAGACCCTACGGGTTCGAGAACTATGTAGACATGACCGAGACACGTTACCGTTCAATAACCAACAGCGGAACCTGGATGCTCATATTGGTTCCTACATATTCTACGAAGATCTTTATCGGTCAAACCGCATAACAACATACGTTGTTCCCTTTGTCATCGGTATGTTACTTGCCCGAGATTCGATCGTCGGTATCTCAATACCTAGCTCAATCTCGTTACCGGAAAGTCTCTTTACTCGTTCCGTAATGCATCATTCCACAACTAACTCATTAGTCACATTGCTTGCAAGGCTTATTGTGATGTGCATTACTGAGAGGGCCCAGAGATACCTCTCCGACAATCGGAGTGACAAATCCTAATCTCGATCTATGCCAACTCAACAAGTACCATCGGAGCTGTAGAGCACCTTTATAATCACCCAGTTACGTTGTGACGTTTGTTAGCACACAATGTGTTCCTCCGGTAATCGGGAGTTGCATAATCTCATAGTCACAGGAACATGTATAAGTCATGAAGAAAGCAATAGCAATAAACTAAACGATCAAGTGCTAAGCTAACGGGATGGGTCAAGTCAATCACATCATTCTCCTAATGATGTGATCCTGTTAATCAAATGACAACTCATGTCTATGGCTAGGAAACTCAACCATATTTGATCAACAAGTTAGTCAAGTAGAGGCATACTAGTGGCACTATGTTTGTCTATGTATTCACACATGTATTATGTTTCCGGTTAATACAATTCTAGCATGAATAATAAACATTTACCATGATATGAGGAAATAAATAATAACTTTATTATTGCCTCTAGGGCATATTTCCTTCAAAACCAACAACGGAAAACACCCGACCGCAGTTGTGCGATCAGGGTGGTCCTCGGCATAAAAAATGATAGGCGTGCTGGACCACTTCAGTGGCTTTTGAGCATCGAGCGATGGTTCTGCTAATGTGATCTCATGCGCCCACTGCTTGAGCTGGCGGTGAGAAGTGTGCAGCGAGGCACCACCGTCGACGCATATGGCCTCCGTAGCTTTCTGAAAATCTTGCTCGCTGGACTCGTCGTCCTCGTCATGACCGTCGTCTTCCTACTTCTTGTCGCGGCCTCGAGCGGGCCTCTCTTGCTGGCTGTCCTTGCCGCGGTGACCCCCTTGGCCGCCACGCTTCTTGTCGGACCCTTCGGCACCATCCTAACCCTTCTCCGTGTCCCGCCTCTGATACTTAGCTTTTTGCTTCCCAACAAGTAGCTCAACCTGTCGGCACTTCTGGAGGTCATGGCCCTTGGTGCGGTGGATCTTGCAGTACTGCTTGTCGGAGCCTCCTGGCTTGTCGGCAGCCGCCAAGGCCCGGCAAGCGGAGCACCCGGCAATCTCCGTGTCGGGGTCGTCTGCCTTTTCCTTCTTGGTAGTGCCGGTGTCCTCGGATTCCTCAACGGCAAGCACGGTCTTGCCCTTGCGCTTCCTGTTGCGGCGCTGGCCCTTCTTTGTTGGGGTGGCGGTGTCTTCGTCTGTAGAGTCAGTTTCCACACCTGGGTACTTCCTTCCCTCTTCAGCTCGAGCGCATCTATCGGCCAGAACATAAAGTTCGGCCACATCTTTGAGCTTGTTCATCGCCAGCTCTTCACGCATCTTGTAGTTGTGCACATTTTGATGGAATGCTCTGATCACGGCGGCGGGATGAACATCTGGGATGTTGTATTGCACCCGGCTGAACCTCTGTATGTACTTGCGTAGGTTTTCGCCTTCCTTCTGGGGAATGATATGCAAATCGCTTGCCTGGCCATGAGCTTGGTGGCCTCCATTGAAGGCACCAACGAATTCATGACACATATCCGACAAAGAAGAAATAGAATCCGCCGATAAGTGCATCAACCACGACATGACATTGGGTTTTAGCGCCAACGGGAAGTAATTGGCAAGCACCTTGTCGTCGCGAGCTCCAGTGGCTTGCATCGCGATGGTGTAGATGCTGAGGAACTCCGACTGGTGGGTTTTGCCATTGTACTTCTCGCTGACGTCAGGCTTGAACGTGCGGTGGGACGGCCACTGGAACTGCCATAGCTCATGGGTAAAGGCCGGGCAACCCACCTTGTAGGGTAGGCTGCCAGAACCCCCTCGTGCTGGGTGGTCTGTAGTAGGTCCTGCCCGCCTATCTGGTGGTGCGCATCATGCTGGCGCTCGATGGTGGTTCGAGCGTATTCATGGGCTCGCTCCTGAAGAACTTGGCGCTGATCGCGGTGGGTCCATGAGTCAGACGACGCTATGAAAATGTTATCACAAGTGTCATCATGATGGACCGACACCCGCGGTGGCTGGCGTGGCGGAGGAGAGTGCACCATAGCCGTAGCACCTCCGGTCCTTCCACCACTGGCATGCGGTGGCTCGACGGAGCGCCGGCCAGAGGGCCCCGTTGGCCGTGTCTCATCTTTGTTGGCAATGCCGACGAGGCTCCGGATGGTGGCTATCCACTCGTCGAGCTTTTCCGCAGCGGGGGGAAAGTCGAGGAGCAACTTCGCACGCCAAGGCTTCAGCTGGCAAGGGTGGCGGCGAAAGCTGCATGGACCGTGACGCACTCCGACTTCTAACCACGTTAGAAGGAGCTCTATCATGGCCTGGCAGCTGTGCGCCATTTTCGCCAGCGTCTCGGCGTGCATGCTGGCCTTCTACGTCCCGCGCATGAAGCGCAGGACTCTTCCCGCGGCGGCGCCCAGGGTCACCGGCGTGGTGATGCTGCTCATCGCGCGCAACCTGGGAGGAGTGCGTCGTGGGTGCCGGCGTAGGCGTTTTGGAGGTCGCTGCGCCACCCGTAGGTGGCACGGCGCCGCCCCTGGAGAGAGCCCCGCGCCGCCTGCGGGGGGCCCGGCTCCGTCTTTGGATTTGGCGGCACGTGGACCGTCGTCTCGCGCACGAACGACACCGCTCGCCCAGCTTTGACTGCAGGAGCGATGCGGGTGTTCGCGGGCCGCGCCTCGGCTTTCGTCCGCGACCGCCTCGCCGCTCGCCTGCACTGGTACGGGCCGTTCGGCTCCTGACGAACCGATCGCCGTGATTGTCTTCTTTTTGGGAGCCATGGCGACAAAGAACTACTAAACTAACTGCTAGACCAGATTTTCACAACTGCGCGCCCTACCTGGCGCGCCAAAGATGTCAGTGAGAACGACACCTATGGGATCACTGGGATCCCTTCTACGGTTGGCGGGCGCGGGTTGTGCAAAGGGTAGGTGAGGGAGTCCCGGCTTAGGGGGTGTCCGGATAGCCGGACTACCATCTTCGGCCGGACTATCATCGGCCGAACTATCATCATCGAGCGGACTCCAAGACTATGAAGATACAAGATTGAAGACTCCGACCCGTGTCCGGATGGGACTTTCCCTGGCGTGGAAGGCAAGCTTGGCGATACGGATATGTAGATCTCCTACCATTGTAACCGACTCTATGTAACCCTAGCCCTCTCTGGTGTCTATATAAACCGGATGGCTCTAGTCCGTAGGACTCGAACAACAACCCTTACAATCATACCATAGGCTAGCTTCTAGGGTTTAGCCTCCTTGATCTCGTGGTAGATCTACTCTTGTAAACATCCACAATATCAATATCAATCAAGCAGGACATAGGGTTTTACATCCATCTTGAGGGCCCGAACCTGGGTAAAACATCGTGTCCCTCGTCTCCTGTTACCATCTGCCTAGACGCACAGTTCGGGACCCCCTACCCGAGATCCGCCGGTTTTGACACCGACATTGGTGCTTTCATTGAGAGTTCCTCTGTGCCGTCACCGATAGGAAGGATGCCTCCTCCCGTCTTCAAGGACGGTATTTTCGCCAAAGGAGCCTGTCCGGCCATCGCTTCGACAATGACCTCTCAAGTCGTCAAAAGCAATTTTCACGTCAGCTCGGAATTCGCCGAGCGGCTGGATCCAATAGAGCTCTCGTCCGCAAACGAGCTCTTGGATCGCATCGCCACCCTGGGAGTCATTACAGACTACAAACAGATTGGGCTTAAAACCGATCTGAGAGAGATTAACTCTCCCCAGGTCACCCACCACGTTGAAGTGGTAGAGGAACAATGCGGCGACGCTTCTCCTGTATTGAAAACTAGTCATGTCCGGGCTTCCGAATCCCCCATGCCGGATTCCCGCGGAGGGACGAACTTCGATCAAGCACTGAACTTAAAATCAGGCATCGGACTGCACTCGTTGGACAACGTCCAGCAATCCGAGCTTCAAAGTTGGAAACTTCTCGGCCTTCAAGCCTTGAGATGGGTAGGGTTCCGGACTTAGTTCCACCCACCCGCCCAGACATATGCGATCTATCTCTAATTCGGCAAGAGCCCGCTGAGACAGTACATCACTACTGGGCCAGATTCCTCCTGGTTATGGACAGGATAAAGGACTGCCGAGAGTAAAACGCAATCTCAATTTTTTGCAATAATTGCACGGACGAGGGAATCTTGAACGCCGTCAGCCGTCGTGAAATTACACGCTTCGCCGACCTGGCGTCCATAGTACGAAAGTACTGTGCGATGGAGAGTTTCCGGACAACCGAAAATAAGTTTTGGGACAATCCGGCCCCGAATACAACCCTAGTCCGCAACAAAAGGGTGCATTACACTCGGGCACCAGATACAAAAACCAAAAAGCAAAAACCCCATAAAGGGCACGGAACCGTACTAGAGGGATGGCTTAGCGGACCCTGTAAAATTCACAGTACAGAAGGCGCCGTCCCAACACATAGCCTTCGAGCATGTTGGATATTACGGCAGGTGGCTAAAAGTGGAGGGGAGCTTCTAGCCCCGGAAAACCACTCCAACAACATCGGTACGGTATCAACAGTCTTCGAGACTTTCGTATCAAATAATATGTGGAAACGAACAATCCGCAGCCTTGCCAAAGTCTACCAAGTAGCAACAACCAATCCATGGAGCGACACAGCCATCACCTTCAACGCCAGCGATGAACCAAAATTCCGAACCGCCCGAGCTCCAGCCGCACTGGTACTTAGTCCAATAGTGAACGGCTTTCGACTTACAAAAGTCCTCATGGATGGCGGCAGCGGATTAAACCTCATCTACGAGGAAACCCTACAAAAAATTGGAAATATAATGGAACCGTATTGACCGAAGCACCACAACCTTTAGAGGAATAATCCCTAGCCGGAGGCGCTACCGCACAGGAAAAATCACACTCGATGTGGTATTCGCTCACCGGACAACTACAGATCCGAAGAAGTCACGTTCCAAGTGGCCCCGTTCAACAGCGGATATCACGCTATATTAGGACGAGAGGCATTCACAATTTTTCAAGCCGTACCCCATTACGGGTACATGAAGCTCAAAATGCCTGGGCCCGGCGGAATAATCACTCTCGTTAGTGATCCGGACATAGCACTCCGCGCCGAAAACAAGACAGCCGCATTAGCCTTAGAGGCACTATCCGAAGCCCTAGCGGCAGAGGAACTCACCACGCTGCGCTCTACGGTGAATAGGGACGATGTGATACTCGATAAGAGATCCAAGTCCACCTCCTTTAAACCAGCAGATGAAATAATAAAATCCTAGGTCCACCCAACGGACCCGACAAAGACGGCCTCCATCGGGGCACAATTGAACCCTAATGTAGACGCCGCACTGAGA
Organism: Aegilops bicornis; assembly: GCA_021605145.1. Classification (NCBI taxonomy): domain Eukaryota; kingdom Viridiplantae; phylum Streptophyta; class Magnoliopsida; order Poales; family Poaceae; genus Aegilops; species Aegilops bicornis. Next base: position 562,149,885 of record CM038669.1, on the reverse strand, counting down.
GAATTCCTTCGGGAAAATTGGGACATTTTTGCCTGGCACCCCTCGGATATGCCCGGGATCCCACGCAGATTGGCAGAACACAGCCTAAACATCCTAAAAGGATTCAAGCCAGTCAAATAGGCTCTTCGACGATTTTCCGAACCCAAAAGACAGGCAATGGGAGAAGAGCTAGCCAAACTATTGGAAGCCGGATTCATCAGAGACATCAAGCACCCGGATTGGCTAGCAAACCTGGTAATGGTACCAAAGAAGGACAAATCCTGGCGCCTATGTGTCGATTTCAAAGACCTAAATAAAGCCTGCCCAAAGGATCCCTTCCCCCTCCCCCGCATCGACAAAATCATCGATGCCACCGCAGGGCACGATTCATTGTGCTTCCTGGACGCATACTCCGGCTATCATCAAATCAAGATGGCAGAAGCGGATCAAGACCATTCTGCTTCAACACGATGCCATTCGGACTTAAAAACGCCGGCGCAACATATCAGCGCATGATTCAGACATGTCTTGCTACCCAGATCGGCAAAACAGTAGAGGCATACGTAGACGACGTAGTCATCAAAACTAAACACGTCGAAACTCTAGTAGACGACTTGAGGCTCACATTCGACAACCTCAGAGCATATGACATCAAGCTGAATCCGGAAAAATGCGTTTTCGGCGTACCAATTTGGAAAAGCTGCTGGGCTTTATCGTATCCGTAGAGGAATTGAAGCAAACCCAGCCAAGATCCGAGCTCTGTCACAGCTAGATATCCCAAAAGACCTCGTGCAAATACAAAATTGATCGATGCGTGGCGGCTCTAAGCCGCTTTATCTCCCGCCTAGGTGAAAAGGCATTACCCTCTATCGCCTCCTTTGGCGCACCGAACACTTCGAGTGGACGGATGCTGCCACCGCCCGGACTTCGAAGAAATAAAGGCCATACTGGCAACAAATCCGGTCTTGGCTGCGCCCAACCTGGGCGAACCAATGTTGTTATACATCGCAGCTACGCATCAAGTCGTAAGAGCGGTACTCGTCGTCGAACGAGAAACAGAAGGGCATAAATTCCCTCTTCGGAAACCAGTATACTACGTATCCACTGTGTTAACCCCCTGCAAGTCCCGTTACCCGCACTATCAGAAGATAGCATACGCGGTGTTCATGGCATCCCGGAAGCTCCGACACTACTTTCAAGAGTGTTCGATAACAAGGGCCTCAAGTACCACTTAACGACATTATAAACAACCGCGACGCGACGGGCAGGATTGCAAAATGGGCCATTGAGCTCTTACCATTTGATATATCTTACAAACCTCGGCGAGCTATAAAGTCACAAGTTTTGGCTGACTTTGTCGCTGAATGGACCGAAGCCGAACTCCCTAAAGAATGCGGCGCATACTCCAATTGGATTATGCACTTCGACGACTCTAAAATGTTAGCCGGATTGGGGGCTGGCGTCGTATTGACGTCCCTGACCGGGGACACAGTCCAATATGTACTTTAGATAATGTACACGGACTCCAATAACGCAGCCGAATACGAGGCCCTTTTACATGGTCTCCGGATGGCAATCTCCATGGGCATTCGACGCCTAGAGGTGCGCAGGGATTCAAACCTCGCAATATCCCAAATAAACGGAGACTTTGACGCCAAAGATCCGAAAATGGCAGCATATCGCAACGCTGTCCTAAAAATGTCAGCCCGGTTCGAAGGACTTGAATTCCATCACGTAGCCTAGGATAATAACCAAGCAGCCGACGTACTGGCACGCATTGGCGCAAAACGCGACGCTGTCCCTCCTAACATCTTCACAGGAACGGCTCTTCAAGCCATCAAGACTATGGGAAGAGGAGTCCGAACAAACATACCGGAACAATCCGCACCAAACGGCGATTCCGCCTATGATATAACACCATCCGCCCACGACATAATGGCAGTAATTTCCCCGTGGACAGAACCATTCCTCGCCTACTTGCTTAGGCAGGAGCTTCCCGAAGACCAAAATGAGGCCCGCTGCATTGTCCGGCGATCTAAAGCCTACAAGGTCTATCTCCGAAGTCCTTCAAAGGTGTATCTCCGAAGAGGAAGGGCGAAACCTCCTGGCTGAAATTCATGCCGGACTAGGCGGACACCACGCCGCAGCTCGGGCCCTTGTAGGAAAGGCATTCCGTACAGGATTTTTCTTGGCCGATCGCCTGAAAGCAGATGCTCGTGACTTAGTCCAAAGATGCGTCGGTTGTCAGCTCTTTGCTAATCAGAGCCATATGCCACCCACGGCCCTCAAAACTATACCCATTACCTGGCCGTTCGCGGTCTGGGGGCTTGACATGGTTGGACCACTTAAAGGAGGAACCCACAAGCAAAGGTACCTATTGGTCATGGTGGATAAATTCACCAAATGGATAGAGGCCAAGCCAGTTAAAACGGTAGAGTCCGGACCATTGATAGACTTTATATCCGGGGTAGTACACCATTATGGTGTCCCCCATAGCATCATCACCGATAACAGCACGAACTTCACCGCTGATGAGGTTAAATCATGGTGCAAAAATATGGGCATCAAGCTCGATTACGCTTTAGTCTATCATCCTCAAACCAACGGTCAAGTGGAACGAGCAAATGGTCTAATAATGAGCGGCATCAAACCCAGACTAGTGCGGTCCTTCACGTAAATCGACACGCCTTTGGGTAGAGGAGATCGACTCCGTACTGGGGGCTGCGGACAACGCCTAACCGTGCATACCGGATTCACACCATTTTATGGTATACGGCGCAGAAGCAGTTTTGCCTGCGACATCATTCATGACTCACCTCGAAAGCGCATGTACGAAGAAAGAGAAGCCGAGTTGGATCGGCAGGACAGCTTGGACGCATTGGAGGAAGAGCGACGTCGCCAAGGCTCGTTCCGCATTCTATCGCCAGCAGGCTCAAGATATCAAAGCAGAGAAGTACGGGCCAAGACTTACAACGTTGGCGAACTGGTTCTACGCTTGCCGGAAAAGAAAAAGGACAAGCTCAAGACCAAATGGGAAGGCCCCTTCATCATCGATCAAGTCCTGACCGGCGGAGCGTACCGTCTATGAAATGCATCGGATAACCGACTCGAGCCGAACCCATGGAACGCAGCCCGCCTCCGACGATTCTATGCCTAGCGCCGGACTAAGAGTTCGTCCCTTTCCCCCCGTCCAAATTTTTTTTTACTTCAGCTGCCTTTTGTTTATCTTTTTCTTCTCAACCCTATTCATCCAAGCCTTAAAGGGCCTACTTGCGCAACGTTCGCGCGCAATTGATGTGCTATCCGCACTCATTATACCTGGGGCTTCTTTACCGTGCTTAATTATACGGGCTTTATGCCCGGCACATGTGTCAAGCCTCCACATGTACCTTTTATTCACCATTATATGCATCGATATGACTTAAGTTTTGGCCAAGCTGGGTTGCTGGCTCCTGTGCTTACCCTACGTTCCCGATTGTTTGGCTAGGTGGTAAAGGGAGCACCTCTGCGATTGTTACTGTCGGGTCAGCCGGATGTGTACCTCAGACTGGGTGAAGCCGAAAGCTAGCGTTCTTAAGGAATATTCGGTCGGTGACTTAAAAGATGATCTTTTATCCACTTATTTATCTGCCCCCAGATGTTTTTCTGCTTTTTTCGCAGTCCGGACATGCACTTTAGGGCATGCCACCCCAGAGGAAAGGAACCCTTAACGGAACTATTCTCCCTGGAAGATGTTTCTTACTACCCATGTAATATAACATAACTAGTTGGGCACTTGTCTGATAAAGCATCGATGACCCTCACGCTCGGTCTCCATGCATACCCGGTTGTTTCATAACCGAGAAGGTATTCAGACACACTCACGGACTCTAGGGTCCCGAGGTCGAGCCGAAAAGGTCGGCAAAGACAAACGATCTACAATCCGCTAGAAGGCATTTTGTATGTCATTTTATAATACATTGTCAAATCGGTGATTGTATTCTTCCTCAATCCTGCCTAACAGGTTGTCTAATTTACAAATCCTGTTGGGAAAATTTAGCGCCAACTCTACTTGGCCATATACTAAACTCACAGGATCTCCTTCCCATCGGGCCCCACAGGTCCGACTTCGCCATGTGGTTGGGATCCGCCTTCTTGTACCGCGTCTTTACCATGGCCTGTGCCTCCACAGCACCTTGGCGGCATGTCGAAATCTTCCATAAATGGAAGCGCCGCACTCCCTCTGCAGCTTCTCCAAGCTCCCCAAGACCCTCGGGTGCAGGAAGGTTGGCCATAACGCTGGATGACGCCGCTCATTGCCTGCCGAACTTCGTTCGATCAGTTGCAGCAATTGAAGTTGATCACCCGTTGATACGGGCATCTCCTCCAGCAGGCGACACTGTGAGCATACCTGCAGACATATTACATCAAATTGACTTCCTCGCGAACTCTTCTTTTCAAAGGAGTTCGCTCAAGCACTTACTATATATGCCGCGACGAAGCCGCTGATTCTCCTTAACGAAGCTCGACACCGCCCGAACGCCTTTCAGCTCTTCTCCAAGCTGGGCATGGGCATCCTGGAGCTTGTTCCTTTCATGCTGCACCTTATGTAGCACCCTCTCGCCGGCCTTTAGTTGGCGCAGAAGTTCTTGCCTGTCCGTATCTTGTCCGGCAGCACCTGCAACGTCATTTTTTCTTTCAGACTTGCGCAAAGGCCAAACGCTACTTATCTTTCTAAAATAATGCGTTACTGTGAGAGGTCCTGCGTTTCCTCCTCGCCGTAGAGTGCGGCCTCAAGTTGGGCCTTGCACTCTTGCAGCTCCTGAGACAGTTGGGTATTCTTCTCGGTAAGATCCTACGTTTCATATGATCCTTAAATCAGTTAATATAACTACTTTAAGTCTCGAGGGCTACTGGCATATATAACTATTAAATTCTCTTACCCGTATGTCTTTTACATACTACTCCGTGGCTCTGGTAAAACCATCTTGAGCAGCACGAAGGTGCGCGTCCCCCGTGTTAAAGGCATTCAACGCCTCGGGGGAGAAGCACGCGTCACGAAATACTGTCCGACGGCGCCTGTGATTCAGGGCACTCTCCACCTCAGACTTGGTGGCGGACAGTCTGTCGGCATCCTCCGTCGGAGGAACGTCCGGCTCGCGCCTTGCGCTCGCCTCCCACTCCTGACCAGGTGCGGGAGCCTGGCTGGTAGAGGTTGGATTGGCAACCTCCATGCCCGCTGTCCGGCGGACGCCTTTTTCCCTATAAAAGTCATGAGCACTCAAACGCTTCCTAGGAACGTTGCTCTAAATAATGAATTGTGAGCTACACCTTTGCAGCGACATTTCAGTCCGCGCTGCGCTCCTCTTCCGCCTACTGGTCCGAACTGGCCCTTGTTGGTCAGCCACCGCGGGCTCGGCTTCTCGCCCTAGTGGCGCCTCCTGCACAGCGCCATCATATACGGTGGTCAGAAATAAGCAAGGAAGGAATGACGGTGTCAGGGCTTCGGTCGCAATCACCTGGGAAGCCGGATATAGTCCGGGATAGTCGGCCGTGATGGCGACTAAAGCATTGTCCATGCTGAGCTGGTGGAACACCCCGTCGATTAGCTCCACCTTTATGTCCGGATCCTCTTCGAAGGCCGGATCCCGGGATCTCTCTGGATCCTCGGGCTGCGGAGCCGGACTTAGCATGGCGTCCACGGTCCGGCGCAGTTCCTGCGTCGAAAGAAGAACACAATATAAGAAACTTAAGTTTCGAAAGGCACGGGTCGGACACGCAGAGTGTTCTCTTACCCAAGGCCGGGGATTATTCATGGAGAACCCATTTAACGGGTTCGTCCGAAGGAAATCCTCCTTCTCCCCCTTATACAGGCCGGACAGGATCGTCACCAGATCTTCGGCCGAATCCGGCCCTTTGCGGCCATGACGGGTGGCATCGTCCTCCCCGTTGAAATCCCACATGGGGTGGCCCCTGTATTGTAGTGGCTGCACTTCACAGTAATGCATGTTGCCATGACTCCAATCATGGTCAACCTGGCATGGGCCAGTAACCTTATTCGGCCCATCAAATAATGGACGCTCTTATCTTCCTCCAGACGGGGGCTCCGCGGACGCCAACTAAGGCGTTTCTTCAGAGGAGCATTGCTGAACTCCGGGAGGCCGATCCGTACAGGGTCCGGCAGTGGATCGTCTTATATATAAAACCATTCCGAAGGCCAGTCTTCGGGCACCTTCTTAGGGATTCTGGATGGATATCCGGTCCCGGCAATGTGCCATATTTCGGCGCCGCCCACTTGATATATGGACCCCTCGTGAGAGCGGGGTACAAGGCAGAACAACCTCTTCCACAGCGCGAAGTGGGGCTCAACGCCTGTGAATAGCTCGCAAAGAGCTACGTAACCCGCAATATGCAGGATTGAGGTGGGCGTGAGGTGATGAAGCCGAGTCCGTAGAACTCCGGGAGCCCATGGAGGAATGGATGTACAGGAAATCCGAGCCCCTTATCGATAGGGGACGAAGCATACCCGCTCCCCTTTGTTGGGATTTGGGGTAACCTCCGCTTGCTTCCCACCTTTGTAGGTGGCCAGCCCGGCTCGAACCGGAACCATGAAGGCCGGAGGAGATATCCCCCACTTGGAGCTTCACCAGCTCGTTGCGGAATGCGAGCATCTCCTCCAATCTCCCCGCAAAGGGCTGAGCGCGAGAAGAGGAGCCGCGTTGACGGTCCATGATGGAATGGATTCTTGGTCAAAAGCGCTCCGATGAGTATTTGCGGGAGGAAGATGGTGATTTGGATCTGGATTCTTGCCTCCCTTATAGGCAGATCATTCGCACAACTAGGGGGTACGTAGAACTTGAAGGAGAACCCGCCTTGCAACGCCGAAGACTACACGCATGCTGGACTTATCGGCATTGAAGCCTGGTTCGGGGGCTACTGAGGGAGCCCCAGATTAGGGGGTGTCCGGATAGCCGGACTACCATTTTCGGCCGGACTATCATCGACCGAACTATCATCATCGACCGGACTCCAAGACTATGAAGATACAAGATTGAAGACTCCGCCCCGTGTCCGTATGGGACTTTCCTTGGCGTGGAAGGCAAGCTTGGCGATACGGATATGTAGATCTCCTACCATTGTAACCGACTCTATGTAACCCTAGCCCTCTCCGGTGTCTATATAAACCGTATGGCTCTAGTCCGTAGGACTCGAACAACAACCCTTACAATCATACCATAGGCTAGCTTCTAGGGTTTAGCCTCCTTGATCTCGTGGTAGATCTACTCTTGTAAACATCCACAATATCAATATCAATCAAGCAGGACGTAGGGTTTTACCTCCATCAAGAGGGCCCGAACCTGGGTAAAACATCGTGTCCCACGTCTCCTGTTACCATCCGCCTAGACGCACAGTTCGGAACCCCCTACCCGAGATCCGCCGGTTTTGACACCGACAGTAGGTCTAGTAGCCAGCACAAAGATCGTTTACCCAGGTTCGGGCCGCGACGATGCGTAAAACCCTAGTCCTGCTTTGGTGTATGTATTTGAGTGTTCTTGAGTTCTTGAGCTAGCTATGATGTGTGTCTAGTCCAAAAGATCCGAATCCTTCTCCTGGTTGCCTCGGGCCTCCTTTTATAGACAAAAGGGGTTGCCACAGTGGCACACTGGAGGTGGAAAGGTGTACAGTGGATGAGTCTATCCTCTGGTGCCGTCGGACAAACACATTTAATGTGCTGCCGACGTGCCCCTCTTGCTTTACTGGGGACGACAAGGAAGCTCGTCCCAGCTATCGCCGCCTCGCCTGGTTGCGACGCGCGTCCAAGCTGATGAGGCGTTGTAGCACCATGTTGGCTGGCTGCTGGGCTGGCGCGGTGGCGGAGTCTTCACGAAGATCTGCATGCCACCACGCAGGTGCTAGCTGAGTCGGCGTAGAGGCCGCATGCTGCCACGCAGGTTGTAACGCCCCGGATTCGATGCGCAAGGTGTCCGCCAGTTATTCGCAGTCGTTGCCATGTCATTTGCTTGCGTGTTGCACTTTGCCATGTCATCATCTGCATTTCATGTCATGTCATCATGTGCATTTCATTTTGCATACGTGTTCGTCTCATGCGTCCGAGCTTTTTCCCCGTTGTCCGTTTTGCAATCCGGCGCTCCTATGTCTCCCGGCGCCCCCTTTTACCTCTTTTCGTGTGCGGGTGTTAAACGGTCTCGGAATGGAACGAGGTTTGTCAAGCGGCCTTGATATAGCACCGGTGAACCGCTTTGTCAAGTTTCGTGCCATTTGGAGGTCGTTTAGCACTCCAACGGTTAACCGGGTAACCGTAAAGGCCTCTTTTGTTTGCAGCCCAACACCCCTTCCAAAGTGGCCCTAAACCCATCTAACTCCCCTCCATGCTCTCGGTCGTTCGATCACGATCGCGTGGCCGAAAATCGCACCTCATTTGGACTCTCCTAGCTCCCTCTACCTATATAAACACCCCTCCTCCCGAAATTCCGGATCAATTCGCACACGAAACCCTAGCCCCGCTCCCCTCGCGCGCCGGACATGTCCGCCGACGGCCGGACACGTCCAGCCTCCACGTCGCCCGGACCAATCCGGGGATGCCACCTCACCCCGCCGCCGCTCTCCTCCAATGCCGCAGCGCCACGTGGCCAGCCGGCCTCCTCTCTCCTCAAGCGCCCAGCAGCCGAGCCAGCGCGGCCCTTGACCCGCGCCGCCCGCGCTGCCCGTCTTGCGTCTTGCCGCCCGCACTACTCCCGCCCGCGCCGCCCTTGTACGGCCATCCGGCCGCCGCCCGATCGCCGGCGCCTCGTCGCCGCCTCACCTCGCCGGCCGGCGACCGAGTCTTAGCGCCGCCCGCGCCCGTCGCCCGGGCCTCGTCGCCGCCTCCCCGCGGGCGAGCTCCCCGCCCGGCCCTCGCCGCGCCCGGCCCCCCTCGCCCCAGCGCCTTGCCCGCCCTTGGGCCGGAGTTCGTCGCCCGTCGCCCCTTACGCCTCGCCGCCTTCGCCCGACCACCGGGCCGCGGCCCCGCCCGCCCTACGTTACGGCGCCGCCTCCCCGGCCCCGGATCCGCCTCCTCCTCCCCTCCCTCGCCATCTCCGGTGAAGTCCGGCGAGATCCCGGCCGTCCTCGGTTCGCGTGCCTCGGTTGACTTCTTCTCCCCCCTCCCCCCCCCCAATTTCCTCTAAGTCCCGAATCTGCAGTAATTTTGTTGCATTTTCATCGCACCATAACTCTCTGCATATTGCTCCGTTTCGCGCGTGTAATATGTCTACTTCTTCGTCCCGATGAGTAGATCACTTCATTTCATTGAATCATTTTCATTTGAGCTCATCTTGATGCCTGAAATGCTGTTGGAAGAGTGCTACGTGATGTTAGTTTCAGATTCTTATCAGAACATGCACTTTTGTCATTTTTTCCATGATTGATGTGTGCACCCTATGAACTTGACTCTTACATGTATTTTGTAATATGCCATGCCATCTTTACAGGGGTGTATGACATGTATTTTTGTGATCTCTGTGGTGACTATCACAAGCATGCAAACCAGGCATCATGATGTTACTGATTTCAGCCCCTGTTTTGCTGATATTTTTATGCCATGTAAACTTGATGCTAAAGAGAGATCCATGCTTATTTTGAGATACTTCAGTAAGGATGTTTTGAACATATGGTTATTCTCGATCCATCCAGGCCCTTATTTGCAATTATGGAGTGCCCTAGCTTGAGTCAATCGAGCTCTACTTTTGCTATAAAATGTTTCCTGGCAGATTGTTTACATGTTATTCAATTTTGCCAAGGTTGTTGTAGTTGATCCGTGTATGCTATGTTGTTGTTCTTGCCATGTATAGCTTCTATGTCATGTCTTCTTACTGTGAGTTTCCTTGCCATGCCATGTATTGCTCTGTGGTGAGTGGTTCAAGCTCACCAACATGCCTACTTATCGTTGTTCCTGCCATGTATGAATCTGTTATATAACTTGCCATATTTACATGGGTGCCATCATATTTTCTGATCCTTTTTGGCTTATGGTCAGTAAGGAACTTTTGTTACATGCATTTAGTAGTATCATGAAATGCCTTTTTTTTCCATGATAAGTTCCTGTAGCATGTTGTTTGAGAGCTCTAAACATTCACCTGATGTTATTTTCTGCCAAGTCTGAAACTGTTATTACTTGCAATCTTGCCATGTGTTTTTGAGCATGTTCTATTGATTTCTGGAGATAGCTTAGTGTTCATGTTTTGTCATGCTTTACCTGTACATCATGCCCATGCCTTTTGTTTTCTTGTTGAGGTCCTGTAGCATGTTGTTTTGGTGCTTGAAATATGCCTAGTTGCTGTTTTGGACAGATTGTTGTCATGACTTGTATTGTGCGTATGTGTTGAACCGTTGCTCCGTTTTGAGTGTGCTCTATATGAAACTTGCTTGTTTTTGCATGTAGCTTCATATTATCATGTTGCATCCTTGGTTTGAGGTGTTTGCTTGATGTTTGTTTGCATTTTACATCAATGCCGTGCTTATCTTGTTTTGCTCATATCTTCTAAGTCGTAGCTCCGAATCTAATGAACTTTATATGTAACTTGACTAGAATTTCGTGTAGATCATCGTGGTGCATCTTAACTTGCTGTTTAACAACTTGAACATAATGTTTATTCAGATCTGGACCAATTTCGAAATTTGCATATGAGGACTTACCGAAATTGTTCTATGTTGTTCCCGGCCTCATTTAAACTTATCTTGATGTGTTGTTCTTGTTTGCATCATCTCTTGCCATGAGTAACCTCATCTAGATTTGTCATGCATCATGCTTGTTTGTGCATCATGCCTTGTTCATGTGTGGTGTGTTTACCTTGTTGTGTGCTTCTTCTTGTTAGTTCATGTTTACGTTGCGATCGTGAGGATTCGTTCGTCTTCGCTTGGTTCGGCTTCATCCGTTCATCTTCTTCATGGACTCGTTCTTCTTCCTTGCGGGATTTCAGGCAAGATGACCGCTACCCTGGATCTCACTACTATCATTGCTATGCTAGTTGCTTCGTTCTATCACTATGCTGCGCTACCTATTACATGTTTATCAAGCCATCCGAAATTGCCATGTCAGCCTCTAACCTTTTACACCTTTCCTAGCAAACTGTTGTTTGGCTATGTTACCGCTTTGCTCAGCCCCTCTTATAGCGTTGTTAGTTGCAGGTGAAGATGAAGTTTGTTCCTTGTTGGAACATGGAGATGTTCTTCCTTGTTGGAACATGTTTACTTGTTGGGATATCACAATATTCCTTATATTATTAATGCATCTATATACTTGGTAAAGGGTGGAAGGCTCGGCCTTATGCCTGGTGTTTTGTTCCACTCTTGCCGCCCTAGTTTCCGTCATATCGGTATTATGTTCCCGGATTTTGCGTCCCTAACAGCGGTCGGGTGATTTATGGGACCCCCTTGACAGTTCGCTTTGAATAAGACTCCTCCAAAGAAGGCCCAACCCTTGGTTTTACCATTTGCCTCACCACCACCTATATTTCCCTTGGGAGTAATTAACCCAAGGGTCATCTTTATTTAGCCCCCGGGCCGGTGCTTCTCTAAGTCTTGGCTGAACAGCTGCCTGCAGGGCCACCTTGAGGCAACCCGAGGTTTGGTTTTACTCGTAGCTAGTCTCATCCGGTGTTGCCCTGAGAACGAGATATGTGCAGCTCCTATCGGGATTGTCGGCGCATCGGGCGGCTTTGCTGGTCTTGTTTTATTGCTGTCAAAATGTCTTGTAGCCGGGATTCCGAGACTGATCGGGTCTTCCCGGGGAGAAGGAATATCCTTCGTTGATCGCGAGAGCTTATCATGGGCTAAGTTGGGACACCCCTGCAGGGTTTGATCTTTCAAAAGCCGTGCCCGCGGTTATGTGGCAGATGGGAATTTGTTAATGTTCGGTTGTAGAAAACCCGAAGTTGATCTTAATTAAAATACACCAACCGTGTGCATAACCGTGAGTGTCTCTTTTCGGGGTTGATCGAGAGGAGAACACGGTTTCTGGGTTATGTCTGACGTAAGTAGGAGTTCAGGATCACTTCTTGATCATTACTAGTTGACGACCGTTCCTTTGTTTCTCTTCTCGCTCTCATTTGCGTATGTTAGCCACCATATTATGCTTAGTCGCTGCTGCAACCTCACCACTTTACCCCTTCCTTTCCCATTAAGCTTTGCTAGTCTTGATACCCATGGTAATGGGATTGCTGAGTCCTCATGGCTCACAGATTACTACACCACCAGTTGCAGGTACAGGTTTGCGATGATCATGACGCGAGAGCGATGTTTGCTTGTATTGGAGTTCTTCTTCTGCTTCTTCTTCGATCAGGGGATAGGTTCCAGGTCGGCAGCCTGGGCTAGCAGGGTGGATGTCGTTTGAGTTTCTGTTTATGTTCCATCCGTAGTCGGATGTTGATCTTGTATATATTGTGATGTATTCTTGTGGCATTTGTGCCTTATGTATGTATCCCCACTATTATGTAATGTTGATGTAATGATATCCACCTTGCAAAAGCGTTCCAATATGCGGGTCTATCCTTGGTGGGACCGTCGAGTTCCTTTTGGATAGGGTCGCATATTGGGCGTGACAAGTTTGTATCAGAGCCTCGACTGACCTTAGGAGCCCCTTGATTGATCGTGTAGTTTGGCCGTTGTTGAGTCTAGAAGAAAATTGTTTTCGGTGTCTAGTTATACCGGAGAGTAGGAATTCTTTTACTCCTCAGCCCCTTCGTCGCTCTGGTAAGGAATCTTGACGTAGGTGTTTTGAATTACTCCTCTTCCCCTTCAAATTTTTCTTTAGGATCATGCAGTTGGTTTTTTTCGATCATTGTTCCTCAGCTCTTTTCACCCGGTGCATTTTTCGTCAAGTTGACTCGAGCCTCTTCATCTTTGAGTCCAATCCTCAGTTGTTTTCTTTTCCCGCCCGCCCTCCCTTCTTCTTTTCCGAACCGAGATGCAGATTCGAGTATCCATCCTACTCGTGCGGAGGCTTTGCCTTTCTTTCCTCAATGATTTCAACGGTGTTGTCTCTTCAAGATATTAAATGCGTTTCCCTCCCGAAGTTTCCTTTGTTTTTCCCGCCCACCCACCCTTTTCTTCCCGGAGTCTGACTCTCTCTCGACCAGCTATTTCATTCGTATGGAGCCTCTTCAGTCTTTCATCAATTGTTTCAACCGGTGAATTCTCGTTTTGTTCAACATTCTTCATCTCTTTTTCTTCTCCGGTGGACTCAATTCAAGTTTTTCGGGTTAATCATATTCTTTTCCTTCGAAGTGTTCTCTTTGCTCGTTCGCCTCTCTTGATTTATCATTCCGAGTTCGAAGACATATCGGAGATTAAATGCATGTTCCAATTAATTCGAGGTTGTCACCTCATTCAAATATTTCAATTGTTCCGGTGCATCATCTATCTGTTCAACATCCCTTTCCAACGGTGTTATCTCTTCAGTGGGCCCTAACCCACAGGTCTTTTCCCAGGATCTTACCTGACTCTCCTAATTCCCCCGGAGCTATTCCCAATTCTTTTCAAGTGTGACGTAAGAATAGATTGCATCAGTCACATGCCTTTTCCAAGATCAATTTCAAATCATTTCATTGTTGGCTCAACCTTTTCGGTTTTCATTCTTCCGGAGTATCTCAGTAATTTTGGTGGTGTTTATAAATGCGTCATTTGAAGACCGTCGTAGATTTTTATCTTAAATCTTGTCCGTTCTCCCGGAGATTCGCGGTGCTAGCTCGATGTTATCCGATCTAATTGTTTCCAGTCGTGCAATTCTTTTCATCCATCCGGAGCATTTCAGGAGTTGCTTTCTCTCTCGATCATCCGGAGGCCATCTTTTCGGAAGATTTCTTCATTCTAAGTTTTCAGATTCATTCCCCAATTATTCTATATCTGTGCCCCTTTGTTCATCTCAATATTCTTCCGGTGCTTCGTTCAAGTGTTCTTTATACAACTCATGATCTCTTCGCTCTTTCGCATCTAAATCCCCTCGAGCATATTTGCCTTCTAATTCTTCCGGTGATTCTTTCTCTTTCTTCGTTCATTTTCATTTCTTACGGCGGTTCGTTCAGGATTCTTTTTCCTTCACTATCATTTTAATCCATTCGTTCTTTCAAATCCTACCGGTGGTTCATGAAGACCTAATCAAGTTTGCGATATGTCACTTCTCAATCCTTTTCAAGAAGAATAAGTAGTTTGCAAAAATCCATTGCTTGTCATCAATTTAATTTGATGAAGGATAAGCATACAATAAATCTTATTCTTATTTCATCCAAGTGAGTAATCCCTTCCTTCGTAGTTTGTTCGTGAGGAATAAATTCTAGTTCCAAGTGTTTTCATTTTTTCTTATCTGGAGTTCAGTTTCCTCGGCCATTTCGTCGGAACCTCCATCGGAATCATCGCAAGGTTCATCTTATTCTTTCTTCCTTCATTCTATCTCACCATCCTTTTTGTCAACGGAGTTCTCCATGGTGGTTCTTCATGATTTAATTCATTCTCCAAAGAGTTCATCAAGATTCTTGTTGGTGGAGTTCAAGTATCTTTTCTTCTCGCATTCGAAGTGCAAACAACTCTCCGTATTCTTTTGAAGTGGAGTTTTGTATTTCTTCGTTCTTCTCAGCTATCCAATCATTTCCGTTTGTGGCCGGTTATCATCTTATGATCTTGAGATGCTACCTATAAGCCCACAACAAGCTTATTCTTTCGTTGTTGATTTTCTCAACAACTCCATTCAATCCTTCCTTCTAAGTTTATTTCTTTCCCTTCTTTAATTCTTCCGGAGGCATTGCGTTGTTTATCTCGTCAAGTGTCATTCCATCTTCTGAAGCTCATGTTCTATTCTTTCCTTGTTCAACCGGTGTGCTGCCTAAATCGTTTCAGTCTTATTCGTTTCTTTTCTCATGCTAACCACTCCGGTTAGAACGAGTGCTTTCGGAGTCTATCTTGATTCCGTGAGTTTTGATTCTCGTCATTCTCATCGTTCCTCTCTTCTTCTCGAGTGCTCTCAATTCTTTGCTTCTTCTCTTGAGTTGTTGTTTCACCTCATCCCTTTTCCCTTCCGTCTCGGTCCTAAGATCTCGGGACGAGATCTCTTGTTAGTGGAGGAGTGTTGTAACGCCCCGGATTCGATGCGCAAGGTGTCCGCCAGTTATTCGCCGTCGTTGCCATGTCATTTGCTTGCGTGTTGCACTTTGCCATGTCATCATCTGCATTTCATGTCATGTCATCATGTGCATTTCATTTTGCATACGTGTTCGTCTCATGCGTCCGAGCTTTTTTCCCCGTTGTCCGTTTGCAATCCGGCGCTCCTATGTCTCCCGGCGCCCCCTTTTACCTCTTTTCGTGTGCGGGTGTTAAACGGTCTCGGAATGGAACGAGGTTTGTCAAGCGGCCTTGATATAGCACCGGTAGACCGCCTGTCAAGTTTCGTGCCATTTGGAGGTCGTTTAGCACTCCAACGGTTAACCGGGTAACCGTAAAGGCCTCTTTTGTTTGCAGCCCAACACCCCTTCCAAAGTGGCCCTAAACCCATCTAACTCCCCTCGCGTGGCCGAAAACCGCACCTCATTTGGACTCTCCTAGCTCCCTCTACCTATATAAACACCCCTCCTCCCGAAATTCCGGATCAATTCGCAGACGAAACCCTAGCCCCGCTCCCCTCGCGCGCCGGACATGTCCGCCGACGGCCGGACACGTCCAGCCTCCACGTCGCCCGGACCAATCCGGGGATGCCACCTCACCCCGCCGCCGCTCTACTCCAATCGCGGTATGCGTAGCCACGGCCCGGCCTCCTCTCTCCTCCCAGCGCCCGCTGGCTGGCCCCGGCAGCCCCGCACCCGCCGCCCGCCCGCGCCCGTCTTGTCTGTGCCGCCGTATCCGACCCGCCACCGTCGCCGGCGCCTCGTCGCCGCCTCCCCTCGGTGGCGACCGAGTCTTGTCGCCCGCCCGCCTTCCTCCATGAGAGCTTCGCCGAGCTCCCCGCCCCGGCCCTCGCCGCGCGGCCCGGCCCCTCGCCCCAGCGCCTTGCCGCCCGCCCGGGCGGAGTTCATCGCCCGGTCGCCCCTTGCCGCCTCCGTCGCCTCACATGGCGCCCGCCCGACCACCGGGCCAGAGCCCGCCGCCCTCGTTCTGCGCCGCCTCCCGGCCCGGATCCACCTCCTCCGCCCCTCCCTCGCCATCTCCGGCGAGATCCCGGCCGTCCTCGATTCGCGTGCCTCGGTTGACTTCTTCTCCCCCCCCCCCCTCGATTTCCTCTAAGTCCCGAATCTGCAGTAATTTTGTTGCATTTTCATCGCACCATAACTCTCTGCATATTGCTCCGTTTCACGCGTGTAATATGTCAAATTGTTCGCCTCGATGAGTATATCACTTCATCTCATTGCAGCATTTTCATTTGAGCTCATCTTGATACCCGAAATGCTCTTGGAAGAGTGCTATGTGATGTTAGTTTCAGATTCTTATCAGAACATGCACTTTTGTCATTTTTTCCATGATTGATGTGTGCACCCTATGAACTTGAGTCCTATATGTGTTTTGTAATATGCCATGCCATATTTAAAGGGGTGTATGACATGTATTTTTGTGATCTCTGTGGTAACTAGCACAAGCATGCAAACTAGGCATCATGATGTTGCTGATTTCAGCTCCTGTTTTGCTGATATTTTTACGCCATGTAAACTTGATGCTAAAGAGAGATCCATGCTTATTTTGAGATACTTCAGTAAGGATGTTTTGAACATATGGTTATTCTCTATCCATCCATGCCCTTTTTTGCAATTATGGAGTGCCCTAGCTTGAGTCAATCGAGCTCTACTTTTGCTATAAAATGTTTCCTGGCAGATTGTTTACATGTTATTCAATTTTGCCAAGGTTGTTGTAGTTGATTCGTGTATGCTATGTTGTTGTTCTTGCCATGTATAGCTTCTATGCCATGTCTTCTTACTGTGAGTTGCCTTGCCATGCCATGTATTGCTCTCTGGTGAGTGGTTCAAGCTCACCAACATGCCTACTTATCGTTGTTCCCGCCATGTATGAATCATTATATAACTTGCCATGTTTACATGGGTGCCATCATATTTTCTGATCCTTTTTGGCTTATGGTCATTAAGGAACTTTTGTTCTATGCATTTAGTAGTATCATGCCATGTTCATGTGTGGTGTGTTTACCTTGTTGTGTGCTTCTTCTTGTTAGTTCCTGTTTCGTTGCGATCGTGAGGATTCGTTCGTCTTCGCTTGGTTCGGCTTCATCCGTTCATCTTCTTCATGGACTCGTTCTTCCTCCTTGCGGGATTTCAGGCAAGATGACCGCTACCCTGGATCTCACTACTATCATTGCTATGCTAGTTGCTTCGTTCTATCGCTATGTCAAGCGCTACCTATTACACTGTTTATCAAGCCATCCCAAATTGCCATGTCAGCCTCTAACCTTTTGCACCTTTCCTAGCAAACTGTTGTTTGGCTATGTTACCGCTTTGCTCAGCCCCTCTTATAGCATTGTTAGTTGCAGGTGAAGATGAAGTTTGTTCCTTGTTGGAACATGGAGATGTTGTTCCTTGTTGGAACATGTTTACTTGTTGGGATATCACAATATTCCTTATATTATTAATGCATCTATATACTTGGTAAAGGGTGGAAGGCTCGGCCTTATGCCTGGTGTTTTGTTCCACTCTTGCCGCCCTAGTTTCCGTCATATCGGTATTATGTTCCCGGATTTTGCGTCCCTAACGCGGTCGGGTGATTTATGGGACCCCTTGACAGTTCGCTTTGAATAAGACTCCTCCAAAGAAGGCCCAACCTTGGTTTTTACCATTTGCCTCACCACCACCTATATTTCCCTTGGGAGTAATTAACCCAAGGGTCATCTTTATTTAGCCCCGGGCCAGTGCTTCTCTAAGTCTTGCTGGCTGAACTGAAAGCTACTGTGGGGCCACCTTGAGGCAACCTGAGGGCTGGTTTTACTCATAGCTAGTCTCATCCGGTGTTGCCCTGAGAACGAGATATGTGCAGCTCCTATCGGGATTGTCGGTGCATCGGGCGGCTTTGCTGGTCTTGTTTTATTACTGTCGAAATGTCTTGTAGCCGGGATTCCGAGACTGATCGGGTCTTCCCAGGGAGAAGGAATATCCTTCGTTGATCGCGAGAGCTTATCATGGGCTAAGTTGGGACACCCTGCAGGGTTTGATCTTTCAAAGCCGTGCCCATGGTTATGTGGCAGATGGGAATTTGTTAATATTCGGTTGTAGAAAACCCGAAGTTGATCTTAATTAAAATACACCAACCGGTAATGCGTAATCAGTGAGTGTCTCTTTTCGGGTTGATCGAGAGAAGAACACGGTTTCTGGGTTATGTCTGACGTAAGTAGGAGTTCAGGATCACTTCTTGATCATTACTAGTTGACGACCGTTCCTTTGTTTCTCTTCTTGCTCTCATTTGCGTATGTTAGCCACCATATTATGCTTAGTCGCTGCTGCAACCTCACCACTTTACCCCTTCCTTTCCCATTAAGCTTTGCTAGTCTTGATACCCATGGTAATGGGATTCTTTGAGTCCTCGTGGCTCACAGAGTACTACAACACCGATTGCGGTACAGGTTTGCGATGATCATGACGCGAGAGCGATGTTTGCTTGTATTGGAGTCCTTCTTCCGCTTCTTCTTGATCGGTGGATAGGTTCGGTCGGCAGCCTGGGCTAGCAGGGTGGATGTCGTTTGAGTTTACATTTATGTTCCATCCGTAGTCGGATGTTGATCTTGTATATATTGTGATGTATTCTTGTGGCATTTGTGCCTTATGTATGTATCCCCACTATTATGTAATGTTGATGTAATGATATCCACCTTGCAAAAGCGTTCCAATATGCGGGTCTATCCTTGGTGGGACCGTCGAATTCCTTTTGGATAGGGTCGCATATTGGGCGTGAAAAGTTGGTATCAGAGCCTCGACCGACCTTAGGAGCCCCCTTGATTGATCGTGTAGTTTGGCCGTTGTTGAGTCTAGAAGAAAATTGTTTTCGGTGTCTAGTTATACCGGAGAGTAGGAATTCTTTTACTCCTCAGCCCCTTCGTCGCTCTGGTAAGGAATCTTGACATAGGTGTTTTGAATTACTCCTCTTCCCCTTCAAATTTTTCTTTAGGATCATGCAGTTGGTTTTTTTCGATCATTGTTCCTCAGCTCTTTTCACCCGGTGCATTTTTCGTCAAGTTGACTCGAGCCTCTTCATCTTTGAGTCCAATCCTCAGTTGTTTTCTTTTCCCGCCCGCCCTCCCTTCTTCTTTTCCGAACCAGAGTCTGTATTCGAGTATCCATCCTACTCGTGCGGAGGCTTTGCCTTTCTTTCCTCAATGATTTCAACCGGTGTTGTCTCTTCAAGATATTCGTCGTTTCCCCTCCCGAGTTTCCTTTGTTTTTCCCGCCACCCACCCTTTTCTTCCCGGAGTCTGACTCTCTCTCGACCAGCTATTTCATTCGTATGGAGCCTCTTCAGTCTTTCGTCAATTGTTTCAACCGGTGAATTCTCGTTTTGTTCAACATTCTTCATCTCTTTTTCTTCTCCGGTGGACTCAATTCAAGTTTTTCGGGTTAATCATATTCTTTTCCTTCGAAGTGTTCTCTTTGCTCGTTCGCCTCTTGCCAGTTTATCATTCCGGAGTTCGGAAGACATATCAGGAGATTCGTCTGTGTTCTAATTAATTTGAGGTTGTCACCTCATTCAAATATTTCAATTGTTCCGGTGCATCATCTATCTGTTCAACATCCCTTTCCAACGGTGTTATCTCTTCAGTGGGCCCTAACCCACAGGTCTTTTCGAGGATCTTACCCGACTCTCCTAATTCCCGGAGCTATTCCCAATTCTTTTCAAGTGTGACGTAAGAATAGATTGCATCAGTCACATGCCTTTTCCAAGATCAATTTCAAATCATTTCATTGTTGGCTCAACCTTTTCGGTTTTCATTCTTCCGGAGTATCTCAGTAATTTTGGTGGTGTTTATCGTCGTCGTTTGACGACCGTCATAGATTTTTATCTTAAATCTTGTCCGTTCTCCCGGAGATTCGCGGTGCTAGCTCGATGTTATCCGATCTAATTGTTTCCAGTCGTGCAATTCGTTTCATCCATCCGGAGCATTTCAGGAGTTGCTTTCTCTCTCGATCATCCGGAGGCCATCTTTTCGGAAGATTTCTTCATTCTAAGTTTTCAGATTCATTCCCCAATTATTCTATATCCGTGCCCCTTTGTTCATCTCAATATTCTTCCGGTGCTTCGTTCAAGTGTTCTTTATACAACTCATGATCTCTTCGCTTCTTCGCATCTAAATCCCTCGAGCATATTTGCCTTCTAATTCTTCCGGTGATTCTTTCTCTTTCTTCGTTCATTTTCATTTCTTACGGCGGTTCGTTCAGGATTCTTTTTCCTTCACTATCATTTTAATCCATTCGTTCTTTCAAATCCTACCGGTGGTTCATGAAGACCTAATCAAGTTTGCGATATGTCACTTCTCAATCCTTTTCAAGAAGAATAAGTAGTTTGCAAAAATCCATTGCTTGTCATCAATTTAATTTGATGAAGGATAAGCATACAATAAATCTTATTCTTATTTTATCCAAGTGAGTAATCCCTTCCTTCGTAGTTTGTTCGTGAGGAATAAATTCTAGTTCCAAGTGTTTTCATTTTTTCTTATCTGGAGTTCAGTTTCCTCGGCCATTTCGTCGGAACCTCCATCGGAATCATCGCAAGGTTCATCTTATTCTTTCTTCCTTCATTCTATCTCACCATCCTTTTTGTCAACGGAGTTCTCCATGGTGGTTCTTCATGATTTAATTCATTCTCCAAAGAGTTCATCAAGATTCTTGTTGGTGGAGTTCAAGTATCTTTTCTTCTCGCATTTCGAAGTGCAAACAACTCTCCGTATTCTTTTGAAGTGGAGTTTTGTATTTCTTCGTTCTTCTCAGCTATCCAATCATTTCCGTTTGTGGCCGGTTATCATCTTATGATCTTGAGATGCTACCTATAAGCCCACAACAAGCTTATTCTTTCGTTGTTGATTTTCTCAACAACTCCATTCAATCCTTCCTTCTAAGTTTATTTCTTTCCCTTCTTTAATTCTTCTGGAGGCATTGCGTTGTTTATCTCGTCAAGTGTCATTCCATCTTCTGAAGCTCATGTTCTATTCTTTCCTTGTTCAACCGGTGTGCTGCCTAAATCGTTTCAGTCTTATTCGTTTCTTTTCTCATGCTAACCACTCCGGTTAGAACGAGTGCTTTCGGAGTCTATCTTGATTCCGTGAGTTTTGATTCTCGTCATTCTCGTCGTTCCTCTCTTCTTCTCGAGTGCTCTCGATTCTTTAGTTCTTCTCTTGAGTTGTTGTTTCACCTCATCCCTTTTCCCTTCCGTCTCGGTCCTAAGATCTCGGGACGAGATCTCTTGTTAGTGGAGGAGTGTTGTAACGCCCCGGATTCGATGCGCAAGGTGTCCGCCAGTTATTTGTCGTCGTTGCCATGTCATTTGCTTGCGTGTTGCACTTTGCCATGTCATCATCTGCATTTCATGTCATGTCATCATGTGCATTTCATTTTGCATACGTGTTCGTCTCATGCATCCGAGCTTTTTCCCCGTTGTCCGTTTTGCAATCTGGCGCTCCTATGTCTCCCGGCGCCCCCTTTTACCTCTTTTCGTGTGCGGGTGTTAAACGGTCTCGGAATGGAACGAGGTTTGTCAAGCGGCCTTGATATAGCACCGGTAGACCGCCTGTCAAGTTTCGTGCCATTTGGAGGTCGTTTAGCACTCCAACGGTTAACCGGGTAACCGTAAAGGCCTCTTTTGTTTGCAGCCCAACACCCCTTCCAAAGTGGCCCTAAACCCATCTAACTCCCCTCGCGTGGCCGAAAACCGCACCTCATTTGGACTCTCCTAGCTCCCTCTACCTATATAAACACCCCTCCTCCCGAAATTCCGGATCAATTCGCAGACGAAACCCTAGCCCCGCTCACCTCGCCTTGGGACATGTCCGCCGACGGCCGGACACGTCCACCGCCGCCTCCACGTCGCCCGGACCAATCCGGGATGCCACCTCACCCCCCGCGCTCTCCTCCAATGCCGCGGTATGCGTGGCCAGCCGGCCTCTCTCTCCTCCCAGCGCCAGCAGGCTCCAGCTGAGCCCGGCGCGTCGCGCCGCTCATCCGACCCGCCCGTCGCCCGGCGCCTCGTCGCCGCCTCCCCTCGCCCGGCCGGCGGCGGAGTCTTGCCGCCCGCCTTCACTGCAGGAGCTCGCGGGCCGAGCTCCCCGCCCGGCCCTCGCCCGCGCCCGGCCCGGCCCCTCGCCCAGCGCCTTGCCCGCCGCCCGGGCGGAGTTCGTCGCCCCGATCGCCCCTTGCCGCCTCCGTCGCCTCACCGCCCGGCGCCCGCCCGGCCACCGGAGGCATGACCCCGCCGCCTCTTCTGCAGCGCCGCTGCCGGCCCGGATCCACCTCCTCCGCCTCCCTCGCCATCTCCGTGAGATCCCGGCAAATCCTCGATTCGCGTGCCTCGGTTGACTTCTTCTCCCCCTCGATTTCCTCTAAGTCCCGAATCTGCGGTAATTTTGTTGCATTTTCATCGCACCATAACTCTCTGCATATTGCTCCGTTTCGCGCGTGTAATATGTCATACTGTTTGCCTCGATGAGTATATCACTTCATCTCATAGCATCATTTTCATTTGATCTCATCTTGATGCCCGAAATGCTCTTGGAAGAGTGCTTTGTGATGTTAGTTTCAGATTCTTATCAGAACATGCACTTTTGTCATTTTTTCCATGATTGATGTGTGCACCCTATGAACTTGAGTCCTACATGTGTTTTGTAATATGCCATGCCATATTTACAGGGGTGTATGACATGTATTTTTGTGATCTCTGTGGTAACTAGCACAAGCATGCAAACTAGGCATCATGATGTTGCTGATTTCAGCTCCTGTTTTGCTGATATTTTTATGCCATGTAAACTTGATGCTAAAGAGAGATCCATGCTTATTTTGAGATACTTTAGTAAGGATGTTTTGAACATATGGTTATTCTCTATCCATCCATGCCCTTGTTTGCAACTATGGAGTGCCCTAGCTTGAGTCAATCGAGCTCTACTTTTGCTATAAAATGTTTCCTGGCAGATTGTTTACATGTTATTCAATTTTGCCAAGGTTGTTGTAGTTGATCCGTGTATGCTATGTTGTTGTTCTTGCCATGTATAGCTTCTATGCCATGTCTTCTTACTGTGAGTTGCCTTGCCATGCCATGTATTGCTCTCTGGTGAGTGGTTCAAGCTCACCAACATGCCTACTTATCGTTGTTCCTGCCATGTATGAATCTGTTATATAACTTGCCATGTTTACATGGGTGCCATCATATTTTCTGATCCTTTTTGGCTTATGGTCATTAAGGAACTTTTGTTCTATGCATTTAGTAGTATCATGCCATGCCTTTGTTTGCCATGATAAGTTCCTGTGGCATGTTGTTTGATAGCTCTAAACATTGCAACCTGATGTTATTTTCTGCCAAGTCTGAAACTGTTATTATTTGCAATCTTGCCATGTGTTTTGAGCATGTTCTAGTGATTTCTGGAGATAGCTCAGTGTTCATGTTTTGTCATGATTTACCTGTACATCATGCCCATGCCTTTTGTTTTCTTGTTGAGGTCCTGTAGCATGTTGTTTTGGTGCTTGCAATATGCCTAGTTGCTGTTTTGGACAGATTGTTGTCATGACTTGTATTGTGCGTATGTGTTGAACCGTTGCTCGCTTTTGAGTGTGCTCTATATGAAACTTGCTTGTTTTTGCATGTAGCTTCATATTATCATGTTGCATCCTTGTTTTGAGGTGTTTGCTTGATGTTTGTTTGCATTTTGCATCAATGCCATGCTTATCTTGTTTTGCTCATATCTTCTAGGGCCGTAGCTCAATCTAATGAACTTTATATGTAACTTGACTAGAATTTCGTGTAGATCATCGTGGTGCATCTTAACTTGCTGTTTAACAACTTGAACATAATGTTTATTCAGATCTGGACCAATTTCGAAATTTGCATATGAGGACTTACCGGAATTGTTCTATGTTGTTCCCGGCCTCATTTAAACTTATCTTGATGTGTTGTTCTTGTTTGCATCATCTCTTGCCATAAGTAGCCTTATCTAGATTTGTCATGCATCATGCCTTGTTCATGTGTGGTGTGTTTACCTTGTTGTGTGCTTCTTCTTGTTAGTTCCTGTTTCGTTGCGATCGTGAGGATTCGTTCGTCTTCGCTTGGTTCGGCTTCATCCGTTCATCTTCTTCATGGACTCGTTCTTCTTCCTTGCGGGATTTCAGGCAAGATGACCGCTACCTTGGATCTCACTACTATCATTGCTATGCTAGTTGCTTCGTTCTATCGCTATGCTGCGCTACCTATTACCTGTTTATCAAGCCATCCCAAATTGCCATGTCAGCCTCTAACCTTTTGCACCTTTCCTAGCAAACTGTTGTTTGGCTATGTTACCGCTTTGCTCAGCCCCTCTTATAGCGTTGTTAGTTGCAGGTGAAGATGAAGTTTGTTCCTTGTTGGAACATGGAGATGTTGTTCCTTGTTGGAACATGTTTACTTGTTGGGATATCACAATATTCCTTATATTATTAATGCATCTATATACTTGGTAAAGGGTGGAAGGCTCGGCCTTATGCCCGGTGTTTTGTTCCACTCTTGCCGCCTCTAGTTTCCGTCATATCGGTATTATGTTCCCGGATTTTGCGTCCCTAACGCGGTCGGGTGATTTATGGGACCCCTTGATAGCTTCGCTTTGAATAAGACTTCTCCAAAGAAGGCCCAACCTTGGTTTTACCATTTGCCTCACCACCACCTATATTTCCTTTGGGAGTAATTAACCCAAGGGTCATCTTTATTTAGCCCCCCGGGCCGTTGCTTCTCTAAGTGCTGGCACTGAACAGCTGACTGCTGAGGCCACCTTGAGGCAACCCGAGGTTTGGTTTTACTCGTAGCTAGTCTCATCCGGTGTTGCCCTGAGAACGAGATATGTGCGGCTCCTATTGGGATTGTCGGCGCATCGGGCGGCTTTGCTGGTCTTGTTTTATTGCTGTCAAAATGTCTTGTAGCCGGGATTCCGAGACTGATCGGGTCTTCCCGGGGAGAAGGAATATCCTTCGTTGATCGCGAGAGCTTATAATGGGCTAAGTTGCGACACCCCTGCAGGGTTTGATCTTTCGAAAGCCGTGCCCGCGGTTATGGGGCAGATGGGAATTTGTTAATGTCCGGTTGTAGAAAACCCAAAGTTGATCTTAATTAAAATACACGAACCGTAGCGTAATCTGTGAGTGTCTCTTTTCGGGTTGATCGAGAGGAGAACACGGTTTCTGGGTTATGTCTGACGTAAGTAGGAGTTCAGGATCACTTCTTGATCATTACTAGTTGACGACCGTTCCTTTGTTTCTCTTCTCGCTCTCATTTGTGTATGTTAGCCACCATATTATGCTTAGTCGCTGCTGCAACCTCACCACTTTACCCCTTCCTTTCCCATTAAGCTTTGCTAGTCTTGATACCCATGGTAATGGGATTGCTGAGTCCTCGTGGCTCACAGATTACTACACCACCAGTTGCAGGTACAGGTTTGCGATGATCATAACGCGAGAGCGATGTTTGCTTTCATTGGAGTCCTTCTTCTGCTTCTTCTTCGATCAGGGGATAGGTTCCAGGTCGGCAGCCTGGGCTAGCAGGGTGGATGTCGTTTGAGTTTCTGTTTATGTTTCATCCGTAGTCGGATGTTGATCTTGTATATATTGTGATGTATTCTTGTGGCATTTGTGCCTTATGTATGTAACACCACTATTATGTAATGTTGATGTAATGATATCCACCTTGCAAAAGCGTTTCAATATGCGGGTCTATCCTTGGTGGGACCGTCGAGTTCCTTTTGGATAGGGTCGCATATTGGGTGTGACACAGGTGCCTGTCCAGCTGGTTGAGCTAGCAGCTGCATGGGAGCGGCGGTGTAGTCTTGGCAGATGTGGGCCTGGCATGCCTCACGGCGTCCTCGGCAAGGGTCTTGCCGGGGCCCCGGCAAGGATCTTGCCATGGCACCGCGGTCGACCTCGGCAAGGATCTTGCCGGGGGTCTCGTGGGTTTCCTCGACAAGGATCTTGCCGAGGACCGTCGTCTTCTGGTCCTCATCTGATCTTGAGTATTTATGATCTTGACGAAGATCTTCATGCCACCACGGAGGTGCCTCCCGAGCCTTGGATCCAATGTGTTCTTCGGCGGTGTTGGAACCCTCAGGCTCAAGGGTGGCTCGCTCTGCTGGCGTCGGGCAAGTGCCCCGGCAAGGCTCTTGCCGGGGCTGCGGAGGCTGCCCCGGCAAGGGTCTTCCCGGGGGAGCCCACCTCACCCTCTTGCCCTTTGTGTTCCTTGGTCTTGGCGCTGCTCTGCCCGTCTTGTGCCTTTGGCTTCCCTCCTCTGCCCTACTTAGTGTGGTCTTGGGCGTGGCTCCGACTGCCCGTGCACAAGTAAAGCGGTAAAAAGGAGTGCCCCTACTTTTGTACACCGACAGTATGGTTATGTACGGAAACTAGTAATATCGTCTTGCTCTGTCCCATACTTTCTAGGTTGCTGATAATGAGACTCCCATAATTTTCAACAGATGAGGTTCAAGTTGGATAGCCAAGATGACTCAACCAGACAAGCTTGCACCCATGTTTTCAAGTCTGCTCATGACAAGATGTCGGTATAACTTGAGGAAAACTCACTTTGAAGGCAAGGCTAACAGTGAACTTTCCCAAACATCTCAAGTGGAAATTATATGGGATGAAGACTGGAGGGGCCTCGTTAAACACTGGTCTGATCCGAAGTATTAGGTACATTATATATATGTGATCAGATCACATGTTGAAGTCCTATTTACGCATGTGCCACACAAATCAATCTTCTTGTAGGTGAACTGTTCAAAGAACAAGGCCAACCATACGAAAGTGAAATTCCAACAGACGACAGGATCTCGTAGCTATATTGCACACAGCGAGGCTCTTGTAATTAGCTGCTGTTATACTCTTTTCGCTGTACCATATTATCAAATCTATATTGACTTGTTCCAAATGTAGAGGAAAGCCCGCAAGGACCAAAAAGTACCTGAACCAAATGTTGTGGAAATCTGCAAGGACTGTCACACCAGCAAGAAGAAGGGCATGACTACACCAGTCAAAGCCACTGTTGTAAGTCCTTAATCCTCATGCCTTTTAACTACTACTTACTCTGACTTGTGCCTTGAACTGCATGGTTTGCAGCCAATGTCTATTACTCTTTTCAATTTTATACACAATTGTCTTAGTGTATCATTGCACCTTCCAAGGTTTAAAAGAGATGAGTGATGTTCCTTTGATCTTGAACTGTAATCTAGTTCCGTGTTGGACTTGCCCACACAACGTTACAATTGCATGTTTGTCTGTTCTCAGTTGTTTTGTGATATGAATGATGTCATACTATGCTTACCGTATTATAAACTTCGTCTCTTTATCCTTAGCCCTCAATACAATGTGAAGAAATAGACACTACATTAGCGATGGTACATGGTCATATGTTTGGAACCTGGTTTTATTATGTACTTTGCAATAAAATAAAACTAATATTTTACATGGGTTCACCAGAATAAGTTCTGTGTATATACCAAAGCTATTTTGTTTGGTTTTGCTGCCTCCTTAATATCTTCTGTTCTGGTACTACTAATGTCAAACCTCAAGTTTTCAGCGAGCTATGGAAAAAATGGTGGAACCGCCACCTTCTGAAGGTGGCGAGGCAACTATAACCGCAATGTCAGCTCTTGCTGCAGTGGGTCAAGACTGTCCACTAACAAAGTGCTAAAAGCACATTCCTGCATAATACTGGGTTGGTTGTTAAGGCAATCTCGTCCAAACTGCCTCATGATCAAGATATGCAAGCCCAAAACAATGTTGTATCTGCGCTCCAGACACAAGTCCATTCCCTAACAGAGACCCTTTGTGAAACAAGGAGAGACATTGTTCGATGTTGTCAAGATATGCATGGTTTTGAAACCAGACTATTAGACATTTGCTATGTTGTTCAGGAGCCTAGGAGAACTGAAGGCGAAGGTTATGGTGCTCCATCGGACAATACAGCATGAAAACGTAACAGTCAGGTCAAATGAACTGAGCTTCTGAACTTCTGGTGGTGCATTTATCTGCTAGATTGTTAACTTTTATGCCAACTGCTACCTCTTGAGCACTGCATTGGTTTTCCCTTGAAGAAGAAAGGGTGATGTAGTAAAGTAGCATAAGTATTTCCCTCAGTTTTTGAGAACCAAGGTATCAATCCAATAGGAGACTACGCTCGAGTCCCACGCACCTACACAAACAAATAAGAACCTCGCAACCAATGCAATAAAGGGGTTGTCAATCCCTTCACGGGCACTTACGAGAGTGAGATCTGATAGAGATGATAAGATAATATTTTTTGGTTTTTTTATGGTAAAGACTAAAAGTAAAGAAAGCAAAATAAACGGCAAAAGAAATAGCTAGTTGATGGAAGATTAATATGATGGAAAATAGACCCGGGGGCCATAGGTTTCACTAGTGGCTTCTCTCAAGATAGCATAAATATTACGGTGGGTAAACGAATTAATGTCGAGCAATTGATAGAATTGAGCATAGTTATGAGAATATCTAGGTATGATCATGTATATAGGCATCACGTCCGTGACAAGTAGACCGACTCCTGCCTGCATCTACTACTATTACTCCACACATCGACCGCTATCCAGCATGCATCTAGAGTATTAAGTTCATAAAAACAGAGTAACGCTTTAAGCAAGATTGATGTAGAGGGATAAACTCATGCAAAATGATTTAAACCCCATCTTTTTATCCTCGATGGCAACAATACAATATGTGTCGTTTCCCCTACTGTCACTGGGATCGAGCACTGCAAGATTGAACCCAAAGCTAAGCACTTCTCCCATTTGAAAGTGCTAGTTATCGACTAGAGGGGGGGTGAATAGGCGATTTTTATGAAAGTCTTCAAAACGTGGAAGTTTTGAAGACAAACAATAGAAATGACCTAATTGATATGCAGCGGAAGATAAACTACAATAAGAAAACCATAGTCAAGTATGTAGTAATGTGGAAGAACAAAGACTAATAGCAACTTAGTAGTAAGGATCAGGATGGAAGATAGTATGAAGCCAATCAACGATAGTAGTCAAGCAATGAAGTCAAACAGATACGACAAATAGGCAATGACTTCACGAAGACAAACTCTAAGTAAAGGGAGGGAGAGGATAGAACCAGTCACTTGTTGAAGACACAGAATTTGTTGGACCAGTTCCAATTGCTGTGACAACTGTACGTCTGGTTAGGGAGGCTGAGATTCAACTCAGAAGACCGCGTCTTCACCTTATTCCCTTTGAGCTAAGGACACACAATCCTCACCCAATCACTCTGGTAAGTCTTCAAGGTAGACTTCCAAACCTTCACAGACTTCTTTCACCGGCGATCCACAATGACTCTTGGATGCTCAGAACGCGACGCCTAACCGGCTGGAGGATTCACAGTCCTCAAGTGTACTAAGTCTTCAGGTCACGCAGACAGAAAGACTTCAGTGATGCCTAACACTCTTTGGCTCTGGGTATTTGGGCTTTGTCCTCGCAAGGATTTCTCTCTCTCAAAGGCTTCGAGGTGGGTTGCTCTCAAACGACAAAAGCCGTGCACTAACTCTGAGCAGCCACCAATTTATGGTGTAGGGGGTGGGCTATTTATAGCCACTAGGCAACCCGACCTGATATGTCCGAAATGACCTGGTCACTAAGGAACCGACACGTGTTCCAACGGTCAGATTTCAAACACACACGGCAACTTTACTTGGGCTACAAGCAAAGTCGACTCATCCAGCTCTGGATAAGATTTGCTCTCATTGTCTTCGTCGAAGACATAGGATTTGGGTTGAGCATCACTTCAGTCATTACGACTTTGTTCACTTGGACCCCACTTAACAAGACGGTGGTTCCTATGACTCAACAAAGAAGAAAAAGGAAACAACGAAAAGACACAACTTAAGGCTCCATAGTCTTCACTCAATGTCTTCCCATGTCATAGTCTTTAATATGAATATCTTCACATACCACCATTGTCGCCAATGTCTTCATACATTTTTAGGGTCATCTCCGTAGATAAACCGAATCAATGAGGGACACTACCTGTGTTATCCTGCAATTCTCACAAACACATTAGTCCCTCAACCAAATTTGTTGTCAATACTCCAAAACCAACTAGGTGGCACTAGATGCACTTACAATCTCCCCCTTTTTGGTGATTGATGACAAACTGGTTGAAGTTTTCAATGGGGATAAAGTATGTGAAATTGTAAAGGGTAGGGTATGTCTTCATAAGTGACAAAGGCTCCCCCTGAAGATGTGCATATAAGTAATTTGCTTTTGGAATGCAAATGCACATGGCAGGTTGTACTTGTGGAGATCCTCTTCAACTTATGAAGATAATTCATCATGCATGAAATGATATAACTAAGAGAATGACATGCATAATGAAAAATGGACGTCTGCAGAATGATCTAAGTGCGTAAGTTATCATCGCACATGCGGAATTTATCATCGCATCACAGAAAAGCAAATAAGTAGCAGACAACCATCGAGTTTAAGTGTTACAACTCAAAGAACCAAATGTATCAAAAGCGAGAGTTGTAAACACTAGGCAAAATATAAAGCAACCGCCCGTATGAACCCGCTTGAAGACTATCAAACTCATATGCTTCTCCCCCTTTTGTCAGTAAGTACCAAAAAGGTTTGAAGACATAGAGCATCTACTCGTTCCCATGAGGAGTAGGTGAAGCAGTAGGGTTGTCGTTGTTGTTTGGCGGCGCAGATGAACTTGGTACAGTGTCGATGCGCGCAGAAGTAGGGGGTGGTGAAGTAGCATCGTCTTCATCATCGATCACTCAGGCATTCACAGTTGCCGCGGAGGAAGAATAGTCAGAGTCTTCAAGGGATGGAGTTCGACGTAGGACCGCATTCCGTGGAGGAGTGGACTCAAACTTGAATCTTTCAGTGAAGCCATCGTCTTGAAGATCTGCTTCAGCACTGAGCAGCGTCAAACTCTTCCATGGTCGCCGACAGGTCTTGTGAGTGACAAAAGCATTCTTGGTGGCAAGATTTCGAATGTGATTGACGTCCACCAAGAGGCTTTGCATCTGTCGCTTGAGCCAAAAGTGATGCTTGTCTTGTTTCTGATGCAGTGCCACAAGAAGTTCTCGGTCATTTAGGACACGAGAGCGCTTCTTAGGCCTTTGGGCAATTGTGCTCTCAGTAGCTTCAGTTTGCGCACGGTGAGGCATACGAGTGTTCCCAGCCATTGGATAGACACGAAGTTACTGCTTGCACTCCTTCCATGGGTTGAGTTAAGCTTTGGTGATCAGCATTTTGAAGAAAAAGAGGCTTCTTGGCAGGCTCAGGGTATATGGCTTCAACTGACATATCAACCTCTGGTAGAAAGATCCGATGATTGCGAGCAGAGGGCTGATAGTTGATAGTAGAGTGTAGCTTGATGAGGCGCATGGCCCATGGAGCATAGAATTTCAGGCCAAAAAGGTCAGAGCCAGACGCAGCTAGTTGCCGGATGAAGAATTCTTGTGTATTGAAGCTGATGCCATTGAGGATGTAAAATACCAATGTCTTCATGGCTCCTTCAAGTTTTGCAGCTGATGAATGCCGTTTGATAGGCCATAGAGTTCGCCTGATGATGTGATATATTGTGCGAGGTAGATACTCAAGGTCATGAACAAAGAACTCCTTTGGGTATTCAGCGTTAGGTGGCAAAGGCTTCATCATGCTCAACATCTGGCTCATGTTGGGCTCTGGCTTGTGGAAGATGCTCTCCAGTGCATTGCGGTGGAGTTGACAATCAGGTTCGAACAGCTCTCCGGGAGTGGGTAGGCCTGTAAGCTCAATGACGTCTAGAGCTTTGGCTTCATGATGAACATTTCCTGTCATCCACTCGAGAACCCATGTCTTTGTATCCCTGTAGTAGCCGCGAATGTGGAGGGTAGCATAGAATTGAAGCAAAAGTTCCTCATTCCAATGTTCTTTATCTGTCACAAAGCTGAGCAGACCTGCATCAGAAAGCAGTCAAGTGCTTCTTCTAAGCATGGCAGTCCAGAATGGCTTCAAAGTGTCGTGGGCGCATATGAGGGAAAATGCGCCCTTGATCATACTGAACGCAGGAGTAATAGCTTCATTGCTGATAGCTCGAAACGATCCGATGATATTCTTGGCCTTGAGTAGGGTTTTTGCTCTGTCGAAGAAGGTGTTGTGGGCTTTGAAGCCATTTGCATTGAAGGACCTCAGTAGAGGTGGCGCACAGAAACCTTGGCAGTCTTGGCTTTGGTTTCTGGACCAGAGGCCTATGCTCAACATGATAATCAAACTGAGGACCAGAGGCATTAGGCGGAGGGACCAGAATGGGCCATCTGACAGTGATCAGCTGACCATAGTTGTAAGCTTGCTCAATTGTATAGGGCCTTGGTGGCGGAACAGGAGCAGTGGCAACAACAGAGGCGTCAGGCTGCACAATAGATGCTTCAGGAGCAGTTGCATCATTGGCTTCTGGCACATTGGTTGGTGCAGGCTCCACATTAGCTTCAGCCAGGACTACATCATTGGCTTCATTTGTGTTGGGGGTGGCAGCCTCAAGATTTTCAACTTCCACTTGATGAGCTGGAGGGTCGGGCACTGGCACGTTCACTTCAGGAACAACTTCTTTAGTAATGGGGGGAGTAGGGACACGTTCTTCTTCTGGGTTGTCATCGGTCGATGGTAGGATTGTCTTCAGCAGCTTTGGCTTCGGAGACGGAGGCGATCCACATCGGAGTGGCTTCGAAACACTTGACGTGCAACAGATTGGTGGTGCAATTCTCCTTCTGGAACGCTCGAAAGAGGGACCTGAGGCCTTGGTCCTTTGCGAAGCCTGCGGAATGATGGCGACGCCTTTGGAGATGGTGTTGGCTGGGCCTCAAAGTCATCCTCTTCTTCTTGCACAGGTGGTGTGACTTGTTGTTGTTGGGGAGTACTTGGGGAGTCTTGTTGTTGTGGGTGATCAGCCCATGATGCATCATGAGCAATTGGCATCAGAGGACAACCAATGCTGATGAATTCACTGTTCGTGAGAACAGGCAATGATACCAAGTTGTGTTCGATCTGGGGAAGAACTTCATCATCTTCAACATTGTCATTGTGACCAATGTCTTCAGAAGCGGTGGGATCAACTGCTGGAATGTCTTCAACTTCATGAGCCTCTGTGGAAGCACGCTCATGAACTATCATCCGTCGTTCTTGGTGTTCTGATGCAGGGCGAACCATTGAGATAGGTTCAACAACTAAGGGCTCTGTGGGAGCAGCCCGATTCTTCTTAGTTTTGCGTTTCTTCTTGGAGGGAGCAACATCAGAGGCTTCAGGATTTTTCCTTTTTCTGGCTTCAGCCTCGGCAGTCCTCGTCTTCTTCAGTTCTGAAGCGGTTGACCTGACCTTTGGCTTCGAGCCAGTCATGCTGCTTGGGAAGACTATGCGAGGTTCTTCCTGCCTTGAAGGTGCAGATTGGTCAGTTGATGGCTTCAACTTCTTTGCAGCCATTCTGGGGTCAATGCCAGGACGACCAAGAGCCTTGCGCTTCTCAGCCTCATTGTAGGCTAGCACACACTTGTCAGCCATACTCTTCATGCGCTCATGAGAGCCTTTAGCTTCTTCGCACTTCTTGAGAAAGGCTTCTTTGAGCTCCTGCAGCATGATCTTGAAGTTTTTGACATGTTGCACGCTGAGCTTTGCCACATGCTTCTTGAACTGAGCTTTCTCATAGTCGATCTTGTGCTTCATTTCAACGATGCGCTGAGCAAGATCTAGCTCAGAAGCAATGGCGCCATTGAAGGAGACGCTGAGGCCAATGGGAAGTTGCAGATCTTCAAAGCTGAGATTTGGGGTGTCAAACCACTCACCAATGAAGTTATGGATGATTGCCACATCAAAGAGAGGCAAATCATTGAAGATCTCTGCTTCTTCCTTGCTCTTGATCAGTTGCTCAAGAGCATCATCTGCAAGATCTTCATCGCTAGATAGATCAATGTGCTCTTCTCGCAGAATGGCAGCGAGTCAATGTCCGATCAAGTATTTTTGACGATTTTCTTTTCTTCTCCGTCTTCTTGGAGATACGTGATAGATCTTCAGACTGCACCTTGTCTTCGAGGAGGTGCAAGGGCGCTGGCTTCACATGGGAAGCTTTTGGAGGAGCAGCTGATCTTGAAGCCTTAGCCTTCTTTGGCTTCTGTGGCTTTGGAGTAGGAGCTGGGGCATCATTAGTGTCAGTATCATCATCAGAATAATCCACTTTGGCACCTTGGACCAAGATGTGAGTGATGAGGCCATCAAGGTTGTAGAAAGGACCGATGACATTTGGTTCTGCATCACGTGAGCCGTCGGCACGGGGAGCAGAGGGACCAGGGTTGAAGTCTAATCCCAATGACTTCTTGTTTTACTTGGCCGATGCCTTTGTGTGCTGGAAGTTGCGCTTGAAGAGATTATCGTCACAACACCGGAGCAATGAAGATGGGTCGGCATTTTAAGGCTGAGGTCCACGGACCATACAGGGATAGAAACCCTGTGCAATAGCTTCAGCTCTGTTCTTGGGTGGAAGGCCTCGAAAGAGAATATCACCCCAAGGACTTTTGATAGCATTCTTCTTAAGCGTATTCTCAGGTCACGAACTTGTATTTGAACCATTGTTCAGCCCAATATCGTCGAATCCATTGGATTCGTGTCTTGCGCTGATTATAATTCTCTTTAGGATCTGTCTTGTAAAGCTCTGCGATGTCATCAGGCAAAACTCTTGAAGTTCCCCCATGACGCTGTCTGCCACCCTTCCTTACTGATTTCTCTGCAGCCATGAACTTCAAACTGAATGGATTCAACATGTTCAAAGGCTTCAAAGGCTTTCGCTTGCTGGATAAACAGGAGGCGGCTTGGAGAGTTAATGTGATCTTTGTAAGTATTCTCGCAAACGAATGCAGACTATGAGAACCAAGGGATTCTCCCATGGACATATACCGTGACAATGACATTAGAGATGCGAGGAAGGGGAAGAGGTCATATGCATTCTCGTAAGATTTTGAGGATAAATCAGTTTGAAGACATTGACCTCATGATGCGAAGACATTCACTTATACGTTGATAGTTGGTTCCAGATTTGTATGCGAATCCGTGAATAAGTACAAGTGAGGAATCTAACTAGATATGAAGCTTAAGTGAATATACTAGGCAGTATGAGATGCGCATGTGATCGATCTAACATTGTATAGGCAGAAACCAGTTTTGGTAAATAGGATGAATCTTTGAGGATAAAAAAGATGGTAAAAATAGAGTTCTATTTACCACACGATGAACTGCTAGATGGGATGAGTAGGAGACCGAGCAGTTCAATCCACCGTCCCCTAACTTGGCGATGGAGGACACCTACGGCAGCAGCGGAGAGGATGATGTTTGCGGCCGGCGTGAGGACGGCGTCGGAGAAGTCGCGGCAGCTAAGCGCTTCGTCGCCGGCGTCGTCGAGAGCTAGCGGTGGCGCTAGGGTTTTGACGAGGTGGAGAGGTGGAAGAAGGTTTTCTTTACCGCAGGGGACATGTATTTATAAGGAAGTGTGCGGCATAGCGCAATTACTCAGGTGCCCCTGGCGGTTCACATCTGAGGGGCACGTGGCAAGCATGCAACATACTCAGAGTTGTCCCATGTTCCCACGCCCGCCAGGTTTGTCGGATGGTCGTTCCGGCTTCTCCGGATTTCAAACAATAAGGATGAATCATTTAAAACAGACTTAATGTTTGTCTCTGTGTCTTCTGCTGACAAGGACGCAGAGAAGACATTCGACAATTTTAATTGAATGCATATGATTTGGACAGATAGAGTTTGAGATAGAAAGCATAGAGAGATTAGAGTCCGATCACATTCACTTAGTTCAAAAGATTCAACTAGGAAGACATAGCAATAAGTGAATGTTGTAGAGGACAGAACACTAGTATATATATATCAGAAAGCAATCAAATCAACATAGTGAAGAAAATCATGAAGATAGGTTGAAATTTGAAGACAAACCAAATGTGAAGACATAGCAAAAATAACGCCATGAGTGAAACACCTCAAACAAAGAAATTTGGTGGTGGCGTTACCCACCGTATAGGAAGTATTAGACCCAGAAGTCAAATTCCATGTTAATGTATTCACACTCAGAATGTAAGTCTTCATTGATTGAAGATATACTTTACTTCGTGTGTTGCACATCTAAGTCATCAACATGCATAAGTGTTAGGACGTGTGCCTGATCACAGAACATTTGAGGATTCCAAGATATTTAGCTCACACCGTAACTTGCAAAACCTTTTCTCATCCAGGGGCTTTGTGAAGATATGTGCCAGTTGCTCTTCAGTGTTGACGTGAATGATGTCAATATCTTTCTTCATGACATGATCTCTGAGAAAGTGATGACGAATTTCAATGTGCTTTGTCTTCGAGTGCTAGACTGGATTGTTGGCAATCTTGATGGCGCTTTTCGTTGTCGCAGAAGAGAGGTACTTGTTTCAGATTGATGCCATAGTCCTTGAGAGTTTGCTTCATCCATAGAAGCCGAAGGCAGAAGATCCAACAAAGAATGTATTCAGATACAGCAGCTTGAGAGTGATACACGCTCGCTTCTTTGAAGACCAACAGACAAGTGATCGTGCCAGAAAGTGACATGTGCCTCATGTAGACTTGCGATCCACCTTGTCACTAGCATAATCAGCATCCGAGAATCCAACCAGATCAAATTCTGAGCCCTTTGGATACCATAATCCGAGTGTTGGGGTGTGAGCCAAATATCAAAGAATTCGCTTCACAACTAAGTGATGTGATTCCTTTGGTGCCGCTTGGAATCGAGCACACATGCAAACACTAAGCATAATATCTGGCCTAGATGCACATAGGTAATGTAAGGAACCAATCATGGAGCGGTATACCTTTTGATCAAATTCTTTACCATTGTCGTCGGGACCCAGATGGTGTTTGGCTGGCATTGGCGTCGTGTAACCTTTGCAATCTTGCATTCCAAACTTCTTCGCATAATCTTTGAGGTATTTTTCTTGAGATATGAAGATGCCATTCCTTTGCTGACGAATTTGAAGACCAAGGAAGAACTTCAGCTCACCCATCATGGACATCTGATATTGCTCTTGCATCATGTATCCAAACTCATCACTATACTTCTGGTTGGTGCAGCCGAAGATTATGTCATCCACATATATTTGGCACACAAACAGTTCACCATCATATGTCTTCGTGAAGAGTGTGGGATCGAGGGATCCAGGTTTGAAGCCTTTGCTCTTCAGGAAGTCTTTGATCGTACCATACCAAGCGCAAGGAGCTTGTTTGAGACCATACATTGCTTTGTTTAGCTTGTACACCATATCTGGATGTTTTGGATCTTCAAAGCCAGGTGGTTGAGCGACGTATACTTCTTCTTCAATCTTGTCGTTGAGAAATGCACTCTTCACATCCATTTGATATAGCAAGATGTTGTGGTGGTTAGCATAGGCTAGCAGTATGCGAATAGCTTCAAGCCTAGCCACAGGAGCAAATGTTTCATCGAAGTCAATTCCTTCAACTTGAGTATATCCTTGAGCCACAAGACGTGCTTTGTTTCTGACGACTTGACCATGCTCATCTTGCTTGTTTTGATATATCCATTTGTGCCAATAATGTAATGCTTGTGAGGGTCAGGACGCTTGACAAGTTCCCACACATTGTTCAGCTTGAACTGTTGAAGTTCTTCTTGCATAGCTTGTATCTATTCAGGTTCCATAAAGGCTTCAGCTACTTTCTTGGGTTCTGATATTGACACAAAAGAAAAGTGCCCACAGAAATTTGCTAGCTGTGTTTCTCTTGAGCGAGTAAGTGGACCAGGTGCATTAATGCTATCAATTATCTTCTCAATGTGTACTTCATTTGCAACTCAAGGATGAACTGGACGAAGACCTTGCTCTTGCTGATCATTGTCATCATTGGGAGAATTGTCTTCAGTTTGAGCATTGTCTTCAGTCTGGTTAGGTGCAGAAATGATAAGTTCCTCTTCAGGTTGTGCTTCAGACGACATGATTTCACCAGTTCCCATCAGCTTGATAGATTCGCTGGACGGAGCTTCGTCTAGTGTACTTGGCAGGAGCTCTCTTTGTGAACCATTGGTTTCATCAAATCGCACGTCCACAGTTTCGATGATTTTGTAGAGATAGAGGTTGAAGACTATGTAAGAGTGCGAGTCCTTTCCGTAACCGAGCATGAAGCCTTCGTGAGCTTTAGGTGCAAATTTTGACTTGTGATGGGGATCCTTGATCCAACACCTAGCTCCAAATACTCTGAAGTAGCTGACATTTGGCTTCTTGCCAGTAAGGAGCTCATAGGATGTTTTGTTCAGAAGCTTATGGATGTAAACACGGTTGATGATGTGACATGTTGTATCAATAGCTTCAGGCCAGAACTTTCTTGGTGTCTTATACTCGTCGAGCATTGTTCAAGCCATCTCAATGAGGGTTCTATTCTTGCGCTCTATGATGCCATTTTGCTGAGGTGTGTATGGAGCAGAAAACTCATGAGTGATTCCCATTGTATCCAGATAAAGATCAAGTCTGGTGTTCTTGAACTCGGTGCTGTTGTCACTTCTGATATGCTTGATCTTGACGCCATAATTGTTCATGGCTCGATTCGTGAAGCGTCTGAAGACATCTTGCACTTCAGTCTTGTAGAGAATTATGTGCACCCATGTATATCTTGAGTAGTCATCAACAATGACGAAGCCATAGAGACAGACAGTTGTTGTGAGGGTAGAGTAGTTAGTAGGGCCAAATAAGTCCATGTGTAACAGCTCGAAGGGTTGAGATGTCGCCATGATTGTCTTCGAGGGGTGCTTTGCCCTAGTCATCTTTCCAGCTTCGCAGGCACCACACAAATGATCCTTCTTGAACTTGACTCCCTCGATGCCTATGACATGCTTCTTCTTGACGAGGTGTGTGTAATTTCCTCATGCCAAGATGCCCCAGCCTCCGATGCCGTGAGCCAGCATTCTGAAGCTTTTGCAAGAAGACATACGGCAAGCTGTGGACCTGCTGAGAAATCTACCATGTATAGATCATCTTTCTGATACCCTTCAAAGACTAGACACTTGTCAGATTCCATTAGTACAAGGAAACGATATCTTCCGAATAGCACAATCTTGTTCAAGTCACAGAGCATCGAGACAAAAATTAAGTTGAAACCAAGGGATTCAACAAGCATCACTTTATCCATGTGTTGATCCTTTGAGATTGCAACTCTACCTAGACCCAATACCTTGCTTTTACCAGTGTCAGCAAATGTGATGTGACTCTTGTCAGATGGACGTAAGGTTGAGTCCATGAGAAGACTTCGATCACCAGTCATATGATTAGTGCATCCGCTGTCCATAATCCATTCTGAAGCATGAGGTGTCATACCCTACAGTACAGTTAGGGGGACATGCTTCACCAAGAGTATTGTGAAGCATAAACATTTGACGGGCAAGAGGATTATTGAAGTTCAGATCAAGATTAGGACTGATAGGATGAATGGCAAACAATTCAGGAACAAAATACATAGTGAGACCATTTGGGCATTTGATCTTGCGCCCTACAAGATGTTTTAGGTCCCCAAAGAATACCATCGACGCCTTTGATTTTCGGTGGAGACCCTTCCTGCAAAGAAAGTTAATTCTTCTTAGCCACCCACATCTTCGTGGGTGGCTTAGAAGCAATGAGTCTAAGTGCAGCATCTGAGAACTTCGGCTTTGGAGCCCTAGCAAATAGCCTTGCAGGAGATGAATGATACTCATATGAATAAGCAGAAAAGTTCTTAGATCTATGAACATAGCGGTTTGAAGACACACACTCATATTCATAAGTTTGAGTATGGTGTCCCTGCAAAACATTGGCGTTAGGGTGACTCAGGTGAGTCCTCTGTCTGTATGAAGCCTTTGGACCATATGATGCCTTAGGTCTGGGGTTTGTCTTCTTCCCAGGTGGTGTCATGATCACATTCACTGGAAGATTCTCAAGACAACTTTTGGGAACCTAGATCTTCTTCATAGGTGGTCCATTCCTGCAGTTAGTACTAATGTACCTGTCAAACACTTCACCATTCTGATTCTTGAACAGCTTATAGTTTGCATCAAGGGATTCATCAATGATAATAGGATTAGCACAGGTAAAGCCAGATAAGGTGGATGGATCCACTGAAGGTCCCTTTGCAGCAACCCATGTGGTTTTGGGATACTGCTCAGGCTTCCAGTTGGAACCATCAACATTCATTTTCCTCTCGAACCCAACACCCTCTTTCCTAGGGTTTCGGTTCAGAATCTGCTGTTTGAGGACATCGCAAAGTGTCTGATGTCCTTTCAGACTTTTATACATCCCTGTTTCAAGCAATGTCTTCAACCTAGCATTTTCATCAGCAATAGCAGTGGTATCCTCCGCAGAGGGGTTAGTTACCACATCAGTAGTTGAAGACAATGCAACAGCAGCAGCAGTGGAACATTCAGCAACAAAGGTAGCGATATCACGCTCAAGGCATTTTAGACATGGTGGTTCAAATCCATCCTGAAGCGGACTGATCTGTTGAGCGAAGTGACTCATTCTCTTCATGAAGATCTTCATGAGCCGCTCTCAATTTCTCAAGCTCTTGCTTCCTTTGAAGATAATCATAGGAGAGCTTTTCATGAGTGGTTGAGAGCGTTTCATGACGACTTTCAAGTTCTTGGTACTTAGCATGAAGATTTTTTATGTCTTCAACTAAGGACTGTGAACGTGTCATTTCTGCGTCCAACAGGTCTTCGCTTTTATCTAACAGTTTTTGAGTATGTTCCATGCCTTTTTTTTGTTCAGTTGCAATTTTAGCAAGTGTTTTGTAGCTGGGCTTGGATTCACAATCAGAGTCATCTTCACTTGATGTTTGAAAGTAAGCATCACGTGATTTTACCTTGGCACTGCGTGCCATGAAGCAGTAGGTGGGAGCAGGGTCGTCCTTGTCATCAGCTTCAGCATTGGTGAGGAAGTCATTGTCTTCAGTGTTGAAGATGGACTTGGCAACATAGGCTGTGGCTAGAGCCAGACTTGCAACGCCAGGGTCGGACTCTTCTTCAGACTCCACCTCCGCCTCTCAGGAGCAGACTCCTCCTCTGAATCCATTTCCTTGCCAACAAAAGCACGAGCCTTGCCACATGAGCTCTTCTTATGAGATGAAGACTTTGATGAGGACTTGGAAGAGGACTTTGAAGATTTCTTCTTCTTCTTGTCATCAGAATCATATTCCTTGCTCTTCTTCTTCTTCTTCTTCTCATTGTCCCACTGTGGACACTCACATATATAGTGAAAGCACAAGTGCTCCCTAGGTGGTTTTGGTAATTGATGACGACATATCTCTTGTTCGACTAACACTTTTATCTAGTATGTTTTAGATAAGTTCAACAATGGAGTGGCATGGACTAAAGGATGTGGGAACTCCTTCAAGATGCTAAGGACAAAGGGTTGGCTCAAGCTTCAAGCTCGAGACTCTTCATTTTACATCTTAGTGATCCAAGATCACATTGAGTCTATAGGAAAAGCCAATACTATCAAGGAGGGATGAGGTGTTGCTTAATGATCCTCTTGCTTCATGTGCTTAGTGATATGCTCCAAATACCCTCAACTACTTTCCCACTTCCACACATTTGTCCTAAACCTAAAGTCAAACTCGCCCCACTGATTCTTTCTATCCTGCGCCACCGAAGTTTGGATGTCTTAGCCAATCGCAACAAACCCTAGGCAAATCGGTCTCACCGATAGGGATCTCGGTCTCACCGAGATGGGATTGTAATCTCTCTGTATGTCCATTATCAAAATCGGTCTCACCGAAGTTTGAGCAATCGGCACTACCGAGATTACAATGCAAACTCTCCGGTTAGCTTATTATCAAAATCGGTCCCACCGAAGTTTGATAATCGGTCAAACCGAAGTTTGCTCGACCAACTCTCTCGAAAGCTTATTACCAAAATCGGTCCCACCGAGTTTGTGTAATCGATCTTACCGAGATTATGTTATGCCCTAACCCTAACTGAATCGGGTCCCACCGAAAGTTACATTCGGTCCCAATCGAAAACCCTAACGGTCACATTATTTGCTAAATCAGTCTGACCGAGTTTGACGATTCGGTCCCACCGAGTTTGGTAAATTGTGTGTAACGGTTGGATTTTGTGTGGAGGCTATATATACCCCTCCACCTCCTCTTCATTCGTGGAGAGTGCCATCAGACTGAACCTACACTTCCA
Organism: Aegilops bicornis; assembly: GCA_021605145.1. NCBI lineage: Eukaryota > Viridiplantae > Streptophyta > Magnoliopsida > Poales > Poaceae > Aegilops > Aegilops bicornis. The sequence goes on along the minus strand of CM038669.1, from coordinate 562,107,520 downwards.
GCATCCTATTTCTGAGAGAGAACTACCTACTCATGTGTTGAGGCCAAGATATTCCATTCCTACCATATGAATCTTGATCTCTAGCCTTCCCTGTTGCTTTCCACTCAAACCCTCTTTCCACCAGATCCAAATCCTATGAGAGAGAGTTGAGTGTTGGGGAGACTATCATTTGAAGCACAAGAGCAAGGAGTTCATCATCAACACACCATTTGTTACTTCTTGGAGAGTGGTGTCTCCTAGATTGGCTAGGTGTCACTTGGGAGCCTCCGACAAGATTGTGGAGTTGAACCAAGGAGTTTGTAAGGGCAAGGAGATCGCCTACTTCGTGAAGATCTACCGCTAGTGAGGCAAGTCCTTCGTGGGCGACGGCCATGGTGGGATAGACAAGGTTGCTACTTCGTGGACCCTTCGTGGGTGGAGCTCTCCGTGGACTCGCCCAACCGTTACCCTACGTGGGTTGAAGTCTCCACCAACGTGGAAGTACGATAGCACCACCTATCGGAACCACGCCAAAAACATCCGTGTCTCCAAATTGCGTTTGAATCCTCCAATCCCTTCCCTTTACATTCTTGCAAGTTGCATTCTTTATTTTCCGTTGCTCATATACTCTTTGCATGCTTGCTTGCTATATGTTGTGAATGTTAAACTTGTGTCTAACCTCCACTCAAACTTTAAAGAAACTTAAAAACTGCAAATTTGGTACGAAGTGTCTAATTCCCCCCCCCCCTCTAGACACCTCTTCTCAAGGTCCTACAAGTGGTATCAGAGCTATGGTCTCCATTGCTTTGGTTTAATCACCATTGGAGGAAGATGGATGAGTCTACTTTGGGGAGTCTTAGTCATAGAGTGCCTATTCTTGATGGAGAGTATTTTCATGAGTGGAAAAATGAGATGCTTGTTATTTTCAATCAATATCATTTTAACAAGTACATTGCTAGTCCTTGTGCACCTTGTGTTGATCCTATGCATCCTACCCTTGATGAAGCTATTGACATGACTAGGAACCTTAGAACTGTTAATATTATCACTAGAGGCTTGCCTAGAAACTTGATTAGAATCTTACCTACTTTTGAGTGTGCCGACACTATATGGAAATTTCTTGAGGAACGATTTCCTGATTATTCTTTGAAAAATCTTGATGAAATTCTCCATAAGTCTATTGCTTTGAGCAAAATGAATACTAGTGATCCTATGTTTGGTGATCGTCTATTTGAGCTTACAAACCTTATGCGTGCCAAAGGAAATGTTGGTATTATTAGTGACATTATTTCGAAGCTATAAGAATTCATAAGCAAGATATGTGTCAAACTCATTCTAATGAATCACCCTCCGTCGGTGTCAAAACCGGCGGATCTCGGTAGGGGGTCCCGAATCATGCGTCTAGGCGGATGGTAACAGGAGACAAGGGACATGATGTTTTTACCTGTGTTCGGGCCCTCTCGATGGAGGTAATACCCTACTCCTGCTTGATTAATATTGATGATATGGGTAGTACAAGAGTAGATCTACCACGAGATCGTAGAGGCTAAACCCTAGAAGCTAGCCTATGGTATGATTGTTGTTCGCCCCACGGACTAAAACCCTTCGGTTTATATAGACACCGAATAGGGTTAGGGTTACACAGAGTCGGTTACAATGGTAGGAAATCTACATATCCGCATCGCCAAGCTTGCCTTCCATGCCAAGGAAAGTCCTATCCGGACAGGGGACGAAGTCTTCAATCTTGTATCTTCATAGTCCAGGAGTCCGGCCAAAGATGATAGTTCGGCTATCCGGACACCCCCTAGTCCAGGACTCCCTCAGTAGCCCCTGAACCAGGCTTCAATGACGACGAGTCCGGCGTGCATATTGTCTTCGGCATTGCAAGGCGGGTTCCTCCTCCGAATACTTCATAGAAGGTTTTGAACACAAGGATAGTGTCCAGCTCTCGCAAAACAAGTTCCACATACCACCGTAGAGAGAATAATTTTTGCACAGATCTGTTGGCGTATTCCGCGCGTGACATCACACCACGGCCGTGCCTTTATTCGAATCGTTTTACTGTCCCACCTCGGTAGCGTTTAGCGAGGCGGTTTCTTGGCACGCCTTATCAAAGCATAGATCATGCCCCTTATTCCGGGATTCTCATCAATACGGACGTAGTAACCCAACCGCGCCATTGATTGCGGCGCTTGGGAGATAAACGAGTTTTATCAGGCTGGTGGGGGACGCATAGCCTCGTCCGTCCATATAAGGGGATAAGGATCCACCCTTTTCACTTACGCCTTCCTCCTCCCTTGCTCATCCATTTCCGCGCACTCTGAGCTCCAGTGCCCAAGTCCGCACATCCTTCCTCAACCATCTCCAGCCATGTCCGGAGCGGGAGGCAGGTGGATGGTCTCCTCCGTCACGGAGGGCCACATAAAAAGACTGCGGAAGGCCGGATACTTGTCCGGCGACATCGCACTCGGGCAGCTCATCCCCACCCCTGAGCCCCATGAGCGGGTCGTATTCCTTGCCCACTTCCTCCGCGGACTAGGTTTTCCACTTCACCCATTCGTCCGGGGGCTCATGTTCTACTACGGCCTAGATTTCCACGATCCGCCCTCAATTTCATCCTCAACATCTCGGCGTTCATCATCGTGGTGCGAGGCTTTCCTCTGCATCCAGCCCCACTTCGCTTATGGTTGAAGACCTTCAATGTCAAGCCGAAGGTTGTGGGCGGCCGCCAGGCGGAGTGCCGAGGCGCCATGGTCGGCAGGATCGCCAACGTCTTATGGCTCGATGGCTCCTTTGTGGAGACCGTGAAGGGGTGGCAATCGGGGTGGTTCTACATCACCGAGCCGCACGACCCTAAATGGGCAGCGGCCCCCGAATTTCAGTCTGGTATTCCCATGCGGCTCACTTCTTGGAAGGAGACTGGCCTGGCGTGGGGTAATTCGGAAGAGCTGACCGGACTCCAAACCTGCATGCGGACCTTGGTGAACAAGAATCTCATGCTCGCCAATGTGGTCCAGGTTATGCTCATCCGCCGGATCCTCCCATGCCAACAACGGGCCTTCAAATTGTGGGAGTTGGATCCGGCACAGCATCCAGCCCTGAAGAGGCTCTTCGACACTACGTACGAAGATGCCTGGAAGGTGCTGTTCAAGGGCGCCGAGGCTCCCTCATCCACTACAGAAGATCGCGGATTCAGCTCGCAGCGTCAAGCTACCGAGGTAAGCTATTTTGCCCTTCACGGGAATCTTGCTTTTCCTAGTTTGACTCTATGCGGGATCTAAACTCCCTTGCCTTTGACAGGACTAGCGGAGCACATCCGGGCAGGTTAACTGTCCGGCTCCTTTGCCAGAAGACCCAGTAGACGCCCGCTTGGCGGGGCTGCTGGCTTCGGCGCCACGTGGTGCCGCAGAACAAGGCCAAGAAGAAGGCCACGGGGACTCGAAGGAGTGCCCGGCGCCAGGTGTTGTCGGACTCATCGTCCGACGACTCAGAGGCGGACTCCTCCCGTGAAAACGAGGAGGAGGAAACAGAAGCCTCTCCCCCAGCGGGGGAGAGAAGAAAAGAAAGTCCGCCCCAGCTGGGGAGGCCGGAGGGTTCAAGAAGGGAAGAACCCTTCCTCCGGACGTCTCCACCAACGCCAACGACGGCGAGGAGGAGTGGCCCTCGAGGGCCAAGCCCCTAGCGTAGATCGTAAGTGTCCGGATACCCATGGCTTTTTTCATTGCATAGTGTTCTCTAATGCCGAACAATCATGCAGCCCGCCCAAGGATGAGCTCGCCGTCTTGCCGAGCGGGTCCCGAATTCGTCGGAAGTGGAGAGTACTTCACTTCCGGCCGCCTCCTCACCTCACGCTGCCGACGATGCCGAGGTGGGGCCCCAAGGGGTGCCTGGTCAAGAGGAGGTGGCGCAGGAGGCGCCGCAAGGCAGCCTCCCGGACTCCAGGCGCGAGGGAGCGAGACCCCAGGCTCTAAGCCCGACCCTTGTCCGACTCCATACCGAACCTTCAGCGTTCCAAGTCCGGCAAGCGCCCCTTCAGAGGAAGGGTAAGACGCCGGTGTCCTCCGTCCAACCGAGGCACCGGATAAGCATCGAGGCGCTTAACAGCCTCCATCAAGGAGGAGCACCGCACTGCTATGAGTGTGGTGATCCAGAAGTTCACCCGCCAAGAGCGGGCCGATCAAGCCTGCAACGGCCTTCTAACAGGCTTTGAGGTAAGTTTTCAATATATGTAAGAAGATTACCGCATAGACAGTAGTCCCGATGCTTAGTTTGGTGTTCGGAAAGAAAAGCCGATCGAGGATCTAAAAAGATATACGCAGGAGTCTAACATAATTATGTCAATATGGGAATGCAGGCTGCCCCTGCCGACCTCCGCCAGACCGATCATGGAGGTCAATGCATTGAAGAAGACCCTCGAGCGGTCCGAGAACGAGCTCAGCCAAGCCAAGAAGCAGCTCGAGGACAAGGAAGGTAAGTAATACCTTAGGGAATTTAAAAATTGTGGTTGCAAAAGATAACAGGAATAACATGGGTACTGCAGGGCCCACGAGCGAGGTGGAGACCCTGAAGGAGGCGGTGTCCACGGCAGAAAACAAAGCGGCCGCGGAGCGCATCGAGCGAGAGAAGGGGGAGGCACAGCTGGCGGAGGTACGGCAAGGGCTCCAGGCTCTCGTGGAAAAACACGAGGGTTTGGAGCGTGACTCGAAGACCCGAGAGTCCGAGCTTGCCTCGGCTCTTGAGAGTGCCAAAGCTGCTAAGGCCGAGGCCCAAAAAGCCCTCCAGGAGATTGAGGCAATAAAGAAGATCACGGCGAAGGCATTCTTTATGCAGAGCAAGAATGTAAAAGTCAATTATCTAGTACTTACCTGAATCCGGAGCTCTCTAGGAGCGTTCGCAGATCTGCCGCGGTGTGTCTCCAATGCCGCCGCTTTCTACCGAGCCGAAGAAGGGAGCTCGACGAAAAAGGTGTTTTGGTCTCAGTATGCTGAGGCCGAACACCCGGTGCCCTTGAGCGACCAACTAAAGCAATTGGTCGAGCTCCACAAGGTCGCCGAACAGGCCATGAAGGGCCTTATAGCTCGGCTGTGGCCAAATGAGGCCATGCCTGCGAGCTACTTCGGCCTAGTGCGGCGGCTGGTGGATGCCTGTCCATGGATCGAAGTCATCAAGCGCTCCGTCTGTATTGAAGGTGCCCGTAGGTCCCTTGCCCGTGCTAAGGTGCACTGGGGCAAGCTGGACGACGCGAGAAGCCGGTGACGGACAGCCGCCGCCAGCAAAGAACATCGCAAGCCCGAGAAGTATTATGAGGGCGTCTGAAGGGTGCCCGCCTTATAGCGGGTGAATGCTCCAAAGATGTAATATTTGAGTAGACTCACATTTTTATCCTGTACGCTGAAAACTTTTTCATATGCGCTAAGCAACGCTTTTGAATTTAAAATATTACCTTCAGGCGGCCGCTTATCAAATTTGAGAGATGGCGAGTCGTTATTTCAGCCCCATGCCACGAGTGCTGGGGTGTTCGGGATAAACTTGAGCGCTCTTGTTCCCATTTCTTGGGTCCTTCGAGGGAGGCGCTCAACGCAACGAACCAGGCAACCGAACTATAATGCTTGAACACTCTCACTTAGCCATAGAATTCTATAATTTTAAATTTCGGCGAAGCCCCTAGTATTCGGAAGACCGAGTTCGGGGCGCTATCCACGCCTTGGTCGGATAATGCCGGTTCCTCGCTCTAAGCGGCATAAGTCTTTAGGGACTCGAAGAAACCTCTCAAACAGCGACCGGCTCTCGTCTTATCATGACGGTCAGTTTTAGCTTTCTCCACTGAGGTGCTCAACCCAGCTCAACTGGGGCACAATCGCAGTGGTTCTCCCAGCCATCAGAGCCGATATAACGGAACGTAAGGTACCAAAACATGGGAGCCGGGCAAAACCAACTATTGACCCAAGACATGATTCGGAGCCGATGCATATAATGCTATAAGTTCGGGGTGCCGCACTTGTGAAAGTGTTCGGACTTGTCACACCATGTTTTGGGGGTACATAAGCCTCTGGTGTATTGGCCGTACCAAATTGTATGGTTGCGCAATGTCATAAATGAACATATATAATGGGAAAGAATGAAATAATAGGCAAGAGCTATATATTGGTTATTCAAAAGAAACTGCAAATAAAAGCAGAACGATACAAATTGTGCGATAAGCAAGGTACAGGATTCTTTGACATGTCCCCTTCCAGGGTACGCTTGTGATGTGGTATGTAAAACAGGTATACCGCTAGTAATAGAGACCACCGACACTCGACGCAGTTTTCGCTTCCCTGGCTGTTGCATCGCGGTATTCGCGCGAATGCCGGACAGGGCTTCTGGAGAACAGAGTCCTGAAAGTAAAAGGAAGAAAAAGAAAAAAAGGAATGACACAAACGGGAGCCCCGAGTGCGGTCTAGCCGCATTCTGGGCGTGTCGTGGTCGTGGCCCGTCCCCTATGCCCATGGTGCTTCAGAGCGCAATTACGTGCGCAGAGTACTGGCTTCGCGAGTTCGCGAGGGCTGGGGTTGGGGCTGCATTACTACGCGTGTTCGGAACGTGCTGCGGTCTTGCTGTAGGTTACTCCGGCGCGCTGACAAAGGTCCGATTGTTTATTGGCCGGATCGAGAATTGCCTTAAGAGGCTGTTCTGCACTTCTGCCGCAAGGGCGGCCGTATGCTCCTCCGTTCGTAGGGAGTGTTCGGTGTTTCCATTGACCATGATTACGCCTCGAGGGCCTGGCATCTTGAGTTTGAGGTACGCGTAGTGCGGCAACGCATTGAATTTTGCGAATGCGGTTCGTCCGAGCAGTGTGTGATAGCCGTTGCGGAACGGGACTATGTCGAAGATTAACTCCTCACTCCGGAAGTTATCCGGGATCCAAGACCACTTCAAGTGTAACGGAGCTCGTGCAGTTGGCCTCTATACTGGAATGACGCCTTTAAAGGTCGCTTTTGTGGGTTTGATCCTTGACGGGTCTATGCCCGCTTTGCACACTGTATCCTAATAAATCAGGTTCAGTTGCTGCCGCCATTCATCGTGACTCGTGAGGTGAAATCCGTCAATAATTGGGTCAAGAACCAATGCGGCGAAACCGCCGTGATGGATGCTAGTGGGGTGGTCCTTCGATTGAAGGTGATCGGACAGAAGACCATGGGTTGAACTTCGGGCGATCGCTCCATCGCCAGATACGTCCCTTAGTGCGCGCTTCCGCTCCCTTTTGGGTATGTGGGTTCCGTATATCATGTTCACCGTCCGCACTTGTGTGGGGAAGCCCTTCTGTCCTCTATTGTTCGGCGGTTGGGGCTCTTCCTCGTCATCGCTATGCAACCCCTTGTCGTTGTTTTCGGCGCTTAGCTTGCCTGCTTGCTTGAACACCCAACAATCCCTGTCGGTGTGGTTGGCTGGTTTTTCGGGGGTGCCATGTATCTGGCACAAGCGATCAAGTATTCTGGCCAAGTTGGACGGGCCCTGGGTATTTCTTTTGAATGGCTTCTTCCGCTGACCGGGTTTAGAGCCTCTGAATCCGGCATTTACTGTCGTATCTTCAGCATTATCACCATTAATGCGGCATTTATGCTTGTTGCGACGCCGACCTGCCATTGCTGTCCTTGGTATCCGAACTACCGTGGTGTTTGGCCAAGTTGTTGCTTCGAGCTAGCCAGATGTCCTCTCCCGCGCAAAAGAGGGTCATGAGTGTGGTGAGGGCTGCCATGGATTTCGGCTTTTCCTGTCCTAGGTGTCGGGCTAGCCACTCGTCGCGGATGTTGTGTTTCAAGGTTGCTAGCGCCTCTGCATCCGGATAGTCGATGATCTGATTTTTCTTTGTTAGGAACCGCGTCCAGAATTGTCTGGCCGATTCTTCTGGCTGCTGAATTATATGGCTAAGGTCATCGGCGTTTGGTGGTCGCACATATGTGCCCTGGAAGTTATCAAGGAATGCGGCTTCCAGGTCCTCCCAACAACCGATTGACTCTGCTAGCAAGCTATTGAGCCAATGCCGAGCTGGTCCTTTAAGCTTGAGTGGGAGGTATTTGATGGCATGTAGATCAACTCATGGGCCATGTGGATATGGAGGAGATAGTCCTCGATCCGCATCAGAGGATCTGTGGTACCATCGTATGATTCGATGTTTACGGGTTTGAAGCCCTCAAGGATTTGATGATCCATTACTTCATCTGTAAAGCATAGTGGGTGTGCGGCGCCTCAGATTGGGCTATATCACGGCGTAGCTCATATGAGCTTTGTCTCATCGTGGTTCGCCCGTGGGTTTGCTGTATCCGGCGTGACGGTAATCATCCCGAGTCGTTGGGCGCCCACGCGATCTGTAGATCGATCTTGTATGCTTTGCCTTATCCTCTAATATATCTCACAAGTCCAGCGTGTTTTCCCGTGCCTTGGTACTTTTTGAGCGGCGTTGGCGCGTGGCTTGGGCGGAGGGCCGAGAGGCTTCTCTGTCGTGGCCACGGGGTGGCCGGTCTGCCATGTCGTGCGCTGGTGACGTGGGTGCTTCCTCATCTGATCGAGGCAACGGCCTGCGTTTGGGGTAGCTTTTGGAGGGGCGTTCTTGTTCATACACTTCGGCTGCAAGGACTTCAGTCCATCTGTCAGCTAGCAGGTCTTGGGCAGCTCTAAGTTGTTGCTGCTTTTTCTTGAGGCTGCTTGCCATGGCCATGAGCCTGCGTTTAAAACGCTCTTGTTCGACGGGGTCCTCTGGCACGACAAATTCGTCGTCGTCGAGGCTTGCCTCGTCTTCGGAGGGGGCGCATAATTATCGTCCTCTACCTCTCTTTTCTCGCTGCACCGTAAATGCGGACTTGCTTCTCCCTCCTCCTGCGCTGAGTCCTGCTGGAGGGGGTCATCTTCGGCACTGTCTGGGGTATTATTGTCTCCTGTGCCGGAATCGTCGTTTTTACTATGGCGGGATTTAGAGCGGTGCCGCTGACGTCGGCGCTTGGGTTGTTTCTCGGAGGGGTCATCCTCTGCCGTTCCATCACCATTCCCATCTTTTGGGATGTCCACCATGTATATGTCATATGACGAGGTGGCCTTCCAGTGCCCCGTGGGCGTTGGCTCTTGATCGTCTCCGGCACCGTCGTCCATACCGTCGATGTCTCCGAAGTCGAAGTCGAGCATGTCGGTTAAATCATCGACAGTGGCTACAAAGTGGGTGGTGGGTGGGCGTTGATTTTCTTCGTCGTCCGAATCCCAACCTTCCTGGCCATAGTTTGGCCAGGGCTCCCCTTACAAAGAGAGAGACTTTAATGAGTTCAGGATACCGCCAAAGGGCGAGTGCTGAAAGATGTCCATGGCGGTGAACTCCATAACCGGCGCCCAATCGGATTCAACTGGTAGAGGCATGGGAGGTTCGGAGTCCAGAAAGGAGTCCGCACTGGAGTCATGAGCTTCGCAGGACAGGGATGGTGTTCGCTCAATCGCCGTGGAGATTTCAGCCCCGAGGCGGTGTCCAACCAACCGCCCTCGATCGCGTAAACCTGCTCCGGATTAAGGGTCGAGCGGATATCGGTGCGGCCTGTATGCGTTGTTCGGCGGTAGAGCTAGATCGTACCCATCGAGACAGTGCGGCGCGCTCGGCTGTGGTTTGAATCCATCGAAGATCAAATCTCCGCGGACATCGGCCTTATAGTTCAGGCTTCCAAATCTGACCTGATGGCGAGGGGCGTAGCTTTCAATCTGCTCCAGATGGCCTAGCGAATTGGCCCGTAGCGCAAAGCCGCCGAATATGAAGATTTGTCCGAGAAGAAAAGTCTCACCCTGGACTGCGTCGTTGCTAATGATTGAAGGAGCCATCGGGCCTATAGGTGACGACACATAGGAACTCTTAATGAAAGCACCAATGTCGGTGTCAAAACCGGCGGATCTCGGATAGGGGGTCCCGAACTGCAAGGCCTAGGCGGATGGTAACAGGAGACAAGGGACACGATGTTTTTACCCAGGTTCGGGCCCTCTCGATGGAGGTAATACCCTACTCATGCTTGATTAATATTGATGATATGGGTAGTACAAGAGTAGATCTACCACGAGATCGTAGAGGCTAAACCCTAGAAGCTAGCCTATGGTATGATTGTTGTTCGTCCTACGGACTAAAACCCTTCGATTTATATACACACTGAATAGGGTTAGGGTTACACAGAGTCGGTTACAATGGTAGGAAATCTACATATCCGTATCACCAAGCTTGCCTTCCACGCCAAGGAAAGTCCTATCCGGACACGGGACGAAGTCTTCAATCTTGTATCTTCATAGTCCAGGAGTCCGGCCAAAGATGATAGTTCGGCTATCCGGACACCCCCTAGTCCAGGACTCCCTCACCCTCTCTAGGATTTGATCCACCACATGACGATGTTGAACATGGATACTATGATGAGGATGATGATAGTGACTTCGATCTTGATGATGCAATGAGACATTTTGGTCTTATGGCAAATCTTCGGGGATATATGTCAGGACGAAAGGAATGGGTTCTTGATAGTGGATGTACCGATCACATGACCGGAGATAAAGACATGTTTCGTGAGCTTGCTGAAAATGATGGTTCTCGAAAGTTTGTCACTTTCGGTGACAACTCAATGGGTAAGGTGGTTGGCCTCGGTAAGGTGGCCATCTCACATGATAGCTCCATACAAAATGTTATGCTCGTTGAATCTCTTGGTTACAACTTACTTTCAAATTCTAGACTTGCTGATTTCGGTTTCAATGTTCTATTTACTGAAGTAGACTGCCAAGTGTTTCGTCGAGATAATCATAAAATGGTCTTTACCGGTGTGCGTGAGGTGATCTATACATTGTTGATTTCACTAAAAAGGCTCAACCTAAAACTTGCTTCATTGCTAAATCCTCAAAAGGCTGGTTATGGCATAGACGATTAGGTCATGTTGGTATGCGTAACCTTGACAAGCTTATTAAGGGAAATCATATCCTTGGAGTTAATGATGTCATATTTGATAAGGATAGACTTTGCAGTGCTTGTCAAGCAGGTAAATAGGTTGGAGGAAGGCATCCCGTGAAGAACATCATGACCACGAAGAGGCCACTCGAGCTACTTCACATGGATCTCTTTGGTCCCAACTCCTATAAGAGTCTCGGTGGAAATTCTTTTGGTCTAGTTATAGTTGATGATTTTTCCAGATTTACGTGGGTGTTCTTTCTCGATGATAAATCGCAGGTCCGAAAGATCTTCAAAAACTTCGCTAGGAAGGCCCAAAACCAATTTGAAGTGAAGATCAAGAAGGTTCGCAGCGACAACGGAACGGAGTTCAAGAACGCAAATGTGGACACCTTTCTTGACGAAGAAGGGATTTCACACGAGTTCTCGGCTACGTACACACCTCAACAAAATGGAGTTGTTGAGAGGAATAACCGGACGCTCATCGAAATGGCGAGAACGATGCTTGATGAGTACAAGACGCCGAAGCACTTTTGGGCAGAAGCGGTTGAGACAGCTTGTCATGCAACAAATTGCTTGTATCTTCACAAGCTACTCGGCAAGACGGCATATGAGCTACTCACCGGTAACAAACCCCAAGTTGGATACTTTCGAGTATTCAGCTCAAAGTGCTACATTCTTGATAAGCATCGTCGCTCTAAATTTGCTCCTAAGTCTCATGAAGGTTTCCTACTAGGTTATGGCTCAAACTCTCACACTTACCGTGTCTACAACAATTTCACCCGAAAGGTTGAAGAGACGGTAGATGTGAAGTTTGATGAATCTAACGGCTCGCAAGTAGAGCAATTGCCAATTGATGTAGGAGACGAAGACCCTTCGGAAGCAATCCAAGACTTGTCTATTGGCAAGGTCCGTCCAACGGAGGTGAAGGAGAGTACCTCGACCGTCCAAGTGGAAGCTTCTACTTCACGACAAAGTGAACCAAGAGTTGATACGGAAGCATCCACAAGTGGGACACACCAATATGAAGAAAACGAGGAAGTGCATCAAGATGAACGTCAACAACCTCCTTATCCACCACGACAAGAGAACGACAACGCCAACAATGAAGAATGCCAAGAAGAAGAACAAGATGAAGAAGATGTTCAACGAAGACCCAAGCAAAAGCTTTCACGAGTTCGAGCAAGAATTGCTAAAGACCATCCCGTCGAGCAAATCTACAATGATATTCAAACCGGGAGAATCACTCGCTCTAAAACTCGTTTAGCTAACTTTTGTGAAAACTATTCTTTCATCTCTAGCATTGGACCTATGAAGGTCGAAGAAGCATTGGGAGATCCGGATTGGATAAATGCTATGCATGAAGAGCTACACAACTTTGATAGGAACCAAGTTTGGACATTGGTTGAGAAGCCTGACAACAACCACAACATCATCGGTACCAAATGGGTGTTTCGCAACAAGCAAGATGAAGATGGACAAGTAGTTCGCAACAAAGCACGTCTAAATGCCCAAGGCTACACACAAGTCGAAGGTATGGACTATGGTGAGACTTATGCCCCGTTGCTAGACTTGAGTCCATTCGCATCTTACTTGCCTATGCTAATCACCATGATATCACCTTGTACCAAATGGACATTAAAAGTGCTTTTCTAAATGGTGAAATAGAGGAGGAAGTTTATGTTAAACAACCTTCCGGCTTTGTCAATCCTAAGAAACCCAATCATGTTTACAAACTTCACAAAGCTCTTTATGGACTTAAATAAGCTCCTAGAGCATGGTATAAATGCTTGACCAAGTTCCTTATTGAAAAAGGCTTTGAAATTGGGAAAATTGATTCTACTATTTTTACTAAAAGGGTTAATGATGAACTCTTTGTGTGCCAAATTTATGTTGATGATATTATATTTGGTTCAACTAACCCACATTTTAGTGAAAAGTTTGGGAAGCTAATGTCGGAGAAGTTTGAGATGTCTATGATGAGTGAACTCAAATTCTTTCTCGGTTTGCAAATCAAGCAAACTAAGGAAGGTACTTTTGTCTCGCAAACGAAGTACACTAAGGACTTATTCAAGAAGTTCAATATGCAAGAATGCAAAGGTATGACTACACCCATGCCTACTAGTGGACATCTTGACTTAACCAAAGATGGTGAACCGGTTGATCAAAAGGTTTATCGATCTATGATTGGTTCATTGTTATATCTATGTGCTTCACGTCCCGATATTATGCTAAGTGTGTGCATGTGTGCACGATATCAAGCTGCTTCTAAAGAATGTCATCTTAAGGCCGTGAAAAGGATAGTGAGATACTTAATCCATACACCAAATTTTGGCATTTGGTATCCTAAGAGGGCCTCTTTCGATCTTGTTGGCTATTCCGACTCGGACTATGCCGGAGACAAGGTTGATAGAAAGTCCACTTCGGGTACTTGTCAATTTCTTGGTAGATCTCTTGTGTCTTGGTCCTCCAAGAAACAAAACTCGGTATCCTTATCCACCGCCGAAGCTGAATATATTGCCGCTGGTTCATGTTGTGCTCAATTACTTTGGATGACCCAAACTCATAAAGATTATGGGATATATGTGAGACATGTTCCATTGCTTTGTGATAATGAAAGTGCTATCAAAATTGGTCATAATCCTGTGCAACATTCTCGAACTAAGGATATTGAAGTTCGTCATCATTTCATTCGAACTAAGGATTATTAAGCATGTTCGCACCGAAAAGCAATTAGCGTATATATTCACTAAACCTCTTGATGAGAAAGTGTTTTGCAGGTTAAGAGGAGAATTGAACATCATTGATGCTTCAAACTTGGAGTAGAAACTCCATTGGATACAAGCAAGACATGAGCTTATGACTAATCCTTGATATTTCTCTCATGATGAAGAAACTTATGTCTTGGATATATTTGTATCTTGCATGTTATCTAACCCGTGTAGGTACTTGGTTGAATCAAATTCCATGAGGTTGAAACCTACTCATCTCTTGAGCAATCTCTACATCACCAAGTCTCTACACAAGGTGGTTGAAGACAAGGAAGCACGAAACCATTCAAACATATCCTTTGACAAGTTCTATGTTGAGTTTCATGATTGTCATTTTTGGATATACAAGTGCTCTTCCTTGCAAGCAATAACCCATGTAGGTAGATGGACTCAAATTCCAAGTGGTGCTCCAAATTCTTGATGAGCTACATCAACCTTGAGCAACCCACGCAAGTTCAACTACATGGACAACACCACCAACCAAGGTATGTTATTCCATCTTAGAGAAGCTTTACTCCGAGTCATGAGTTAAAGCAACTCGACAAGATGTGAATACATCAAGATGTTTAAACGAAAATGGCAACCCCATTTTGAGCTTAAACGATGAGTATGGCCTATGATCAAGTGATCTCACTTGACTCCTAAGTCAATATACTCTAACATAGGTGACTTTGTCGCCGATCATCTCTAGATGAAGTTCTCATGTGTTCTTTTCTGAGTTTTTGCATTTGTCTCATGCATTTGTGTTTCCCCTTTCAAAAAAAACTTCATCTAGATTTCTTTCTGTTTTCTTTGCATTTCCTGCATCTAATTCCTTGCATATATTTCAGTTAATTCCTTGCAAATCTTTGTGAGATCTTACTAGTCTAGTGAGCTGAGGTGACAAGTACTTTCTCTGCGATGAACTCGGTTACACCGATTTGTTATTTTCGGACCAACCGAATCTTTTCGGTACGACCGAAGCATACCACTCGGTGCCACCGATTTCATAACAGGAAAACACTTTGCCACATATTATGTGTTTCGTCTGATCCAGCTCCACTCAATGAATCTTGTCCTCTACAAGCATCACATTTTTATCATTGATTTATGTTGTGACTCAAGGATCAAACCCATTCACGACAAATTCCAGAGGGGAGAGAGAGATTACATCTTTATCAAGCCCTTCTTGGAAATTGATGTCAAAGGGGGAGAGAGAGATCACATCAAAGCTTATCATTTGGAGAGAGAAATCACATCAGAGAAGGAGAGAGAGATCCTTCAGGGGGAGAGAGAGATCTCCACGGGGAGAGAATACTAGTAGAAAGTATTTCTCAAGGATCCCAGATGCTTGGTGTTCAAGAGGAGAGATGTCCACATGTCTTCTTGAGGGGAGAGACGTGTTCATATGATCTGTTGTGCTAAATTCTGCATTAGCATACATTTGCTCTGAACTTTAGCTCTGATCATCATTCATATCTTTCAGGTCTGTTTTCCTTTAGCTCTGATTTTCTTTTCCCTATCTTCTCCCAGTATCCCATGTTAGATTCAGGGGGAGCAAGACATCTAAAGGAAAGAGATCATTTAAATTCATTGCATATCTTTACTCTTGGGGACATGTCTAATCCAATGTGGTACTCAAGACTCACTCTCTACATGTCATCTCAGTCTTGGTATTCTTGTGGTTTCTTCTGCTTGCTCTGGCTAGTAGATGTATCTGTGTTATCTAACCTTGTTTGTGCAGGTTCATTCCATCCTAAGCCAACTCAAGACCACAAGGTAAGTATATGCATCACAATCATGTGTATGAGGAATTCTTGCTGATGTACATACTGTTTGCAAGAAGGACTCATGGGCATGAAGGTATTCTCTTTAATACGTTTTGGCTCTCATGCATATAGACAAGATACATGTAACACATTGCCTGCTCTATCATGGTTATGCTATCTCATGCTTCTATGCTTTATATTCACATGATTGCATACATGTAGGGGGAGCCTATGCTTGTTACATGTCTTTCCAAAGCTTTACATGCTATTCTTTATATCTTTATCTAAAGCTTTGATGTATGTTGCCATCAATTACCAAAAAGGGGGAGATTGAAAGCACAAGTGCTCCCTAGGTGGTTTTGGTAATTGATGACAACATATCTCTTGTTGGACTAACACTTTTATCTAGTATGTTTCAGATAAGTTCAACAATGGAGTGGCATGGACTAAAGGATGTGGGAACTCCTTCAAGATGCTAAGGACAAAGTATTGGCTCAAGCTTCAAGCTCAAGACTCTTCATTTTACATTTTAGTGATCCAAGATCACATTGAGTCTATAGGAAAAGCCAATACTATCAAGGAGGGATGAGGTGTTGCTTAATGAGCCTCTTGCTTCATGTGCTTAGTGATATGCTCCAAATACCCTCAACTACTTTCCCACTTCCACACATTTGTCCTAAACCCAAAGTCAAACTCGGCCCCACTGATTCTTTCTATCTGGCGCCACCGAGTTTGGATGTCTTAGCCACTGCCACAAACCCTAGGCAAATCGGTCTCACCGATAGGGATCTCGGTCTCACCGAGATGGGATTGTAATCTCTCTGTGTATGTCCATTATCAAAATCGGTCTCACCGAAGTTTGAGCAATCGGCACTACCGAGATTACAATGCAAACTCTCTCGTTAACTTATTATCAAAATCGGTCCCACCGAAGTTTGATAATCGGTCAAACCGAAGTTTGCTGACCAACTCTCCGAAAGCTTATTACCAACATCGGTCCCACCGAGTTTGTGTAATCAGTCTTACCGAGATTACGTTATGCCCTAACCCTAACCGAATCGGTCCCACCGAGTTGCATTCCGGTCCCACCGAGTTGCATACTGGTCCCACCGAAAACCCTAACGGTCACATTATTTGCTAAATTGGTCTGACCGAGTTTGACGATTCGGTCCCACCGAGTTTGGTAAATTGTGTGTAACGGTTGGATTTTGTGTGGAGGCTATATATACCCCTCCACCTCCTCTTCATTCGTGGAGAGAGCCATCAGACTGAACCTACACTTCCAAAGATCCTATTTCGAGAGAGAACTACCTACTCATGTGTTGAGGCCAAGATATTCCATTCCTACCATATGAATCTTGATCTCTAGCCTTCCCAAGTTGCTTTCCACTCAAACCCTCTTTCCACCAGATCCAAATCCTATGAGAGAGAGTTGAGTGTTGGGGAGACTATCATTTGAAGCACAAGAGCAAGGAGTTCATCATCACCACACCATTTGTTACTTCTTGGAGAGTGGTGTCTCCTAGATTGGCTATGTGTCACTTGGGAGCCTCAGACAAGATTGTGGAGTTGAACCAAGGAGTTTGTAAGGGCAAGGAGATCGCCTACTTCGTGAAGATCTACCGCTAGTGAGGCAAGTCCTTCGTGGGCGACGGCCATGGTGGGATAGACAAGGTTGCTACTTCATGGACCCTTCGTGGGTGGAGCCCTCCGTGGACTCACAAGAACTGCTACCCTACGTGGGTTGAAGTCTCCACCAACGTGGCAGTACGATAGCACCACCTATCGGAACCACGCCAAAAACATCCGTGTCTCCAAATTGCGTTTGAATCCTCCAATCCCTTCCCTTTACATTCTTGCAAGTTGGATGCTTTATTTTCCGATGCTCATATTGAAGGAAATATGCCCTAGAGGCAATAATAAAGTTATTATTTATTTCCTTATATCATGATAAATGTTTATTATTCATGCTAGAATTGTATTAACCGGAAACATAATACATGTGTGAATATATAGACAAACAAGATGTCACTAGTATGCCTCTACTTGACTAGCTTGTTAATCAAAGATGGTTATGTTTCCTAACCATGAACAAGGAGTTGTTATTTGATTAACAAGGTCACATCATTAGTAGAATGATCTGATTGACATGACCCATTCCGTTAGCTTAACACTTGATCGCTTGGTATGTTAATGCTTTCTTCATGACCCATACATGTTCCCTGTAACTATGAGATTATGCAACTCCTGCTACCGGAGGAACACTTTGGGTGCTACCAAACGTCACAACGTGAATCGGGTGATTATAAAGGAGTACTACAGGTGTCTCCAAAGGTACTTGTTGGGTTGGCGATTTCGAGATTAGGTTTTGTCACTCCGATTGTCTGGAGAGGTATCTCTAGGCCTTCTCGGTGATACACATCACTTAAGCCTTGCAAGCATTACAACTAATGAGTTAGTTGTGAGATGATGTATTACGGAGCGAGTAAAGAGACTTACCGGTAGCAGATTGAACTAGGTATTGGATACCGACGATCGAATCTCGGGTAAGTAACATACCGATGACAAAGGGAACAATGTATGTCGTTATGCGGTTTGACCGATAAAGATCTTCAGAGAATATGTAGGAACCAATATGGGCATCCAGGTTCCGCTATTGGTTATTGACCGAGAATGGTTCTAGGTCATGTCTACATAGTTCTCGAACCCGTAGGGTCCGCACGCTTAACGCTTCGATGACAGTTCATAATGAGTTTATAAGTATTGATGCAATCAAGGTTGTTCGAGTCCCGGATGTGATCACGGACATGACGAGGAGTCTCGAAATGGTCGAGACATAAAGATTGATATATTGGAAGCCTACATTTGGACATCGGAAGTGTTCCGGTGAAATCGGGATTTTACCGAGTACCGGAGGTTACGGAACCCCGGGAGGTCCATGGGCCTTAATGGGCCATGGGAGAAGAGGAAGGGCAGGCCAAGGTGGGCTGCGCCCCTCCCTCTAGTCCGAATAGGACAAGGAAGGGGCGGCGCCTTCCCTCTTCCCTCCTCCAATCCTAGTCCAACTAGGAGAAGGGGGGAGTCCTACTCCCGGTGGGAGTAGGACTCCTCCTTGCGCGCCTCCCCTAGGGCCGCCACCTCCCCTTGGCTCCTTTATATACGGGGCAGGGGGCACCCCAAGACACAAGTTGATCTACGGATCTTTCCTTAGCCGTGTGCGGTGCCCCTTCCACCATATTCCACTTCGGTCATATCGTCAGAGAGCTTAGGCGAAGCCTGCTACCGGAGAAGTCATATCGTCAGCAGTGCTTAGGCGAAGCCCTGCGTCGGTGGAGCATCAACATCGCCATCACGCCGTCAGGTCGACGGAACTCATCCCCGACACTTTGCCGGATCGGAGTCCGGGATCGCCATCGAGCTGAACGTGTGCGTAACTCGGAGGTGCCGTCGTTCGGTGCTTGGATCGGTCGGATCGTGAAGACGACGACTACATCAACCGCGTTGTTATAACGCTTCCGCTTTCGGTCTACGAGGGTACGTGGACGGACACTCTTCCCTCTCGTTGCTATGCCATCACCATGGTCTTGCGTGATCGTAGGAAATTTTTTGAAATTACTACGTTTCCCAACAGTGGCATCCGAGCCTAGGTTTTTATGGTTTGATGTTATTTGCACGAGTAGAACACAAGTGAGTTGTGGACGATACAAGTCATACTGCCTACCAGCATGTCATACTTTGGTTCAGCGGTATTGTTGGACGAGACGATCCGGACCAACCTTACGCGTGCATTTACGCGAGACCGGTTCCCTCGGCGTGCTTTGCACATAGATGGCTTGCGGAAGACTGTCTCTCCAACTTTAGTTGAACCGGTGTGGCTACGCCCGGTCCTTGAGAAGGTTAAACGGAGTCTATTTGACAAACTATCGTTGTGGTTTTGATGCGTAGGTAAGATGAGTTCTTGCTTAAGCCCGTAGCAGCCACGTAAAACTTGCAACAACAAAGTAGAGGACGTCTAACTTGTTTTTGCAGGGCATGTTGTGATGTGATATGGTCAAGACATGATGCTAAATTTTATTGTATGAGATGATCATGTTTTGTAACCGAGTTATCGGCAACTGGCAGGAGCCATATGGTTGTCGCTTTATTGTATGCAATGCAATCGCGATGTAATGCTTTACTTTATTACTAAGCGGTAGTGATAGTCGTGGAAGCATACGATTGGCGAGACGACAACGATGCTACGATGGAGATCAAGGTGTCGCGCCGGTGACGATGGTGATCATGACGGTGCTTGGCGATGGAGATCACAAGCACAAGATGATGATGACCATATCATATCACTTATATTGATTGCATGTGATGTTTATCCTTTATGCATCTTATCTTGCTTTGATTGACGGTAGCATTATAAGATGATCTCTCACTAAAAATTATCAAGAAGTGTTCTCCTCGAGTATGCACCGTTGCCAAAGTTCGTAGTACCCGGACACCACGTGATGATCGGGTGTGATAAGTTCTACGTCCATCTACAACGGGTGCAAAACAGTTGCACACGCGGAATACTCGAGTTAAACTTGACGAGCCTAGCATATAACAGATATGGCCTCGGAACACGGAGACCGAAAGGTCGAACGTGAATCATATAGTAGATATGATCAACATAGTGATGTTCACCGTTGAAACTACTCCGTCTCACGTGATGATCGGACACGGTTTAGTTGATATGGATCACGTGATCACTTAGATGACTAGAGAGATGTCTGTCTAAGTGGGAGTTTTTTAAATATGATTAATTGAACTTAAATTTATCATGAACTTAGTACCTGATAGTATTTTGCTTGTCTATGTTTACTGTAGATAGATGGCTCGTGCTGTTGTTCCGTTGAATTTTAATGCGTTCCTTGAGAAAGCAAAGTTGAATGATGATGTTAGAAATTACACGGACTGGGTCCGTAAATTGAGGATTATCCTCATTGCTGCACGTAAAAATTACGCCCTGGAAGCACCGCTGGGTGACAGTTCGCTGCGAATGCCGAGCCGAAGTTATGAGCGTCTGCAAAGCAGTAGCTGATGACTACTCTATAGTTCAATGTGCCATGCTTTACGGCTTAGAACCGGGTCTTCAACGACGCTTTTGAGCGTCATGGAGCATATGAGATGTTCCAGAGTTGAAGTTAATATTTCAAGCAAATGCCCGGATTGAGAGATATGAAGTCTCCAATAAGTTCTATAGCTGCAAGATGGAGGAGAATAGTTACGTCGGTGAGCACATACTCAAAATGTCCGGGTATAACAATCACTTAATTCAGCTGGGAGTTAATCTTCCGGATGATAGTGTCATTGATGTAATTCTCCAATCATCGCCACCAAGCTACAAGAGCTTCGTGATGAACTATAATATGCAAGGGATGACTAAGACAATTCCTGAGCTCTTCGCGATGCTAAAAGCTGCGGAGGTAGAAATCAAGAAAGAGCATCAAGTGTTGATGGTCAACAAGACCACTAGTTTCAAGAAAAGGGCAAAGGGAAGAAGAAGGAAACTTCAAAAGAACAACAAGAAAGTTGCTGATCAAGAGAAGAAACCCAAGTCTGGACCTAAGCCTGAAATCGAGTGTTTTACCGCAAGCAGAGACATCGAAGCGGAACTGCCCCAAGTATTTGGCGGATAAAAAGGATGGCAAGGTGAACAAAGGTATATGTGATATACATGTCATTGATGTGTACCTTACTAGAGCTCGTAGTAGCACTGGTATTTGATAATCGGGTTCATTGCTAATATTTGCAACTCGAAGCAGGGACTACGGAATAGACGAGCACCGCAAAGGACGAGGTGACGATGCGCGTGGGAAATGGTTCCAAAGTCAATGTGATCGCGGTCGGCACGCTACCTCTACATCTACCTTCGGGATTAGTTTTAGACCTAAATAATTGTTATTTGGTGCCGCCGTTGAGCATGAACATTATATCTGGATCTTGTTTAAATGCGAGACGGTTATTCATTTAAATCGAGAGAATAATGGTTGTTCTATTTATATGAATAATATCTTTTATGGTCATGCACCCTTGAAGAATGGTCTATTCTTGTTGAATCTCGACGGTAGTGATACACATATTCATAATGTTGAAGCCAAAAGATGCAGAGTTGATAATGATAGTGCAACTTATTTGTGGCACCGCCGTTTAGGTCATATCGGTGTAAAACGCATGAAGAAACTCCATCTTGATGGGCTTCGAATCACTTGATTATGAATCACTTGGTACTTATGAACCGTGCCTCATGGGCAAGATGACCAAAACGCCGTTCTCCTAACTATGGAGCGAGCAACTGATTTATTGGAAATCATACATACCGATGTTTGTGGTCCAATGAATGTTGAGGCACGCTGGCGGTATCGTTATTTTCTCACCTTCACAGATGATTTGAGCAGATATGGGTATATCTACTTAATGAAACACAAATCTGAAACATTTGAAAAGTTCAAAGAATTTCAGAGTGAAGTGGAAAATCATCGTAACAAGAAAATAAAATTTCTACGATCTGATCGTGGAGGAGAATATTTGAGTTACGAAGTTTGGTTTACATTTGAAACAATGTGGAATAGTTTTCAAGAACTCACGCCAACCCGAACACCACGTAGAAATGGTGTGTCCGAACGTCGTAATCGTACTTTACTAGATTTGGTGCGATCAATGATGTCTATTTCCGATTTACCGCTATCATTTTGGGGTTATGCTTTAGAGACGACCGCATTCACGTTAAATAGGACACCGTCAAAATCCGTTGAGACGACGCCTTATGAACTGTGGTTTGGCAAGAAACCAAAGTTGTCGTTTCTTAAAGTTTGGGGCTGCGATGCTTATGTAAAGAAACTTCAACCAGATAAGCTCGAACCCAAATCGGAAAAATGTGTCTTCATAGGATACCCAAAGGAGATCATGGGTACACCTTCTATCACAGATCTGAAGGCAAGATTTTCGTTGCTAAATTCGGATCCTTTCTAGAGAAAGAGTTTCTCTCGAAAGAAGTGAGTGGGAGGAAAGTAGAACTTGATGAGATAATCAGATTCTGCTCCCTTATTGGAAAGTAGTTCATCACAAGAAATGGTTCCTGTGACAACTACACCAATTAGTGAAGAAACTAATGATGATGATCATGAAGCTTCGCATCAAGTTACTCATCGAACCTCGTGAGGTCAACCAGAATAAAATACGCACTGCAGTGGTACGGTAATCCTATTCTAGAAGTCATGTTACTTGACCATGGCGAACCTACAAACTATGAAGAAGCGATGGTGAGCCCAGATTCGCGAAATGGCTGGAAGCCATGAAATCTGAGATGGGATCCATGTATGAGAACAAAGTATGGACTTTGGTTGACTTGCCGATGATCGGCAAGCCATTGAAAATAAATGGATCTTTAAGAAGAAGACCTGCCGATGGTAATGTAACCATCTACAAAGCTCGACTTGTTGCGAAAGGTTTTCTACAAGTTCTAGGGGTTGACTTCGATGAGACTTTCTCACCCGTTGCGATTCTTAAGTCTGTCCGAATCATTTTAGCAATTGACGCATTTTATTATTATGACATTTGGCAATTTGATGTATAATCTGCATTCTTGAATGGATTTCTAGAAGAAGAGTAGTAAATGATGCAACCAGAAGGTTTTGTCGATCCAAAAGGTGCTAACAAAGTGTGCAAGCTCCAACGATCAATTTATGGTCAGTGCAAGCCTCTCGGAGTTGGAATAAACGCTTTGATAGTGTGATCAAAGCATATGGGTTTACATGACTTTTGGAGAAGCCTGTATTTACAAGAAAGTGAGTGGGAGCTCCGTAGCATTTCTGATATTATATGTGGACGACATATTATTAATTGGAAATGATATAGAATTTCTGGATAGCATAAAAGGATACTTGAATAAAAGTTTTTCAATGAAAGACCTCGGTGAAGCTGCTTACATATTGGGCATCAAGATCTATAGAGATAGATCAAGACGCTTAATTGGACTTTCACAAAGCACATACCTTGATAAAATTTTGAAAAGTTCAAAATGGATCGAGGCAAAGAAAGGTTTTTTGCCCGTGTTGCAAGGTGTAAGATTGAGTCGACTCAATGCCCGACCACGCCAGAAGATAGAGAGAAAATGAAAGATGTTCCCTATGCTTCAGCCATAGGCTCTATCATGTATGCAATGCTGTGTACCAGACCTGACATATGCTTAGCTGTAAGCTTAGCAGGAAGGTACCAAAGTAATCCAGGAATGGATCACTTTCGACAGCGGTCAAGAACATCCTGAAATACCGAAAAGGACTAAGGATATGTTTCTCGTATATGGAGGTGACAAAGAGCTAGTCGTAAATGGTTACGTCGATGCAAGCTTTGACACTGATCCGGACGATTCTAAATCGCAAACCGGATACGTGTTTTTATTAAACGGTGGAGCTGTCAATTGGTGCAGTTCTAAACAAAGCGTCGTGGCGGGATCTACATGTGAAGCGGAGTACATAGCTGCTTCGGAAGCAGCAAATGAAGGAGTCTGGATGAAAGAGTTCATTTCCGATCTAGGTGTTATACCTAGTGCATCGGGACCGATGAAAATCTTCTGTGACAATACTGGTGCAATTGCCTTGGCAAAGGAATCCAGATTTCACAAGAGGACCAAGCACATCAAGAGACTTCAATTCCATTCGGGACCAAGTCCAAGTGGGAGACATAGAGATTTGCAAAATACATACGGATCTGAATGTTGCAGACCTGCTAACTAAGCCTCTTCCACGAGCAAAACATGATCGGCACCAAGACTCCATGGGTGTTAGGATCATTACTTTGTAATCTAGATTATTGACTCTAGTGCAAGTGGGAGATCAAGGAAATATGCCCTAGAGGCAATAATAAAGTTATTATTTATTTCCTTATATCATGATAAATGTTTATTATTCATGCTAGAATTGTATTAACCGGAAACATAATACATGTGTGAATATATAGACAAACAAGTATGTCACTAGTATGCCTCTACTTGACTAGCTTGTTAATCAAAGATGGTTATGTTTCCTAAC
Organism: Aegilops bicornis; assembly: GCA_021605145.1. Classification (NCBI taxonomy): domain Eukaryota; kingdom Viridiplantae; phylum Streptophyta; class Magnoliopsida; order Poales; family Poaceae; genus Aegilops; species Aegilops bicornis. The sequence goes on along the minus strand of CM038669.1, from coordinate 562,083,033 downwards.
CATGAACAAGGAGTTGTTATTTGATTAACAAGGTCACATCATTAGTAGAATGATCTGATTGACATGACCCATTCCGTTAGCTTAACACTTGATCGCTTAGTATGTTAATGCTTTCTTCATGACCCATACATGTTCCTGTAACTATGAGATTATGCAACTCCCGTTTACGGAGGAACACTTTGGTGCTACCAAACGTCACAACGTAATCGTTGATTATAAAGGAGTACTACAGGTGTCTCCAAAGGTACTTGTTGGGTTGGCGTATTTCGAGATTAGGTTTTGTCACTCCGATTGCTCGGAGAGGTATCTCTAGGCCTTCTCGGTGATACACATCACTTAAGCCTTGCAAGCATTACAACTAATGAGTTAGTTGTGAGATGATGTATTACGGAACGAGTAAAGAGACTTACCGCAACGAGATTGAACTAGGTATTGGATACCGACGATCGAATCTCGGGTAAGTAACATACCGATGACAAAGGGAACAACGATGTCGTTATGCGGTTTGACCGATAAAGATCTTCAGAGAATATGTAGGAACCAATATGGGCATCCAGGTTCCGCTATTGGTTATTGACCGAGAATGGTTCTAGGTCATGTCTACATAGTTCTCGAACCCGTAGGGTCCGCACGCTTAACGCTTCGATGACAGTTCATAATGAGTTTATAAGTATTGATGCACCGAAGGTTGTTCGAGTCCCGGATGTGATCACGGACATGACGAGGAGTCTCGAAATGGTCGAGACATAAAGATTGATATATTGGAAGCCTACATTTGGACATCGGAAGTGTTCCGGTGAAATCGGATTTTACCGAGTACCGGAGGTTACCGGAACCCCCGGAGGTCCATGGGCCTTAATGGGCCATGGGAGAAGAGGAAGGGCAGGCCAAGGTGGGCTGCGCCCTCCCCTCTAGTCCGAATAGGACAAGGAAGGGGGCGGCGCCTTCCCTCTTCCCTCCTCCAATCCTAGTCCAACTAGGAGAAGGGAGTCCTACTCCCTGGGAGTAGGACTCCTCCTTGGTGCGCCTCCCCTAGGGCCGGCCACCTCCCCTTGGCTCCTTTATATACGGGGCAGGGGCACCCCAAGACACAAGTTGATCTACGGATCTTTCCTTAGCCTTGTGCGGTGCCCCTTCCACCATATTCCACTTTCGGTCATATCGTCAGAGAGCTTAGGCGAAGCCCTGCACCGGAGAAGTCATATCGTCAGCAGTGCTTAGGCGAAGCCCCCGTCGGTGGAGCATCAACATCGTCATCACGCCGTCGTGCCGACGGAACTCATCCCGACACTTTGCTTTGGATCGGAGTCCGGGATCGTCATCGAGCTGAGCGTGTGCGTAACTCGGAGGTGCCGTCGCTCGGTGCTTGGATCGGTCGGATCGTGAAGACGTACGACTACATCAACCGCGTTGTTATAACGCTTCCGCTTTCGGTCTACGAGGGTACGTGGACGGACACTCTTCCCTCTCGTTGCTATGCCATCACCATGGCCTTGCGTGATCGTAGGAAAATTTTTGAAATTACTACGTTTCCCAACACATATACTCTTTGCATGCTTGCTTGCTATATGTTGTGAATGTTAAACTCGTGCCTAACTTCCACTCAAACTTTAAAGAAACATGAAAACTGCAACTTTGGTACGAAGTGTCTAATTCCCCCCCCCCCCTCTAGACACCTCTTCTCAAGGTCCTACATATAGTGTCCAGGTTTCTTGCACTTGTGACATGTTCTCTTCTTGTTGTCATGAGTGGAAGCTTCATCATTTCTTGAGCTAGATCGTGAAGACTTTCTGAAGCCCTTCTTCTTAGTGAACTTCTGGAACTTCTTCACAAGCAAGGCAAGTTCCTTTCCAATGTCTTCGTGGATCATCGAACTGCAATGATTCTTCTTCAGATGAGGAAACAACTTTTGCCTTCAAAGCGCGAGTTCAGCCATAGTTGGGACCATAGATATCTCTTTTCTCAGAAAGTTGGAACTCATGTGTGTTAAGCCTCTCAAGTATATCAGACGGATCAAGTGTCTTGAAGTTGGGGCGTTCTTGTATCATGAGGGCAAGGGTGTCAAAGGAGCTATCAAGAGATCTCAGTAGTGTCTTGACGATTTCATGCTTGGTAATCTCAGTGACGCCGAGAGCACGAAGCTCATTTGTGATGTCAGTGAGGCGATCAAACGTGAGCTGGACATTTTCATTGTCGTTTCTCTTGAAGCGGTTGAAGAGGTTGCGAAGAACACTGATCCTTTGATGTCTCTAGGTTGAGACGCCTTCGTTGACCTTGGATAGCCAGTCCCAGACTAGCCTCGACGTTTCCAGAGCACTCACACGGCCATACTGTCCTTTGGTCAGATGACCACATATAATGTTCTTGGCAGTCGAGTCCAGTTGAATGAACTTCTTGACATCGCCAGGTGACACCTTCACCAGCTTTTGGGAACGCTGTTCTTACGACATACCGTAGGTCGACATCAATTGCTTCAAGATGCATGTGCATCTTATTCTTCCAAAGAGGGATATTCAGTTCCATCGAACACGGGCAAGCAGCGGAGACTTTGATTATCCCTGCAATGACATAGCTAAAACTCCGGGTGGTTAAACCGAATCACACGTAACAAGGAGTACCTTGCTCGATACCAATTGAAAGTGCTAGTTATCAACTAGAGGGGGGTGAATAGGCGATTTTTATGAAAGTCTTCAAAACATGGAAGTTTCAAAGACAAATAATAGAAATGACCTAATTGATATGCAGCGGAAGATAAACTACAATAAGAAAACCATAGTCAAGTATGCAGTAATGTGGAAGAACAAAGACTAATAGCAGCTTAGTAGTAAGGATCAGGATGGAAGATAGTATGAAGCCAACCAACGATAGTAGTCAAGCAATGAAGTCAAACAGATACGACAAATAGGCAATGACTTCACGAAGACAAACTCTAAGTAAAGGGAGGGAGAGGATAGAACCAGTCACTTGTTGAAGACACAGGATTTGTTGGACCAGTTCCAGTTGTTGTGACAACTGTACGTCTGGTTAGGGAGGCTGAGATTCAACTCAGAAGACCGCGTCTTCACCTTATTCCCCTTGAGCTAAGGACACACAGTCCTCGCCTAATCACTCCGTAAGTCTTCAAGGTAGACTTCCAAACCTTCACAGACTTCGTTCACCGGTGATCCACAATGACTCTTGGATGCTCGAACGCGACGCCTAACCGGGCCGGAGGATTCACAGTCCTCAAGTGTAATAAGTCTTCGTGTCACGCAGAGTAAAGACTTCAGTGATGCCTAATACTCTTTGGCTCTGGGTGTTTGGGCTTTCTCCTCGCAAGGATTTCTCTCTCTCAAAGGCTTCGAGGTGGGTTGCTCTCAAACGACAAAAGTCGTGCACTAACTCTGAGCAGCCACCAATTCATGGTGTAGGGGGTGGGATATTTATAGCCACTAGGCAACCCGACCTGATATGTCCGAAATGACCCTGGGTCACTAAGGAGCTAACACGTGTTCCAACGGTCAGATTTCAAACACACACGGCAACTTTACTTGGGCTACAAGCAAAGCTGACTCATCCAGCTCTGGATAAGATTTGCTCTCATTGTCTTCGCTCGAAGACATAGGATTTGGGTTGAGCATCACATCAGTCATTCTGACTTTGTTCACTTGGACCCCACTTAACAGTACGGTGGTTCCTATGACTCATGTCAGGACCCCGATTCCAAATCACATCGATCTAGCCAGTAACACCTCATATCACTTTGCGGCCTCACGTACGGTATTCCCACGGGTGTCGCCTTACCATGGCCCGGGACCATTTGCGCCTTTTGGCTCACGTCTATGATAGTGTCGCTAGCATCCATATGATAGAGAACCCGGGCCGACATGGCTAGCCGTGAACCCGAAGCGGCGCTAACCCATGGGGACAGGCATACATGAATCACATCGAGCATGTCGGTCATCAACGTGTGGATCCGGGCTGTAGCACTGGGGTAGCAGGACTCCAGTAACCCGGGCTGTAGCAGGCTAGGCAGGACTCCGGATGTCACCGCGTGACATTTCCCCGAAGGGACGAACCACAGAACGAAGTGAAACACATGTCCGGCCAGTCAAGTGTCCAGCAGTAGTGCTTTGGGCTAGCAGGGCGCCCGGTGAACCGGCAGAGCAGACTACTATCGCTCAGAAGCACTAGACTACATTTCCCCATATGAGAGGCTGCCAAGGATAAACAACTAGATTGTCGGATCCCACACATACCAAGCATTTCAAACATACACACAATATGCTCAATATGTGTAAATACAACATGGCATCACAAAATAACTCTACGACTCAAATATTTATTCATTAGGCTCCGAGGAGCGAGATATTACAAACATGGGTCTCATGACCCAACATACGAAACATACAAGCAACAAGCACAAGCGGAAGCTTAACATGTCTGAGTACAGACATCTACAAATGAAAAAGGCTGAGAAGCCTGACTATCTACCAGATCATGCCGAGGGCACAAGATCGTAGCTGAGGTAACAAGCTAAAGGTCGAAGTCCACGCGGAACTACTAGTGAGACCGACGTCTCTCCGCAAAACATAAAATAAGCAAACGTGAGTACAAACGTACCCAGCAAGACTTACATCAGAACTAACTACATATGCATCATTATCAACAAAAGGGGGGGTGGTGGAGTTTGACTGCAGCAAGCCAGCTTTGACTCGGTGGCTATCCTGAACTACGACTGCAAGTAACTCTTTTGAGGTGGCGCACACGAGTCCACATATTCATCATATCAATACACCACTATGGATCCGCTCCCGTCTCCCTATGAGAACGCCATCCATAGCACTCACGCTTATCTTGCGCATTTTGGAGTATCCACTTTCACTTGTCTATGAACTGATATAGGCAACCTAAGTCCTTTTCCGCGGACACGGCTATTCGAATAGATCATATTAACCTGCAGGGGTGTACTTCTTCACACACGCTCACCACTTACCGCCGTTTACACGACATGTACTCGGCAACCTTCAAGCGGAAGCCCAACGTGGGTGTCGGCCACGGCCTACCTAAACACTCAAGTCCCTAGTCCAGGTTTATCGCCTAATTGGGTTCCATCCGCAGGGAGTCCGGCCGAGATTTCCACTAACGGCCCCGAATGATGTGTGCAGGGTTCCCGAGATACCAAACGGGCATTCGGTACACCGGGCCACGGTGTATCTACCGCATCATAGCCCACCCCTAGGGTCAACGCTACGCACGGCCTCCAACACATATCCTACAAACACCAGAAACTAGTTGCAACTCCTGGACAGAGAACAAGGGTGGTTAAGAAGCCGAGAGGGTCCATTGGTTTCGGTCCCAATGCGTGGTAGTAACTGCTTTCATGGATCACAAACACGTAACTCAGTTCCCGAGGGCGGCTGCAATGAGACAACCCACCATGTACTCCTACATGGCCTCTCACCGCTACCTTTACCAAATCGTGTTCACACACTTAGCTCTCAACAAGAGGACATGTTCACACATCTCCGATTCATTCCCGATGAATCAGACCTGACTCAACTCTAAGCGATGGCAGGCATGACAACAAGCATGAATGAGTAGGCACAACAGGGCTCAAACAACTCCTACTCATGCTAGTGGGTTTCATCTAATTCTTTGTGGAATGACAGTCATGCAGAGGATAAAGGGGTTCAGCTACCGCAGCCAAGAATAGATGAATCGTTGTTGTCCTAATGCGTAAAAGAGAGCAGGAGCGAGAGAGTGGGATTGTATCAGAATGAACAAGGGGGTTTTGCTTGCCTGGCACTTCTGAAGATAATATAGTTCTTCATCGGTGTCATCGAACTCATCGTCAGAACCAAGTCTATCGAGAGGGAACAAACACTGGCAACTGAGAAAGAACACAATCAATGCAATGCACAATATGAAGCATGATCATGACATGGCAATATGCTGTGATTTAGTCTAATGCAACTAGCAACAAGTTAAATGGAGCTGGTTTGAACACTAGGTTCAAATTCAAACTCCATGTAAGGCATTTCAAATGCCATTTATTCGAATTGTCTTATACAGCAACTTTAGGTTTCTCAAACATGCATGAAAATGGTACAGATGGATAGAGTGGATTTTTCTGATCATTTTTCATATATAAATTATTTCAATCTGAGCTACGATTGAATTTCTATGATTTTTAGAAGTTAGCACTATTTTCCGAATTTCCTATATAAGAATAAATCCGTAAAAGAGTTATTGCGTCAGCATGACATAGGTGTGACGTCAGCAGGTCAACTGGGTCGGCCAGGTCAAACCTGACCTGTGGGACCCACGTGTCAGTGGTTAGTTAACTAACTAAACAGAGTTAGTTAGTGTTAGGTTAAGCACTAATCTACGTTAATTAGCGTTACACTAACCTAACTGATAATTAGCCAGGGTGGCCCACACGTTGGTGACCCAGGGTCAAACTGGGCCCACCCAGTCAACGGTCAGCGGGGTCAACCCACCGGCGACTCGACACCGGCGAGGCCCGAGACGGTGGCGCGGCTCGGAATTTGCCCACGGTCGACAAATTCGACCGCGGTTTGATCCTACGCGTAGCTGGGGCTCGCGCGCATCTGGTAGGCCAAGCGGGAGGAGATGGGGTGGTCTGAGTCAACGGCGGAGAGCACGAATGCGGCGGCCGGAATTCGGGCATCGGCAGTTTAGGCGCTGCGGCTTGCGGGCGAGCGAGCGAGGTGGCTGGGCGGCACCTAATGGGCAGCAGGAGCACGGAGCAACTAGTAGGAGCGGAGGGGCTCGGGGGCACGGAGCTCGCCGGCCCTGGCGGGCAGCGGCTTCGGGTGCTCGCGGGGCAGCGGCTACGGGGCAAAAACGACGACATGGTTAAGGGGGAAAGGACCGGGAGCTTACAGTGAGGCCGACGACAGGCTCAGCTGGCTCGTGGGCGACCGGAAGGCGGCGAATCCGTCGATGGAGTCCGGCGGCCGTGGTCGGGGAAGACGACTTGTGGCGGCGATGTGGGGCTCCCGCGGTGGCGTGGCTCGGGGTGAAAGAGAGAGGGGGTCGGGGCGGAGCCTCTGGAAACGCTGGGTGGACTTGGGAGGGCCGGTGGCCATGGCTGATGTGGCGCCGGGCGACGGTGGCGCTCAGTGCGAAGGAGAGAGAGCAGGGAGGGAAAGCACGGAGAGAGAGAGCGGTCCAGGAGTGCGTGGCGTCATGGAGACGTCTAGGGGAGGAGGAGGCAGCCAGGCAGGGAGGAGGTGGCGGGCGTGTGGCCACGCGTCAGACGCAGCCCACCTTGCTTGGCCTTGAGGAGGAAAAGGCGACAGGGGAGCCGGCGGTGGTGGGGTGAGGCGAAGCAGAGGCTGGGCGGTTGGTGGGCGCCCGGAGTGGGTTGCCTGCAGTGAGCCTCTAATCTTTTCCTATTTTTATTTCTCTTTTCTATTTTCTATAATTGTGTGTGGCTTTATTTAAAAATACTTAGGCACACTCAAAAATCACCAAACTGCTCATGGCCAATGCTTGGAATATATCCAACATGGAACATTTCAGTTTAGGATTATTTGGACATTTTAAATATTTCATAGTATTTAAGTGCCCAAGTTCAAATAGAATATGATTTAATTCAGAGCCCAGATATGTCATGGAAAAATGTGCATCACCTCACAGCTCTGTTTACAGTATTTACCATAAATGATGAACATTTTTAAAAGCCATTTGGACTTCATTGAAAAAATATTTTAGGTAAATCTAGTGAATTCCTTTAATGCTAGGGTTTAGGCAATCCCCATTTCAACTTTCTGAGAAAATTAAACATGATGACATGAATGCCTTAATGCAACTAATGACAAACAAATTCTAGGGCTGTGACAACTCACCCCCACTAAACAAGAATCTCGTCCCGAGATTCAAGATGTGAGGTAAGAAGACAGAAGGGATACAAAGCTATCACAATCTTCACGATCCAACTCGATGATGTTAGAGAGAAACTCTATCGGAAAGGATCATTGAAACTCTCTATACCAGCCTAAGGCAATCACAACGATCGTGTGAACGAATTCGAAAGAATGGCATACTCATACCAGAATAGATGATGTGAACTACCTTGTTGAAGACAACGCAATGGATGACTTTGCTTATCACCGGAAGGAATGGGACCCATGACAGGACCACTTTTGAAGATGATCCTGGACAACAACTGCTGAGAAGGATAGCCCATGAAAAATTGGCACGATGGGGTGCAAGCTGGGAACAACATGCAAATGTTGGAAATGTTCCAACCGTCATATCTGCCTGAGATTCAGATCCGATTGGTAATAAGATACTTCAGACCCAGCATGTCTGAAAAGAAAATTTGCAACACAATTTGACGAGATGGCGTTGCGAGATTCTCGAGGAATGAACCACGATAGCAAGCTCCAAAACATGAGCTGGTTCTGCTACATGCAAGTGAACACGCTGTCCTAGACAAGCATGACCACGTAGTAGTCTCATGATAGAACACTACCGAGTTCAGGTGGGGCACCATCAACAAGGATATCGAAGTCTTGTGCATGAACTAGTATTCGCACGTCAACTCCTTTTCCTTGAACAAATCAATCAGTGGCTTGGTGTGCTAAAAATACATACAGAATGAAGGTTGCAAGTCTTCAAGCCATAGAATACTTCGCACATATGCATGACTAACTTGCGACGATTCCAAGGGAAACAAAACAAACCTTTCTCAAATTCATGGCGGCAACTTACACCTAAAGCACATGAATTCGAGGAAGTCACTTCTTCCATCCAAGCATAGGCTTCATGAACAGAACACGAAGGCATTGCTTGCAAAGTTTTCAACACTAGGTTGATGTTCAACATGAATCATGGGGGAGACAAAATGCTGCTGATGGGATCAACAACAACTCATCGGAATTTCCATATCACTGGACTTCCACCATCATGTGAACACGATGATAGCACTGGTCAGACCAAAAGATGTGATGGTATATGCTCGAGGGATCAACCACGAGTAAGACAACGTTACGAGCATCGTTGGTACTGATTTGATTTGACGATAGCCCACACTCAAATCAAAGGATTGATAAGACAATAGGTCCAGCAACTGATCACAGGGACCAATCGATGAAGATATCATCTTTCTTCAACACACACTACAAAGAATATCCCTTTGGAACGAACTAAGTTAGGCAAGCTTTTATCTTCCAACTCTCCAAGTTGTTGTCTAGCTCAACCAATTAGCTCAGGGTATCCGGCACAGATTCTTGGAGAATGGGGGTTTGGAGGAAAACCAACACGATCACGAACTCAACATAGCGGTCAGGTGACAACCTGGTGATACTTCCGAGAAGATGATCGGAATATCACGAACCACCGGTATGTTACTAAGCTAGAGAACAACCTTGCTTTTCAGGGCAAGATGATATGAACAATAAGCAAGGGATTGAATAATCCTAACTCATTGGTCGGAGAGTGCACCGGAAATAAGGACTAGGTAGCACGATCAATCTTAGGATGATGATTGAATAACCAACACGCTAAGAATGAGAATATTGTCCATTAACTACCAAGCAACGAGTTGCTCGGAGTATTGATTTCACACATCACAATTCACTTGTCGGCATTCCGGTTACAACAACGCGAGGACCGAGGAATGAATGATGATGGTGAGAAGTATCACTACGTCAAGAATTCATGAGAGTTGGTGTAGTTCTCATGACAATTCTGACATAAAGGGGGTAATACTCCAAGGTAGAACAGAACAAAGTTGAATTGGCATTTTGATCTGCGGGATACAACTACTTCGACCCAATCCTAGAAATGAATGAGGTACTGGAGTTTGTTTATCCTAGCCATTCCGAAATAGAACGGCTTGACGGACCACAAGGATAATAGGCATCGATAAACACGATCGCACGCATACTCTTGACTATCAATTGATAGACGAGAGTCAGAATACAACTAAAGAGGGACAACTCAAGGAACATATAACTTTTCGAGTTGTGGAGGCATGGATTAGTATGTCGAGCAAAGTTCAACATTTCTTCCAGATAACCCATGCGGAGAAGGTAGAACTGGCAGAGTCACAATATAGAATGGGGAACTCATCGAAAGCACTCTTGTTGTGACCTTTTGGTTCAAAGGAACTCCTGCCAAGGATGGTTCATGGTATGTGGAAGAATGAGATACCACGGACCTCGAGGACCGTCGCAAGGTTACTAATATCCTAAAGGAACTAGCAAATACTAACAACATGAAGTAGGGTGAATCTCGGGTTCGTAAACCCGAGAGTAGAATGCCTACTACTAAATGGCATCACGGGATGCTTTCGAGAATGGTGGCCAGATTTATCACACCGGGACACAAAACATGGCTAGATTACTAGGTGGTCTTCTAAGACACCTATGGTCATAATAATAGTTCCAACATATATGTCGAGGCAACAGAGTACCTTGATAGACCGATTATTGAGCTTAGTCTGGCCCAAAAGGACACCGTGAACAGGAAGGAAGAATTTGCAAATGCATCGGATAGTTTAGAAACCTGGGATGACTCAGACAGCATGACGGCTGTAAATGCTCAAAATGATTTGAGACATCCTGCAAAATAGTGGCATGACCACTCAACATCACAATAACAAGGGTTCGAGATCAACAGTTAACATATGGAAGTAGTAGAAAGTGAACTGAGGCTGTAACCAACAATCCTGTAAGTTTCTACTGATTAGTCACACGTGAATCTGATAGAGAGAAGAGAGCCTAGTCCTATACCCACGTAGAATGAGAAAAGGATGACTCAGATAAGAGGGCATAAGGTAAAGGAGTAAAAAGAGCCTTATGTTCCCTTCCACAATCAATTCCCTTACATAACTAAAGCATTTCTAGACACAACTTCAACCAGTTTGGCTTGGTAATCACACAGGCAGTCAGGCTCTGATACCAACGCTGTCAGGACCCCGATTCCAAATCACATCGTCTAGCCAGTAACACCTCATATCACTTTGCGGCCTCACGCATGGTATTCCCACGGGTGTCGCCTTACCATGGCCCGGGACCGTTTGCGCCTTTTGGCTCACGTATATGATAGTGTCGCTAGCATCCATATGATGAAGAACCCGGGCCGAGATGGCTAGCCGTGAACCCAAAGCGGCGCTAACACATGGGGACAGGCATACATGAATCACATCGAGCATGTCGGTCATCAACGTGTGGATCCGGGCTGTAGCACTGGGCTAACAGGACTCCGGTAACCCGGGCTGTAGCAGGCTAGGCAGGACTCCGGATGTCACCGCGTGACATTTCCCCGAAGGGACAGACACAAGAACGAAGTGAAACACATGTCGGCCAGTCAAGTGTCCAGAGCAGTAGTGCTGGGCTAGCAGGACTCCGGTGAACCGGGCTATAGCGGACTACTATCGCTCAGGAAGAACTAGACTACATTTCCCCATATGAGAGGCTGCCAAGGATAAACAACTAGATTGTCGGATCCCACACATACCAAGCATTTCAAACATACACACAATATGCTCAATATGTGTAAATACAACATGGCATCACAGCATAACTCTCTGACTCAAATATTTATTCATTAGGCTCCGAGGAGCGAGATATTACAAACATGGGTCTCATGACCCAACATACGAAACATACAAGCAACAAGCACAAGCGGAAGCTTAACATGTCTGAAAGTACGTACATCTACAAATGAAAAAGGCTGAGAAGCCTGACTATCTACCGAGATCGTGCGAGGGCACAAGATCGTAGTTGAGGTAACAAGCTAAACGTCAAGTCCACGCGGAACTACTACTAGCGAGACCGACGTCTCTCCGCATAAAACATAAAATAAGCAAACGTGAGTACAAATGTACTCAGCAAGACTTACATCAGAACTAACTACATATGCATCATTATCAACAAAAGGGGGGTGGTGGAGTTTGACTGCAGCAAGCCAGCTTTGACTCAGTGGCTATTCCGAACTACGACTGCAAGTAACTCTTTTGAGGTGGCGCACACGAGTCCACATATTCACCATATCAATACACCACTATGGATCCGCTCCCGCCTCCCTCACGAGAACGTCATCCATAGCACTCACGCTATCTTGTGCATTTTGGAGTATCCACTTTCACTTGTCTATGAACTGATATAGGCAACCCGTAAGTCCTTTTCATGGACACGGCTATTCGAATAGATCATATTAACCCTGTAGGGGTGTACTTCTTCACACACGCTCTCACCACTTACCGCCGTTTACACGACATGTACTCAGCAACCTTCAAGCGGAAGCCCAACGTGGGTGTCGGCCACGGCCTATCTAAACACTCAAGTCCCTAGTCCAGGTTTATCGCCTATTCGGTTTCCATCCGCAGGGAGTCCGGCCGAGGTTTCCACTAACGGCCCCGAACGATGTATGCAGGGTTCCCGAGATACCAAACGGGCATTCGGTACACCGGGCCACGGTGTATCTACCACATCATAGGACACCCCTAGGGTCAGCGCTACGCACGACCTCCAAGACATATCCTACAAACACCAGAAACTAGTTGCAACTCCTGGACAGAGAACAAGGGTGGTTAAGAAGCCGAGAGTGTCCATTGGTTTCGGGCCCAATGCGTGGTAGTAATTGTTTCATGGATCACAAACACAGAACTCAGTTCCTGAGGACGGCTGCAATGAGACAACTCACTATGTACTCCTACATGGCCTCTCACCGCTACCTTTACCAAATCGTGTTCACACACTTAGCTCTCAACAAGAGGGACATGTTCACACACCTCCGATTCATTCCCGATGAATCGGACATGACTCAACTCTAAGCAATGGCAGGCATGACAACAAGCATGAATGAGTAGGCACAACAGGCTCAAACAACTCCTACTCATGCTAGTGGGTTTCATCTAATTCTTGTGGAATGACAGTCATGCAGAGGATAAAGGGGTTCAGCTACATGACAAGTAACAGATGAATCATTGTTGTCCTAATGCAGTAAAAGAGAGCAGGAGCGAGAGAGTGGGATTGTATCGGAATGAACAAGGGGGTTTTGCTTGCCTGGCACTTCTGAAGATAATATAGTTATTCATCGGTGTCATCGAACTCATCGTCAGAACCACGTCTATCGAGAGGGGACAAACACCGGCAACTGAGAAAGAACACAATCAATGCAATGCACAATATGATGCATGATCATGACAAGGCAATATGCTGTGATTTAGTCTAATGCAACTAGCAACAAGTTAAATGGAGCTGGTTTGAACACTAGGTTCAAATTCAAACTCCATGTAAGGCATTTCAAATGCCATTTAGTCGAATTGTCTTATACAGCAACTTTAGGTTGCTCAAACATGCATGAAAATGGTACAGATGGATAGAGTGGATTTTTCTGATCATTTTTCATATATAAATTATTTCAATCTGAGCTACGGTTGAATTTCTATGATTTTTAGAAGTTAGCACTATTTTCTGGAATTTCCTATATAAGAATAAATCCAGAAAAGAGTTATTGCGTCAGCATGACATAGGTGTGACGTCAGCAGGTCAACTGGGTCGGCCAGGTCAAACCTGACCTGTGGGACCCACGTGTCAGTGGTTAGTTAACTAACTAAACAGAGTTAGTTAGTGTTAGGTTAAGCACTAATCTAGGTTAATTTGCGTTACACTAACCTAACTGATAATTAGCCAGGGTGGCCCACACGTCGGTGACCCAGGGTCAAACTGGGCCCACCCAGTCAAAGGTCAGCGGGGTCGACCCACCGGCGACTCGACGCCAGCGAGGCCCGAGACGGTGGCGGCTCGAATCTGCCCACTACGACCAATTCGACCGCGGTTTGATCCTACGCGTAGCTGGGGCTCGCGCGCATCTGGTAGGCCAAGCGGGAGGAGCTGGGGTGTCTGAGTCGACGGCGGCGAGCACGAATGCGGCGGCCGGAGTTCGGGCATCGGCGGTTTAGGCGTTGCAGCTTGTGGGCGAGCGAGCGAGGTGGCTGGGCGGCACCTAATGGGCAGCAGGAGCACGCCGGAGCAACTAGTAGGAGCGGAGGGGCTCGAGGGCACGGAGCTCGCCGGCCATGGCGGGCAGCGGCTTTGGGTGCTCGCGGGGAAGCGGCTACGGAGCGAAAACGACAACATGGTTACGGGGGAAAGGACCGGGAGCTCACAGTGAGGCCGACGACAGGCTCAGCTGGCTCGTGGGCGACCGGAAGGCGGCGAATCCGTCGATGGAGTCCGGCGGCCGTGCTCGGGGAAGACGACTTGTGGCGGTGATGTGGGGCTCCCGCGGTGGTGTGGCTCGGGGTGAAAGAGAGAGGGGTTCGGGGCGGAGCCTCTGGAAGCGCTGGGTGGACTTGGGAGGGCCGGTGGCCATGGCTACGGTGAGCGCCGTGACGGTGGCGCCAAAAGTAGAGGGAGAGAGAGCAGGGGAGGGGAAAGCACGGGAGAGAGAGAGAGAGCGGTCCAGTGGTTGTGCGTGGCGTCGCGAGAGACGTCCAGGGGGAGGAGGAGGCAGCCAGGCAGGGAGGACGTGGCCGGCGTGTGGCCACACGCGTCGGGTACGCGCCCCTGCCCACTGGCGCGAGGAGGAAGGTGACAGGGAGCCAGGCGGTGGTGGGGTGGGCAAAGCAGGAGCTGGGCGGTTGGTGGGCGCCAGTAGGTTGCACAGTGAGCCTCTAATCTTTTCCTATTTTTATATCTCTTTTCTATTTTCTGTAATTGTGTTTGGCTTTATTTAAAAATACTTAGGCACACTCAAAAATCACCAAACTGCTCATGGCCAATGCTTGGAATATATCCAACATGGAACATTTCAGTTTAGGATTATTTGGACATTTTAAATATTTCAGAGTATTTAAGTGCCCAAGTTCAAATAGAATATGATTTAATTCAGAGCCCAAATATGTCATGGAAAAATGTGCATCACCTCTCGCTACTGTTTACAGGATTTACCATAAATGATGAACATTTTTTAAAGCCATTTGGACTTACTGAAAAAAATATTTTAGGTAAATCTAGTGAATTCCTTTAATGCTAGGGTTTAGGCAATCCCCATTTCAACTTTCTGAGAAAATTAAACATGATGACATGAATGCCTTAATGCAACTAATGACAAACAAATTCTAGGGCTGTGACAACTCAACAAAGAAGAAAAAGGAAACAACGAAAAGACACAGTCTTCACGCTCCTTAGTCTTCACTCAATGTCTTCTCATGTCATAGTCTTCAATATGAATCTTCACATACCACCATTGTCGTCAATATCTTCATACATTTTTAGGGGTCATCTCCGGTAGGTAAACCGAATCAATGAGGAACACTACCTGTGTTATCCTGCAATTCTCACAAACACATTAGTCCCTCAACCAAATTTGTCGTCAATACTCCAAAACCAACTAGGGGTGGCACTAGATGCACTTACACCATTGCAAGAAAGATCAATCTAGTAGGCCAAACCAAACTGATAATTCGAAGAGACTTGCAAAGACAACCAATCATACATAAAAGAATTCAGAGGAGATTCAAATATTGTTCATAGATAATCTTGATCATAAACCCACAATTCATCAGATCTCGACAAACACACTGCAAAAAGAAGGGTTACATCAAATAGATCTCCAAGAGAATCAAGGAGAACTTTGTATTGAGATCCAAAGAGAGAGAAGAAGCCATCTAGCTAATAACTATGGACCCGAAGGTCTGAGCTAAACTACCCACACATCATCAGAGAGGCTATGGTATTGATGTAGAAGCCCTCCATGATCAATGCCCCCTCCGGTAGGACGCCGGAAAAGGCCCCAAGATGGGATCTCATGGGTACAGAAGGTTGCGGCGGTGGAACTAGGTTTTCATGGTGCTCTTCGATGGTTTGGGGGTACGTAGGTATATATAGGAGGAAGAAGTAGGTCGGTGGAGCCACGAGGGGCCCATGAGGGTGGAGGGCATGCCCCCTGCCTCGTGGCCTCCTTGGTGATTTCTTGACGTCCACTCCAAGTCATCTGGAGCACGTTTGTTCCAAAAATCACGTTCCCGAAGGTTTTATTCCGTTTGGACTCCGTTTGATATTCCTTTTCTTCGAAACACTGAAATAGGCAAAAAAGCAGCAATTCGAGCTGGGCCTCCGGTTAATAGGTTAGTCCCAAAAATAATATAAAAGTATATAAATAAGCCCATTAAACACCCAAAACAGAATATATAATAGCCTGGAACAATCAAAAGTTATAGATACGTTGGAGACGTATCACCAACCTTCCTTTTTTTCATAGTTGTAATTTGTTTTCGTGCGATACAAAATTTGTTCTTAACATGCAGCCACCGGCTGAAGAAAACAGCAAGCCATTTTTGTATAGTGTAGGGTGTTCCCTATATTTGCATTGGTGGCGAACTTTGATGCCCAGTGGATGTAATATGTGTAATAGCCATGATAGCCTAGTGTAAGTTGCTTGCTTATTTATTTCCTTATTGTCTTGTTTATTTGTTTTCTTGTAGTCAGTGCAGTTCTTTTTCCGCGGATTGCTAGTGGACGTAATAACCTATTTTTTAAAACTAGGCCACAATAACCATGGGCTACATATTTACTGTAGTTAACATGGGCCTCCTACGGGCCATAGAAACAATGGGCCTTCTAAGGGCCATAGAAACAATGGGCCTTCTACGGGGCATAGAAACAATGGGCCTTATACGGGCCGTAGACACAATGGGCCTTCTATGGGTCGTATCATCAATGGGCCTTCTACGGGCCGTAAGATCGGTTAGCAAAACATGGGCCAATAACAGACCACATTATGGTCGTAAATGGGCTAGAGTTGAAATCGTCCGTTCATGGGCCGACCATAACGGGTCGTGTTTAATCGGCCGTATTTCATGACGCTATGAAAACGGCCCAATGTATTAACAGGCCACAAACGGGCCGACTGTAACCACGAGCTAAATTTGGCCCACAAGCAGAAAATGATAGTAACGGGCCGTAAGTAAACGAATGCTGGAAATGAGCCCAAGAATAAATGGGCCCTGAGAAGGCCGAAAGATAACATGGGCTGGAAGCATTATGAGACTAATGGGCCGTTAATGGGTATAAAGTGATACACTGTTCATTACGGGCCAGTTTCACCACGTGTCGTTAATGGGTATAAAGTGATACACTGTTCATTACGGGCCAGTTTTACCACGGGCCATTAATGGGCCGAGAGTTACTAAGGGCCTCATATGGGCCGAAAGACGTCATGGGCCATACATGGGCCAGAAGTTAAAACGGGCTGGAATTATATTGGACGGCCCAGATGACGCTACTGGGCCTAATTCGGATAGGTCATAAACGGGCCCTGGGTTAGCGGGCTGTAAATGGGCTATATGCGAACAGGCCGTTAACAGACTTGTCGTGGGCCGGCCTGCCACCTTTTGACCAAGTCAAACGGGACGGCCTTTTCACAGGAATGGGCCTCTGTTGGGCCGTGCCACGTGTCTACGTATCATAGGCGCTTTGGGTCCAATGAGTGGATGACATCTGTCCCAACGGTGAGCCGACACATGTTTCCTCCAGCCAATGATGATTTTACACATGGAAAATCCCCATTGGTCGGGGCTGTTAACGGGTTATCGGATCCAAAACCGGACATGATAGCTTAACGGCGTTCCTTACGGCGGATGCCACGTGTCGGTCACCCTTGACGAAAGCACTTCTGTGACGCGCGATTTATCGCCATGGAAGTGGACACTTTCGTGATGATAATTTTGGTAATGTCATGGAACACTTCTACAACAGCATAGGTATGACTATCTTGATTCTGTCATAAAATCGTCATGGATGTACATGCATGACATAAAACTTGACCTACTGTGACAAACACGTATCATCACGGAAGTGTTTTTTTTTTGTAGTGGTACCCCCTAGTCCAGGACACCATCATTCATCGTCATGATCTTGTTCTCTTCGGTGAGCAACTTGGACATGACTCTGTTTTCAGCGGCACGTTCTCTTCTCTCCTCAATGACCGCTTTGCGCGGCCCCTCTTCCTTGAGCAATTGCCACTTTTCTTACTTCTCCTTTGCCTTCTTCTCGGCCAACTCTTTCTTGATCTCCAACGACTTCAACAACATCCACTCATTTGATTGCACCATGGCATCAATCTTCTCCCTCAAGCTCGATGCTTCGTGCTCTCTCTTCATCTTCTCCTTAGTCTTCCTGTCGCCATCGGGCTTGTTCAAATTTGTTGGGCCATCATCATCCTCATCTTCATCCATATTTGTATGTGAATCTCTCTTTGGTGGGGATTCTTTGTCGATCAATGTCGGTGTCAAAACCGGCGGATCTCGGGTAGGGGGTCCCAAACTGTGCGTCTAGGCGGATGGTAACAGGAAACAAGGGACACGATGTTTTTACCCAGGTTCGGGCCCTCTCGATGGAGGTAATACCCTACTCCTCCTTGATTAATATTGATGATATGGGTAGCACAAGAGTAGATCTACCACGAGATCAAGGAGGCTAAACCCTAGAAGCTAGCCTATGGTATGATTGTTGTTCGTCCACGGACTAAAACCCTCCGGTTTATATAGACACCGGATAGGTTAGGGTTACACATAGTTGGTTACAATGGTAGGAGATCTACATATCCGTATCGCCAAGCTTGCCTTCCACGCCAAGGAAAGTCCCATCCAGACACGGGACGAAGTCTTCAATCTTGTATCTTCATAGTCTTGGAGTCCGCCGTGATGATAGTTCGCTATCCGGACACCCCTAGTCCAGACTCCTCGGTAGCCCCTGAACCAGGCTTCAATGACGACGAGTCCGGCGCGCATATTGTCTTCGGCATTGCAAGGCGGGTTCCTCCTCCGAATACTTCATAGAAGGTTTTGAACACCAGGATAGTGTCCGGCTCTGCAAAACAAGTTCCACATACCACCGTAGAGAGAATAACTTTTGCACAGATCTGCTGACGTACTCCGCGGCGTGACATCACACCACGGCCAGGCCTTTATATGAATCGTTTTTTACCGTTCCACCTTAGCGCGTTTAGCGAGGCGGTTTCCTTGGCACGTCTTATCAAACCATAGATCGCGCCCCCTTATTCCGGGATTCTCATCAATACGGACGTGGGTAACCCATCCGCGCCATTGATTACGGCGCTTGGGAGATAAGCAAGTTTTACCAGGCTGGTGGGGGACGATAGCCCGTCCGTCCATATAAGGGATAAGGATCCACCTTTTCACCCTCGCCTTCTTCCTCCTTTGCTCATCCATTTCACAAGACTCGATCTCCAGCGCCCAAGTCCGCACATCCCACCTCAACCTTATCCAACCATGTCGAGGCGGGAGGCGGTGGATGGCCTCCTCCGTCACGGAGGGCACATCACAAGACCGTGGAGGCCGGATATTTGTCCCGGCGACATTGCGCCTGAGCTGCCCGACGCAGGGCAGCTCATTCCAACCCCTGTGCCCCATGAGAGGGTGGTATTTCTCCCCCACTTCCTCCGCGGACTAGGTTTTCCACTTCACCCATTTGTCCGGGGGCTCATGTTCTACTACGGCCTGGACTTCCACGACCTGGCCCCGAATTTTATCCTCAACATCGTGGCGTTTATCGTCGTGTGCGAGGCCTTCCTCTGCATCCAGCCCCACTTCGGCCTATGGCTGAAGATCTTCAATGTCAGGCCGAAGGTAGTGGGCGGCCGCCAAGCGGAGTCTTGAGGCGCCATGGTCGGCAAGATGGCCAAGGTCCTATGGCTCGAGGGCGCCTTTGTGGAGACAATAAAGGGCTGGCAATCGGGGTGGTTCTACATCACCGAGCCACGCGACCCGAATGGGTGGCGGCCCCAATTCAGATCTGGCTTCCCCACACGGCTCTCGTCATGGAAAGAGACGGGCTCGACGTGGGGAATTCAGACGAAGCTCTCCGGACTCCAAACATGCGTCTCAAACCTGGTGGACAAGAATCTCGGGCTTGTCGACATAATCCAGTGATGCTCATCCGCCGGATTCTCCCATGCCAACAACGGGCCTTTAATTTGTGGGAGTTCGATCCGCACAAAGACCGAACCTTGAGCCGCTCTTCGACATTACGTCTGAAGATGACCGGAAGAGTGTGTTCAAAGGGCTGAAGCCCCGGCATCCCCTAACAAAGATCGCGGATACATTTCATGCGTCAAGCCGGCGAGGTAAGTTATTTTACCCTTTACGGGACTCTTTTTTCATAGATTGACTCTATGTGGGATCTAAAACTCCCTAATCTTTGACAGGACTGGCTGAAGACGTCTGGACAGATTAACTGTCCGGCTCCTTTGCCGGAAGACCCGGCGGACGCCCGATTGACGGGGCTGCTGGCTCCGGTACCCCATGTGGTGTCGGAGAAGAAGGCCAAGAAGGAGGCCACGGGAACTCGAAGGAGCTCCTGACGCCAGGTGCTGTCAGATTCTGAAGCAGAATCTTCTCCTGAGGACGAGGAGGAGGAAAAAGAAGCTTCTCCCCAGTGAGGAGAGGAAAAGGAAGGCCACCCCAACTGGGGAGGCCGGAGGGTCCAAGAAGGGAAGAACCCTTTCTCCGGACTTCTCCACCAACGTCGACGATGACGAGGAGGATTGGCCAACAAGGGCCAAGCTCCTGGCGAGATCATAAGTGTCCGGATACCCATGGCTTTTTTATCATTGCATAGTGTTCTCTAATGCCGAACAATCATGTAGCCCGCCCAAGGGCGAGTTCGCCAATTCATCGAGCGGGTCCCTGAGTTCATCGGAAATGGAGAGTACTTCACTTCCGATCGCCTCCTCGCCTCACGCTGCGGACGACGACACAGTGGGGCCCCAAGGGGGGCTTGGTCAAGAGGAGGTGGCGCAGGAGGCGCCACAAGGCAACCTCCCAGACTCCAGGCGCGTGGGGGGCAAGACCCCCAGGGGCTCTAAGCCCGACCCTTGTCCGGACTCCATGCCGGAACCTTCAGCGGTTTGAGTCCCAAGCGGTCCTTCGCAAGAAGGGTAAGACGCCGTGTCCTCCGTCCAACCGGAGGCACCGGATAGCTTACTGGAGGCGCTTAATGGCGCCTCCATCGAGGAGGAGCACCTGCACTGTTATGAGTGCGGTGATCCGAACAGTTCAGTCCGCCAAGAGCGGGCTGACTGAAGCCTGTACCAGCCTTCTAACAGGCTTTGAGGTAAGTTTAGAATATGTAAAAATATTACCGCATAGACAGTAGCCCCTGATGCTTAGTTCAGTGTTCGGAAAGAAAAGCCGGACTAAGGATCTAAAAATATATACGCAGGAGTCTAACATAAGTATGTCAATATGGGAATGCAGGTTGCGCTGCTGACCAATGCCGAACTAACTGCAGAGGTCAGTGCATTGAAGCAGAGCCTCGAGCGGTCCGAGAACAAGCTCGGCCAAGCCAAGAAGCAGCTCGAGGACAAGGAAGGTAAGTAGTACCTTATTAAAGAAATACCATATAGAAAGGTTTCGTTGCAAAAATAACAGGAATAACATGGGTACTGCAGGGCCACGACCGAGGTGGCGACCACTCAAGGAAGCGGTGTCCGTGGGTCGAAAACAAAGCTCTGCGAACGCACCGAGCGAGAGAAGGGGAGGCGCAGCTGGCCAGAGGGCAAGAGCTCCAAGCTCTCGTGGAAAAACACAAGAGTTTGGAGCGTGACTCGAAGGCTCGAGAGTCCAAGCTCACCTCGGCTCTTGAGAGTGCCAAAGCTGCTAAGGCCGAGGCCCAAAAAGCCCTCCAAGAAATTGAGTCGTTAAAGAAGATAGCGACGGGTAAGGCATTCTTTATGCAAAGCAAGCATGTGAAAGTGAAATACCTATTACTTACCCGGATTCGGAGCTCTCCAGGAGCATTAGCAGATTTGCCCCGTAGTGTGTCTGATGCTGCCGCATTCTACCGCGCCAAGGAGGGGAGCTCGACGGAAAAGGTGTTCTGGTCTCGATGTCTGAGGCGGACATCCGGTGCCCTGGCGACAAGCTGAAGCAGCTGGTCGAGCTCCACAAGGTCGCCGAACAGGCCATGAAGGGCCTTATAGCGTGGCTGTGGCCATTGGAAGCCATGCCTGGGAGCTACTTCGGCTTAGTGCAGCGGCTGGTGGACGCCTGTCCACGGATTGAGGTCATCAAGTGCTCCGTCTGCATTGAAGGTGTCCGTCGGGCCCTTGCCCGTGCTAAAGTGCACTGGGCAAGCTGGATGCGTAGAAGCTTGTGACGGACGGGCCACCGAAGGGCAAGGAGCATCGCACGCCCGAAATGTACTATGAGGGCCTCCTAAAGGGTGCCCGCCGAATAGCGGATGAGTGCTCCAAAGATGTAATTTTTGAATAGACTCGCATTTGTTATCATGTACGCTGAAAACTTGTTCATATGCGCTAAGCAACGCTTGTTAATTTAAAATATTACCTTCTGTGCGGCCGTTTATCAAATTTGAGAGATGGCAAGTCGTTGGCTTTAGCCCCCATGCCACGAGTGCTGGGGTGTTCGGGATAAACTTTAGCACTCTTGTTCCCATTCTTGGGTCCATCTAGGGAGGCGCTCAACACAACGAAGAAGGCAACCGGACTTATAATGCTTGAACACTCTCACTTAGCCATAGAATTCTATAATTTTAAATTTCGGCGAAGCCCCTAGTATTCGGAAGACCGAGTTCGGGGCGCTATCCACGCCTTGGCCGGACAATTCTGGTTCCTCGCTCTAAGCGGCATAAGTCTTTAGGGACCCGAAAAAACCTCTCGAACAGCGACCGGCTCTCGCCCTATCATGACGGTCATAGCTTTCTCCACTGAGGTGCTCGACCCAGCTCAAGCTGAGGCACAACATGATGGTTCTCCCGATGCTACCTTAGCCGATATAACGGGCGTAAGGTACCAAAACACGGAGCTGGGCAAACCCAACTATTGACCCAAGACATGATTCGAGCCAATTCATATAATGCAATAAGTTCGGTGCCGCACTTGTGAAAGTGTTCAGACTTATCACACCATAATTTTGGGATACTTAAGCCCTCGGTGTATTGGCCGTACTAAAGTGTACGGTTGCAACATGTCATGAAATGAACATATGTATAGATAAAGGAAGTAGTGCAATAATAAGCAAAAGCTATGTATTGTTTATTCAAAAAGGTACTGCAATAAAAGCGTAACGATACAAATAGTGCGATAAGCAAGGGATGGGACTATCTAACATGTCCCCTCCGAGGGTAAGCTGCGGGATGGTATGTAAAGGCAATGTATAATGCCCGTAATAGAGACCACCAACACTCGGCGTTGCTTTACGCTTCCCTAGCTGTTGCATCGTGAGTTCGGCGATTCTAGTGTCGGACAGACTTACGAAAGACGGAGTCCCGAAAGTAAGAAAAAGGAAGAAAAGGAAAAGGAAAAGGAATGACGCAATCGGAGCCCACAGTGCGGTCGAGCCGCATTCTTGGCATGCCGTGGTCTTGCCCTCCCCATATGCCCATGGTATCTCCAGAGCGTAATTATGTACGCTGTAATACTAGCTTCGCAATTTCGCGAGGGCTGGGGTTGGGGCCGGATTACTCTGGCGTGCTTGAGTCGTGTCAGCGGTCTTGTTGTAGGTTACTCCGGCGCTGCTTGATGTTGTCCCGGACGCTTAGTGGCCGGACTCGAGAATTGCTGTGAGAGGCTGCTTTGTACCTCCGCCGCGAGGGCCGCCGTGTGCTCCTCCGTTCGGAGAGAGCGTTCGGTGTTTCC
This sequence comes from Aegilops bicornis, assembly GCA_021605145.1. NCBI lineage: Eukaryota > Viridiplantae > Streptophyta > Magnoliopsida > Poales > Poaceae > Aegilops > Aegilops bicornis. Next base: position 562,059,387 of record CM038669.1, on the reverse strand, counting down.
ATTGACTGTGATTACTCCTCGAGGGCCTGGCATCTTTAGCTTGAGATATGCGTAGTGCGGCACCGCGTTGAACTTAGCAAATGTGGTTCGTCCGAGTAGTGCATGATAGCCGCTGCGGAATGGGACGATGTCGAAGATTAACTCTTCGCTTCGGAAGTTATCCGGGGATCCGAAGACCACTTCGAGTGTAACTGAGCCCGTACAACTGGCCTCTACACCCGGTATGACGCCTTTAAAGGTCGTCTTTGTAGGCTTAATCCTGGAGGGGTCTTTGCCCATTTTTTCGCACTGTATCCTGATAAAGCAGGTTCAGGCTGCTGCCGCCGTCCATAAGGACTCTTGTGAGGTGAAATCCGTCAATAATTGGGTCAAGAACCAATGCGGCGAACCCGCCGTGACGAATGCTAGTGGGGTGGTCCCTTCGATCGAAGGTGATCGGGCAAGAAGACCATGGGTTGAACTTTGGGGCGATCGCTCCATCGCATATACGCCCTTTAGTGCACGCTTCCGCCTCCCTTTGGGTTTGTGGGTTACGTATATCATGTTCACCGTCTGCACTTGTGTGGGAAAACCTTCTGTCCTCTATAGTTCGGCCGTGGCTCTTCCTCGTCATCGCTATGCAGCCCCTTGTCATTGAGTTCGGCACTTAACTTGCCTGCTTGCTTGAACACCCAACAATCCATGTTGGTGTGATTGGCTGGTTTTTCGGGGGTGCCATGTATCTGGCACAAGTGATCGAGTATTCGGTCCAAGTTGGACGGGCCCTGGGTATTTCTTTTGAATGGCTTCTTCCGCTGACCGGGTTTAGAGCCTCTGAATCCGGCATTGACGGTCGTATCTTGATGTGCTCGCCGTTAATGCGGCGCTTGTTCTTGTTGCGACGTGACCTGCCATTGTTGTCCTTGGTATCCGAACTATCAGGATGTTTGGCCAATTTGGTGCTTCGAGCTAGCCAGCTGTCCTCTCCCGCACAAAAGCGGGTCATGAGTGTTGTGAGGGCTGCCATGGATTTTGGCTTTTCCTGTCCTAGGTGCCGGGCAAGCCACTCGTCGCGGATGTTATGTTTGAGGCTGCAAGGGCCGCTGCATCCGGACAGTCAACGATTTGATTTTTCTTTGTTAGGAACCGTGTCCAGAATTGTCTGGCCAATTCTTCTGGCTGCTGAATTATGTGGCTAAGGTCATCGGCGTCTGGTGGTCGCACATATGTGCCCTGGAAGTTATCAAGGAATGCGGCTTCCAGGTCCTCCCAACAACCAATTGATTCTGTTGGCAAGCTGTTGAGCCAATGCCGAGTTGGTCCTTTAAGCTTGAGTGGGAGGTATTTGATGGCATGTAGATCATCACCGCGGGCCATGTGGATATGGAGGGTATAGTCCTCGATCCAGACCGCAGGATCTGTGGTACCATCGTATAATTCGATGTTTACGGGTTTGAAACCCTCAGGGATTTGATGATCCATTACTTCATTTGTGAAGCATAGTGGGTGTGCGGCGCCTCTGTATTGGGCTATATCACGACGTAGCTCATATGAGCTTTGTCTACTGTGTTCGGCCCGACCGGGTTTGCTTTATCCGGTGCGACGGTAATCATCCCGTGTCGTTGGGCGCCCACGCGATCCGTAGATCGATCTTGTATATTTTGCCTTGTCCTCCAATATATCTCGCAAGTCCGGTGCGTTTTCCCGTGCCTTGGTACTTTTTGAGCGGCGTCGGGGTGTGGCTTGAGCGGAGGGCCGAGAGGCTTCTCTGTCGCGACCACGAGGTGGCCGGTTTGCCATGTCGTCTTGCTGGTGACTTGGGTGCTTCCTCCTCCGATCGAGGCAACGGCCTGCGCTTGGGGTAGCTTTTGGAGGGCGTTCGAGTTCATAATCTTCGCCGCAAGGACTTCAGTCCATCCGCTGCCTAGCGTGTCTTAGTCAGCTCTAAGCTGTTGCTGCTTTTTCTTGAGGCTGCTTGCCGTGGCTCTGAGCCTGCGTTTGAAACGCTCTTGTTCGGCGGGATCCTCAGGCACGACAAGTTCGTCGTCGTCGAGGCTTCCCTCATCTTCGGAGGGAGGCGCATAATTATCGTCCTCGACCTCTTTCTCGCCGACCGTCAGGCGGACTTGCTTCTCCCTCCTCCCGCTACCGAGTCCTGCTGGAGGGGGTTGTCTTCGGTACTGTCTGGGGTGTTATTATCTCCCGTGCCGGAATCACCATTCTTGCTGTGGCGGGATTTAAGCGGCGCCGCTGACGTCGGCGCTTCGGTTGCTTTTTGGAGGTGTCATCCTCCGTTGTTCCATCGCCGTTCCCATCTTTTGGGATATCCACCATGTATATGTCGTATGACGAGGTGGCCTTCCAGTGCCCTGTAGGTGCTGAGTCTTGGTTGTCTCCGGCATCGTCGTCCATACCGTCGATGTCTTCGGAGTTGAAGTCGAGCATGTCGGTTAAATCATCGACAGTGGCTACAAAGTGGGTGGTGGGTGGGCGTTGAATTTCTTCGTCCGTCTGCATTCCAACCTTCCGCCTGTAGTCCGGGCAGGGCTCTCCGGATAAAGAGAGAGACTTTAGTGATTTCAGGATGTCGCCAAAGGGCGGTGCCGAAGATGTCCATGATAGTGAACTCCATGACCGCGCCAATCGGATTCGATTAGCGGGGCGCGGAGGGTTCGGAGTCCCGGAGAGGAGTCCGCACCCTCAAGTCGAGGTCTTCGCAGCGACAGGGATGGAGTTCGCTCAATCGCCAGAGAGATTGTAGCCCCGAGGCGGTGTCCAACCACTCGTCCTCGATCGGGGAATCCGCCCAGATTAAGGGTCGGAGCGGATGTCGGTGCGGCCTCCAGTGGCACCTTTGACTGCAGAGCTAGATCATGCCCATCGAGACAAGGCGGCATCGCTAGCTGCGGCTCGAATCCGTCAAGATCAAGTCTCCGCGGATATCGGCCGTATAGTTCAAACTTCCAAATCTAACTCGATGGCCAGGCGTAGCTTTCGATCTGCTCCAGATGGCTGCGAATTGGCCCGCATGCAAAAGCCGCCGAATCTGAAGATCTGTCCGGGAGAAAAGTCTCGCCTGGACCGCATCGTTGTTGATGATCGAAGGAGCCATCGGGCCTATCGGTGACGCATACGTAGGAACTCTCAATGAAAGCACCAATGTCGGTGTCAAAACCGGCGGATCTCGGTAGGGGGTCCCGAACTGTGCGTCTAGGCGGATGGTAACAGAGACAAGGGACACGATGTTTTTACCTGTGTTCGGGCCCTCTCGATGGAGGTAATACCCTACTCCTACTTGATTAATATTGATGATATGGGTAGCACAAGAGTAGATCTACCACGAGATCAAGGAGGCTAAACCCTAGAAGCTAGCCTATGGTATGATTGTTGTTCGTCTCTGGACTAAAACCCTCCGGTTTATATAGACACCGGATAGGTTAGGGTTACACAGAGTCGGTTACAATGGTAGGAGATCTACATATCCGTATCGCCAAGCTTGCCTTCCACGCCAAGGAAAGTCTCATCCGGACACGGGACGAAGTCTTCAATCTTGTATCTTCATAGTCTTGGAGTCCGTCCGTGATGATAGTTCGGCTATCCGGACACCCCCTAGTCCAGGACTCCCTCAATCAACTTCCACTTCTCGCACTTTTTGAGCATGTCCCAACAATACTCTAGTTTGAAGAATTTGCCTTCCGAAACTTCCATGTCTTTGTATCTATGTTGGGCAATTTTGTCCTACACAATGTGTACAAAGTGAAATGATGCAATCATTTCATATGATGAAATATGATGATGCACAACTTGGCGGTTTGAGAAGTACCCGTGCATGCATCAAGAGACACCGCACTCCATGCATTGATCAGAACTTGATCTTCCAAAATCGTGTAGTTCTTCGATCTCTGGCTTTACCCGGTTTTTGTTTGCGATTGCTCATACGCTTTCGCTTTGATCTTCTTCAATTCTTCCTCGCAACCATGATCATCCACGCCGCCCTCCGTTTCATTGTAGTCGAATGCAGCGAACGGGGCTTGAACAATGTCAACGGTGTTGGTGTCCAACAAGTTCACGAACTCGGTAGTTGCATTGTTCGAACCACCATTGTATGAACGACAACAAGTCACGAGCTATCGCAAAATGGCGAAAAGCAAAGAAAATTTCCATGACCGAAGATGCATACCTTCCGGCCATTTCGTCAAACACCTCTCTTGCGGGGGGAGCAACGCCATTGAGCGGCATCGCTGAGGCACCTCTTTCCGGGGCGGAGGGAAGGAGGTGGCTTCTTTGTAGCCGGAATCCTCTTACTCTTGACGCCGGCGTCCTTGGCGACCTTCTCCGCCGCCGGCCGGGATCACGCAGCGGTGTTGGCGCCCGGAGCGCGGGCCCTCGCGGCGGGGGCAGTCACATTCCCGCCCTGCACGACCACGTTGCCCTGCCGCTTGCGGGCAGGCACGATGGTACCTTGGGCGACGGCGGAGCCAACATGGCTGGCGACGAGATCCGCCCGAGGGGAAGGAGCATGCGTGACCTCGACGGTGACGGGGGACAGCAGGGAGTCATCCATGGCAGCGAAGGACGACCAGGGAAGATGCACCGGAGCATCCGGTGGCGGGGCAATGGTGGCGGAGGGTGGGGGAGAGCGGGAACGACTGCACGGAAATGTCCCTCCCGCCAAATCTCACTGCGGATAGGGGCTGAGCTCGGGTCGTCCTCCTAGCCCGTGAATCTAGAGGTCAGGGGAGATGTTTTGCCACGCCCCACAAAAAAAATTGGATCAGTCGCGAATGCGGGGTCTGATCGGGCAGGTTTTCCTGCCCCGACCCGCATTTGGCGGTTATTTTGCGGGTCGGGGCGGGATGCAGGGTCTGCTAGAGATGCTCTAAAGTGGATCACCAAAACGCAACTGGGGTGACTAAATGTCCACTTCATTGTAAACGGGTCTTTCAAAAAGGAAACGAAATTGATACGAAACCGGATGATATTTGTTAAATTTGGATATCTATACCTACTAATAAAGCAAGGTGCGTTTCTTCAATTTTTTCATCCGTTCACCACTGAAAATATTTCTTCTGTATCTGAGGTGGTACTAATTTTTTATGGTCCATCTGCTAGAAAAGAAGAAAAAAAGAGTTTGTCCAGAATTTCGTACACGGGCTGCACACGCTAGGGCCCAGAAAAGCCACCCATTTATATCCTGCGCACGCAGCTGGGAAACCTTATTTCTTGCAATGAGCGATATATAGTTCAAGCTTCCCATCTGTCTCCAAATGTTGGGCCGGCCCATTTCTATTTTTTTCTGTGTACCTTTTTTATTTTTATCTTTTCCTTTCCAAGTTATTTTATCCTTTTCTCATAAATTTATTTTAATTCAATTTTTTTCCCATTTTCGAAAATATTTGGTACTTTAAATTTTTTATGTTCGTTCAAAATTTGTTTGATCACATTTTTTGAAAAAGAATTCCAAAATTGTTCGAGATTTGTGAACTAAATTTTATTTTTAAAATAATTGATATTCGAAAAATGTTCTTTTATTGAAATGTTTACATATCAAAATAATGTTCATGATTAAAAAGACATTTTTGAAAATTGTTTTGAATGTTCAAAATAAATTTCCATTTTCATAAATTGATCACAAATTCAAAAAATGTTCATTTGTCCTGCCTTTGAAATGGTCCAGTTTTCAAAAAATGTTTGTGAATTTTAAAAAAATCTTCGTATTTCAAGTTTTGTTTGCCTTTTTCCAGAAATTAACGATTTTTCCAAAAAAATGCTTGCATGTTTTTTTTTAAATCAGGAGGTCACCACAACCTCGACAAGAAGGCGGACTTGAAGGAAAAAAGCACGAGTTGGGTAGTGGCCGTCACTCCAACCAACCCCACTACTACAAAGATCTCGTGACCCAAACATGACCCGCGAGAACACCACAACTCTCCTCTCTATCACCCCGCTATTGTGGAGATCGTTTTGATGAACACATCAATTATATCTCCCGATGCTTCTCGCAAAAACTCTCTCCCGTTGCAACGCACGAGCATTTGTGCTAGTATTCAAACTAAAAAGGGACGAAAATTAACAAAGCTTCAAAGAGCAATGGAATTTAAACTAAAAAAACTACACAAGTTACCGGACGATGATCTCGTAGGCATGCAGACACCTCAGTCGTCATCATCGTCCTTCCGATGATGGAAAGGGCAGACAAGCATCGCAGCAGTTCTGATCGGTTATCGTTGCGCGCTCGCGGCGTAGCGGCTCGACTGGCTCTACCAGGCACAGACGCTTGACCACCTTCACCTTGCGGCGCCGGTCGGGCACGGAGTGCGGCTTCCGCCTCCTGCCATTTCCTATGAGCCAGGCCAATCGCTCGGACTAGGTGAGCCCCACTTTGAGGAGCTAGTGGTTGATCCAGCCGCGGTGGCAGGCAGAGGTCTCCCATGCTGGTATTAGACCGGTCAATGGCCTAGGCATGCGCAAGTGTGGGGTCCACTGGGGACCCAGGGCGGCGCTACGTCCGACCGTGCGAACGACAACCGGTGTTGTGCGTGCGTCACCTCGGAGACTGCCATCGTGGTGGAGGATGAACCGCCGCCGCCACCGAGGAGGTAAGCGAGGCGGGCGCGAGCGTTGGCGATCATTGGGGAGGGTGACTCCTTCACGGGGACCGGGCGTCATTGGCTCCTGGACTGCCGACAGGGCGGTGATGACTGCACAACCTCCTTGCCGAGGCGGAGACAGTGACTCCTCGACGTCGCGTCCAATTTGAAAGTCGTGATTGTGTGGCGAGGGAGACGGCTCCTCCTTAACACGGTGTCCATTTTGGACGTCACGGTTGCTAGGGGCAACGCCCGACTGCAGCCGTAGAGGGACCGCTTGAGCAACAGCTCCATCTGTCGTGCAAACTCGCCCATCTGCGCAACCTCGATGAGAAGGGCGGTTGTTGCTGCTCCCCATTGTCAGACAAGATGGGATCTAACTTCACGAAGGAGGAAGTGGTGGACGTCGACGGACCTGGAGATAGTGGGAGGAGGCTCCATGATCTGGACGGCATGCGGAGGATAGGAGAAGAGAAGCGAGGCTGCCAGGTAGGGTGTAGGGCGGTCGACTGACTTAAATAGCAGAGATAGGCCAAACGGCGCTACTTTAATGCGGCCAACTTCCGGAGCTGGTTTCTCAGTCGCGGCGCCGTTCAGCCGACGTCAATGTGCTACATGGTGGCGAGTGTCTGGTCATGTCCACTCTAACTGACATGAATACTGCGCGGAGAGCGGAGTGTCGGTTTGAGACCGAGCAAAGGGAGGGTTTTTTGGTGGGGCGATGCTAGGCGCCGGTGCGCCGGCCGAACGTTTCAGCCAGTCGCACCCTAGCCGTCAGATCGGTCCGCCCCAAGCCGTTGGATCCTTATCCAACCAGGTCATCGTCTTCCTCTCGCGAGCGCGTAACGAGCGGCGTCTTCCTCTCGGAACCCCGTCTCGCCGGCCGCACGCGTCCCCCCTTATCGCCGCCCCTCCCTCGCCTGCCCTCCTCATCCCTGGTCGCCGTCCTCGCCAGCCGTCTTTCCCGGCCGCCCTGGTCGCCGGTCCCAGTCCTCGGCGGCCATCCTCGTCACCGGCTTCGCCCCCATGCAACAGCCCATCCCTGCGGTTGTAGCTTCCATGGCCACCGTTGCAGCTCCGGTGGCGACGACCGGAGCTCACCGGCGTGCTCACCGGTGTGCTCGCCGCGCGCTCATATCCAGGTTGCAAACAAAATAATCGAGCTCCAGGGGAGATGCTCACTGCTGCAACCGACGATGGAAAAAGCTACAATCGCTGATGAAAAAAGCTTCAACCTGCTATGAAAAAAGTTTCAATTCGTACGACGGAAAACTATGAACGACCAAAGAAAAGCTACAACCGGCGATGTAAAAAGCTTCATCCGATGACGAAAAAAGCTTCAACCGGCTATGAAAAAAGTTTCAACTCGTACGACGGAAAACTATGAACGACCAAAGAAAAGCTACAACCGGCGATGAAAAAAGCTTCATCCGACAAAGAAAAAAGCTTCAACCGTGGAGCCGTAAGCCATGGACGACAAACGAAAAGCTACAACCGGCGGTTACAAAAGCTACAACCTGCACTGAAAAAAGCTTCAACCTAATTGTCTTAGCTGTGAATCCCATGATGGCGATGACGTTGTTTTGCTGTAACCATAGTTGGTTTTGCTACAAACGGAGTTGGAATTTGCTACAACCATTTTCACAGCTACTTGCTGCTGCTCCGCCGAGCTCCCACGCCTGCCCATGGCCATCGTCGCCGCGGTGCTGTTCCGGGAGGAAAAAAGTTCAACGGTTGCAGCTCCGCGCGTGGTGGGTTGTAGCTCAGATGTGGTCGGGTCCGACGAGGGCAGGCAGAGCTCCAGTGGCACGGATTTCGAGCAGATCTGGCTGAGGGCAGCCGGATCGGCTGATTCCCATGGCGGCGGCGCCCTTGGGAGGTCTCCGGCCGGCGAAGCTTGGCCATGGCAGCAAGAAGAGAGAGAGAGACAAGCGACGGGAAGAAGAGAAAATGTATGAGAAGACGCGCGGGCGGCCCCCATCCTACGTGTCCCTAGGTGAGTCGCTCGGTACGTTCGCGCGTGGACGCGACCGGTCGAAGCTTCGGCCGGTGCCCCATCGTGAAACGTTTCCCTTTTTGGTGGGCTCACATTGTCAGATGTGTGTGTGGTGGACGCTGGCACTCCCCCATACCACCCATAGTTTGGTCCCAGATTGTGGGATTTCAGACATTCTGGACCAGTTCGGACATTTTTGCTGATTGCCGCTGGATGGCAAAAAATGTCTAGACTGTTTGATTCGAACAATTTAAGGGCTATTTGGTGATCCGTGTTAGAGTTTCACTTGGGGCAACTCCAAGGCAGATCACTAAACCGCTCGCAATCCTCACACCCTTACCCATTCAACACGACTCAGTAAATTCGTTCAGACTTGTCCAGGCATCCGAAATTCCATCATCGAGTCCCAAATCGGAGGAAGTTTGGATGTCCGCAATGTAGGTCTTCGACAAGCTAGGTTCACCCAAAACTGGATCAAAGCCCGCACATATGGACAATCCGCTCGATATTCTTGTGCGAAAGCCTGACCTCTCCGCCCCGGTTGCAGCCGACCCCGTCTGTTCTACTATCCGCCACCGTTGTGATGGATCCGCGGAAGCCCATTGTGAGGTTATGTCCCTCCGGACCTGGACGCGTCCATGCGCATATTTGCGGAATGGAAAGGGTGGCGCGTCAAGGCGAGGGAGAAGACGAAAGCGTTGGCGGACGCCTAGGCTGGAGCTCTGATGTACTGCAAGTGCACAGAGCTATGTAGCAATTTCGCAATAAGTAAGGTTTTCGATCCCACATGGAGCAAAAAGGAAGGTACTACAATCCCCACAATTATGTTGTCGCTTTTGCAACTATGCTCAAATTTAAACTGGAGTTTGTTAATAGTTCACTTAAGTAAGTTGCTAGGGAAACCAACTAAAGAGAGAATTAAACTAAGGTACTGGAACGAATGGAAAAATAAACACTAAATACATAGAAAAGAAACCGCAATAAGTAATGTGATGTTTTAGATGAGATCGTTGGCATCTAAGTACAGTCTCGTTTGGCCCCGGCAGAGGATGGAGTTACGCTTTTTGATTACGCCATGTTGTGACTAAATCGGTACCTGCATTATAGGATACGTGCATTCTACAAATGATGGACGGTCCCTTGCATAACATTGTCTCTCAAGACACACCATGTGGAGACAACTCAATCGTCTTACTTAATGTCTCATGCATGTGGCAGCTAACGAAAAGACATTAAGGTCACGAGGACCGGACCGAAGGCGATAAGTTCTATGAACAACCATGACTCCTATTATAATTATGTTCCCCCTCAAGATATCCACAACCTCTCACCCCGAAGGTCTATCATTTTGCACAACTATCTATTAAGTTCATGTTTGCCATGGGGAGTTGGATGTCTCCAACTACCCCACTGGATCGGACATCTCCAATCACTAAATTACTAGCGGAAGTTGCCGACGGCTATGGTTGGGCACCCTTGGTGTCGCCCAAGAGCAACAAGGCTTATATACATCCGGTGAACAATCAATACAAAAAATTATAAAATGATTCAACAAAATCTAAAATGTTTTGGCATCGAAGATGATCTAGTGCGCTATCTGCGTGCAAACTTTCATGATGAATGTGCATTTGAGGAACTTTCAAAGAAAATAAATCTCAGCTCCTCTAATGTTTCACACATACTTGTCGCACTACAACATCTATGATGCCAAAAAAAATCAGGAATTTTTTTATTTTTTATTTTTTTAGTTTACTAGCAAAAGGGCATGTGTGTTGTAACGGGAGAAAAATAAATCATAATCTTCTATGACCATTATCACATTTTGCTGCATCACCAAGATACACTATCACTCTCAATTTTGTGAAATCGTGAACATTTTTCTATACTCGTGATGTATTTGAAATCATGAACATTTTTCAAATTCATGAACAGTTTTAGAAATTTTTTAACATTTTCTAAAATGAAGAACATTTTTTGAGTTCATGAACTTTTTTACTATTTGCAAAAAACAATTATGAACATTTTTTAGCAATTATCTTGAATCGGCTGACATTTCTAGAATGGACGAACATTGTTTTGAAAATTGGTGGAACAAATTTTTAAATTCATGAACGTTTTTTATTTAACAATTATTTTTTGAAATGCATGATCATTTTGGGAATCAGTGAATATTTATGAATGAATAAACTATTTTGTACGTTACAAACAGTTTTGAATTTTTAGGATATTTTCCATTCATAAATATTTTTAAATTTTCTTCAATTTCATTACTATTTTTTATTACACAAAAAATTTAAAAAATCATGAACATTTTTTTTATTTCCCGAACATTTGTTTTCAAATTTTCAAATATTTTTTAAGTAAGCACGCATTTTTTACAAAATCATGAACATATTTTCAATCCACAAACATTTTAAGATTTATTAAATATTTAAAATAAAAAATTCTTAATTTTTGGAACTTTTTTTAAGTCTCAAAATTATTTAAAGTAGATAAAAAGCGAAAAAGAAGAAAAAAAAGGCTACCCAAACATGGGCCGGCCCAAACGGGCGTGTTGTGTCTTCTCCCAGCGCGCAGAGCGCAGTATAGGAGGTCCCTATTGCATGGGCCGGCCCAGGCGGGGATTCCCTTGTGTGAAACATTTTTTATCACTTGGTGGGTAATATTTTGCAACTTTGAGTGCAATTTCCGTAAACGTTTTTATCACTTATATGTGGCATTGGTGGGTAATATTTTGCAACTTTGAGGGCAATTTCCGTCACGTACGCAAAAAGTAATAGCCCCTTTATTATTAGGTATAGATTAATGTTCATGGACGGGAGTAGACAAGCCTAGGCTCCAAAATGCCGCACTCTCTCCTTTACTACTTAAAGCATCTACAACCTGATACACCAAATCCGACCCCTCACACCCCTGCGGATTAGTGACCTGTCACAACTTAAAAAAATCATTTCCACAATCAGATATCTCAATTACGAAACCTTAAATCCATACAATTACATGCAACATGAAACCTGATCTAAGCGGAGCTCATCCGGCTCCGTCATGCCCATGTCCGACGACTGGTTGCGCCTCTCGAAGTTTTTCTCTGGTCGCCGGCGAGATAGGGTAGGACATGGGACATGCACCTGCTTACGGGGCTCGATACACCGCCGTCTCTCATGCCCTACTCTTTGTCGGTGTCAAAACCGGCCGATCTCGGGTAGGGGGTCTCGAGCTGTGCGTCTGAGGATCAAAGGTAACATGAGATAAAAAGGGGACACGATGTTTACCCAGGTTCGGGCCCTCTTAATGGAGGTAAAACCCTACTTCCTGCTTGATTGACTTTGATGAGTATAGGGGTTACAAGAGTTGATCTACCTTGAGATCGTAATGGCTAAACCCTAGACGTCTACCCTATATGAATTCTGATAGCCTCTACGTACTAGACCCTCCGGTTTATATAGACACCGGAGGGGCCTAGGGTTGTACAGAGTCGGTTTACAGAAGAAGGAAACTGTATATCCGGATGCCAATCTTGCCATCCACGTAAAGGAGAGTCCTATCCGGGCATGGGGGAAGGTATTCTACCTCGTATCTTCACGGCCCATCAGTCCGGCCCATAACACACAGCCCGGACAGCTGAGGACCCCTTAATCCAGGACTCCCTCACTCTTCCTCGCCGGAGTCCGGAGCCTTCATGATGCCGGTCGATGTGAGGTCGACAATGCCTCTGTCGTGTTTGAGGGAGGACGACACGTCCACCACGACGCACTGCGCAGCCTGAGGTTGCAGGCCATCTGCTGAGGCGCCACAGAGTGCGACTTCACCTCGCCGACGTCGGCCGTGAGAGCTGTCGCGGCCTCTGCCCCACATGGCGGGCACGCCGCACCATACCCTTAGCGGACGGGACATGGATGGCCTCGTCTTTGGGGCGCCAACATAGGGGTTGCGCATGTCAAGGCGTTCGGACGACAAACGAAACGTACCGCCGCAGCGACGACACGTCGCGTGATGGATCCACGCGCCATTTGGGCAGAGGCGATGGATTCCCAACGGATCGAATTTGATCGTTGTCGGACATTCTCCTCGCGGGTGCGGCGAAGCGCAATGTGGACGACCATCTCCTCCTCGGGCCTGACCGAAATGAGGTCCTAGTTAGCAGATCGCGTGACGGAGGACTCAGATGCGCTGCCTGCCATGTCAGAGAAGGCCGGAGTTCGCCAAAAATGAGCTTCGGGCGGAGGAGGGGTGGTGGGGGGAGTGGACTTGCTAGGATTTTGTTTGGGTGCGGATGGAGATGAATATATGTGGAATCAGGATGGGCTAGCGTGGGCCGAATCCACGTGGTGGACATTCCCGGTCACACCCGGCCGCCCCATATATGTACCGTATTTCGGCTAGATGTGAGGGGTGTCGGTCCGCACGGATGTTTGAGTCCGATTTAATGTGCCCGTCTGAGTCTTTTTCTTTTACCGGTCACTCACGTCGTTTGAGGGGTGTTTGAGGTTCCCGGCCGCTCTGGTTGTAGAAGATTAGGGTTTGGCAATGCAACTCTCGATGTATTGATTGGGTGCAAGTGCACGTATATATCATGTACAAGGTGGGCCTCAAAAACCGATAGCCTCACAAGAGACATCATTTGAGTTCCTAGCCGTGAACGAACTGAATGCGTTCGGTTTTGCATGATCGGTCTTCCTCGCCGTCCAATCAATCGTGATTGAACGACTCAGCGACCTTGTTCCGGAGTTAATGTTGCTTTCCTGGAGGGGAGATCGGTCTCCTCGATCGTTCCCTCAAGTGATCGGTCACTCCTCGTCAACCTTGTCGAGACATTTCCTCCAACTGTGATCCGAAATCCGGATTGGAAAATAGCGTATCACGATCAGTGGCACAGGGCACTGGTTGGTTTGAGCTAAACTCAAGCCGCCCGAAA